>OX387245.1:55017813-56246154 GCA_947561735.1 Cenchrus americanus
ATTAGGAGCTAAAAATGCGGGCTTTACATATAGGGAGGAAAAAAACTCCAAAAACCACGCTGATCTGTGTGACCGTGGGTAAGGATGGATTCGGATCGGATACGCACTGATACGAATCTGGATGTCACTATTTACCACATTTTACTTCGAATTCGGATACGAATACGAATATTTTCGAAAACGAATACAAAACGGATATTTCGAATTCGGATTCACATTCGAATACTTACTCGATTTATAGCATAGAGTCATAATGGGTATCAATTTCATTTGTTGATGGTCTTATAATTGATCAAATCATGTTACAAGTAGAGGCTAAATTATGATATAACATATTATTAATTAATATATCACAATAAATATAAAATAAGTAATTTTGTAAATATATAAACACCTTTTATTAGTAAAAATAATACATAAATACATTTAAATATAATTTACTTGTTTGCTAAATAATATAATGTATTTAAAATTACTATGATTAGACACATCAAAATTAATTAAAAAATACAATTATATAATTTAGTAATATTAGGTTAGCATAATTAGTTAGTTGTCATATATATAATTTTAATAGTTAAAATGGTGTAAATAATTATTTTACTAGTAATATTTAAATTAACATCACTTGTAGTTAGTATTTAGTAATATAAATAAATTTTTAATGGTTTCTATGGGTACTTTATTTTTTCGATACAGATAATGTCGGATTTTTGTTGGATAATTCGAATAATGTCGAATACGAATGATATTGGAAATCAAATTCGAATACATCCATCTAACATCCATATTAAAATCGAATACAAATACGGATATCCATATTAACGCTTTTAGCGGATACGAATACGGATAATTCGAATTTCGAGACATCAAATCCACCGCTACCGTGGGCACTGCGCCCTACCGTGGGCACTGCGCAGGGAGGCAAAAGGAAAAGAAGAGAAAAGGAAAGCAAAGGTTGGGAAACGAACCCACAGCTGGTTGCCTCGCATACTGCCACGATGGTTTTACAGCACGTTGGTGACTTGTTAATATACAAATAGATAGCAGTTTCCTTCATAGTGCAGCCATTGTTTGCTTAAAAAATGTATAATCACGCATACATAAGTCAACTGCTTTTTAAAAGTATTATAGCTATCTAGTTAGTTTCCAAACCTAAATAACTTATTATGTCCTTTATGCAAGAAATATAAGAACGTGTGTTGGGAGTTTAATATGTATTAGAGATAAAAAGTACAATTTAGCCACAAAAGTGTAAGGAATCGTATGCTAGGCTAAGAGGGGAGGGGGTGAATTAGGCAACTTAAAACCTTAACCTATGGCTTCACTAATTTTACACAAAGATAAATTAGAACATACTATCTAGATGTGAAACTAAGGTTGTTCTAGTGTGAAACTCCCATCCCAAAACAAGGTTTGCAACCTATAGCCATTCCAATCATGATACTACTCTAGGAAAGTAAAGGCAAGCAAAGATTGCAAAAGAGTAAATGCGGAAACGTAAAGGGGATGAGAGGAAGCAAACTCTTGACACGCGATTTATCCCGTGGTATCGGTAGGCACTAAAACCACCCCTAGTGCACGTTGTTGAAGCACTCACACAAGAGTATTGCTTCCTGGTCACCAAGTCTCTCCCAAGAGCACCACTTGACTCGCCACAAAGGCTAGCCACTTAGGCACTTGCCAAGCTCTCTTGGTCACCTTGATGCCGCCTCCACTAAGGAGCTTCTCCACCAAGGAAGGGGGTCTCCACGTCCCCCGCACAAAGTGTCCTTGCCGCTCCACACCAAGCCGGAGGGTCGATGACGATTACCGGTGAGCCACTTAGGCCCCAAGTCTTCCTGCGAATCTTGTACAACTTGATTCACTCAAGAATCACCTCACAAGGTTGGCACAACCTTGCACTCACTCAGCTCTAAGCTAAGCGTAGTACTAAGCACATACACTAAGCATATGCAAGTCTAAGGATGAGCATTTAAGCACTTGAATGGATTGGATATGATCTTCTAGGTGTCTTGAACTCCTTAGCACTTCCACACAATCCAGCAACCCCAAATGGGCGGGTGTAGGAGGTATAAATAGCCCAAGGCATCAAACTAGCCGTTGGCTAAAAGCTGCTGAAAGTAGTACCGTCGGATCATCCGACGCTATCTTTTTCTGGGTGTCGGTTCATTCGGTGCTACTAGCTGTTGCCTCCACCGCACATGACCGTTGAAGTTCTCTGACACAACTGCTCCGACGCTATACACCGACGGTGCGTCGGATCATCCGATGCTGAAGACCCCGCGGCCAAAACATCTCTGGTAGCTTCCACGCGACCGTTGGATAGACCGACGCTTCCCCTTGACCAAGGCGTCGGATCATCCGGTGCTGAAGGCTTCGTCTTGGCGCGTCTCTATCTTGATTCAAACTGAGCGTCGGATAGACCGACGGTGTCCCCACTCAGACCGTCGGATCATCCGGTGCTACTGTCTTCGCTACTCTTCCTCTGCAAGTCGTCCGACGCTACTAGAAAATTGACCGTCGGTTCATCCGACAGTCCTAGGTTTTCACCCAATGTTCCAACTCGTCCGACGATTGCACCGACGCTTGCAATCTAGGTACCGTCGGTTCATCTGACGGTGTCCTTTCTTTCTCTTTTCTTTCTTGTTTTTCCTTAAAAAATAGACTATCTTCTCAATTTGGCATGTGGTATTTTGGCATCCTTGGGACCTAGAAATGTCTACAAAGACATGCTAAACAATATGGTTTGCCCATTGATCATGTTGTCGTGAATCACCAAAATCATACTCGAACTAATGGCAAATGGGGCCATGTTCGCTACAATCTCCCCATTTTTGGTGATTTATGACAACGCAACCAAAGCAAGCATAAATTTGCGAAAATTGACAAAATTAGAACCACTTACACTTGCTTGGATGTTTACCATCATCCAAACTCCCCCTAGAACAAATCTTCCCCTTTTTTGATCTTCTCTTCCTATGTTCACACATAGCTTGCCTCTTCCCACTTTGGAACCACTTAGCTTGCTTTGGTCCCACATTCTCCCCCTTTGGAATAAAATCTCCAAAAAGTCCAAAACAAAAGGGCTCCAAGGAAAACTAGCAAGTCCTAGCAAACATAGATCAAAGAGAAATGTTAAATACAAGGGAGAAAGCCGCATGAACCACGATCCATATGTATGATATCAATGAAGATACCACAAGTGTGAATAACTAAGGTGGATCACAAGCTCATGAGACTAGCATGATACAAACTAAGCTCCCCCTAAGTGTGTGCACAATATGATAGTGTGAAAAACAAGTGCACAACTACAAACTTGTAAGACAATGGAAGCTTAGAGCATATCATGCAAGGAGGTAGCTAAAAGGATAAGAGATAAGACAAATGGGTTCTTGTTACATTACCACTTGTAGATATCACTTGTAGTCTTTTAACAGTTGCATACCTCCGGGGGATGATCCTCTCTACCTTGTTAGCACCACATTGAGATGAGGCACTTGGAAATGATATCACTAGGTAACAACACTTGAAAGAAGCTTGCATAGAAGACACTTGGGGTACCACAAGGATTAGGAATGTATGAGTACATTGCCTTTGAACTTATATAGAGACATAAGCTCGCAAGGACATGACTCAATAGCATGAAGTTCATATTGCTATATTCACTCTTTTAGAGATGTTAGATCACATTGAGAGTGAAATAGCATTCACTTAAAATGAAGTACCGCACCGGAACGCATCGCCAAGGGACTACATAAGATAGGCTTGAAACAATGTTAGTCCCATAACCAAACCATAGGATGAGCTCCCCCTAAATGTGTTGTAGCGAACATGGCCTCAAATGCCATTTGTTCGGAGTTTGATTTTGGTGATTCATGACAACATGATCATTGGGACTAACCATATTGTTTGAGCATGTCTTTGTAGACATTTCTAGGTCCCAAGGATGCAAGAAAACCCCATGCAAAAATGCCAAAACAAAGAGTCAAAACCGAGCAAGAAAAGCAAAAGAGAAGACACCGTCGGATGAACCGACGGTCCCTCAAATACAAGCGTCGGTGCAATCGTCGGACGAGTTGGTGCACAGGGTGGAACCCTAGGTACCGTCGGATGAACCGACGGTCCAATTTCTAGATGCGTCGGACGAGTTGCAGAGGAAGCAAGGAAGACAGTAGCACCGGATGATCCGACGGTCTGAGTGAGGACCCCGTCGGTCTATCCGACGCTCAGTTTGAATTCATACAGAGACGCGCCAAGATGAAGCCTTCAGCACCGGATGATCCGACGCCTTGGTCAAGGCATAGCGTCAGTCTATCCGACGGTCTGTTGGAAGCTAACAGTACCGGCTTGGACGCGAGGCCTTCAGCACCGGATGATCCGACGTAGCGTCGAAGCATAGCGTCGGAGCAGTTGTGTCAGAGAACCTCAACGGCTACCTGATGTGGGAGGGGCACCGGATGAACCGACACCTTGGAAAAGCATAGCGTCGGATCATCCGACGATACCTTTTTCAGTGGACGTTAGCCAACGGCTAGTTTGATGCCTTGGGCTATTTATACCCCCTCCACTCACTCATTTGAGGTTGCTGAATTGTGTGGAAGTGCAGAGGAGTTCAAGACACATTCAAGATCATATCCAATCCATCCAAGTGCTTAATTGCTCACCCTTAGACTAGTGCATGCTTTGTGTATGTGCTTAGTGCTAGGCTTAGCTTAGAGCTGAGTGAGTGCAAGGTTGTGCCAACCTTGTGAGGTGATTCTTGAGTGAATCCTGTTGTACAAGGTTCGCCGGAAGCCTTGGGGCCTAAGTGGCTCACCGGCAATCGTCATCGACCCTCCGGCTTGGTGTGGAGCGGCGAGGACACTTTGTGCGGGAGACGTGGAGACCCCCTTCCTTGGTGGAGAAGCTCCTTAGTGGAGGCGGCATCAAGGTGACCAAGGGAGCTTGACAAGTGCCTAATTGGATAGCCTTTGTGGCAAGTCAAGTTGGTGCTCTTGGGAGAGACTTGGTGACCGGGAAGCAATACTCTTGTGTGAGTGGTTCAACAACGTGGACTAGGGGTGGCTTAGTGCCTACCGATACCACGGGATAAATCGCGTGTCAAGAGTTTGCTTTCTCTCATCCCCTTTACGTTTCCGCATTTACTCTCTTGCAATCTTTGCTTGCCTCTACATTCCTAGAGTAGTATCATGCTAGGATTGGCTATAGGTTGCAAACCTTCTTTTGGGATGGGAGTTTCACACTAGAACAACCGTAGTTGCACATATAGATAGTATGTTCTAGTTTACCTTTGCGCAAAATTAGTGAAGCCATAGGTTAAGGTTTTTAGTTGCCTAATTCACCCCCTCCCCCTCTTAGGCTAACGGGCATCCGATTCCTTACAAGTGGTATCGAGCCGGACTCACTTCCTTCACAAGGATACGCCAATTCGATTGGTAATTTGTGAAAACTGGCTCATTGGAACGGTTAGGCTTCACCGCCTAGTGAGTTGCTCTATAGAGGAATGAAAGGGGTGGATACCTTAGGTTTGGCTCCACATTTCGATGGCACGGGCAATCCTCGGTGGAAGGTTCTCATGGAGGCCTATCTCCAAGCAAGGGACCTTGATGTTTGGAGAGTCACCGATGAGGGCATGAAAAATGGTACTAGAAAGGAAAAGCAATTTGATGTGATTGCTAAGAGTATCATTTTGTCCTCACTAGATGTAGGCGTTTTCAATAGAGTTTTTAATTGTGAAAATGCTCATGAGCTATGGAAAACCATCAAGGAGCGAAATGAGGGTTCAAAAGAAGTTGCTAATGAACGCTACGGTTGTCTCCTTGAGGAATTCAATAGCTTCAAGCAACTTGCTAATGAAAATGCCGAATCTATGTACTCACGCCTAAATGTGCTTGTCAATGAGATTAATGCCTTAGGTGTGAAGGACATCACGGACTTGAACATCAACCGCAAGATCCTTCAAAGTCTCCGAAAGCCCGACTATGACTTGGTGAAAGCAATCATCTACGAGAAGAAGCTCGAAGATTTGAAGCCATCGCATGTCTTGAGCAAGATCATGGCACATGAGCTTCAACTAATGCCCAAGTCAAAGAAGGCGCCCCAAGAAAAGCCCCAAGAACCATCTTCTCCAACCACAAGCCATGCTCTCTCAAGCCGACAAGAGAAAATGTTGAGTAGGATGGCTACTCGTGGAAGCTCAAGCGAAGATGATGGTGATGATGGTGATAATGAAGATTCCTCAAGTGACGAAGAGGTTGAATCTATGGTGGCCGAGTACGTGAAGAAGATCTTCAAGTATGTGAAGAAAGTCAACATGTACGGCTACAACATCCACTTGAGAGAAGGGCGCCATCATCAACACATCAAGTTCACCAAGATTGAGCACAAGCCCAAAAAGAAGGTGGTCAAGGAGAGAAGACCAAGGCAAGAAGCAACTTTCGCCGTTCGCGAGTGGACAAGTGGTGGATCAAGTTCTTCTAGCTCAAGTGATGAATCAAGAAAGAACTTCACTACCCGCTTCATGCAAGGTCCTTCATCATCACACATGTGCCTTATGGCCAAAGGTATGGAAAGCAATGTAAGTGATGACGAATCAGACACCACCTCTCTCAATGATCTTGTTGAGCTAATCCATGAGCAAAAATGAATGCTTGAATAACAGGCTAATGAAATCAAAGAACTCAATGCTCTCAATGATCTTAGTGACACCCTTGCTACAAATTATGAACATTTGTTGTGCAAATTCAAATTGCTTAGCAAGGAGTGTGATGAGCTAAAATCTAAGCTTGAGAGCAATGAGACTAAAACAAGTAACTCCTTTGAGCTTGATGAAACATCTATCCCTTGTGCAATTCCTATCTCCAAGGTAGATGCTTCAACTTCTTGCATTGATTTAATTGATGAATCTTGCTCACCATCTTGCCATGAGAATGTTGTTGTAGAATCATGTGATTATCTCATAGGCAAGGAAAATGATGAGCTCAAGCAAGAAGTGAAATGGCTCCGAGAGAGGTTGGCAAACTTGATGGGCAAGGGCAAGAACGATGAAGAACAAGTGGACATCTCTCAAGACATGAAGAGCCAAGTTCAACCTTCTCAAGATAACCGTGATCACATGGTGAAGAAGCTTGAGAATGGTGCAACCGTGACTTGCTACAAGTGTCATGAGGAAGGGCACAAGTTCTACAAATGCCCCCAATTTGTCAAGAAGATGGACAAGGGCGCAAAGAAGAAATTGAAGCCCACCATCAAGAGCTCCCTCATCTACACCAAGCCCAACCGCAAGAACAAGACCAAGAGCAACACCTACGTCATCAAGGAGAAGGCAAATGGCAAGGTGGTTGCACACAAGGTTGGGAAGATGAAGGAAGAGCGGGGTTGGAACCAACCTATTTGGGTGCCCAAGGAAGTCATCACCAACATGAAGGGGCCTCAAATGGTTTGGGTTACAAAGGCCACTTGAAGGCCTTAAGAGCGGGGACTTGGGAGGCTTGGTACAATCAAGATGAGAAGATTCAAGCCTATAAGCCAAGCTTGCAAATTGGACATGTGTTGCCCAAGTTCCCCGATTGAGGTAATGGAAACTAGTACCTATCTCTTGCATCATTGTAGCTCCATTGCCTTGTATAGGTTGCATTTGTTGCAATATTTACATATGGTAGGTTGCTTGTGTCATGTGCTAACCCATGAGCAATCTACATGGTTTGATTCGTGTGTAGGAAAGCTACACTTGTTTTTTCATGGTGCATGTTTTCATATATATCTCTTTGCATCATGAGCAAGCTTTAGGGTAAGCTTCCCTTTTGTTTTCATGAACAATGTGCATACATTTGGTTGGTGATTCAAACACTAAATGCACACATTTAGGGGGAGCTCATCCTATGGTTTGGTTATGGGACTAACATTGTTTCAAGCTTATCTTATGTAGTCCCTTAGCGACGCGTTCCGGTGCGGTGTTTCATTCTAAGAGAATGCTATTTCACTCTCAATGTGATCTAACATCTCTAAAAGAGTGAATATAGAAATATGAGCTTCATGCTATTGAGTCGTGTCCTTGCGAGCTTATGTCTCTATATAAGTTCAAAGACAATGTACTCATACATTTCTAATCCTTGTGGTACCCCAAGTGTCTTCTATACAAGCTTCTTTCAAGTGGTGTCACCTAGTGACATCATTTCCAAGTGGCTCATCTCAATGTGGTGCCAACAAGGTAGAGAGGATCAACCCCCGGAGGTATGCAATGATCAAATGACTACAAGTGATATCTACAAGTGGTAATGTAACAAGAACCCATTTGTCTTATCTCTTGTCCCTTAAGCTACCTCTTTGCATGATATGCTCTAAGCTTCCTTGTTTTACAAGTTTATAGTTGTGCACTTGTTTCTCACTACCCTTGTCTTGCAAGTGGTATTCTTTTTATGCACACACTTAGGGGGAGCTTAGTTTGTATCATGCTAGTCTCATGAGCATGTGATCCACCTTAGTCATTCTCACATGTGGTATCTTCATCGATATCATACATATGGATCATGGTTCATGCGGCTTTCTCCCTTGAATTTATCATCTCTCCTTTGAGCTATGGTTGCTAGATCTTGCTAGTTTTCTTGGACCCATTTGCTTTGGACTTTTTGGAGATTTTATTCCAAAGGGGGAGAATGTGAGACCAAAGCAAGCGTGTGGCTTAAGCTTACAAGTGGGCTCAAGGATGCTTACAAGTGATTTCAAGGTATGAGACCAAAGGGGGAGAATGTGAACATGAAGATCAAAAAGGGTGAAGCTTGATCTAGGGGGAGTTTGGATGATGGTAAGCATCCAAGCAAGTGTAAGTGGTTCTAATGCTGTCAACTCTAGCAAATTTATGCTTGCTTTGGTTGTGTTGTCATAAATCACCAAAAAGGGGGAGATTGTAGCGAACATGGCCTCATATGCCATTTGTTCGGAGTTTGATTTTGGTGATTCATGACAACATGATCATTGGGACTAACCATTTGTTTGAGCATGTCTTTGTAGACATTTTTAGGTCCCAAGGATGCAAGAAAACCCCATACAAAAATGCCAAAACAAAGGGTCAAAACCGAGCAAGAAAAGCAAAAGAGAAGACACCGTCGGATGAACCGACGGTCCCTCAAATACAAGCGTCGGTGCAATCGTCGGACGAGTTGGTGCACAGGGTGGAACCCAAGGTACCGTCGGATGAACCGACGGTCCAATTTCTAGATGCGTCGGACGAGTTGCAGAGGAAAAGCAAGGAAGACAGTAGCACCGGATGATCCGAGGGTCTGAGTGAGGACCCCGTCGGTCTATCTGACGCTCAGTTTGAATTCATACAGAGACGCGCCAAGACGAAGCCTTCAGCACCGGATGATCCGACGCCTTGGTCAAGGCATAGCGTCGGTCTATCCGACGGTCTGTTGGAAGCTAACAGTACCAGCTTGGACGCGAGGCCTTCGAAGACGGATGATCCGACGTAGCGTCGGAGCATAGCGTCGGAGCAGGTTGTGTCGAGAACCTCAACGGCTACGTGACGTGGGAGGGGCACCGGATGAACCGACGCCCGGAAAAGCATAGCCTCGGATCATCCGACGGTACCTTTTTCGGTGGACGTTAGCCAACGACTAGTTTGATGCCTTGGGCTATTTATACCCCCTCCACTCACTCATTTGAGGTTGCTGGGATTGTGTGGAAGTGCGAGAGGAGTTCAAGACACATTCAAGATCATATCCAATCCATCCAAGTGCTTAATTGCTCACCCTTAGACTAGTGCATGCTTTGTGTATGTGCTTAGTGCTAGGCTTATCTTAGAGCTGAGTGAGTGCAAGGTTGTGCCAACCTTGTGAGGTGATTCTTGAGTGAATCCAGTTGTACAAGGTTCGCCGGAAGCCTTGGGGCCTAAGTGGCTCACCGGCAATCGTCATCGACCCTCCGGCTTGGTGTGGAGCGGCGAAGACACTTTGTGCGGGGGACGTGGAGACCCCCTTCCTTGGTGGAGAAGCTCCTTAGTGGAGGCGGCATCAAGGTGACCAAGGGAGCTTGACAAGTGCCTAAGTGGCTAGCCTTTGTGGCAAGTCAAGTTGGTGCTCTTGGGAGAGACTTGGTGACCGGGAAGCAATACTCTTGTGTGAGTGCTTCAACAACGTGGACTAGGGGTGGCTTAGTGCCTACCGATACCACGGGATAAATCGCGTGTCAAGAGTTTGCTTTCTCTCATCCCTTTTACGTTTCCGCATTTACTCTCTTGCAATCTTTGCTTGCCTCTACATTCCTAGAGTAGTATCAAGCTAGGATTGGCTATAGGTTGCAAACCTTCTTTTGGGATGGGAGTTTCACACTAGAACAACCGTAGTTGCACATATAGATAGTATGTTCTAGTTTACCTTTGCGCAAAATTAGTGAAGCCATAGGTTAAGGTTTTTAGTTGCCTAATTCACCCCCTCCCCCTCTTAGGCTAACGGGCATCTGATTCCTTACATGTGTGCATTTAGTGTTTAAATCACCAACCAAATGTATGCACATTGTTTATGACAACAAAAGGGAAGCTAACCCTATAGCTTGCTCATGATGCAAAGAGATATATATGAAAACATGCACCATGAAAGAACAAGTGTAGCTTTCCTACACACTAATCAATCTATGTAAGTTGCTCATGGGTTAGCACATGACACAAGCAACCTACCATATGTAAACATTGCAACAAATGCAACCTAAACAAGGCAATGGAGCTACAATGATACAAGAGATGAGTTATAGTTTCCATTACCTCAACCGGGGAACTTGGGCAACACATGTCCAACTTGCAAGCTTGGCTTTTCGGCTTGAATCTTCACAACTTCTTTGTGCCAAGCCTCCCAAGTCCCCGCACTCAAAGCCTTCAAGTGGCCTTTGGAACCCAAACCATTTGAGGCCCCTTCATGTTGGTGATAACTTCTTTGGGCACCCAAATGGGTTGGTTCCAACCTCGCTTCTCCTTCATCTTCCCAACCTTGTGTGCTACCACCTTGCCATTTGCCTTCTTCTTGATGACGTAGGTGTTGCTCTTGGTCTTGTTCTTGCGGTTGGGCTTGGTGTAGATGAGGGAGCTCTTGATGGTGGGGTTCAATTTCTTCTTTGCGCCCTTGTCCATCTTCTTGACAAATTGAGGGCATTTGTAGAACTTGTGCCCTTCTCCATGACACTTGTAGCAAGTCACAGTTGCACCCTTCTCAAGCTTCTTCACCATGGGATCACGGTTATCTTGAGAAGGTTGGACTTTGCTCTTCATGTCTTGAGAGATGTCCACTTATTCCTCATCATTCTTTCCCTTGCCCATCAAGTTTGCCAACCTCTCTCGCAGCCATTTCACTTCTTGCTTAAGCTCATCATTTTTCTTGGCTATGAGACAATCACATGTTTCTACAACAATATTCTCATTGCAAGATGGTGAGCAAGATTCATCAATTATATCAATACAAGAAGTTGAAGCATCTACCTTGGAGATAGGAATAGCACAAGGGATAGATGATTCATTAAGCTCAAAGGAATTACTTGTTTTAGTCTCATTGCTCTCAAGCTTAGATTTTAGCTCATCACACTCCTTGCTAAGCAATTTGAATTTGCAAAACAAATGTTCATAATTTGTAGCAAGGGTTGTACTAAGATCATTGAGAGCATTGAGTTCTTTAATTTCATTAGCTTGATTCTCAAGCATTCCTTTTTGCTCATGTACTAGCTCAACAAGATCATCGAGAGAGGTGGTGTCGGATTCGTCATCACTCACATTGTTCTCCATACCTTTGGCCATAAGGCACATGTGTAGTGATGATGAAGGACCTTGCATGAAGCGGGTGGTGAAGTTCTTTCTTGATTCATCACTTGAGCTAGAAGAACTTGATTCTCCACCACTTGTACACTCACGGACGGTGATAGTTGTTGCTTGCCTTGGTCTCCTCTCCTTGACCACCTTCTTCTTGGGCTTGTGCTCGATCTTGGTGAACTTGATGTGTTGATGATGACTCCCTTCTCTCAAGTGGACGTTGTAGCCGTACATGTTGACTTTCTTCACATACTTGAAGATCTTATTCACGTACTCGGCCACCATGGATTCAACCTCTTCATCACTTGAGGAATCTTCATTGTCACCATCATCACCATCATCTTCGCTTGAGCTTCCACGAGTAGCCATCCTACTCAACATCTTCTCTTGTTGGCTTGAGAGAGCATGGCTTGTAGTTGGAGATGATGGTTCTTGGGGCTTTTCTTGGGGCACCTTCTTTGACTTGGGCATGATTTGAAGCTCATGTGCCATGATCTTGCTCAAGATATGAGATGGCTTCAATTCTTCGAGCTTCTTCTCATAGATGATAGCCTTCACCAAGTCATAATCGGGCTTCCGAAGACTTTGAAGGATCTTGCGGTTGATGTTCAAGTCCGTGATGTTCTTCACACCTAAAGCATTGATCTCATTGACAAGCACATTTAGGCGTGAGTACATAGATTCGGCATTTTCATTTGCAAGTTGCTTAAAGCTATTGAATTCCACAAGGAGACAACTGTAGCATTCATTAGCAACTTCTTTTGAACCCTCATTTTTGCTCCTTGATGGTTTTCCATAGATCATGAGCATTTTCACAATTAAAAACTCTATTGAAAACGCCTACATCTAGTGAGGACAAAATGATACTCTTAGCAATCACATCAAATTGCTTTTCCTTCTTAGTAACATTTCTCATGCCCTCATCGGTGACTCTCCAAACATCAAGGTCCTTTGCTTGGAGATAGGCCTCCATGAGAACCTTCCACCGAGGATAGCCCGTGCCATCAAAATGTGGAGCCAAACCTAAGGTATCCACCCCTTTCATACCTCTATGGAGCAACTCACTAGGCGGTGAAGCCTAACCGTTCCAATGAGCCTGTTTCCACAATTTACCAATCGAATTGGCGTATCCTTGTGAAGGAAGTGAGTCCCGACTCTGATACCACTTGTAAGGAATCGGATGCTCGTTAGCCTAAGAGGGAGAGGGGGTGAATTAGGCAACTTAAAACCTTAACCTATGGCTTCACTAATTTTACACAAAGATAAACTAGAACATACTATCTAGATGTGAAACTAGGGTTGTTCTAGTGTGAAACTCCCATCCCAAAACAAGGTTTGCAACCTATAGCCATTCCTAGCATGATACTACTCTAGGAAAGTAAAGGCAAGAAAACATTGCAAAAGAGTAAATGCGGAAACGTAAAGGGGGTGAGAGGAAGCAAACTCTTGACATGCGATTTATCCCGTGGTATCGGTAGGCACTAAGCCACCCCTAGTCCACGTTGTTGAAGCACTCACACAAGAGTATTGCTTCCCGGTCACCAAGTCTCTCCCAAGAGCACCACTTGACTCGCACAAAGGCTAGCTACTAAGGCACTTACCGAGCTCTCTTGGTCACCTTGATGCCGCCTCCACTAAGGAGCTTCTCCACCAAGGAAGGGGGTCTCCACGTCCCCCGCACAAAGTGTCCTCGCCGCTCCACACCAAGCCGGAGGGTCGATGACGATTACCGGTGAGCCACTTAGGCCCCAAGGCTTCCGGTGAACCTTGTACAACTTGATTCACTCAAGAATCACCTCACAAGGTTGGCACAACCTTGCACTCACTCAGCTCTAAGCTAAGCCTAGCACTAAGCACATACACTAAGAATATGCAAGTCTAAGGATGAGCATTTAAGCACATGGATGGATTGGATATGATCTTCGAGGTGTCTTGAACTCCTCTGCACTTCCACACAATCCAGCAACCTCAAATGGGCGGGTGTAGGAGGTATAAATAGCCCAAGGCATCAAACTAGCCATTGGCTAAAAGTTGCTGAAAGTAGTACCGTCGCATGATCCGACGCTATCTTTTTCTGGGCGTCGGTTCATCCGGTGCTGCTAGCCGTTGCCTCCACCACACATGACCGTTGAAGTTCTCTGACACAACTGCTCCGACTCTATACACCGACGGTGCGTCGGATCATCCGGTGCTGAAGACCCCGCGGCCAAAATGTCTCTGGTAGCTTCCACGCGACCGTCGGATAGACCGACGCTTCCCCTTGACCAAGGCGTCGGATCATCCGGTGCTGAAGGCTTCGTCTTGATGCGTCTCTGTCTTGATTCAAACTGAGCGTCGGATAGACCGAAGGTGTCCCCACTCAGACCGTCGGATCATCCGGTGCTACTGTCTTCGCTACTCTTCCTCTGCAAGTCGTCCGACGCTACTAGAAAATTGACCGTCGGTTCATCCGACAGTGCCTAGGTTTTCACCCAATGTTCCAACTCGTCCGACGATTGCACCGACATTTGCAATCTAGGTACCATCTGTTCATCCGACGGTGTCCTTTCTTTCTCTTTGCAATGTGGTATTTTGGCATCCTTGGGACCTAAAAATGTCTACAAAGACATGCTAAACAATATGGTTAGTCCCATTGATCATGTTGTCATGAATCACCAAAATCCGAACTAATGGCAAATGGGGCCATGTTCGCTACAAAAAGTTACACGGTGAGCAACTTCACTAATAGCTCCTACTTCGGGTCCTACTTTGTTGAGTAGGGGCTACCCAACACTTTGAGGCTTCATTTTTTGTGTTCAATTCCAGCAATAGCGTCTTCTTCTCACCCCCTAATTTTTATAATGACAGGTGGGACCTCACTGTTAGTGACCACATTAATCTCACCCCTTCTTCTCCAACGGCCAGCCCTTCATTTTCATCCCATGTACTCCTCTCTTCTTCTTCCCCACCCTTTTCTCGAGATCCTTCCCATAGGGGCGGCTGGTGGAGCCAGACCATAGGCTAGCGCGGAGGAAACCCGCCCCTCCTCTACTGCAGCGGCCCATCCCTGTAGCAGTGGTGGCGCAACCAGATGGTGAGGTGGTTGGCCGGCATTGCGACAGCGAGGGAGAAGCTCGTGCACTGGTGTGGCCCTACACCCTCTTGCCACCCTATTTCGGGCTCCCTGACGAGTGGATCTAGGCACTTAAGCGTCGGGCACCGGTGAAGGCTCGGATCTACCCAAGCCAGAGGCAACTCCGGGACAGCCATGGGTCACCGATGCTCCCTTCGCTGATGCTGAGATGGCCGTCTGCGGAGGGCTCGGGTCACCGGTGGCCTCTCCTCTCCCCGCCCGCCGCCAGCAGGGAAGCTCACAATGGTAGCACAGACCGGCTCGTTGATCTGGAGCTTTGGGCGAACGCGGGGGAGCCCGATGGGCGGTGTCAACGGATCTGTCCCTGGAACGACTGCGGGTGGAGCTCGACGGGCAGCAACGACTGTTCATGTAGGGGGTAGCAACGGTGGAGAAGGGATAGCGCCAATGGCTTCCGTGCGCTCGTGGGAGGGGCAAACGACCACAACCGCGAAGTAGGGGCCTCCCTATGCACCCGCGGTAGTTGGGGCTGGAGGGGGGAATTTGGGTGCCTACCTACTCCAGGGGCTCTACTGGAGTCATTTTTATTTTTTTCTCACAACCCATACCTTTTGAGTTGGGGTTTAAGTAGGGATTTTACTAGAGTTGCTCTTTCACATAAAAACAGCCTCATATCTACTAATGCATATAAGCTACCTGTGGGAGTGTGTTAGGGCGAATCATGCGCGTTGTTGACTCATCAAAATTAAAAGGAATAGTGAGAAATTTGGTAGAAGAAAATACATTAAGAAAAATTCTATTGATTTATAGTAAAAGTCTATTGAGTATAATAAAAATAGAGTAATAGATGTTAAAAAGTAAAAGTTTCATTATAAAATAATAATTAACATTTCATCGTAACATCGCACCAGCATTTTGCTAGTACAGTTTAAAAGTAGCAGAAAGCCGTAAACTAGGCACACGATATTGTGATTTCCACCTTTCAACAAGTATCATTCAAGGTGATATTCTATTCCTCTTTAGACAGTAGCGATCAACATATTGTCCAACATATCCCCTGAGCATACGATACGAGAGTTAATTAGATTTGGACTTCTTAAACACCACATTGTTACTAGTCAACCAGATTGCCCAACCAAGCGCAGAAGCTCCAATTAGACACCCACCCGGAACTAAGGATGGCAGTTTTACCCACGGGTAAGGGTACCCGCGGGTACCCTACCCTGTTGGGTAAGGGTACGGGTATAGAATTCTACCCACGGGTAAGGGTACGGGTATAGAATTCTACCCGCGGGCAAGGGTAAGGGTATGAAACTCTACCCATGGGTTACCCAAGGGTACCCGCACTAAAGAAGCCCGTAGAAATATTTGACCCAAGTAGGCCCATATATCCTAACCCTAGCAGCACATCCCTTCCACCATTGGTATGTACTGACTTCACATGTTCCACTTTTTTCCAAAGTATAACTTGAATTGATCTAATGTCTATTATTTTGTGTTCTCGGGATGATGTTGAGTCTGACATCATTGATCCATGACTCATTGACTCGCAAGAATACATCACAATTTCATCTTATTTCTTATGTTGGGATGTTGTAATTTCTTATTTGGCTTTTTTATGTATCAATAAGTGTGTGATTGTGAAGTTTGAGACTTATTTAACTATCAAATGATTATTGTACTCTTATATATGAACTTAATGACATGTTTATGTTAATACCCATCGGGTACCCTTTTACCCTGCGGGTACCCTGTGGGTAAGGGTAAGGGTAAGGATTTTTACCCATTACGTTTGGCGGGTAAGGGTACAAAAGAGATAGACGGGTATGCCAACGGGTGGGTAAATGCTTTACCCTTACCCTACCCTGCCCATTGCCATCCCTACCCGTAACGCCTCGCCGAAAGGCAACTACAGTAGTTGTTCCTGTTATTACGTGGTAATATAATGTTAGCATATTTAGCTGATTCTTCATCAGTTTTTCTTGCGTTTTGATTGTACTTGATTACTGCTTTGTCATGAGCGAGGAGGAGGAGCTGCCGGCGGTGGACATGTGACGACACGGTGCTGTCGCTGCTCATGCTGGACTACAGTTCGCACCAAAATTGGCAGGTCTGGTAATGATCGGTCAGACCTGTGGTCTCATCGGTTAGGCCGGTGTGGTCAATTTCACAAAATACAATTTGGACTTCACCATTGGATATGTCTCGTCGAGTAGATCAAGATTCATTTGTGGCACGTCAAAATCGGAGTCCGGATGAGGGAGATATGTCTTATACTAATCTGCACGCCAAGAGCACCGGTGCCCTGACCGGTCTGGTCGGTGCTCCCCGATTCCGAGTTAAATCAAGGTTTTGTAAAAGGATTTCCTTGCGGGCAAGACCTCCCGACCCTATAAATATAAAGGGCCACGGTCGATTGAGGTTCATCATCCAATCGATCAAATACATTTACCTTTTATTGTCTCGTATATACTTTTATCTCCAAACCCTAGCTCTACCAATCTCATCTGTTGTTCTTCCTTCGTCTCCGCGACGTCTGAAAGCGTTCTTGGAGGCCTTACCGATCCTAGAGCAACCCTACGTGCGTCTCCCCGACGGGATGTTGCCCGGGCGACGTTCAGAGGTCTTTCGCCGGTTTACCCCAGCAAAGGTCTGACCAGTGACCCTCACCGGTCTGACCAGTGCGCAAAGGTCTAACCAGTGACCCACACTGATCTGATCGGTGCTACGTGTTGTTGGCCGCAAACCTGCGCCAACAAATTGGTGACTCCGCTGGGGACATAAGATCTAGCTATTTTAACCGATCTATCCAACTCCAGCGACATGTCTCGGTGTGAGCTAAACAAAGACAATAACATTGACTTCACAGATGAAGAGCTCTCACCTGAAGACCGTCAAGCCATGGAGGACTTCATGAAGCAAAAGGTCGAACGAGATTGCCAAGAAGTAGAAAAGCTCATGAAGAAGAAGGCTGAAGAGGATCGACTTCACTACTTGTCGCACTTCAAGAAAACTCGCGATGGCAAGGTGAAGAAGATCATGGACATCACCTTCGACACTCCACCACCTGAGGTACCACCCAATGTGAGCACATCATCATCTCCATCCTCTTTTTTTACTGTCAATGATCTTACAACCGTGATGGATAGTTTTCGTTTATCAATGATTGAAAATATGCAAAACATGGTAGATAAGAGTCTTGGTAAACAAATAGAGGATTATGGTAATGTTGCATCTGGTTCTAAAACTGTGGCACCTCAGATCCCATCTATTAATTCATCGGTTGCACAAACGCTTAATCCTCAGTATGACATGCTGTTGAATTATTTCGCGGGACAAACACCACCACCTCCGTTTGGTCAGAACAGACCGGTCCTGGTGCTATGGTGCTTTTTCCCTCGTCTCCGGAACCTATAGTTACTATTCCTCCCGTTCAGGCTGCTTGAAACAAGCATTGGGTATGGTTACACACCTAATGCCCAAATTAATAGTCGTTTGCAACATAACACTTCTGGCTCATACACACAACCGAATATGGTGCACTTAAATGTTTGTACTACACCAATGCCAATGACCATCCAGGAAGTCATCGATAGGTTTAGTGCTAATATTGCTAAACAAATGAAGGATGACCATGGGATAGAAGTGAAAAATAAAAAAACTTTCATATCAAGAACAGTATCCTTCTAGTTTTTATTTGGTTCCCTATACTATTGGTTGGCGTCCTGAATTGTGAAGTTTAATGGGGATGATAGTGGGAGCATGTTAGTCAATACCTTGCTCAACTAGGAGAAGTTCGTTAGTGCCATAGAGGAAATAAGAGTGCGTTTATTTCCTTTATCTTTAACTAGCAATGTTTTTTCATGGTTTGCTTCATTACCTATTAACTCTATTCGTACTTGGGAACAATTAGAACAAAAATTTCGTGACCACTTTTATAGCAGAGATAATGAGTTAAGGTTGAGTCATTTAACATTGGCTAGGCAAAAGTATGATGAACGTGTTACTAATATTAGAAGGTTTAGAGAAACCAAAAACCGTTGTTATAACTTAATTATCTCCGAAAGGGACCTTGTTGAATTAGCTTTTTATGGTTTAGATCCCATACTAGAGAAACATTAGAAGGACATGAATTTATTGATGTTGCCCAAGTCTTGGTAAGAGCTTTAGCTCATTAAAGCTGAAGCAAAGATACTCAGCTTAAATCTAATCGTCCTGACATGCATATGTAGATTATGAATCACCGGACGATGAGAATAAAGAAGTGTGTGGTGCTGAATTTACATGGTCACTTAATGATAAAGCAAACACTTGTGCTTCTCTTAAGCTGGCTCATAAGAGTTGGGATGAGATCAAATTTACTTTTGACGTGACTAAGTGTGATAAAATATTTGATGAATTACTTAAGTCAAATAAAATTAAAATGTCTCACACTATACCACCTCTTGATCAATTAAAAAGATGTGCGTATTGTAAATTTCATATTTCTTTTTCTTATGCTACCAATGATTGCAGTAAAATTTGTCGACAAATACAATCGATCATTAATGAAGCACGTTTAAAATTCCTTGAGATGCAAGTCGACGAAAATCCTTTCTCTAATAGTGCCTTTGTTAATACTCTTGAGTTGTCAAATCCTAAGGTGCTTATTCGGCCGGATCAAGCCAAAAAAGCTAAGGGAAAGAATGTGATTATTGTAGAACAAAGGCCTATCAAGAAGGTGCCACTGGAGGAGACCCCCAAGGCTGCAGCGAAGGCTTCAACGCTCGGCGGGCAAGGCAAGACAAAGAAAACGGGTGGCACGTCGACAGGTCTGACCGGTGCCTCTAGAAAGACTAGAGATGTCCCAAGCTCAGGAAAAAGGTGAAGCTGACCTGCGAGGAGAATTTGGCTAAGTACAAGAAGAAAGGTTCATGCCAAAAGCAAGGGAGTCGGCCAAGACAAGGTAAAAAATCAAAACTTTCATCAAAATATCAAAACACACTTGTTCTTGCAAAACTCAAGGAAATTTTACTGTTGCACCTTACTCATATGTTGGACCAACCCCACCATGGTCCTGGTCATACCATTATTATTATTCACCTTTGGATTATGATAATTTACATATGCGTTCATATTTGATTCATTATCCTCCAACATATGTAAATCATGGTTCAATGCAAAGACCGTTTATTGTTGACAATAATCTAGTCAAAAGTACACCTATTAGTGCTAAAGGAGGTGATAAGGATTGCAAGGGAGAGTCAAAATATTCACAACCGAGGTGGTGTCCCTCGAGCTTGTCTCATACTCAAAAAAGGAGATTGCAGTGCTTGCAGAAACAAGGGTCAATGGAGCAATAAGTAGTGGTGATACTAGCAAGATCAGCAGCTACTAAGCAGGTATGGAGGCCGAAGCAAGTCGTTCCTTGACTTAAGAGCAAGTTTATGGCTCATAAAGCAATTATCACCCTTAGGAGCAAAATATGGGTGATGCATTGTTGATCATCATCTTTAGCCAATTTTGACCTTTGTTAATGTTTTCTGGTACACGCAAGCTTTACCAGAAAACAGGGGGCATATGTTCGCACCCAAAATTGGCAGATCTGGTCTGACCTGTCTGACCGGTGGGTCCCACCGGTCAGACCGGTGTGGTCAAAGTCCATAAAATACAATTTGGACTTCACCATTGAATAGGTCTCGTTGAGTAGATCAAGATTCCTATGTGGAACATCCAAACTGGAGTTCGGATGACAAGATATGCACGACGAGAGCACCGGTCTGATCAGTGCTCCTGATCGGTGTAACCGGTGCTCCCCGATTCAGAGTCCAATCAAGGAGTCCTGATAGATTAGGCTTGTAAAAGGATTTCCTTGCGCGGCAAGACCTCCCCACCGTATAAATATAAAGGGCCACGGCTGATTGAAGTTCACCATCCAATCGATCAAATAATTTACCTTTTATTGTCTCGTATTTACTTTTATCTTCGGACCCTAGCTCTTCAAATCTCATCTGTTGTTCTTCCTTCGTCTCCATGACGTATGCTGACGTATAAAAGACATATCCACCTACGATCCATAAGCGTACGAACCTACACTCTTTTCACCACGAGATTCACAAGGTTCTTGTCAATCCGCGGAGCAAGGGGATTACAAGCGTTTGATCTACTTCTACTCACTAACTACCTAAACCCTATCTATGATTAAACTAGAAAATGACTACACTACACTAGAGAGAATGATTAAGCTAACAAGATATGAAAGAGACACTTGCCCATGGGTCTACGATACTTGAACATGCAACCGCTTAAAGCATGAAAAACCAATCCAATATATCGGGGGTTGTGACCATGGTTTCGCCCTTTCCCTCCCCCCGTACTGTCACTACGCGGAGGTATTCGTGACTAGACCTATGATGGACATGGTGTATTGACTGGATCCAAGGGAGCATTGGGGCCCTTACTTCCTTTACGGCATGGTAGCTAACCTTAAGCATCAAAGCATATCCAACACAAGATGATAGATAGATGTTACAACAAAGTAGCGATTACATCTCAAGATCGATTACAATTCATGGACAAATAAAAAGATTACCCCATCAAGGTGCTAGACATGGCACCGTTGATCATGGTGACGCTTCTAATGGTGTCTTCCTTCTTATCCACTTGTGGGTACTTCCTTCGAGTTGGGCGATCCTCCTCCGGAGATCTCCCTCCTCTCTCTCTAGCTTGTGGATGGCCTCTCGGTGCGAATGACTCTCTGTCTTGTGAATGGTGGCGCCTCCAGGGCTTTAGGGTTGAAGATCCTTCGGGTGCAAGGAAAGGGGGGGCCGAACCGACTCCCAGAGTGGGCCAGGGCGGCCGGCTTGGGCCGACCAGCCCAAGCCCATCCCGGCCCGGCTCGATCGCCCCTTCGCTCCCGTGGGTCCTTATGTGATTTTGCACTTTGCCCCCTCCATTTGCATCATTTTGACGATGTCATCCTCACGTCCAAGATGGAGGTTCTCTGTGCATGAAGTCCGGTCTTTTACACTTCAATCCTCGTGGATGTTCCTTCGTAGCACTTCGGTCCTTGCCACCATTGGAAGTGATTTCATCAAGCTCATGAACATGAACAAGACTCCGTAATTGCTCCTTTGAACTTGTTGTGAATCCATCCTTTATGTCCATGTTTTCCTACATAAACACAACACTTCCAAATGCATGCACAAAGATGAACTTGTTATATGATTAGTGTGCTTAGTGGCGGGTTAGTTCCATAATCAAATCCAAACCAAAGTGTAATGAACATGTTTGGTGTACCAAAATACACCGTCAACGTCTCCCCCACGCTTAGCTCTTGCTCGTCCTCGAGCAAGTACTCGTAAAAGAACTTTGTCCAAGGCGTTGTAATCGTGTTCCCCTAGTTCTTTCTTCACAAGTTAGTCACTCTTTTATCTTTAATACATAAACATAAAGTAATGATCATCATACATAAACATGGGCGTTTAGAATCTTTACCACGTCAAGATTTACCCCACAACTCAAACTCTTCACTCGAAGTCTTCAATTTCAGCCATGCTTACTTCTTTGCTTCCATTGGAGGTTTTTTATGATTTTCAAAAATAAAATTCCTGCAACAAGTGCTAGACAAAAACCTTTCTCCAAGCTCTCTCATGTCGCTCATATAAAGTGGCTATCCTAAACAATTTTTATAAAACTCTCACCTCCCATAAGTCTCTCATATAACATGTAAAGTGGAGCTATAGGTATGGCTAGCACAATCAACACAAGTATTGTCAAACTAAGAACTTCCCCTAATGGTTGTTTACCTTTCAAAGCCAATGATCATGAGAATTAATCCATATGTGGGGATATCAAGGATGAGAAGATATAGAATCGTGGACATGTGCAAGGGCAAAAGAAAATATGACCATGAGGCACCGATGACGTCCTCGTTGTCGGATTGCACATGGTTGGAAAAAGAGTGAAAGTTTCGTCTCTCAACAACGTGACATCCTTCCTTGCACTTTATTTTTTTCATTCACTTGATTCATCCCTTTCATATCTTTCTTGCCATTCCTCTTCTCTCTTTTTTCTTTGTTTTCTTTTTCTCTTTCATTCTCTCGTACAAATATTTTTCTTTACTTTTCTATCTTTCTTTCTTTCTTTTCCATACACATATTTTCCTCTTTACTTTTCCCTCCCTTGACATCTTTATCTCTCTTTTCAAAGCTCTCAACTCCTCTCTTTCTTGCATAAAACACAATCTGAATTTTAAAATAAAACCATGCTAGAGACGAGACGGAACTTCAAGAGTAGGTTGTGTTCAAGGAATACGATGTACAAAAGAGATATAAAGGTTTGGGTATGGAATTCTGCGATGTACGAGACTTCTGATGTGAAAGTCATGTTACCGAATGCATGACGAGGCTAGCAATAAAAGATAAGCACAAGGACATGATCATTGCTTGAAATTAAAACTTCCAAGAGAGAAAGATCCTAGCCCAACTCATTACGCTAATCGCACTTATGGTGGAGCGAAAAATAAGTTTGGCTTTGTATAGGATTTTTCTTAAACTCTCAACTTGGAAAAAGAGGATTCGCTAACCTTTATCACAAGGGTTTTTAGATAATTTTCAGAATTGAATTCCTCCAATTTTTAGCATCGAACATAGCACAACCAAAATATAAAGCTCTAGATCGAAGTATGATGCGGGTGCTTTTAGAGGTAGCAACTCCACTAAGCACCACGGTAAACGTTTTCAAATTAAACACTTAAGTTTATATATCAAAAAATAAAGATGAATAAATGAGTAAAGCAAGAAAAGCATCACAAGAGACACAAAATTTAAAAGACTCTTTTTATTTGATTGTCTTTGATGCAAACACTAAATTAAGACACTTCAAACTTGCAAAAATTTAAAAACACACTCAAACTCAAACTTAAGATTCTTAAACTCTAAAACTCTCTCGAAAACTAAACTGAACCAAACTAAACTTGAAGCTAAAGTCTAGCTAGCTAGCTCTCCCCCACGCTAAAATCATACGACGTCCTCGTCGTATTTTACAAAAATCTTAAGGGGGGGAACTAAACCTAGTGGTACTTCCTGCAACTATTGCACCACTTGCCCTTCATGTTCCCCACCATACGCTGCCTCATCGCCTCCATGGCCTAGAAACACTCGTCGACCGATGCATAGAGCTCCGAGATGGAGTGACGGCAAGCCGCACAACACATCAGATGCATCCCGAAAGGGTCATCATCGCCAGGGTCTCCGCCATCATCGTCGTCGCCATCGTCGTTGGGGCCTTCGGGAGTCTTCTCGTTGGGCACCTCTTCCCATTAATACAAATCATTATCATCTCTTCTGGCGGCCGCCCATGAGCTCGGGCTACGATCATCGAAATAGTCACTCCCCCCATAGTCCTTAGGCTCGGGCCACACCTCCTTGTAATCCTTCCTCTTCATGCCTCGGATGTGTGCCGACCTTCGAACGAGAGTAGGGACCTTCTCTTCCTTGATGGGTTTGCGAGATGCGATAGCTCCGGTCGGGACACGCCCTCCACAACGGATGTGGGCGGTCCTCTTGATCTCCACGGGTACCTTGAGCTCGCATCGCTTCGCCTCCTCCATCGATGGCTTCTCGGCGCCTTGCTTCAACTCTACGCTCTTCGGGGACACCATAGCTGCTGCGTGGGTGCAAGAGAATGCGAGATGGGATGGATTCCCGAGCTCCCAATTCGGCCAATTAAATAGTCCGAAAAAGGAATACTCTAGAAACCGCATTTTCCTTTTTCAAACTTCCCTTAAAATTTTTTGACCAAAGAAGGAAGTCGAAAAGGCACGTTCCAGGGAAAAACCGTGGCGAACCGCTGCCGGGCCCCCCTGGGCCGGTCGGCCCACCCTGCTCCGCGGGCCGGTCCGGTCCCGTTTTCCGTGTACCCCCTCTATTTCGCATTTTTAGCCCATGAGAAAACGTTGGCCCGGTAAAAATTCACGAGAAACTCCAAAAAAATAAAAGAAAAACTATTTACAAAAATCCACACCTTGTTTTACGTCCTAGGCTAGACGTTCAGGCTCTTCTTCCATGGTGAAGACATCAATATGGTGAAGAGGCACAACGTCGGGTTCGTAGTAAACCTTAAGCCGTTGACCATTCAACATGAATTGATCACCTTTCACATCCATAATAGTTACCGCTCCGTTGGAGAGCACCGAATGAACAACGTAAGGTCCATCCTACTTGCTTTGCAATTTCCCCTTTCCGAAGGTTTTAAACCTCGAATTGTAGAGGAGGACCTTATCTCCTTCTTTAAATTCTTTCTTCTTCAACCTTTTGTCATACCACCTTTTAATTCTCTCTTTGATTATGCTTGAATTTTTTTATGCTTTCAACCTCATCTCCTCTAATTTCTTTGACCAATCTTTGTCTCTCTTCTCTATGGTTTAGTTGAGGATGCTTTTTAATTGCCTATTCGATGTTTCCGCTTCTCCGTTGGTTTGTGGGTGATAGGACGTAGAGACCCTATGTTCAATTCCCAACTTGGACAAGCACTCTTTGAAATTCTTCCCGGTGAAGTGAGTTCCTCAATCGCTTATCAAGATTCTTGGTGTACCGAAACGAGGGAAAATCACACTCTTGATCATGGCAATGGATTCCTCTGTGGAAGCTTTACGACATGGCATGGCCTGTATCCACTTGGATACATAATCAACCATGACTAGGATATGCTCAAATCCATGTGAGTTTTTGAAAGGCCCCATGAAGTCTATTCCCCACACATCGAATAAATCGATTTGGAGATTATATCTCAAGGGCATAGAATTTCTTTGAGAGATATTTCCGGTTCTTTGGTATTCGAGGCATGATGCAACATATCTTTTAGTATCTTCATGCATCTCCGGCCAATAGAATCCGCTAGACCACACTTTTGCTTGGGTCCGAAAGTGGTTGTAGTGTCCAGTCCACCGTACTCCACCGAGTGGCACTTTCTCAAAATTTTTAGCCTCTCTTCTCTTGGCACACATCATCTCATGACTCCATCATTGCCAAGTTTGAAGAGGTAAGGTGCATCCCAAAAGTATTTTCGACTTTCGAAGATTATCCTCCTTTGAGAGTTTCTATCTAGATGGTCAAGAGGCATCTTCCGAATTGCTCGAATAATATCAATCATCCAAGTGTCTTTATCGAACACTCGATAGAGGTGGTCATCTCTCATCTTGTCTTCTATGGGCTATTTATCATCTTGTCCATGGTTCATCCTAGACAAATGATCGGCCACAACATTCTCCGCACCCTTCTTATCACGAATTTCAACATCGAACTCTTAGAGAAGAAGGATCCAACGGATCAATCGTGGTTTAGCATCCTTTTTAGCCAAGAGATACTTGATGGCTGCGTGATCGGTGTAAACAATGACCTTCGAGTTCACCATATAAGATCTGAATTTTTTCAAAAGCGAATACCACTGCTAGCAACTCTTTTTCCGTAGTGGCATAATTTAATTGTGCCTCATTAAGAGTTTTACTAGCGTAATAAATGGTGTGAACTCGACATTCCTTTCTTTGACCCAAAACCGCTCCTACAGCGTAGTCACTTGCATCACACATGATCTCGAAAGGTTGGCTCCAATCCGAAGGTTAGATGATAGGAGCACTCACCAAAGCACTTTTCAAAGTCCGGAATGCTGCTAGGAACTTCTCATCGAAGTCAAAAGCCACATCCTTTTGAAGGAGATGCGTTAAAGGCTTAGTGATCTTCGAGAAGTCCTTAATAAATCTTCTATAGAATCCGGCATGGCCTAGAAAGCTCCTCAAGGATTTAACATCCGCCGGAGGTGGGAGTTTCTCAACTGTCTCTACCTTAGCCTTGTCCACTTCAATGCATCTCTCGGATATAACATGTCTGAGCACTATGCCTTGCTTAACCATGAAGTGGCACTTTTCCCAATTTTGCACCAAGTCTACCTCACCTCGTGAGGACCTTATCCAAGTTTGCCAAGCAATCCCCGAATGTCTTCCCATAAACGGAAAAGTCATCCATGAACACCTCGACAATTTCTTCGATGAATTCCGAGAATACGGCCACCATGCAACGTTGAAAAGAGGCCAGAGCGTTGCATAGACCGAAGGGCATCCTTCTATATGCAAACGTTCCATAAGGGCATGTGAACGTTGTTTTGTGTTGATCATCCTGGTGAATGGGAATTTGCTTGAACCCCCAGTACCCATCGAGAAAGCAAAAATAAGCGTGGTTTGCTAATCTCTCGAGCATCTCATCAATGAACGGTAGGAGGAAGTGATCTTTCTCCGTTGCTTTGTTTAGCTTTCGATAATCGATACACATCCGCCACCCGGTCATGGTTCTTTGCGGTATCAATTCATTCTTCTCATTCTTCACCACAGTTAAACCTCCTTTCTTCAGTACACAATGTACTGGGCTCATCCATTCGCTATGCGGAACCGGATAGATGATTCTGACATCAAGTAGCTTGATGACCTCTTTCTTTACTACCTCTCGCATGGCATGAGTTAGCCTCCTTTGGTGGTCCACTACGGGCTTACATTGGTCTTCCGTAGGTGTACGATGATTGCAAAAGGTTGGGCTAAGACCTTTGAGATCATTGATCGAATATCCAATCACTTTTCTATGCTTTTTCAATAAAATCAGCAACTTCTCATTTTCTTCGGAACTCAACTCGTCGCTCACAATGACTGGATAAGTCTTGTCTGGTCCCAAAAATTTGTACTTTAATCCTTTGGGCAAAGGTTTAAGATCCACCTCGGGCACTTGTGGCTCCTCGGGTTTAATGTCTCCTATGTCCTCAAATTTTTCTTCCTCCATGCTTCCATCTTGTGGTTCTAATCCTTTCATTGCTTCTTCTAGTTCTTCATCTTGTTGATCATTAACTTGATTCTCCATCGGTCTTTGTAGCGGGTCTCTAAGGGTTTCAACAAAACAAAGACTATCTACCTCCTCTACTTCGTCTTCGGGAGGAAAAGGTGAAGGGTGTTTAGAAACGCAAAGAAAATTATAGGTGTACTTCTTTCCATTAAGGTTCATTGTTACTTTGCCTTTTCCGGCATCCAACACGACATCAACCAACTTAAGAAAGGGCTTACCTAGGATTATGTGATCTTGATTACTATGGTAAGCATCTATAACAAAGAAATTGGCTGGTATACATTTTTCAGAGATGTTTACATTCATGTTGCAAGCAATACCTAGAGGTCTAATAGTTTTACCATCTCCCATGATTAATTTTGTTGATGTTGGAGCTAAGTCTAGGTTGTGGTCTTGAACTTTATCCTAAATTTTAGAAGATAGGACACTTACTTGGGCTCCTATATTGCACAAAGCTTTGCACTGAACTCCACGCTTGCTCAACTACCAATGTGGCACTAAACACACGCACCTACGCTCCTGGGCCACTCATGGGCCATCCAAATTGGGTCGGGTGTGACATTCACCCCCCACTCCTCAAAGAACCCCAACGTCCTCGTCGGTCCAACTCACACGTTCAGTGCCGACCCATACACCATGTCGTGTGCCCCATCCCAGGCCCACACGCGCATGCATATGTCCACACACTGACCCGAGCAAGTGTCTAGGAACCTTCCCTCTTAGCGCACGACCGTATGTCTAGTGTCGACCCATATGCCATGCCGTGTGTCCCATCTCAGGCCCACACGCGCCATGCGCCCTATTTCCGCACACTGACCCGTACGCGCAACCGCGAGGGTCGGCTCTGATACCATTTGTAACACCCCGCCCACCAAAGCTGCACCGCCCAGTCCTTCTGTAGGGCGCGAGCACACGTACACATAGCACCCTGCTTACACTTTCATCCTCGCTTCGTGTAAAAGGGTTAACCCAAGGGTAGTATGGCTGGTGGACAAGAGTTTATAAGTTGGCTCCACCCTTGCTCAACTAGTAATGTGGCACTAAACACACGCACCTACGCTCCTGGGCCACTCATGGGCCATCCAAATTGGGTCGGGTGTGACATACTGCACGTGTCGTTGTGTGATCCTCGTGAGGCGTGCAAGAATCGCTACGTTAGGTCGTGCTTTGAGCGGCGCTTCCGCGAGGCCAATCATCCGGAGGCATTGTGCTTCGAGGGGGTGGAAAGATTGATGAGGCGGCGGAACCCCGATAAGCGTCTGAAGCTCATCGGAGATGCTGCTGCTGAAGATCCAGTGCTAAGTACTTCTTAGCAATGCTGAAATACCGTTGCAACTCGGCAGACCCCGAAGCCATGGCACTGCTGAAGGACCGAAACGGCGAACCAGAGAGGGGGGAGTGAATGGGAGCCGACAAAAATTCTATTCAAGAATTCGGCCTATGAACCCGATTTCACTCGTGCACCTTCGCAAGCTTCTCTTGTCAAGTCCACGCAGCCACTGAAGTGCTATTGAACCTAGGAGCAAGACCCAACCAACAACCACAGCGCACACGCAGCGGAAACACACACGACATGGCTGATGGCAGCCCAAACCGGTCAGGCCGGTTTTTGAAACCGGTCAGACGGCTTCTGTTGGACTTAGCCTCACACAGGCAGGGGAAACCGGTCAGACCGGTTTAGCAAACCGGTCAGGCCGGTTCTGTCCAGAAACTCCCCATAAACCCTTCCGAGAGAAAACCTGCCTCAAGAACCTCTCCTCCATTGAATAAGAATAGCCATAGCACAACAGGGACTTCCTTGCTCAAAAACTCTTCACGACAGCCCACAGGGCTAAACCGGTCAGACCGGTTCGGGAAATCGGTCAGACCGGTTTTGGTCTGGATAGTCGGGAAGAACTCAACCTGCGGGAAAAACTCAAACCTTCAACCAATCGATCTTGCGACTCATTCTACGAATCAAAGTGAGACTTTGGGGATAGTTGGGGTACCTCGTGGGCTACCCTTGGCTAGAAGCTCGGTCCCCAAAACCCACTCAATCAAGAGGAATCGAAAGTCAACCCTCAAGAACACCTCTAACCCTAGAACTCCGAAAACTCCAAAATCGAGCCCCTTAACTCACGGATTTGGGAGGGGAATCAAAGGCAAAAGAACCACAAAGGGTTCACATGAATTTCCCCCATCAAATCACCAAGAGCAAGGTCCCGAAAACACACCAAGAAAACCACCAAGAGAGGGCTCCGAAAATCACCACCAAGAACAACCGGGAACAACACAACAAAGCCTTGAGGAACCACGCCGAATCATCTATACATACCAAGGAGGTTCATACAAGGTCTAGCTTGCCGCCCGATCATCCAACCCTCTCACAAGATCTCACCATGAAGCTCTCAAGCTAGTCCTATAGAAATCCTAAGAAAATAGGAAGGGAAAATAGGAAAACAAATGAGCTAGGGTTCCAAGAGTTGGCTGCCATCCTCTCACCTCTTGGGTTATATGGAGGCAAGCCTAAAGTCTAAAATGCCCCTAAGGCCTAAACTAAGATACACGCCCACCAAGGGCACTTTGGGAATTTGTCTTCGTAGCACCATCGGACGGATGCCCGGCGACTGCACTCCGCGTAGCCTCAACACAAGCCTTGCGATCCCGACGTGTGTCCTCCGCCTCGAAGCTTCCGACGCCCTGCGACCCCAAACCAGTCAGACCGGTTCTCCAAACCGGTCAGGCCGGCCCCAGCCGGACGCCCACGCCCGGTCTTCGGCCTCGGCTTTGTGGCTCAGCCCAGTAACTCGGTGATTTTCTGGTAAACCACCGCAAACCCCGCGAACTTGATGTAGCCTCCGCCAATCATCACTCATGACTTGGCTCCCATGAAGTCCTGGCTTGACCTTGGTTTTGTGGCTCAACCAAGGAACCGGCCACCGACATCATCTTGCTGTTCTTGCCACCATGCGGCCCGCACTTGACCCCGCTGGCCACCGGGTCCCTTGAACAAAGCCTACTTGTCTTCTCCACACCTGGTGGCCTCACCGGCAACGACTTTCGCGCTTGTTCTTCACTTGCACCAACACGAGTCAAGCCGCAACCTGCACCTACAATACTTAGCCAAGAATCAGTCCACACAACGTTGTCAATCACTCATCACACTAGGAAGCGACCATCGACCGGTCCTCGAACCACACATGGTCCTCAATCTCCCCCTTGATGAGTGCATTGACAACACACACATTTGGTAATCAGAGAAAAGGAAAAAATAAAAGAAACAAACAAAAAGAAGCTCCAACAAGCGATCGAAAGCCGAGAAAAGGGAAAGAGCAAGATCACTTGAAGAAGACAAGTCTCAGACCCCTTAGGCAAGGGCAACGGCTCGACACATCCGAGACAACCATTCTCAAGCAAAGAGCACAAACCACCAAAGCATACAAGAGCTCCCCCTGCACATATGCAAACTCCCCCTGAACAAGTGCCAATTCTGGGCACAAACCGGTCAGGCCGGTTCCCAAAACCGGTCAGACCGGTTCCACCAAAACCGGTCAGACCGGTTCCCAAAACCAGTCAGGCCGATTTCGTACAGCAGACCACACCCCCCAAAAGCCAAAAAATGCAAAAGAAATGCACAAGCTCCCCCTTGACTCTTGGGATAGGTTCTAGGGATGCAATACAACTTTTCTCCACCTTTCTTTCTTCCCCTTGTTGTCAATGCATGAATCAAGGCTCAAATTTGAAAACATGCAACCTAGAGCTTCTCAAGTATACAAAATTCATCACAAGATGCTACACATGTCCAAATGAGCAAGTTAGATACTCTACAGCTTCGTAATGACATCAACTTCATGATTACCAAGTTTCACAACCATTGGACAAAGCTAAGATAGAATTGATCAATTTTGCGAAAAGTTACCCTCTCATGAGCAAAGTCCTAAACATGAGCAAAACATGTCAAAATGGAAAAGCCACACAAACTTCATGCTAGGACAACCATTCTAATCATAATACCATCACAAACACCCACAAGCACCTCATGTCATGTCAAAGCCACCGAGCCATGTGCCTACTTCTATGTATGAGACTTCTCATTGGTAGGCATCATGCAACGGTTTAGCACCCAAAGCAAATTAAATTTAGCACATATGACATGGGAGCACATTTTCCAAGCATTTTACATTTCATATTCAGATTCATACTTGATACATGAAATGTCTTTGCGACAAAAAGGAACTTATGCCCCTCCACAAGATAAAGCAAGAGGGCTAAACATTCATGATGGCAAATGAGCTTTTGGCCCCATATGATCAATAAACTAGCTATCCAACCACAAATTAAGCATAACAAGCCACTAAAACATGTCAAGATCATATAAAGGCATTTACACATGAGAGAGCATATATGTGACATTTTTCAAAAGCATAGCCATCAACCATGGATATAAATCAAGATCATCAAGAGCTAAGCCAAGCTAACCATAGCATACCAAACTAGCTCACAAGATCATATATAGCACATCATGGTGAACAATGTATATGAGAGAAGCTTTTCCTACAAAATGCATATGATACAACATGCATGCAATCTAAGATACAAGGATGCCTATACACCATGTTACATATGCCATGCCAAATGCAAGAAATGCACAAAGGAAAGCTACACATATGCTACAAAGGAGCTCCCACACACAAAGCTCACAAACGACCGGCTCCTCGAGGGGAGGCAAAAAGGGCTCGACACCACCAGCAAAAGAGCAAAGGAGCACAAAACTCACAAGCTCCCCCTAAACTCATGCATTAAGGCTAAAGAGCATACAAAGCTCACCTTACACACATGAGATAGGGCAAAGAGCAAAATAAACCCAGTGGCTTGACCAAGACCACACACTTGAAGGTCACAAATTAACTTACCTTTATCATTTCTTCAGAAGTCACTTATCCTTGTCCACCATCCCCGAAAGTGATGTACCTCCATGTCACCACCGGGGTATGAGGCCGGAGAACCACCCCTGATATCCACCAAATTTTCTCCGGGCCTCCCCACCTGCAACTCAAAACCAAGAGCGAGAACGAGCAAATGACTCAACACTGGGGTTAGTCCCAAAGGTGTGAAACCAGTGTCGGGCCATTTCCTCAAAAGTAGGGTTAGCAACATCTATCCTACTGCGCCTGTCAAAACTGTGATCCATCCTGTCAAACCTATCAAACCTGGAACCACCATGGGAAAACCACTCCCGTCTCACTGGAGGAGTACGACTACCATGATAGGGAAACCATGGTCTGTAGCCCCTTTGAGACTCAAAGCTGCGACCTCTCCCAAACTCGTATTGATCACGAGGTGGAGAACGTCTAGTAAACTCCCCACCTGCAAACTCTCCAGACCAACCACCAGAACCACGACCACCTGAAACAAACTGAGACTCCTTACGAGCACAAAAAACAAACTTGCCCCTCTGCAGACTCCAAACCAGTCTGACCGGTTTCAAAACCGGTCCGACCGGTTTCACTCCTCCAGCAACACCTCCTGCAGCCTTTCGCTCTCCCCAAGCCGGAACTGTTCTCACACTTGCCTTGGCCCCGGGCATTTACACACGAGGCTCAAGTACACCACTGGAGGGGTGGTACCTGTCCTTGTTTGCCCACTCCTTAGCCATTCTTGCCTCTCTCCTTCTCTTATAGCAAAACTCTCTCTTGTGACCATCCTTTCCACAAAATTCACAATGGAAACGGATTGGTTTGGGCTTATGATTGGGGTGAGGCTCTTCACACGGTTTCTCACTAGGCTTCCCACTTGGTTTCTCACTAGGCTTAAGCAACTAATTTGGCTTGGATGCAAATTTGTCTTTGGGTGTGGGTTGTGGTGGAACTGGAACATTCCCAAATTTCCCTTCTCTCTCACCACTGCTCTCACCAACCTTATCAAATCCCAAAGCCCAACCATCAAAGCGCTTACAACTAGTAATCATCATACCAAGCTGAGGTTCCTGACTAGACAACCAACTCAGCACTTCACGCAACTTATCATTCTCATCTTGCAAGCGACCAACACATTTTGCAAGATCCAAATTATTTACAGCATGTAACTCACAGGTAGATCGGGAAGTAGGAATAGGCACTTTCAAATCGGCCTCAAGCAAAACAATGCAAGATTGAAGCTCAGTGATTTTTTCATGCAAGCCAGGGCAAGAAGTGCAAGCACCAAGCAAAGTGGGTCTAGATTGCAGCTCAGCCAACTCAACACTAAGCACATCTAGTTCCTCACACTTGGAGGCATGTTTTCCCCTAAGAGCAGTCAAATGAGCTAGGAAAACAGAGCAATCAACACAATCAACTTCATCAGAAACCACAGGGCTTGCCTTAAGAGAATCAATTTCAAGCTTGCCATCAAGAACCTGTGTTTCTAGCTCAGCCACTCTAGTCCTAGCATCTTCAAGCAAAGCTCTAAGCTCCTTCCTAAGCTTCTTAGCCTCTCAAAGCATGTGATCGCAATTATCAAGCAAGTCAACCAACTCCTTATTCTCCTTGCGCAAAGAAGAGAGCTCATCACATACCTCATCCTTAGAGTCTAAGTCCGAGGCGTCCTTCTGGCTTCTCTTCCTGCTGGAGCTGCGAGCCATGCCGCAGAAGTCGTCCTTGAGGCTTAGGCCCGTCACACAAAGGCCGTTGAGATACTTGCTAAGGTTCTTCTTCTTCTTCTTCTTCTTCTTCTTCTTCTTCTTCTTCTTCTTCTTCTTCTTCTTCTTCTTCTTCTTCTTCTTCTTCTTCTTCTTCTTCTTCTTCTTCTTCTTCTTCTTCTTCTTCTTCTCATCCTCTTCGTCTTCATCACTCGAGCTTGAAGACATGTCCTCGAAGTCGGACTCGATGTCGCTCGATCTCTTCATCTTCTCTCAAGACCACATCCTCTTCCCATGTCCATGATCCTTCTTCTTGGGCTTCCTCCTCTTGTCCTTGAACTTGTGCTTGTCGTGGTTGTTCACCTTCGGACACTCGGCGAAAGAGTGTCCGGCCTTGCCACACTTGAAACATGCCCTCGAGTTCCTCCTTGCGTTCACCCGGTTCTCGTGCATCCTCTCGAACCGCCTGGTCAGCAACGCCAGCTCGTCCTCTCCAAGCACCTCGAACTCATCATCTGGCAAAGACATCAAAGAGGACAAAGAGAACATCCTGGTGGATGGGTTAGCGTTAGATTTTCCCTTAAAGCCACCGATTAGGGCAAGACTATGGGAATCAGTCGGACCCTCAATCTTGGTTGTCATGCCCCGATCCACCTCAACTGACTTGAGCTTCGAGAATAGCTCGTTCACGGTCAGAGTGTCATACTTCTCCGACTCCACAATGGCCTCAAACTTTCCGCCCCAAACTGTACGATCCAACGAGTGTAAGAGCTTGATGGCTCTATCATGATCATCGTACGGGAGCACGTCCACATTGGCCCTCATCTTGTTCACCACAACCGTGAACCTCTGAAACAAGGCATCGATGGACTCACCAGGGAGATGAGTGAAGTTCTCGTACTCTCTCCGGTAGGTCGCATACATCCGAGCCTAAACCTGGTAATAAGTTCTAACCCGACGTTAGAACGAGGATGACCCGATCTTCACGGCAGTAGGTCTATGAACAAGGTAATATAGTATGGTGCAACGGAACTAACAAGATAACTTGCTGAAGAACAGCGGTAACAAGATAAGTTGCTGATGAACAGCGGATAACTAGCTTTATACCTGACCAAGGTTGGATGAGACCCAGCGACGGGGAGAGAGGCACCGAAACCGCGAAGACTTCGACTCGATCTCCGAACGACCGCAGAACCACAACCGGAGCTAATCCACACAAGACGGGGCAGCCGTACTGGAACCCGTAGAGCACGAATTAGTGGATCTCAGAGAGATCTCTTCACAAGTCCAAGTAGAACAAGGAAGAACAAGGGTGTGAGTAAGGCACTCAGGCAGCTCGGCTGCGAAATCACTTGGATTAATCTCAAATCATCAAAAGTTGTTTTTAGCTTACATATGGGGGGTATTTATACTAGGAACAACCCTCCTAGATGGGTGGAAACATGAAAACAAACTGAATACGTCGTCAATGTGAAAGGATCTCCCGAGATGACCTTCTGAGTTGTTTCCGCGTGACTGTTTGACTGCTGCGCAGTCTTCAATGTTTCGATAATAACTTGTTCTAGGAATCTTCAAATGACGTGGGACTAGATGCGTTGGAAAGTTAACTCGATTATCTTTCCAACGGTGTATAGCATGCTATGTGAAACTTCGTAGATTGGTACAGTTTAATGCCCGAACTTCAGACTCAGGAAACTGCCGAATGGATTGCCGAATGGATTGCCGAATGCTGGAAATTGCCGAATGGCCTTGCTGAATGACGAGAACTTTTCCGATTCTAGCTTCGTGACCTTCGTCTTGATGATTCTATTCAACGTACCTAAGTAGTATCAACATACAAGACTTAGGTAGCATAAAGTTATCATTGGAATTGAGTTGAAACTCATAAAGTAGCGCGTGCACCTCTTGTTGGATCTTTTTAGCTCGGCTACGAGTGATAGGTCCGGTAGAAATTGGAAATGTGGTTGGAGAGGCTGTCGGTGCTGGCATGGTCATATCACCTGGGCATTCCCAACATGAGCTTCCTTCAACACCGACCTGATTCTACAAGCCAAGTGCTCGGTGTGCACCCGATCGAACTCATGCTGACACAAAGCACGAAACAAGTAGTCGACTGCCTTATTGTTGGCGTCGAACATGTCTCTCAATCCTGGAGCGAGGAAGTTCATCAGCTGGACATAGCCATTGTCCACCGTGACATCCCAAAGGATCTAACCCTTACCACCGAGGAATGTCGCCATCCGCTAACTCCACATCTGGTAGTTCTTTCCATCGAAGTGTGGAGGACCTGAACCCCGTTCCTGGTACGCCATCCTTGGATCTTAGACTGGTTAGAGTCAATCAAAACCCGTGATCGGCTTTGATACCACTTGAAGGACCGAAATGGCGAACCAGAGAGGGGGGAGTGAATGGGAGCCGATAAAAATTATATTCAAGAATTCGGCCTATGAACCTGATTTCAATCGTGCACCTCTGCAAGCTTCTCTTTCCAAGTCCACGCAGCCACTGAAGTGCTACTGAACCTAGGAGCAAGACCCAACCAACAGCCACAGCACACACGCAGCGGAAACACACACGACACGGCTGCTGGCAGCCCAAACCGGTCAGGCCGGTTTCTGAAACCGGTCAGACGGCTTCTGTTGGACTTAGCCTCACACAGGCAGGGGAAACCGGTCAGATCGGTTTAGCAAACCGGTCAGGACAGTTCTGTCCAGAAACTCCCCAAAAACCCTTCTAAGAGAAAACCTGCCTCAAGAACCTCTCCTCCTTTGAACAAGAATAGCCATAGCACAACAGGGACTTCCTTGCTCAAAAACTCTTCACGAGAGCCCACAGGGCTAAACCGGTCAGACCGGTTTGGGAAATCGGTCAGACCAGTTTTGGTCTGGACAGTTGCGAAGAACTCAACCCGTGGGAAAAACTCAAACCTTCAACCAATTGATCTCCCGATTCATTCTACGAATCAAAGTGAGACTTTGGGGATAGTTGGGGTACCTCGTGGGCTACCCTTGGCTAGAAGCTCGGTCCCCAAAACCCACTCAATCAAGAGCAATCGAAAGTCAACCCTCAAGAACACCTCTAACCCTAGAACTCCGAAAACTCCAAAATCGAGCCCCTTAACTCACGGATTTGGGAGGGGAATGAAAGGCAAAAGAACCACAAAGGGTTCACACGAATTTCCCCCATTAAATCACCAAGAGCAAGGTCCCGAAAACACACTGAGAAAACCACCAAGAGAGGGCTCCGAAAATCACCACCAAGAACAACCGGGAATAACACAACAAAGCCTTGTGGAACCACGCCGAATCATCTATACATACCAAGGAGGTTCATACAAGGTCTAGCTTGCTGCCCGATCATCCAACCCTCTCAAAAGATCTCACCATGAAGCTCTCAAGCTAGTCCTATAGAAATCCTTAGAAAATAAGAAGGGAAAATAGGAAAACAAATGAGCTAGGGTTCCAAGAGTTGGCTGCCATCCTTTCACCTCTTGGGTTATATGGAGGCAAGCCTAAAGTCTAAAATGCCCCTAATGCCTAAACTAAGATACAAGCCCACCAAGGGCACTTTGGGAATTTGTCTTCGTAGCACCATCGGACGGATGCCCGGCGACCGCACTCCGCGTAGCCTCGACACAAGCCTTGCGATCCCGACGCGTGTCCTCTGCTTCGAAGCTTCCGGCGCCCTGCGACCCCAAACCGGTCAGGCCGGTTTAGGCCAGACAGCCACGTCCGGTCTTCGACCTCGGCTTTGTGGCTCAGCCGAGTAACCAAGTGATTTTCTGGTGAACCACCGCAAACCCCGCGAACTTGATGTAGCCTCCGCCAATCATCACTCATGACTTGGCTCCCATGAAGCCCCGGCTCGACCTTTGTTTTGTGGCTCAACCAAGAAACCGTCCACCGACTTCATCTTGCTGTTCTTGCCACCATGTGGCCCGCACTTGACCCCGCTAGCCACCAGGTCCCTCGAACGAAGCCTACTTGTCTTCTCCACACCTGGAGGCCTCATCGGCAACGACCTTTCGCGCTTGTTCTTCACCTGCACCAACACGAGTCAAGCCGCAACCTGCACCTACAATACTTAGCCAAGAAACAGTCCACACAACGTTGTCAATCACTCATCACACTTGGAAGTGACCATCCACCGGTCCTCGAACCACACATGGTCCTCAATTGCTCCAGGAAATCAGCGGTGGCCCATCGCCCCCTAACGGTCGGTGGAAGAACCACAACCTGCGCCGGCTGCGCTACCTCGTCAAACAAGATCTCGACAACATTGTGTGGTCGTACTGGCTTGATGACAGCGACGACGACGACATTTTGTTGATGCCCGTTCAGAATCCCCACATCTGCATTTGGGCAACGGGATGTAAGCGCTACGGGCTGGATACCAAAAAGATCATCCACTACTACAGAGCCGAGTGTCGCATCTGTCATGAGTTCGACGTCGGGAAGCATAGCTTCCGCCCCGCCGTGGAGTACGTCGTCAGCAGGATAAACATCGGGATGTAGGCGCATGCATCAATGAATATTATCTATCTTGAATGTAAATTATTATATATTACTAAACACGGATTTGATTTTATCAGAGTGTCGGTTTTTAATCGGTTTTTGATAGATAATATTTGATTTGTCACGTTTGTGAGTCAAATCGAAGGTTGTGGTGGTCTCATGTGCCGCCGACGAGGCCTGGGATGCCATCTTGGGTGTCAAAACCGCCGAAGCGGGCACGGCGGCGGCGGCGGCGAGCGGCGGTGCCCTCTGCTTCCTCCTTTGTTCTATTGGAGAATGAAGAACATTTTATCTGTCCCGCGTCGCCGACGACATTTCTCTTTTTAATCTGGAATCAAATTTTTGTAACATGTATTTCTCTATTGTAATTAGTCCAAATTTGTTTTTTTTCTACAGTTTTCTAAAATCACCATGTTTTCATTATTTTCATTGTTTAGTGTATATTTTGTTTCTTGAACAATGTTTATATGCCTTATCTTGTTCTATGTAAGTACATGATATAAATAATATTTGTTTTCCACACCTCCTGTAATGAAACTTTGCATTTTCGTAATCTTAAGGTGAACCACAAGGTTTTGTTAAGTGTTCAAATGCATATGAGTTCAAACATGTTGCAAAGTGTAAAACTTCAATGTTCAAGGAACATTCTAGGAAACTATGTGAGCAATGTAGATATTTGTACACAAGTATATTATTCCTTCATCGAAACCATTTGAAATTTTGAAGACAAGTCTAGGTACCCAAATTATGTTGGCAAGTCAATTTGTAAATTTTTTAGAGCACACTAGATGTTAGTAGAATTATTACATCATTAACATGGCATGTAAAAACGGATTCTAAGAATCTTGGGCACACAAGTGTGACTATTGATATTTTATTCAAATACTAAATGTCCAAATACAAATTGTTCGTATTTTTTTATTTTTTAGGTGTTGTTTCATGGGCTCTAATATTTTAGGGAAGCACGTTTCATTCGAAAGAAAATAGTGGCTGGCCCACGCGTCAGCAGCCAAAATAAAAAGATAACCGCTGCCCGCCCCCCGGACCCAACTCCCAACAAAGGCGATGCGGATTCACTAACCATCGTCGCCAATGACACTGGCCCACTCATCAGCGTCCGCAGGCAAACCGTGTGCGGGCTGCTCAAAATTTCCCCACGTATATTGACTATAGTCCCCATGGAATTCCAATTGCAGCACAGAGCCGTCAAGGGCACGCCAGTAGTTTCATTAAACACAGTTACGCGCGTTGTTCATATTTAACTCCTCGCTAGACAGATCCACAACGCCCGCATTCTCCCCACCGCCGCCGCCACTCACCCCGCTCGCCTTCGCCGCTCTCTCCCCGCTCGCCTTTGCCGCTCTCTCTCTTCGCCGCAGCCCTGATCTTCTCCAGCCCCACCACTCCCAGCGTGACAACAGTGACGAGGATGCGGTTACTGGCGTGCGGACGTACGTCTTCTTGGCCAACCTAAAGACGGTTGACGCGCAGATCCGTTGACGTCGTCCCCGGCCACGACGACGAGCCGGCCGCCTCAGGCCACGAGCCGACGTGGATCCAGCCCCTCCGACCATCACGAGAACAACTACTTCATTCGCGACAGAGGTTAGTCCTGCTTGAACCCCAACGCCCTCTCTCTCCTCGGCCACCAAATCTGCTATATAATCATGACAATGTGGATTAGGGGGACATGCCTTGATAGTTCATCTTTAATTGACTGACTGTGGATTTGATGGATGAATTTTGTTGCCCCAAGTCTGTTTGAATAAATTGTTGCTAACAGATGTAGTTATATGAACTGTTGAAATTCATTTTCATGTTCTTGGTGCTACAATTTTTGCACTGTAAATTCATGAAAAGCATTGAGGGTGTTAGCATACTTTAATTCTGATATGCTATGAATGTACCAGATCGACAGTTATGCTTTGGACCTGTTAGCATACTTTAATTCTGCTATGCTTTGAATGTATCAAATCGACAGTTATTCTTTGGACCTATTAGCATATACTTTAATTTTGTTACGCTCAGATCGATAGTTATGCTTTGGACCTGTTAGCATATTTTAATTCTGATGGCCACATAATGTCATTGGGAATTGCATCGCAGTGGTTTATAATGTATTCCATCCAATCGGCTATATATTCATGTCAAGGTGGATTAGGGAGACATGCCTTAATAGTTCATCTTCAATTGATTGACTATGGATTTGATGGATGGATTTTGTTGCTCCAAGTCTATTTTGAATAAATTTTTGCTAACAGATGAAGTAATATGAAATGTTGAAATTCATTTTCATTTTCCTGGTGCAATAATTTTTGCACTGTAAATTCATGAAAAGCATAAAGGATGTTAGCATACTTTAATTTTACTATGCTTTGAATGTACTAGATCGACAGTTGTGCTTTGGACCTGTTAGCGTACTTTAATTCTGATGGCCACATAATGTCAGTGGGAATTGCATCTCAGTGGTTTATAATGTAGTGATAACTAGAATGTCTTATGCTTTGTTGTGGGTGTTAATTGTTTCACTACTGTCATATATATGGTTATTGTTGGTGTCATGATGTGTTGTGAGTGTTGTTTCACTATTGTCATATATAATGTCATGACCATTCCTTTATCTTCTTGTTGCATGTACACATGGAACACACAATCCATTGCTGCTCAAGTTGGACAAGGAAGCAGTTGAAGGAATTTATTCTCTACTTTGATATATAAGCATATTGTTGTGTCCCTGTCAAAATGGTTAGCACGTATCCATGTATGATAATTAAGTAAAATATGAACTGTGTATGTCTATGCTGATTTTATTTATGAATGTATCAGCTATTTTGCTTGTCAGAGAAAACGAATTTATCTAATAAGAATTTTTTTTAGATTTTCAGTCTTGCTTATGTTGCTATACTGATAAACCTAACATATCATCTATGCAGTCTCCCACAACAACAAACTCCTCTACCTCCAGTGCATCATCACAGCCCATTGTCGGTGAACCTTCTTCACAGGGTCACTCAGCACAGACTACTGCGAGTAGTACTCGATCCCGCGGGTCAAGAACACAAACTAAATGGCTAGAAGACAAGTTGACTGCAACTGGACTTGATGCCAATTTTTGGCCTACCCCAGATGTTGCGAGGGATAGATTTGTATTGGTATGTGGTCTCATTGCTCGGGAGAGGGTGTCAATCAACAAGGCGGTTGTTGATCTCTCACCAATTGAGAAGGACCATCTGTTCACAGTTTTAGAGGAAAAGCTAGATTACCCAACCAATCTGGAAGAATCTGTTCGCGAGAAGGCAGTTAAGGCAGTTATATCAAAGATTGGAACCTTTCAACGGCGGTTCAAGGCCCATTTAAGAAAAAATATGTGACTGAAGAGGAGACTCCCTTTGTGAAGCATGCCTTTTTGCAACAACAAGACTGTGACATGTTTGTGCAGGAAACCAATTCTCCTTCATTTCAGCAATTGAGCCAGGAGATGAAACAAAAGAGAGCATTGCATAATAAGCCAAACAAGACGGGTAGAAAAGGTTATCGTGGTAAAAGGAAAGAGTGGGAGGAGGAGGATGCAAAGCTAGCTGCAGAAGAAAAACAGAACCCTTGGGACCAATTTCCTGGACATTCGAGACCTTATCTGCGGGCAAGGGTAGGGAAGAAGAAGAAGAATACTAGTGAAGGAAGCGGGGGCATAACATTCAGTAAACCCTGCGATGGTGGGGGTAGCAGATAGGGTGAAAACACTTACAGCTCAGTGTAGCGATGGTTCTTTCTCTAGGTTTAGGGAGGATGATATCCTCGCTGCAGCACTTGAGACTCCATAGCATCAAGGTCGGGTACGAGGCGTGTCTAGTTCACTAGGCTGGGGTAAAGGGTTTGGTGAAGAGTTCGCTAGAATGTACAGAAAGAAGAGGAACAAGAGCTCTGATTTCATGATATGATGGACAAAACATTTAAATCAATTTTCCATGCTCTAAGACTATCAGGCATCAACATACCGAAAAATGCACTTCTTCCTTCCCAATTACCAGCGCCTGTCAATAGCATTGAGGAAGAAGATATGCATGGCAGTGAGGAAGAAGATGGGCATGATCGCGAGGAAGAACATGCGCATGAAAGCGAGGAAGATGGTAAAGAGCAAGATCATTGGAATGCCAACGGTGATGAAGCGAATCAAATGCACAGTGATAGTCGATCACCTATGCTGGACACAATAGATAAGCTGATAGAGCCAACCGCGTGCGGCCTTTTGGATGGCACCGTGGAGCTTGCACTAGCGAAATTCTTGCCATTTCAAAAGGCTTGCCATTCAATACCGGTGCGGGATGGGTATGTTGTGGTGCAACCTACTTATGTGTGGGCCAATGCGGGTCACTACCCTCTGCATGTACCAATTGATGGGGGTCACATAGAAACCCTAGCTGGGGCTCTCGTTCAAAGGATCCAATGGCCAAAGACGGGATCCTTGTACCACCCATGACAAGACATCCCAACCCTAAAGCCGCAATAGATAGTAGGGGTACAACATCAGATGGAGGTACTGCAGCTTAGTGTCAGCAAGAGAAGGCTCAACAACAGTAGCAGCAGATCAACAAAACTAAGCAGCAGGAGCGTCGACAACAGCCGGAGGAGGAGCCCAGGCAAACTTCGCCTAAGCAGCAGCCGCAACATGAGGATAAGTAACAGACGAAACAGCAGCCTCTCCAGCAGCAGGAGGAGGAGCGCATGCAATCTCCCCCTAAGCAGCAGATGCAACAAGTACAACATCCTCTGCAACAGGAGGAGCCCAGGCAATCTCCACTGTAGAAGGGGAGCCAGGCCAGGAAACCTCTTTCTAAAGATGAGATTCTTAATTTGTTATTGGGACAGAACAGGACCGACCAAAATACAAGCATGGTGCACCTATGTTGTCAGAAGCAAATGTAAAGGCTACTGGACCAAATTGTGCCAAGTTGCATGCTTATGTCATGGAACACAGTAAGGATAAACTTGCCTTTCCAGAAAAGGTGGATCAAGACTACTTTAAAGGTGGTTGTGGTGCTTTAATGTTAAACATTGAATTCAGTAGCGTATATAACCTTATAACCCTGGCTTCTCTGGATGTTACCTTCATGAGGTTGTGGACATTGTAAGTCCTTTAAAACCTAAAAAGATATTTCTTTAATTTTAACCACAAAGTTCATGCATGCTAACAATTTGATTTTTTGTAGGAAAATGATGGACAAGGTAGCGGAGATGCAGATCAGTGTTGGGTTTTTAGATCCAGATTTGTTTACTTCAACAAATATTTCTCAGCGTTCTCAGCAAGTTGGCAAAGCAATCTCAAATGCAATGAACAACGACTACGTGGTGGGTGCTTACTGCACTAGCCACTGGGTAACAGTGATCATCTTTATGAAGTTCAAAGAGGTTTGGTATCTAGATTCTGCTAAACAACATATCCCACTAAAGTTCCCAGACCTCCAACCTAATTTGAACTGGTCAGTTTCTTGTAGGTTTTGTTCACAAAAATTCAATCTCTTAGTGTTTCTAATTGGTATTGCTGACCATGCATGGCCTTTGGTACAATATTTGTAGGTTTTGTTCACAAAAATTCAATCTCTTAGCTTTTCTAATTGGTATTGCTGATCATGCAGGGCCTTTGGTGAACATGCACAGGACGGAGTGATGAAAGGAAAGAAAAAAGGCAAAAGCCACACTCGAGCACAAAACAAATCTTGTTGTAAGACCGAGGTTTTTTATGGTCCCTTCTTACCTATTTGGTACTGCATTAACTTGTCATTTTGGTACCTCGATGCACTATGCTTAGCAGCCACGGGGGTCCTCTTTGTGTGGATTCCATGTGGCATTCCATATGTTAAGACTACTCGATGACATACCTGACATCAAGAAGACCGTTGTAAGTAGATAATAATGCTCAACCTTGTCTCTGCTCATATTATCCATCTGATTTTAGAAACTGATTTTTACTTGTATTCTCATAAATGATTGTATTTTGCAGGATTTCAAATCTCTTGTAGATGTTTCCACAGAAGATCTAAAGCGTGTCCGGGAGATGCTGTGCGAGTACATTCTTAAGGAGACCATCGACCGAAAGGGCAACTTCTACAGTGGTGCACCGTGAGTTTATTGTAGCCAGAAACTTGAAACTCATTCAGTCTTCTTTAGTCAGGTGTTGTTGCCTGAGAAACCTGCTTGGCTTGCTTGGTTGGGGTCTGATACTACCTTGCTCAGGCAGTTTTCTCATGACTCCATCCAAACAAGCCCTGATGAGAGTAACTTGAAACTTGATGTGATCCTAGCTTGTCTATAAATGTGATCTTGCTTGTCTATAAATGTGATCTTGTTTACCTATATCTGTGATGTGAGAATGTGTTTGTGATGTCTCCTTGTTGTGGTTGTTGCCATATCCTGGCTAGTTCCAAGATGCAGCCCCTGATGGCTGCCAAATCCTGGATGGTTCTAGGATGCCGCCGGCAAGCGGGCAGGTTACTGTAGGGGTGGCCTATGTATCTGTAACGGGTGTTAATTAAAGCTCGTTACAAACACTGATCAGTGAGTAACGGGCTTCATTCGGAAAGCCCGTTACAAACATGCCTACAATGTAACGGGCAGTGTAAAAGCCCGTTACCAGTCCTGACCGGTGGGTCCCAGGACCTGGTCCGTCCATCGATATATAGGAGACGCAGGTTGAAAGCAAGCGTCTCCTTTGATAGAGAGAAAGCAGACGCATGTAGAAACAGATGTGTCTCATTTCGTCGAGACAGAGGAGACACAGGTTCACGAAATGCGTCTCTGATGTTAATTTCACAGTAACGGGCTCTGTTTTCATGCTGTTACCAAAGTTCCTTGTGGGCCCAGAGAAACAACCATTTCACACGATCGGTGACTAGTTGTGGTAACGGTTGTTGTTTGATGCCCGTTACGAATCCTATATGTCCTGAGACGCGTGTGAAATAGACGCATCTCAGTTCGTCAAGATAGTGGAGACGCAGGTGCACAGCAGGTGTCTCCGATATTGAGCTACTGTAATGGGCTTTGCTTTGGTACCCGTTACGAAAGTTCCCTGTGGGCCCAGAGAAACAGTCATTTCACGTGACCGGTGGCTAGTTGTGGTAACTGTCGTTGTTTAATGCCCGTTTCGAATCTGTCTTATCAGTACCTTTCATGGCTTATTTGTAACACTTGATCGGTAACGGGCGCATTGCTCGTTACCAAAGGCAATCTATGTCTGTTACCAAAGCGAGTTTTTCACGTAGTGTATGAAAGTCTTAGAAAAAGTTTGAGACAAATACAACACTACAAAGCGCATGGTATTCTAAATACCTTAGAATGCATGCCATCGACATACTTCTTGCTTCTTTTGTCGGTGTTCATCCATTGTCGGTTCATCTGCATCATATGAAGTGAAAACAAAAACTTTATTATTTTATACAAATAATAAACATTCTTTCGGAACATGTTGATGATTTGAAGACAATACGTGAACTCATAGATGTGTTTGAAGTAGTGGTTTAAAAGCTATAAGCTGGCATAGAGCACATAACCTGCAGTGCCAACAGAGCAAGTTGTTCAAGCAAGATGTCGACATTGTCTCTCCCACTATCTGGAAAGGTGTGCTATTGTATATCCTGAAGCTGACTTCCTGTGAGGTGTCACTAAAACCATTATGCTTGGGCAGCTTGCTCATATCGGCACAGAAGGTAGTGCACTATATGTATGAACACATAAGTCATCCATTGTAATAATATTATATAAAAAATAAAGTAGCTAATTAATAATTAATAAGTTCATATATAAAGGTTCACATAGCTAGCTAATTCATACAAGCTCATATAATAGGGTACGGTACAAAGCCTGATCCATACATGCATAATGTTATTAAGGACTTGGACCTAATCTAGCACGCACTTGTCGATATGAAATATAGATAATATCTACAATCGTCCAGCCTAGAACTCCCTCAAAATAAGCTACAGCACTGTTGATGGTAGATTATCGTATCAAAGTTCATATGGATTTGCAAGCGGACAAATCCCTTGTCGTAGTCAAGGGACCCTTCTTCCCTCGAGTGGTGAACCCAAGGTATCGAATCCGTGGAACAATGTGCAATGCAAGGATTCAATCTAGTAAAGCAAGGTAAGCTATCTTATGAAGACAAGTTGCATCTAATCTACTAACTCATAAAGAAAACACATCTAATCTAATCTACTAAAGAGGTAGCAAGAGAAAGCAAGAGATAACCGATCTAGAGAGTCTAGATCATGCTTATTTTGTAGCTCCAAACAAGATAGATGAAGATAGAAAAGCGAATCTCATTAAAAGCATCTTTAACTCGTGGCCTCCCTTCCGACTCCGAAAACGCCCGCCTTTCGGAACCCCCGTTCTGTCACAACGTATCCCTATTCATGCTGGTAGTCTAGGGCGAGTTCGATAAGAACAAGTTGAAATCACTAGGCCGGTCTGGTATGCATCTCTAGCCACCGCGGCTATAAGAGCACCCTATGTAATCTATCTTAAGTATAGATCGTAGAAGAAGCAAAACCAAGAAGAAAACAAAATCATCGAGAAGGCACTTGATCGCTAGAAATCGGATTCACTTAAAGACTTCACCATGAATGATTACATGAACAAGATCACCACCGGGATCCTACCTCGATCTTGATCCTTGCTCCGGAGCTCCAACGTGGTCTTCCATGCAAGGTTCCCACGTCGGCTAGGGAGACCCTAGACAACTAGCGCGACCCTCATCTCTGAGATGGTGTCCCTCAAGCTTCTCGGCTCCTCGGCGGTGGATGACAAATTGATTGATGTGTGGCTCTCGGTCAGGGGGCTATAAATAGCCCGAAATGCATCTAGGTCAAAGGGGGGCCGACTGGGCCTCGAAATGGGGCGGGCGGCGGCCGGCCGACCGGCCGCACGGGCCCATCTCGGCCCAGTCCGTGGCCTCCTTCGCCCGGCGTTGCTTCCCGAGTCTTCTAGATCCTCTCCCCTTCTGCATGTGGGCCCTTGTCGTCGGTTTCTCTCCGAATTGGACGAAGCTCCTTATCTCACAAGATTCAGCACTTTTCTGGCTAGGTCCTCGGAGTTTGTCATCTTCTCGGGCATGGTCCTTGGGCTCTTGGAGTCATGTTCACTTCATTGCTTGACTTGTACCGGGCTTCAAGGTCTTGTCATGAGGTGCTTAATGAACTTATCCCGGAAGTCTTGCTTTCAACGTTAAAACCCTGCGTAAACACTAAACTCCAAAACCGACATGCACAAGTGAACTTGTTATACCACGGGGGTTAGTACCAATGGATAAGATACAAAAGTCATGCCAACACCAAAGGTAAACTCATGGCTAGGTTGACGGATTTTCACCGTCAGCAGCTCCCCCATGCTTAAACCTTGCTCGTCCTCGAGTAAGCCTTCGATGGATATCATCGTTGCCCTTCATTGTTTAAACCTTGCACTTGATCATACATGAGAAAACATAATGCTCTCAAAAGTTTAATTCGTTAAAGTTCCATAATGTACTAGCCTTCATCCCTACGGAGGGTAGATTATTCGTTAAGCTTATCCCACAAGTATTAACATGCTCCCAAAATTCAAATGGATCTCAGAAATTTTGAAATAAAGAACAAGATGAAAAAGAGCTAAACCAAGTTCACAAATTTAAACCACCTTGCATCTTGCTCATGAACTCTCATCTCATCTTGTCTCAAGCCTATTTATTCTACTCCTTTCCCTCTCATAACACATATATATGTGGTAGGCTTTATATGGAGCTTTTTGGCAAAGTTTAGTCCTACCAAGATATTATAAATGAGATGTTATCAAAACAAGACAAGCTTCTCATGGTCTTATCGAGACTCGTCAAAAAGGTCATTGGAAAATAATGTTAAATCAAGGAGGGGAAAGAGAAAAATACACACACTTGAGATAGGTGGACATGTGCAAATGGCAAAGAGTGATCCCGAGGCACAAAGGAAGTCCTCGTTATCGGATTGCACATGGTTGGAAAATGAGTATGGATCTTTTAATCTTGAAGCCTTGAAATTCCTAATGCACTTTAGAGAACCGAGGAGTTCACTTTATTTTATTTTTACACATACTCATATTTTTTCTTTTCTCATTTTTTTCTCATTCATATATTTTTCTTTATTTCTTTTTTTCTTCTTTCCTTCTCATTTTTTATCTCTTTTTCTTTCTCATAATTTTTTTATTTGCTTCCCTTGAACTCTAAAATTGCATTGTACCTACCTCCTCCCCCATGCTTAGATGTTGCTCGTCCTCGGGCAAAGAGGTGATAGAGATAAGGTAGGTACCGGAAATACTTTTCCTTCGGAGAGATACTTGAAATCTTCAATCTTGACACCATCTTGCTATCTTCCTTGAATTGGTGATCCATACTCAACGATAGGTTGTGGTCAAGGAGGTAATCACAAAAGATGATATTTGGTTTTAAGGGTGGATATCCGGCGAGGTTTGTGAGATCTCCGATGTGGAGATACACAATGCACGGATAAAAAGGCTAGCAAAAAGATAGATACACAAAAACGGGATGACCAGCTTCTTAGTCTCGGGCCAGAGAAATCAAGGCCTGAAATAACTCACCCAAAAATAAACCTTGTATACTAAGTTTTTGCACTCAAATATTTATATGGCTCTGGATAGGTAGAGCAACAAGCAAGTGGTATTTATGACAAGGTTAGCATTACTTTTAAGAACAAAAATAAATCATCTTTAATCCATCTAAAACTTGAGAGCACATAAAATACTATGGGTCTTTATTTTTATCATAACCTCCGCTAAAGATTAAGCTAGCATTTAGATAAATTCAGATTTGTATTTTAAGAGAGCATTAGCTTAATCAAGCATAAAACAATTACAAAGATAAACAAAGCGGCAATTATAATCATATATCATCATAGCACAAACTTTGTAACTTTACTAATGGTAAAAACTTAGTGGTGACATTATTCATGATGAAAATATAAACTAACACACATGCTGAAAATTAAAGTAAAAACTAAGAATTAAAGTAAAAGTTGAAAATACTACGCAAACACAAACTAATATAAGCTGAAAATTAAAGAAAAGGGAAAAGGAAAGATAACTAAAGCTCCTCCTCTCTCTAATCGTCCGCCGGTGGTTAATATTGATAGTCTTGGTTGTTGTACCCTTACTCATAATAGGATTGCACCACTCCTCCTATGAATTGTCCGACGGTGCTAGGTGAAGGTGTCCAAGCACATAAGCGGTGCTTGCATTTCCTCCACCCATTTGGTTTGCATTTGTTAGGATGGCTGCAATATTTTGCATGTTCCTCACAGCGTATCTTCCAATGATGGCCACATTTTGTTGAGGTTAAGGAAGGTGTGCATATGGCTCCACAAAGACTACGTTGGGCACCGCAAAATTTGGTGGAGGCATGGTTGCACCACTCCCCCATGCTTGCATTGGTACATCACCGTAGTAACTTGGCGGCACCGGAATTCCTCCAAATGGTGGCACATAATTTTGTTGTGCACCTCCTTCTTAGCCATAGAAGATCCTTCTCCTATAATCCTTCTCTTTTATCTTTCTTCGCCGGCACAAGAAGTCCTTCCTCTAACCAATCTTCTTTCCCCTCAAGAAAAAGTCTTAATCTTCCATCCGATAGGGGCAAATTTACTTTGGCCACTTTGAAGCCTCCTCTCTCATCTTCACTTATATATTTGTTTTTCATCATATATTCAGTCCTAGGGAGGTCCCGGGTAAGACATGATTCAGGTTCCTTGCAATACCCGGTCTTAAGGAGATAGCCAACATGGAGAGGTAACAACCCGAACCAATATCTCCCGAATCCGATGTTGCTCACAACACCATCGGTTGATCATAAGGTGAGTGGGGTCGATTGGCTACCTGGCAAAGCCGAGTAAAGCCAATTCAACTCCGTGTTGGTTATCTTTGTTTCTCTCATTCTCCCCAAAATCCTTTTGCACATCCATGAGTGAAACTCTTGGATGATGGGGTTCCGGATAAAATTTCTTTGTTGCTACGCTTCTCCCGTGATCATACTCCAAAAACCTTCCTATGTGCCTCCATGCACATCCACTTGCTCCGGGGCTCCCTTTTGAAACTGAGCTATTCCCTACATAAGGAACCGCTTGTTCAATATAGATAGGAGACACTCGCCCATGGGTCTATGATACTAGAACATGCAATCATTTCGAACATGAAAACCAATCTAATCTATCGGGGGTCGTGACCATGGTTTCGCCCTTTCCCTCCACTCGTACTACGCGAAGGTATACATGACTAGACCTATGATGGACACGACGTGTTGAATGGATCCAAGGAAGCATTGAGACCTTTACTCCCTTTACGGCATGGTCGCTAACCTTAAGCATTAAAGTTTATTCAACACAATATGATAGATAGATAATCCGACAAAGAATGATTACATCTCAAGATCATTACAACCCATGGATGAAAGGAGATTAACTCATCAAGGTGCTAGACATAGCACCGTTGATCATTGTCACCCTTCCGATGGTGTCTTCCTTCTTCTCCACTTGTGGGCTCCCTCCAAACGGAATGAGAGACTCAACACTCCTTCATCAAGGATATGCGCCATGGTCATGAGAATTTCCTAGGCAAATTCCTTGTGGGTGTTTGCCGACACTCCGTTAGTGAAAGTGCATCTAGGCTCCTAATTATTTTGGTGATAATGACAATGCAATTAAGGGAGGACTAATGCTTTGAATGAGATGTGTGCGAGGCTTTAAAGTGAAATAAATTTGAATTCTCAAAGGAAGGCCCTCATTTTCTTTCTTATGGTGTTGAAGCTCAATTGGAGATTTAATTTTAATTTTCGGTTTGAATTTGAGTTTAGGAAACACCGTACTATAAAGAGGGATACGGTCGATTAATCAAGGTTTGCTACAAGTGCTTCTTGTGATCTTTTCTCATCTTTTCTAAGAGTGAAAAACCTAGAAAAACCTTTAGAAAATTCAATAACGACCCCTTCTTGTTAAAACTCTTCCCCGCCGAGCTTACCGGTCAACCGGCATAAGTGGCCGGCCACCGGGACCGCACCTGGAGGGAGCCGGTGACCGGCCACCCGTGCCGGTGACCCGGCCAGGTCGCAGGTTGCCCCCCAACGGTCAACTCGGGGGGAGCGGGTATATATACCCCTTCTTCCTCCTCTTTAGGGTTCCGCCTTCTCCTCCATTGCTACACCCCCAAAGCTTCATCTCCTCTCTTCTAACTCATTCCCAAGCACTCCAATCAAGAATTCGTTCTAGGGTTTGAGTGTGAGAGCATTTGAGGTGTAGGATTTAGCCCCTTTGTGAGAGCTCTTCATTTCCTCCTCTCAAGAAGCACTTGTGGTGGCTTTGGTTGATTGATTTGTGTTTATTACTCTTGAAGCTTGCTTCTAGACGGTTAGGCGTCGCCCGTTGAGTGCCCTCTCCGTGTGGAGCACCCGGGATCGTTTGTATTGCCCCTCCTTTGTGGAGATTTTCTTAGTGAGCACCAATTTGCCTTTGTGGTGAATTGGAGAGGCAAGAGGCTCTTCGTGATAGCCCTCCCTTTGTGGGAACCTCAACGGAGACGTAGCCTTCTTAGTGGAGGTGAACTTCGGTAAACAAATCGATTGTCTCTTGCTTGCTTGTGTTCATCTCCATCAACCCTAACCCTAGAAGTTATATTTGAATCGTTCTCTATATTTGTGTTGTTGTGTGTAATATCCTTTGTTGCGGTCTTCCTCACTTCATTTACACCAAGTTGGTTCACATATTTGCTGCAAATTCACTTTCTCTCTAAGTTATTGAGTTTTACTCTGCGTCTTGGTTGATCCGCACAAGTGCCGGGGTGACCGGACCCCCCGGTCATCCGGTCGGTCGTCTTGGTCATCCGGTCCCCGATCCGTCGCTCGATTTTGCGAAATTTTAAAGTGATCCTATTCACCCCCCCCCCCCTCTAGGCATCACAAGATCCTTTCAATTGGTATCGAGCCTAATCCCTTGATTTAGGCTTAACCGCTAAGGGATCAAGATGTCGGGGATTGGAAGCAACCCAACCGCCGAAGAAATTGCTGCAAAAGAAGCTCAAGAGAGAGAGTTCACGGCAGCTCAAGTCGGCGACCTCATCGGCAGGGCCCCAAGCCGCACTCCATCCAACGTGGACAGCTCCGACGACTCCTCGTCGGATTCCGACTCCGACTCGGATTCCGACTCAAGTGATGAGGATGCCAAGGACGATGATCTTGCGGCAAAGAAGGCGGCCAAGAAGAGAAGAAAGGCTAAGAAGAAGAAAAAGGCCAAGAAGATGGCAAAGAAGCTCCTCAAGAAGATGATCAAGAAGGAGCAAGCCAAGTACTCTCACTCCGGCTTCCACGAAGTGCCCCATCACTACGGGCAAATTCCGGCAACAACTCTAACGATAAATTTTATTCCGTGCATTTGGGAAAGCCTCCTCATTTTGATGGGAAGGACTATCCCAAATGGGCTTATGATATGCAAATGCACCTTTACGGGCTTCACCCTTCTCTTTGGAAGATTGTGGTTGTAGGTGTATCAATTCCCGCCGAAGGAGAAGCCCTCACCATTGAGCATGAGCAAGATCTTCACCGCAACGTACAAGCCACGAGAGTCATCACGGGATCCTTGTGTGCACAAGAATTCAACAAGGTTCGGAACATCCAAATTGCCAAGGTAATTTGGGACACACTCAAGGAAGCACATGAGGGAACCGAGCATGTGAGACAAGGCAAGATAGACCTAATCAATGGGGAACTTGAGCTTTTCTTCATGAAGGATGGAGAGACCGTTCAAGAAATGTATGATAGACTCATGGTGCTTGTCTCGGACATTAGAGCTCTTGGGAGCAAAGATTGGGATGACTCAAAGGTCACAAAGAAGTTGCTAAGAGCCTTTGCCCCCAAGGACAAGAACTTGACGCAAATGATTAGAAGAGATCCAAGATACCCAACAATGACACCCACTCAACTCCTTGGAGAAATTTTGCATCAAGAACTAGTTGATCAAGATGTGGAGAAGTCTTTAACCTTGAAGTTGGGCAAGAGTCTAGCTCTCAAAGCAAGCTCTAGTGAAGTTGTTGAAGAAAAGCCCAAGCCCTCCAAGAGCAAAAAGGAAGACACTAGCGATGAAGAAAGCACGGATGAAGAAACCGCCTTTGCTATAAGGAAGTACAAGAAATTCTTGAAGTCAAGAAATTCAAGAAAAGGTGGAGATGATAGAAGGAAGAAGTCACAAAGAAAATGTTATGAGTGTGGAGAGTATGGACATTTCATCGCCGAATGCCCCAAGAACAAGAACAAGAATGAGGAAGAAAAGAGGTTCAAGGAGAGAAGCAAAGAATACAAGAACAAGTATCAAGGGCGTGCGCACGTGGGTCAACAATGGGACTCAAGTGATGAAGATGAAGAACCAAAGAAGCAAGGGATGGCAACAATTGCCATGGCACAAGCTTCATCCTCAACACGCCTCTTCAACAATCTCTCCGATGATGAAGATCACTCTCATTTTTGCCTCATGGCAAGGGGGAGCAAGGTACAAGAATCGACCATCTCATCCTCTCTAACATCCCCTTCATCCACCTCTAGTAGCGACATAGAAAACCTAGATGAGGAAAAGGAACTAGAGAACAACATGATAAAGAGATTTGGTAAAAAGGGCCACACGGAAATTAAAAGGCTATTGGACAAACTAGAGAAAAAGAAAGAGATTCTTCATGAGCAAGAAGACTTGCTTATCCTTGAAAAGGAAAGAAACCTTGCTTTAGAAAAATCTCTTGCCGAAGAGAAGGCTAAGGTGGAAAAGTTGACCATGGACTTGTCCTTGATCGACGATTCAAATAAGAAGATGTCAAAGGACCTCACCTTGGCAAATGAATCTTTAGCTTCCCTAAAAACTACTCATAGTGAGCTTCAATCAAGCTTTTCATGCTTGACGGAGAAATACAAATCTCTTGAAGCTAACTTTAGTAGTCTTTGGGAAAGCACCAAAGCAACTCCATCGACAAACTTGGACTCTAGTGCCTCCACTAGAAAAACTTGCTTTTCTTGCGCTAACATTGATATGAATGCTATCAAGACTAACCTTGCTAGGCTTGAAGAGAAAATTAAGAGCAAGGACAAGGAAATTGCCCGATTGAACATGTTGTTTACTCAAGGCAACATTAGTGCCAAGCCAATACCCAAGGTGGTGGACAAACAAGGACTTGGACACCGCAAGAACAACAAGGCAAATGGTAGGGTGGTGGTGAAAGGGCATGAGATCCCCTTATGGAACAAGGGAGGCTACCTCAACACAATTATGGATATTGCCCATGGAGTCACCACATCTACCACAACCAAGGAAGCTCCAAAGATGGTGCAAACCACAATGGGAATTGGTGGGAGTAATACCCCACCTAAGGCATCGAAGAATGTGGTTGAGCACAAACCCACACCCAACTACACTTGTGATTACATTGTAACCTTGGACCATAATGGTAAAATGGTTGTCAAGTATGTTGGGGCCTATGCCATGAAGGCAATGAGAAAGAGTGTGTGGGTTCCAAAAGTTTTTGCGTCTAACCTCCAAGGACCCAAATCCTTTTGGGTACCTAAACCAAGAGCTTAAACTTGTTTTGTAGGCCTACTCCTCCGGTGGAAGTGCTTGGTTGATTGATAGTGGTGCCACTAATCACATGACCGGAGATGAAGGCTTATTTGCATCCCTTGACCGTTATGACAACCCTACGGAAACTATCATTTATGGAGATAATGGTCAAGGGGATGTCATTGGCTTAGGTAAAATTGCTATCTCAACAACAAATTCAATTGAAGATGTTTATCATGTGCAAGGGTTGGGATACAACTTGTTGTCGGTTTCACAACTTTGTGAGAAAGGCTACAATTGTCTCTTTACTCATGAGGGTGTGACCGTCTCTAGAAGGGAGGATTCCTCTATTGTCTTTGCGGGTCACCTAAGGGGAAAACTTTACTATGTGGACTTCACAAAAGTAAAGGTGGATCCTAAGGCTTGCTTAGTGGCAAAATCCGACTTGGGTTGGCTATGGCATCGCCGACTAGCCCATGTTGGCATGAGGAACTTGGCCAAACTTCAAAAGGACGAGCACATCCTAGGACTAACAAATGTTGTTTTTGAGAAAGATAGGTTATGTAGCGCATGTCAAGCCGGAAAGCAAGTTGGAGCTCACCATCCCGTCAAGAATATTCTATCCTCATCAAGACCATTAAAGTTGCTACACATGGATTTATTTGGACCAATTGCCTACATAAGCATCGGTGGTAATAAATATGGTTTAGTAATTGTTGATGACTTTTCCCGTTTCACTTGGGTATTCTTTTTGCAAGATAAAAGTGAGGCAAAGGGAATCGTGAAGAAGTTTATTAGAAGAGTCCAAAATGAGTTCGAGCTCAAGGTCAAGAACATAAGAAGTGACAACGGCTCGGAGTTTAGGAACACACAAGTTGAAGAGTTTCTAGATGAAGAAGGCATCAAGCATGAACTCTCCGCTCCATATACACCTCAACAAAATGGCATTGTTGAGAGGAAGAACCGCACATTGATAGAAGCGGCAAGGACAATGCTTGATGAGTACAAGACTCGGACTCATTTTGGGCGGAAGCCATCAACGCCGCATGCCACGCCGCTAACCGACTCTACCTCCACAAGTACTTGAACAAGACTCCCTACGAAATCATCACCGGTAAGAAACCTAGTGTGCATTACTTTAGGGTCTTTGGGTGTAAGTGTTTCATACTTAACAAGAAACCCAAAGCCTCAAAGTTTGCATCCAAGGTTGATGAAGGTTTTCTACTTGGTTATGGAACTAACGAGCATGCCTATCGTGTTTTCAACAAAACCACCGGTTGTGTTGAAACCACGGTAGACGTGAAATTTGATGAATCCAACGGCTCTCAACGAGAGCAAGTTAGTGAAAACCTTGTAGATGATGAAGAGCCCCCAAGCATATCCATCTTTAGAATGGGGACCGGTGAAGTGATGCCTCGGGAGATTCAAGCACAAACTCCGGTTGACACAAACGCTAATGATCCATCATCATCAACAAGAGTGGAACCATCTAGTTCTCAAGTCAATCAAGATGAGAGTCAAGTTCATGGTGACGATCATGGACGGGGCTTTGATCAAGGGGGAGAACAAGGTGGTGAAACTCAAGAAGAAGGTCCACAAGTTGAAAATGATGATGATGGACCAATCCAACGTCAATCTCAAGCACCACACCCAAGAGTACATCAAATGGTTCAACGGGATCATCCCGTTGACAACATTCTTGGGAGCATTCGAAGAGGGGTAACAACTCGCTCAAGATTGTCAAATTTTTGTGCATTTTACTCGTTTGTTTCCTCTTTGGAACCTCTTAGTGTGGAACAAGCTCTTGAGGATGCGGATTGGATTATTGCCATGGAGGAAGAATTGAACAACTTCAAGAGAAATGAAGTTTGGGAGTTGGTACCAAGACCCAAGCAAAATGTAATCGGCACCAAGTGGGTTTTTAGAAACAAGCAAGATGAATTTGGTGTCGTCACAAAGAACAAGGCTAGGCTCGTTGGCAAGGGTTACACACAAGTTGAAGGCTTGGACTTTGGAGAGACTTATGCTCCGGTAGCAAGACTTGAGTCAATTCGTATTCTTTTAGCCTATGCTACCCACCATGATTTCAAGCTTCATCAAATGGATGTGAAGAGTGCATTCTTGAATGGACCTCTCCAAGAAGAAGTTTATGTTGATCAACCACCGGCTTTGAAGATTCAAGATATCCAAACCATGTGTACAAGCTCCATAAGGCGCTCTACGGGCTTAAGCAAGCTCCTAGAGCATGGTATGAATGCCTTAAGGACTTTCTTCTCAAGAACGGCTTTGAGATAGGCAAAGCCGATTCTACTCTATTCATTCAAAGAAATGGAAAAGATATCTTCGTTTGTCAAATTTATGTCGATGATATTATTTTTGGGTCAACTAATGATAAATTTTGTGAAGAATTTAGTAGGATCATGACCAAGAGATTTGAGATGTCTATGATGGGAGAATTGAAGTTCTTTCTTGGGTTTCAAATCAAGCAAATGAAAGAAGGGACTTTCTTATGTCAAACCAAGTATGTGAAGGATATGCTCAAGAGGTTTGACATGGCCGATTCCAAGCCCATCAAAACACCCATGGCACTAAATGGACATCTTGATCTCGGTGAAGAAGGGAAGTCGGTCGACCAAAAGGTATTCCGTTCCATGATTGGCTCCCTCCTTTACCTTTGTGCATCTAGGCCCGATATAATGCTTAGTGTGTGCATGTGTGCAAGATTTCAAGCCAATCCTAAGGAGTGCCATCTAATGGCCGTTAAGAGAATCTTTAGATATTTGGTTCATACTCCTAACCTAGGCTTGTGGTATCCCAAAGGCTCCACTTTTGATCTACTTGGATACTCCGATTCGGACTATGCCGGTTGCAAGGTAGATCGAAAGAGCACCACCGGGACTTGCCAATTTCTTGGTCGGTCCTTGGTGTCTTGGAGCTCAAAGAAGCAAAACTCGGTTGCTTTATCCACGGCCGAGGCCGAATATGTGGCGGCCGGTGCTTGTTGTGCACAACTCTTGTGGATGAAGCAAACGTTGAGTGATTATGGTTGCAAGTTTAGTAAGATTCCACTCTTATGTGACAATGAGAGTGCTATCAAGCTAGCGAACAATCCAGTCCAACACTCTAGAACAAAGCACATAGACATTAGACATCACTTCTTAAGGGATCATGAGGCTAAGGGCGATATTGCTTTACGTCACGTAAGCACCGAGAGGCAACTTGCCGATATTTTCACTAAGCCTCTAGACGAGCAAAGGTTTTGTGCTTTGAGGAGTGAGCTAAACATCTTAGATTCTCGTAACTTGGCTTGACTTATTGCCCATATTTGATTGTTGCCTAGATAGGTTGAAAATGATTTATTTTGTTTGTTTGTGTGAGTCTTTCGAAAATATTGGATCTTGAGATCTTTTGATCAATTACTCGACCCAAGTGACTATTGTTATGAATGTTTGATTGTGGCTAGTCACTTGTTGCTTTGAGAGTTTATTACGTGTCCACTAGATGAATCATTTACTAATCTCAAATCTTGAAAGATCTCACATATATCGACATCTTTCATATTCCATTCTCTTAACTTTCTTTTGTCGCAAATCCTCCTCCAATCTTGAGAATATATCATCTCTAATTCCCTTATAAAATCATTTACTTTTAAACAAAAAAAAAATTAATAAATTTCTCCTTCGGGGCGAGGCGGGTCAACCGGCACGGGTGCCCGGTGACCGGCGCGGTCCCGATGGCCGCCGGGTGCACCGGCCACCGGTGCCGGGTCGCCCGGACGGCTCGTTGGCCGCCGGGTCGCCCCGGCCACCCGTGCGGGTCGCCCGAACCCCCCCCGTCGGGATTCGTATCGGGCCGGGACCCGTAAATAAATAAATAAATAAATAAATAAATAAATAAAAAAAAACCGCGCGAACCCTAGGCCCCCGCCGGGCCGCCGGCACGACAGTGCCGGGTCGCCCGGGCGCCTGCGGAGGTCGCCGGGTCGCCCGCCCACCCGTGCCGGTCGCCCGCCCCCGTGGCGGTCATATTTAAGCCGCGGCCGGCGGCTCTAGAACCCTAACTCCACTTTATCGCCCCGGACCGCCGCCGCCTCCTTTATCGCCACCCGGGCGATTCCGCCGCCCCTCCAAGGTCTTCCCCGCGCCCCGTGGTGGATTCAACCCTCCTCTCCATCTTGAGCTCCTTCCTCATCGGATTTTCCGGGAACTTCGCGGGAATCCAACGGTAAACTCATTTCAAACTCCGGATTTCCCGATCTACTTTTGTGATTCGTTCTAGATGATTTCCCTTGGTTAAATGTCTCCATTAAGGTCCTAGAACAACCTCCCATGATCTTGTTCCAATCCCATGGCTATTTTTCACAGACCCTCGATTTTGCGTTCTAGGGTTCATCCCGCCGCGCCGGGTGACCCGGCCACCCATGCCGGTTGACCCGGCTCCGGCTGGGGTGACCCAATAACGCTTGATTCATGCACCTTCAATCGTGTATCTCATTCCTTGCATATCATATCATCTTTCAGATGGTTCGTGAGAAGGCTAGCTCTCATGGAAAGGAGATTCGCTCCGCATCAAGTGAAGAGGAGATTGAGGAATTTGAGGAGCGCTCTTCCGGCGAGGAGTTTGGCATCCATGTGCATGAGAAGAGGACCAAACCTCAAGCTCCTCCCTCTCGTGCTCAAGGCCGAGGCCGTGGTCATGATGGCAATCCCATTCTCAAGAAGAAGACCACAACCGCTCGGTGCTAGGACCAAGAGGGCGAGCACCGCCGCCGAGGTTGAAGACCGCTATGATGACAACATTGACTTATCTATCTATGAGCGGATGGCGGTTCTCGTCCACCGACTCCGTGCGCTCACGCCGTGATCCGCCTTTGGTTAACTTCATGAAGGCGGGCACTGACATGAGGTCTCTTCGGTTTTGGCCAGAAGATCCGAGGCGGCTTCAGAGGTCTTTCTTCAGTGATGACAGGTTTTGGCTTGCTCATCAAGCGGATTGGTACGAGTCGACCATCCTACCCAAGGGACGTGTCACCACTGAGATGAAATGGGTGGATTGGCCGTACTTGCTTGATCTTCCTGCTCCCATTGAAGAGGTTATGCAGGCTGTTCACTCTCGGTGCCAGTTCATGGGGATTTCCTATCTCATGGGTCTTCAGTGTGACTACTCTCAGGAGGTGGTGGCTCAATTCTATGCCACACTATATGTTGATGAAGATGAAAATGAGATGCACTTTACTCTGGGTGGTAAGCGCTTCAAAATCTCGGTTTATGATTTTGCTCAACTTTTCCAACTTAGAGGTGCCACTTCAACCAATCAATTCAAAAGTGATCTAGTCCGACTTCATTGTGAGGATGAACTAGAGGTGACCAAGATGAGATTTATGTATGATCGTGCCTATGGAAACATCAACTATGGTCATACTAGTGGACTCACCCCATATTACAAGATGCTCAATCTTTTGTTTAGATACACTCTTTGTCCTAGGGGTGGGGATTCCGATAACATATCTCATAGAGCTAGAAATCTTCTTTACCAAATGGCTCCCGGTCAACCTAAGTTCAATGCTTGTCACTTTCTTTGGAGCGAGATCATCATTTGTTCACACACTTCCTCTAGTGGTTGTCACTATGCACCCTATATTTTCATGATGGTTAAGCATGCCACCCAACTTAATCTCAAGACGGATGTTGTTCATGAATCTTACAAGACTAGTAAAGGCAAACTAGCTCAATCTTTCCGTCTTGGCAAGCACACCACCGGTGTTGATGCTAGAGGCCGCTATCCGGGTATTTATACTATTGATGGACCGTCTGATGCGGGTGCCTCTTCCTCTCAAGCTCCACCACCAAGAGGCCCATATGATCCTCTCCCTTTGGAGGGTGCCTCTCACTCCCATGGGGCTCCTAGGGGCAAGAGGGGAAAATTCAATTTTCTTGCCAAAGGTTTATTTGCTTGCTTCAACATGCTCCGCAAAGATGCTAGGGAGCGTGAGGCCGATCGTCGGTGGTTGGCTCAAGAGCTTCATCGGCAAGAGAAAAATCAAAAGGAAATGGCTGCTAGTCTTAATCTTCCACACTCTCCGGTCCATGAGATGAGAACCTTTGACCCCCCTTCTCCCGTTCCAAATCCTTGGGAGGACCTTGGCTCTTGGGTTCCCGTTGATGATGAAGAGGAAGATTATGAAGAAGAGGAGGAGTACGACGAGGACGACGAGGAGTAGCTTCCCTTTTTGGTGCTTGGTGCCAAAGGGGGAGTGAATTTGGTGGATGGACGCTCCTTGGACGCTCCTACCTCTATCGTTATCTATCTTATCGTTATTCATGTAATAGAACTAGTGGACATGTAATGAACTATGTGTGGTGTGATGGATGTTGATGTGCCAAGTGCAAAACTCTTATTTGTAAGACTTAATTATGGTACTTTTATCCATGCTAGTGTGATGTAAGGATCCTAATGGTTATTTGTGATGCTTGTGTTGGTTGATGTTTTGTTATTTCTCACTTTATTGTCGTGATATATTTTGTCATTTGCATCACGGGATAATTCTTTTCACACTTGTGCACAATGTGTTTATGCAAAGATTTAGGGGGAGTTCTTGCAAATGTGTGTGCAAAGGCATTTGAGGCCTCTCTTCTTTAACGATGCACACATCTAGGGGGAGCTCCTCACTAAATTGTTGGATATACACATCTCTTTCTTTTAACCAAATTGTGTTGTCATCAATCACCAAAAAGGGGGAGATTGAAAGTGCATCTAGGCTCCTAATTATTTTGGTGATAATGACAATGCAATTAAGGGAGGATTAATGCTTTGAATGAGATGTGTGCAGGCTTTAAAGTGAAATAAATATGAATTCTCAAAGGAAGGCCCTCATTTTCTTTCTTATGGTGTTGAAGCTCAATTGGAGATTTAATTTTAATTTTCGGTTTGAATTTGAGTTTAGGAAACACCGTACTATAAAGAGGGATACGGTCGATTAATTAAGGTTTGCTACAAGTGCTTCTTGTGATCTTTTCTCATCTTTTCTAAGAGTGAAAAACCTAGAAAAACCTTTAGAAAATTCAATAACAGCCCCTTCTTGTTAAAACTCTTCCCCGCCGGAGCTTACGGGTCAACGGCATAAGTGGCCGGGCCACCCGGGACCGCACCGGAGGGAGCCGGGTGACCGGCCACCCGTGCCGGGTGACCCGGCCAGGTCGCAGGTTGCCCCCCAACGGTCAACTCGGGGGGAGCGGGTATATATACCCCTTCTTCCTCCTCTTTAGGGTTCCGCCTTCTCCTCCATTGCTACACCCCCAAAGCTTCATCTCCTCTCTTCTAACTCATTCCCAAGCACTCCAATCAAGAATTCGTTCTAGGGTTTGAGTGTGAGAGCATTTGAGGTGTAGGATTTAGCCCCTTTGTGAGAGCTCTTCATTTCCTCCTCTCAAGAAGCACTTGTGGTGGCTTTGGTTGATTGATTTGTGTTTATTACTCTTGAAGCTTGCTTCTAGACGGTTAGGCGTCGCCCGTTGAGTGCCCTCTCCGTGTGGAGCACCCGGGATCGTTTGTATTGCCCCTCCTTTGTGGAGATTTTCTTAGTGAGCACCAATTTGCCTTTGTGGTGAATTGGAGAGGCAAGAGGCTCTTCGTGATAGCCCTCCCTTTGTGGGAACCTCAACGGAGACGTAGCCTTCTTAGTGGAGGTGAACTTCGGTAAACAAATCGATTGTCTCTTGCTTGCTTGTGTTCATCACCATCAACCCTAACCCTAGAAGTTATATTTGAATCAATCTCTATATTTGTGTTGTTGTGTGTAATATCCTTTGTTGCGAGTCTTCCTCACTTCATTTACACCAAGTTGGTTCACATATTTGCTGCAAATTCACTTTCTCTCTAAGTTATTGAGTTTTACTCCTGCGTCTTGGTTGATCCGGCACAAGTGCCGGGGTGACCCGGACCCCGGGTCATCCGGTCGGTCGTGCTTGGTCATCCGGTCCCCGATCCGTCGCTCGGATTTTGCGAAATTTTAAAGTGATCCTATTCACCCCCCCCCCCCCCTCTAGGCATCACAAGATCCTTTCGGTTAGAGATTGCACCGGTGTCCCGTATGAAAACCCAATATGTGGAGAGCTTGGTCGTCGAAGTCGACGTTCGCTACAAGCCTCTACTCAAGGAGAGCGAGCTTCTTCTCCTCCTCCTCCGTCATGATGATAAACCCATTGGAACACCACGGAGTGTATGGAGGTGGAGCGGATGATCGTGTTGAGCGGTGAGGTCGGACGGGCGGCTCCTCCGTACATCCATGAGGTTCGGTGATCCTCATAGACAAGCTTCGTGTGGCCCATGCCACCGAGGAGAAGAGTGTTGTTCCTCCTCGGTGGTGCCGTGTCCTCCTCCATACTCCGAGGAGACTCGGAAACCGAGTGCCTCCTCGAAGAGGTTGTCGATAAAGGCTTGGACGACGATGATCCCTTCTTCTTTGGTGAAAAAGCTTGTAGGTTTCTTCCATGGTTGCAGCTCTCTCCCTCACAAACAAATATCCGGGGTTTTCAACCGGTAACAAGGTACACAAATATTATTTTGGAGTCTGGACTTTGAGTGGATTAAGGATGTGATTTGTTGCACGAAACAAACGAGGTGGATGGCTAAGTCTAAGGTGATTCCGGACTACAAACTAGAGCACACGAACAAAGAGCTGGATGGGAGACTTACCTCTCTCCTCCTCTTGGCTCGATTCTTCTCTAGTGCACTTGTTGCTTTGTGACCGCGTGCACCTTCCAAACGTTCTCGTCCACTCCTTCGCTTGCATTATTGCTCCTTCCACTTGATGTTTTCACTTTGAGTCACTTCCATACTCCCTTGCCTCACATGCCTCCATGATATTCCTACAAAACAAAGCCTTGGCTGCCCCCCCATGCTTGTCCTTGCATGTGGTTTGAGATGTTAAAGGGGCATCCCATGATGTATCATGTTGCATGTATGGTTAGGTTACTAGATTGCCTCCCTCTAAGCGTGTTTTAATGTTAAGCACTCCTCTAATTTCGAAAGTAAAAAATAAAATCAGAGATATTAATGAGTTAAAATATAAATTTAGAGGAGTTTTTAAAACATTAAAACAAATGTAAGTCAAAAAATATTTCCGACTACTTTTATCTTGGTCTCACCGGTATTGTTTGCATTCATTAGTTGAGAGCAAACATTTCCCGGCTTGATCATGGGGGCATAGGTTTAGGTTCTAATTTTGATTAGATGAGAGAGATTTTGAATAAAATAAGATTAAATGAGGCTTAGAAAAATTCTAGCTCCAGAGAAACCAAGGATATGGATTTTAAAACCAACCAAAAATCAAGTTTCTAGGTCCACGCGAGTCCTACCACGTGCTGAAATTTAAATAACATCTAGATACAAGTCGTGTCCTACTCGTGTGTTTTTAGAATGTAAAACAAGTTAACCACAACATCATAGAGAGGTTGAAAGATTGAGATAGGTTCTGAATTTTTTTGGTTGTGGTTTCTCGAAAAAGAGGCAAACAATCACATAGGATGGTTCATGTAAAGGGTTTATGATCAAGCAAAATATTCAACCAAGAATTATGTCTCTAATATTGTTCAACCATTCTAAGTCTAATGTTTTGCGTAGTAAAATTCAAAACTGAATTATTAAAAAGACTCGAAAAACCTAGAATCGGGTTGTCCTCCTGGTAGCTTATTCTTGACTCGACGAAACGGGTTGCCTCCCGCCTAGCGCTTCGTTTATAGTCCATGGCTAGACTTCTTCACTTGATTACGTCGAATCAACACTCTTTGCGGGCGTTGCAATCTTGGGTACCCATTTCCGCACCATCTTGGGCACGGGCTTCTTCTTCGGCTTAGTCATATTTTTGGTCTTCACAGGCTGGCATTATTCTTTGGTCTTGACGGATGCAACAACTCCTTTCATGTAGTGGCTCGATATCTCAAACTCCGGTCCTTCAGTCGTGATCTTCATGGTCTCCTAGGTGTGATCCTCCATCGCTTCTGAAGAGTTTGAGTAGCCTTCGCCATCTTGGGACCTTGAGATTGTCTCGGAAATTCTTCTTTGTTACCCATCGGGCGCCTGACAAGTTGTCCTACTTGCGTCTCTAGCATCTTCATCACGATGAACACTTCACGTATAGATCTTTCGACCTCCGTCACCTTGCCATCTAAATTCTCCAATATTTTCTCCATAGCCTCGAACTTAGTGACGGCGTCCTTATTGATCTTAGCTTGCTCGTCCATGAAGTCCTTGAATTGTGTACAAAGAGGAACCAAATCTTGGATGGACGAACTTGCATTAAATCGGGGTTACCTTGTACATGGTCGTGCTCCTCACAATCCTCGTATGTGGATCTTGCCTTGGCAGCCTTTAGGTGTTGAGCTTCTTTCTTTATCTCCATCTTCTCCATCCTCCTCTTAAGTAAACCGATATGCCACTCAAGGAATCTGGCTCGTATGTATTCATTGAAACGCTCCAAAGCTCTCGCAATCGTCATACGAATAGTTGAGACCTTGATCTTGAACGGCCTTCCGGCGTCTTGAAGGTTTATGATAGGTAGATCAACAATGTCCGAGGTGCATAGCTCGATCTTGCGCTATGGTAGTTGAGATTGATTTTCCTTTGGACTTGGAGGTGGTGATTCCCTTGGAGATTTTGATGGTCCTTCAACTTTGGCTTTTGGATCTAGGGTTTCCAACCCTTTAGCTTGTGTTGCACGTCTCCTTTGCCTGTAAAGTTTTCCTGGATCATCCACAAAAAAGTTTGGGTTTCTTGGAGAGGTAGCCAACCATCTCCGGTTAGGGTTAGCAATAAAACAAAAATCTAAAAAGAAAAGAAAAATTAGGGTTAATCAAAACTAGATTAGATTGATTTTTTTTTCTTTTTCAGGATGATCAAAGTTAAGAGATGCAAAAGAAAATCAAAAGAAATACTGAAAAATAAGTGATACTAGATTGGATCTTGATTGCTTGTTCCCCGGCAACGGCGCCAGAAAAAGGGGCTTGTTGACGGTAGATTATCGTATCAAAGTTCATATGGATTTGCAAGCGGACAAATCCCCCGTCGTAGTCAAGGGACCCTTCTTCCCTCGAGTGGTGAACCCAAGGTATCGAATCCGTGGAACAATGTGCAACGCAAGGATTCAATCTAGTAAAGCAAGGTAAGCTATCTTATGAAGACAAGTTGCATCTAATCTACTAACTCATAAAGAAAACACATCTAATCTAATCTACTAAAGAGGTAGCAAGAGAAAGCAAGAGATAACCGATCTAGAGAGTCTAGATCATGCTTATGTTGTAGCTCCAAACAAGATAGATGAAGATAGAAAAGCGAATCTCATTAAAAGCATCTTTAACTCGTGGCCTCCCTTCCGACTCCGAAAACACCCACCTTTTGGAACCCCCGTTCTGTCACAATGTATCCCTATTCATGCGGGTAGTCTAGGGCGAGTTCGATAAGAACAAGTTGAAATCACTTGGCCGGTCTGGTATGCACCTCTAGCCACCGCGGCTACAAGAGCACCATATGTAATCTATCTTAAGTATAGATCGTAGAAGAAGCAAAACCAAGAAGAAAACAAAATCATCGAGAAGGCACTTGATCGCTAGAAATTGGATTCACTTAAAGACTTCACCATGAATGATTACATGAACAAGATCACCACCGGGATCCTACCTCGATCTTGATCCTTGCTCCGGAGCTCCGACGTGGTCTTCCATGCAAGGTTCCCACGTCGGCTAGGGAGACCCTAGACAACTAGCGCGACCCTCATCTCCGAGATGGTGTCCCTCAAGCTTCTCGGCTCCTCGGCGGTGGATGACAAATTGATTGATGTGTGGCTCTCGGTCAGGGGGCTATAAATAGCCCGAAATGCATCTAGGTCAAAGGGGGCCGACTGGGCCTCGAAATGGGCTGGGCCGGCCGGCCTGGGCCGACCGGCCTGGGCCCATCTCGGCCCAGTCCGTGGCCTCCTTTGCCCGGCATTGCTTCCCGAGTCTTCTAGATCCTCTCCCCTTCTGCATGTGGGCCCTTGTCGTCAGTTTCTCTCCGAATTGGACGAAGCTCCTTATCTCACAAGATTCAGCACTTTTCCGGCTAGGTCCTCAGAGTTTGTCATCTTCTCGGGTTTGGTCCTTGGGCTCTTGGAGTCATGTTCACTTCATTGCTTGACTTGTAACGGGCTTCAAGGTCTTGTCATGAGGTGCTTAATGAACTTATCCCGGAAGTCTTGCTTTCAACGTTAAAACCCTGCGTAAACACTAAACTCCAAAACCGACATGCACAAGTGAACTTGTTATACCACGGGGGTTAGTACTAATGGATAAGATACAAAAGTCATGCCAACACCAAAGGTAAACTCATGGCTAGGTTGACGTATTTTCACCGTCAACAAGCACTTATGAGTGCACTCTCCTCCGCTTCTGGAGGACTGTCACACACATCACTGCAAACATCAAACAATGGAGCATCGGGTTCTGCTGGCACATAGAAAGTTAGAATTGCTTGATTGTTCCAATTTTTGGTGCGATTCTTAGACAAGTCATGGAAAGAGTTGTAGTGGATTACTGTGACGCCCCAGGTTTTCGGCCGGATTAATTAACCCTAATGATCCGGTCAACAGTGTTGACTTTGGTCAAACGACGGTCAACCTGGGCCATCACCTCGAAAACATCACCAATGACCCCTAATGACCATTATTGGTTAACTATAGTCAACCCTTGGTCAAAACCCTAGTCAAACCCCTTAAACACCCTTTGACCCTCCTATGTCGCCCGGAACTTTTGCCGCGTTCTCCAAATTTCACCTAAACACTTCAAATTCTCCCAATGTAAAAGTTGTGTATTTTGTTGGGGAACAACTTTCATGTTGAGTGGCATTTGAGATTTGGAGTGGAAATGCGTGAAAAACCTCGGTCAACGCTCCCAGGCACTATTCATCAGCGCCCAGAAATCTGCCATCTTGGCATGCATTTGGTGCACAAATGGTTGAGAAAAACCCCATACGCCCTTTGTAGAAGTTGTAGAGGGATGCTAGATTTACAACTTCCCTATTCAAACCTTGGTGCACTTCAGTTCAACTTTTTGGAGAAAACTCTGGTAAAACTAGGCTAAATGGAACTGTTTCTGTGCGGGAACGCGCACACGGGCTCGACGTCGCCCGACGTTCCACGTCGATCGCTGCCGTACGTCGCAGTACGCGCACGCCGAGGCACGCAGGCGACACTCAGTCCTTGTGTCACGCCTTTGGCTCTTGTGCGTGACGCTCGCGGACCCACAGACTTGCGCCACGCGCCATGCGCCCCACGGCCGTGCCGCGCCGACCTCCGCCGCCCGGCCAACCGCGTCGCCGTCGTACGCCGCTGCACGTTGCCGCCTCTCTGTGCCCATGCCGCGCCCATGCCACGACGTGGCTCTTGACCGACTTGTGAACTGCCTTGCCAAGGCCGAGCCGCGCCTATAAAGGTCACTGGTTCTTCCCTCGCACGCAGGAGCAGAGCCACCGTTCGCCATTGGAGGCCGCACGGCGAGCTCCCCTTCCCGGCTAGTGCTGTCACCTATAGAGCCCCAATACCCCTTCCTCTCGCGCCACTGGAGCTGCCCAGGCCGCTTGTTGCCCGGGTCGGACCGCACTCTCGCCGAAGCGAAGCTCCCAGCAGCCGCCATGGCCTGCCACCGCCGAGCTCACTCGCCGGAGCACCTCCCGCCGCCTCCAACCCCTCAAATCGACCCTAGGTGAGTCCCTCATCATCCCCGGCCACTTTCCCGGCCAATCCCGGCCCTCCCTGGCCGAATTCCGGCGATCCCCGCTGCTGGCCGCGCCAGGGACCCAATTGCAGAAGATGTTTTCCGTCTAAGGGCCTAACTGTGAAAATCAGGGACCTGTTCGCGAAGAATCAGTTTCAGATCTAGATCCAAAGTGCTGCACCTTGTAAAATTCGTATAAAATCACAGAAAAATCCAAAACTTGCAAAACCAATTTTGCTGTGCTCTGTGTGATTAGAACTACAACTTTTACAAAATATGTATATACTTTTGAGTTTTAGTTTTTGCTTGAAAAATAGAAATTTTAAATCCCTAGATCTATGTTTCTGCAAAATCTACACAAGTTCTTGAGCTATATTTTGGATATATTGTACTCCATGTCATGGCTGGTCACCACACCAAAAATTGCACAAAGTTACTAAAGAAATCTTTTTATAAAAATCATTTTGTGGAATTGACAAATCTGCCTAGATGATTTTTGTAGCTTCAAAAATAATTATTTTTGAGCCCAACTTCTGTCTACTATCTTTTTATATCAAACTGCATCTTTGATGAATTTACCATGATTTTATCTCTGATAGAAGTATTATTTCCTCATTTATGCATGTTTTTAATCACAAATATGTGTAGCATGTTTCATAAGGGCTATGTGTGTGTTTGTTAGTTCTTTATGCTTGTTTTGGACCAGAGTATATGTAGGAGAAAGATGGGGCTCATTTCTGTGTTATTTATTTTCATATGCATTATCCCTTTTATGCTAACTAGGAATGCTCCTATTTTGGTGTATTAAATTCAATGGTGCTAAAACCCTTTTTCTTGCTGTCCAAGTATGCCTCCTGGTCAGTAAGACCAGTGGGGGGTTGCTGGATCAGTTTGTATGTTTTGGTTATGCAAAAGAGCTCAAACTAGAATAATCTAGAAAAGGGAAAATAAGGAAAATCACTCTCTATAGTGCATGACTAAAGGAGAAGTGTTTGGAAAAGTAAATTGGTGCCATGATAGTAATTTCCTTGCTGTTTGTTGTAAATAAAATATTTCTTAAATAGATGTGCACACAATCACCTTAAAAGGGTAGGCTAAATGGACTTTTGACTATTCTCTTAAAAGGAAAAATGTTTAAATACTTTTGTTAAGGTGAAGATGGCCAACCATATAATCCTTGCAGCTCTTTGCTACTGTTTTTGAATTAATTTAAAATAATTACCCTCCTAATCATTGCATTGCATTCCCCGTGTAGAAGTCCCCGACGGTAGCTATACGCTTGTGCCGGCTGATGAGGACGAGGGAGCAGGAGGAGACGTGCACTACGTGACCGTAGAGCAAGACCCGGGCTAAAGTCCGGAAGTTTGTGTGTCTGCTTGTGCTGATGAAGGCAAGCCCCGGTTTATTCATTAACCCATGTGTTTCTTTAAACTTCTGAATTTACTTCTTGTTATCTTATGTGCATTTACGTTCAGGAGTTGAATTGAAACCCTAGTTGCATGACCCATAAGTACCTATGATCTTCTACTAGCATGCTAGGTCGTTAGATGCTATGCTCTAAGGACCCGGTAAAAGTCGCCTCGCGAGCATAGGATTTCCTTTATGGAACCCCCATATGAATTAATGAATTGCTCATGTGGTAAGAGCATGGGATTTGGGCTCTGGTCCAATGGCTTCGTTGGTTAAGTGTTTGAAAGTACTAAACACTTGTCGGAAATGGGCACGGTAAGCCTAGTACCTAAATGAGGCGGTACAGGGTTTTACTATCACTACTCTTAGGGTTGCGGCCCCGGGCTTGCTACCCGAGTGCATGCGTGAGGCTGGGTGACCTTAGTGGCGTAGCCCAGATAAACCTTGTACTTAAGACTGTGAGCTATTATCCCCAAACCGAAGAATGACGGGAACCGCCTGGTTGGTGAACTCTTAGTGAGGGCACCTCCCGTGTGTTTAGGTCCACCTTGCAAGGTTATGAATCAATCGATTGTCGGCCTCTCACCATCATCTGAGACTACTTACCCGACTGGCCATGATATCCCTTTATGATGGAACTTTGTGAAGATTATTACTTTGATTAATTGTTTGTACAACTTTGGTTGCAATAGTTGCTTACCTAGTAATGATTACTTCTACTAGAACTTGAGCTAAAATGTGAAAGTAAGGATTCACAACTTAGTAGCTTTTTGGCAAACAAACACACTAGCCAAAAGCCTTGCATGATTAGAGGTAAAGTCTTTCTTTTAGACGGGTAAGTCTTGCTGAGTATTAGTACACTCGGCCTTGCTTTATAAATGTTGTTCCAGGTAATGCATCTGATGTGTGGCCCGGAGAACTTCCACCCGGCTGGGAGCCGGAATGGGTGGATGACGAAGAATGATTGCATCATGGACAGGCCTCCTATGATGTGATCGTACCGTTTAGTTATCTTCCGCTGTTTTCAATAAACTCTGAACCATTTACTTTCATGTCAAACTACTATGTTTGTAATAATGACCCCTACGGGGATGTGATGGTTAATTTGTAAGGCACTCCGGACTCTCCTTCGTGGGAGTTTTAATGCATACGTTCGATCCTCTCTGTGTTTCCAAGTGATTTACCGGGTGTAAACCCGGCAACACTCAACGGGATACTTCTTTATTATCGCTTAATGACCAAATGGAGTGGTTTAGGCAATAGTACGGAATTATCTCGGATGGGGTTGTCACAATTACTACGCTAATCGAAGCATAGGTGGAACCAGAGAGATCCTACACAATCATATGATGATGAGATATAATAACCTTATGAAAATTAAAAATATGTAACAGAAACAAATTAATTAAGAATGAATAAAAATGTTGATGAGCCGTGCAAAGCCTCTGAGTAGTCTGAACCACATTGCCTTCACCCGCCTTGAGTTGTCTTAATTTAAAATAGGAAAGGTCTGGCACGAAGCACCCAACATCCTGGAGTTGTTGTAAACAATTCTCCACAGCAGTCCTCTCTCGGGTTAAACAATAAATGATGTTGAGCCCACTGTTGCAATGGGAACCATTGGGCGTGGCACGCCTACTGGCAACGACTGGTAGTCTACACATCGAGCAGGTACGGCGAAAGAGATATGCATTCTTGCCGTGCTCTCAACATGCTCAGTTTGCACTATAAGAGGAGTACCAGCTATATCATCGATAATATCTTTGAGCCATCTAATATTGTTGATAACCTACATTAATAATATGTAACTAAAATTATAGATTTTCCATGTGCAATGAAAAAAGATCTATGTAAAGCAAATTAATTTCGATTATTATATTACCACGTTTCCTAAACGTGTTGGATCACCCATTTGCAAGGTAATCTAGTGGTGAAAGTGCAATCGTGGACGTCAAGGAAACTGAGTCCTCCATAATACTGCCACCATGACCTCCACGGACACAGCCATGGCCGCCACGACGACGGACTATGCCACGGCCACGGCCATAACCAACGCCACTTGACGATGACATTGTTAGCTTAAACTATACCCAAAGTGAAATAACACACATTATTTATGAAAAGTAGGGTTAGATTACACATATTGAATTCAATATATGCACAAAAAGAAAAAGAAAAAGGAAAGGGGATAGAATTCAACACTATTATCAATGTACATAACTTTTTTGAACCAGTGACTCAGACGACCCTGATGCTCTTGGAACTACAACAATCTCACATCACCATCATATACACTTGGCTCTCCCACATACAGTACTACATCGCCAAGCTACAGCAGTACATCTCATATCTAGCTATAGTCCTACATCACCGAGCTACAAGCCCCACCTAGCCAATGATGTATGACTCTAGCTAGCTAGGATTTAGGGTTGTATATTAAAAATATGAAAAATAAGAGAATGCTTAAATTTATTCTATATAAAAATAAAAATACTTAATTAAAGTACTATTTTATTTCCTCCTATAGCTACCTAGAAATAAAAGAATTTATTTTCTTTATGTCTATTATTTTTTTTATGAGCATGTTTTTATAAATTATATGTAGAAGTAAAATTAAATTTTCTCTATATGAAAAAAACAAGAAAATAAGATAATGCTTAATAAAAAATTAATGAAAGATGGAACAATGTTAGTATCATCCTAACTACATTTCTCTAAATCTAAAGTATATATACAAAATCTCATCTCTTACCTCCTCCTACCTAGCAAGAAATTAAAATTTCTATTTTCTCCATCTCTAAACCATAAAACAAAATATAATCAAAACAAATGAAGGGAGGATGAAGATTCAAACCTTGCCAATACTTTGGAGGAGAAAAATCTTCACAAATCAATGAAGAAAAATTCGCAACAACTCGCTAGGCTTGAGGTGCCATGGAGAGGAGGAGCTTGAGCTGCCCGGTCGGTACGGTGAATAATGGCTCGGACAGGCAGAGGAGCAAAAAGGAGGACGGTTTGTATAGACACACTTTAGTCAATCATTGCTATAGCTAGCTGTTGTGAGCCTCCCTTTTTATCACGGTTGGTAATACCAACCAGGACTAAAGGGGGCGGCTCCCGTACCCATTTCGAGCCACGTCGACGAAAGCCCATTAGTCTCGGCTCCAATGTAACACCCGAAAATTCCATCACAATAAAATATTGCTAGCCACCTGGTTTAGTTTTTATTTTTTAAGGGTTCTTTAATTTTGACTAATTAATTTGCTCTTAATATATGAAATAATATTTAATTGATTTAGAAAAATAACCAAGTGTGTGAGCATCATGTTGAAATGCATCAGTTTGTTGTTGTGTGGCTTTAAAAGTCTTTAAAATAATTTGTGAAAAAGGTGTAAAAGGTTTGATTTAAAAAGGTGTTTGAAAAGTTGTTTAAAAAAGATTTTTAAAAAAAACAAACCAAACCCTTTTCCCTTCCTTTAGCCCAACCCACGGCCTATCTCCAGCTCAGCCCAGCCGGATTCTGCAGCCCACCTCTCTTTCCTCTCTCCATTCTTTTTCTTTCTTTTTTAACTCATGTCGTCCCATCCATCTCTTTCGGCTCACTCAATCCCCGCCGGTCCAAACAATCCCGCCGGCCCACCTCCCTTCTCCCTCTCTCCCGTCGGCTGACAGGTGGGGCCCACCTGTCAGGCTACTCTTCAACCTCCCGCCGCCGCCCTTTCCTCCCCGGCCGCGGCCGGCCACCGCATCCCGGCCGCCTCACCGACCTCCCCGCGCCCCTTCCCCTCCCCACCAAGCGGGGCATTCACTGCTTACCCGCACACCGACGCGCTGCCCCGCCTCCCCTTCCCGAAACCGCCGCTCCACCGAGCTCCCACCGCCATCAATGGCCGCCGGCCATTGCGCCCGCGCCACGGCCTCCACGCCCTTTCCCCAACTCCTCTCCGAGTTATAAAAGGGGTGACACCACCTCCTCTTCACCCCGCACCACTCCCCCTCCCTTTCCCTCATGCGCAGCACCGCCGCACCAAAGGAGTCGCCGGAGCTCCGCCGCACCGCCTCGATCTCCTCTCCCGGCGCCTCTCCCTCCTCTCCAAGTCTCTTTGTAAGTTCCCCAAGTCCTCCTCTTCATTTTAGTTTTCTTCCCATGAAGCCTCGTGCATGGGAGACCCCGTTTGGCTGTCGCCGGCGAGCTCTCCGGCGAGCTCGCGCCGGGCGCCACCGCGTCGGCCGGTGCTTGCTGCCGCCAGCCGCCGCCGGCCGCATGATTTGCATTCGACGGCCCAGATGGATCCCAGCCCCATTCAAACTGTCAACATAACGGTCAACACAAGCCGGTCTTGGTCATTTTGCAAAAAGAGCCCTGCAGTTTTAAATTTTACATAAATATCCTTCCACCTATAGAAACCCTTTCAAGCAGGTCCTAGTTTTTATGTTTAGAACCCTGAACTCCTTAGTTTTTCTGTTCAGCAGTCCACCCCTTGTATTGTACAAGTTAAACCTTCTGTTTTTAATCATAATTATGTTTTAGCCCCTGATCTTTTATAGAAACCCCCCTAAGTTCTAGCACTTCTGCAATCTAGCCCCTGAACCTTGTTTCAGCCATATCTTTTCCGTCTTAGCTCCGTTTTAAGTGTTCTTGGTGTCCACGCGACCGTCTCTCAGAGCCCGTCAGTTTTAGAAGCTTGTTTTAGCCTTTTAGTAATGTTTGATGTATTGTTTTATTTCTTGTATGTTTTCTTGCATGATCGTAGACAACGCGTCGTTCGAGGAAGAACAAGTGCACAGCTTTGAAGTAAAGGAGAGTACCTTATCGTTGGAGAAAGGCAAGTGACCCTAACCACCCTTCTACCTATGCTTTAATCAACAATACTATAAATTAATCAGACATGGAGAACCACCCGGGAAAATAGTGCAACCACAGTCCACATGGCTCTGGCTTAGCCTATTAATTAGGTGTGCGATTGTACTGGTGACCTTATCCGAAAGGAACACAGGGGGCTCTGGGTTGCAGGGGTATAGCCTGGTTCTTTTGGAGTAGCAGCCTTTACTAAGGTGCCGACCACTAGGAAGGGTTATGGTCCGCCCTGAGCTGTAACTGTCGTGGGTTGTTGGTGCTTTTGCATATCTTTGTAAAAGCTTCGTAGCGTCCCTATGCAATCACATCTCAAAAGTGTGGTATTGTGCCTGATCAGCACATGCATGGTTGGGTTCAAAGTTCTTCGGAACTTTTATGCGAACTGTGGTGAAAGTGTGCAACCTCTGCAGAGTGTAAAACTGATCTATCAGCCGTGCTCACGGTCAAGAGCGTCCTGGACCCTCACTTGATTAATGAACTTAAAGATGGATTTAATATTACTTTCCGATTATTTTTGTGGTCTTGCTGAGTACCAACCATAAGTGTACTCATCCTTGCTTACGCTGTTCAGAGGAGAACCCTGGAGTGGAGTACTTCATCGACTATGAGGAGTTCTGAGGATGCGATCAACCAGTCAGATGCCTGTGGAAGATAAAGATGGAGTCACGTCTTCATAGTTATCGTTGTTCGTGTAAAGACCTTCGAGTCTACCCTCGTGAGTGTAATAAAAGTTAATAAACCTTTTCTGTACGTTTTTAGCATTGTTTTGTGATATTACACTCATGAGTCTATCATATGTGTGAAATTGTGATCCTGGCACACATATGAGATGCATTCGGTTTTCTTTGGAAAAATGGGTGTGACAGAGTGGTATCAGAGCAATGCTGATTGTAGGACGCAACCTCAGATAGAAATGGTCGATATTAAGGACTCTCTTTCTAAAAAGCCTTTCCAGCATTCAAAATATCTTATTTATACTTAAAAATATATTTTATTCTTTATTCTTTAACAAAATCATATCTGTTTGTTTTCTTCTACACTGAGTTAGATTCTTGTTCTTCCACCTTGATCTACCACCCGTGTTTTCTAGGATAGCTTCTTAGGTTGCCTGCCCTTCTATCACTTTCGTTTCGGTAGAGCCGTTCTTGTGAGAACGTGCGATGTTAATGCTTGTTGGTTGTAAACATGCATGATTTGGATCTTTGATATGATTGGAATGCTTTTGTGGAGTGATGGCCACAGATGCATCAACAAAATAATTAAAGTTAAAATTTGAATCTTAGCCCCCTTTTCTCTAAATCACCTTTATCAATTCAACTTCCTAACGGAAATTTCTCTCTCTAACAATCAGATAGTGAACATCAGGTCAGGAGCTGGACAGGATATTCCGCTGGTGATACGTGCTCACATCACCAATCAGCAGAATCAAGTCCCTCCTCCACCACAAGAATTAGTGATGGATCCCACGATGCAACAGTTCTTTACGGCACAGATGCAGCTAATTCAGAACCTCACCGCCACTGTCCAGAATCTGCAAGCACAACAGAATCAGCCGCCACCACAAGGACCCCACCACCTCCACCACCAATGAACAAGCATAGAGAGTTCATGAGCCACAACCCCCCCCCCACTTACTCTCATTCTATGGACCCCTCGATGATGATGATTGGCTCAAGACAATCAACAAGATGCTGAATATCACCCAATGTAATGATTGTGAGAAGGTCTTGTATGCCTCAGGCCGTCTGGAAGGTGCAGCATCTGATTGGTGGGATGCTTACACCGTTGCACATACTGCTGCCGACACCATTACCTGGCAGGAGTTCCAGGAGAGTTTTCGTACACATCACATCCCAGCTGGTGTGAAGAAGCTGAAGCAGAAGGAGTTTCTTGCTCTAAAGCAAGGCAACATGACAGTTAGTGAGTATCTGGACGAGTTTACTCATTTGTCCCTCTATGCACCAGATGAAGTCAACACAGATACAAAGAGACAAGAACGCTTTCTCGATGGTTTGATAGGGCCACTTAACTATCATTTGCAGCGCCACACATTTCCTAACTTCCAGATGTTGCTGAATAAGGCTATAGGCTTGGAAAATAAACGCAAGGAACTTCGTGAACAGAAGCGCAAGTTTCAATCTCAGGGACAGTCTAGCAGCAACACTCGCCCACGTTACAACTCATCACAAGACTCTCAGTTTCGTTCTAGAGGACAAGGCGGAAGCCATGGACAGAATCAATAGTTTTATCATTCGTTTGAGCAACCCGAATAATCCAACCCAATGGCACCACATGCTTTAAATCCTCATCAGAATCGCTCAGGCACACCAGTAAGGAATAGTACTCCAGTTCACCCAAGTGGTTGTTTTAATTGCGAAGAATTGGGACACTATGCCAGTATTTGCCCCCAACGCAATATGCGGACAACTCAGAAAGGTAACAGAAGCCAACAGAACTACATGCATGGTAGGGTGAACCATGTGACAGCTGAAGAAGCCCAAGAGGCCAAGGATGTTGTGTTTGGTACGTTCCTTATCAATTTTGTACCGGCAACAGTTTTATTTGATTCCGAGGCATCGCATTCATTTATTACTAAACAATTCATGACAAAGCATGATGTACCCAGGAGCTCCATGAAGACGCATTTGCTAATTAGTTCCACCAAACGGTGAAATGAAATCGACCTATGTATGCCCACAGGTCAATCTTAAGATCGGAGAGATAGATTTTCAAGCTGACTTAGTAATTATAACATCTAGTGAAATAGATGTGATCCTTGGAATGGATTGGTTAGGCAAACATGATGGAATTATTCTGTGTGCCAAGAAGTCTGTGCTCTTAACAAGCCCGCAAGGACAAAGGATTGAGTTTGTTGCTACTGCCACCCCAGAGAAGAAGAAAGAGTGAATAAGATTCGTGGATGATATTCAAGTTATGTGCGAGTATCTCAATACCTTTTCAAGATCAGCATGTACTAGAATCTCCTTAGTTGTTTTCCAATCCCTCCGAATCTCGGGACGAGATTCTCTTTAAGGGGGTAGGATTTGTAACACCCAAATATTCCATCACAATAAAATATTGCTAGCAACCTGGTTTAGTTTTTATTTTCTAAGGGTTCTTTAATTTTGACTAATTAATTTGCTCTTAATATATGAAATAATATTTAATTGATTTAGAAAAATAACCAAGTGTGTGAGCATCATGTTGAAATGCATCAGTTTGTTGTTGTGTGGCTTTAAAAGTATTTAAAAATAATTTGTGAAAAAGGTGTAAAATGTTTGATTTAAAAAGGGGTTTGAAAAGTTGTTTAAAAAAGGTTTTTAAAAAAACAAAACCAAACCCTTTTCCCTTCCTTTAGCCCAACCCACGGCCTATCTCCAGCTCGGCCCAGCCAGATTCCGCAGCCCACCTCTCTTTCCTCTCCCCATTCTTTTTCTTTCTTCTTTAACTCACGCCGGCCCATCCATCTCTTTCGGCCCACTCAATCCCCGCCGGCCCAAACAATCCCGCTGGCCCACCTCCCTTCTCCCTCTCTCCCGCCGGCTGACAGGTGGGGCCCACCTGTCAGGCCCCTCTTCAACCTCCCGTCGCCGCCCTTTCCTCCCTGGCCGCGGCCGGCCACCACATCCCGGCCGCCTCCCCAGCCTCCTGCGCCCCTTCCCCTCCCCACCGAGCAGGGCATTCACTGCGCACCCGCACGCCAACTCGCCGTCCCGCCTCCCCTTCACGAAACCGCCACTCCACCGAGCTCCCACCACCATCAATGGCCGCCGGCCATTGCGCCCACGCCACCGCCTCCACGCCCTTTCCCCTACTCCTCTTCGAGTTATAAAAGGGGCGACACCACCTCCTCTTCACCCCGCACCACTCCCCCTCCCTTTCCCTCACGCGCAACACCGGAGCTCCGTCGCGCCGCCTCGATCTCCTTTCCCGGCGCCTCTCCCTCCTCTCCAAGCCTCTCTGTAAGTTCCCCAAGTCCTCTTCTTCATTTTGGTTTTCTTCCCATCAAGCCTCGTGCACGGGAGGCCCCGTTTGGCCGTCGCTGGCGAGCTCTCCTGCGAGCTCGCGCCGGCGCCACCGAGCCGGCCGCTGCCTGCTGCCGCCAGCCGCCACCAGCCGCATGATTTGCATCCGACAGCCCAGATGGATCCCAGCCCCAGTCAAACTGTCAACATAACAGTCAACCCAGGCCGGTCTTGGTCATTTTGCAAAAAGAGCCTTGCAGTTTTAAATATTACATAAATATCCTGCCACCTATAGAAACCCTTTCAAGCAGGTCCTAGTTTTTATGTTTAGAACCCTGAACTCCTTAGTTTTTTTTGTTCAGCAGTCCACCCCTTGTATTTTACAAGTTAAACCTTCTGTCTTTAATCATAATTATGTTTTAGCCCCTGATCTTATATAGAAACCCCCCTAAGTTCTAGTACTTTTACAATCTAGCCCCTGAACCTTGTTTCAACCATATCTTTTTCGTCTTAGCTCTGTTTTAATTGTTCTTGGTGTCCACGCGACCGTCTCTCAGAGCCCGTCAGTTTTAGAAGCTTGTTTTAGTCTTTTAGTAATGTTTGATGTATTTTTTTATCTATTGTATGTTTTCTTGTATGATCGTAGACAACGCGTCGTTCGAGGAAGAACAAGTGCAGAGCTTTGGAGAAAGGTAAGTGACCCTAACCACCCTTCTACCTTTGCTTTAATCAAGAATACTATAAATTAATCGGAACATGAAGAACCACCCAGGAAAACAGTGCAACCACAGTCTACATGGCTCTGGCTTAGCCAATTAATTAGGTGTGCGATTGTACTGGTGACCTTATCCGAAAGGAACACAGGGGGCTCTGGGTTGCAGGGGTATAGCCCGGTTCTTTTGGGGTAGCAGCCTTTGCTAAGGTGCTGACCACTAGGGAGGGTTATGGTCCGCTCTGAGTTGTAACTGTCGTGGGTTGTTGGTGCTTTTGCATATCTTTGTAAAGGCTTCGTAGCGTCCCTATGCAATCACACCTCAGAAGTGTGGTATTGTGCCTGATCAGCACATGCATGGTTGGGTTCAAAGTTCTTCGGAACTTTTACGCAAACTGTGGTGAAAGTGTGCAACCTTTGCAGAGTGTAAAACTGATCGATCAGTCGTGCTCACGGTCAAGAGCGGCCTGGACCCTCACATGATTAATGAGCTTAAAGATGGATTTAATATTACTTTCCGGTTATTTCTGTGGCCTTCCTGAGTACCAACCATAAGTGTACTCATCCTTACTTACGCTGTTCAGAGGAGAACCCTGGAGTGGAGTACTTTATCGACTACGAGGAGTTCTGAGGATGCGATCAACCAGTCAGATGCATGTGGAAGATGAAGATGGAGTCGCGTCTTCATAGTTATCGTTGTTCGTGTAAAGACCTTCGAGTCTACCCTCGTGAGTGTAATAAAAGTTAATAAACTTTTTCTGTACGTTTTTTTAACATTGTTTTGTGATATTACACTCATGAGTCTACCATATGTGTTAAATTGTGATCCTGGCACACATATGAGATGCATTCGGTTTTTTTCGGAAAAACGGGTGAGACATCCAAGCCCGTCGATTGGGCGGAGCGATCCTCGCACCAGCGCCGAGCCGCCCATTTCAGGAGCCGCTAAAGCATAGTCATTAGTCCACTAATTACTCCTCCATCCATCAATCAAGATGCCCTGCGCATGCAGCGCCGCTGCCCTCCATCAATACAATTTTCCAACCGCGCAACACAACTAGCCAGCACAAAGCAAATCTCACGCATGCCTGCAGCCATATGCATGCAAAACTGACTTGCACCTTACAAATAAATAGGAGAAAGGGAGTAATCTTCTAACTAAGTTTATAGCTTTCATGCTAGGGATTAAACACCTTAGTAAATTGCATCCATTGTAGTAATCTGGCTCACATACAAATCATCAGCACCTAAAAGCATCTCCAATGGTATAAACTATAAACTAACAAGCTCTAAGTTGATAAATTTGAAGGAAGGAAGGAAGGAGAGTATAAAAAACTACTTTTGAATGCTTATATTAATTATATTATTATCTATAACTAGATTTTTGTTAGTTGTATTTTGAAATATAGGGCCACCATGCATTTTATATTGGCTCCAAAGCCTCCTAAACTTAGGTAGGGGCCTACCCGGCTTAAAAGTTAAACCGGAACTAAAGAGGCGTACCAAAGACTCCTTCTCTACTTGTGATTATATTATTTCGATCGAGTACAGATATCAGTCTCTTTATTTCAAAAAAACAGATATCATTCTCTCATCCTGGTCTATAGATCGAGAGCAACCTCATGGCACCGGCTGGCATCTCAAACTGAAATTTTGAATCCCCTTGCATTGCATTGGTCTCCACTTATTTTCAGAGTTTCTGCAGCATGCACGTACGCAAGGGGCATGGCGGCCGGTAGTCCTGAATGTCTGCGTACACGTACGTGTACATCCGCTCTTACATACTATGTCCCCGGACCCCCGCCAACGTGCGTGCGATATAATAGCGACCCCAGCTTATTCGATTTCTTTATTTGGCCGGTAAATAGAGGGACTAGGGACTTTGATCTTGAGTTTCGTCCTTGACTGACTTCATCAGCTAGTGTAAATGCACAGGTCAGACGAGCATAGCTGGCAAGAAAAGGACGTCGAATCAAGAAACCAGGCCAGGGAACAAGATAGTACATGCGTAAACTGACCTTAGTTTTGTTTGCTGGTTTTACTATTTGGGGCCGGTTTTGTGTGTGTGTGTGTGTGTGATCTTGGTAATTCATTTGACCAACTCACGTGTCACTTTTGCACTGGTCTTTGGAGTTAATACACTTTTGGTTCCAATTGGACGACAAAGCTAGTGTTCCAACTCCCAACGTCATCAGGGCCAAAATCAAACGAGGGGTCGTCCCTGTTCACAACAAAAGCTTATTATTACCAAAATGCGAGGCCCTAAACGCAAATATGTCTCGCCGGCCGGCACTATAAAACAAGAACCACAGATGCAGAGATACTATGCGCTACTACATGACCCATAAGCGCTTCTGTCCGTTTCCCACTTCAGGAGTTCAAACAGGTAGGCCGCTGTGACCATCACCACCACCACCGTTGAGTGAGCGAGTTTGTGCAGTTCGATGGACGACCTGCGGCTGTCCCCATGCTCCTCCTTCCCGCCCTCGCCGCCGTCTTTCTTCTCCCACGCCGGACACCCGGTCATCGAGTTCACCTCATGCGCGGTCCCCGAGCAATGGTTGCTCGGGGACGTCGTCGTCGCCAAGAACGAGGGTTATTACGGCGACGGGGACAACCTGTGGCCCGTTGGGAGCATCCTCTCGCCGGACTCCGATCTCTCCGTGCAGCCTCCGCCGCCTCCTCAGCCGGCGCCGCCGCCGCCGCCGCAGCAACCGAGAGTCACGGTCCCGGCGCAGCGCCCGGGGAAGCGGCGGGGCCGGAAGCCCGGCCCCCGCACGGACGGCCCCACCGTCACCCACGTGGAGGCCGAGCGCCAGCGCCGGGAGAAGCTGAACCGCCGGTTCTGCGACCTCAGGGCCGCCGTCCCCACCGTGTCGCGCATGGACAAGGCCTCCCTCCTCGCCGACGCCGCCGCCTACATCGCCGAGCTCCGCGCCCGCGTCGCGCGGCTCGAGGCCGAGTCGTCGAGGCGCGCCGCCGCCGCGAGGTGGGAGCCGCCCGTCGGCGCCGCCTCCTCGTGCGGCACTCAGGGAGCCCCCGGCCACGACGACGAGGCGGTGGTGGTGCGGATGATGGGGACCGACGCGGCCGCGGTGCGCGCGACGAGCGCCGCCCCGCACGCCGCCGCGCGGCTGATGGCGGCGCTCCGCTCCCTGGAGCTGCACGTCCAGCACGCTTGCGTCACCCGCGTGCACGGCGTGACCGTGCAGGACGTCGTCGTCGACGTGCCCGCCCAGCTCCAGGACGACGACGGCCTCCGCGCCGCGCTGCTGCAGATGCTGCAGGACAGCCGCTAGACTCAGCTCCTCGCGATCCCCTACCGTAACAGTTCTCTCGAGTCGCGTAGAAGCTAGCTGCTAGCAGTGCTAAAATGGAGCGCGGATCGGATCAAGGTAGGTAGATGCTAGTTATGTTGATCGAGAGGGGTAATCTGTCGTATCGTATGTGTGGATGTCGTCTCTGCATGCCTGTCCATGGAATAAAGTGCGGAACTAGTTATAGCTGCTGCTCAAAGGGTTTAATGGCTGGGTTCTGTTGCAAACATAAAGCGAGAACTCATGCCTAATAAGGTTCTTCGTCTTTCTTCTTGGAGCCATGTATCCAACATCATCCCAATAGCGAGTAATGGCGACCAGGGCGCGCGCAAGTGCGTGCGTGCATGCAGTGCTCGATCTAGTGTACGTGTCTATGTGTTGCTAAATTATATTATTATGGATTTGCATTGTTTGCTGTATGACAGATGAGTGTTGTTGGCTTAGACTACTCACAATTACTCTATCAAAAAAATTTGTTATCATTTGACTTTTTTACAACTTTAACCATTCACCTTATTCAAAAATGTATGCAAGTATCATCTACTTTGTTAACTACACACTTTACTATTGCATGTATTTTAAACTTAACTTATCTTTTTATATGTTTACAATAAATAAAACAATTGTCAAAGTTGTAATAAAAAATCAACGCCGACAAGTATTTATTACGGAGCGAATATTTATTTACTTTTCACTCTAATTTTCACCCTCACATATATATTATGCAACTCTGGTGATATATTAGCATCCCCTCTCTCTTTCATTATTTCTCGTGAGATCAAGCATCCCCTGTCAATCACGATTAAGGGATTTTAGGATTAGTGTTGAGGGTTTGGGCTTGAGATGAATTAAAGTTTTAGAAAATTAAAAATATTTCGGACATGTGTGTGACCCCACAGAGTCCATATCATGGGATATATCGGTCTTTAATTTATTGCCCATACTCCCTTCTTTATTTCTTGTTTCAATCTTCTTCCTCAAGCCATGGCATCTGATGACGAGCAGGACCTCTCCGTTCCGGCATGGTGGTAGAACCGTTTAATTATATGTATCAAATGACCACAAATATTTTTGTGAGGCTAATCATGAGTTTGAATCCACGGAGAGACACATTTAATTAAGAAGAAAATTATACTGTCTCAAATACAGGGATTTTCTGTCGCATATATTTTCTGGGAAACACAGTCATGTAGTATTAGGCATGTAGGTTTAATGGCATGCCATCTTCGACTTGCTTGCATTAACTGAATCTGTGTGGTTATAGATTACCAACCTATTCTTTCCTAAGATAATTTATTTTATTTTTTTACAAAATGGAATTAGTTCCGGTCTCACCGCACATAGCCAAGTCCTTACAATAAATTCAGCTTCAAAGCTATTCATCAAAATAAAAATAAAAGATCACCAATTTTAAGGGGAAATCAGAAGCAAATTCTATTGCTTCTCCGGCGAAGATATCCAAATAAATGACTTAGAGATAAGATAATTTTTAATGGTTGCATAGATAAATTGAAAACTTTCCCAAATTAAAGAGTACCAACCTTAGCTTGCAAAGAATTACATTTGGCTAGAACGATGAAAACCAAGACATCAAGATTAGGATATACTGTACGATGAATCTTAGATCACTGTAGGAGATTCAGTGGTGTGTCATCTGTATGAAGAGGGGTTCAGTGGTATTATTGTATGTCAAATAGAAGATGTTGATCCGATTGGAGCTATCAGGAAACTGATTATCAACCCATGCAAAACTATGCCTAATAATGTACATTTTCTTATCAGCCAACCATCAAGCAAGCACACGTTTTTCTTGGTTGCTTAAGTTTGCCCACTGTTTTCTTGGCGGTACAGGTTCCGACAATGACATGTACTGATGTACATGTCTCTGCATATATGTCGTCCTTTGTAGTAGTTTGCATTTTTTCTCTTACGAAAATGATCCGCACCATTGCGTCAATTACAGAGATATTGTGGTTGTGAGGGAATCTGGGAATGTTCACGTACTGGAAAATCGTACATGTACTAATAGTAGTATATTTATATATTTGAGATTTGCAATGTGTGTTTGTCTTGAAAATATGAGTGGTTGTTTACGTGAAATAAGTTGTAGATGCATGATGAAAGATTGAAAATCATCGGTTACTGAACATCAACATCGCCGGGAAGGAAACAAACTATCTGGATGCATATGGTGTGTGGTGGGTTTCCCTGCAAAAATGATGTGCGTAGTAGCCTTACAGGAACACCGCCATTAACTCATCAAGCAAGACAGAGATAAGTTTGCTGCCTAGAATTATTTTGAGTGCAGATCATGTAAACATCACGAGTAGTATACTGTATAGTACTCACTCCATCCCAAAGAATGACGTTTTAGCATTCAAAATTCGTCCCAAGAAGAATGACGTTTTAGTTGCATGTGTGCATGTGCATGTAGGCATGCAACAATCAATTAACACCTAATATGACAAATAAATAGTGACAATCGAGGTCATTTGACCTTCTTAATAATCTGTCCTAAAATTCCTAGAATGACATTCTTTTTGGTACTGAGGAGTAAATGATTGGCCCCGAAGTCTTTGAGGTGCTGATTGCAGCAATGCCGCCTTTTCCTATGCAGCATTGGCTATCTACCCTCTCTTTAATTACTACCTCTTGTGCCCGCGGACCCCAATTTAATGAAGGACCTGTGTGGTCGGCTGAGCATTATTGTAGTATTGTTTGAACTGAAATACTTAGGGCACCCCGCAGCGGTTACAGAGAGGTGCTATATGTAATGATGTTCGTGTAGGATATACCAGCGTCGGTCGTGACCATGCTTTCAGCAGCGGCGACGAGCTCCGGCGCGTCTCCTAATCATGTCGCGCGCCTGCCTGGCCGAGCTCCACCTCTCTTGCACGTGGTGGCCGTCACGAGATCTGCATCCCCGCGGCACGCCCGTCTCATGCTCGCACCGGCGGGCTTCGGTCCGGTAGACGGCGGTACGGGTGGATACGCTCCGCCCCGATCGTTTGTCCTCACCTCCGGACCAGGACGAAGTAGGCAGCCTGTCGTTTGGCTGGTGGGCGATGGGCTAGTCTTTGGTTTGTTACGGAGAGAAAAGTATCTTGTTGGTACGTTCATTTGGTTCTTTGGTTCTTTGGTGGTTTGTTTCGAGAGAAAATCTTATTGGCTGGTGGCTGATAAGTCAAGCGAACAGGGCGCGGGTCGGGCAGCGGCCATGCTCCCTTCCTCTACGGTCCTGCTTGGTGACTCCCACACCACCCCGCACAAAGAAGAAAGGATGCACATGGTGGGCCCGCAAGGCATGGGAATGCGTGTTGTAGAGATTCGCCATCTCTATCGACGTTTTCATCTCTCTCATGTTTTCTCACTCCTACGTGGGAGCCTTACTTTACTTTTGCAGTTTTGCTAATAAAAAAGAGAGTAGGGCGTACTAGATGATGGTCGTTTGTCTTTTACTTCATGAGGCATTATTATTAGAGGTCTTTTACGGTATACGATACCACTCAACGATAGTACGGTGGTACTATCGGTTTTTTCTATGGGTAAAATGGTAATTTGCTCGGTGTGTATTATTTGGAAAGATTTTCCTCCTCCCTCGCCTACAATATCTAAACCATTTCATATATTTCATTTCATATATTACAACAATACCATTTTACATTTTCGATAATACCCGTATACTACTCATACCACCTATAAATATCACTCATATACCACAAAAAAACGGTGGTACAGAATTAATCTCAACCGTCTGATCCTTGCATATAGATCCTTTTATATTACATACGAGTCCTTTCAATTGGTGGTACAGGGTGGTATTGTGTACCGTAAAAAATCTATATTAACACTGACTAGCTACCCCATCCCCCGTTAGGCCATGTTCGTTTTGCCCCCAAAACAAGGGGGTGAGGAGGATTTTGACGTGTAGGGAATCTAATAATCCCCTCAATTCTCTCTAATCCCTCTCGATCCTCACGGTCCATGCATGAAACGAAACAAGCCCTTTAAGGGTACGTTTGGTTTGCAGCTACATATATATTCGTTTTGGCTAACAAGACGATGGACGTACAACACGTCAATACCTAGTGAATGAGTAGTGACAACAACTGACAATCAAGAAGCTAGCTAGAGGAATGCAGAAAGCGTGTGCATAACCAGTAGTTGACGGATACAATCACCGGCATTAATTTATGGATTTGTGGATGGCCGTTGGAATATGCATATCCTATATCACATCATAGCTCATCAGCTCGCCGAGACGAATCGATCCAAGTCGCAACATTGTACGTGTATTGCATATCTTGAGCAGAATCCGCACAACACACTATCGACGACATGATATGCGTGCTGAGGGACCAGATGAGGAATGGTGTGCTAGTATATAGAGTATTGAATAAATCGCCATTTGGCTCGAGATCTTTGTCTGTTTGCACACGTAACCAACACGAATTAGTAGACCAGTGTGCGTATGTGTGAAATGCGTCCGCTATATATCCGTTTCAAATCATGATACACTTTAGTTGTCCTAAACAAATTGATTTAATTTTCACTATTTTTTAAACAAATAACATCTATAGTACTACAATGCAAGATCAGAACAGCTAGAATCAATTGCTGTAGGATCTACAGTACGTACTAGCACACAGGCCAAAACAACTAGCCGTACTCGATTGGCAGAGAAACAAGTTGAGAAAAAAAGGCCTTGTTAGTTGCTAACCTAGTAGTAGGAAAAGGGTGGGCAAACCACCTGAAGCCCACCAACAAAATTGAGTCAGCCCATGGGTGTGTTCTTAATTATCTTCTTTTGCTTCCCCTTTTCTTCTAGCTCATATAATTATTTACCTTTGGTTTGGAGTTATTATGGTTGTGCAGACCATTCAAACTTTCCAAAGGCTTGGCTCAATATTTCATAGAACCTAGTTCAAAATTTTAAGTGCATGCTATTTCACACATGTACGCAAAAATGTTGAAATAAAAATTGAAAAAATAATAATATCCTAAACTCATAAAAATTGCATGTCACTGTAGTAAATTATTTCATGAAGTAACCTTTTTCGGGTCTAAAAACCTCAAACTAGTGATATGATTTTTTTAAATCAATCACATAAATCCGCTCCAATGAGAAACCAATCTTTTCCGGAGTGGTGGCTACGGAGTAGTTAGGCCCTGTTTAGTTCGTGTGGTGAAACTTTTGGGTCATGTTTCAAGGTCTATTAGGAGTATTGAACATAGACTAGCTATAAAACTAATTACACGAATGGACTGATGAGATGAATCCATTAAGTCTAAGTAATCCGTCATTAGATATTAGTTATTGTAGCATGACGTTGTCTAATCATAACATAATTAGACTCGTTAGATTCGTCTCGAAAATTAAGATAGGGGTTGTGAAATGTGTTTTGTCATTAATATATATTTAATACTTCTAATTAGTGTCCGGAGATTGATGTGTGACGGGTAGTCGTTGAAATTTTCGGGAACTAGTTGATCGATCATAAGTAAACAAGTAGTAGTACTGTATGTAGCTGCATGGGCAGCCTTCGAATCTCCACTACATGAGCTGTAAATTAGCTGCTATATACGGAGTATATTTATTAGTTTTCAGAGTAAATTAACATGACTGACCCTCCCTGCTGGTTACATGCTCAAGCTCCTGGCCGGTAAGCACTATTGTCCCCCGCGGCTTGTCTGCGTCGTGGTTGGAGTTGTAATCAGATTAATCGTCCTGTTTTTTTAGTTAAATACACCAACAACCCTTAATTTGTCACTATGTGCCACTTAGGTCCACGAACTTCTAAAGTTGAAATCCGGCACCACCATGTCCCTAAAGTAGACTTGGCACCACCATGCAACGCCGTCGCCGCTCCACCACACGCACCAACAGCTAGATCTTGCCACCGGGGAAGAGGAGGTTGTGGCCACTACCGTGGATCTCGCTGTCGGGGGGAGAAGAGGTCGTGGCCGCTGCCACAGATCTCACCACCAAGGACGGGGAGGCCGCGAGAGGGAGGCGCGCGGGGTAGTGGGGAGGCAGCGACCACAGGGAAGCGAGAGGAGGAGAGGAGGCAGCGAGGCAGGGTGGAGGAGGACGTGGATGGAGAAGAAGATAAAATTGAAGGATCTTTTTTTATATATGCATGACCAATGAAGGCGTATGGAGCTAAGTGGCACAACTTAACAAGTTTGAGGTGCTGGATTTTGACTTTGCAAGTTCGTGGACCTAAATGGCACACAGTGACAAGTTCGAGGGTTGCTGGTGTATTTAACCTTTTTTTTACCAGCCAACAGCCAGCAATACCAGCAATACCTTTCTTTTAAAATAAACCATCCATCAAGTCAACGGGACGTTTCTCTTAGAACAAATCAACACTGGCCACCAACCAAACGAATAGGCTGATTATGTGAATGATGAGACAAGAACAGAAGTAGCTAGGCATAAACAATCACATCGCACCTTTAAATATAGTGAGCAAAACTAGTATTGATTTTCTTCCCCCATACTAGCTACCCCTACCCGGGACGAAACTAGTACCCAATAGGATAACACTAGCTTGGTACCTAAGGTAACAGCATCTTTGCACATGAAAATGTTTGTGGGGTTGCTCTTCATCTGTAAGTTATTAGATGTAGCCATTGTTAAAAGATCATTACATACTCCCTCTGTCCTAAATTGTATGGCTTTTCTAAATATGTAGTATTTTATATGCATCTAGACATTGAATACTATATATTTGGAAAAGACAAAACGATGTATAATTTAAAACAAACTAAAGGGAGTGCATGCGTGGATCTAACTCGTACATTTCGCGACACCCGCGCGCATGTGTTTACTTCAAAATGGCTGGTCGGGAGAACGCTTACACTAAAATTAGAACGTTAAAAAAGTATTATAAATTCAGAAAACCAGTCCATCCACCCGTGTTGCAGTGTGAGCAAGTACCTAAGAATATATAAGTATTTCGAAGTGATATAGGTACAAGAAGTTCATGAATGAAGAATAAAAGTTTGCTGACAACTAACATAATTATTTGTATTTGCCCAACTTTATTACATATATACTATAATTATTTTCTAACATAATATTTATATAGATTCCATCTAGGTTTTTATTCTGGCGATGATGTGATAGTCTGATAGATTTCATCTATCACTGCTTGGTCCATATGCCATTGTCAAGATCCAAGTACAGGGTGCCTTGCTCCAAATTCTATAATTGCATCACCCCACCCATATAGAATGATGGTTCCCCGCAAACAACAATATTTTAGGTTGAAACTTATATAGTGTAAAAAAATAGATGTTTCTTTCAAAAAGAAACAATGTCTTTCAAGGCCGAGGCTTCTACTTTTTACTACTTTGGACTAGAATTTAATTCAGCAAAAAAAAATAAAAAACACTAAGTGGGCAGATCGACCCACGGGTGTAGGTGAGTATTTAGTGAGATCAAAGAAAGTATAACATGTTAAAAGAGAGAGGAAAATAAATTTTCACTAGACAATTCGGCACGCATTACGCATCCTGCCAATACCGAATGAAGAAATGCAAATATTGATCAACAACCAAACAAATGCCAAAGTAAGATGGAGACCGCGCAACATCCACTTGCACAAGGCCGATACACATGACGCTTATGAAGGGAGTTGGCTGGCTGAATCGATGGAACGTCCTCACACTTACTTCTTACAAATGGTGGTTGTCTTATACATCGAGATAGAGTGAACATCAGAGTCGTCCGTACCTTCATGTGTAATTAAGTTTTTAGTGTGAGCGCCTACTGTCTATTACGACGGGAGCTAAGAGGTTGGCGAGACTGAGCGTGAGAATGTAATTATTTTACTTCAACCGGCTGGTCGGCTGTACTTCTCTTCTTTAAATTTATCAGTGGAATAGACACGTTCTTGTGACCGTTCATTCCAGGAAAGAACATAACAAATTAATGTGTCAGTGTGTCACCATGACAACATCAAAAGTGTTTGTCATATCATGGCACGAGCCGTCCGGCATGCACATGAAAGGTTAAAAAGGTCGTATATGGATCCTTCCCTCCTACTAACATGGCACCAAAGGTCATACATACTTAGCCTGGAACCTAGGTATAACAATATCTTGGCGTATGAAATGTTTTGGAGGTTAAGAGGAAGTTAGGTGTTGTTGCTCCTTTCAAAACCTAACTGTAATTTGTACATTTTGCAACCTCCGACATGTGTTTATTTCAAAAATAGATGGGAGTACCTTGACTGATGGCCTCCGATCGATCAATTAACTACCCCTAGTTGTCAAGTTGTGTAGCCATCCGTCAGTATCATATAGGGAGTAGAATTTCTAATTATGATCCATGTACCTAGCTATATACTCCCTCCGGTTTGGTAAAGGAAGACTTTTAGGACAAATGACACGCCTCCAAAGTGCAACTTTGACTTCCTATTTTTTCAAAAATAATTATTAAAAATTAACATATGTATACTTTTATGAAAGTATTTTACAAGACAAATCTACTCATGTAGTTTCACATTTCCAAACTCAACAACTTAAAAGTTGTTCATGATTTATATTCCCAATGTTTGACTCAAATCTTGTCCAAAACGTCTTCTTTTACCAAACTCGGAGGGAGTACTAGTATATGCATGCTTGTATAGGCCTAGCTAGTCTTGTCCAAAAGCGACCTCAAGGCATCATGAATACCTCATGAGAATTTCATTTACCAAACTGCAATATTTGAACCAAATCTCACATTCAAAAACAAGCCCGCTTTTCAAATTTCAAAGACAAGCTAACTAGAAATGTGTGTGCATGTCTACACTCAGGTCTTGTTTAGATCGACAAGTCTCTAGGTCTTGTTTAGATCGGCAAGTCTCTACTATTCACATGTCATATCGGATGTTCTCATACTAATTAGGAGTATTAACCGTAAATCAATGACAAAACACAATTCATAACTCCTGGATAAGTTCACAAGATGAATATATTAAGTCTAATTAGACCATATAGATAATGTGGTGCTAGAGTTAACATCTTCTAATGTTGGTTTAATTAGGTTTAATAGATTCGTCTCATAGTCCACGTTGGGGGATTCGGAATCGATTGCGAAAAGTTTTCCATCTTCTTCTTCAACGAAAGCCATCAGTGGTTTCAGTAGGGGGCTTTCGCAATAGCAAAACCCACGGAGCGATTCTCCAAACAAATTTTTCAGCACTGAGGGTTTCGTGAGCCACCTTTCGTCTCATGAATCGCGTAGCATCAATGAGGTTTCCCAATCTCGGGTTTATGCTTTTATCTTCTCCGCAAACGAAGCCCCGGGAGCGAATCTTCAACTCGAAAAGGGTTCCTGGCTAGCCGAGATCTCTAACATATCATTTTATTGTTTCTCCATCATGTTTCAGGAACCGGATTGCGCCAATGAAGGATTGTTCAGAAAAAGAGGCTTTCACCCGACAACTGGACGTGATTTCGCCTGAGGACGCAACGTGATTTGCGGCGCGGAATCAGAAAGGCATGGATTGTGTGAAGGCTCGAATGCGAAAACCCAAGTTTGGCTCAATACATTCTAGAATAATTATTTTCACATGAGGCTAGTTTCGGAAGTTCTTCCGTCTACCTATAAAAGGAGGTCGACCAGCACTTGTAAAGGGGATCGACTTTTGAGAAATACGGTGCTAAAAGCTCTTGCTTTTTCACCTTTTGATTCATGTTTGCTTTTGTTTTGTCTTCTCATTGAGTTATTGTTCGTGATAGGCTTCGCTATCACAACAGTTCATATGTGTAATTAATTTAGTAAATAAAGCATATTTAGTCCTCCTGATTAATATTGGTAAACTCAATGTGGTATTTTCGACAAGTTTTCTTCGCGCAACTAAACAATGTAGGATCAATGGCTCGTAGAAGGGGGGTTGAATATGGGCCTTCTTTTGAATTTCTAATGCATAAAGAAAAGGGTTAATTTGAACCATGCCATTATTATTCTGCTAAATTGGAGATATGTCATCCCGACCCACATGTCGGTGGATCGTGGTGGCACCCACTCGTCGGTGAGATACCAATGGCATATTTCCAAACCGTGAAAATTATAAAGAAAACCTTAGCCTATCAACAAGTGTTGCCCATCTAAAAAGGTTTTTCTCTACTACTAAGCACACTAACAAGAGTTTCCTTGGCAAATATCACACTAAGAGATATGGAACACCCTAGCCAAGATATAAAGCAAACGAGCAACTTAAAGAGAACAAGGGCAAGGAAACTTTAGTGCGGAAAATAGGTGCTGAAATTAAATGCAAGAAAGTAGAGAGAAAGGCACAAGAGACAACCGAATTTTTTCCCATGGTATCGAGAAGTTGACGCTTCCCCCTAATCCACATTGGAGCACTCACTTAGAGTATTGCTCCCCTCAAGTCACCAAGACTCAAGTCAAGTGCTCACTAAGAGTACTGTTCTCCATATCCGGAACGGTGGGTCTCGAACCGTGTACACCAAGCTTTCTTGAGGCTCCAACAATCTCCAAGAGCTCATCAAGAACCCCCAAAGCACCAAGACCGTCTAGGAGCCGTCAAACTCCAAGAGTAACAAGCCCGCACACTTTCACTTGACATGAGCACTCAGCTAAGCCATATATGCACCTTGAAAACCCTTGATCACTAAGAAAGAGCTCCTCAATGAAGAGGAAGAGAATCCCAATTGGCAAGAACACACTCTCCTTCTCTCCTTGGGCTCGCAGAGATTTCATAATGGCAAAGGCAGCTCAAGAGATGCAAGGGGGTCATATTTATAGGCCTAGCAAGGGAGGTTAGCTGTTGGAAAAGTTTCCCTGAAAAGTAGTATTGTCGGATGAACTGATGGTTCCCCCTGCGAAAGTGTCGGATCATCCGGTCACTCACAGATACTGATATAGCCGTTGAACCAAGTGACCCAGTGAATGCACCGACGCATTGCGCCGACACCCCGTTGGACCATCCAGTGTTGAAGAGCACCCACTTGGTGCGGTACTGTGTAGTTCAAACACAGGCGTCGGATGAACCGCTGAGATGATTATGAAGTGTCGGTTCATCCGGTGCTGAAGCAACTCTTTTGGTGCGTCTGTGTATGATTTGAATGTAAGCGTCGGATGAACTGTTGAGTCCAGCGTAGGATCATCTAGTGCTGAAGCCGTTGAAATTCAAGCAGTACTGTTACCAAACCCTAAAGGAATCGGATGAACCGCTGCCTATACTGTCGATTCATCTGACGGACACTTTTGAATTCCTTAGCCGCTGAATTCATCTGGCGCATCTAGAAATGCAAGCGTCGGTTCATCCGGCGCTATGCTTTGAATTTCAACTCGTCCAATTCAAACGTCTTTGAGTTTTTCGTCAATTCTTTTGCTTCTACTTTGCTTCCATGATCACTTTGAGCCGATTAACATCCAAGGACCTTGAGTGTGCATATTTTCATGGCTTTTGGTGCATGGTCAAGCTACTAGTGCAAGAACCCTCTTAATAGTACGGTCAAACACTACAAACTAGCAATCCAAGTGTCCTTCATCTTCTTGTGACACTTGAAACTAACAAAGTCCTTAGCCTTGTAGTATCTTTCCATTTGTCGACCATAAATTCAAATTGAGGGGTCTCTTTTTATTCAATACTTATGACAATAACCCAAGATATATTGCTATATAAAACAAAGGTTAGTCACAAGCATGTGGTTGTCATTTATCACTGAAATACACTCTTACCAAAGGTGCGAAAGGGCCTAGATAGTTACAAACAAGCCGTTTAGTCACAAGAACCCCAAGGTACTAATGAGAGCAGCAATATACCTTCATTCCTAAAGGCATCATCGCTTTTTTTTGAGGCAGTGGGTAGGAAGATCATGTCAAGGTGGGTGGTACCTACTACGGCGTGCCTCGTGGATGAGCGGATACGACTGTGATGCGTGGTTTATGCACCGTCTGCCGTAGTGCCGTCTGACTTCAATTAGAAAAAAATGGAACCGTAGCTGACTCCCTAGATACACCCTTTCATAATACACTAGGACACAAACAACGGCTAAAACGGTCTTTGTTGGCGGATGTCATCAAGTCGCATCGTTACACCCGGGACATCCACACCATGGACTCATATGCATCCATATCTGGTTTTCATTCTACTCATATTATACTATACCGAGTGTAAATCATTTTTTGAGACTCTAAATGGATTCAAATTAAAAACATGTCAACTATAAAGGTTCATAACTTTCTGAGATCTCTTTCATGTTTAGAGTTTCTCCATTCGAGGTTGTTTACAAAATTTGAAAATCAAATTTGAGAGATTCAAATTTGAATTTCATTGACAATATGATTTAAAATGTAAACTACAAAGTTTTATAACTTCTCAGTATCTACAACTTTCATGTTGAAGTTTCTCCATTTGAATCCGTTTGAAAAATTCAAATTTTCAAGTGATTGTGTACATCACTGCTGGCGGGCGATATAAGCCACCCGCCAACACAAATGGGACCATTTGTGCTGGAGAGTGGCTTATGTGGCCCGCCAGCACTATGCCTTCGCTGCTGGCGTGGCAACATAAGTCACCTGCCAGCAGTATGCCTTCACTGCTGGCGGGTGCAGTGCCGGCACCCCTGTGCAACATTGTGCTAGCAGGTGCCAATTGCACTCGCCAGCACACTAATTTCTATGTGCCTGTACAAATCATTTCTGACGTAGTGACAAGGTACTAATTGAGATTTAGGGTATGTTTGGTTTGAGATGTTTGGAATGTCTAGAACTACTGCACACCTGCAATTCTTTGTTTAAAATTGTCTAAATTGCATTTAATGTTCTGCTGTAACCAAATCATCTGCCCCTTCTAGGATGTGAATAGGGTCGGGATGTGGCAAATAAATGAGAGCAGAGGTGGGAAAATAGAATTTAGCTAAAGGTGTAAAAGAGTTTATATCTTTTAGGTAGGTAGTTTGGTTTTTTTAGACCCTATTTAGTTTCCAAAAAATTTCCCAACTACCAGCACATCAATCTTCAGATAGTAATTAGAAGTATTAAACGTGGATTAATAATAAAAATAATTTCATAACCTCTTTAATTCGCGAGACGAATCTAAAGAGCCTAATTGTGCCATGATTAAATAATATTGTGTTACATTAAACACTCTCTAATGATAAATTGATTAGACTTAATGGACTCGTCTCGCGATTTTCCATATCCATCCATGTATTTAGTTTTATAATGTCTATATTCATATATTATCTCTAATAGGCTTTGAAGGGGCTCAAGATTTTCTCCCAAAATTTTCACGAACTAAGCAGACCTTTAATCTTGATGTGTCTAAATTTTAGAAACTTTGCTATAAACTTGTAATCAAGAGTCCGTTCGTTTGCCGGGTGCTCTGGTCTTTGATCCGTTACGAGAGAAAAGTACTTTTCATGACCGGTGGCTGATAAACCATACGAAAAAGGCACAAATACCCTCTGGTTTAATTTTTTTTTAATCTTACGACTCATGCCACTTTTTCAATGTGGTTATCCACATCAACATTAATTGGACAGTGGCGACGTGGCGTCGTTCCAACTTCCAACTTCGCTCCAGGACGAGAAAGCACGTCCACGCTAAAACCCTGCTCAAATGGGGAGGCCTTCCGTGCAAATGTCTCTGCCTGCGCTGTAATATAAAAGCAGAACAACACAGATTCTGGTTCTTGCAAGTTGCCAGCAGAGAGCAGACGAACATGGACGAGCTGCTCTCTCCGTGCTCCTCCTTCTCCCCTCCCTTAACGCCGTCCTTCCTCTCCCACGCCGGCTACCCGGTCATCGAGTTCGCCTCCTGCGACGTCCCCGAGCAATGGCTGCTCGAAGACGACGACGTCGTCGTCGTGGCAAAGAACGAGGGCTACGACGACGGCGACGACCTGTGGCCCGTGGGGTGCTCCCTCTCGCCACCCTCTGAACTCTACGCGCCGCTGGCGCCTCCTCCTCCTCAACCGGTGCCGCCGCCGCTGCAGAAACAGGAGCCAAGCGCCCCGGCCCCGGCGCAGGGCCCGCCCGGGAAGCGGCGGGGGCGGAAGCCTGGGCCCCGCCGCGCGGACGGCCCGAACGTGAACCACGTGGAGGCCGAGCGGCACCGCCGGGAGAAGCTGAACCGCCGGTTCTGCGAGCTCCGCGCCGCCGTCCCCACCGTGTCGCGCATGGACAAGGCCTCCCTCCTCGCCGACGCCACCGCCTACATCGCCGAGCTCCGTGCCCGCGTGGCGCGGCTCGAGGCCGAGTCGAGGCGCGCCGCCGCTGTCAGGTGGGAGCCCGCTGTGGTCTCGTGCGGCACCCAGGGAGCCGACGAGACAGTGGTGGAGGTGCGGATGCTGGGGCCGGACTCGGCCGCGGTGCGCGCGACGAGCGCGGGCACGCACGCTGCCGCGAGGCTGATGGGCGCGCTCCGGTCGCTGGAGCTGCACGTCCAGCACGCCTGCGTCGTCACCCGGGTGCACGGCCTGACGACCGTGCTGGACGTCGTGGTCGACGTGCCCGCCTCGCTGCAGGACGACGGCTGCGGAGGCGACCTCCGCGCCGCGCTGCTCCAGGTGCTGCAGGGCAGCGCGGCTAGATAGCCCCAGCTTGTAGAGCTCGTCGCGATGTCGTCCCCGTCCGTCGTCCGTACCCTACCGTAACGTACAGTTGTCGCGTACATGCAGTAAAAAAACGCATGTATAATAGTTGTGAGTGGTCTCGTAAATCGTAACCCTAAAATAGCTCATCAGAACAATCTCTTTCTCCCTCTCCCCGCTCTCTTTTCCGCATTATCAAAAATCATATAAGTTCAAATCCTTGGTGATAACCTTCTCACAGGATTAAATAAGGCTAGGCTGAAGAGAACGAGGCATCGTGATTATTCAAGAATACCGGGCATGGTCCGATGGATCGCGAGGAGATAAATATCTGTATCAGGATATTTAAAAAACAGATTTGCTAGCCCTCAATTGCTTGATTTTTGTGTTTCTCTCAATCACTTTTGTCTCAACCATACGATTTGAATCTCACGGCACACGTTACTCCAGGCCCGTCTCTCCTCTTTAGCAGATGCGGTCTTTGATGTCGGGTTTTGATCTTTTGAAACCCGTTAAGAAGTTGAATATGTTTTTTAACTTTTTTCATCATGCATTTCCGTCCATCTCCTCCGCCCGGACGGAGAGGGCGATTTCGAGAGACTTCAAGAGTCCATTCGGATCCCTTACCGCCGCTTACCTTACCAGTAACAAAATCGGTGGTGGACACACGATTCAGTGGTGGGGCTGCTCGATTTTAGGGCAGCGGGGCTAGATTCGGTGACGGCAGGGTCGGATTCAGCTGCCGCGAGGTTCGATTCGACGACCGCTGGGCTCGATTTTGATGACGGCGAGGCTGGATGCGGCAAGCTCCAACTCAACGGCGCAAGGTCTGATTAGTGCCGGTGAGTTCGATTCAGCGGCACCGGACTCGATTTGAGAGTGGTAGACCTATTCTGTGCCATCTCGTACTTGTCTTGTGTTCGTCTTGATGAGCAAGCAAACCTTCATCTTAGATTTGTGTCCTGATATGTTTGTTGCTTCCTCTCAGCTGGTGATTTGGTTTTGATAGGTACTCTTTTAATGCTGCACAAGTTGGGTATTATTGCGATTGCAAGCTAGAGAGCCCATACTGAGATTCGCAGATTGTCAACAACAGGATGGTGTATTGCTCTGTTATTTCTCTCACTTGTCACCATTTTTGACTCGGGGTGTCACCGTACTGCTGATTTGCTGAATATTTGATCAATTCCTACTTACAGCAGAGTCCTCAGTCCCTATTGACAAATTAGCCGCTAGCTGTAGGGGCTCTAGTCATTGTTTTTGTCTCTGTATGTAGGTCGACAAATAGTAGCATCATATTTCTGTCCAGTAGCAGTAGGACCAAAAATAGGATTTGTGAACGCCACCTGGAGAGCCAGTACCTTTCATTATGTAGTACCTTTCATTCTTTAGGTTCTCTGCTTCCCAAGTCTGCACAATCTCTCTTTCAGACCCTGTAGTGCCCCTTTCGGATTTTGTAGTGTGCTTTTCATTCTACAATATACCTAATAGTTGCTCTAAGCATTTTTTTTCATCTTTGTCTAACTTGGTCTGTTAGTGCTTGTTGCTTGCATGCATCCTTTGCTAGTTACAGTAGTAGTATAACATAACTTCATGTTAAGTTACTTTTTTCCCTAAGCTTGCTCTGATGTTTGAGCATTTGTTGCTCGGTTAGTGGTTTTTTTATTTGCCTAGTCTCGTCATTAGCTTGTATTTTTTTATGAAATATTTCATTACTTTTGTTAATTTGTCGGTAATAGTAAGACTACTTTTCTGTCATTAGTGTTTAACAATGTCTTACAATTATTTTTGTTATTATTGCAGCAATTTGTAGTATATACTTTGTGCTCATAATTTGTTTGTTAAATATCTGACTTCCATGGTACTTTTTATAGAGAAAAGAGTTCTCATTTATTCTGTGAATTTTATCATACTTTTTTGTTAGTTACTTCTTACTGGTGGGTCCTTGGATGTGACAATTTGACTATTGGTCCTATAATTTGTCCATTCTTATATTTTATTTGATTCTTTGTGAAGGAGTTACATACTGTAGGGATATGATTTTTTTCACTTCTATGTAGCATGCCAATTGAGATTGATGAAGTGATATATAAATCTCCAGCGTATGTATTCTTATTTCTGCATGCAACAAAGGTGGTCATGCACTTTGTTTTTGCAAATTAATGATTTTGCCCATTCCCACATAGGTGCACATCCCCCCTAACATCAAAAACATATAAAGTTCTATTTTTAGCATGATCCTTTCTTTTTCATGTATGTTTTTTGTCAATTATAAATATCAAAGAGTATATAAGACAAATAATTGAATGCCTTTTCAATCCATTTGTCCAGCATATGTTTTTCGATTGTATATATGTTTTGTAAGATATAGTTCAATAACATCAGCTAGCAGTACCATTTTTTACTCAGAAGGTGAAGCTTCAAATATATACTTCACAAGTTTGCTCAAAAAAAACCTTCACAAGCATACCATCAAGCACTCCAAATATTTGGAACCACACATCTATATTTTTCAAGTACATTACTAACATCTTTACTGCATCAAAAATGCAAACTGATACAAATTCTCATACATGTGTTCGTGTTTTCCAAGTGCAAAAGTTAGATTTCTGCATCTGCTAAACAAATACTGGAATATGTGTGTTTTCAGATCACGATTTTAAAAAAAAAACATAATACTTTTCTGGAACATGTGTGCCTTTTTCATTGCCAAGCACTGCACCGTTATTTCTTCCCAAAACAATTACTCTATATGACTTTGCATGTTGTTTTTTCAAATAGGAAGCTGGTCTAACGCGCCTCGAGGTGGCTGAATCTTCCAGGATCACCTACCAAGTATACACTTCTTTTCAGCAGTTGCCTTTTTATATTTTTTTTATATGTGAGTGAATGAATTGTGTATATCAAGGGGTACTAATAGGGTTGACATTTTTCTACATCTTTCTTAAAATACTTGTGTTTTTAAGAAATACTTGTTTTTCTCCAGAAATACTCATGTTTTTCAAAAACATACTCTCCCCAAAAGAATGATGTTTTAGGATTCAAAATTTGTCCCAAAAAGAATGATGCTTTACTTAATTTGGCATGTTTGCATGTGCATGTGGCCATGCAATAATCAATTAGGACCTAATATGGCAAATAAATAGGGGCAATCAAGGTCATTTCACCTCCTTAATAATCTGTCCAAATTTCTAGAATGACATTCTTTTTGGGACAGAGGGAGTATTGAATATTTGTTATATTTTCAGAAATAGTTGTGTTTGTCAAATTACTAGGATTCTGCTAATGAATGTTTGTGTATTTTTAAAGAAATTGCAATTAACCTTTGAGTTAAATACACCAGCAGCCCTTGAACTTGTCTTGATGTGTCACTTAGGTCCACGAACTCGCAAAGTCGAAATCTGGCACCCCGAACTTGTTAACTTGTGTCATTTAGGTCCACAACTTTTAAGATGGTGCCACATAATTATGAATATATGCGAAAAAGCCCTCCAGATCTTCCTTCTACTTTTGCATCCTCCACATTTGAGGAAGAGAGGGCCTGTAGTCGACGCTAGCAGCACATATGACCGGGACGGAGCTCATGCTCATCAAAGCTCTCAAGAATGCGGCTGTGCTGCTGCTCCTGGCCTCGTGCCCTTGCTATACTTCGAGGACGCGGGCTCGACGTCACGACACTACCGAACCGCATGCATCATGCACGCCGAGGGTGCCGTGGAGGCGGTCGCCCACATTATAAGCTCCGGCACGCACGACGTGGCGTGCCATGGAAAACGCGGCGGCCGCCGTGGTCAGCCTGGCGTCCGTCCACACCTACCTGCATTGCACTACTTGAGCTGGAACCTATCGATCGTGGAGAAGCTAGTGCATCTGGTGTGCACCGGCTGGTGGCCGCGCTGCTGTCGCTGGTCTGCGAGCGGGAGAACGTCGGGAAGCTCGTGGATGCCGCCGTGGCGCAAGTGGCCCTTTCCATGATCAGCGATGAGGAGACCGCGGCCGCGGTGCTGGCCGCAGTGGCGAAGCGTAGCGGTGCGGAAGTGACCGTGGGCATCAACGGCGCCATGGCGCAGCTGGTGGCCGAGATGCTGCGCGGCACAGAGTGGTCTCCAGAGAACGTGACGACGACGTTGGTGATCCTGTGCCGGCGGCTGGGCATGCGCGGTGACGCAGGTGTGATGTCGTGAGCCCGTGGTGGTTGCCGGGCATGGAATAGGCCATCTAGGAGCTGATGGCCGCGTCGCTCGGCAGGATGAGCACGGCAAGTGATCCCCACCGCCAGCATCGAGCCCCCGGCCATGACGGCGCGAGGATAAGCTCAGAAAAGAAGGATCCTCTCAATCAAATATGTAGGATGCAAAGATAGAGGATGGTAGATATAGAGGTCTTTTTGCATATATTCATGCCATGTGGCGCCAACTCAAGAGTTGTGGACCTAAATGACACAAGTTAACAAGTTTAGGGTGCCAGATTTCAGTTTTGCAAGTTCGTGGACCAAAGTGGCACACAAGGACAAGTTTAAGGGCCGCACGTGTATTTAACTCTTAACCTTTTTATTGGCACACAATGTAGTAATATAAATTTGTGTAAATACTCATGACTGAACAAAGTTTTAAATGTAGTTTGGTGAAATATATGAGAAACCTTTTATTATTTTTTGTTTAGCTGACTACAAGTTTTGTGTTGTTCAAAGGACTATTTTTTTGGCCACACATATGAAGGGAGTCAGTCATTCCTGCATGATAATTGTATGAAATTTTCAAGTTTTCCAATCAATATAATAACTTCATGTCATCTGAGTTTGTAAGTACACAAAATTCTTACTACCTACTATATTTTCCTAAAATGCTTCATGCACCGCCCTTTTCTCCTCTTACCCCGCCCCCCCACCCCATCTCATCTCATTTGGACTCACATTTGTACATACCTCCAGCTTTACATCAACAACAAGGGTCACATTTCTGCAGGAAAAAATAATTATGAATGTTGTAGTCAGCTAGGGTTGTGCCACCTTCCATCTGCTTAATGTGTTGCACCTAAAATATCTAATAAGTGGTAATAGAACACTATGTGATGTATAACGATCAGGTAACTCAGTTTATTTTTTAAGAAAAAGTTGTGTGCTTTTTTCAAAAAAAAATACTTGTATTTTTTTAAAAAAATACATGTGTTTTCAATAAACACGCTTGTTTTTTTTTAAAATACCTATTTTCATTCTGTCAGGTGTTTTATTTTGTTTGGATTCGTGTTTCTTGCTACTTATGGTTCTCGGCTTCCTCTGTGATTTTTGAAGAAGTACAATGATTATGAATATACAATGCAGGCCCTAACCTTTCTTTACAGTAGATGTACAGTTGTTATACAATGCTGCAGAAAAAACTTTGCTAGAGCGAGTGCTAATCTGACTTCTGTAATAAAGTTACAAATTTATTTGTGTTGTGTGATCTGTGATTCTGATTGTTAATAGTTACTATTTTTAGGCTTTCAAAGGTTTAACTATCTACAAGCAACCTCACATTAAGTGCAACTTCAGAGGTATGGTCTAACAGTTAAAATGTCTTATCATAAATATCATCTTTATTGGTATTGTTTCTAGAAAAGGAAAATTTCTAGGCTCAAAGAATCAAGCATATCAAGCTCACCTATTTTAATTAGTCAAGAATATTTGATTTCCCTCATCACAATCAGACATTGTTATTGTAGAAGTTGTAAGCGTGCTCAATTGCTCATGTGTATCAAAGTGCATGGAAATGGTTGGAACGTGATCTCGATTGAGTGCTGCCTCTACACACTCATTTTATTTGAAAATATCTTTCTCTTCTTCTGACATCATCATCTAGTATATTTGTGTTTGTCTCTGCACAACCACATCAAATAAAACATTTACCTCATGTTCTAAAATCTCTTGTTTCATTCCTGCACAAATCATCACCTGATGCCCCACCAGACACATGTATTTTAGTCTTTTTTTTGTTGATTTTCTGGAAATTTTAGTTACAATCCAACAAAATTAAAGTAGTGTTGATTAAACCTCTCATTTTAGTTGTATTCCTCAGCACCAGATCATGAAGTACTCGTTTTCATCCATAAATTTAGTGTTCTCAAGTTTGAACTTCACACATTATATATAACATGATTGATAGACAAGAAAGCCAATAGGCTTGGCATACAAAATGATGTTTACACAGGGGATTACAATATATAGAGGCCCAAGGGGCTCGTTCACATAGCCACATAGGGTGGCGTACGGTCGACTTAAATAGCGGTAATAGATTAGCACAAAGACCAAAGGGACTAGCACAAAGACCAAAGGGGTTAACGATACAGGTAATCTAACACCCCCCCGCCGGTCGGAACGTCGCGGCGGCGGACATTCGGACCGGAGCGGAAGTCTTGAAAAAGCCGAGGTAGGCGGCCCCTTGGTGAAGACATCGGCAAAGAACCGAGAAGTAGTGGGGACATGAAGGACGCGGACAAGCACCAATAGCAACACGCTCCCCGGACGAAATGGAGGTCGATCTCCACATGTTTGGTGCGCCCGATGTTGTACAGGGGTTGGTGGAGAGGTAGACGGCGCTCACATTGTCGCAGAGACAAGGCGAGGCCTTGTCAAGAGGATGATGGAGTTCTCGGAGAAGGCCGCCGCGGCCCAAGAAGCTTCGGCGACGCCGTTAGCAACGGCCGGTACTCGGCCTCGGCGCTAGAGCGAGAGACAAGGGGCGCCGCTTAGAAGACCGAGAGACAAGGGCGCCTCCGAGGAATACGAAGCATAGCCGGAGATGATGGTGATGGTGGAGGGCGCCGAGTGTACACTTGGGTGACAGGCGGCTTCGAAAGGTTGCCGCCATAGGATCGGCGGGGGATGGATGGCGCCCGGAGTACACGTGGGTGACCGGCGGCCTCGGTAGAGCTTCGGCCATGGGCGAACCGGAGGAGCGACGGGGCGCCGGGGCTGCCGGAGGGCACCGGGGCTGCGGCGCACGCCGGGCCGCCGGCGGGCACCGGGGCTGCAGCGGACACCGGGCGGCCGGCCCGAGGCGAAGACCGGGCGGGGGCGAGCCGCGGCGGTGTGTGGAAGCCCGGGGGGAGGGCGCCGGGGTGCGGCCCGGCCGAACGGGGGGCCGTAGCGGAACAGGAGCATCCTCGGATGCCTCGGTGCGGCCTGCAGAGGGAACCGAGCGGGGGCACCGAAGTTGTACCGCAGACGAAGAAGGAGCTAACGGCTCGTTGTTAGTTAGAAAATCAAGCTCGTGAGGAGTGGAGGTCCGGTGTCGAGAGAAGGGAAAGGTCGTCTCATCAAAGATGACATGACGAGAGATGATGACACGGTTAGTGCCGAGATCGAGGCACCGGTATCCTTTGTGATCGGAGAGTAGCCGATGAAGGCGCACAGGGAAGAGCGAGGGGCAAGTTTATGAGGGGTGGTTGCGGTGAGGTTGGGGTAGCAAGTGCAACCGAAAGTACGAAGATCATGATAGGCGGGGCCGGGTGCCGTGGAGAGCAAAGAAGGGTGTGCTCATGGCTAGAGTCTTAGTGGGAAGGCGATTCGGAGGTGGGTGGTCGTAGCAAGGGCATCGGCCCAATAAGAGGGGGGCATGGAGGCTTGAAATAGTAGAGTGCGGGTGATATTGTTGGTGGTGCGAATCATGCGCTCGGCTTTGCCATTCTCGCCGTGAGGTGTAGGGGCGGGACATGCGAAGCACGGCACCTTTAGTGAGAAAGAAGGCACGGGCAGCAGAGTTGTCAAACTCACGCCCATTGTCACTTTGCACGGATTTGATGGTGCAACCAAACCGAGTATGCACATAGGCAAAAAAATTAGAGAGCACGGAGAAAGTATCGGACTTGAGGCGCGGTGGAAAGGTCCAAAGAAAATGAGAGCGAGCATCGAGGATAACTAAGTAATATTTGAAACCGGATACACTGGTAATAGGTGATGACCACGGATCACAATGCACCAAATCAAAATTCTTAGTCGCTCTAGAGGAAGAATTATGAAATGGTAAACGAACATGGCGTCCAAGCCGACACGCATGACGGAGGGAATCATCGGCAGGCTTGCCGCAGACTATGGAAGAAGACCGAGCAAGACTCGAAGGGGTAGCCGCGCCGGGATGACCGAGACGACGATGCCGGTCGTCGGGGAGGGAGTTGCCACCAAAGCGCGAGGGATCGGAGGGAGATGCGGGGAAGCCGCAAGGTGTAGAGGGGCCCCGAGTCGTTACACCGAAGGAGGGTGTTCTTGGAATGGAGATCCTTCACGGAAACACCAAGAGGGTCAAATTCAACCGAAACGGAATTGTCGGTGGTGAATTTGCGAACGAAATAAGATTTTTAATAATATCGGGAGCTAGAAGGACATTGTTGAGGCGAAACGGGCGGGAAGAGTGGAAAAACCGGTGCCAACCACCGGAAGAATGGCACCGTTGCCAACAACAATAGAAGATGGAAAAGGGGAAGATGCCGAAGCCGTGATCATACCGGGGTTGGAGGCAATATGAGAGGAAGCACCGCAGTCAATCACCCATTCCGAAGAGCTTGGTGGTGGTGACAGGGTGACGATCTTTGAAGGCGTTGGCGAGATTTTCGGCGGTCCATGGCGACCAATTGGAGGTGGGAGCTCGCCGAGGCGCTCGGTAGTATGCCCCGGGGGATGGCGATGGAGTGAAGTATCCGGGGGGCACACCGGCAAACCGCAGCTTGCTGTGGTGATGGTGACCGGACGACGCGAGGCGGTGGAGCACGAAGACCGCCGGGAGTGGTCCCGGCCACATATGAATGGACCCCGTCCGGGGGTTTAGGACAGAGGGGCCACCGCCGGCCACCTTGCCGGTGCCGGTTGCTTGAAGAGCCACCCCCGTGAGCCACCTTGGCCACGTCCGCCGCGACGGCGTCGACTGCGGCTGTTACCGTTGCTCGGCCGCCGCCCCCCGGCGATCCGATGAGAGCGCGGAGGAGCGAGAGGGCGGAGGAGGAGCCGGCGGCTTGCTAGAGGATGAGGCGACGAGGGCCGAAGGCGGTGCCGAAGGTGGCGCCATGTTGAGCTCGGCCAGGCGAAGATCGGCACGGACATCAGTGAAAGAGGGAAAAGGCCTCTGTCGAGTGACGAGCTGCGACATGAACTGGAAGCGTTCATTGAGTCCGCGCAGAACGTTTAGCACCAGCGTACGGTCCAGAATGGGCTCGCCAAGGTCAGCAAGGGCATCCGCCATATTCTTCATCTTGCGACAGTATTCGTCGATGGAGAGGGCACCCTGGCAGAGGGTGCGAAACTCGGCGTCGAGCAGCATGGCGCGTGACTCGCGGTTGTTGAAGAACCGCCGTTCGAGGCCGAGCCACGCCGTCCGAGCGGTGATGCCGTCGCGCTCGTGGACGACGTCGAGGAGGTCGGGGGAGATGGTGTTGAAGATCCACGAGACGACGACGCGGCCCATGCGAGACCACGCCGCATCGTGGGCATGAACGACGTCGCCGAGGACATGGTCCTTCGTGGGCAAAGCGGCCGAGGACGAGCGGGAGGTGGCCACGCCACTTGGAGTAGTTGGAGGACCGCAGGTCGAGGACGATGGGAATCAAATTCTTGATGTTCGCACGGCGGCGGCCACTCGGCTATGGAGGCGAGCGATGGCCACGGCTCGCAGGTGACAGAACGCAAGTCGTCGTCGTCGTCGGAAGCGTCGTCGCGGAGCGATCGGCGCGGAGCCGTTCGCGGAGGGCGGAGGCCCGCCGCTCCGGAGCGTCGGCCCGCTCGCGCTCCGCATCGAGGGCGGCGGCGGCGGCGCGAACGCGTTCCCGAGCATCGGCGGCGGACTTGAGGAGGGCCGCCTCCTCCCGGAGCCGCCGGGGACCGCTCGGCGTTGGAGTCCCGCGAGGAGGCGGCCTCGTCTTCCGGTCTGCGGGCGGCGGCGAGGGCTTCGTCACGAAGCTTTGCCGCGGCGGCGGCCGCCGAGGCGCCGGAACTCGAACCGCCGGAGGGAGGAGCGACCATGGAGGGGAGAGGCGACGGGCGCGCGCGCGGCCGACGAGGGGCGCGCGACGGCCGTCCGTCGAGGGAGGCGCGCGGCGGCGCGGGTCGCGCGGCGGCGCGCGGCGCGGAGCGCGAGGCGCGCGCACGACGCGAGGCGGGCGCGGGATGCGAGGCGGGCCGGCCGTGCGGTGGAAAAGCGGAAGCGAGGGGAAGGGGAGAGGACCGGATTAGTCGTCGATACCATGATAGACAAGAAAGCCAATAGGCTTGGCATACAAAATGATGTTTACACAGGGGATTACAATATATAGAGGCCCAAGGGGCCTGTTCACATAGCCACATAGGGTGGCGTACAGCTGACTTAAATAGCAGTAATAGATTAGCACAAAGACCAAAGGGACTAGCACAAAGACCAAAGGGGTTAACAGTACAGTAATCTAACAATGATGATGGTTCTAGCTTTTCTTATCAACTATCATTTTCAGGATAGTAGTTTCTTTTTTGTTACAGTAAAAACAACCCATAGCTCGTCTACTGAGTTGCTTACAGTAGCAGGAAAGAAAATTACATAGCATGAACAACCTGAAGAATACTTGTACCGGAATATTTCCAAGGGAAAAATCTGTTGTTTCATATTATCAAGTCTTCCCATCATTAGAATTTTGTTTGTGGTTGTTTTGATTTAGAAATCTGTTGCTTTCCCCATACAAATTTTTCCTATTTGCCTTGGTAGCATCCAGAATGAAAACTCATATACACATGTGATTTTATTTTTCAATAGGGAAAAGATGAGAGGATTGGATCTCATACACAAAAGAAAGCAACTGGATCTAGAAGAAGCATCCGATTTGTGGTGAAAAATGGAGCAAGACATACTGGTTCTTTCTTTTTTTTTCTTTTCCGGTTTGTACCTGGGCTCTTGCAGTATTTCAAATAGGCACAAGTGAAAAGGCAAATGTTTTTGGCAGGCTAAAAACATTTGTTTCCGGCTTCCTGTCATGATTTGGACTTTTTTTACAGGTCCATTTTAACATTTTTCTGTACAAAACCTCGGCCCAAAGTAAAGAGGTCCCGAAAAGTTTAAAAAGTAAACCAAAGAAACCATAGGATCAACCTTCAAATTTCCCGCCCGTTTTTCTTTGCTTAACATTTCCTGTTTTTTCAACCAATTCTGCTGACTAGATAAACTTAAAGGGTCCGTGGGTCGTGCTTTGAAAAAATGATTGAAAAGAAACTATATCTCAATCAATTCTTATGAATATAAATAAAAAAGAATCTGGCCTCCTCCAGCCTGTTCGCTGGCTTATCGTCCCACCAAATGCAAGAAGATTTTCTCTCGTAACAAACAAGCACCAAAGAACCGTAATACCAAGAAGATTTTCTCTCTCAACAAACCAAAGACTAGCCATCACCACCAGCCAACCGAACAAGCCGTACGGCTAAAAAGAAAGTGAAAGAAAGTGATTGACAGATTCATAAAAATCAATCCCTTGATAAGGAGACTCATCCTTTAAAAAAATGCACTTTCGGTATGTATAAGATGGAAGATGAATGTTGATTTACATGACGAGCTTTTTTACAGTGCTTACGTATGTAGTATCGGGAAGTACTAGGAAGTAACGTATATTTAGATTTTTCCACCACCAGATTTATTAAAAAATTAAACTAATTTCAAATGGGTATTATGGTAATATGTTCTCCTTCTCAAGTCGCCGAGCCGAGGGACCCGCGCGACCCCTGCCATCGACTTATCCACGGGCACGGCGGCGACCTCACCATCTCCGCGCTGCCTCCCGCCGGATTCACGCCGTTGCCATGCGTCCCCGGCGGCCGTGAAGCTGCGCGGCCCAGCACACATCGAATCGAACTGCTGAAACAATTAATTGGTGTGTGAATAAGACCGATGTTCACAGTATTGGCCCGTTCATGCCGACAACGCCGGCAAGAATTGCCTGGGGTTAACGAGTAATGAGTAGATGTTACCAAGTTGCTCAAAGCAATTGTAGCAATTTATCAAGCATGGCGATGGACCGATGAATCTGTTAGAAAACTAGGCAATTTTCTAGACATTTTAATTCCAGAAATTATTAACAAATTCATGACGATTATAAGTGATCCCGTGAGAACGGAGCATGTGCATGTGTTCAAGTTAAATCTCAAATAAAACTCGAACAAAATTACACATAAGGAGTTTAGTATGTACCCAAAGGCGGGACGGTTGACGGAGTCAACCGGTGCGCCGTTATCCCCCGAATAGACATGCTACTCGTGGGGGGACCTTGTTCGGTGTAGTCGTACAAAGGTGATGCGGTGGCGAGTCGTTACAATGAAGTCCCACGAACGGCCTCCGGAGCCCGCAACACGAGAGGGAGAAGAGAGAGGTCTCCTAAGCGGGGAGTACCCGAGTGTGAGAGTGTGTGTCCGTGCCGGAGGAAGGAGTCCTCTTATATAGGCGCGAGAGGAGAGGAGGAGGGAATGAACCCGGACGCTTCGACCGGTCACGGCACGCCCACGCCCCCGGCGCGGCGAGCGAGCGCGCGCGCGTGTGGCACGTCCTTCTCCTTTTACCAACTTCACAAGTGGTCCACCATTGGTCCACCCTTTAAGTTAGTTAAGATTCTCATTGGCTTTCAATGCGGGATTAAATCCCTAAGCATTTATTTTGTGGGCCTTTTAATTCTTAAGATTAATTGAGACTAAATGGCCCAAGGCCCAATTAATCCAACAGAATCTTAAATACAACTGTAACACGCACATCTATATCTGATCCATCATCCGCCGGCACGTAGTCAGCGCCACACGTTTGCTGCTTCCGGCTACCGATGAATTCGGAGTTGCCGACCATGGAGTTGAGCACCTGCGAGACGAGGAACCCGCTGCCGGCGATCGATAACTGCCACGATGAGCAGCGTGGTCACGGGGTTCTTGAGCAGCTCCACGATGGGCTGCAGCAATGTGTACGCCACCCCGTGCTCACCGTCAGCGCGTACAGTGCATACCGCCGCATGTTGCCACAGAACTCCACCAGGGGCCCTCCGCCGACAGGGCTAGCGGCCCTAGCGCCACGCCCACGCCCGCCGTGATGCCGCTGATGAGCACGCACGTCGGCAGCGCGCACATCCTGCCATCGTCGGCCACGGGCTCTTGCCGCGGCTTGTTCTCATCAGTGGCGGACACAGCTGCCTATGCTCTCCTGAGGTGCTACTGTTGCCAGGCGCGCTGCTTGCTTATGTCGTGGGTGGGCTCATGGGTGGAGACGCGAGCTCGGACTGCGGCAGCGGCGGGCGGCGTCTGGAGAGGCGAGGTAGGTGGAGGGCGCAGTGGAGTACTAGAGAAAACTGGTTCATCTTGTGCTGTTGTACGTTGCCGCGCGCTTAGGCGCCATGACAACGGCTCCGTGTCCATCGATTGGTCACCGCCGCTGCCGTCGGCGTCCTCGAGTGCCGGTAGCCCATGGAGAAGGGGCGCTCCGCCTCCGTAAAGGACAGGTTGTGTGTGTTGAAGTATAAGTGAATTGTCCACCTTCCCTATCGACCAAGCTTTTGGGTTGAACTCACTGGTGCATGCAACTCAATACGGTAGCGAGCTAGAGGTCTCGAGTTCGAATCCTGGCGGGCGCGTTAATTAAAATAATTACGCCCCACTCCAATATTCCACGTATGCGGCCCGGGGGAGCCCGCACGTGAGGGGGGTGTTGGAGTATAAGTGAATTGTCCACCTTTCCCTATCGGCCTTAAGCTTTTGGGTTGAACTGGTTGGTGCGTACGCAACTCAATAGTGTGCATGGTGAGAAATTACTCATATAACCTTTTTGAATTTTAAAAATATAAATTAAAATTTGTTGTGGGTCCCACCCTATTGGTACTTCCCAATACTTCCATACAGGAACTTCCCCATACTTCATAATACTTCCACCGTTCCAATGGACGGCTCATTAAAAAAATAAGCACTCTAAAATTTCTCTTACATGTATCGGGATTAGGGATGGCAATGGGCAGGGTAGGGTAAGGGTAAAGCATTTACCCGCCCGTTGGCATACCCGTCTATCTCTTTTGTACCCTTACCCGCCAAACGTAACGGGTAAAAATCCTTACCCTTACCCTTACCCGCAGGGTACCCGCAGGGTAAAAGGGTACCCGATGGGTATTAACATAAACATGTCATTAAGTTCATATATAAGAGTACAATAATCATTTGATAGTTAAATAAGTCTCAAACTTCACAATCACACACTTATTGATACATAAAAAAGTCAAATAAGAAATTACAACATCCCGACATAAGAAATGAGATTAAATTGTGATGTATTCTTGCGAGTCAATGAGTCATGGATCAATGATGTCGACTTAACATCATCCCGAGAACAAAAAATAATAGACATTAGATCAATTCAAGTTATACTTTGGAAAAAGTGGAACATGTGAAGTCGAAGACATACCAATGGTGGAAGGGATGTCTTTGCTAGGGTTAGGATATATAGGCCTACTTGGGTCAAATATTTCCACGGGCTTCTTTAGTGCGGGTACCCTTGGGTAACCCATGGGTAGAGTTTCATACCCTTACCCTTGCCCGCGGGTAGAATTCTATACCCGTACCCTTACCGCGGGTAGAATTCTATATCCGTACCCTTACTCAACAGGGTAGGGTACCCGCGGGTACCCTTACCCGTGGGTAAAACTGCCATCCTTAATCGGGATAAGGGGTCCAAAATCGATAATTAAAGATTTATTATTATCGGTCACATCAAGCAACAAGCACATGTTTCTCTTGGTTGTTTGAGTTTATTGCCCGACATTTTTTTTGGGTGAGGATAGTCTCGCCATTTTCTTTAGCAGTTTGCATTTTTTTTCCTGTTACAATAAAGTTCTCCACGGGCCCAACAATTCCAGATTATGGATTGGTCACTGCATTTTCCTTTCATGGTGCCATTAATTGAATTTGAGACGTATGAACATTCATGTGGAAGGTTCAATTTTTCAAGTTGATCAGAAGTCTAGAGTTTCAGTGCACCATATGATGCATGTATGGAAGATCCTTTGGATGGTGTGATTTAATCAATTTGCTTGTACCATATGGTTCACCTCCCCTAGTAGAATAATTAATTATGTGGGATGACTTCATTCTAAGCGAGGCGGTGCAATTCACCCAACCAAACAAAAGGGTCATTATTATTCTGAACAATTTCATACATGAGAACCCAAAGAATCAAGCAAAATGTTCGCCAGTTAGGGCCTTCCTAATGCTCCGTGCTCACTTAGTAAAATATAGAACTTTCTACCCTTGAAATTTGCCCCTTTTGTTTATTACTGTAATTCTGTAAAACTCATTCTTTGAGTTGGAGTGTTGGGACATTTGTGCACAGTTTGAAAAGAACATATGTCCTACAATAAGAATACACAAATGAAGATGGCTGAAATGAAGATGGGCCGTAAGATAAAAGCCAATTGATTCAAAGGCCCCCAACCAACCCACCAGATTTATACCCACCCGGCCCGTGCGGTACCAAGCCCGTACAAGAAGGCACGAAGTAAGCCCCATCTTTTCGAAAGAAAATATACACACACATATGGTCATGGGCTGTCATACCAGATAAACCCGACCCATCCCACCCGAAAAAAACCCGACCCGACCCGACCATGCAACGGGTCGGGCGCGGGCCGAAGTTTTCACCCGAACTCAGAAAAACGACCCGGCCCGACCCACACGTGTGACGAGTCGAGCGCGGGCCATGAATTTCGACACGACACGACCCGACCCATGATCAGATTTTAGTCAGCCCTAAAATCGACCAGTGGTCAGATTGTAGGTAAATGTAGCACAAAAGTTTTATGGGATGAAATTATCTCACATATAATAAAACTTCTTGTTTGTCATTATAAAATAGCTTGTCAAGTCAATAAATTGGTGATATGGAATAAATCTTCTTTTGAAGCGTGATATGGAATAAAAATTAATATTTACTACTCCCGTTGCAACTGGTCTTAGACTATCTCCAACGGTATCCCTTCCCGCATCTGAAAAACCTCCATGTGTAGACGTTCCCGTCGCGCAGTGGAGGGAGGCCTGCAGCGGTCTCACGCATCCCTCGCGCATCGGGAGGAGGCAGTTGGCTCTCGTGTGCCCGGGGAAGAAGGAGGAGGTCATGGGAGGAGGACGACACGTGCCCGCCGGGGCCACAGCTCCCCTCAGCCGCCCGCCACCATCGCCGCTCTCCAGGCGCGACCGCGGCCCGCACCATCGGCCGGAGCCGAGTCCCGTGGCAGCCGCCGAAATCCCCGAGGTCCTCTGCTCCTCCTCCTCTTCCATCTTCGGATCCGGCGAGATCCCCGCCGTTCCCACCTCTAGCTCCGCGTTGTCGCCCTAGCTGAGCTCGTCCGTGGCGGATCTCGCCTGGCGGATGCGCTGCCCCCTGGCTGAGCTCGCCCGTGGCAGATCTCGCTCGGCCGCATTGGCCTCGCCTCGCGCTGGCCGCCACCATCGAGGCCCGCCTTTGTTGCGGCCCCTGCTTCTCCTCTGGTCGCGTCGTCGTCGTCTGAGGGGAGAGGGCGCGAGGGAGAGGAGGGTGGAGGAGGGCGAGGTGGCGGAGGAGAGGAGGCGAACTGTCCGAAGGAGGCGAGGTTGGGATGGGAGGCGGTGGGGCCCGCTGGGCGGTTGGGATGGGGAAGACCCCAGAGCCCCCGAGAATGTGCGCAAGAGGTGGCCTGTTGCAAAATGCAGCAGCTGCTGCGGCTCCTGCTGGAGCCGCTACAGTGCGATCCCATTCCTCATTTTGCAGATGGGAGGAGAGATGAAGCGACTGCTGGAGACAGTCTTAGCAACTCCGTCCAGGGTCGAGACCGAGCTGTAGCTCGGATGGCTAGCGCTGCAGGTGCGCGCGCTGCCGGCCAGCGTTCGATCCTTGGATCGCGCTGGTTTTCTCACCGGGAACAGTAGTTTCCCAACTGCCTTCTCGTTCGCCTCTCACGCGTGGAGCCACAAAGGGGATATGACGCGCCCGTCGCCTACGGAATCGGAGGATTCTGGTGATCTCAAGAAGGACACGATCTTTGATCTGTGTGTAGTTGTAGGTCTGTTTGTACACAGTAGCATGTGGTGGTATACGTGCGTAGAGTGGGCGTGCGTGTGTATAATCAGATACTATAACTGTACACAGATGAGAGGCACTAAAAAAACTCCTCCGTCCAGGGTCCCAACCAACCACCACTCCACGGTCTACCGATCTCACCTATGTCGAACACAACGAATTCTTCTGCTCACGTCACGCAGGACTGACGACTGAGACAGAGCGCGCGAAAGGTTTGGCCGCGCACGACCCGTACAGCACCGAAAGGTCGTGGCGCCACGGTTGTTGTTGACAATGACAACTCTAGAAGCAGTATGTTGGGACGGTCGTCGGAAAACTTCTGCTCTGTTTTCGTGCGCCTGGCGCAGCGTTCTGCAGGCAGCTCCAGGATGAGAAGGCAAGGAAATGGAGGACAACGCCCTCGGCGGCTCTGCTCTAGTAGTAGTCCCGTGTTGTGTGCACACAGAGGATGAGTCCTCAAGCTTTAGACTTGACATTTGAGGCTGCAGCTGCCCTACCTCCTTGTGTAGTTGAAACGATTTCAGCTGTGACTATTTTTTTTTTGTTGAAGCAGTTTTTTTATTCTTGTCGTTGGAAAAATAAAAAACTTCCTCGTGATGTTTTAAAACGAATATAATAATGTTTTAGAGTGAGATAGAGTGAGGTACTACCTCCGTTCGTTTTTAGTTGACGTTCCGACACAAGAAGCCAGTATATTTTGTGCTACCTTTCCTGTCTGAAACGACATACATACATAACCGGAGGGAGTAGTTCACAAGTATAGTGTTCTTCTGTTGTGAGTCATATGCCTTGTCTAACTGCACTTGGTGCGACATTGTAACTCTTGCTTTTCAAGTAAAGTCGGGTCAGATGGCCTTCTATTAAAAAACAGATGTATAAGAATATAAAATGTCAATGATGCTCCGCTCTTTTTTATTTTTTCTCATTTCTTCTTAATTTTTTTCCCTCCTCTTTATTCTCATCTTGTCCATTTATTTCGGGCCGGCTATTCATCTATATACTCCCTCCAGTTTGGTAAATGAAGTCGTTTAAGACAGCGACACGGCCTCCTAGTACAACTTTTACTTCTTATTTTTATAAAAATGTTTCTTAAAAACTAACATATGTATACTTTTATGAAAGTATTTTTCAAGACAAATCTATTCATGTAGTTTTCACATGTCCAAACTCAACGACTTAAAAGTTATTCTTGATTTACCAAAATGACTTCATTTACCAAACCGGAGGGAGTACATACATATGCTAAAGTTGCTAGTTTTCGAGCCCCCTCGTCTTGGCTCCACATGGGCCCCACATTTAGGTGGGACCCACATGCTATTCATGTGGGACCCACACGCCAAATGTGGGATCCACACGCTATTCAGGTACCTAGGACCCACATATTGTTTGGTGGGATCCATGATACTTTGAATGGACCCTTGATTATTTTTTAAAAAAATAGCGATGTGAAAAGTATAAAATACATTTTAATTTTTTTCTTATGTATGAAAACAATAACTAAACTTTGTACATCATTTATGGTAGTTCTTATTACTATTTGAACTTTGCTTTCGATTCAAACTCGCAAAAATATGATTCAATTATTCATTCATCTCTAATTTCATGTTTTACCTATGTCAAAATAAAAAATCAATATGAGAGGCCACATCAATAGTGATTTCTACTGACACCCAAAAAGTCAAGACTTCCTCATAAAAAATACCATTATGAAAAGAATATATGGATTTAATATTAGATGTGATCAATTGGATTTCATATTACTTTTTAAATTTGGTTTGATGCATTAATTTAATGATCCTTTGAGCATAATATGATAATAAAAAATTGCATTTCATAATTATTTCAAGTTAACATAAATGGCTTTGGGTCAAGGGGCTCATAGTTCGAGTCCACTAACTGGGGACTCCCACCTAGGGTTCAAATTCTGTGTGCGACACTATTTTTTGAAATTTGCATTGTACCCCCTACATTTTTATTTAAAAAACATATATGTCTTCGGCGTGCATCGTGTGCTAGCCTGACTAGTTATCTTTATCCTTCCTCCTCCCACGGGCCTCTTGCAAGCTGCCTCACTTCTACCCAACCCAACTCGCATGTGCTGCCTTTGAGTCCCCCGCCCCCCGACACGTCCCGCTACAGTTGAGTGTTGTCCGCACTGACGTCAAGCTCGCGACATCAACAACCTCTACTGGGTCCCACACCTAGCATGTGCCGCCCATTGCCACCCGACATCCACACCCTTTGTCAGGCACTCACTGGAGCCATCATCGCCTCCTTGTTGCCCCTATCAGTTGCCTTGCCCGCTCTCTAAGGATGGAAGTGATGGGGAGAAGCCGCGGGGAGTCATTTTTTGAGCTCTCCTTCCCTCAAATAGCTCTAGTTATCGGGTTTTGAGGAGTATCATGGCTTTATCTTCGCTTGACAGTATCAATATGTGCCTCGTGGTTGAGCAACATGCTCCAAGTAAACTACATGGCTGGGAGACCACACTCACGCACACTACACACTCTTCCCATGGGCCTCTTGATGACTGCCTCACTTCTACCCCGGCCTGACTCGCCTACGCCGTCCTCAAGCTCTCCCTAACCCCCGACTTGCCCGCGCTCGTGCTGCCTTTGAGTTGCCCGCCCCCGACACGCCCACACCACAGTTGAGCTCCGCTCGCACTGACGTCAAGCTCCCAGCATCAACAACAACCTATGTTGGGTCCCACACCCAGCATGAGCCGCTCGTCGCCGCCCCGGCGTCCACAACCTCTGTCGGGCACTCATTGGCGCTGTTGTTGCCTCCTTGCTACCCCCTGTCGGCCGTCTTGCTCCACTCCCCCAAGGATAAGGATGCAAGTGATGACGATCTCGTTCCCTCAAATAGCTCGTCACCGAGTTTTGAGGAGTTTCGTGGCTTCAACTTCGCTCAACAGTATCTGTATGTACATCGTGGTTGAGGAGTATGTTGCAAGTAAGGTACATAGCTGGGAGACCACACTCATGCACACTGCACACTCCTTCCATGGGCCTCTTGACGGTTGCCTCACTTCTACCCCAGCAAGACTTGACCGCGTCATCCTCAAGCTCTCCCTCGCTCCAGACTCGTCCACGCTCGTGCCGCCTTTGAGTCCCCTCGCCCAAACACGCCCACACCGCAGTTGAGCTCCGCACGCACCGCCCAAGATAATATTGTATTATTGTCCAAACCAATCCATTTGGCACTTAATTAATAACACGGGGGTAGCTTGTCGTTGTTGTCGGGTCAAGTCTGGTGAAATCACTTACCTAACAACAGAGGATCAAACAAGTATGCATTAAAACTCACGCGAAACGAGTTCATAGTACATTAACCAAATTAATACCAATCTTTCTACAAGGATTCATTATTACAAACCATGGTTCAAAGTATGATAAATAATTTACTCAGAGTTCGAAAACAGCGGAAACTAGACTAGATATGGAGCAACTTTTGTGAAGATAAAAAATTTAGAACAGACTGTCAGTACCAACAACCTTTGTTGGGTCCCACACCCAACACGTGACGCTGAAAGTGCATCTAGGCCCTTAAGTGGATTTTGGTGAATTGGATGACAAAAAGATTAAAGGACTAATGTATTTGTCTAAGTTTGTGAGCATGTTTTATTTAGATATTCATGAGCAATTATTGGAATATTTATTTTTGTATGAATATTATATGGCTCACATTGAAGAAGACTGTTGCCGGTGAAAATCCGTCAACCTAGCCATGAGTTTACCTTCGGTGTTGGCATAAGTTTTATACCTTATTCATTGGTACTAACCCCCGTGGTATAACAAGTTCACTTGTGCATGTCGGTTTTGGAGTTTAGTGTTTATGCAGGGTTTTAGCGTTGAAAGCAAGACTTTCGGGATAAGTTCATCAAGCACCTTGTGACAAGACCTTGAAGCCCCGTACAAGTCATGCAATGAAGCAAACTTGACTCCAAGAAGCCCAGGGACCTAACCCGAGAAGATGACAAACTCCGAGGACCTACCCAGAAAAGTGCCGAATCTTGCGGGACAAGGAGCTACGTCCAACTCGGAGAGAAACTGACGACAAGGGCCCACATGCAGAAGGGGGAAGGATCTAGAAGACTCGGGAACCGACGCCACGCAAAGGAGGCCAGGAACTGGGCCTGGATGGGCCTAAGCCGGTCGGCCCAGGCCGGCCGGCCCAGCCCAGTCCAGGGCCCATTTGCCCCCTCCTTTAACCTAGCTGCCATTCGGGCTATTTATAGCCCCGGGATCTAGAGCCACGCATCGATCAATTCGTCATCGGCCGCCGAGGAGCAGAGAAGAGAGGGGCACCATCCCGGAGAGGAGAGGGTCGAGCTAGTTGACTAGGGTCTCCCTAGCCGACGTGGGAACCTTGCAAGGAAGACCACGTCAGAGTTCCCGGAGCTAGAAGCAAGATCAAGGTAGGATCCTGGTGGTGATCTTGTTTATGTATCATTGTACTAGTTGAATTATCAAGTTGAATCGATTTCTAGCGATCAAGCGTTTCTTCGATGTCTTCGTTTTTCGATCGGCTTTGCTTATTCTAGATCTATTCTCGAGATAGATCACATAGGGTGTTCTTGTAGCCGCGGTGGCTAGAGGTACACGCCGGATCTTCCGAAAGAACTCGACTTGTCCTTTGACTCGCCCTAGACTACCCGCATGAATAGGAATACATTGTGCGACCCGGGGTTCCGAAAGGCGGGCATTTTCGGAGTCGGACGGGAAACCACGATTTAAAGAGGCTTTTAATAAGATTCGATTTTCTACTTCTTCTCTTGTTTGGAACTTCAACAAAACGCTTAACCCGATCTTTCTAGATCGGTTTATCTACCCTATCTATCTTTGTTACCTCCGGTCTTTAGTAGATTAGATTCGTTTTGTGTTCTTTATCTAGATGCATTAGGGTTTCACTTTACCAAAGATTGAAGTTACTTGGCTTTACTAGATCATCTTTTGCGTCACACATTTGTTCCACGGATTCGATACCTTGGGTTGACCACTCGAGGGAAGAAGGGTCCCTTGACTACGACGGGAGACTTGTCCGCTTGCAAGTCTAAACGAACTTTGATACAACTATTAACCGTCAACAAAGACAAATATGTGATTGATCCTTATGCAAATCGGTTAATGTCAAGCAATGAGTGGATTTATATTTTGGGATATTTTATGAAGATGAATTACATGTCTCAAAGGAATGTGGTAGCTTGACTAAAAATAAAAAGGGAACATACAAAGAGAAGTTGGTAATTCTCTCAAGTTAAAGTGCAAGGCTTCATGTGATAATTGAAAGAAGACACGAGGATGAGTGTAAACTTAATGGTCCTTAAAAGGAAGCTTGCATTAAAGATGAAGCAAAGTGGAACTCAAAGTGGATTGGGTAAGTGATGAAGAGATCAACCGAGGTGTCTAGGGTGAGGGACTAAGCAATCTTTGGGGTCTTGGCCCGGTCGCCATTAGTGTTTTGCTAAGGTGAAGTTCTAGCATCCGTAGGGTCTCCAAGTATCATATCCAAGCCTTAACCGAGGGAAGTAATGCAACACATCTATAAGTTATGATTGACAAGATGGAATGACTTAAGGATTAAAGTGAGCACTCCTATACAAAAAGGGGAAAATCCTAAGTCACTAGCTTAAGTATGGATTTGCTCAAGACATCGGCTATGTTAAAAGCCCGCAAGTCGGAATTGCAAAAGTATGGCAAGATTGAAGATCTACAAGCTCAAGTGATCAACTCTGTTTTATATTTACTCTTGAGTTTAGGGATGTCGTACTATCAAGAGGGATGCAATACTAGCTCTTAGACAAACGATCAAAGGTACTCATTAGCTGACCTAAGTGAGAATTAGCCTTGAGAGAGTTTCTGGGTAGTCTAACAAACCTCTAACCGAACAGTTGCCACGTCAACACATGTTGGAGTGCTTGTGAGAAGAGAGGAGTTTTGGGGCTCTCTCCACCCAAGGCGGTCTAACCGCCCGGCACGGCCAACGACTAGTTTTTCAAACTGGCCGGAGGCAGGCGGTCTAACCGCCCTGGCTAGAGTGCTAATGACTAGTTTTCCCTGTAAGGGGTATAAGTACCCACGAGCTCCACTTGTTGGGGCTGATGATTCTAGGGTTGTTGAGGTGCTCCCCTATTGTTTTTCATAAGTCAAAGCCATAGAAACACTCCCCAACCCTCTCTTTGTGAGATTTGCAATTCAAGCCATATCCTAGTGTCGGGTTGAGAGTTTAAGGGTGTGTTTGGTTGGGCTGTGGCTTTGAGAAAAGCTGTTGTGGGCTGTGACTTTTGGAAAAGTAGCTTTGCCAAAGCTGATGTGGGATGAATGGAAGCCTATTTATTTGTTTGAGCTGTTGTGACTTTTGAAAAAGTCCCCTCACTTCCAAGTGGGCCCACATGTCATGCACACATGTCCTTTCTTCATCCTCCGGCTAGATCTAGCTGAGGAGAAGCACCCCGTGGCCGACAGCGCACCCACCGGGGAGAAGCGCTCGGGTCCCGTGCTCTGCACCACGCCCGCCGGGGAGAAGAGCTCGGGTCCCCTGCTCCATGTCGCGCTCGCCGAGCAAGCTACGACGCTGGTCTTCGGGCCGCTCGATCCGCCGGCCAAGCATGTGGAGCATGGGTAGTGCGGAGAGGAGTCGTTGCCGCCGGAGTGCCCTCTCCTGGAGAACCTGGTCCGCTGTCGGAGCTCCCTCGCCCGTGACCCGCGCCTCGAGCTCCTGGTCCGCCACCACTGGATCCCGTCGCCCAACACCGCCAGCAGGACCATCATCACGTTGAGGACGCAGGTCACGACCAGGCGCGTGACAGTGCTTGCCTATCGGCCGGAGCAGCCCCAATTCTCTGATGCGGGTCATCATGAGCAGGCAAGGGAGGAGGGCCCAACCACCTCCTACTCCACACCGTCGCAGGGCGCCCATGGTCGGTGCCCCTCACAGAACCGCCACCAGAGGTGGGGGGGATGGGGCGTTGCACCCTCGAGGCCGACGGTAGAGCCCGCGCCCCTGCGACTGGCGGCGGAGCTCGATCTGGTCGGCAGCGGTGGAGCCCTCATCCCTGCGGCCAGCGGCGGAGCTCGATCAGGCCGGTGACAGTGGTGTGAGGTGTGTGCAGACTGATGCGGAGGAGACAGAGGGGGTGGGAGACGGGAAAGAAAGAAAAAGAACGAACTGGTGCATACATAACCAGTGGCAAGTGGGTAATTTTAAGACGCAAAAGCAGCTCAAAGCAGGAGGGAGACCTGCTTTCAAGTTTGTACTACGCAAAAGCTGCTTTTGGTTGTGGCTTTGCGTGACAACCAACCCCTTTGGTTGGGTTGTTGACTTTTGGCAAAAGCAAAAGCAGGTAAAAGCCCAACCAAAGGCACCCCAAGGGCCAGTCAAATTTACGGGCGACCATAGGGAGCGCTCCCTACAGTCGATCCGACTAGTTTCGCGCCTGCCATGTGCTCCCTCCACGTGCTAGTTTTCTGCTCCTTCGTCCTTCCCGGCTGGTCGAAAGCAAATGCAAAAAATAAAAAACAAAAGTTTTTTAGGAAAAAATTGTGAAAATGTTAATGAGAATTGAACAGAAAAGTTTGGAAGAAAAATTTTTGAAACAAAATTCAGAAGAAAAACTTCATAAAATTTTTGGAACAAAACTTTGTAAAAAATCTCAACAAGCTTTTAGAAAACATTCTACATGAAAATTCTAAAAACAAATAAAGCGAAAAGGTTTAAAAAAACTTTTCAAACAAACTTAAGAAAAAGTTACACAAAAACACTAAACAAAATCAGGAAAAAATTTTAAAAAAAGAAAAATCAGAAGAAAAAAGTTTGAAGAAAAAAATTTCGAACAAACTTGAGAAAAAAATTATACAGAAATATTTAGGAATGACCAACGTAGCAAAGTTTTTTTAAAAATCATTAACCGAAAAGTTTTAAGAGAAAGATTCTGATAATTTTTTTTGAAAAAAAAAGGAAAAATCTGCCGGCGGACCAGGCGCTTGCCTCGCAAGCGAGCTCGCCTCGCGATACCGACGCTCGCCGGCACGCAAGCTCGTCGCGACCAAGATCCTCCACTCGCCGGCACGCGAGATCACCGCGACCGACCTCGAGGCCGTCGGCGCCGCGACCCGGCCCCCGTGCCGTACTCCGAGGATGTCCGTCGAGCCACCACGGCGGAGCTCGCCGCGCCTCCTGGACACCGAGCCCGCCGCCACCTGCTTGCCATCGCCGCCGCTTGCTGACCACCGCTGTCGCTGCTCGCGGATCTGAAGAAATGAGAAGAAAAGGGATTGTTGAAGGTGGGGAGAAGAGATGGTCAGGCCAGATGGGGACGACTGCGAGATGAAGGCGCGGGGAAAAGAAAATGATGGTTGGGCCGCTCGTGGTGCGAACGTGTCGACCGCGTCCGCGAGTATGGTTGTGTGCCGCTAATTTCAACATTGCGGGCACCCTAAGCCTTTGTGAGCTTGTGTGAGCTGAGCAAGAGCATCCCATAGCTTGAGCACTTGTGGTTCGCGTCGGAAAGCCTTTGAAGTATTTGTTACTCTTGGAGGTTTGCCTCCTAGACGGCTAGGCGTCGCCGGCTAGCTCCCAAGGTTGTGGTGAGCAGCGGCAAGTTTGTTGAGGGATGTGATCTTACCTCTTCGTGGAAAAGATCACCTTAGTGGAAAGAAGGAAAGCGGTTGAAAGAGTTCGTCTTGTTGTGAGAGAATTCCCTTATAAGCTCCTCAACGGAGACGTAACCGTAAATTAGTGGGCGGTGAACTTCGGAAAACAAATCCTTGTTTCTCCTTTGTGATTTGCCTCACTCGCTTTGATTTCTGGCATATTTACTTTGCTTTCACTCGATCTACTTAGGTGTGCTTGTCTTTGAGTGCAGGAATCATTACCCTACTTGTGATCATCTACAGGAGCCACTCAATAACTTAGGTTCTTGCTAGAAGTCAAGAGAAATTTTGAGTTGTCTTTTGCAGGTTCACTAGGTGGAGGCGGTCAAACCGCCCCAGGACCCGGTCTAACCGTCCCCTCCGTGCTCAGTGCACCAGGGGCGGTCTAACCGCCTGGCAGGGGCGGTCTAACCGCCTGTGCCAGTGAAGCTCAAGTTTCGGGGAAAAGTTTGATTTGGTCGTCTCGCCTATCAACTCCCTCTAGGCGGCATCAAGATCCTTCCAGACACCCCACGTCCACACTCGTTGCTGGGCACTCATCGGCGTCGTCACCGCCTCCTTGCTACCCTGTCAGCTGCCTTGCTCCGCTCCTCCGAGGATAAATGCCCTCTTCATCTGGCTTATCAGTCACCAGTCAGTGAGACTTTTCTTTCAAAACAAACCAGCCACGAGCAACCAGTCAATAATACTTTTCTCTTGTAACAAATCAGCACACAAGTAGTCAGGAGAAACCGCGGGGAGTCAATTTTTTTTAGATCTCGTTCCCTCAAATAGTCACCGAGTTTTCGGGAGTCTCCTAGCTTCAGCTTCGCTTGACAATTCTGTAGGTGCCTCGTGGTTGAGGATTGAGGAACATGCTACATGGCTAGGAGACCACAGTACCACACGCACGCACGATTTTTTTTTATTTTTTAATCTTTTTTCATCTAGAATTTTAAAACTAACCTCTCCCCAATTAAAATTCGGAGAAGTAGCTTTTTTTTTTGTCGCGGCAAGCCTCGTGGTGTGACTAATATTTGCCGTTGCAAAAAGTCGCATCAGATGTGGCGGAGGAGTCACGACTAATATTTGCCGTTGCAAAAAGTCGCATCAGATGTGGCGGAGGAGTCACGCCACACCGCGTGGCGCGACTCGTACTTGAGTCACGCCACGCACAATGGCGTGACTGGATCGGTTCAGGAGTTTGAACGGTGAGTTCCTGGTCTCATTTACCTGTGTTTACTTATTTCTTTTAAATAGCAAATAAGCTCTTAAATTTGTGAAACTCGAGGTGTATGATCTATAGAGTGCATACGTTCCATTTTCACTACGTGCACTACAAATCATGATGTGTAAAATGAGAAATCTAATTTTGAAATAGCCTAAGTATTATTAAATCAACACATGAAAAATGTTGTCTGAAAATAGAGTCAACTAGTCAACTTTGGGCATACTTTTTGAGTAATTTTCCACTAAGATCTTAAATAATTTTGGGCTACAAGTGAATTTGGATGTTTATAGGAAAGTTTGGACAAGTTTTTGTTCAAATATAACAAAGAATTTATAATTTAATGGAGGCTTAAAGTTGGAAAGTTGTGCTGTTTTACACTATGCCATTAAACAACACAACTTTTCAACTTTAAGCCTCCCTTAAATTATGAATTCTTCATTATATTTGACAAAAACATGTCCAAATTTTCCTATGACATCCAAATTCACTTGTAGCCCAAAAGTATTTAAGATCTTAGTATAAAATTTCTCCAAAAGTATGCCCAAAGTTGTCTAGTTGAATCCATTTTCAGACAGCATTTTTCATGTGTCGATTTGATAACACTTAGTCTATTTCAAAATTAGATTTCTCATTTTATACACCATGAGTTGTAATGCACATAGTTAAAATGGAACGTATGCACTATATGATCATACACCTCGAGTTTCACAAAATTTGGAGCTCATTTGCTAATTAAAAGGAATAAGTAAACAAGCTAAATGAGACTAGGAACTCTGAGTATAAACACCTGAACCGATCTGGTCACGCCACGGTGCGTGGCGTGACTCACGTACTAGTCGTGTCACGCAGTGTGGCGTGACTCTCTCCGCCACATCAGATGCGACCTTTTGCAACGTCACTGTGGACATTAGTCGCGCCACTTCATGTGACGGTGACTCAAGTATTAGTCGCGCCACGAGACTTGGCGCGACCAAAAGGGCTACTTCATAGAATTTTAGTTGGGGAGGGGTTAGTTTTAAAATTTTAGATTAAAAACGATTGAAAAATAAAAAAAAATCCGCACGCACACTGCACATCTGAAGATCCTGAAATTTTCGGAGCAGAGTTTCCTGAAATTTTAGCTCTGCTGCTAAGTCCTAACTGCCATCAGATTGTCCACCCAAAACCCACCAACCGGAACCATCACCCATAAAAAGCTTCACATCTTTTTTTACTTGATGGCTTGTTTGCTCTGTTCCCTCCAAGGCTCCAACCAAAGAGCAGGAATATTAAACTGAAACTAGCCAACAAGCTGCACCTCTCTCCCTATCTCATCACCTATATAAATAAACAGAATCCAAAACCTAATCCTTCGATCGAATAATAAGAATCTAAACCAACGACGATTAAAGGTGAGATCATAAGCTGTACGCATTTTTGTCAAGCAAAGCCTCCAGAACAGCGGCCAACGCCCAACGGAGACAAAAGAGGTAGAGGCTCTCCTTGTGGCGTGACCATGAAGCCACGCCTGCCGGCGGGGGCGTCGGCGTCCGCTTCCGCCGCGACGGCCAGGCTCCGGCCGCACCTCGCGCGGCTCGCCTCCTTCCTGATCGTCTTCGCCGTCGGCTACTCTCTCGGCCTCCTGTCCTCGTCCACCCGCCCGTCGCCGAGGCCGCCCCAGACAACCATCGTGCGCCCGCACGCTGCGCACCTCACCGACTCGGAGCCGAACGCCACGGCCGCGGCGGCGAGCTACCCGCGGTCGCCGCCGCACGACCTGTTCCGGTTCAGGGAGGAGTGCGGGGAGCCGTTGCCGAGCGACGTCGTCGTGCCGACGCTGCTCGAGAAGCTGTTCGACGGCGAGAGCCCCTACGCGGGGTTCCCGGCGCCGCACACCGCGGCGCTGCTGCACCCGGCGAGGTCGCGGCCGCGCGGGTGGGGCTCGACGGGCGCCGTGTTCGCGGAGCTCATCGAGGCGGTGCGGCCCGAGGTGATCGTGGAGCTGGGCGCGTTCCTGGGCGCGTCGGCGCTGCACATGGCGGCCGTGTCGCGGAACCTCTCGCTGTCCCCGGCGATCCTCTGCGTCGACGACTTCCGCGGGTGGCCGGCGTTCCGCGACCGGTTCCGGCGCGACGTCCCGCCGCCGCGGCACGGGGACGCGCTTCTGCTGCCGCAGTTCATGGCCAACGTGGCCGCGGCGGGCGCGGACGCCGCGGCGCGGGTGCTGCCGCTGCCCTTCTCCACGGCGTCCGCGCTGACCGCGCTGTGCGGGTGGGGCGTGTACGCGGACCTCATCGAGGTGGACGCCGGGCACGACTTCCACTCGGCGTGGGCGGACATCAACCTGGCCTGGGCCGTGCTCCGGCCGGGCGGCGTCATGTTCGGCCACGACTACTTCACCTCCGCCGACGACCGCGGCGTGCGCCGCGCCGTGACGCTCTTCGCCAAGGTCAAGGGGCTCACCATCCGGCCCCACGGCCAGCACTGGGTGCTCTCCCCGAAGCCGCGCGGGCACGGCAGCACCGCCGCCCGGTGACGGTGAGTACGTACGAGTGGTCGTCGCTCTCGGCGTCGCCGTCGATCGGGCCCCACGCACTCGCCATCATCCTCTGGCGCAGAGACTGACGTGTCCCGATTACCCGTGTTCGTACTTGCAGGTGACTCACACACACCCACCCACCAGCACCTCGGTCGAAAGCCGACGAAAAAGTCGGCGTTGCCACTATTCTCCGAAGCGTTCCTCCCAACCACCACCATTTTCTTTCCCGCCTTATTCTGCTCTACTAATTACACGGGAGATCGATTCGAAAACTAAAGAATGCTCGTTCTTCTCTGACGTACAATATTCGAGAAGCACTGGGCAATGGACATTTATGTGTGTAGATATGAACACGCGACAATGAGTGCAAGTGTGGAATGGAATGTTTCCTGTTGATTGTGTGTTCCTTTTCTGCCTGCTTACATTCAGATATGACATATATGCATCTTTCATGGGTGCAAAAAAGTAGCTAGCTAGGGTTCTTTATCATCTTTGCTATGGGGTGGCGAAGTCCGTGCGTGTGTATGTGGGCTAAATTCGAGAGAGGCGCCGGTGCGGACGGCGATTCGGTGATGATGGTGAAGGTGACGTTCTCTAGTGCGTGGAGGGTGACGCGGTATGCGTGCCGGCCGGAGGAGGAAGGCGGTTTCAATCTAAGTCCAAGGAGTGGATGGATGGATGGGTAAATGGGGCATGGTAGAATCATGGCCAACACCAACATATCTAAATATCGTCTGGTTACCATACATCATTATAGAGTAATTTACAAGCAGATCAAGCTACTAATCGAGTAGTATGGATTAAGTTATCGTGAACGGTTCGTTCAGTGGGAGGGCTAGGAACACGCACGCAACAGGGTGTTTGACTTTGATCACACCCGCGCTCAGCTTTTGATAGCAACAGCTTAACCATGACACACCATCATGAACTGAAGACCGAAATCAAAGCAGAGCCCACATGATGTTGAAACTATCGAGTCCGTCGACCGTGGATGCCTCGTTTCCATGTGATCTGATTCAAAAACTACCACGTCTAATTTCATCAATCGGCCCACAAAATGAAATGAATACATCTGAAACTAGCAGTCTGCCGATGAATAAGAACAGTGCAGTGATCCAGTAATCTGCAGGTGGATGGCACATCGATCGATCTTGGATGGCTGCTGCGAGCCTGCGATGGAAAGCCTTGAGAAGCCTCTAGCGGGTGAGTACATAGCTTTCGATTCGAAGGACGCAACACACGCCCTTATCCGCGTCAGGGACATTGTTTAGCACTTCTTGACAGCCGGTCAGCATCTGAAGTCGACTAGTGCGGATTGTGATTGTTGAGAATCATCCACTTTCTATGAAAAGTATTTTGTGGCACATCAAACATTAAGAAACTTCCGTTTCAAAAAAAAAGCCATTAAGAAACTCGCTCTAAAGAAGAATACTCCATTCATGTGATATATCGAAACTGGTAAGAATACTGGACATGAAGGACTTTTTTTTTGCGAATTACTGGACATGAAGGACTGAAGACGATGATAGCACCAAAGCTCCTTTTTATACCTTTTTTCGAAAACCATTTTAACCTATAAAAAATTGGACACCAGTTCGTACAGAATATTGAAAATTCGGAATTATGTGCATGAATTGCACCATACAGTAAGCGACTACTCCTAATAATTTGAGACAAAAAGGTAGGATTTTTGTTAGCAATGCTAGGTTGCATTGCACGAGGAGCCGAGGACGGGTCAGTGTCAGGGTGGCTGGGAGCACGGACGGCGATGAGGAGACGTCGCCGGTCGCTTGCGCCGGTGAAGTCTAGTTTCACTTTGCGGCATCCGGACGTCTAGCGCGGCGCGAAAAGCATAGAAGACACTTGGGATCGCTGCCGTCCGATCCGATCGAATCATGGCTTAGCTTCGATTCAATCGAGAAGGCGAGTGTGCTAGCAATTTTCTGGCATACCATCACATCGTTCAGCGATCAAGGAAACAGAGGAAATATCATGTTCATATAGTACTGGTACAGTGGTACTGATAGTGTCTGGCATACCTGTTGTTTCAAAAAAAAACAGTGTATGCATACCTATAAAGCCGGCTTTCAAATGGCGAAGGGGACCACACTCCTTTTTTTTTGTATTCATTTATATATATCAAACTCATAATCTTCAACAAATTGTAGGGACAAAGAAATTGTAAGACACGCAGGAGAGAGTTGTGTGGTAATATTGGTCCAAACACTGCAAACCATTCAGTCAATTATCTCGGTCGAAATGCAGGCTCGTAACTTGTTTATCCACTGAAACACAAAGCACACAGACGATGTGAAATTCTTTGCGCCACCTGAACATGTGGGGTACGGTGGGATTCATCTCTCCAGAAAGACAAAACGTTGCGCATGGGCAACTGGGATCCACCACCACTCAACTCATCAAGTGGAACAACTCGTGTGGTCTGATTTGAGTTCCTGCCTTCCATAGCAAACAAAATGCGGTCCTACTACATTATGACAGGAAACAACCAATATTGAGATGCGCTATCCTTGCTCCGAGTCACTCACCCTACCAATAATATTGAACGCATAGAGTACATTATGACATGATCACACCTTCAGATCACAAGAATGTCTAGAAAACCAAAACTGCATGGGGACATTGCAGGCACACAGCTAGTATCCCTTGTTCCCACGTATCCGGGCTCGCATGTCAACCTGTTGGGAGTTTAGCACAGTTAGACATTTGCAATTTCGCTTAACTGCCTGTGCAAGTGCAATTCAGTTCAAACTGGCAAAATGATGGCAAAAAATGAAAAAGGCGGACAATGATTTAATGGAAGAACATGAAATAGTATGTGCAGCCATGATACTGAAAGAATTTAGCACAAATATGATGGATGCAATAACTTTAACACTAGGTGCAATAATACCAGGCCAATACAATCCACAATATTGCTAATCTAGGTTATGTCACTTTCAGAAACTGTACTATCTGGCTTCCACATATGATGTGTATGATTATATTTCCATTGGAAGATCAAATCGAACTGTCCATCATAGAAGTATTATGATTGCATCACGCACAAGAGTTGGACACAAGTTTCTAAATTCATATATATCAGAAACAACTACCAAGGTTTCAGAATTATAGAATGGTGTTTTCAGTTCTTTGTTGGCATTACTCAAAAGGGTATGTACAAAATTAGGATATTGCATTACAGTTATTGCAGTTATTCTCTGAAAAAATATACAAGGGATCAATGATAAATCAGAGGTGTGTAGTAATTGAAGGTATGTGTCCATAAGCTGCGATGACACCACTAATACAGATGATATTGGCCCTCTTGTACTCACTTTACAATACTAGACCCTTTCCCAGCTCAATGTGCTTCCTATGAGTAGAATAAACTCGATGTTCAGCACAGAGGGGTAGTTACAGAAAGATGCTAATTCTGACCACACTCCAATAGCTTCTCTTTTTCAGGTCGTAGAATCAAGATCAAAGGGAAAGATTAGTATATCTTCAGTCTTTACTCTACAGTCACTATTCCTTTTCACTATATTGAAATTTATTTCTAGCAACATCTGTTGTGCATACACCATACCTCAGATTCTTATAAGCTGCACCAAGAAACTGATAAGGTTCATCTACAAAGTGCAACAGCGTGAAGTAAACAAAATAAGCAAAACTAGCGAAGCTCCATATACAAAACATAACAAAGAACTGAGCGCCCAACCTTGTCTAACTGGAAACACAAATTTTACGTTTCACTCATTTTCAAGTAGCCAACCAAACTGTTACTGAGAATCTACACTGCACACATTCACTATAAAGCTATGAAAACAGTTTTAATGGAATGTGACAAATACAGTGCCATAAATCTATGAGTTTGTGACTGTGGAACTGAGATCAAAGGTAGTTTGTTCAACCATGACACAAAAAGTAAAAGACAGTGATGAACATAGTGCCACAGGCACAAGTTTATTTAGGCTGAGGCACAGGTATTCAATTATGCCCAGAGAATGTCTGTGTGATCGTGATTCGACTCTAGTAATTAACTATGCAGCACCTCCATAAAACCTAACACCGTGGCCAAATTCAAGAACCAGGAAACAACATTCTGATGACCCATGGGACTGATTTGGAATCCAGGACCGGGAGAAGCCCAACATATGGAAAATGAATGGCTTTAATGAACCAAAATACTAGTAATATGCACTTGTGTGCACGATGCCTGGTAATTTGCAGCGATCAGGATATACATATACGATATACCTGGCCCCTCTTGCAGTTAAAGTAGGTCTCCCGCAGTCCGACGCACTCGCTTGTGATGTTGGGCACTTTCTCCCCGGTGCACTCCTTGTACGGCCTCTTCTGAACCTGCACACAACTGCATCAGGAAACCAGAAATAGGCCGGGCCACAGCCATCTCAACTTCGTAAGGAAGATCGGAAACTCCAGCACCTAATCAGCATCACGGCTCCCTGATTCTCTCCCCCCGCACTAGCTTGCACCTAATCGGATCACGCCCGCACCCAATCGGATAGAAACAGGCAGCGGAAGACTGCGCCGTGGGTGGACGGGGAGAAAGGGAGGAAGGGGGAGGAAGGAGCCGACCAACCTTGACGCAGTCAGTCTCGCTGAGGCACTTGACGAGCTCCATGGCCAACCCCTTGCACGACTTCGCCATCTCTCTTCCGCCTCCCCCGTCGCGTTCCCTCCACGACGGCGGCGGCTTGCGGGAGGGGAAAGGTGGAAGCGAGCGTTGTGGGTGTGAGCGACGCGGCGGCGGCGCCTCCGCTCCTCCCCGGTGACCGGCTTGACGGGCTGGGCCGGAGTCCGTTGTCCAAAGATTGGGCTCGGCCCACGTATTGGTCAGCCCGCCCACTCTGCGTAGCTACCGCTTCGTTCAAGTTTTCGCACGGTCCAACCCACCCAACCTTTTCCTATTGGGATTTTTTTTTTTCTAAAAAGAGCTGAACTGAAATTCCTCCGCAAGCGAGAGGTCCGCCTTTTTGCTTTTTAACCCTTTTTCGAAAGATTTTCACAAGTAGACCCTTTTTGGAAAGATTTCAAAAAAGGATCCTGAGCTCGGCGCCGTGGATCATGGCGCCGAGGTTACATGCCTCGGCGCTGCAGATCATGGCGTCGAGGTCTTGGGCCTAAAAACAATATCAGTTACCCTACTTTGAAATTCTTTTGTGAAGAAATTTGTATGTAAAATGTGGCCAATAACATGCAAAATGGAATCTATGAACTTTGTTTAACATCTTACAACATTTGTGGATAAAAACTAAGCGAGTTTACATATTTAAAATGACATTCCAAAATTGAAAGTATTGTTGTCGGCATTTACTCATGCGCTGAAAAATTCTAAGTGCTGAGAACCCTTAAAACATTAAGGGTCATGCAACTTTGAAATTCTATTCTGAAAAAGTTTTCATATATACATTGAAAGAATTTGGATCCCAAATGTAGTATGATGTTTAATAACATTTTGTGTATGTTGTTGACCATGAAAACATACAAATTTCTTCACAAAAGAATTTCAAAGTAGGGTAACTGATATTGTTTTCAGGCACAAGACCTCGGCGCCATGATCTGTGGCGCCGAGTCATGTAAGCTCGGCGCCATGATCCATGGCGCCGAGCTCAGGGTCCATTTTTTGAAATCTTTCCAAAAAGGGTCTACTTGTGAAAATCTTTCGCAAAAAGGGCTAAAAAGTAAAAAAGTCGGGCGATAGGTTCCGTAGCCTAAGTGGTTACAGGAGCCCCGGTAGCACCTCAGGTCCTGGGTTCGACTCCCTGTGGGAGCGAATTTCTCAGGATTTAACGGTGTTTGTGCTTTCAGTGTTAGGCGACATTCCCGTCGACAGCGGGACGCCTGTGGTGACTTCGTCAATCTTGAGGATTTGCCGGCACAGTCTTCGAAGATGCTGCTAGGGGTAGGGTTTACATGCGTGTATTCATAGGGATGAGTGTGAGTGCGTTGTGAGTGCCACTGATGTATTGTGTAGTTTGAAGAAAAGGAAATTCCTCGAGAACGCTGAGAGCTGCTTACATGAATTCCTTTTACAAACGTGTTGCAGAATTGACGTGAACTAATAAGAGCAACTCCAACAGCCTCTCTATTTTTTTACCTCTCTACTTTTTAAGCTAAATTTGGAGTTTCAACCCTTTGTAAAAATAGAAAACTAAATAATTGTATGAAGTAATCCCACAGACTGGCTAAAAGCTAAATATCTATCAGCCAAGCCGACGAGACAGGAGGACAACAGAAGCTCACACAGCGCTTGAGGATTTTCCGGTCAATCTTGAGGATTTGCCGGCACAGTCTTCGAAGATGCTCCTAGGGGTAGGGTTTACGTGCGTGTATTCATAGGGATGAATGTCCGTGCGCTGCGAGTGTCTCCGATGTATTGTGTAATTCGAAAAAAGGTTTACGTGTGTGTATTCATAGGGATACGTGTGCGTGCGTTGTGAGTGTCTCTGATGTATTGTGTAATTCGAAAAAAAGAAATTCCTCGAGAAAGGTGAGAGCTACTGACATGAATTCCTTTTACAAACGTGTTGCAGAATTGACGTGAACTAATAAGAGCAACTCCAACGGCCTCTTTATTTTTGTTAGCTAAATTTGGAGTTTCAACCCTTTGTAAAAATAGAAAACTGAATAATTGTATGAAGTAATCCAACAGACTAGCTAAAAGCTGAATATCTATCTGCCAAGCCGACGAGACAGAAGGACAACAGACGCTCACACGGCGCCGTCATCGCGGTAAAGGTCGTGGCCGCCGGACTGAAGTAGAATGACGATGCTTACTATTCACTAGTACTCCTTCGATCATATGAAGTAATCCAACAGACTAGCTAAAAACTAGATATCTATCTGCCAAACCGACGAGACAGGAGGACAACATATGCTCACACGGCGCCGTCATCACGGTAAAGGTCGTGGCCGCCGAACTGAAGTAGAGCGAGATGCTTAGAGCAACTCCAAGAGCCTCTTTAAAAATCACTAGTTAAAATCTTGATTTAGCTAGTATGTAGCTAGCAAAAAGTTGTTGAAATTCAACAGCCTCTCTAAACTGAACTCTCTATATGCTCCACCACTAGTGGGTCCCACATGTCATAATCATGAAAATCAAGATAGCGAGTCACTGGCCACTAACCAAAGGTAGCTAGCGGGGCAACGAATTTAACTAGTCAAGATAGTTAGTTAGGCAAATAGCTAGTATGTTGGAAGAGTGTTTTTGAGATTTTTTTTCCAAAATTCAGGTAGCCAAGTCATTTTAACTAGTCTCTTGGGTTACTCTTAATATTCACCAGTACTCCTTCCATAAAATTGATTCGAGCCTGTAAAAAAAAGAGAAAAAGGCTATAGCTCTTCCATGCATACAACACAACAGTGCTCTCTCCATGTGCGTCCATGGCCATCTGGGGCGTGTTTGCCACCCCGGCCCAGCACGGCTCGGCCAGCCTGACTAGGCCCAGCCTGTTCGTTTGGCTGGTGGTTGATGGCTGGTGCTGATTTGTTCTGAGATAAAAGTACTGTTGGCTGATTGCTGGTGGCTGGTTTGTTCTGAGAGGAAAGTTCTGTTGCTAGTGGCTGATAAGCCAAACGAACAGGGCGTCTAGAATCATACATGGCCAAACGGGTCGTGCCGGCCCGGCACGGTACTAGCACTATTCGGCACGACACTAGCAGCACGACACTATGTCGTGCTCGTGCCTAGCCGTGTCGTGCCACTTCGGGCTATCGTGCCAAGGTTGAGGCACTAGCACGGCCCTACGAGATCTCAGGCGTGTCATGCCGTGCCGCATTACGAGGCACTATCGTGCTACAAGAGAATGGAGCGAATCAAGATGCAAATGTCAAAAAAAACATCACACAAATCATAAAAAATTTAACATATAAATCAAATTGATTATAAATCCATCAAAAATGCCATCTCGAGGGACGGGATGCTCTGGTCCCGACGACGGCTCATGTGCTGCTAAAAATATCAAATTTATAGAAATTATTGTGCCACCATCGTGTCAGGATGCTTATTGCCTGCTTGGCAAAGGCCATACAAAATATCCTGGACGTGGGTGCGAGAATATGCTTGATGCAGTGCGTGAGGCAAGATAGAAACTCCATCCAGGCGAAGGCGCGAGGCACACATGTGAGGTGGGGCATTCCAAACATTAAAAGATGACGGTAGAAAGTTCCCTGCCCGGGCCGGTGCCGGTGGGAAAACTTTTCCCGAGCGCAGGTGCCGGTGGGAAAACTTTTCCCGAGCGCAGGGGAGGAGGACTGGAGGAGACCGATTGTCGCGGAACGGAGGGATTGCGAGTAGACTTAAGCATTTTTAGGGTCAGGCCGGGTTCGGGCCGGGCTGAAAAAATTTCTGTTAGTTTGGGTCGAAAAAATCCGGTCCATGACTATCCCACTAGACGCAACGGGCCTCAATTTTCCGGTCAGGCTCGGGCCAGGCCCGGGCTTGGGCGGGCCGCCCACGCATTTTATAGTGCAAAACAACTAAAACAGCATTTCGGGCCGGCCCCGGGCTAAAAAAAATTTCACGAGCTTCAAGATCTCTGCCCACACCCGTCCAGTAAGGTTCTTGGGCGGGCCTGACGCGGGCCGGGCTGGGCTCCAAATGCTCAGGTATAATTGCGAGGCGGAGGGCCTTGCCAAACCTCGCGAGCAGACGGGGGCAGATGGCGAGGGAGGTAGCGAGCGGCCAGTGTCCAGACTGTTGGAACAAAATTTCTGTGGCTTTTTTTAAAAGATGGAAAATGAGATAGAGAGGCCGTTAGAGTTGCTCTAACATTCTTTTCAGATATATAAATAAAGAACTAAATAAGATTGGAAGATGTTTTACCGGAAATGGGAACATATGTTCTCCAGGACCAGAGTATTGTGCTCACACGAATGAAGAACAGGTAACTGCCGATAATGTACATATGGTTCGCATCCGGAACTTGTTGCAGAAGCAAAGTGTTATCCATTTGTCTCCATATTAGATTGTTCTTGATTTGTCCCCGCCCCCCCCCCCCCCCCCACACACACACACACACACAAAAAAAAACTGTTCCATGTATGGTTCAGATTCAGAACTTGTGCTAAATGACATGTACTAACTGCCGGCGGCTAATGACTCTGCATCATTTGGATGATTAAAGTACACGCACGAACAGTTGTGTAGTGCAGACACGTCGAAGCTGCAGCTGGCTGTAAAGTCACGTTGACCCCTACCGAATACCGATCGATTTGTAAAGTGCATGTGAAACACCTTTGTTTCATCAGTTTATTCGCTTTTGAAGTCGTGGAGCTTGCGGAAAAGCGCACAAACTCCTGACAGCCTGCCCTGACCGTGCGTGACGATCCAATTGTAGATATTGTGGACAGAGATGCGGTCTGTGGTAGTGATGATACAAAATTCTCAAAGCCGCCAGACGGGCACACAGCCGCCGCCGGCCGGACATGCTCAATCAGTGTTCAGCTAACTGGAAATCTTCAACCCTCCCGAACACCACCCGGGCCCGTTCAATCTGATTCTGCATTTCCTATAAGAAGCCTTTGCTAAGCCACACCTCAATTCCTCGCAGTCGCAGCTACAACTAGCATTCTAGCAAGAACGAAGCCGTCGACGACTTCGTGCTCGTTCTGTTGCTTTGTACCGGCGCGCGCGGTGCAGTGATCTTCGCGAAAATGAGGATGGAGGGGCTCATCCCTTTCGTCTTCGGCGCGATCAAGAGGCGGAGGGCGACGAGGAAGACGATGCACTACGACCTCATCTCCTCCCCCGGCGCCTCTCCTCCTCCTCCTCCTCTTCAAACGCGGGGGCGCCCGGCGGCGGCGGCTGAGCAGCTCACCGGCGGCGCCTACTACAACTCCCAGCTAAGTCAGCAGAGCCAGAGCTGCCGCTTCGTCGTCCGGCGTTCGCTGGCCGACGAGCTCCACCTCTTGCGCGACGACGACGACGACGGGCGCGACACGCCGGCTGGCGACGGGCGCGGGTTGTCAGCCAGGTCCCGGAGGTTCAGCAGCATGCGTGTGCTCGGATGCGTCAGTGACGTGCAGGAATCTGTAGTTCTCCCTAGGCGCCATTGATGCCTAGCATGTGAGCGCGTCGATCGCGAGCATATCTTGTAATTACACGCATTTTTCCCTTGTTAAGACTCAAGAGGAATCAATACCATTCATCCCCCAAGAGGAATCAATGCCATTTTGCTATATTGTATTGACAAAAGAATGTTTGTCTGATTGCCTTGCTTGGCGAGCCTGTTCGGCTGTAAAACTCTTTTTCGGCCCATGCACATAGGCTGGGCTCGCATGTAAAGGAGAAAAGAACAAAAGCGTCCTGCACATATTAACGTTGGGATTCAGAAGTTCAGAATACACAATTTTCATAGCATAGTTTGGGACGATTCATATGGAACCAAAAAATTCAGAACTCACAGCATAGTTTGCACCAAGAGAATTCAGATGAGAACTGAACCAAGAGAGAGGGAGGAAACTTGCCGGGGCATGCATGTTGCAACGGGATTATATAGAAACGACGTTATTCGATCAGACAACATGCATTTGCACCTGCTCCAGAAATGAGCTCAGCTACTCTCTCTGACACAAACATCACAAATTCAGTATAATTCACAAACTAACAAGAAGAGGCTATATGATCCAGATCCAGCACGACATGCACACGGCGATTGATTAAACTTGAAAGTTACAGAAAATGCAAATGAAAAATGCATTGCAACCGGAGCAACTTGTACGATGGATTTAATTTATCCAGGGTAACACAGGAGGTGATGAACCGGTGCAATCAATCATTGCCTGGGGCTTCGCTCGAACGCCGGCGTGCGCGGAGGCGACATGGCGTGTCCCGCCGTCGGCTCGCAGCGCGGCGTCCCGGCCGCCGCCTGCTGGCAGCAGCGGCAATCTTCCAGCAGCGTCGAACAGCCGTAACAGTACTGGGGCGACGCCGGGGGTCGATCCATGCCCTCCCACTCCCAGTCGCTGCTGCCTGGCAAATAACACGGCGAGTCGGGGCCGAGGGCGCCGCCCGCCGGTGTGGAGCGAATTTGCCAAGGGGAAGGGGATGATACACCCGTTGCCGCCGGCAAGCCGCCGTCGACGTGAGTTGCATCCAAGAGACAGAGATTCGACGGGGAAGGGCAGGGAACCCTGAACCCCAAGACAGTTTGTCTATTTCCTTTTCAGATTAATCATAATCCTTACACACTTGCGGCTGTAGCATATAGCTAGCCGGCACACCACTGGCCCCACACACGGGTCCACACGACAGACTCAAAGTTGAAAACGCTTAATATAGTACGAAAACGTGTTACAACATTACACCTTTAACTGGGTCATGACAATGTCCCCCCCTTCAGATCATGCTGGTCCTCCAGCATGAAACCCTGGAAATCGCTTCAACAGCACATACCAATCCTCCCAGGTGGCTGCCTCCTCTGGTAGAGTAGCCCATTTGATCTTCGCTTGAGGAATGGCCTTGCCTCCTTTCTTGACCAGTCTTCGTGCCAGGACAGCTTCAGGAAACACCTCGCCTTGGTCGAGTGCCGGCACCACTGGTAACTCAGAGAAGATAGGTGTGAAATCAGAACGAAATGACTTCAACTGTGAGACATGAAACACTGGGTGAATCAGCGCATCCGCAGGCAGTTTTAACTTATACGCCGCCTTGCCAATACGTTCCAGCACCTCATACGGGCCATAGTATTTAAAAGCCAGCTTAGGGTATGGTCGATTCACCAATGATGACGGAGCATATGGCTGAAGCTTCAACAGCACTCGCTCTCCCACTTGATATTCCTGATGAGTTCTGTGTTTGTCAGCAGTGACCTTCATTTTGTTCTGAGCTCGAGCTAAATGTTCCTTGAGAACCACTGCCTGCTCTTGTATCTCCTTAATTACTGCTGCCACTGATGCATCTGTGGTCTGGGAAATGCTGGGTACAATCCCCACATTAGGATCTGAGCCATACAAAGCCTTGAAGGGAGAACAACCCAATGAAGAATGATGTGATGAATTATACCAAAACTCTGCCTGTGCTAGCCAAGACTTCCACTGCTTAGGGTCATCATGCACTGCACACCTCAAATACATCTCCAAACATTGGTTAACCCTCTCAGTTTGTCCATCAGTCTGTGGATGGTAAGCAGAGCTCATAATCAACTTAGTGCCCATCAAACTGAACAACTCTTTCCAAAATGTACTGGTAAAGATCTTGTCTCTGTCAGACACAATAGTATGTGGGATGCCATGGAGTTTGATCACATTGTCAAATACACCTTTGCAATCATCTTGGTCGTAAATGGATGTTTGACCGGTATAAAATGGGCATATTTGGTGAACCTATCCACCACCACCGAATGACATTGAATCCCTCCGACTTAGGAAGGCCTTCAATAAAATCCATGGACAAGTCGTGCCGTGCACCACTCGGTATAGGCGAGAGGCCGGCAGCAGCCCCGCCGGTGCCGTATTGACATGCTTAGCTTGCCGGCACACCCCACACCGTTTCACAAAATCTTCCACATCCCGGCGCAATCCCTTCCATGCAAACAACTTGGCAATTCTCTGGTAAGTTGCCTGTATTCCAGAATGTCCGCCAAGAGCACTAGAATGTAGAACAGCAATCAACTTGGTTCTGAGTGCGGAATTTTGAGCCACCCATAACTTCCCTTTGTGTCTGATTACACCCTTGTCCAGGGAGAAACCCTTGTCATCAGGACTGTTTATAGCCAGCTGAGTTAGCAATTCTTGTGCCTTGGTGTCTGTAGTATAAGAGTTGAGTAACTCTTGCAGCCATGCTGGTTGTGTAGTTGACACGGCTTGAAGAGCAAACAAGTGAGGAATTCTTGACAGAGCATCAGCCACTATGTTCTCCTTGCCCTTCCTATATACCACTTTAAATTTAAGCCCCATCATCCTGCTCATGGCCTTCCTCTGCATGTCTGAGTGTAAATTTTGCTCCTGCAGATATGCTAAACTCCGATGATCTGTTCTTATCAGAAACTCTTGATTCTGCAAATATTGCCTCCATTTATCCACTGCCATTATCAATGCAAGAAACTCCTTCTCATAAATCGACAGGTTTTTGTGCTTCGCTGTCAAAGCTTTACTTAAAAAAGCTATTGGTTGATCCCCCTGTATCAACACTGCACCAATACCTTGATCACATGCATCAGTTTCGATGATGAAAGGTTTATTGAAATCAGGCAAGGCTAAAAGAGGAGTACTGGCCATAGCAGTTTTAAGGTTGTCAAAAGCTTCTTGTGCTTGCTGAGACCACCCAAACTGATTCTTTTTGAGCAACTGAGTTAGAGGCTTGGCAATAACACCATAGTTTCTAACAAACTTCCTGTAATAGCCAGTTAAGCCTAGAAAACCTTGCAATTCAGTGACAGTAGTTGGTTGAGGCCATTTCAGCATATCCTCAGTTTTACTTGGATCTGTGGTTACTCCATCCACAGAAATGATGTGCCCCAAGTATTCCAATTTTTGCTGAGCAAACGAACATTTGCTTTGCTTCATAAACAGTTGGTGTTCCCTCAATTTTTCCAACACCAGTGCCACATGTTGAATATGATCCTCAAAGGTAGGACTATATATGAGAATATCATCCAAAAAACCATCACAAACTTCCTAAGAAATGGAGCCAGTACTTCATTCATAATGCACTGAAAAGTTGCAGGAGCATTGGTAAGCCCAAAAGGCATAACCTTAAACTGATAGTGGCCTTGGTGAGTTTTGAAGGTCGTCTTGTACTCATCTTCACCTTCATTCGACTTGGTGGTAGCCGACCTCATATCCAACTTTGTGAAATACCGAGTTCCAAACTTAATTCATCAAGTATTTCATCAATTAAGGGCATAGGAAAACCGTTCTTAATTGTCGAGCATTTAATCTCCTATAATCCACACAAAATCGCCAAGTACCATCTTTTTTTAAAACCAACAGCACTGGACTTGCAAAGGGACTAGTACTGTGAGTAATAAGACCACGAGACAAGAGCTCCTTGACTTGCTTTTCAATCTCATTTTTGTGTTGTGGAGAATACTTGTAAGGTTTGGCATTCACTGGGATGGCCCCTGGCACCAAAGGTATATGATGATCATAACACCTACTAGGTGGCAGAGTCTTCGGTTCCTCAAACACATCCCTGTAAGATTCCAACACTTGCTCTAACTGTGGTTGTATATGTTGAACTCGCTCGTGCGGTACTTTCTCCACTATAGCCAGTGCCCAAATGTCATTGCCTTTGGCCCACTTCCATATCCGTTCTCGCCGACATCACCTGAGGTTGAATGCTTGAGACTGATACGCCTTGCAGAGTGATCAACTGCCCTTGGTTTGTAAACTCCATGGTTCTTCTTTCCCAATGGCACCGCATAGGACTATGAAGTTTGAGCCGCTCATAGCCTAGTATGGCATCATAAACACCCAGGTCCAACACTTTCATGTCTGACTTCAGAGTATGGCCCGATGTCCACCACTCCATTTGTGGTACCCATTGATCAGTCACCATGGTTGTCCCATTGGCCAATTTCACTTGTCTTGCTCTTGTAGGTAGTGGAGTAATGCCCACGGTTTGCAGAAAAGTGGCACTCACAAAACTATGAGAACTACCACTGTCGACTAATATCAACATCACCTTGTTGTTCACCAAAGCTCTGAGTTTCATGCACTCCCCAGTGTCAGTACCAGATATGGCATTTAGGGATAAATTACAAAAATCTTCGGCGAGCACATCTTCCATGGCCAATTGATTAAGGACTTCTTCAGTCAAATCCAGATCCAAACTGTTGAGGACCAGAGCGTTGGCTTGGACAGATTGTTGTGGTCTTTTTGCACACACATTCTTGTGGTTTGCATCATAAGGCTCAGCACAAAAGTAGCATAGATTGTTTGCTCTTCTATAATCTCTGGTTTGCCTCTCTCTCCATAGAGAACTGGTTGGCACATTTTGTTTGCCCTCATTCTTTGTCATTGCTCCTGCAGTCACCCGCTGAACTGGACCAGATCGGCCCCATTTCATCTTGCTCTTATCAAGAACTTGCTGCTGGATTCGGGCCAGTAAAATAGCCCGATCCACAGTTTTCGGTACTTGGGCTTGCACCACTCCACCGATATCAGGTTTCAGACCTCTAACAAACTGTGTCACAAAGAACAGGTCCCCCAAACTACTATTATGCATTGCCAACTGATACTGAAGGTCTTCAAAAGATGCAATGTAGTCCTCTAATGTGCCAGACTGTTGTAGTTCCAATATCTGATTCAAGCCATCTCTGTAATCATTCCCTCCAAATTTGTTCTCCACAGCTGCAATGAAGGTTCTCCAGTCTCCCAAACCATGGTTGAGTTTATACACCTTCAACCACCTAGCTGCTTTATCTTCCATGTTCATGGATGCTAATGTACTCCACATTCCAGGAGGTATTTCAAAGAGACTGAAATAGTCTTGACACTTGTCCTTCCAAATACAAGGATCAGTGCCATCAAATTTGGGAAAAGTCATCTTGGGCACCATGTGTTTGAGTGAAAATTTATCTTCTCCAGACCTTTTTGTTTGACAATAGCCCCCCTTGCTTGTGCCTTGACTCTTCTGATTGAACTGATAGAAATCATTCTCAAACGAAGTGTCAGAAGAAGTGGGGCTTGCAGGAGCATCCTGTTTGCTATTCATCTGATTGATGGTCAATTTAGCCACCGCTTGTCCTGTGACTTCAATTTGCTTTGTCAGTAATTGTTGGTCCTTCAACATTTGTTCAAGAACCTTTGTCGACATCTCAACCTTAGTGTCCAGTTTCTGTTGTTTCCCCTCTATTTCAGACATCTTGCTGAACAGAATATCCATGTTATCCGCCATCCGCTCCCATCTACTATCCTCCTTGGCTGCAAATTCCTCCATACGGTGCAGCAAAATCTGAGTCTGAACAGATGGCTTAGGTGGAGCCGTGGTGATCGCGCCCTAAGTCAAGCAACCGACAGAGCGATTTTGGGGACGACCTCGAGAAGAGGTACGCACTGCGATCGCTCAAAACCGAGGGAGTATTGCAATCACTCACCCACTTCACTGACGGTCGTCGGGGATGATCGACGCCGCGCCTCTGTTCGACTTCGTCTACAGCCGCCCGCGCCCCCGAATTTCAGGTGCTTCTCGCCTCCAGAATCCCACGAACTCAGATCTACCGCCACCACACGCCACCAACAAAAAGACTCTTCCAACGAACTCAACTCCGGCGCCACCAGATCAGAAATACCCACGAATGCCGAAATACACCTTGATACGAAAGAGCTGTGGCGTCCTGGTGCCAAATCTCCCGCAAATCGACCAGCGTGCTGGGAATTACAGGGAAATCAAGAGCTATGACCAAATTCACGGTACACGGCCCGATCTCACCCTACCGTAGCGTTGCTAGGTCAACCGACGGATTCCCGAGATCACAAAGCGAGCCAGCGCGCGTCGAGGATACACCGAATCTGATACCACTTGATACACCCGTTGCCGCCGGCAAGCCGCCGTCGACGTGAGTTGCATCCAAGAGACAGAGATTCGACGGGGAAGGGCAGGGAACCCTGAACCCCCAAGACAGTTTGTCTATTTCCTTTTCAGATTAATCATAATCCTTACAGACTTGCGGCTGTAGCATATAGCTAGCCGGCACACCACTGGCCCCACACACGGGTCCACACGACAGACTCAAAGTTGAAAACGCTTAATATAGTACGAAAACGTATTACAACATTACACCTTTAACTGGGTCATGACAGGGGAATCATCGTAGTCACCCGGCGATTGCGGAGACGGCGACCGCGGTGGGTCCAGCGTGGAGCTGGGAGAGGAACTCGGCCAGAACCACCACCGATCACCTCCGTCCGGTGAGGAGGGGGAATAAAGCGGCGAGTAATAATTCGGGAACGGCGACCCGGGAGAAGTAGGGCTCGGAAGCGTGTGACGGCCGGCGGGGGTGTAGGGCGACGGCGGGGATTTGGCGCGGAAGGACGGGGAAGTCGAGCTGTGCGGTGGTGGAGACGCCATGGTGGACGACGGACGCCGCGAGCCTTGCGCGCTTCACCGATCAGCTCCGAGCGGGAGATCGAATCGGCGGGGAAGCCGCCAACCGCCCGTACCCTGCCCAGCTGCCCTAGATGCAGATGCAGGACGTGCGTGGCGTCGATATCAGAAACCAGATTGGCGTGGATACTTGATCGCTGAGCCGTGACAGTGCTCGAACGAACTCTCCGGCCGTCAGAAACGGACTCATGCATACGCTGCTGACTGGATCCACCGACGACCGATTCTGACTGTCTGACAGTACTGCTGCCACTATGACTACAAGTTTTTTTTCCCTTGGATGAAATGAATTCTTCACAGTATAATTCGAGCATCATGCACAACAAAGTAACAATCAATACAGAGCTGAACAAGCATGACTGTTCAAGGAGGGATACAGTCCAGAACTGAACAAGCGTGACTTACTTTGAGACTCTGACGGGCGTTTTTGAAGGATCAAAATGCAGGTGTTCAACAGAACAAGCATTGTCGTTTTTGAACAGGTAGCTATTCAACTGAACAAGCATTGCGAATTTGAACATGGGCGTTTTTTAAGCATCAAATGCAGATGTTCTTTGAGTCAGCCTTCTCATCGAGTACTATCACGGATGCACCTGCTCCTTAGATGAGCACAGCTACTGCTGTCTATCTATCTGAGACTGACAAAAACATCGCAAAATCACTATACACGGACTGAACAAGAGAAGCTTTCTTTTGCTCACACAAAGCTATCACATCGTATATACACACCATTGCAAGTCCCCCCGAACGAAGGCAAATGCAAGTTGCAACGTCGTTGCAACCAAAGTCCGAAAAGGTACGTGCAGCTAGGACGGATGGCCCTCCACAGCGTGGAGTGATGCTCAAAATAGAAGGTGGGTCCCAAGATAAAAAACACCGACATTGTTTGGAAACACTGCAATGTGAAGCTTCACTGGTGATGCCCAAAACATAAAAAAAGAAAAATAATAAACAATCTCCATCACTTAGGGCACCAGCAATGGGTGCCTTTAGGCTCTCTATAAGGATCCACGTAGGAGAGAGGAGGTAGGAGAGAGAAGGGATTGCCGCTAGAGCCAGCGGCATTCTACAGCACGCAAATCAATACTGGTGGGCCCAACAACAGTAACTCATCTTTTTTTCATCTCGCTGTCTCGATCGATAGGATATTGTTGCCATGCCCGACGATGGTATGGGAAGCTCACAACGCAGGAGAAGAGGGAGGGGTGCTGCCGACGGGCCACTGCGGACGCGGTCTGGGCCGCCGCCGCCGAACGCCGCCGCGGAGGGCGTCTTGTCGATCTACTGGGGCATATCAGACGTGGACTGCGGTGGCCGGTGCTGGGAGGAGAAAGTTGCGCTGCCGCCGGAATCCACCGAAGAGGACATGGCCGCCGAGCAGGCGGGAAGGAGGCGGTGAAGTGTGGCGGCGGAGAAGAGCGGTGGGAGCAGGGCCAAGGCGGGATCACCGGCACGGAAACGCCGAGCGCTGCTGCTGCAGCCTGGAGCAGGCGCAATGGGCGCCGTCTGCTACTCGTCGCCGATCTACGGCCTGCATCTGCGGCGCCGGGCTGTCGCAGGTGGAAGCAGATCTCGGCCGGCGCGGGCCGCGGCCAAGCGGGGGTATGGCGGCCGCCGGCCGGATCTCAGTCACCGCCGAGCATTGGGGTGGCGGCGATGGCAGCAAGCCGCGAGCTCGGCGGCGTGGTGTTGCCCGACGGAGATGGGGGCAGAGGGGATGGGGCCGGAGGAGGAGGCGGCCGGAAGAGGGGTGCGGCTTCCAGTCCGCCAGTGCAGAGGCAGGAGGAAGGTGGCCACCAGTCCGCCAGTGCAGAGGCAGGAGGAAGGCGGCCACCGGTCCGCCGGCAAGTCGTGGAGGCCGGCTAGGACGCCATGGCCACCGGAGACTGGGGAGAGAGAAGGAGGTGTGAGGGAAAGAGGAGAAGAAGATAAGGTGGGAGTGGGACCCACACGAATTAATGTTGTAGCAGTATTGTTGGACCCATGATCTATAAAACCTGCTATATCCTATATGGATATCACTATAGAAAGCATCTTACCATAACTGTTGCTGGTGCCCTTATAGCGGTTAGGGGCGGATACGCAGCTAGGGTCACGACCATAGGCGTGGTGCAAAGGACCCTTCATAGTATTGTCAATTTTCCTGACCCAATTATGTTTTATCTGAATTGACCCTACTCCTTAGCCTAAATTCGCTCAGCTCAGCAGTCAACGTCATCTCTCTCCTTACTCTCTAGTCCTCACGTCATTGGGCAGGCGCATCTCCCGGTTGGAATGCCTGCAGATTCCGAGCGCGGGAATCGCGGCCGTCGCCCTCACCTTCTTCTTTCTCCCAGTTAATTGTCACGAAGCAAGCATACCAAACTGGATCGAAAACATTGTAGCATTATTCATGCAGATCCAATCCAATAGCTGAGCAGTCACATCTCTATCATCGCACTCAGCCAGTCAGCCAACTATTATAAATTCTCAAAGATGATGCAGTTACAAACTCAATTAGTGGCCAACGTGCAACGTTAACGCAATGCAGACTCTGGCAATCGGTGACTAGTTACAGGCTTCCTCCGGCCGATGTTGACCTCGATCTCTCGCACGGAGAGCGTCTCCGGCACGGTGGCCGCGCCGCTGGACGGTCTCCCGGAGAACGCGAGCCGTTCCCGCCGCCGGCGACGAGCCTCGTGTGTACAGGTCCCAGAGGTCAGTAGCACGCGTCTGTTTGGATGCGGGCACGCGGAGCGTAGGAATTTCTAGGGTACGCGCCAGCGTGTGCGCTCATGTGGCATGTGCTGCGAGCACAGCCTGTACAGCCGTACAGGAGATCGATCGCCGAGAAAATCGGTGAAGTGTGCTTGTCTGCTTGACACGACCAGGACGCAGAAATTTTCTTAGCTTCCTCTCAGTGATGGCTGACAGATAAACATGTCTATGCATGCATGTACGAAGAATCTAGAGCAAGGTTAAATAAACCCCCCGACGACCGTTCCCGTGAAGGGAAAAACCGGGCCGGTTTATTGCAAAACCGACCGGTTTATCATACTCGCGAATTTGTAGGCACGGTTTTGGAGTGGGAACCAGATCGGTTCGTGTACTGGGCCGGACCGGTTCCACCGGGAACCGTGCGAACCGGACCGGTTTCCACCGGTTTGCGAACCCTGATCTAGAGACACACTACATGCAATTGTTGCATGCGTGCTATTTTTTTCACAAATTACACAGTATATCGGAGACACTCACAACACACGCATACTCAGCATATAAACACCCGCGCGCAAACCCTACCCTTAGGAGTATCTTCGAAGACTGGTCCGTCACAGGCGTCTCGCTGTCAACGGGAACGTCGCCCACCACTGAAAGCATAAACGCCGTTAAATCTTGAGAAATTCGCTCTCACGAGGAGTCAAACCCAGGACCTGAGGTGCTACCGGACTCTTATAACCACTATGGGGCATGCCCTTTCGCTCATAGACCTTTGGTGTAGTCACTTTGGCATAAAGCCATAAGCTAGTGAATTATGAATTACTGAGTTATAGAAAAGTCTATCAAGTCTGTCTTTGATCTCTAAAGGAAAATAAAAGAAAAGGTCTATCCAAGAATGAAGAAACGGTACACCTTTATTTTTCTCTAGCCTATTTTATCTTTTTTTTTACAAACTCTTTTCTCCGTGATAGTTGGAGAACTGAATTGAAAGAACTTAACACTTTGCAAGTTTGCAGGTACATGATACAAAGAAAATGTTGAAGATGAGGATGCGTACTACGATATTAGCTTCTTGCAGGTACATGACACAAGAAAATGTTGAAGATGAGGATACGCACTACGATATTAGCTTCTGAATATAATTTTATAAGTTGTAAGACTGTTTCCAGCAGCATGCGCAGCTCATTCTGCATCTTCATTTTGAGGAAGGAACGGGAACTGTAGCAGCTCCAACAATACGTCTAAATGGATCTGCAAAATGAAGATGGTGGTGTCTGAAATCCCCATTCTTAGATTCTCTCCTTTCTTCATCCTCCCACGTTCCAACGGTCGCTGACCAGAGGAGGGGATCCATACCAGCAGCTGGCCGACCGCCGCGGCGCTCGTCGGCGCCACGAGCTACGGCGGCGGCAGGGAAGGAAGGGAAAATGGAGAGGAGGGCGAGGGGAACACGTTCCTCACCTCACCTTGAATGAAGACGACGCAGTTGCAGGCGGCCCAGGAGCAGGCGTGTGGCCCCCGAGGCGTCGAGCGCGGCAGCGGCAGAGGCCGCGAGGAGGGCGAGGTGGTGGTCACCGCCACCACGGAGCAGGAGGAGGAGCAGCAGGAAGGCTAGCGCCTGAGCCTTCTTGTCGTTGGGCTCTGGATCCTCGACCACCACGGCCTGGAACGAGGAGCAGCTCCGCACCGTGGGGGCGCACTGGAGCGAGGAGTTGGGCAAAACTTGGTCATACCAACAAGTGCATGTGCAGCCTCTGTTTCAGTCCACCATTTCATTTTCAGCCTCTGTTTCAGTTGTCGTAGACGAAACTTACAAATTGGACCCTTCACTTCACATGCTTGCAGATCCAAATGCAGGTGCAGTCATATGAGACCATATCTCAGTGGTTGTCAGCAAAGCATTATAAAATCTCAGAGATGCCACAGTTACATGCTCAATCAGCGCCTAACGGGAAGTCAATGCAAATTCTGACATCATGCGTGATCTGGTGCCGGTTTCCCTATAAGAATCCTTGCAATGCCAGTTCATTTCATCAATTGATCCCCACATCAACACTGTAATGTAAGAATCGAGCCATCTACTGAACCTTCCTGTTCGTTCTTCTGTGCTTCAGGAAGAGTAGAAAGCTATCTTTGCTCGCCCCTGCTGGCCCAAGAACATCTCCAGCTCGATCTCTGCTGCTCCGGGTCGGTGCAGATCATCGCAGCAGGGGGCATGGATGGGCTCATCCCGTTGGCGTGCGGCGCGATCAAGAGGCGGAGGCGCGCGAAGAAGGCGGTGGACTACGAGCTCCTCTCCTCCGCCGGCGCTCCTCCGACGTGGGGGCAGGAGCGCTTCACCGGCGGCGACTTCCATCCTCGGAGTCAGAGCTGCCGCTTCGCCGCGGATTCGCCGGCCGGCGAGCCCGGCTTCTCACGCGACGAGGATAACCGGCGCGCACCGCCTGAGGACCTCCGGGACGAGCCGCTTCCGATGGCGCCCGGCGACGGGTGGAGCGGCCCGTCCAGGTCCCGGAGGTTCAGCAGCATGCGCCTGTTTGCGTGCGTCAGTGGCGCGTAGGAATCCGCGTGGGCTTGCCATTTGTGACGCGAGCACCATCCTGTACAGTACGGAAGAGAGAGGATCGATCGGCCGAGTAAAATCGAGTGAGATGTAATAGTTGATGCGCAGCAGAAATGCACAACGAAGGGATTGATCTTAGCATTGCGCCGGTGGCATTATCACTGCGTTTTGGGATCACTGAGTTTGCGTTGTTGCATTGCCACGGCACAAACCATTCTATGAGAACAGTTTCTGTATCCGACAGCAGACAACGGATCTGATTCTCTGCAAGTTGAAATTCTTCCGCTTCAAAAGAAAGTTGAAACCTCTTTTGCCCGATTTCCTTTTATTTTGCGGCAAATAAGAGGAGAATAATAGCAGGTGTGCTCTGAATTCTGACCGGCTGGCTGCTGCTGCGCCGCACATCTGGTCGCCTCTCTCCCGCCAGGTGCCGTCCATGCGCCCGTGGGCCCACCCACGGTACCGACACCTGGGCCCAAAGCTCAGGAGCTTCTCCTTTCCCATGCCCCGGCGGCTCCAGGTCCCGTCCCCCAGTCCCCACGAGTGCCCGCGCCGAGCAGAAACCGAGCCCAACCGTTAGCATCTCCCTCCCCGAATCCATGGCCATGCATCGCCCCGTACGGCTTGTGCTGGACTCCTCGCTCCTCCTCGATCCCTCCGCCACCGGGGATGCGGCGGCGGTGGCGGCGGCGCTGCGGCCAGGGGCGGAGGCGCTCCTGCGGCGGCTGCGCTACTCCAACCTGATCGTGGTATGAGTGACTTGATTCATGATCTGCCGTACTGTTCGAGGAAAATGCTCTCGCTAGATTGACCCAGGAAGTTGGCTGAATACGCAATCTTTCCTGTTCACTGACGTCCTATGCTTGAATATGTGGGTTCAATTCAGGGGATGCAAGTCTTGTGATTGATGGGATGGTTGTTTACTGTGTTCAAGTTTTTGCCCAGCTGTTCACATGCTTGCTATAGGTGGATCATTAGAGTTTAGAAGAGTTCATATGAATCGAGCAAGCAATGGGCAATAGTGCAGACTGCAGACTGGTTGTTATACAGCTAAAAGTGGTACTTTTAACACTGTTCCTTGAGATATATTCATATAATGGGCCCACCATGCTTCCACATTACTGCAACTTTGTTTGTCTCTTGTATCTTTTGAATGTAGTTTTAGTACATTACCAACGTGTGGAATGAGTAGACAGCTGATTGTATCCTCATCATTTTTTTCAGGTAATCTGCTATGCGGAGGGCATGTCGACTAACGAGGTGCTCTATTAGGTTCATGTCTATAATTCGTTTCCTCTTGTGATACTTTTCATCCCATTTATGCGGCACTTAAGCTTTTCATGCGGTGCTACAAAAATGGCACTACTAAGAATGAGAAACTAGTCACTTATGGAGAGACCTTTTTACTGCTGATATTCCTGTTAGATTTCTGATGAATGATGTATACTTCAATAAGTTTTATGCTAGTCAGATGTTTCTAGCATGTCTTGATAAACCAAGTGCATGATAAATCATGTCAAGTTCTTCATAAAATAACCAGATAGAACTGAATCTTCAATCGATCCTCTATGATTATGATTTTTCATGTTGGAAGCGTTGGCCAATCTGTGGACACTGCTTGAATTTTGAACAGTTGAGACATAAGCTGGCTGGTTTCTTCAGTAGAAAGATGTCTGAAGTGTCAAAACTTACATGTCAACTGGGCTTGACCCTACAAAACTGCTATGAAAATACTAGTGTTCTGCTATTTAGCAAACGTGTTTTTTCCCTGAAAATGTCATAGCAGCTTAAAAGAATGTTATGCTTACACATTTCCCTATTTCCTTCTATTAGTCAGGCTTTCTTGAAATGGTCACGAGATCACACTCCTTTGGATATATACCACTTCTTGCAAAAAGTGGGGATTGTTCTCCAAATGAATCAATGTTAGAATGGAGTCAAACAACTTCTTGTTTTTATGTGACTTCGAGAGTTGACAAAGGCCTAATTTCTGAGCTTCAGAATCACCATTGGAGGGTTGTTTCTGTAGGTAAGCAAATGCTGGCACTGAAAAGCCAGTTTTTTGTTTTCATGCTGTTTTGAGTAGGTCATCTTGTATTACGATTTTGCTCAGGATATGAATGTGGTGGTGCATCTATTATATATCGGAACAATTTTCCTAGTAAGGGTTGATGCTTGACAGTAACTGATATTCTTTTTGGTCCAGGTAATGAATGCAGCATAGAGGTCCCTGGGGTTTTAAATGTTGGAAGGCTTCAGGAGTTACTTCTCACTTTGGCTACTTTAATTAAAAAGGTAAATCGTCCTTGTATCTACTTACTCATTTTCTGCAATTATAAAGTGCATATAATTTTTAAATCTACCCCTTTCTTTGATTTAGGAAATAGGTGGCTCGTCTGTTCTGGTAACTGGGTATGTAATGAAACAATCACGCGAGGAGGACTTTGCAAGGGCAAGTTTCCTAAGTTTGTTACTGAATGTTAACTTGGTGTTGGATATCAACTGCAACATCATGCTCTTCTTATCTTGCTTACAGAGAGGCGCATTTCCCATATATCCTACTAAGGATGGTCTTATCTTTGTTCCTCTCTCATTTGAACTTCCTATAAGTTCACAACTGCAAGAAGTTGATATGGTCCTCCACAAAATAACAGATGAGATTGTCAAGATTGATCCAAACTGCTCCATCGATTTTCCAAAAGGCATCTCATTTTCTGCAGGAATGTCTGAAATTATAAGGTAAATCACTAGGCCTTACTTAGATTTGAAGGAAGTAATTTCGTGGGAGTGTATGTGAATGTTTTTCTAATGCTTACCCTAGTAATTATGTTATGACAACAATTATTTGAAACATTGCTGTGCCTCTCTATTATTTCTACATTGTAATCAACAGACTGATTTGACTATCAGAGGAAGTCAGCTTTCTGAAATTTGTTTCCAGAACACTGTTAAATCTCAAACTATCAGAATGCTGTAAAGAAGCTTTAACTCCATAGCCCAACTTTTTGTGCATTGACCAATCCGGAGTGGAGATTGCCTTTGTCTTGATAATAACTTTGCTGTGCGCAAACATATATATATATATATGTATATATATGTATATGTATATATATATATATATGTATGTATGTATATATATAAGTAAGGCAAAACAGAGTTAAACTGTGAACTTGTGTGATGTTCTGTACATGAGCCTAGAAAAGTGAAGATTTATGCAATAATATTTGCTGTTATGAAACTTCATGTTTTTCTTTGTTGTACTTCATTATCCTGTCTCACTATATTCCTGTGTTAAGCAGGTTTGTGGAAGAGCTCCCTGACTTTTGCATCATCGATCCATTTAGAAATATTTACCCGTTGCTTGATCGTCTTCAAATCCAAAATATACTCGTCCGATTGCAAGAACTTGGCACCGAAGGAAAACCAAAACTTCGAGCACCATATTCTTTGAAGGTTATTTTATTGTGGTTACCTCTTTTAAGTTATCAGACGCTATTTTGAGCGTTTATTAGTGGTATAATTTGCCTAACTAGCCATTTTTGTAAAACAGGTTGATAACTTTCATGATGGTGAATTAGATAAGCATCTAGCAGAAGCTAATCTATCCTTCCCACTCATTGTGAAACCACAAGTAGCTTGTGGAGTTGCTGATGCCCACAATATGGTTTGCCTTTTGTCATTGTATTTATATTCTTATACGTGTTGGACCATATGCTTATATGGTTTCTGAATCGTCACCTCTTATCATCATTTTCATGGAGAAAAGGCATTCCCATGCGCCACAACATTAAATCCAAAGCTTCGAAAATTTAAAGTTTGGCTTTACTTTTCCTCGCGCAGCTGAATCATGGCTTTTTCTGTGTGCAGGCATTAGTTTTTCAAATTGAGGAATTTAGCAACCTTAGTGTGCCTCTTCCAGCTGTACTGCAGGTACAAGTACAACATTGCTCTTTTTCATGAATTTCCTTCCTTCTGGTTTTGTGATGTATCTTTCAGCAACTGACCTGCTCAAGAGCATTTTCAGGAATATGTTGACCATGGATCCAAGATTTTCAAATTTTATGTAATTGGAGACAAAGTTTTCCACGCCGTTAGGAATTCAATGCCTAATGCAAGTTTTCTGAAGCCATCTTCAGGAGGAGAACCTCTTACATTCAATAGGTACCCTTTAAGCATTACACACACAAGTAGTGGACTGCTTCATTATCAGTTGATTGTTCCAAGCTTGGCACTATAACACTGAACTACGCTTTGATTTGGCTTCCACCAGTTTGAAGACACTTCCGGTGGCTACTAAGGAGCAGCAACTGCAAACAAGGGTGCAGGTCAACAAATCGGTAGATACTGATTTAGTAGAAGAGGCTGCAAAAGTTCTGAAGGAATCACTTGGACTTACGATATTTGGATTCGATGTCGTTGTAAGTATCCTACATTTTGTATGTATGATGGTTCTGGTGTTCACTTTAGCCATAAGCCATTATGGTTCCTATCATTCTCTAATTAGGATATGTAAAATTGGTTAGCCGAAAGCTGCATTGTATCAAGATATCGGTTAAGTGAGTGTTCTTTGGTTATGCAGGTTCAAGAGGGCACTGGAGACCATGTCATAGTGGACCTAAACTATCTTCCATCCTTCAAAGAAGTTCCTGATTCTGAGGCGGTGCCTGCGTTCTGGGATGCAATCAGGCAGACATACGAGTCAAAGAGAGGGAAAGCGCAAACTTAGTTCAAGGCTTCCCAATGAGCAGATCAACCTGATGGTCTAGCAGAAGCCTGCTTGCCTCTTAGAGAAAGAACTCGAGTTTGCATTTCACCAAACATAATGATTCTGGAGCAAACATGAACAATGTTCAGCTCCACTTGTCGGAAAGTAGGAATAAGTGAAGATGGATAGCTTAATAATGAATAAACCAAGCTGTGTTATACTTGTTAATCTCATCATTTCTGCGCACTCCATACCATGTGGATGTCAATCTGAGCAACCCTGTGAACACAGCTGCAATTTTAGAAATGGGAACTGTGATATGTGTACTGCTGCTGCGCATATTGGTGTCACATCTCTGTGCATCTTGACGTGTACCATCTGATTTGCTAACCGAGTTCAGCAGAAGTTTGTCCACGTAACTCAAACTGAGATGCACAGCATGTTCCTGAACTTCCTTGTTGAGCGAAATCTGAAGCCTCATTTGTAACCTGTGGCTTGGTCGGACTCGGACCTTGCTGTGCGGATTTGTTGATTTGTTCAGATCTGGAGCGGTGTGAATTGATTGATTGATCGGTTGATCCCCCAATGTCTGAGCAACTCCAAGAATTTCAATAGTATCGAAGCCAGTATCAAGCAGACGTCCATTGCCGGCGAGGTGACAGGTCAACCGTCGCCCGCAGAGTAGAGGTCAGCTCGTCACAAACTGTGGCCGGCTGGTGCCTTTGCAGGGAGCACAATGGAACTTCTCTCCGGAAGACGAGATGGCTACCTTATTCTTTCGCCGCCCGTGGTCCGTCGGAGAGCGCGGCTACCATTGGTGACCTCCATCAGCCACCTCGACGATGGAGGTCAAGTGAGGCCAAATTCACATTGATGGTCGGCCCGTACGTCGCGACCGCAGACGGCATGCCATACCGTCACGCCGGAGGCTCCCCGCCGGCAACCTCGAGGCTCGAGCGTCCGCCGCCGCTGGCGCTCGGACGCCTCTAGAACTAGGGCCGTTTCTTGTAAAGGGATACAAAAGTAAAGGGCCATATCGCAAGGTTCCCTCGCGACTTTTTTGGACTTCGCAGATCTTGGCCGCAGGAGCTTGATCGGACGGTCAAAACGTTCCCGAGTTTGGATCGCGATTATTAATCCCTATCCAAATCAGGGCTGGAATAAAGAAAAACGTGTTTGAAGCCCTTTTTCATAAAATCCTTCGGCTGCCCTTGGGTACTACTGCGAATACATACAATCGCTATCCCATAGGCCTTGCGGATGGTAAATATTGGTGTTAGTGATAGTTTTTAACTCCTCCAAATTAATATATAAAAACTAAAACCTCCATCACTAACACCTTGGATGTTTGGATGGAGGTGTTAGTTTGCATTTAAAGTATTTTTTCCAATCAGTTGAAAAAGGAGAGAGAGAAAAGGGGTGGGGTTCATCAAAGTAACACCAATTACCACCTCTTGGAGGTGTTAGTTCCAACTAAGGCTCCGTTTGGGAGGGCTCCAAGCGGCTTCGGCAAAACGACTCCATCTCCTATAGCAGTCCTGTAGCGTGGAGCAGCTCCGCCTCCTTCCCTCCCTCCCCTGTCATTGACAAGTACACTGTAGCAAGAAGCCTATGAAGCTTGGTTTGGGTGGCTCCGCCGGCTCCGTGCTACAATGGTGGAGCTGGAGCCGGCGGGAGCCCTCCCAAACGGGGCCTAACACCAAACTAACACATGTGTTTGACTCCAAAGTGTTAGTTTACTGTAAATCGACACTAACGCCTTCATCTAAATATGGCCATAGTCAAAATGCGTCGCGATTAATAATCGCGATCCCGGGATGTAAATGAAGAGAAATTCACCATATAGGGGTTGTTACGAAAGAATTTCCTGGAGTCAACACTGGCCACCCATGCGACAGTTGACCCGGCCGGCGGTCGGGACCCTTCGCCATGGCCGCCGCCGCGCGGCCCGCCGGTACGCTGCCGGAGAAGGCGATTTCCCTGTGGGAGAAGGAACACCTGGGTTCTTGGGCGCGTCTGGACTGAGGCGGCGCAGTGGTATGAGGGCGTCCGGCTCCGTGACGGCCTTGTAGGGCTGAAGAGCAATCGTCGAGGCGGCAATGGGGAAGGTCAAATCTATGCTCTGGAAGATGCAGCTGCAACCTGCAATAGCTCGTCGCCGTCGCCGTCGACAACTGTTATCTACCAATCGAGATGGAGACGCGAGTGGAGCGGGACAAGCTGCACGACCACCACCTCGGCTCAGAGCTGAAGGTCAACCCGGACCTAGAAGGGAAGGCGTCGAGGCGAGAAGATAATCAGAGGTGAAGAACCTTCCAGGCTTCTAGCTTCTTCTCAATTCATGTCATGGTGGTTCTGATTTCTGATCTGACGCAACATGCCCTCTACCAAAACGCCATTTGGAAGCAGTTTGAGATGGATGGCATGATGGCCTGCAGGCAAAGGCCAAAACTGAGGAAAACGAATTTGTGCCATATGGAGGCCAAGGAGAAAGGAACATCGCACCGAATGAATCATCGACTCTGACAATTTGTGAATATGTCCATCCGGTCGCATATGCATGTCCCTTTCACCAAACACATCTCTTACATTTGTTCACATCGTGTGGAGCTCCAAGAATATGGTTTCAGCAGTGCCGGCACGATTTTGGTACTTAAGAGTATTCCGGCAGCCTCATTCCAAGATGGTGATATATGCTACGACTTTCGCAGCGTCCCAGAGCCTTTGGGGATTGCTGTTCAGGCATTGTGATTAACGACCTGCGCTCCTGAAGATGGATCGCGTGAAGAGATTCACTGGCATGGCAAAGGGCGCGTCTGTGGTCCCAGTTCGGAGAGATGAAGATGAGAGCTTGGTTCTGTTTGGGGAGCTGTACAAGCATGAGAAAGAAAGGGATGTGAACCTCCTTGAACCAATGTTCTCAGTGGAGTTTGAAGCTGTTCAAGGTGAGGTCTACTTTTTCTGGACATTTTTCTTGTATTATCACTTAGAGTCTTAATCCAATCAGAAGATGTTTACACATAATCATGTCTTACAAAACAAGAATTTTTGATTGAGTGTTTCAAAACATTCTTAAAAAAATATCAAGAGAAAGTGCAACTAATTAGTTTTCCAGAACAGATCATCTGATGAGGTTGGGTTGCTTCTTTGACTGAACGCAGGAGAGGGTCGCATGTTTAAGCTTCCTTCAGGAAAGAGGGATTACCTCCTACCAGATGGTGAAAAGCATGATTATGATTGGTAAAAAAACATAGGGTCCCTGACTTTAATAATATCCGGATGCATCATCCATTGTTTCATTTCTGTTGTCAATCATTTCTTTAGATTAAGGAATTAAGTTCCACCCTCAGCTATCAAAATTCGAAAGCCCATTTCCGTTGTCAAACATATCAGTTCATTTCAGGCTCAAGACTCCTCCAGCAACACCACTATTTCCCTCCCTTGAGATGGAAGCCAACTCCTCCCAGATGATTTTTCAGAAGGAGCTGCCTATCCTTCAACCAGTCAGGACTTCAAGGGTATGATGAATGACACTAGTATGTAAGAAATCGGATGCTCATTAGCCTAAGAGGGGGAGGGGGTGAATTAGGCAATCTAAAAACTTAACCTATGACTTCACTATTTTTACACAAAGATAAACTAGAACATACTATCTAGATGTGCAACTAGGGTTGCTCTAGTGTGAAACTCCCATCCCAAAACAAGGTTTGCAACCTATAGCCAATCCTAGCATGATACTACTCTAGGAATGTAGAGGCAAGCAAACATTGCAAAAGAGTAAATGCGGAAACGTAAAGGGGATGAGAGGAAGCAAACTCTTGACACAAGATTTATCCCGTGGTATCGGTAGGCACTAAGCCGCCCCTAGTCCACGTTGTTGAAGCACTCACACAAGAGTATCGCTTCCCGGTCACCAAGGGTGCGTTTGCGAGGGTGGCTGAGGCTGGCTCGGCCTGTCCGTCACGGCCAGGCCAGCCAGAGCACGGCTGCAATGGTGCAATGTCGCATGTTTGTCCTCCCGGTCCAATCTAGCCAGGCTCATTTGAGATTGTGTTTGTGTGCTTGTACTTGGCAGCTATGCATACCTTACACCCATGGAGTGGTAGCTTTACCCCTCCACTCCGCTCCCCACCCCGTCCAAATCTCGCGGCTCAACAGGGTGGGCTCCCCGGCTGCGGCGCGAGCACGCACAGCTCCATGGCGGTGCTGCTGCCGAGCTCGCGGAGCTCCATGGCGACGCGCGCGGGAGCGGACCGGGGAGGAGCGGCGGCTCGGCACGACGAGCTCCCGAGCCGCAATAGGCGGGGACGGCGGTTGCGGCGCGGTCCGCCGAGCCGGTGATGGGGTCCTCGCGTCGGGGCAGATCTTGATACGGAGAGTCCGACCTCGGCGCGGTCGCCGGCGTGGGGAGAGCAGGGTGCAGCCGCCGGAGGAGGCTAGCGCGAGGAAGGCCGGTGCGGCGGCGCAGGTGTGAGCCGAAGACGGAAGGTGACGCGAGTCACTCCTGGGAGCCCACGCGAGCGCACGACGTGCTGCAGCGAGCCCGGCTCCGAAGAAACGTAGGAAATCGGCGTTTCTTCACAGCCGGCGAGCGGCGTCATTTTTGGCTCTCGAGAGCCGGGCTCGCTCGCGAGCCAAGACCGCAAACAGGGGAGCTTGCACCCCACGAGCGCATGACCGGCCGGAGCCACCCTCGCAAACGCGCCCCAAGTCTCTCCCAAGAGTACCACTTGACTCGCCACAAAGGCTAGCCACTTAGGCACTTGCCAAGCTCTCTTGGTCACCTTGATGCCGCCTCCACTAAGGAGCTTCTCCACCAAGGAAGGGGGTCTCCACGTCCCCCGCACAAAGTGTCCTCGCCGCTCCACACCAAGCCGGAGGGTCGATGACGATTATCGGTGAGCCACTTAGGCCCCAACGCTTCCGGCGAACCTTGTACAACTTGATTCACTCAAGAATCACCTCACAAGGTTGGCACAGCCTTGCACTCTCTCATTTCTAAGCTAAGCCTAGCACTAAGCACATACACTAAGCATATGCAAGTCTATGGATGAGCAATTAAGCACTTGGATGGATTGGATATGATCTTCTAGGTGTCTTGAACTCCTCTGCACTTCCACACAATCCAGCAACCTCAAATGGGTGAGTGGAGGGGGTATACATAGCCCAAGGCATCCAAAGAGCCGTTGGCTAACGGCCTCTGAAAACGTAAGCGTTGGATGAACCGATGCTATGATTTTCCAGGGCATCGGTTCATCCGGTGCCCCTCCCACGTCACTTAGCCGTTGAGGTTCTCTGACAGAACTGCTCCAATGCTATGCTCCGACGGTCCGGTGCTGAAGAACTCTTCGCCAAACCCTTACTGTATGCATCTTCAAGAGCGTCGGATGAACCGCTGCTTCACCGTCGGTTCATCCGGTGCTGAAGCTCCAGTCTTGGCGCGTCTCTGTCTTGATTCAAATGAAGCGTTGGATAGACCGACGGTGTCCACACTCATGCCGTCGGATCATCCGGTGCTACTGTCTTCGCTTCTTCTTCTCTGCAACTCGTCCGACGCTACTAGAAAATGGACCGTCGGTTCATCCGACGGTGCCTTTGTTTTCACCCAGTGTACCAACTCGTCCGACCATTCCACTGACGCTTGCTATCTAGGTGCCGTCGGTTCATTCGACGGTGTCCTTTCTTTTTCTTTTCTTTCTTGTTTTTGACCCTTGAAAAATAGACTATCTTCTCAATTTGGCATGTGGTATTTTGGCATCTTTGGTACCTAGAAATGTCTACAAAGACATGCTAAACAATATGGTTAATCCCATTGATCATGTTGTCATGAATCACCAAAATCATACTCGAACTCATGGCATATGAGGCCATGTTCGCTACATAGTACCTCTCACCTTTACATATAAATGATGAACTAGTTCAAAACTTCAATAACTGTCATCAAGCTGAAACACTCGATCAGGAATCCAAAACATTCCGCTAATTAATCATCTAATCTTTTGAGAAGCTTATCCAAACCAAAGGGGAAGTATTTGATATTTTCAGTACAGATTCTTTTAAAAAGAAGAAGAAAAGTTTGGGTTCTTTTTTCCTTGATCCTACTGCAACATTGTGAAACTTGTACAGTTCTCAAGCAAGCCTGATGCTACAAGCGCATCAACAACGTCTGGATCGCCTACCTCCAGCTCCACCAAGTCTGTAACTCCAACAGCAAGGCCCAGCTCTTCATCATCAAAGAAAAGCCTCAACAAGGGAGCTGCTGCTCCATCTAAAGAGCAGGATTCTGCTTACAGAATAGATAAAAGGTCCAGCTATACACCTCTGACGAATAGGCAGCACAATTCAATTCCTTCAGCTCCAACAACTACCACTGCAGCCACAAAAGCATCCAAGAATGCTTCAGGGAACAAATCTCAACCATCAAATGCAGTCAAGAATGTGGCCAGACCAGACAAGGCATTGAAGAACGTTACAGCACCCACTACGAAACCTCGATCGAACGATTATTCAGTTGGTGCAAAGGATAAGAAGGTTAATGCTGGCACCACCAGGAGACTATCATGCCCGCCCGCTGCAACAACGAACAATGTGCAGGCTGCAGCAGCATCAAAAGGGAGGAGCAGAGCTGCCACCGGCGCTGTGCCCGCTACACGTAAGGATGCCGGTGCCACTGATGTAGTGCTGAAAGGAAGGAGGAGAGCAGGAGAGGAGAAGGAGCAGAGGCTAAAGCTGGGAAGCCTTGCAAAGAAGTGAGGACAGTGGTTTCAGATGATGAAAACAGATTGGTCTTTCTGTTTCAGGTGGGGATGCAAAGAGAGTAACATCCATTTCGACCCAATATATGCAAATACACTTAATGGAATGAACTTGCATGTATTTATTCATTATGAGTTACTTATGAAAATACATGTACCTCAAAGTTCTTCGTTGTTCATGTTCTTGGTGATAGTGACGCCGGCCGCCATTGGTTAAATCCATGTGGTTTGATGGTTTCCAAAAACGTTCACCATGTGTTAAATGTATATATAATGGCAAGTTGAGAACCATATATGTTGTCGCACAAAATATTTTGGATCCAAGAAGTTAATTCGTTCGCGCATTAGTAAACGCAACTCCTAATCTGCAAGGAGTTGAAAGTTTAGAAGCATTTGCTTAGAGTCCACCGAATAGACCCTTGCACTTTTTTTTACTGAAAAAGAAGATAGCAACTTGTGCACCACTACCCTACGCAAATTCTTCCAGTTGTCAACCCATATGATTCCGTCCGCATCTTCGTCAGGACTTCACTTTTCCATAGAAGTTTCTCAACTTCAGCCTTGTCAGTATCTCATGTAGCAGAAGCACCAAGATCGACTGCTAATAAGGAGTAGAACACCAGAGACAGTTACACGAGTCAGCAGCGTTGAACCGAACCATGGAACTGACCGAGACGGCGAGACGTGAACCCAATGCTACCCACGAAATGGTTCTGCGTGCCTCTCTGTTCTTCGTGGTCATCAAGCTGGCGCATGTCGTTTTGCAGTGGGCGGAATCGTCTGCCGCGTCCAACTGAATGATTGCTGACTGCTGGGGCTGAAGCGATCACCGATCAGGTCCAATCGCCAATTCGACAAGTCATCGTGTGCGTGCGCAGTGTTCAGTCGCTCTACGTAACTACGGCGGATCAAACAGGCACCTGGACTTGCGGTTAACCGGCTGGAAACGCAAGAACAGGCTCCAGAGGTGAAGATGCTGGCGAGATGGTAACATTCTAAAAATATCTGCTTGTTTTCACAAGGGAAAGAGCAGCAATTTCAACGATTTTTACGGTCATTTCTTACCTCGGAAATAACAGCACCACAGGCATTTGCATTTGATTTGACAGAACGGCTGCAAATGCCGCATAATCATGACGGTCAACAAAGTTCAAAAAAATAATCAACATATGGCTGTCCCAGTTTTCTCCAGTCCAAGTCCAAAAGGTCATTTGTGACCATGGTTTTTGGCCTCAGTTTACTCAAGTCTCGTTATCACCATATGAGCATCCATGATCACATTTTGACACACGGGCAACTTATTCCATACTATTCTACTACACAGATACAATTCATTGTTCTCATTTCCATCTAAGGGTGCAAAGGGGTAACCATTAGGTGCACCTCCAAACCTATTTAGTTCAATCATTTGAACTACTTTTTCAAAATTTTGAAGAAGTAGTACAAATAAATGCACTATAGAGGTTCGGAGGTGCACCACATTATAATCAACTTGCACCCCTATTTCCATCCACGATAATAATAAGCATATGAGAGAGACATGTTGCTTGGCAAATACTCATATTTTGCCTACAAAAAGTTGCTACTCCTATCACCTGGAATTCACCCCCTCTGCTCAGTGCTCACGGAAGGAGGCTGCAGACTGCAGTTAACATACAAGTGCCATGTTCTAGGCCTAAACATAGTTCGAGTCAATCCCACTTAATGCCATGGAATAGTCTCAGGCAAATGGGTTCATATATACAGGACTCAGACGACAAAGCATTGTCGGTATCCTATATGGCATACATCTTCTTATATTCGCTGTTCATCAGCTCCGTTTCCGAGTCAACTGATATGGACCATGACTGGCTTGTGGAGGTCCTCCTGATCTTCCTCATGTTCTTCTCTTCCATCCTGTGAGTAACAATGCAATAGCACATGGAACCGAGAGTGGCCACCATGATGATAGTGCCGATTGCCATTGTACACCAAGCCAACCACTGGTCATCTCGGCCAACGACAACATAGGTCAGTGCTATGAACGCTGCTGAGATGCACAGGCATGCGAGCCACATCAACTTGTTTATCACAAAGACCATCTTCTTCTTTGCCTTCTGTTCGACGACAATTAGAGAGGTCTGGACAACAACAACAGCAAGGGAGATAAAGAGTGCCAAGGCATCGAAGACCAAGAAGATTATAAAGGCTGGATTGCTGGCTATCAATGCTTGACCCAAGGTCAAGTTCGGATCAGGTTGTGGAGGCATCGACTCCAGAAAGTTACCAGGGAGCTGGAATATGGCAGCAAAGGCAACGGTAGCAATAAGCACTGCAACTACAGTATTGGAGTTGATGGCATTGTTTAGCCCACCAATGTGGAGCTTTTGAATTCTCTTCTTTATTTTTTGGAATTGCATCTTGGTCTGGCGTGTTTGCTTCATCTGTGATTGAACGTCATGCCTGATATCACTGACTGTCTGCTTAAGCTGCTTTGCTGGATTAGGAGGATTTACTTGCTCTTTTGCAGTTACACCACCAACCTCTTTCAGGATGTTAATGAGCTCTTCATTACCCTGTTTCTCTGCAATAGCAAAAGCAGTCTCTCCAGCTCTATTAACCGCATTGATTTCAATCCCTTCAACTGATATTAGGGTCTGAACCATCTGCAAGGACCAGGTTATTCAAGTTAGTAATCAGTTCTTTGAAACGCTTAAAATTCTTAATTTTTAAGTTCCAAAGAAGAAAGGATTCCCATTTTTTCAGTAGACCCTGAATTTACTTTTCTTTGATTCTGGGAAAGATGCAGATTCTTCCTATAACTATTTTGGAAAACATTGGATACTATAAGCACTATTTAAATAATATCTCATGAATGCAAGTAACTTCAATCCTGAGCAACATAACTTCAACCATAAGTAGGACAAAACCTCAGATTATTAAAACGTAAAGAGGAAGCCTGAAACGAGGAAACCTCTGAGATAAGATACTTACAATGGTGTTTCCCTTCCGAGTTGCAACATGTAGTGGTCTGTTCCCCTTGCTGTCTTCCACATGGATAACTGAGACATCAGGTTTCAACAACTCGAGCAAAATTTCCGCATTTTGGCCTTTTGAAGCCATGTGTAGCGCTGTCTGTCCCTTCTTATCTGTTCTGAAACCAATCCCTGGATCCTTATTTAATAGTGCAGTGACCACCTCCACATGACCCATTCTTGCTGCTGAATGCAAAACTGTCTTGCCATTATTTCTTGCAATCCTAGCAAGGCTTGCATCTGTTTCTAGCAAAAGATTAACAATATCAATGTGCCCCTGAGTTGCAGCAGTGTCTAGAGCAGTGGCATTTACGGAATTTGTTGTCATAGCTAATGCAGGAAAGGCTTGTAGCAGCTCCTTCACGACATCTGCAAGAACAGCAAATTGAACTGATATAGGTATGCTTTTCTCAAAGAAGAAATGAATAGAAATAATTTGGAAAAATAAGATAATATAAAACACTGCATTAAACGGTTACGAGTTAAAACAGCATTTTGTTCTTCATGACAGCATACCAAATCAAATATTTGAAATTACACAGCCTGATTGGTTTGGTGATGGTTTGATACTGAGCAAACAAGTATTAGGGGCTACTATCTCATCGCTAGATCTAGGTCCAAGTAAAATATATTTCATGTTCAAAAGGGTTGCCGCTTCTTTGTTCTAGACATACAAACGATACTTTTAGCAAGGTTGTAGAAAACTGTAAATCATTGTAAATCAATAATCTATCCACAAAACGAAGAAAGACAGACATGATATGTTGAAACCTAGAACAAATAAGCCAAGTAAATTTATCAGCCATTTCTTTGCAGAAGGTAGTTGAGTGTAAATGATTTAGCACTTCATGTCATTAGGAATAAATTAGGGAAATGGTCCCTTCATGCTCATGGAGATCCGCAGAAGTCAATGAGACACAAGTCGTTTATTATAAACTAACAACATACCAACTGCAAGAACTAATGAATAAATATGAAAGATCAGATAGAACTGCCAGTATAAGCCAGTGAATCCGCATATTAAAGAACTTCGATCAAGACTAGCCAAATTCTCAAGCAATAGACTTGCAGGTAGTACTCATTGGGACCAAATTCAGTTATGAAGGAAAGAAACTAACCCAGATGGCCCTGCTTTGCTGCAATATGGAATGCATCGAAGCTGTTGCTGGCCTTGATCCCTGCTGACTGCACATCACAAGCCTTCAAAATCTCACAAACAACCTCTACATGCCCCTTTTCAGCAGCCACATACAGCGCAGTCTCACCATCCTGATTTGGGCGGGCAGCTAACTCTACCACGAGCTCTGGATTGCACTCCGCAAGGATCTTCTGGACATGGGCAACGCTGCCAGCCCTCGCTGCGAGGTGGAGTTCGGTGTCACCCCGCTTCCCAGGGCTGTCCTTGTTCCTTTTGAAGCTCTGCTGCTTCTCCATGGACAAGAACTTGAAGCTTCTCTGCTTCTCTATCCCCCTGAAGCTCTTCAGTTTTTGTAGCGGGCCATGTCGGGTGCTGGATTGCTTCTCCATGTTCGGTTCCATAATAAAAGGGTCAAATCAAGTGAAGATCAATTGGTTCTTTTACTTGTTAACTTTGATGCGATGAATCCCAAAATTATGAGGCCTTGCACTTGCTTAATCCAATAAACCCCTCTACCTGTGCACTTCGGCAAATATGGCTCCAGTTGATGGAACAAATATCTGGCCCCTCTATCCTTGCAGAATCTAACAACCCCCTGTACCGTCTCCTTAGCTTTGGCTCACAGGTCACAGGAACACCACTTTGCTGCTTGACAGATAAACTAGGGATCGTCCCCAAATTCATCCATACAGGTCTCCTACAGCGCGGCTAACAGGCCAATCTATACGCAGAAGACGGCAGATTTTGGAACCGAGTCCTCTCGCCCACCCTTCAAAGGCACCAAAGGAAGAGTCACATACCACCTCAAACTGCAAAAAGGGTCAGCAGAATTAGCATATTTAACATCATCTGCACATGATCCTAACGAAGAACAGCAAATCGAAGGAACATTAAATAAATTCCTAAGGAAAATGGGGGGCAACACACTTATCCCCAAGAAGGAATACAGAGAGTTCCTCACCACAGGAAAACAGACACGACGAGGAGCCAAAATCAAGAAGGCAAGGCGGCGCCCGCAGCGTAAGAATCATAAGAACAAGTGGTCCCGGAGCCAAAAAAATCGCATCTTTGTAGCACCAGCCAAGGGGGAAAAGAACCCGGTGGGAGGCTGGGTGCTAGTGGGTATCTTTGGAAGTCGGGCGTCTCCGAAGTTTTCCTCCGGCGGTCCCTCTCCTCGACCTGGAAGCTCACTTATTTAGGTTGGAGTGCTCCACCACCCCCTGCTTATCATCGAGGACGACGACTGCTGGAGGAGGAAGTGAGCACACGTTTGGTAGTCTTCCTCGGCTCTTGATTTTTTCTATTTCACCCGTGGGGGAATAATTGTGGGACTTTGCTGTCAACTTTTTTCGTGTTGTTAAAAAAACCTCATCCTCATGCAGCACTTTCTAATCGTTTGCCTTTTCCTACTGACGCCTTCAAAAATCAAAACAACGAGGTCCCCTCTCGTTAAAGAAAATGGACTGATTTATATGACTAAGATCGTACGCGAATTCTTTGTGCACGCCGTTAAAATGTAACTAGGTGATACTCCGCGCGTTACTTCGAGAATTTTTTAAACAAAATTTTAAGGTGAAATGTGAAAGTAGTGGCACCAAATATATTACATCGCAATATTCGTTTGTAAACTCATTATATATGAAAGCATGTTATTTTGTTGAGAGTGAATCATTCTAAAATCGTCAGCAGGAATTTTGTGGTGTGATATACATGAAGCCACAGAAAATCGATTTAAGACATAAATATGTGATTTGGTGGATGATGACGTAACGTATAGCGGATGGTGACATGGCGCATAGTGGATGATGACGTGAAATGATTGCATGTTGAGAGAAATCCAACCATGACTTGTAGTGGGTCTTACCTATATAAGTTTTATTGATTCTTCCGCTAACACGTAGACAATATTGGGTTTTAAATAAGTTTTTTAGCGTGCGACTTTAACCAATAGTATTTTAGCATAGTGTGTACATTTATAAAAAAATAAAGTGAAAAAAGAGACGTTCATCATGTGAAATCGAACCGTAAACACAAAAGAAATATGGTAAAGTACGTAATTTATGGAACAATAAATGTACAACATTTTTTAATATTTTAAACCTAAATATTTAGCAGTTATAATGGGGGCGTCAAAATTACGCGAGTTAGTTCGTTTGCCTGCGGTCGATTTCAGACAAGCATTTTCTTTCTTTCCCTCCCCTCACTGGTGTAGTAGTGCTGCTGAGAGAACGATCGTTCGTTTGAGAAAATCAATTGCGCAAAAAAAAAAACGATTGGAGAAAAGAAAATTGGAAACAAAATAAATATTTTTCAAAAAGTTTCATAAAACTTGTAAATAAATATTATTGAAAAAGTTTCATGAAACTGTTTGTAAAAAAGAAAAGTTTTTTAAAAAAATCTAAACAGAGTTTTAAACAAAAAATGTAAATAAACATTTTTGAAAAAATCATTAAACATTTTAAAAAGTTTTTTAAAAGTTCCACAAAACAGAAACAAATTGATAAAAGTTTCGAAAATGAAAAGTTTAAAAGGTGACGTTTTTTTTAATCGGCGGGTTATGGTCCGCCTTGTCTGAAGCAGTGAGATTGCTATTGTGGTGTCTTTCTAATCAGAGGACCTCAATCTCAAATTGGCCTAAATGTTATTACCCTTGAAGTCACGTCACAAGTGGGCGCACGGCGTGTTTTGTCTGTGTCAGATAAATTTTGGATGGAGTGACCCAAGTTTTGTTTTCCAGTAGTCACAAAAAAAAGAAGTTTTGTTTTCCAGTTTGGGGCGATTTTTAAATTGATATTTTGCCCGGTGGCGACATAACAATATAACGTATTTTGTATTAGCATGAGCCGCAGTCGCACATGCAAGTGGGTTCTCCCACTCTTTTTGTTCTTTTGGGCAGCGGGTCACGACGCAGTAGTCACCAAGACGGTTGGCGGCCGTGGTGGTGGTGGCTCTCAACGTCGCCGCTGGTGTGAGCAGGCAAAAAAAGGCAGAGGGGGCCAACGCCTATCACGAACCCCACACGTTAAATTCTGACGACGATGTTTTTTTGGTTCCACGCGTGGCCATCGTTAATATATTGCGGTAAAGACGACTAACAGTGGACTGACTCGGTGGGGCCGGATCGGAGCGAGATGCCGAGCAGTAGTAGCAAAAGCAGCAGCGGCCTCGTGACACACAAGTTACGCATGGAAAAAGCACACATGAGTGACTAGTATCATCACATATATATACATGCATGCATCTTTTCTTTTTTTAATTAAAGAACATGATAATTCAGCTAGATTTTTCTTTTTTGTTCTGGGAAGGGAGTGGTTTTGTGACTTTCTCCTGTGCAATCCAAGTTGGTTTTGGTCCCGCGGACGACGCGCGAGTGTGGACTGTGGAGGGGAGGGGGCGGAGAATGCCACGGCGATGCTTCCAAAAGCCACAACCCCACAGCCACTGACTGATAGATCATGTTGAGCTTCGAAGGCCGCTTTGCGATCCATCACACCTTTTGCTTTTGGTTCCAGTTTTCATCACACGCCAATCGCTGAGGAACAGAGCATCTCGCTCTGGTGTCTCATGCACTCATACATCTTTTTTTTATACATAGAAAAAACCTAGTCCGATTCCAGGTGCGCATCGATCGATCTGATCTGCCGATCTCCGTGCTCCACCACATCCATGTCAGCATCCAACGCACCACTGCAAAAAGGGAGGGAAGCGCAAAAAAAGGTGCTTTGGGTTTGGGGGCTGTTGGGCCGTGCCTTTTCTTGGTCCTCGTCACCGCCTGTACGCCAGACGCGACCACGACAAAAAAAGTGACGAGCGCGCACGCGTTCACTCGCCGTTAATCTGATCCGTTTATGGTGGATTAATGGAGCGCACTGCGTCAGCGTGACGGGGTGCTGCTGCTGCCTGCTGGTGAGCTGGTCCCTTGAAGCGCAGCAGAGCAGTGAAGTCCACTGTTCGGGTCCCCGTCGACCTACCCGGCCAATGACGGAAGAACAACGTACTATCCTCTGCAGCACAAAATATCCACCATGGCTGTTTGCCTGTTTCTGCATTTTTTTTTAAACTTACAGCCACCATTTTAATCCCCTGTACGTAACTGTTAACTTGAGCTAACCCTTCCGTTCTTCACATCAGCTGAAGCTTGAAAGCAAAGGAGAACCGTGCAAGAGACAGGCGCATACCGACGACAGCCCGTCTTCTTCAAGGGAAAAAAACCAAAAATTAGCCCTCCGTTTTCCAGCAATCTGACGTACTAGTACTACTAGGCTTTGGTCCCCGACTCCACTCCTCTTGACCGCAAATGCGGCGTTTCGCTCGCTGATCGGTCAACGGCCTCTAGAAGACGCTTGCCGTTGCAGGTCGGTCAACATGGCCTTGGCTGGCGGCTGCGAGTGCATCTCCGCCGCTCTATTTTAATTGCTGGTATTGCACAGGGCGTGCTATAAAAAAAGTACTACCAGTCAGTAATCTTTACTATACGGTGTACATAAATACAAAAATTGAAATGCTAATAAAATGGAAAGGAAATGCACGGCCATCCCTCCCGATCTGGGCCGAAATATTGGCGCAACGGCCCACCTCCACCTGCGAGGCCCGGCCCACCAACAGAGCTTGCGCACCACCGGCCGGGGGCACCCCAGGCACCGGCCTGCTGCCTCCTCGTAGCCGGAGAATGTCGCGCTCCGTGCCCGGCCGGTGGAGCGCCTTCCCGCATCCCGAATCCTGAAACCAGGCGCCAGCTCATCATCTCCTTTCACTAGCTTTCTGCTATCGTCCGATCGGCTCCTCCGGCCTGTGCGGGGGCTCGGGTGTTTTCTCGGCTCCTCACGCAGTCACGCGGTCGCGCCTGCCCCCACCGCCGTGCTCCACCTGCTCCCCCCGCTCCCGCAGCAAACCAAGCGGCGGCTGCCTCCAGATCTCCTCCGCGAGCAGCTCCGCCGGATCGCCGCCCTCGCGCGCAGGTACCCCGACCCGCCTCGTCTCCCAGTCGCTCCATCCAGATCCAGCCCCGTCCCCCCACGTCGCTCATTGGAGGCGCGCGCTGGCCACTGGCACTGCCCTGTAGCGCGGCCGGGTCGAGGTGCCGCTGTTTTGGCCAGCGGCGGTCTCCCTGCTTCGGGCGTCCGCCGCTTTGCCTCGGGCGTGCGTGCGTGCCTGCGTGGGGTCTTCAATGGAGCGCTGAATGGGTGTGTGAATTGTGCAGTGAGTATCGATTTGCTATACGGAGTCAGTGGGGGTGTGGGGTTACTTTGGCATTGTGGGTTTCCTCTGTTTTGGCTACGGAAGTTGTGCTTTGGGCAAGTGTCGTACTGCTGTGCCACCAAATTCTGTTGGATCAAGTGTGCTCCCTGAGAGCTGCGATCAGTTTCCGTGTCATGATGATGGATGTCTGACGTCTTTAGCAAGGATTTGTACCTACTTGTGCTTAACATCTCAGCCTGAAATCCCATAACTCAGTTTCTCTACATATGAACATCTACCGCATGGTAAAAGAGTAAATCTGAACCCACAAATCACCTTTACTAATCACTCTGCGAGATTCTCAGTCCACTGACTGTTGTTTTTTTTAACACAAATGTGGTATTCATCAACAGTGCAACTTATGTTTAAAACTGCCTGTTGCACATCTCCTGTTACCATGCTGTAGTTGGTTGGTTGTTTTGATGTAATAGTAGATAATGTTGTTTCCGCCCTGGTGCAGCTATGCTGGTTACGAGCAATTGGTAGCACTTCGACCGGGATTTTAAAACTCAGATTGCTGTGCCCCCCTGCGTACAATATGGACGAGTAAGGATTGTTGCAGAATAAGCCTCTTCCATTTAAAATGTTACATCCAGTTGCTAAATGACTGTTGTATGTTTCAACTTAACCAGAGAAAATGTTGTTGAGCTGTTGCAACGCTATCGCCGTGACCGCCAAGTATTACTCAACTACATTCTTTCAGGCAACTTGATCAAGAAAGTTATAATGCCACCTGGTGCAATCTCTTTGGATGATGTAGATATAGATCAAGTCAGTGTTGATTATGTCCTCAATTGTGCGAAGAAAGGTGAAACATATATAAACATATTTTTATCAGAGTTCCTTTTTTTTGTTTCATTCTCTTTCTTATCTGAAAATACTTCGATGATGTAGGTGAACCTCTTGATCTTGGAGACGCCATCCGCCTTTTTCATGATAGCCTTGACTATCCATATGTGGTGAGTTTATTTATATTTTGTTTTTTTAAAAATATTCTGGTCTCGCTGAAAGTTATCTTGCATTTTGACAATTGATTTTCACCATTATGCTTCATCTCATCTGAACATCTGGATATTTCTGTCTCTCAGTTTCGATGTAGAAAAATTTCTTGCATACATGTTTTCCATTAATTTTATTAATTTATTTTATTGGCCAGAATAACACTGGAGCTGTAGAAGAGTTTTATTTGCTTACAAAACCAGAATACTCAGGACCAGCACCTACAAGAGAACCACCCCCTGTCCCTGCCACCACACCATCCCCAGTTGTGATACCACCACCAGTTGTGGAATCAGCACCAGATACTGTGTCATCACCTGTTGCCACTACTAACTTGACAAAGTCACAATCATTTCATTCTCCAAGCGAGAAGGAATTGACGGTAGATGACATTGAAGACTTTGAGGATGATGAGGATGAATTTGATAGCCGAAGGGCTTCTAGAAGACATCAAACTGATGCTAGTGATGTATCACTGCGGCTACCACTATTTGAAACAGGTAATAATTGTTTGAATTGATGAAAAACTATCATGGTATTACATGTTCAATACCAGATATAGATAAAGTGCTAAGTCTATTGCTCCTTCAGAATTTTGATAAACTTCTTGCTGGTGGAATTACACACTCTGATGATCTTCCATGTACTCTATTTGCATTTGAGTATTTCGTAGTCATTTGCTATTTTCTTTATTTTTTTATCGAACTACCTGATCGAGTTCACTTCAATGATTGGGATAGCTAGGCCATTATTTGTCAGGTACTTATGTTTGTCCAACTTTGAGCTGGAATGTTATTGGCAGCTATGCTACCTTTTCAGGTATCACGGATGATGATCTTCGTGAGACAGCATATGAGATCCTTGTTGCTGCTGCTGGAGCTTCAGGGTAGGCCTGTGCATCTCTCTACATCTACATTTTTTTTTGTCAAAGGACCACAACCTTCCTGGAGTATGATAGAAGACTTAACCTAGTTCTGGTCCATGTAGGGGGCTTATTGTTCCTCAGAAAGAAAAGAAGAAAGAGAAGAGGCACAGATTAATGAGGAAACTTGGTCGTAGTAAGAGTGAAAGTGTTGATGCCCACACTCAGCGTCAACCTGGTTTAGTTGGTTTGCTTGAAACCATGCGAGCCCAACTTGAGGTATGTTGTCTTAACTTTCTGTTCCTTATGACTAGATTAGCAACCCCAAATTTAACCTTTGTGTCCTCTGATATTCTGAAGGCTAAAATAATTAAGCTTTAAGACACTCAAACTAACCTATATTGATATATTTGAATACTTGTATCTTCAAAACTTATTTTTCGAGTGTTGCACAAGATTTATGAAGAGCTTCGTAGTCTCATCAATATTTTTTCAAGTGTATTTTGGTTGGAGCATATTTGTCCATTCTTTATTTCTCTTATTACTTTGTCTATAAATCTTGACGAAGAAAAACATTTGCTCTTTAGTCAAAGAAGATAAGCACCTGCTTCCTGAGTAGATTACCAGAACATTTTTTGTATGAAAATTGCTAAATTCAATGGAGCTGCTTTTTTTTTCTCGAACACGCAGGAGAGCTGCGTATCAATATATTAAGAAGAAAGAATGGAACTGCTAATTTGGTCTAATCCAATGTAGTGCATGATTCACTATTCAAAATTTTAAGTGAATAGCTTCCTTCTGGTAGTTATGTTTTAGGCTACAGTTCCCTATGTTTTATCTACTGGTAGTTAAGCTTTTGCACATGTTAATTTTACATCTACTGAGTGCTTACTCCTTTCTCCCCCAATTTATTTTGGATAGATAACAGAGTCCATGGATATTCGAACTAGACAAGGATTACTCAATGCTATGGCTGGCAAAGTTGGAAAACGGATGGACAATCTTTTGATTCCATTGGAACTACTGTGCTGCATATCCAGAGCTGAATTTTCCGACATGAAAGCATACCTTCGTTGGCAGAAGAGACAGGTTAGCAATTCTGTTGTGCAGTTTTTTTATAAATGACCTTGAACTATATCTGCATTTCATAACATTAGATGCTTCATTGATTTTTTTCTTAGTTAAACATGCTGGAGGAAGGCCTTATAAATCATCCAGTTGTTGGATTTGGGGAGTTAGGTCGAAAAGTCAATGAGCTACGGAACATTCTTAGAAAGATTGAAGAATCTGAGGTTTTAATCCTATTCAGTGAAAGTTTTATGGTTGACATTTTATAACCCTTGCGTGTAACCCCCATTAAATTATGTTATCTTGATGTGTTTTTGCTAGTCCCTGCCACCATCTTCTGCGGAGGTTCAACGTACAGAATGCTTAAGATCACTGAGAGATGTTGCCACTTCTCTATCTGAAAGGCCTGCTCGGGGTGATCTTACTGGCGAGGTTTGTCACTGGGCTGATGGATACCATCTGAATGTAGCATTGTATGAAAAGATGCTCAGCAGTGTTTTTGACATCTTGGATGAAGGAAAGCTTACAGAGGTCACTACTTCAAATCCATTTTTGCAGTTTTTCACCACTAGCCATGATATTTCTCATTATTATTTTTACTTTAATCTACCAGGAGGTGGAAGAAATCCTTGAGCTCTTGAAGTCAACGTGGCGAATACTAGGAATCACAGAGACGGTGCATGATACATGCTATGCATGGGTATTATTTCGGCAGGTGATATTGTCCCTAATCCCCTAGTATCTTTACAAGGACAATCAGCTGTTCATGAACCGTTCACTGAGTTAAGCCTATTTCAGCATTTCATTAAAGAAGAAAACAATTGCAAAACTAGTTCAGACACAGTGAAAACACATGAGACTGAGACATGCTGAATGGTTTCATCTGCTTGATCAAAAGATAAGTCAAAAGGCTGGGTGTGGAAGTCCTCTCTTGGCCACATCTATTTGCTGTCCAACACTGGTTCAGAATAGCTAACCACATGAATAATTGGCAATACAGCAGTGCCCATGTTTTCCATAACCTTCTTGTGCCTTTTCTTAGAAGCTCCACATGAGCCTAGGACTTTAAGTTTTCTGTGTTCATATGTCCAGTAAAATTATCTGATAACCATCTGTTCTTACAAAATCCCAACAACCTTTGCATTTAAGGTTGCTATGAAGTAGGATAAGCCAAGTGTACAGCCAAATCTGAAACGTTAGGCATTGTTCTGTTTGATGTGGATTGTCATGGATTGAGAGGGGCTACCAAGGAACTGATCCATATTCCTTAACAATCTCTGCCAACCCCTGCGCAACTGAACAAGGTCTAACCAATGATTTGTTCACTTATTTGCGTATCTCGAGACTAACAGTCTCTTTCATCAGCAATGTCGTTAACTACAGAATCTATTTCCTGCAAAGTCCTGTTCTATGCTGTGCTACTGGTCCTAGCACTTGAAATAGGATGGTCCTGATAATTGATGTAAGTTCTGCAATACAGTTTGTTTTTACAGGAGAGCAAGGACTTCTGAAAGTTGTGATTGAACATTTGAGGAAGATACCTTTGAGAGAGCAGCGTGGTCCACAGGAAAGATTACACTTGAAAAGCCTACGTAGTTCTGTTGATGCTGATGATAGTTATCAAGACTTCACATTTTTCCAGTCTTTCCTGTCGCCAATTCAGAAATGGGTGGACAAGAAACTAAACGATTATCATCTACACTTCTCAGAGGTTTGTTTATCGACCTCCTGGTTTGATCTTGTGCTACATTGAAGCTAATTCTGTAGTTGCAAATGGCGTTTGGTTTGCTAATTTGTTTACCTATGTATCAAACATTTATTATGCTTCTTTTGCTGAGGATCTTTTTGTGACATGTCCCACTTCCTGTATTCTTTTGTTCATTTGTTATGTGCTACTAAATGCGCAACACACAGTTGCACTAGGTTGGCCTTGTCCATCATCATTGCTGAGAGCTAAGTTAAATATGAATTAGTTCTCTATGATATCAAATATGTTGTTCATAGTCTAACAGTAAATTCCACATCTCATAGTTCTGTCATCTCTCTTATTAAACTTGTCACCTTCATCTCTTTTCATCTTGTCCTCATTTATGTTTCACATTTTTTTACCTCCTATCACTTGCTTCTCTTAATGTACTAATTTGTTCATGTCTGCATGTTACTAATCTTTATTCAGACTTCAGCAAGTGGCATATGCTAATCTGTTTGCAACGCGAGATCGCCCCCCCCCCCCCCCCACCCACACCCACACATTAAAACTTTCTGTACATTTACAGGGTCCCAGCTTAATGGCTGATGTTTTGACAGTGGCAATGCTTACGAGGCGGATCCTTGGCGAAGAAAATGACAAGGTGCTTATAGTTTGCCTTTGTTTGTAACCACAATTATTGCCTTCTCATTTTTGGCAATATATGGTAACAGTTTCTTGTTCTATGTAATTGCATTCACTGAAGAATATAGAGAGCAGAACTGTCTTCACTATTTGCAAATGTTGAATTCATATTTTGTGAACCCATTTGCTTTTGCGCATCAGGCACTGGAGTCTCCTGACAGAGATCAGATCGACCGTTACATCACTTCTTCAGTCAAAAGTGCTTTTTTGAAGGTGACATTTTTACAGCTGTCATTATTACATGAATAGTGTAGTTTAAGTTCTGTTTCATTTCCTACATGAGATTATCATAGATCACTTGCTCACTTTTCTGTGAAACCTTGAATCTTGATCAATTGCCACTGCACCTATATGTTGCTTTTGATATTTCATTGCTATTCTATTTTGTTTCCTACCTGAGAGGCTGAGATGATGATAGATCACCTGCACAGTTATCTCATATATGAAGCGTTGAATTTTTATGTTGCCACTGCACCTATACATTGCTTTTGATATTTCATTGCTTTCTGTTTGATCACCTTGACTCTTAACAATAATACTTTATTATTGTCAATGTTAGCAAGATTCTGCACAGCTGGAGATGTTAGATTGGTCAATGAAACATGCTACTAGTTTCATTTTTTCTTACGAGAAACATGTTACCATTACATTGGTCAATGAACATTCTACTACTTTCTCTTGTATGAGAAACATTGTTACCATTACATTGGTCACTGAAACATTCTACTATTTTCCCCAGATGGCACATTCTGTAGAGTTTAAAGCGGACACAACACATGAACCTGTTTTAGCATCTCTAGCCGAGGAGACAAAGAAGCTTCTGAAAAAAGATGCAACCATTTTTACGCCTGTTTTATCAAAATGGCATCCACAGGCAGCAGTTATTTCTGCTTCCCTCATCCATAAACTTTATGGAAATAAATTGGTAGGCTATTTCTGGCATATCTTATAAATGACTGAGGGTTTGTATCTTTGTGATTTTGCATACTTACAAAGAAGTGTTTTTCCCAGAGACCATTTCTTGATCATGCTGAGCATCTTACTGAAGACGTGGTTTCTGTATTCCCCGCGGCTGATGCTTTGGAGCAACACATAATGTCTGTGATGGCTTCTGTTGCTGGGGATGATGGTTTGGATAGCATATGCAGACAAAAGATAGTTCCATATCAGGTCAGCTCAACCTTCCTCAAGTACGAAAACTTAGAAATCAGCAAAGCAATCCATGTGTTTTGCCTTTTGGCATGAGACACTGGTGTCATTCTTTGCCATTTTATTAACCAATTGTGCTGTGTAGTAAAGTACATAAAATTTCTTATGTCTTGAAGTCCATTGTTGGTGCGGTGTTTTTTATTCTAATCCTTGTTTTTAGATTGAAAGTAAATCTGGAACACTAATTTTGCGCTGGGTGAATGGGCAACTTGAGAGAATTGAAACTTGGGTTAAAAGGGCGGCTGATCAAGAGGTAACTCATTTTTCATATATTTTTTCTTGTGACTGTCTTCTTGCTACTCCAACTTTTCACCATTTGACTTGAAACACCTGAGCTATATATATCCTTAGAAGTATCTGTTGGCTTATTTTTTAGTTCTAGCTGTAGCTCAACAAAGTCAAAACATATCTGCTTGGTGACCAGTTTCATACACTTGAGATTTATACTATATATCATTTATGATAGTTGAAGCTGCTAGGATTTTAAGGTGTATATTGAAATATGAAATACACGTGCTTCTGCACATGCATATAGTTCTTCAGTTGAACTGCATGTTTGTATACCCCTTCCAGAAGACATGGTCATTCCACTTATGAATAGGTCCAGAGTCCAGACTCCATAATTGAAGTAGGGATTTCTGGAATCCATAGAACTCGTAACTTGGTCTAGTTCTATTTTCTAACATTTATGATTGCACTTTTCTACCTGTTATCTGCTAACATTTTGACAACTGCTTGCATTTCCTTCTCCGTTCCCCTCTACTGCGTTTTCTTTGCCTCATAACAGTATTTAGCAATTGTAAATTCAATTGTTATTTTCTGTGTTCCTATCATCTCTATTCTAAAATTTATACCTTACAGGTTTGGGACCCTATATCTCCTCAACAACGCCATGGCAGTTCTATCGTAGAAGTTTATAGAATCATAGAAGAGGTGCTTATTTTATTCTTGTTATTACTTTGAAATTTCGCTAATTGTTTCTCCTGACATGGTAAAGGTTCTTTTTGATTCAAATGAAGGTTCTCTTTTCTGCCATAATCTCATAATTATTTCATTTGCACTATGTAGTTTTTTCCCGAGATTTTGTTTGCAATGTTGTGTTCTAAAAAATGTTGATTCAGATGAAAGAAAATATTTGTTGACTTAGAATTTAACTATTAACACATTAATAATACACATCCTGATATATTCCCGTGCCACAATGTTATGGAGTGCAGCTGAAATATTGAGAAATTTTGACTTATAATCCCAAGGAGCACCTATTTATAGGATGGTAGTTTTTAAAATTTTTTCTTCGTTTGATGGTATCAAAAAAATTTCTTGCATCCTTACCTGCTGCACTTTGTACATGCTTGCACTGTGCACAAGTTAAGTTAGTACTAATGTTCTCTGTCATGACTGGCTTTGTGCTAGCATGGCTCTATAGCTTAGGTCGTTACTGAAGCAACAGCTTATGTTCCCTTATTTATAGAGCTAGCTACACCCTATGAAGAGGATATAACAAATCTGTTCTGTATGTCCCTAACAAATAGTCCAACTTAAAGGGCTAAGCAACTAAAATTTTTAAAATCTAAACGGAGGGCTGCTGCTGATGCTAGTCATGGAGTTACAGTACCATGGCAAACCAAAGCATAGCAATGTCATTCTAAATACAATCAGACAGACAGACAAATAAATGAAGTCATGTTGGACTTAAATATACAGCTTCTCTGCCTGAAATTTGTATCTCAATTATGTAATACTAGTCATTAGATGTTGATGTGTGGTTAAACAACATGATTGAAAAACATAAAATGTCAGTCCCATGTAAATTAGATCCTCTAAACATATGATAAATAACAATTTGGTTTGTCTGTATGTAAAGTTGTATTAAATCATCTTCTTTGATCAGGATTCTATATTTATCTTTTTTTCCTACAGATTTTAAATGTGCCCATTTCACACGTCATATGTAAGGCACCCAACCAAATTTATAGGCGTTACTAGTTGTTATAAATTTTTTTATATTTTTTTGGTAAAACATGACTTCCAATAATTAACATAGGAAATAACTTGCAAACTCAGCTGCCGTATCAGTCTTCCCTGATGATTGAGCATTTATAAATGGCTTTCTTCCACCCTTCTCTAGGGAGCAAAACACTGATTCCTCACAAACTATTGCAGACTACAGATCAATTTTTTGCCTTTAAGGTGCCCATGCGAGATGGAGAATTAAGTAGTCTCTGTCGTGGTCTTGACAAGGCATTCCAAGTTTATACACAGCTTGTTACTGCACCACTAGGTTTGTACTACCATATTCTTTTCTCCAGATAAGTTCTTATTGTTTACATGTTCACACTACTTTGTGATTTTTTTCGTTCAATGATGTTTCTTGTTGTCTAAGGCAGATGTTCATATTGTCCTGTGCATGTCTGCTCAATACTGTATACTCCATTTCACAATACTTGTTTTAGCTAATCTCACACAAAACAAGGAGCATTAAAGAAAGAAGTTATTCTCTCATTAACTACATCGCAACCTTTATCAGCTTGCATCATATTGGCTGGTGCATTCGGCTAGGTGGTGGAATAGGAGAATAAGCAATATGATTGGTTGTTCTGGCTACATTGAATGGTTTGGAATGTGAGAATCGAGTATTGTGATAAAAAAAAAACTGAATCCTAGAACTACAATTATTGTGCAATGGAATACTGTATGAGTGTAGATAGGCATGCAGCATGTACTTTTCAGTACAAATAGAGAAATGTCCATCTCAATTTTTGCTGACCACTTTTGGATTTCAAACCTCCTTAGATATGCATTGAGTGACAATGAATTTACCTACTTGCAGTTGATAAAGAAGATTTAGCTCCACCTGTTCCTGTTCTTACTCGATATAAAAAGGAGCTTGGAATCAAGGCTTTTGTAAAGAAGGAGGTCCATGAAGTTAAAACAGTTGATGAAAGGAAAGCAGCTGAAATTACTCAACTTACAATGCCAAAGCTCTGCGTACGGCTTAACAGTCTATATGTGAGTTTCTTATTTACATCGATTAGTTTCTTTTACCGTAGCTCACGATTATTTTAGAGCAGTGTATATGTGAGTTTCTTATTTACCATAGTTCAGTTTCTTATTTACCATAGCACTAGAGAAACATTTCTGTAATATATTCAATATTTGTGATCTTATATTGTATTCACGTTAAGTATGCATTTTTATTCAGTTGTGTATTTCACGGTTCTTAGTCTGGTGTTATCTCCTTTATCAATTTAGCTAAATTAATTTGTTGCAATACCAGCAATATCCTGCTTTAATATCAGTAGTTTAGACAATGATGTCTACAACTGAGCTAGCGTGCTGACACCATGCACACCCATTGTACCAGCAGCGTTTATGCTTTTGCCAGGATTTGGATTGAGGAGCTATTCAATCTTTCAAACCCTTCCCTTGCTTTTGCCAGGAGCTGCTGACCAGGTCATGGATCCAGAGAACTTAAGCTCTGGTGTCCGGTTGTTTTTTCTTTTATCGTGGTGCTCCTGATCTGTAGTGGCTTGGGGTGTGTGGGTTCTTTGTACTCGGATTAGGTCCCTCCTGGATTCGTGTACACCTTTTTTCTACCTTAACTGAAACGACACACAGCTATCCTATGCAATTCACAAAAAATGTTTATCTTCATCAGAGCTTAGTAACTAAAAGTACTTTTTATGCAGTATGGTATCAGCCAGTTGAGTAAATTGGAGGACAGCATTAATGAGAGGTGGGCTCGGAAGAAAACTGAAAACATTAATATCAGTAAGTTGTCTTTTTTCTTTTATAGCAGTTTCATGATATTTATAGATGGACAATAGTACAATTTTCCTAAATTGCTTGATCTTTCAATCAAGTTCTTGTAGATTAAAGGCAATCCTATATTCTTGTAATTCATTTGCCAGGACGATCAACAAGTGAAAAATCAAAGAGTGCTGTCCCCAATCAGAAAAATCAATTTGATGGCAGTAGAAGAGAAATCAATAGCGCTATTGATCGCTTGTGCGAATTTACTGGTAATGAAATATGTAAAATCAGTCTTTCTGCAAGCTCATTGCTCTTTTTGGTATTAATATGTGAACGTTTTCTTTTCTTTGTAGGGACGAAGGTTATATTCTGGGACCTGCAGCAGCCTTTTATTGACAATTTATACAGAAACAGCGTTCAGCAAGCTCGATTGGACTCCATAATGGAAGTGCTTGATATGGTATGTTGACAAACTTTATGTTGACAAACTTTCATATACATGAAATCTGACTTATTCAATTGTTTTGGTTAGCTGATTAGTTTTTTACGGAATTCACTTTCCCTGGTATTTCTTCTAAGCATGCAAAGTATCACGTTCAACTGTTGACATGCTATGTTAAAGCTGATCAACAATTTATAGGCATTTGACATGTGAGTGCACCCCAAGCATCCTATGTAATACTTATCATGTTTGACTGAGCATGCAATGGTGTGTGCATATTTGTCTGCTTATGCTGCTGGTGATGAGGAAAATAATGACATGAATGAGTTTGTTATGAGTACGATTTGTATCTAACATTATGGCCGAACTGTGAAGCATAAGCTGTTACCTCAAAAAACCTGGACTAGTATGTTTGCTACCTTTGGTTAACAGTAATTTGTGGTAGAATAAGTTATATCTGCTTGTTGGATAGTAGGTTTCTCTTGTACTATAGTGCTTTTTTATGGGTGTACCCAGTGCTGAAAGCTCCCACACAAGGTGGGGTCTGGGTAACAGATTTCTAGACAGCCTTACCCTTGCAAAAATTTCTTTTAAAATTCTGCAAAGAGGCTTATGGTGCTCTTTTATGCTATGAGTCAATTTCAGGTCCTTAATCAACTTTGTGATGTCATTGTGGAGCAACTGAGGGATCGTGTGGTTACGGGGCTTTTGCAAGCATCCCTGGTAATCACTTCAGAAAGTATTTTGAGGATGATATTTCATAGGTAGTTCTAGACTACGTTTCTTAAAACTCTGATTGGCAGGATGGCCTATTCCGTGTGATACTGGACGGAGGTTCTACACGTGTTTTCTCCCCAAATGATGCACCTTATCTGGAGGAAGATCTTGAAACTCTGAAGGTTATATCATTTGCAAAGTTTATATTCGCTTGCTTTGTTGTAATTTATCTTCTTAAGGCATATCAGGACAGTGGCACATTTTATGCCTGATTTTTTTTATAAAAAAAATTATGCCTGCACGAGTGAACATTGTTTTTGCTGACTTTGTTGGCCAAACAATAAACTGTACATAAATAGTCATCTACTTTCTGTAGGAATTTTTCATATCTGGTGGAGATGGACTGCCTCGGGGAACTGTTGAGAACTTGGTTTCACGTTTACGGCCTGTAATAAATTTGATCAAGCAAGAGGTGAAGTTTGGATTATTTTCTCATACTTACAGAAATATGGATTGGAATATTGGCTGGGTGTTAGGAACTCTAGTGGCAAGCCATAACTTCATTTTCTTCCAGAAACTAAGTAATTCTGTAAAACAGGGCTTTCTAATTAACGCAAGGTATACCTGTACATATTTAAATATTATGTGCAAGGCATTACTTATGTACTTCCCACATATTTTTGCAGACTCGTGTGCTCATTGATGACCTACGAGAAGTTACTCAAGGGGGCAAAAGCAAATTCGGGACCGACTCCAAAACTCTGCTTAGGGTCCTGTGTCATAGAAACGATTCAGAGGCCTCACATTATGTAAAGAAGCAATTCAAGATACCAAGTTCAACTCCGAACCCCTGACTGCAAGCCAAAACAAAATCCCTGGATGTTTTACCCGAGGTGCATATCCAACAGCAACAGCCAACAGGACAGGTTAGCCTTGTTTGCAACCTGGAAATGGTGTTCCACTGCCCGCTTGTAAGTTATGTAACAGTGTGCATTAGTAACACTAGGATTTAGGGTGGACACTAATTGGAGTAGTAAAAAAGTACAATAGTTCTAATACATTTGCCTTGTATTGATTGGTAGTTTTAGCCCATGGAGCTTTAGTTCTCCATTTAGATTCTTTGGTGGACTGAAGGCATTCCTGATCGAAACGTCAGGGAGAAATGTATGTTTCAAGATTCTGTAGCATGTCTTTGGGATAACTAGGAATCTAATGACTTGTTTGCACTGTGTGCCATTTGATGCGAAATTGATGTCAGTGAACTTCGCTATAATTTTACATCCCGTTTCTCTAAAATTAACAGGACATTTAAAGATGTGGACCTTTAAACATTTTATTGTGTTATAAAATAATTGATCTAAGTTTGAGGTGATGACAAATTAAGGATTTGTTGCATGGCACTGTGTGAATGGCCATATAAGGCACCACCGCTATAAACTCCAATCCAGGGTACGATAATTTTGTATTTCTCCAAATGTTTGTCTAATGCCATTTATCACTTGAATCGGATTTTGCTGAGGAACTCCACGATGTTGCTGTCCGAGCTGCCACCTTCACTCATGGCCTTCTTCGCCTTCTGGCTCCAACCTGTTGCATTCTTCCTGTACTCCTCGCTACTTTCTCCTTCCATCACCTCCCTCACACATCTCTCAACTTCCTCCTTTCTCACTACACCTTTCCCATCAGGCTGCAACTTCACACCAACCCGCCAAACGTCCTCAATGTACTTGGCGTTTGTCGGCTGATCCGACCATTGTGGCATTGCTACCATCGGCACACCAATACCTAGTGCCTCCATAGTCGAGTTCCACCCGCAGTGTGTCACGAAGCATCCAACCGCAGGGTGCGCTAGGACCTCTAATTGCGGGCTCCATGTAACGACGATGCCTCTCCCCTTCACCTTGTCGGTGAAACCCTGAGGTATCTTGGAAGTCTCCGTGGCCCGGACAACCCACAGGAAATCCTTGCCACTGTTGTAGAGCCCCTCCGCCACCTCGGCCATTTGGCCTGCACCGGGCGCGGCGAGGCTGCCGAAGGAGACGTACACGACGGAGTGGGCAGGCCTCGCGTCGAGCCATGCTTTGCTCTCCGTCATCGGAGTGTGGAGGTGGAACCCGTAGGACACGTCGTCCGGGAGGCGGTTGTCCAGGTACGCCGACGGCACGGTTGGTCCGACCGTCTTGGCACCCCATCGCGACGCCATGTACTCAGCTTCCTGTCAAATTTCAACACCTCAGGCACAGATGAAGGGATCATTGGCATGAACTCGCATGGTTTACCTTGGGCTCCAGCTCGTAGAACGAGTTGACGAGGACGTGGTCTGCCACCTCGAATCCCTGGCACTGCTGCAGCATCAGGTCAAGGTAGGCGCGGCAGCCGCCGTCCGGCTCCGTCAGGAACGTCGGGAAATCGGCCGGCTCGAGGCCCGTCGACAGGCCGGGCAGCAGCTCCGGTGGCACCGCCTTGCCGCCCGGCGCCACCGGCAGGTCCATCCGGCCGGCCCACGCGTGCGCGAACGCCACGTTCACCGCGCACGCCTGCGTGAAGAAGGCGGCGCACGCCGCGCCGTGCGCGCGCGCCACGCGAGGCGTCCACAGCAGGAACGAGTCGTACACCACGGCGCGCACGGGCTGGCCCCGGGCGGACTCGGCGCGGAGGAGCTCGTCCAGCGACGCCGACCCGGCCGACTCGAGCCGCGCGAGGTACGCCTGCGGGTCGCCGGCCTCGTCGTAGCCGCCGCCGTCGCAGCCGTCGGAGTAGGCGGCGACGTGGACGGCGCCGGCCTGCGGCTCCCTGCTCTGGCCGAGGATGAACCGGGTCACGGCGAGGGTGCAGCGCACGCCGCGGTGGGCGGCGAGCCGCTTGCCGAGCTGGAGGAGCGGGTTGATGTGGCCCTGGGACGGGTAGGAAAGGAGGAGGACGTGGATGGGGCTCTTGTCGTCGGACGCCGCCATTGCCCACACTGGCTGTTGGTAGCGCGAGGAATCTTTGCTTACAGTTAAGCTGCACGCATATGCTGTTGCCTCTATTTATAGCTGGCTGTCGCGAGGGGTGATCTTGCTCACTGCGCCTGCGCGCATAGGAATAAGCAGTTTTTTTATGTTAAAAAAGAAATAAGAAGTTTTGTAAAATTTGTGAATTGATGAGAGAGAAAAAAGGAGGGAGATGACTTTCTAAGCACAATCACTTGTTCTAGAAGTATAAATAAGATTGTTCGTAACAATTTGTTGAGTGAAGAAAACAAAGGATTCATATCTTTGTTATCAATTTTTATACAAATATTAAATTTTATTACAAATATTTTTAATTTCGTATTCACAAATTTGATTATATTATTTTTGTTCAGCTAGTAATAGAATATGGTAACTCGTACTAACAATTAATATCTTTTAGAAGTTTGACATAAATATTTTTAAAATCTCATGTACTAATTGAAAGATAAAATGAACTAAAATAATGAAAATGAACATGCTTCTCTGAAGTTGTTAAATACACGAGTAAAGGTGCAGAAGAAACAAAAGGTCATATAGTGTCTTATGAACTTTAGTCACTCGGTAATCTAATGGCGTAATTTGAAAACTTGATTCAATTTAACTAATAAAAAATAAGTAATGTATATACATTTGATTCAAAATTAGTAACTTTAATTGACAAAAAAACTATTAGTTGGAAGAAAATTTGAATGCTACCTTATTTGTCTAATACTCATTTGTAAATTTGGACTATAGGTGCACCAATTTGCCAAGTTATTACATTGAACCAAGTATTTTACACAAGTTCTTGGATCAATATGCACATCCTTATAAAAAATGTTATACTAATTTGATTATTTTACATGGTTTTGGACTAATATGCATCAACCTGATAAGTTATTGTACTAAATTGAGCATTTTTATAACTTGTTGTACTAATCCACACCCACATGACAAGTTATTATAGTAAATTGAGCATTTTACAACTTGTTGGACTAATCTGCACCAACCTGACAAGTTGTGGTATGGTGGGCGCAATTTACTCTTATTAAAATAAGTTCAGAAACTATTTCGGGCTCAGAATGAGTGAACCTAAGGGATTCACTTGTTTCGGTTGTTTCCGTCTGATCTCAAGAAGGGGAGAACAAATCTGAACCTAAGGGTATAAGAAATGAGTAAGATTCAGGGCTTGTTCGGTTCCATCAGATTCAATCCGAATGGAATAATAGATATATCACGAAAATTGTGATAGAGACTCGGATTTATTCTGGATGGAGAATTAATTTACTCATCATGATACGTAAAACAAGAGAATGAAGAGTCGGATTAGTTCCACACCTTTTGACTAGTGGATTGGTTTCGTGTCTCTTGATGTACCTGCCATAAGTAAATTAATTTACAACCTAGAATAAATCCGGATCTCTTATAGCTATTATGATTTTTCTTGTTATATCAATTCCGGTGCAAACGAATAAGGCCTCGGACCAGGCAAAATCCATCTGGAATCAAACATTAATCCAAATCATTTTGCTATGGATTAGATTCAAAACCGAGTGAGATCAATCCACCCGGGACGAAGCTTCACTCATGGCCGTTTCGGAGTAACCGAACAAGGCCACACATCTTGTACCAGCATTCTTTAGCTAATTTCCTGCACGAGCAACTCTAAGAGTTTGCCAAATTTTACTTGTTAAATCTTGTGTTTTGACTACTTTTAAAAAAGATATGCCAAATAAATAAGCTCATCTCCAACAGTTTGACATAATTCACTTTAAATCCAGATCTAACTTATATCAGGAACCTGATAGAAACAAAATTATGTTTATACCCTTCCACCTCTTGAAAACTTGTATCAGAGTCCTTTTTTCTTGTTTTCGTCAAAATTGAATGGATGCCCAAGTTAGTTTGTGAAACCGCTGGAGGTGCTCTAATACCTGACAGACACGAAAAAAGACGAACACAATTTGGTAACGAACTTTAAGCTTGTCAAGATGTAAATAGGATAATAAGTTCTTTTCTTGTCTGATGACTGATGATGATAGGTCATAGGCCTGCTCATCCCAAGCGGCATGCATGCACGTGTTGCGGCTGCATCTCACCCCACACCTCCCGTGCACCGTAAGCTTTTGCCTGCGCGCAGGCTGGCTGCTTGGCGTCCGCCGTCCGGAACCGTCGCCACGGCTGCGGCGCATGCATCGGCCACGGCAGGCCATCACTGAAGCGGACGATCGATGGGATGGTGTGGTGTGCCGTGGCGTGCTTAATATGGTCTCTGGCTCTCTGCATCCGACTTTGTCACGAAGACTCTTGCCGCGGCCTCTAGCTTCTCGTTGTTATCCGATCGTTCTGGGAAATGTTCAGTTGGTTGGATGCATGATCGGGATGGAGATGGGCTAGCCCAACATCAAGGACCACTCGTCATCTGTTTCTTTCCTCCGCCACAGTATACGGATCGTGATGAATCAACGTGGGTGATATATGACACAAGCTTCGCGACGATCTTTGTTTGGCCGCTAGAGAGAGTTAGAGATCGAGTCGCCGGCGAGAACGGGGCAGATCGATAGATCATTACAAGGCCGTGCGCCCGTGCCAAACCGCGCGCTGTTGCTTCTCTGCACACGAATTTTTTTTTCATGTGTACTACACACATCACATATCACTGAAATTATTGTATCGTTTCGGAAGATATGACTGTACTTGACAAGGCTCAGTTCACACTTCAGTGTCACAAACAATCAACTTCGACGCATTATTGTTGCAACAACACTATTTCCACACAACAACTGGCTAGGCCCACAAAAGTTACTGACACTTAAAAAACAAACGATTTTCAAGTGGTGGACCATGATCACCACGGCACCGGACCGCCGAGAAGGGCACTGAGATGTCTTGTACTTCTGACCATCTGGGAGATTCACCGCGATGCTGATGGCAAAACTTATAGACAAGGCATCCACCTCGATTGCAGCGGGGCAAAAGAGCTCGCGCTCCTTGTATCCGAGAGTAAAACTTCGTAGTCGCTTTCCTGTACTCTCTTATTTATCAATGAAATAAGCACACCCTCGTGTCTGTTCATTCAAAAAAAATATCTACACATTATTGTTGCAACACACATATTTTTCCAGTACACTACACCACCTATCACTGAAATTATTGTATCTTTCGGAAGATAATACTGTACTTGACAAGGCTCAATTCACACTTCAGTATCGCAATGCAAATAATCGACTTCGATGCATTATTGTTGCGACACTATTTCCACACAACAACAACGTGCTGGGCGCACAAAAGTACTAACACGTACTCATGGCCTTATTGCTATTTACCTTTCGGCCCAAGTTCGCCGATGAACTCTACGATGTTACTGTCCGAGCTGCCACCTTCGCTCATGGCTCTCCTGGCCTTTTCCTTCCAATCGGCAGCGTTTTGCCTGTACTCCGTGCTCCTCTCTCCTTCCATCACCTCCCTCACGCTGTCACGCACCTCTCGACCTCCTCCTTCCCCACCACTCCTCTCTCGTCCGGGCGCACACGTACGCCGACCTGCCACACGTCCTCGATATATACTTGGCGTTCATGGTATGATCGGACCATTGGGGCATCGCCACCATCGGCACGCCCGCACCCAACCCCTCCATCATCGAGAGTTCCACCCGCAGTGCGTCACGAAGCACCCCATAGCCGGGTGCGCCAGCACCTCGAGCTGGGGGCTCCATGTCACGATGAGGCTCCTCTCCTTGGCCTTGTCGGCGAAGTTTTCCGGTACCTTCGGCATCTCCGAGGCCCTGACGACCCATAAGAAGTCCTTGCCAATGCTGTACAACCCCTCCGCCATCTCGGCCATCTGTAGGTTTGGCGAGGCTGCCGAAAGAGGCGTAGGCGGCGACGGAACGCGCGGGCCTGCCGTCGAGCCAGGCCTTCGTCATCGCCGTCAGAGGGGTGTAGAGGTGGAAGCCGTAGGACGTGTCGTCCGGCAAGCGGTTGTCGAGGTACGCCGACGGCACGGTTGGACCCACCGTCTTGGATCCCCAAGCAGACGCCATGTACTCCGATTCCTTGCAATATGCCAAAGGTTTCAGTGAGAATCGAGACTCGTGTATTGTATCTGTGGCAGGCTGCCGACGACAATACCTGAGGCTGCAACTCGTAGAACGAGTTGACGAGGACGTGGTCGGCCGTGTCGAGGCCGGCGAACTGGTCGACGAGCAGGTCAGGCACGCGCGGTCGTCGGGCATCGGTCAAGAACGTCGGCAGGTCGCGCGGCCTGAGCCCGGCGGGCAGCCCAGGCAGATCGAGCGGCTTGTCGCCGCGACGAGTGGCGCTTTCGGTGGGCTCTTTTATGGTAGACCATATCACCAAGTGGTGGTATGCAATATAAGATTATTTTTTTGGTAAGGGTAAATACATAATTTTTGTAATTTTTTACTAAATTCGGCAATCTCGGACTAAGAAAAAAATCATTTGTCATAAGGAAAATTTGAATGAAAAATTTTGGAAAAAACCATTTATGAAATTTGAATTGAAAAATTTTGTTTTTGAATTTTTTAAAAATCGGCCATAGGAAATGGAAAAATTGAAAAAATCGATTTTGAAATTTGGATTGAAATTTGAAAAAATTGAAATATGTCACAAAATTTGAAATGAAACATTGAAATTTTTCATTTTTTAAATTTGAAATGAAAATTTCAGTTTAAATATCACCAAATGGAAATGAAAAAAACAATTGAAATGAAAAAATCATATATTTCGTTTATGCCACCGAGATAAAACTTCCAATAATACCCTTATGCCACCCATACCACATATGCATACCACCCTATACCATATGTGCAAGTTGTGGTGGTAATTAGTATACAATTAATCTCAGCCATCAGATTCTTTTATACTGGTCCTTCCAACAGTGGTGTAATGGTATGGTCCGCGTAAAAGACAGCCCGGCCAACGCGTGGCCGTACGCCACATCCACCGCGGGCGACTTGCAACAGTGTGCGGCGCCGTGCCGACACCCGCTGCGCCCACGGCAGGAACGCATCGTACACCAGCGCGTGCACCGGCCGCCCCGCTCCGACTCGGACCGGAAGAGCGCACCAACCGTCTCCGACCCGGCCGTCTCCAGCCGGGCCGTGTACGCCTCGACCCCCGCCGGCCTCGTCGAAGCCGCCGCGGTCGCAGCCGTCCCAGATGGTGGCGACGTGGACGGCGCCGCCGCCGCCTCCAGTGTCGGGCTCCTGCTGGCCGCCGCTCCGACCGAGCACGAACCGCGTCACGGCGAGCGTGCACCGGACGCCGCGCGGTGCGCGGCGAGGCGCTTGCCGAACTGGAGGATCGGGTTGATGTGGCCCTGGCTCGGGTTCGGGAGCAAGAGGACGTGGATACTGTGCACCGCGTCTGCATACGCCACGGCGGTCACTGAGCTGCGTGCCTGCGTGCGTGAGTCCTGCGGCCGGTAACAAGTAAAATGAGATTGTTATTGTCTGGTTGTCCATATCATCGTCAGTAAAACAAAAACCCGACTGCAGGACTGCGTGCTATATATGCGACATACATTAGCAGCCAAGATGGCGATCGGGCGTATTGTGGACAAGATCAAGGTATGACGCAATTCAGATAAAGCTATTAGCGTTTGTCCTGTGAGCAGTTTCAAGTTTTTTAATGTCCTATTGTCCGGCGGCTAAGCAAAAGCAGCCCATAAATCGCACCGTTCTCAGTGTCAAACGTCACATTTCTGGTGTTCGAACTCACCATGCATCATCAGATCGAATGTACTTAACCCTTCGGGGATGCGCAAAACTATACCTGCAAAGGGGGCGGTTCGGAGCGAACGAGTTTCAGGGTCGAACCTGATCCGTCTGGCCACGATCCACGCTTACCCGGCGGTCGAATAGGGTGCCGAGCAAAAAAGCAAGCCAACTACCCCCGACCGGCAGGCACACATACCATATTCGTTGACACGTATATGTTGCCAACGCTTGCAGTAGGAGGTGTCTGGCCCAAAATGGACATGATATTATCAGATCGTATACATACATGAAAGTAAAGCTGCAAGCCTGCTGAAATTGAGTCGATCTATGCACAAAAATATTGAAAAAAATTCAACCAGCAATATGCCACCTTCTTAATATCAGGACATCTTTGAATGACTTTGATTACATATCCAAGAAACAACGAACAACATTGCAGCTGTTACCATCCAGATGGAGAAAACAAAAGAGATTGCATGCAGATGCCATCATCTGGACAAGATCACACATGCAACTTTGGTGCTTGGCTTTGAGGCCAGAATCTTGCATACCGGCATGGTTTCGTTTTTTTACTCAGCAACTTGAGTGATGGATGAACGGGAATTTCATGCATTAATACCCTATCTCCTGCATTGTCAATGGAATTTGATAGTATGGCCAAGCACAGAAAACAAAGTAATTCAACAGCTAGCAAATTACATCAAAGTGTACCAGAGTAAAAAACACTCTTGAACATTCATGTTTTTGTGTAGCTCAGGTTTGTACAGTCATGTGGTTTGTAGCTAAGGATGAACATAATGATAAAAAGAACACCATATATCCTAGGTGCACATACACGGGAATATTTTAGCTGCCAAATCGGATGCATATTGCTAGCATCCTAAGTCAATTAGACTTCAAGAAACTGCCAACTCTAGTCAATTAGACCATTGGAATTTGATCTACAATTTGATGATTTTATAAAAATATGATCAAGCCAACTCTAGTTGATTTTGTCAGAGTAACATATCAAGGCCGTTTAAAACTTTTCACAACAGGTAATTGGTTTAGTATCCTGAGCAATTTAACAAATACCTAGAAAGCTTCTCCTGAAGCCGTCTCCTAGGCCAAGCTGGTAGATCACATCTGCAATGACATTGAACAGAGAAACAGTAAGAAAAAACAGTATGTCACTGGGACCATATCCAACAGAAGAGAGAATGAGAGATTATTATCCAAAGTAGCTTTTTCCACAGCTGGGAGGTGCACCTCTCTTTATCGTGCAGTGGTGACTGCCTCGAGATTCGTACCGCAGCACATGTGAGTGGGACGGTCAGCCAACAATCAATATATTAGTGTGCCAGCACGAATCTCGATGCATGATTGAACGGTTGGAGATAAGAAAAGGTGCACCTTCCGGTTGTGGGAAGGATTTTTCGGATTATTATCACTAAGTTGTGACTACAGGCTTGGAAAACAATCAGCCAGTACATGGAAATATGGGCATAACAGTACATGGAAATATGGGCATTCTAAAGATGATTTGGAGTACAAAATATGGGCATAACAGTAGAAAAAGACTCCAAATAAATAGCCACATTTGTATCTAAAATGACAAATGACAAACAACAACAAATGACACCTCAATCAGTCATTCAGATTTGCCAATCACAGTTTATACCTCAATCTGAATTTGTAGCTGTCCAGTAGACATCAGAGAACAGAGATTACTAGAATATTACCTCTTGATCCTTTTCTAGAATCATATCATCGATCAGTGTTAGGGGGCAGAGGAGGAAGACTCCCGTGCCGCCGCCGTCGCGAGAGTAGCAACGTCTAAATTGCTTCACCAATTACCACGTCTGCCTATCTCCTTCTCGCTACCTGACTGTGATCCTTAGAGCAACTCCAAGAGTCTCTCTATTTTGTGAGCTAAATCTGAAGATTATAGCCTCTTCTAAAAAATGTAAAACTGACTAAACTCATAAGCAAACCAACAGACTCTTCATTTGGACTCTTCAGAATGAGTGGGCTCCACATGTCATTCTCTCCTACTCTCAACCCCATATGTCATCCCCATCCACCACAACCTTATCCATCCCCACCCCTCTCTCTGCTTCTCCTCTTCCGCGGCTACTCCCCACTCTCGGCCATGGCCAAGCTACAGAGCATGTCGCAGCCATGGTCCTCCGCTCCGCTTGTCCACGCCACAGTCCTCCTCCCCGCCTGCTCCCTGCCCCCTTCTCCTCCTCGCGTTCGCTGCTGCGGTGAAGGGCGAAGCAGCGGCTACACCTGTCGCGACACCCTCCTCCTCCACAGTGCGCACACATCTCCATGGCCCCATCCGCGTCACTGTCTGCATCCTCCCCCTCCCCCTCGCTGCCGTCAGCCCAAGAGCCAAGCTTGCCACTGTCGGCGCTCCTCTCGCCGCCGCCGGTTTGAGAGCCGAGCCCACCACTTTCTGCGCTCCTCTCACCGCCACCGTTCAAGAGCCGAGCCCATCAAGGTCCACGCTTCCCTCGCCACCGGCGGCCCGAGAGCCAAGACAGTCGTCGTTCGCATCCTCCCCTCGTCCCTGTCTGCCCGGAGCCGAGCTGCCGCCGTGCGAATCCTCCCACTCGCCGCCGTCGGCCGGGAGTTGAGCCCACCGCCGTCCTCGTCCTGCCTCTTACCGCTGTCGGCGAGGGAGTCGAGCCCTCCGTCGTCTGCGTCCTCCCCTCACCGTCGTCGGCCCGGGAGCCGAGCTGCCGCCATGTGAGTCCTCCCCCTCGACGCTCCTCCACGGCAGCCACACACGGAATTAGATTTTGGCGTGAGGACAAGGGCGGGAGGGATCGAGGCGTGCAGAATCGACACTTTTGTGAGCCGGTCGCGCTCACAACAGATCGCGAGCGAAAGGGGGAGAATGGCGAGGGAGATAGCAATTTTGGAAACTACAGAGGCTGTTGGAAGGTCTTTTTTTTGCCTTTTTCTATTTTTTAAGATAGAAAATGATATAAAGGATTTGTTGGAGTTGCTCTTAGGCTCTTTTTTTTTTAAGCTTTTGACAAATACGTTCGATGCGTAGCTTTTCATATATATGAAAGTCGGAAAACTATGAAAGTGGAAAGTCAGAAGCAACTTTTTATTTTTCAGAGACATTTGACGTTTGAAAAAATTGAAATTTTGTTAGCTAGGAAACGGACGTTGTTCTTGCCACATTGGCACATAATAATGGCACACAATAATATTGCATTTATTAGATGACGCAAAATTATTCAACAACATAGAAATTTTCACCAAAGAGAAACTAGCTAGTGATCACAGTGGCAGTACGGCGTGGAAAATCAGAATATCGATAAATTCTACCCGTCTCATTCAAGCTTTTAGCCCCAGTTTGCGAAGAAACTCCACGATGTTGTTATCCGAGCTGCCACCTTCACTCACAGCTCTTCTAGCCTTCTCCTTCCACCCAGCAGCATTCTCCCGGTACTCCATGCTCCTCTCGCCATCCATCACCTCCCTCACGCACCTCTCAACCTCCTCCTTCCTGACGACGCCCTCCTCGTCGGGCCGCACCCGCACGCCCACCCGCCACACGTCCTCGATGTACTTGGCGTTCGTGGGCTGGTCGGACCACTGCGGCATCGCCACCATCGGCACGCCGGCGCTGAGCGCCTCCGTCGTCGAGTTCCACCCGCAATGCGTCACGAAGCACCCGACGGCCGGGTGCGCTAGCACCTCGAGCTGGGGGCTCCATGTCACGACGAGGCCCTTCCCCTTCGCCTTGTCGGCGAAGCTCTCGGGGATCTTCGCCGTCTCGGACGCCCTGACCACCCACAGGAATGGCTTGCCGCAGTTGTACAGGCCCTCCGCCACCTCGGCCATCTGGGCCGCGGTGGGCTCCGAGACGCTGCCGAAGGCGGCGTAGACCATGGAGCGCGCCGGCCGGCCGTCGAGCCAGGCTTTCGTCGCCTCCGTCAGCGGGGTGTGGAGGTGGAAGCCGTAGGAGGTGTCGTCCGGCAAGCTGTTGTCGAGGTAGGCTGACGGCACGGTTGGGCCCACCGTCTTGGCTCTCCACGTGGACGCCATGTAATCCGATTCCTTGCAAGGGACGACGATCTATTGAGATAACCTTATATATCCAGGATATTGTTACGGAGGACCTGATGGTAGCTAGTATATGGTGACATACCTGTGGCTGCAACTCGTAGAACGAGTTGACGAGGACGTGGTCGGCCGCGTCCAGGCCGTCGAACTGGTTCGCCAGCAGGTCCAGGTACGCGGGGTAGTCGCTGGGATCGGCCAGGAACGACGGCATGTCGCTCGGCATGAGCCCCGCCGGCAGCCCGGGCAGGTCTACGGGCTCCCCGGGGGCGAGCGGCGGCCTGATCCGTCCGGCGAACGCGTGCGCGTACGCCACGTCTACCGCGCAGGGCTGCGTGAAAAGCGTCGCGGCCGCCGCGCCGTGGCGCGCCGCCACGCGCCGCGCCCACGGCATGAACGCGTCGTACACCACCACGCGCACGGGGCGGCCCTGCTCCGACTCGGAGCGGAGGAGCGCGGCCACGGTCTCCGACCCGACCGCCTCCAGCCGGGGCAGGTACGCGTCCGCGCCGCCGGCCTCCGCGATGCCGCCGCGGTCGCAGCCGTCCGAGATGGCGGCGACGCGGATGGCGCCCGGGGACGGGTGGTGGCTCTGGCTCAGGACGAACCGGGTCGCGGCGAGCGTGCACCGGACGCCGGGGCGCGCGGCGAGGCGCTTGCCGAACTGGAGCATCGGGTTGATGTGGCCCTGGCTTGGGTACGGAAGCAAGAGGACGTGGATGCTCTGCTCTAAATCGGACCTGTCGGCCATTGTGGCTGGTCGTCGCAAGCTCACTAAACTCAGCTGTGTGCGTGTGCAGCGCAGCTACAGTCTGTGTGAGCTGGAGCGATCGAGTGACTGTGAAGTGAGAGTGATCGATAGAGTGTCCAATCCTTTTATAACACGTTGGTGTGTAAGAATGGAGCACGTGATTTTTTGGACTAATTAATGTGGCTGCTTGCCCGTCACGTAAAAAACAGCAGAGGGATAACATTTTGTACATTCAGGTTGCTGACCAAGATCGACATTGTCAGGAAAGCAGCAGTTCCCAAATGTAATTTGCTGGCCAGCAGCTGAAGTAGGACCGACCCTTCATACTACGCGACACGCTGTGTGGTTACTAGAGTGCAAGTACAGCACGGGCAAGATGATGTAAGGTATGACGTCACACACAACTCGCGATGCGTGGCAGTCATGGAAGCAGCTAAAGCCGGCCAAGGACGGGACGACACTGGATCGTCGTCGTCACTGATGACATCTGAAGACTGTCTTTATACTCTCTTGTCTAACATTGGAAAATTGGTGTTGAACTCTGAATCTTGCTAGCTCCACAGTACTGGACCAATGGAGTCATCATCATCAGCCCCAGTCTAGGAACTCATTGTTACTTGTTGTGTTGTGAAGTGAGACTGGAGAAGAGTGCTCCCATATACGAAGGCGCAGACTGGATGGTGGGCCATTCGATCTGGGGAAAGAAAACGGTCAGTGACTCAGAGGAAACACATCCTAGTACTAGGTACACTGTTTGGTGCAGTGACTCGCAGAAAACACACCCTATGTGTTCAATATTTGGAGAAACACAACCTAGTACGAGTTTTACTGTTCACATCTGAAAATCATCTTAAATCCAGTTCTTAAAGATACAACCCGACTCTAGAGAATGATGAAATGAAATCATAATTTTTTATGGATACAGTAGCACTCGGCGTCGAGTACTCTACTTCCTTAGCCCGGCGAGCTCTCTCCCTCTTTCTCTCTCTATCTGCTTCACGGGCCGCGGCCGCTTCACGTTCTTTGATCTCCCGCCGAATGCGAATTTCCTCCTGCTGCTCCTTACGTTTTTGTTCTTGTTTTTCTGCTTCAACCATCCTTTGCCACCTCTCTCGTGCTGAACGACCCGTCTCCTCGACGTAACGCTTGTCTTGTTCGAACTGCTCACAATCTAGCCACCGCATAAAATCACAGAGAGGAGGTGGGGTCTTTTTTCAAAGACAAGTTAGCACATAATAAAATAGCAATGACATGATGTTTATTTAGTAATGCAGTTAGTTCTTACTTTTGGTCTAACATTGCGACATGGTGGGAGGGGGTCATGCTCGTAGTTCTCGCACATGAAGAACCTCATCCCGTAGCAATACCCGAGAACATTGCACTTGACAAGCTTACAGTTGTCACTGCAGTAGCACATAGTGTGGACCCCCTTTGGCACCAGAACCGTGTCCTTCCTACTGGTGAGCAACTCCAAATCCAACTCAGGATCCGTTGAAGCCATTGAAAGCCTACAAAACAGATGAGAAATATGATAATTCATTACTTATTTGATTTGAAATTGTAGAACAAAACATAACCAGATATGATAAGAAATCCGACGGCAAGAATAAAACAGCAAGCAAATGAAAAGGTAGTTCAATTATTACAACACGATAACATGCATAAGCTCAAATATTACAAGACCTTGCAAGATAAAATTGTTCAAATATTACAAGACGACAACATGCATAAGTAGTTGAATTATTACAACACGTTAGCACAAACAAGTACGGTCACTGCATTTCTTCGTTGTAGCGACTAGAACGACGTCCACGTGCACTAGCTGCAGGTGGTGTAGAAGTGGGAGTGGAAAAGTAAGATTCTTCGGTGCATTTCTTGTAGGAGTGTCCAGGATTGTTGCACTTGGAGCATATCTGCCCTTGAGGTCCAGCTTCAGCCTCATCCATGTTGTTCCTAATCCTCTTCTTCTTGCGTCGAGCGACACCTTGACACATGGTTGGATCTGGATTTGGTATGTATAACGCACTGTCTTTGGGGTCTTAAGTGAAAGTTCCAAGATGCAGGTAAGCCTTAATAGTGTGGTTCCAAGTGTTTAGAACGGTTTGTTTCAGAAAGTATTTAGGCACGTAGCGGCCCCAATGTTGATTCTTTGTTGCAAGGCATGCAACGATCACATGTGAGTAGGGGTAGTGTAGCAGCAGTGGCTTCTGGCAAGAGTATGATCATGTATGATTCCCAATAACTGTTTTCTGTATTGTTATTTCACCATTTGACTTTTGTGATTTGGGCTGACAACGTATCTGATATTTTCACTGCACTTCATCATTAGGATCACGACGTAGAGGTTCTGGGTAAGCTCTGTGACAGAGAGCAGCCTTCTGTTTTTTGTTCAAGTACTCAGTCATCCATGTTGAATACACCTTCTGAGGGTCCTGCATTGTTGCATGTGCTGCATTAGCATGGTCAAGGAAGTACTTCATTGTGCGGTACAAGAAGAACTCAATGATACCAACAAGAGGTTGAGCTTTGGCACCACGCAAAACAGCGTTGTAGGCCTCAGTAAAATTTGTTGTCATTATCGCATACCTCACACCTCACTTATCAAACAGGAGGGACCATTTCTCCTTAGGCTCATTCTGAATCCACTGGCTGAAGGTCTTCACAGCACGTCCCCTTCTCCTTCTGACATTTGGACATCTAGCCCCACGTCCTCCAGAGAAACTGGCTCTTCCCCGGGTTTAGTACTTACAGGCTTCTTAGCTATCTCTTCTGATGCTTTCTTCGTCAGATCATCTAATTTTTTTCCATAAGTCGAAGAATTTCTTTCTCCTGGTTGGTCGAACATAGGCGCTTGAACAATTTTGTAAGTTCTTTGTTCTTGAATTGGCTATGAAAGTTTGCTCCCATATGCCTCATGCACCACCTGCTATGCACATCTGGCCATTGTGCTGCTGTGTAACACTCTTCACTACCTTCTTTGATGTCACTAATGGCCTGCAAAATACCTTTGTGTCTATCGTGTATCACACACACGTCTGACACATCTCCCACCACCATCTGCTTCAATCTCTCTAGAAACCAATACCAACTGTCACCATTCTCTCCCTCTGCAAAAGAAATTGCCATCTGTAAGGATTGTGCCCTTGTATTTTCCTGTTAGGAATGTGCCATCTATGCAAATAACTGGTCGACACTGTTTGAATGCAGCAATAGCAGGACCCAATGCTAAGAATGCCAGCTGCAAGACTTGCTTCCCTGGCCTTGATACATGATTATAAGTCTTGATATCATAATAACTACCAGGATTTAGCGTGACAATTGTGTTCAATAATCGAGGCAGATTATCATAGGATGCTTCATAAGTTCCCCACCTCATCTCCATTACCTTCTTCTTTGCCATGTATGTCTTACCATAACTTATGTGATACCTAAATTTCTCCTCAATTGCCAAGATAATGGACTTAGGCTCAAAAGCAGGATTTTCCACAATCTTAGCAAACAACTGGTTAGCCACAAAACCGGATAAAAAATTACGATAGCTTGCATCCAGCTGCTCAAGTACACAAGTGTGATCCACAACAGATTTGATCTCCCAATAATTTTTCCACTTGCCATTGGAAGCATACACTCGAAAAGGACAGTTGGGCTTCAGACATTGTACATCATATTTATGTGAACTCTTCACTACCCTGAACTCTCTTTGCAGAGTAAGGGTGGATCACCTCTTCACTGCATCCTTCACCTCTACTGCGCTCTTATACATGGCACCAACAAAAACTGCATTTTCTCTATACTCACAGGCCACATTCTCACCAGGATTGACAAATAGCTGTTAGAAATTGTAACTGCCCCAATCCCTTGGAACTAGCGGGTCATCCTCATCATCTGAGGAGACCTCTTCCAACTCACGTTCATCCTCATTGGCCTCCATTTCGTACCATCTGACAAGTTCTTCATTAACTTCCCCCTCGTCAAGTGCACCCTCAAAGTGTGTGTGACCATCTCCTTCTTCTTCCTCACCGGAACCACCATCTACTTCTTCTTGTGGCTCAGTTGCAGGACCATCTCCTGCTTGTAGTTCAGCCTCACCCTGGTGAGCAGCACTAACCTCCTCATGCACTTGACTACTAGACCCAGCCTTATGAACAACTTGGATAAACAACATCATAGGCAAACCAATATCACATGCTGTTTTGATATAACTCCTCCAATGTTCAGTGCCTTGAAGTGGCATAAGCTCCCAATATATTGACTCACTCCTGTTGATTAGAGCCATAATGGACAAGTCATGTTGCTCTGCATCTACATGAAATGCCCAAAAAAACTGGGTAGTGGACCCCCAAGTTCTTGAGGCTGCTCTTCTAATCACATGGTCAACTGAATCAAATTCTGACAAGTCAACTCCATGTTCACCATATCTAATCCGCACATTACCGAAATACAACTTGACACTGAGATCATCTGACATGTATGACAGCATGAAAAAATAAAACGCTATTAACAAGTGGATCTGCAACTACAAAATATATCTACTCAGATCTACACTACAACTATAATTTTATTAAACAAATCTCGGGATGGCAACGGGGAATTCCCCGTCGGGGGTCGACTCCCCATCCCCGCCCCTCCCGCGGGAGAGAAATTCCCCGCCCCCGTCCCCGCTAGAGCTCACGGGGAGGGCTTTCTTACCATCCCCGTCCCCGTCCATCTATCCCATGAAAATCCAGCTTTTTTATCCAGATCAATTGCATTCGATTGAAATTCGCCTTTTTTCAACTGCATTCGATTGAAATTCAGATTCGAGGAGGAAATATAGGGCTTTTCTCATGGAGATTGAAGAAACAACATCGTCCAGCATCACTAAAACAACGGAAAGAGGACAAAAGATCTTGCATCTGCTGAGTTGCTAAGCTTGAACTACAACCGAACCAAAGCATTGAAAAAACAAAAGAAACATCAAAACAAGGAAGGGGACAAAATAGCTTGTGTCTCGATCTGGAGCTCTGGTAGTCTAGCACCATGCCTTGTTTGCTTCCTGTGGCGCGAGGAGAGCGAATCCACGCAAGCTCTTGAAGCAGTGTGGCGGGAGCTTGCGGCGTCGCCTCAAAGACTCATGTGGGTCCTATCTCCAAACCTGTGGCACAACCGCACCGGCCGGCCGCTGGCGGGCGCCAGGCAGCGCCAACGCAGAGGGGCCGGTGGGCGTCGATGCTGAGCTTCGCAGCAGCAGGTAGAAGGGGATGGCGACGGCGTGTCGGCGCCTAACAAGGAGAGGGAGCGGGACGGCGGGGGCCAGAGGGGTGATGGCCTGGTATGCGGGTGCATGAGGGAGTGAGTCTGAGGGTTAGGGTTTGGAAGTTCCCTTATATACATATATTGTTGGGCCTACTTCTAGTGGGATGTTGGGCCAAAATACGTATTGATGCGGGGCTGCGGAGAATCGGGGACGCGGGGCAGTGTATCGTCCCCGTCCCCGTCATCCCCGACGGGGGTAACTTTGTCCCCGATTAGATCCCCGTGGGGATCATTTTTTTACCATCCCCGTCCCCTAATAGGGGAATTCCCCGCGGGGAATCGGGGATCGGGTCCCCGTTGCCACCCCTAAACAGATCTACACTAAACTATGTATCTACTAAGCAGATGTACACTTAAACTATGTATTTACTGAGCAGATCTACACTAAAACTATAAGCACATCTATACTAAAACTATTAAGTTTCAGAGTATTACCTCTAACGAGACGAAAAACCAGCAGAGCTTCGCACCTTCACCACCTGCTCCTCACTCCCTTCTCCTCTCCCCCCTCTCTTTTCTTTTTTTTCGAATTATTATGACATTTTCGGCTGAATTTCGGTGTTATATAGGCAACCACCACGTCGCTAGCAGTCTTGCTGCCGCCGTGGCCCATGGCGCTAGGACCTGACGCCGTGGCCCACGACGCTAGGACCTGACGCCGTGGCGTATGGCGCCAAGTCTAGCCCACGGTAAAGGCCCACGACGTTATGTCCCTGACGCCATGAGCCACGGCGGCAGATGTATATTTTTCAAAATTTGTGGCGGACCATATATCTTTGCAAAATCAGATAAAATAAATATTAAAAAAAATCCCACATCAGGCGTCCCGCGGGCGGTCTACGGTGAGTCCGCGGCTTGTACAAAAAACCCGCGGTGGCGACGCATCTCGCCGACGGAGTACGTGTTCGGGGACGACGCGTCTCACGGCGTCTAGCCCCCCCCCCCCCCCCCCCCCCCGCGCGCGCCTGGCCGCCTCTTCACTGCTTCATCGGCGATCCGGAGAGTTTATACCAGTATACTTTGTACTTTACAATGATGGCCTGCTACTCTCTGCAAATAATAACTTTATACTAAACGTTTGCATTTACTCTCTGCTTCAGGACTAGAAAAGACCTCAAGAACAAGAGGGGGGCTGAGAGAGGCGTGACTAGGGAACAGAGAGCCAGAACTAGAAGGAAGAAACTCCGGCTGTCAAGTGGCAGTGATGGCCCAAAACACCACTCATCCCCAAAGGGCTTGTGCCGGGCCATTAAAATAATGTTGAAATGTGAATATTGCTTTTGAATTGGTGCTCCTGCTTTTTTTTCTTTGCACATATATTGCTCTAGTAGGACACTAACAGTTTGAGAGTATCATTCTGTTAACTAGTACAAGCTTAGTCATGCCGCGTTGGTTGAATTTAATGATAAAATATGCGCTATTGAGGAGGAACGATTTGGCACCAAGTTTCCTGACCGGGAAGTCTCAAACATTTGCTTTAAAGAGAAACCATTTTGGTGTTGAAGTTAAACGTGACAAAGAACTTTGTCAATCCGATGTTGTTTCGCTTGCTTTGTTTGATGGCGATTGTGCTGGTATGCTTACAAACTTTCCTAATTTCTATTTTGCTATTTTCATGTTACTGTTAATGATTTAAATTGTGATCTTGTGCAGAAGAAAACATGTTATTTGCATGCTCTGGCATAACTCTACCACCTGGAAGCTCTATACAAGACCTAACAAGATTTGTCACTTCAGCATGTTTGGTTAGAGAATTCAATGACAAAAGAAATAGAAATGATGACTTGAGGGTTGGTGCTGCTGATCATTATGCCCTTCATTTTGATTTGTTTAGCCGCTGGGCGTGCCTTCAGTTCAGGCAGTTTTATGGTCATGTGTGGGTCTCTGTCCAATGAATCTCCCAACATCTTCCTTTCTGATAGTCAAGATTTAACAGAGGTATGTTGTTGATATATTTTTACTTTTGGCATTACGGAAAGCTTTCAACTAATATTTTCATTATGATATCTTTTGTCTAGTGTACATGCACCAAAGTGAAAAATGCTTCCTTCACAAACCATGCAACTTTGCTTTTGTTCTAGGCTGCACTTGGAGGGCCGCTTGTAGGAAATCACAAGAGGTTTCATGGGATGATTGTTGATCTTTGCCATCATGGTAGTGAGAATAAGAAATGTGCCAAGTTCCTATCACCGAAATCACTTCGTGAGCGCTTGGAGTTGTTGCAGATACTAAAGTATGTCTTTGGCAGTTCCAACATCTTTGATCTATATCTTCCCAGTTAGTTTATTTATATTTGTTGCCCTTTTTCTGGTGGTATATGCACTGTAGTTTTTTGATTTTCACTTCGTAATTTGTGGGTTGGAAACAAATTGGTTCTCGTTACCTCTACAGACTACAGTACCTGGTGAAGACCTGCATAAGTGCTGTCTCATATTGCTAAATCAGGGCCCTTGCTGAATTTTGAAGCTACTGTGTCTAAATTAGAAAGATCTATACAATTCATTCGGATGATATGGCAATACTTATATTTGTGGAATATGAATCTGCTCGCTCTTGTCATGTCTTTTGTTGAATATGTATGAGTTTGATTGCCCAATTTTGCCATACCTTGAGCCAGATGTCTTTTTGCTGTTCTATTGCATTCCTAGAGAACTCCACTTCCGTCGTTATCTTGCCTGAAGGGATTGTCGTTATCTTGCGCAATCCCTTCAGGTGTGAATAATCTTGCAATCCATCATTGTAAATGTTACCGACAATTAACTGCAGAATATTTTGTGTCGCCATTCAGAGCACTAAGATTAATCTCCTCGTTGCATCAGGATTCATGAAAACTATTTACCGGATAAAATCTTTTGGCTATCCCATGCCACCGCCACTTGTGCTTGAATGTAAGTTCTTTGGTTTCTATATTCCTGATGCCGTACCCTTGTTTATAATTAACTTCTGATCTTGTTTTTTTAACTAGTCAAGGGAAGTTGGTTCATCAATTTGAAGACCGATTTGGTGAGTTACTTGCTTGGAGAGGGTATCCTTTCGGTGTTGACTTCTGCCAGTCTAGTTAGAAGTCGTGGTAAAACGAAGACAACATTGATGAAAACTTGAGGGTTGGTCCTCCTATCACTCTTGGTCTTTTAAGTTACATATGCTGGTTAGCTTAGCTCTTTTAGTGAATGCAGATTGAGGTGTTTCTCCCACCGAATCAACGCTGTGATGGAACATTGGAATTCTGTAACTTGCAATATAACAATGCTATTGTCAGTATCAAGAAACGTTTCTACGCCATTCAACCTGCAGACATTCTCGGTAAAGAAGAGGAAGCGCCACCTGAAAAGGTAGTGGCTATAGGGCGTGACATTGGAATGGGACTATTGATGGACGAGGATTGCAAACTTTAATTGCAAAGAGCTCCAGTGTTCCACTTGTAACGTCACGAAGGTAGCAGCATGTTGAAATTTCATACTGTTTCTTTACATGGTAGCCTGCATTAGATAATTGCATTATTAGCTTCCAAGTTCTCTCGTTAATCACAATTATTCGATTGAATCAGGAATTAGAAGTTTAACAGTAACATTTGGTTTTTTGGTACTACTATAGGTTGGTATCGGTGGCCCTCTTATCGGTTTTGACGGGAGTTTTGTTGGCATGACCTTTTTTTATGATGGAAGCGATGTAACTCCTTTCCTTCCAAGAAATGTGATCCTCAATCTTATAAGAAGAGTGGTTGATTCCAGATTACCATCAGAAACGTACTTTTTTTTTGCCCCTGTTATCTCAGTTGTTGTAATTGGGTAAGTGTAATAGTATGAACTTATTACAATGGAAAATTATGTTGGATGACAGCAGAGAGTACCCTATGGGCATACTTGATTGTTTCATTATGGGGGAGAAATACAGGTAACATTGGTTTTCCTTTCTCGTCGCCAGCTTGTTTGTGACTTAAACTATTTTATTCAACAATCAACCTAGATTGGAGAGAAAAAAATATTTTGGATGACAGGTGGCCAGTGCCCGAACCATATTGGTATCATGGTGAACTTGACGTGGATTTTGACGAGCTCCCTAAGGTCAGGGGAAGAACACTCAATTAGGCGCGGCCGTGCTATTAACACAACGAAATATATCAGTATCATGGTGCACCATGTGGATAGATATGATGAAGACTATCAATCGGATGTCAAGTTGTACAGCTGTCAGTGGCTTAGTGCAAAGCAAATTACTGACAACTGTATACGTCAGTTTTGTTATAAAAGGAAATTAAAGTACTGTAGGTTGATTTATATAGGTGATTGTTAAAAAATATATATTGCAAGAAGTTAAAAGAATAGAAGCTGTACAGAGCAAGAGCCATGCATGCAACCTAATATGCTGCCTGTGTGGTCAAGACCTGGAAGATGCAGTGCAGCTGATGTATGTTTGCATCTTGTCTTTGCACGACAAGTTTGGATGCACATGCATTCATTTGTTTATTCAGTGACCTACGGCACCCACCACTGCACGTCTGCACCTAGGCATGGGAGCGCATGGCTTTAACTCGGATTAGTAACTGTGTATATTGATGCTTGTCAGATTTTGGAAATGGTTCAAGTGAGGACGGCCGACATTTGTTTCTTGAATGCAACAACCTTCAAAGGCTTCAAGGCCTTATTTAGTTGGCTAGGAATCCTCCTTCCACTCTCTCCGCCACATTAAATACGTCAAAAGACATATGATCGGAATACTAAATGTAGATGAAATCAAAAACTAATTACACGAACTCTCCGCCACATTAAATACGTCAAAAGACATATGTTCGGAATACTAAATGTAGATGAAATCAAAAATTAATTACACGATTGTGATGGCCTTTGTGACACGAATCTTTTGAGTATAGTTAGGCCATGGTAGGCCATGGAGAGGAGTTGGTGCACAACGGACATGAAAGGAGTTTATTTTATTGTTCTTGATTTTTTTCTCACGAAATTTTCTTTCTAATTTTCATCTAATTTTTTGAACTTTCTTCCAAATTTCGTTCAATATATATTTATTCCGAGTTATTTTTAAAATCTTTTTCTTTCAAAATCTGCATTTTTTATAGTTGTTTTATAAGTTAATTAATTACATAAAGCCAGCCATATGTTTGTTTGTATAAGTTTATTATCTTTTTACATAAAGATTTATAAGTTGTTCATACTAAATTTATTGTACTCCCTCCGTCCCAAAAAGAATGTCATTTTAGAAATTTTAGTACAAATTATTAAGGAGATGAAATGACCTCGATTGCCCTATTTATTTGCCATATTATGTGCTAATTGATTATTGCATGCCTACATGCACGTGCAGACATGTCAAATTAAACAAACGTCATTCTTTTTGGACAAATTTTGAATCCTAAAACGTCATCTTTTTGGGACGGAGGGAGTACAAATCTAGTACATATTTCTTTTTGTTTGGTAGAGGCAATCTTTAAAGGTAGGGTCCCAGCTAACTTATTTGAGGAGAAGGGAGTGTATAGGACCATAACGAAAAAGGAAAGTGAAAAGGGTAGGTGCTATGGAGGACAAGGTTAAAAGACTTGTCGGAATTCAATCGTTGAGGGGATCTTTGCATGGCGATCGTGGTAAATTAGCAAACTCCATGCTGATGTTGTGTTGGGCAATCAAAGTTGAGTACGACATGCAACTGTACAGTAGAGGTGAGCTAGAGGGGTTGAAATCATCGTTGATGCATAATTAGCACTGGGTACTTGTTCAGACTTCAGACAAGGACTCGCCTTGTTTCGACATGGCAAATTTCGGTGGCGTGGCCTCCAACATGGTAAAAAAAACACACGATGTAAGCTCAGCTTTAGAACGAAATCGAACGATTACCGAAGGAGCTTTTCTCGAGAAATAATCGAGGGGTAAGTCATTACGCTTTTCTCAAGAAATAATCGAGGGGTAACTTCCCTATTAGAAGTCGTTTTGGATAAGGTTTGAGTCAAACATTAGGAATATAAATCATGAATAACTTTTAAGTTATTGAGTTTGAAAATGTGAAAATCATATGAATAGATTTGTCTTGAAAATTACTTTCATAAGAATATACATATATAACTTTCCAATAAAGATTTTATAGAAAAGACAAGTTAAAGTTGTGCTTTGGTGACCGTGTCACTGTCCTAAACGACTTCTAATATCGAACCGGAGGGAGTACCTAATAATGCTCATGTCACTGCTGATAGCAAATTCATGCACCTTATATGGAGCCCAAGTCATCAATGACGTGCGATGCTAAGAAAGCGAAGAAGCTAGGAGTGACGATTTGCGAACCCAGGTAGTAGTAGTCGTGCGTCCTCTAGCTGCGATCCTGTCATTTTCTTCAACAGCACCTGTGGCAGATCCAAGCAGAGAGCTCCATTTTTTCGCCGATTCCATTAGAAACACTTTGCCAATTGGGCTTTTGCTTCAGCATCTAATTATGCCGCGGAAGCTCTGGGCTGCTGGACGCCCATATTATAAAGAGGCTCTTCACTCTTGTTCTTCTCAGGAACATCGCCACTGCACCTCGGATAGCACCAGCATCACACACATCCAGGCCGGGAACCATGGCGAGCTCCGACAACCAAAGAAGCATCCACGTCCTCCTCGTCCCGTTCCCGGTCCAGGGCCACATCAACCCGCTGCTCCAGTTCGGCAAGCGCCTCGCCAGCCACGGCGGCGTTCGGTGCACCCTCGCCGCAACCCGTTTCGTCGTCAGCTCCACCAAGCCGACGCCGAGCTCCGTGCACGTCGCCGTCTTCTCTGACGGCTGCGACGTCGGCGGCCCCGGCGAGGTGGGAGGGATGGGCGCCCCCTACTACGAGCGGCTGGAGTCGGCCGGGTCCGAGACGCTGGACGCGCTCCTCCGGTCGGAGTCGGAGCTGGGGCGGCCGGTGCACGTGGTGGTGTACGACCCGTTCCTGCCGTGGGCGCAGGGCGTGGCGAGGCGGCGCGGCGCGGCGTGCGCGGCGTTCCTCACGCAGACATGCGCCGTGGACATCCTGTACGCGAACGCGTGGGCCGGGCGGGTGCCGCCGCCGGAGCTGCTGCGGCCGGAGGACATACGGGGCCTTGACGGGCTGTCGTGCGAGCTCGAGATGAGCGACGTGCCGACGTTCCTGACCGACGCGAGCTACCACCCGTCTTTCAGGGAGTTGCTGGTAAACCAGTTCCAGGGGTTGGACACCGCCGACCACGTTCTCGTCAACTCATTCTACGACTTGGAGCCTCAGGTGAGTAAGCCCAAAAATGCGTGACTACAAACGAGACATCGGATGCAATCAAGCTGTCCATCATATGTTCTGACACACACTACATTGGGTCCTCGTTCTTTCATGCCTGAATAATCCACAGGAAGCGGACTACATGGCATCTACATGGAGAGCCAAGATGGTCGGGCCAACCATTCCGTCGGCGTTCCTCGATAACCGCATTCCGGACGACGTGTCCTACGGCATCCACCTGCACACCCCAATGACAGAGGAATGCAAGGTATGGCTAGATGCCCAGGAGGCGCAGTCTGTTCTGTACGTCTCCTTTGGTAGCATGGCTTCTCTCGATCCTGACCAGATGAGCGAGATAGCCGAAGGTCTCTACAACAGTGGCAGGCCATTTTTGTGGGTCGTCCGGGCTACGGAGACTGCCAAGCTACCCAAGGATTTCGCCGACAAAGCTAAGGCAAAGGGGCTCATAGTGCCATGGTGTCCCCAGCTGGATGTCCTATCACACCCATCTGTGGGTTGCTTCATGACACATTGCGGCTGGAACTCGACGGTGGAGGCGCTTAGCGCCGGCGTGCCCATGGTGGCGATGCCGAACTGGTCGGACCAGACGACGAACGCCAAGTACATCCAAGATGTATGGCGTGTCGGCGTGCGGGTGCGGCCGGATGCTGAAGGAGTTGTGAGGAGCGAGGTGGTGGAGCGGTGCGTGCGGGAGGTCATGGGAGGGGAATTGTGCAAGGAGTTCAGGATGAAGGCTTTGGAGTGGAGTGACAAGGCAAAGAAGTCCATGAGCGAAGGCGGAACCTCGAACGCCAACATCTCGGATTTCCTATCAAGTGTTGGTCATGCAATTCATGCCGATTGATTGGTGATAGCTCGAAGCGCATTCATAAGTTTTTGAACGAACAAGTGCATTCATAAGTTAATTGTATTGTTTTCGTTCTTGGTTTTGATGTGTAGCTCACCCTTATAAGTAGAAGAAAAATTGCATACTTCTAATAATGATCGATATGTAGATCCATTGGGCTTGAGGGGGCGTGTAATTGCACCCAACAATATCTATGGATGAATTTGGTTCATATTTGGTTCAATTTAATCTAGTGGCGAAGCTGGCGGGAAATTTTAGCCGGAGCGGCTTTGCACGACGAACTTAAGTACAATTGTGCAAAAATGTTACTAAGCCAACCTAGTATACCCTCCGTCCCAAAACATTTGCACCTTTTGACTTTTATGGATCATATTTGACCATTCGTCTTATTCAAAATATTTTCAAAAATACAAAAATAATTATGATATACTTAAAATATATATGATGATAAAACATGTCATAGCAAAATAACATTTCACAATTTTTCGAATAAGACGAAAAGTCAACAAGTACATATATTTTGGGACCGAGGGAGTATGGTAATGACAATGGATTTTAATTTCCACAAGGGAGGTTAAAGACACGATCCAAAATTTCAGTCTTTCACATGAATCACTACTTCGACAAAAAAAAAAAAAATCAACGCGAGAGCTGACAATAATGGGCATCAATCGTCGAATTTCATCAGTGGCAAGGCCACACATGCTATGAGCTTAGTGGAGCTATGATAGAGAATTGCCGTACGTCTTGTGTGATGTGCCTATCTATAATTATACAAATTGTCATATCTACTAATACTCTCAGGCACTCAAATGGATTCAATACCTCACTATGCCAAATTACTCATCAGAATGCAAAACAGTGCTAATTGAACTACCCAAGTAGGAACCTCAGGCCGTTCAACTATCGATTAAGTAAAAAACTCCCAACACCGTTCGCTGGGCGAGGAAGCAGGAGGTCGTTTACCGGAGGGAGCCAGGCAAGGGTCGACTTCCTTGATCTCCTGCTCGAGCGAGGCGGTGGCCTCTTCCACGGTCGTGCCCAGCGGCGGCAAGGCATCTACACCGCGGCCGCAGGCTGCCGCCGCTCCCCTGCTCTCCCGCTCCCGTCCCTTCCTCCATAGTCCTCCTACCTCCCGCGGGGCGCGACGGTGGCGGCGGCCGGTGGCAAAGGGAAAGGAAGGCGGCGGGGTCAAGGAAGTGGCCGCAGGGTCGCCGAGGTGGGGGCGCGGGGTAGCCGAGGTGGGGAGCAGATCCGGCGGCCGCCTTCAGATCCAGGTCTGCGGAGCGGGAAGGGAGGCGGCCGGCGAGCTCCGCTCCCCGAGGCCGCTCGGAAAGAGGGAAGGAGCTTTGCCTCGGGGTAGAGGAGATGAGGATATTTACTATTTAGGCGACAGTCCCATGGTGGAGGAGCTTGGGAGGTTGTTGGTGCCTGCAGCGGGTTGCGCCTCGGCGTGGCACAACGTTGGTGACGACAACGCAGGTGTCACTGGCTTGTTACGGTCTTCTCTTCCTTTTGGGTGTGGATGGTGGTGTGTTGTGTGGGTTGCGTTTGTTCCTGTGCATGGGTTTGTTCGTGTGGTGGTGTGTGCTTCGGCTCGTTTTGTACCATTGCTGTTTCTTCTTATATGACATAGCAGTCCTTCTGCTTTAATTTTTAAAAAAAACTATTTAGGGCCCCTTTGGCACGGCTTCGTCTGTGGCTGTGGCTACTCTAGTAAAATGATTTTTTTTGAAGTTGAAGCCATTTTGTAAAGTGTTTGGCAAAATGGCTGTGGTTGTGACTTCTATGTCACACGTGGGGAAGAAGCCGCGGGAAGCCACTATTTTTGGCTTCACCTCCGTAGTACAAATTGCAAAATGGCTGCTCCATGGCTTCAGCTTGGAAGCCGTTTTTAGGGGTTTGACATGGCTTGTGTAGAAGCCAGTGGAGAAGCACTTGGAAAAGTTCTGCCAAAGGCCCCCTTAACTTTTTACCATTACAGTAGATTTCGCCTCTCCGTATAGCATCTTCCCGGATGACGATACATTTTTAGCACAGGAGAGAAAATGCATACAAATTTGCCATTTTTGCTCGTGTGGCACCCCAGCTCCGCAGTTCAGCTCGGATCCAAGTCAGCAAAACTTGCGAAATGACCAGGCTGCCCCTCTATTTCCTCCATCCGCTCCCCTTTCTCCCCTCTACTGTCACTGATGTGTGGGACCCATAGCTCATAGTCATCTTCAACCTCTGTCCCACCGACGCCGTCGGCTCAACCACCACCAGCAGAGCCATGCACCCATGCCCCTCCCCCTCCATGACGCCCCCGCCCCTCCTCCCTCACCGCCCACTCCGCCGCCGCGCCGGGGGGGGCGAGCTAGAGCTCGAGCTCCACACTGCCGACGCGGCGGCCGCGGTTCGGCTCCGCCGCGGGCGGCCGGCCACCGTGGGTGAGCTCGGCGGTCAGCGCGAGGCCGAACTCCTCATCCATGGACCTGAACAACCGGCCGACCGACAAGGGAGAGGGCTCACCGGCGGCGCCTCAGCATAGGGCGCCGCTCCATCCTCCGCCTGCTTGATTTGGGAACGGAATCGATCCCACTGAACAAAGAAAAAATCCCCAAAATATGCAACACAAAAGAATCGAGATTCGGGAAATTAAGCAAGAGCAGACCATCGAAAAATCAACATCCACGTTGCTGTTTTGGGAAATTAAGCTAGCGAAGTTGAATTTGTTTGTTTCGGCTTGCTGTTTGGTGGGCGCAAGCAGAAGCGGCGGCCATAGACAGGGGAGGGGCAACGAGCAGAAGCGGCGGCCGTAGATAGGGCAGGGGCCATGCATGACGACGGATTTTGCGAGCACGATTACCTGGGCGGAGCTTGAGCTCCAGCTCCCGCGCTCGCATTTGTAGTAGGCGGAGCCAGGGAGGTGCGACGGCGGCCAGTGGGGCTCTCGGGCTCGGCGGTCATGTCGAAGCTAGGAGGCGCGGTGGCCGGGTCGGGGCGTGGCAACTGGAGGTCCCTCGCCGGCGCGCGGTGGCCGGAATGACGCACGACGGACAGGAGAAAGGAGTCACGAGGAAGAAGAAAATGAGGGGCATTAGAGGTCATTTGCCACTCGGTGTGGGGATAGATCTGACATGGGTGGATGTGTTGGCATGCCACGTGAGCGAATGTGGTATTTCTATAGTATCTTTTTTCGATCCGTGGTAAAAATGTAGCGTCATTTGGGAAGATGCTATCTGAGGAGGTGCCATCCACTATAATGATAAAAAGTTAAATATCTCGAGGAGATGGGGTGGAGCCGCGGCCTGCGGGGTGGAGTGGAGGAGACGGGGACGGGGCGGGGCCGCAAGTTGGAGGAGACAGTTGGACGAGAGGAGTTGAGGAATCCAATGGATGTGGTACCACCGACCGTCGACTGCAAAATGCACGGACGGTTGCAGCACCCGCTGGAGGCGGCACAGTGCGCGTTCCTTCTTCAAAATGAAGATGCGGTGTGGAGTAGAGGTGGAGATAGTATTAGACTGTCTCCAGCAGCATCTGGATACCCTGTTGCATCTGCAAATTGTAGAAAGGAAGGCTACTGTTCAGCCTCCGGTGGATGCTGCATAACCTGCTGCAAAATGCAGCAGCTACTCGTTCCATGCATTCTTGGGGTTCTTGCTCCTCGTTGCAAACCAACTGTCGCCCGCCTCGTCCACTCCCGCACACCTCCTTCCCTGCTCCACACCTCCACCTTGCGGCCGCCCACCACCACACCGCCTCCTTTCGTGGCCGTCCATCACCCTGCGGCCGCCTACCACCACCCCGTCGCCTCCTTCCCTAGGCGCACAGACGGCGGAGGACCTTGAGGCCACTGCCGCATGTGAGGTGAGCAACTGAACCCGGCGTAGTAGGCGGTGCCGGATGACGACGGTGCGGCGGGACCCGAATGGCACCAGGCGGAGTAGGCGCGCGGCGCGGAGGAGGCCGTTCCCGGCTGGGATGCGAGCAGGAGGAGGGTGGCCCGGTGGCCGGGCGGCGAGCACGAGCTCCCTCCCATTCTCGCCGACGCCCTCAATCCGAAGGCGGAGCTCCTCGATCTGAAGGAAGAACTCCTTGATTCGGCGGCGGAGGTCCTCGATCCGGCGACCCCGCGAGGCGGGAGGCGGAGCAGAGGCAGGCGGGAGACAACGGCGGAGCGGATCCACCCGTGGCCGGACTCCCCTCCCCAAGCTCGGATCCGGAGACGCCCCTTCTTCCCTCGGCAACAGCGGCGAGCTCGAACGACGCGCTCAGAGCTCTTACGCGCGGCGCCGCCCTGCTCCTTCCTGGGCCGCCACCTCCTTCCCCGGCTCCTCCTCGTCCTCCTCAGCGCGCGCGGCCAACTACCACAAGCGATGCCTGAAGGGAAGCGCGAGACCGCTGCAGGACGTCCTCGTTTGCACGACGGAAACGTCTGCATACGGGGTAGTTTTGCAGATGCGCTTCAGGGTGCTCCTGGAGTCCCGCGACCGGCGCAACAACATTCAGCGGGAGGGCGCGGGACGGCGTAGCGTCGGAGGAGAATCAGGGCAGGTCGAGACTGGGTTTGTGCTATACTACTACTGGGCCAAAGAAGGTGAAGCTAATTGCGCCTCTCCGCTTAGACCTACTGGTCGGCCCACGACGGTCTTTTCTTTCCCCTTCACAAGACCACCGTCCGTCAGCGCCGCCTTACAAACCCCAACCATCTCGTCATCTCGCAAACCGGCGGCAGCGACACATTTGAAAACAAGCTCCGGCAGCGCGTCCGTTTCGCCTGTTTTATCGGGGACAGGCTCTGTGATGTAAGTGTGTATTTACTCGCTTGCTTACTGGTCTAGTGGTATTGCTAACCGAGCAGTTTGAATTGAATTTCCGATCTGCATGGTTGGGTTATTTTTGGATTTTGACTCGAACATGTAACATTAGGTAAGTTACTCAAGTGAATTTGGATGGAGCTCAATATCAATATGTAAATAACCTCTTTAAGGTAACACCCATACATACATTAGTGTTTCCCATGTTTCATTCGGTCTCTTCTACCTTTTTTAAAAGACCTGCTTTATTAAGAGAGGAGAGTCATATAAGGTCCAACAAGGTTCCCAAGCCGAGGGAACAAAGAAAGCAAAAGATAGAGGCTAAAAGAGCAACAAAGCCGAAAAAGAAAAGAGCTACTGCGGCCTCAAAGGCTGGACGCCGAGAAGGCGAGCAATCAGGAGGAAGCCCGCGCGCGCCCAAGTCTCGGCCTCATCAAGTATTAACGGCGTGAGAGCCACCGACATTAGGGCCTCCTTGTCATGAACGCGCCGATTCCGCTCCCTCCAAAGCGACCAACCACACAAAGTCATCGAAGCCCTTTCTCCGGGCTTTAGCGACCAACTTCCTGGCGGAGCACCACCAAGTGGCAAGAGAGATGGGTTGATTTGGGGTGAGATGAGGGAGAAGAATATGCTCGAGGGTTCGCAACCACGTCTCTCGACTGAAGACACCATCGATAAGCAGGTGATCCAGAGTTTCAACCTCCTGCGTACCAAGTGCAGAGGTATCAGAGACCTTTAAGCCATGCCGATGAAGCCTTCTAGAGGTCCAACATTGATCGTGCAACGCTAACCAGGCAAAGAACTTGCATTTCCTCAGCATCTGAGTCTTCCAGATTTGACAGGCGCAAGATGTCAACGCGACCAAGGAAGAGTGCGGAACAAGCAGAAGAGGAGGAGTACTGGCCGTTTGGTGACCACTTCCAGATAAGCTTGTTGGCCCGCACCAGGTCCCAGAAAGGTACTCAACGATAACCTGCATAGTCCGCACGTGCGTAATATCAACGACCCAACGTATCCCACGAGGTCTCGCACTGAGGCCCTCCTGGACAGTACGAGAGCGCCTGACCCTTGGCGAAATAGCCGCCCACAGGTTCCGTCTCTTATATCGCTCAATTAACAATTTTGTTTGGGCTTGCCCACTTGATCAGAATTTTGTACTCTTGCTTCAATTGGATTCTGCTGTTTGAATCTTTTTGTTTTGCCCTCTCCCCTCTGTGGCTTTCTTAGCTAGCGGCTAAAAATTCTCAACCTTTATTTCACAACTTAATGATTTGTCCACACAACACAAATGTTTGGGTAAAATGGAGCCTTTTATATTTATATATGCAAACAATCAATTCAATTTGATGCTGATTTTGAGCACATGTTGCGTCATAGAATTATGATTGTTACTATTGTCATTTATCAGTGAAGCTGAGAATAGAAGGTACTCTAGGGTTTTTGTTTTCCAGTTGGTATTGGTGCAATATGATCGAACCTTATAACAAGGGCCATATTGCTCTGCTAATCATGCATGTTTTGGCTGTGGTTTTCCAATTGGTGTTGGCGCGATATGATCAAACCTTACAAAAAGGGCCTTAGTTGCTCTGCTAAGCTTTTTCATGTACTTTCTGCTTCAGGACTGCAAAGTCCCTAAGAAACAAGGGGCAGGTTGCTTGTACAGGAGATGTGAGTAGTCGGGAGCAGAGAGCCATCACTAGAAGGAACAAACTTGAGTCCTCATTGCTTCGGGGGGGGGGGGGGGTGATGGCCGGAAGAAGCGCCGGAGCCGCTTTGAATTAGAGATGATAAGATGTGAGTAATTGATTTTGAATTTTCTGGTTCTTCCTTTTGTGGCATATAGCTTTAATAGAACACTCACAAGTGTCCATTAATCAGATGAAGCGTGTGAGGCGGCGGTGGCTAAACATGAGGAGAATCTATGTGCTATTGAGCAGGAGAAATTCGGTGAAAACATCTCTATGTTGGAGAACTTTTGGCTTTTGAAGAGAGGTCATTTGGTACTGTTGTGAAACCAGGTGAAAAACTTATCAAACCAGTGCTAATGTTCATAGAGATTTGTCATGCATTGTTGTCTCTCTTGCTTTGTTTGATGGTAATTGTGCTATTTGCTTATGCATTTTTGTAATTTGCATTTTGTTATCACTTGTTAATTATTTAGTTCATGATATTGTCCAGGAGATACCATGCTATTTGCATGCTCAGGCATACCTCTACCATTCGGGACAGCTAGACTACAACTAACAAGATTTGTGACTTCAGCACATTTGGTTAGGCAATTCAAGTTTTATAGAAACAGAGATGATAAATTGAGGGTTAGTGCTGCTAATCATCGTGTCCTCCATTTTGGTTTGTTTATTCAGTCTTAATTAATTAGCTCTTATCCTTATAGGTTTCAGTGCGCCTTCCTAATAATCAAACTACTGATGGGTTCTTTGGACTATATGATGATGATATTGGTATTGTCACATGCTTGGGCCTCCTAGATGTCTGTCCTATAGATCTGAATGTTACGGAAACACCATCTCCCGATGATGGTCTTCTAGCTGCTGGGCGTGCTTACATGTTGGGCAGTTTGATGGCCATGCACGGGTCTCCATCTGGACTATGCGACAACACCTGGGTTCCTGATAGACCATATGATATCTTTCAGGTATACTGTTGATCTGTTTGTTAATTTTTGGCATGATGGAAAACTTGAAATAACTAATTACATTAGGTATCATATTGGTGTTCTTAAGTTATCACCATCTGTACCAAAGTAAAAATGCAATCTTCCTTTATGAATCCTACCACTTTGCATCAATAGGCTGTACTTGGAGGGCCACTTCTACGGAAGGATGATGCAAGATTTCTTGGGATGAGCTATGATTGTGACGCAAATGGAATCTCTGTTAGATACAGCTTCCTGCCACTGGAATTACTTCGTGAACGCTTGGTCCATTTTGGGATACTCAAGCATGTCTTTTAAACTCCCAGTATTTGAGCTTTTCTTCCTTAGCTTATCTATATTTGTTCCAAACCCTCACTCCTATTCTACTTCCTTGTTTAAGGTGAGCCATTTTTTTATGCTAGCAGCAAGGCAGCATTGGGGCCTTAGCAGCTTTCACAGAATAATATCTTTAGCAGCACAGCCTTTGGAATATTCACATGGTAGTCTTTGCATTAAAAACAATTCGGTTCTTGTTACTCCTACCTTATGGTTACCAGCGTCAATACCACGTCTCCTGGTACTAGATTAGTTCCATGCTTATTGTATTTGTCTGAGTGAGGAAGAGTTTAAACTTGAGATAGATCATTCTGACAATATGGATGGTGCGACCTATTTTCGTGACATTTGAATTTGCTTCTTCCTCTCATGTCCTCTGTCAAATATTAGGATCCTGATTTCTTAATTCTGTTTTAATATTTGGTGCATTTCATTCAATTCTATTCCTGTGTTGGTATGACTGTTTTTGCTATTGCGCCAGTTCCTGTGTTTTTAGTTATTTTTTTAATAACAGGTCTATTGTGTTCATTTGCAGTCCTAAAAATATTGACTTCAGAAAGTATGAGTTGCCTAAAGGTGTATTAAGCGTAGTACCATCAGGTCTGAACTCCATCCATCATTCTAAATAATACCTATTTGATCATTGCGCACAGACCATTTTGTGTATAATACCTCTCATCTGAGTACTAATGATGTTCACTGTATTGCATCAGGGTTTATGAAAACTATTAACCGGCTTAAAAGCTATGGCTATCCCTTGCCACCACCACTCGTGCTCGAATGTGAGCCATTGCTTTTAATATTGTCGTTATATCCCTTGTGAACTTCTGTATGGTTAATTTCTGATCTTGTTTTTCTAAGCAGTCAATGGGCGATTGCTACACCGATTTGAAGAACGCTTTGGTAATTTACTTGCTTGGAAAGGGTATCCTTATGGTGACCCAAGCAGTTTTTCTTCAGAGCGTGTCTGGGCGCTACTTCCGAAAAATATATGTTGCGAGACATATATCTCGCTATGTTGTCTCACTTGTTTCATTCAAAGGTGTGTTTTTACTGTAGTACAATCAGTACATTTCTGTGCTAGTATTTTATCGTCACTAACTGATGCTTAAAATTGCAATGTGCAGGGCACATGAGGTCTTTTGCATGCACAGGCTTTCTCATAAAGTGGCATGGAAGCAAAGCTACACACACTGTCATCCTGACTTCAGCCAGTTTGGTTAGAAGTCATCAGGACAAAGAAGACACTGGTAATAAAAACATAGATGTCACTGATATAAACTTGAAGGTTGGTGCCCCCCCCAATCATTTATCTTGTTCTTGTAGGTTATAATTATACCAATATGTAGCTGAGCTCACTTTGTCATTGTAGATCGAGGTGTTTCTCCCACCGAATCAACGTGGTAGTGGGACACTGGAATTCTATAATTTAAGCTATAATATTGCTATTGTCAGTGTCAAGGAGAATTTCAAAGCTGTTAGAAGAGAGGACATTTTCAGTAAATCAGTGGAAATATCTAGAAAGGTAGTAGCTATAGGGCGTTGCACTAGGTTTGGACCATTGATGGCCACAATTGGTGAAGTGAAGTGCAGTAACGAGGGCAGCGAAGTTGTTTGCAAAGGTATTCGGGTGTGCACTTGTAAAATCAAGAAGGTACTGTTGTGAACTTCTACTGTTTTATCGTATGGTAGCCCATATAGTACATTGCAATTTGAGCTTCTTCTTTTGTACTAGGCTGGGATTGGGGGCCCTCTTATTAATTTTAATAATGGGAGTTTTATCGGCATCAATTTCTATGATGGAAGTGGAGTAACTCTTTTCTTGCCAAAAAGGTAAGATTGCCCAAGTTTTAAGAGGAGTGGTTGGTTTCCCTCTACCATCTGAGAGGTACCTTTCTCACCCGTTTTGTCTCAATTAACTGGGTTGACAATTTGACATAACATTACTTACTCTATGAACTTATAATTACGTTGAGAAATGTTGGCTATGTCTCAATTCTACGGGTAGTCATAATAATTCATTCTATGGCCTTACATTGTAAAAATTTGTATGTTGGATGACAGTTCATATGGCCATCCTATGCCCATAGATGTCGGCGGGGCGGCAAAGAAAAATAGGTAATTATTCTTCCCCTTTTTATATGCTAACTGGGTTAACTTACAACAGTACTTATTCTATGAACTTAATTATCTTGAAAAAATGTTTGTATCTCTCAATTCTAACAGCTAGTCATGATAAGTTACTCTATGGACTTACAATGTAAAAATATTTTAAAAAGTTGTATGTTGTTCGACAGTGCATATGACTTACTGGACTGCCATACCATATTATATGGAGTTGCATTAAAAATGATGGTATCTCATATCTCTATGCTCACTGGCATGCTAATTCTGTGAACTTGCATTGAAAAAACATATGGATGACATGTTGAAAAGGAAGGGAAAAGAAACAAAAGCATTTGTTTTTTCTCCTTCCTCATGGCTTTTTGTTTCTTGTAGTTTACACTATTTTATTTATAACAACCTTACATTTGGATGACAGGTGGCCTGTGCCAAAGCCATATTGGTATCATGGTGCCCTTGATGTGGTTAGGTATGATATACCCAAGCTTATTGGAAGGTGTCTCCAATGATAGTTCAGGCTGTTGTTTCTGCTGTCCTTGTTCTGCTCACTTAGCAACTAAATATATAATGGACCTCTGTTGTTATTGTAAACCTGTTTATCAAGCAATTGACGGACCTGTTCACAATTATATGCAAGTTTGACCGGAGTTGCTGTCGGGATTTCTATGTTTTTTAGATAATGGACGACAGCCCGGCCTCTACACCTGTAGGTGTACACAGCTAAAGTCTTATTACAGAAACTAGAAAAAAAACTTTAGTACAAAGGAGATTTATGTACTAAAGAACTACTACATCCAAAAGATCAAAGTCTACTTCTCAAGAAATGCTAAAGATCTAAGTCGCTTCATGGCGGTACAACCACCATGCCGTGAACTACTTGCACCCAAGATGACCTTGGAAGAGACTGGATGTAGAGCCTAGGAAATCCAACCTCACCGCACCCGACGAGTCGACGAAATGCCGCCTTCCCGACTGCCCCCGCTGCTTCTGGCAATTGTTTTTCACTGATAGATTGGTGAATGAACGACTGTCGTTGCATGCCGGTGTAGATGGGGATCGCCATCGGGATCGTCGACCTCGTCTTCTTCACCTCGACCTCCTCCTTGGTGAACTTCCCTGTGTCGCTGCCGTCAGGTTGCAGGTGAATTTCCAATGTGACGCCTTCAGGAAGGGAATATCGTCAGAGAACGACATCGTCACACACCCAAAGGGTTGAGTTTTCACCCGGAAGCTTTTAGAGTAGGACCTGCAACATGAGATGACAACCGACTAGCCGAAGCACCCAAGGGTAGGCCGCGCTAGAATCCTCAACGGAGATGGAGGAGATTGCCGTACAGGCTGTGGTGGTGCGCAGTCCTGTCGTGGAGGACGGCGGCGCGGATTGCCGCTGCCTCCACGCGCCCTTGCACGCCACCGTCGGTCTCCGCCGCCCCTCACGTCGAGCATCCCACCACCGATTGGATCTCGGCTCGTGGGTGCCAGACCGGTGACGAGGATACCGGATCTCGCCGGAATCGACCGGACTCCGGGGAGGATGGGGGGAGCCAACGCGACCATGGGTGGAGCTCGGAGTTGCGGAGACGAGATGGGGCCTACCTCCTCGTTCCCCTTGTGGATCTGGTCACCAAGAGGTCGGATCCACCGCCGGCTGGAGACAGGGAAGAATGGGGGAGCGGCAAGGTGGTTGGGGTGGGGGCGGAGGGAGGGTCCCGAGTGGAGGAGAGGTGAGACGAGTGCCCTGCCGCCGCCATCCTAGCTGCGCGCGCGGACTCCGGCGACAACTCCGGCGACGGCGAGGGGAAGGGAGCGGACGGGCGGGCTGCTGGCGGCGGCGGGCTAGGGTTCGCCCGTGCCGCCTCCTGGAGACGACGCGGGCGTCAATCTCCCAAAGAAACAAATGATCCTTGGTGAACTTCCCTGTGTCGCTGCCGTATGGTTGCAGTGACTGACTGTCATGATTTATAAGTTCAATTAAGTATTAGATGCATGTGGTAGTCAGCTTTGGATTATCTACTAATGGACATCTAACGACATATTTCCGTGTGCTGACTACCAGAGTTTGTTGGGACGGGTTGGCTCCAACTCTTTATCTGTATTTGGTTGGAGAAATTGGAATATGAATTGATAGCATATTCACTCCATTAGTGGGTCCCAAGTGTCATTCTCCTCTCTCCCCCACATGTCATTCTCCTCTTTCCATATAAGACACATTTCGCATCAGTAACCTTGCGGATCTCATAAACTAATTGGGCTCATATACATAAATCCTTCTTTTTGGCAGTTTTACAAAGTGAACAAGCAACAAATTTTATTTGCATCCCACCCCTTCTTCACCCTTTGTCCTCATGAGACGCAGCAGGGGACGAGGTCCGGGGCGAGCTCCGCGGGCGCGAGTCCAGGGGGCGACCTTCGCTGCAAGCAATCTTCGCCGCCGCAGGCAGGCTCCATCATCGCGGGCGACCTCCGCAGGCGCCGGCCGAGACAACGAGGACGACAAACGGCGAGGACGGACGAGACAGAACCCGAACGGGTTCGGCCCGTCCCTCAAAATTGACGGGCGGAGCGAACCCGCATCTTTGGCGAATATTCCCTTATGGAGCCACTTCGCTCCCCCCGTCCCTCATCCAGACAACCCAAATGTGGGTCGGCTCCAACTAGGTTGGCTCCGCACCTCCAACCAAACACACGCTTGGTGTGGGAACTTCACCGTCGTGGTTGGGCTCCCACCGTCGGCCGCAGGCGAGCTCCCCGTCACCGATCGGGATATGCCCGGTGTGTCCGCTCAGGGAGGAAGAAGACACTTGTCAATGAGAGTGGGATGGGCTTAGGGTAGTTGAGCTTTTTCTATAGCGACATGTTCAACCCAACCGACTTTCAAACTACATTGCATAACAATTTTCTGCAGAAGTCGTAACGCACGAGGAACATCAATTTTTTTAACCAAACACACCATGAACTTGCTTGGTGCAGCTTTGAGTGGCTTCGGAACGTCTGATGGAACAGTAGCAACACTCTAGCAGCAAAACTAATCAAGTACATATACTAAAGTGCCCGTGATTGGTGAACGCTCACGGGTTCAGGTTCCTGTAGCGAGCGTTGAGGTGATGAGATTCCTGTAACGAGTTTTGCAGCTCCCTTTGCCCGACATGGAGCCGGTCCACCGCGACAGGTTGCACCCAGCTGGCCAGCTCAACAGTCTGTTCGTTTGGCTAGTGGCTGATGACTGATATTGATTTGTTTTAGAGAAAAATATTGTTTACTTGTTGCTAGTGGTTGCTGGTGGTCGGTTTGTTCTGAGAGGAAAGTACTGCTGACTGGTGGCTGATAAGTCAGACGAAAAGGGCGCATGTAGCCATTCCGGCGAGCTGCCGCGGAGCCGCAGTTGCACGAGATTCATGGCTGCCCCGTCGTGCTCCACTGTGTGGCATGTACGACTCTGCATATAAACTTGTTTTTCTCTTTCCTCCTTATCCTGCTCACAAGGATGAATAGGAGTTGAGCCGCAGCCTAGAGAAGCCATTTTTTCTCCTCCGACTCCTTAGGGCTCTGACAGTGCGAGAGCTGGAGTGTGGAGCCGTCCCAAACAAGCTGACTTTGCTCAAAATTTGACTTCTTATTTTTAATGACTATTTTATTGATAAAGGATGAGTATATAAGCCGGTCCCCGACACAAAAATAATGACTTCAATGAGCCGGCTGTAGGGAGAGAGAAAATCACAACCGCATTACAAGTCATGGATGTATTTCTCTCAACGTGCAAGCATTCCATGTCACCATCCACTATACGTCATGTCACCATCCACTACATGTCATGTCTTCCTCCAGGAAACCATCTATTTATGTTTTCAAACGGTTTTCTATGACTGACAGAATGTATTTGTGAGTAGCAAGGCCGTCTATTGGGCGGCGCAACTGGTGCGACAACGCCGGGCCACCAATTCTCAAGGGCCGCCCAAAGCAGCAAGGTCATTAGCAAGTTATATTTTTGTTTTCCACGTCACATTCGTTAGCAAACAGGGGGTGAGAGTACGATGCCTCACATCTGTGGACGGCTGCACCGCTCAAGCCTGGTACAGTAGTACTGCACTTTGGCCGGATCATTTTGCAAGCTGGACAGCTTATGTCAAGTATGTGGGTGATCAACTGACGATGCAATTTATATTTGTGTAGTCATATCCTCTCACTTAACATCTCAACAAAATTTTACCCTTCACATCCGATGTTTGACACATGTATGAGTATTAAATGTAGATAAAAAATAACTAATTTTACGGATTGCAAGAACTTTGCAAGCTAATATTTAAGCCCAATCAATCCATGATCCGACAATATGACATAGTAAACATACACTATGATGAATTAATTAGGCTTATAAATTCATCTCGCATTTTTCAGATGAGTTCTGTAATTACATCTGATATGACAACACAAAATTTTCATCTTTGAGTCTAAAATTCCCTTTAATTGTGATGTATTCTCTATTATATGAACATATTGGTTAGAATAGAGAAAGTGTGAATACAATTTTGTTATTTAAATTTTATAAATATAGGGCCACCATTTTGTATTTTCGCGCCGGGGCCTCCTAAACTTAGGTACGGGCCTGGTGAGTAGCACACCACAAAATTTTCGTAGTTGAAATACATGTAGGATCAATCATTTAAGAATGGTTTCACTCTGAACAAAATGACATGCTTTAATATATAATATTGTTCACAAATGAATGTTATCCTGTAATCACTTTGGTGTTTCTACTTTTACATTTCACATTCAAAATTTGTTTAAAAATTTCCGCAGCAACGCACAGAGTATCACCTAGTAATAATATATTTTTGATAGCAAACTGAATTTTCTGAAATAAATAAAAAGTATTCCGATTGATAACAATGCACCTCAAATCTGCTTCTAAATGTTTTAGTCTTCCATTGGAGCTTCAGCTTCTACCACTTCTCCCTGTAGTGGTTTTCCATTGGAAACAAGAGTACTGAAAATATGAAATTAATTAAGGCAATCATCAGAGAAAAAAGAGTAAAATACACATGCGTTCCTCGAATTTGTCATGGTGTGTCATCAACTTATGAAAGTGAAACCAGGAATCTGGGTCGTCCTTGAACATGACAAGGTGTGTCATTCTAGTCTCTAAACTTATAAAACAAGAAATCCGGGTCCCCAACTTGCGAGAGGGTGTCATCATAATCCATGCAACAATTAAAAGTGGTTTCGAACCATGTTTGTAGTCCAAAAACAAATCCCATAAATATTGGATTTAGCTTTTAAATCATAAAATATCTCTAAGCCTCTCAAAAAAAAAATTTCAAAAATTTCAAAAAGGACATTAAAGAAACATCAAAGTAGAGGGAGCCTAAATAAATAATAGGAACTCATGAAAATATGTCGTGAAATATATTTTGCCATTCTCCTAAAGTTAAACCTGCTTTTTAGAAGCTTCCAAAGATATTTTCATGGGCTCCAATTATTTTGTCTAGGCTTCCATTACTCTAATGTATCTCTACTATCTTTTTTTGAAAATTTTGAAGACTTAGATATTTTTCATGGTTGAAAAATCATATCCAGTGTTTGTTGATTTTTTAACTAATATATAAATGCATAACATGGATCAAAACCACTTTTAACTATTGCATGGACCGGAATGACAAGTTTGAGGACCCGAAATCCTAATTTTATAAGTTTACGCATTGAGATGACACACCATGACAAGTTTGAAGACCACCCATGTATTTTACTCAGACAAAATGAACCAATTTCGTTCAAAGAGTGAAGCCAAAAGTAGAATTAATATATATCAATTATGTTGAGTTAACTCTGCGCATCTAATAATATACATGTAACATGTAGTGACTAGTACTAAAAAGGACGAAAGTCATTACTGCGCATCTAATAATATACATGTAACATGCAGGGACTAGTACTAAAAGGACGCCTTACTGCATCACTAATAGCGTATGCACATCCAGAAGTTATACATAAGCATCAACATACCATGAGGCAACATGGTTCATAGAATCATCCATACAGCCAAAGGAACAAAGTTCACAAGACATGTGCTACCCAAACAAAGCCAAGTATCGCACAAACATTGCAGATCATTCTTTGAATCTTGTGCCTCCTCAAAAGGTTACGTAGTGTCTGCTCAAAAGCATTCTTTGAATCCCTCCCGCAGATGACAAAAATACACAGTTACAAAATTCAAAATCAACATACAACATAGAAATTTCCTTCCCAGTAATTGGTTCCATACCTCTAAAAAAGGACATCTCATGATTGCAAATTTTGTCTCGTGAATTTTTCCCCATCCATTTTTTTGAGTTTATCAAATTCATATGTTAGTTATCTTTTAACACACAAAGCAGCTTGCAATGATAAAATAGAAAAAGCATTGTGTTTTTACTTACCTCCCACTGTTCCATCTTGGGTCTTTTTTTTAATGCATGAGATAATGCTCTTCACAATCAACCCATCTTTTACATCACCTCAAACACTAGATGAATATATCATACCAATAACTTTACCATTCAAACAGAATACAAGAGATGACAATATTATCTTTGTTGTACGAAGCTCTGCATCAACATTTGCCAAAGTGATAACATCATCATGCACATCACATGTTAATCGGAAATAATTTTCAATTCCAGGCACATCTCTATGTAAATAGTGTGATGCATAATATGTTGGGCCTATCACTTCCCCTCATAAGTACCAAGAACACCTTCCATTTCTTCAATTATAGGTGCTTCGGCATTGGAATTCAACTCAGCTATCACACCAAATGTATGTATAATTTCAAAATCTGGTGGAGAATAATCAAAAAATGATAGTTGCATGCTTCTTAGCGGTTCTAACAACTAGGTTAGAAAACTGAAGCCTTTGGGCCACAAGCATGTGAGATTTAGTTCTCTTCTTGTCTTTATTAAAATGGACAAAATATCCCCTTTTTACTTAGTACCCAAGAATGAGGTAAATATCAAACAATAGTTGTACTCGGCTATGAGAATAAAACATGTGCTATAAACTGTCTTCACCACATCCGTTGAGATATTTGCAACTGTTACGACAACGCATGAAGATTTCAAAATCAACTCACGGATATTGTTCTCATCCTCAATCTAAACATGAAAAAAAACAAATGAGATATAACAAAAAGATAGTAATGCAACTTAGCAGCTCACAGTATGCAAAGGTTGAAATAATAGTAAACAGCCAACAAAATAACAATAGGTAAACATGTGCCGAAATTGCTTAGTCACCACAAGATTGCTAAAGAAATTGATCATAATATGCAGTTAGAACATGTAATTAATTGAGAAGAGGTTTATAGTATAGGAGTGATGATGAATAAAAAATGTAATCCTTAACTGTTATACAAACATTTTAAGGTCCATAGGAGTGATGATAAATGTAATTCACAATCATAGAGCAAGGTCATATTGAATTTGTGGGTATTCAAAGATACAAATAATGTCAGAATAGTTTTCTATCATAGCAGAATTTGTGGGCTAGAAGCCTGCCCGTGCAGGCCAGTGGCGGCCGCCGCCACCACCACCACCACCACCACCACTGGCGGCCTGCAATGGCGCTGAAACTAGTGGTCATGCGCGTCCCTTCCTCCTCCCCACCTTCCTCCCTCTTTTCCCAATTTCAAGTAATCCTAACCCTAGCCACCGCCTTGGTCGTTAATCTCCAGTCATCCCCTCCAGATCCACCCTCCCCACTCTTCGACGTGTGCCCCCAAGATCTGGATCTGTGCCCCTGGTGTTCGGGTAGGCCTTCACCCCTTCGTGTCGGTGGCAGTCGCTCGGCCAGCTCCACGACGGAATGCTTCGACGAGCGGTGGTGATGACCTGCTGTGCCTCCTCGGTTGCCCCGCCGACCAGGGGTGTCGTCCCCTACAACTCCCCCTTGCTTCGATCGTCGAGGACGCGTTCCACCGGCTAGGGCTACAGCCTCCGCGTCGCCACCTGACATTTAAATAGTGTGGGGCCTCATTCTGAGGTCCAAACCTTTCCCATTGTTGGGTCGTGAATAAATGTCGTATTGCTGGTGGAATCCGTCAGGGTGTGCTCCCGCCGCCAGTGGCGGAGGCCAAGTTCCTTTCTTTTTATCACCAAGTAGCACATGCCCCCCGAGAGCTCACGCTGTTATCGGGGAGGCGGTGGTGGCCATGTCCTCCTTCCTGACTTCTCCTCCAGCTCCTCTGCCGATGGATGTCGCCCGTGGGATCTACAGTTGTCTTCTTCACTAGCGGGGATGGGTTGACGGGTCTTCGTCTTCCCATGGTGTTTCGGATCGTCACCTCAGTGTCAATTGTTGTGGGATGAGGAAGGGCTTCGGCTTGGGATTCTCTGTTTGCTTCCTCTTCGGTCGTTTTTCCAGTTGTGTTGGCGTCCCTTGCACTGTGCCTGCTGATGTTCTTCATCGTCATTGCCATGGATTACTTAATGCAGTTCCATTGTTTTGGTTATCATCCATGCCTCGGCGGTCTACATGCAAAGATGGTTTTAGAGGTCTTTGGTGAAAGCCTACCCGAGTTTTTGCCGAGGTTGACAACGGATGCGTCTTTGGACACAGTTTACCTTGTTGGGGCGTTGTTGCGGCCTTCAAAACCAATGATTTTTGCCAAGTGGAGACTTGGTCTGCCCTTCGGAGGCAGACGGACATTGACGGTGTTAGCGTCGTTCCCTTCCTGGAGGCGCATCTCGCAGGACTTTCGCAATATGATGTTGGCTTCTTGTTGTTATTAGGCATTCAGTGACATGCGGGTGTTCTTCGCTTCTTTCTGGCTGTAGGCTTTAGTCATCTTTGGTTGTGGTTTACATGGTAGGGTACTGGTGCGGTGTTTCTTTTCTTCTCAGTTGTTCGGTGTTGTTAGTCGTCAGTTGTTTCTGTCAGTTGTAACCCTTGTTTTTCCGCACTTTAGAGTTTCTTCTAAAGTTGATTTGTTTTTATTTTTCTCCTCTTAATGAAAAATGTGCTATGCACATCTTAAATGAGGTGCGGTCGAATGTTGAAGGAGTTGTGAGGAGCGAGGAGGTGGAGCGGTGCGTGCGGGAGGTCATGGGAGGGGAATTGTGCAAGGAGTTCAGGATGAAGGCTTTGGAGTGGAGTGACAAGGCAAAGAAGTCCATGAGCGAAGGGGAACCTCAGATGCCAGCATCGCAGATTTCCTATCGAGTGTTGCTCATGTGACTCATGCCGATTGATTGTGACTGGTGATAGCCCGAAGCGCATTCATAAGATAATTGTATTATTTTCCTTTTTGGAAGAGATGTTTAGCTTCCCCTTCTAAGTAGGAAAAAATACATACTCCTAATAATGATCGATATGTAGATCAATGATCCATTTGGTTTGAGCTGGTATGTAATAGCACCCAACAAGGTCAATGGATGAACAATATAAGTTGTTGGCGTGTTCAGTATGACATATATAAGCGCTCAAGTGACGAAAACATGTTAACTAACTCACGAGGGCTATCGGAGATGCTATAGATTTCATACATGCAATTTGCTTTTTCCTCAACTGATATTTGTGGCCGCGGGTTGTGCGCATTTAGTGCGTGTTGTAAAAAATATCTCCATCTATGCCACTGTCGTATGGACATCCCTGGGTCCACTACTTAGGTGGGTACTAGGAGCGATTACTCCGTGGGCCCCTGGGACTACTCAACCTGGGTTGCACAACACCTGCTGACGTGGAGCACAAGGCCTACAGAGGATTAATACTGGGTCAGGAAGCTAAACATGTCTGGATCCATGTAGAGTCCTCCTAGCTATACACGACTAGTACTCTAGCAAACCGACTTGTAACCCTGCCTCCCGGGCTATATAAGGTGAGGTAGGGACCCATATCTCATCATCCGCATCATCTTATAAACACACCCAATCAATCCAGAGCTACGCAGCATACAGGACGTAGGGTATTACGCACCTCGCGACCCAAACCTGTCTAAATTGTGTGCCACGTGTCTGTCCTTCGGGTTCCCGATCTCGGCGAGGCCACAAACGTCTACCTCAGGTACTCCCCTTGGCAGGTTGCCGGGTTGAAAGACATCTAGGCCCTAAGTGGGTTTTGGTGTATTGATTGACAACTAGATTAAAGATCTAATGTCCTTGTTAAGCATGTGAGCAGGTTGTAACATATAAATGACAAGGCATAATATATGACATTGGTTATCTACATGGTGAAAACAAGCTATGTGTATACAAGATAAGTTGAGGCATGGTTTTAGCCTCATATTGTGAAATGGCTTGACTCAATGATGAATGTCATAATATTTGATATGTGTGATCCCATGAAGCATATAGATGGTATATGGCAAGCTAATGAAGAATAAGAAAGAGGCATATTGATTTTGGAACATTGGATGGTCTCTTATTGAAGGACAAAGCTTGTTATAATAAAAAGGGATATTTAAATTAAAAGAAGGCATGATCTCAATAGAATTTCACTCTTGATGTTGAATCAAAGCTTAACTCAAATTGGCAACGAATGGATGAAGAAATCAAGCAAGGGATTAGCAACGAGGTACTAAGCTAAGGTTGGCCGAGTAGTGACTTGGACCATGTGCTTGGCTAGGGTGAAGTGGCTATAGCTTGGAATGTTTCGAGGTATCAAGTCGAGCCTAACCGAGTGAAGCAATGAAGAAGCATTACATATTCATTGAGTCATGTGAAGGGTGACTTAATCAAGAATTGGGTTTCATTCTTATACAAAGATTAAAGTCACTAGCTCAAGGTAGAAGTGCTCAAACCAATGAGACATTGATGGATGGATCTGTCACGAGGATATATTGATCAAGTATGGCTTTTCTTGAAGAAGAAGCTCAAGAGTTCTTTTATTGCATTTATATGCGATCTTGAGTATAGGTACGCCGTACTATCAAGAGGGATGCAACGTGGATAGCTTTGCTTTTGTCTCGGTGCTCAAACCTAACCTCCCAAGTGCTATCATGAGAGAAACACTTTTCACAACACGTGCACCTGATGGTTTTGGAGCTTAATTTCAGTTGGAATGGATGCTCCTCTGAATAAGCTTTCCATAGAGTCCAAGATCATCGAATTCGGAGTTCGGAGTAAAAAGTTATGGCTTTTTCTCCGAGGTGACTTGTGCTGTCCAGTGGAGCTTCGGATACTCCGAGAATTTTCCGGAGAATCCGGACTTTCCGGAGATTCCGGAAAAATGTCCGGAATATCCGGAACTTTTGAATCTAACGGCTAGTTTTGGGGATTCCGGAGTATCCGGGGATTTTTCCGGAGTGTCTGGGACTTAACAGCCAACGGCTAGTTTTTGGGTGATGGGTACAAATACCCCTCACCCTCTCCCTTTTGGGGCTGCTGGTTCCCCACATGAAAAACACATATCCACAGCCCTTTTAAGCCCTCCCATCTCTAGTATAGCAAGAGATTTGAGAAGAGAAGAGATTTGGGTGAGGGATTGAAAGATTGAGTGAAAGTTGAGCTAATCCATCCTTGAGCACTCGAGTTCATAGCAAGAGATCTTCGTGGCGTTTGTTACTCTTGGAGGGTTGCCTCCTAGACGGCTAGGCGTCGCCCATAAGCTCCCAAGGTGTGGTGAGCTGTGGGAAAGTTTGTGAAGGTCTTGCTTCACCTCCGAAAGGGAAGAAGCTATCTAGTGGATCAGGAAAAGGGTTGAATGCAACCCGGCTTCGGTAGGAGAAGCACCCAACGGAGACTAGGATTCACACGGTGGTGAATCCGAACTTCGGTAAAACAAATCCTTGTGTCCTCTGCTGGTTACCTCGCATTTACATTGTTATATCTATTCTTGCTTGCCTTTGTCATATTGGTGGAGATACTTGGTTGTTAGTGTTTGTGAAGTGCAGGCACTCCACATTCATCAAATAACTGATCCTTAAGCTATTCATCAAGTTTAAGTTCAAACAAAACAAGCAAACAAGAAGGAGAAGAAGAGGGGAGTCACTGCCAGGCAAACCCGGTGGCACCGGATTTGCAAAACCGGTGGCACCGGTTTTGGGCAGTGTGTTCATTCCGCTGCGAAGGCGTCAGTCCAGAGACTCCGGAGATTTTTCCGAGAGATTCGGACTTTCCGGAGACTCCGGAGAAAAGTCCGGAGTATCCGGTTTCACCGATAAATTTGTTTTAAGTGGTGATTTTCAGGACTCGCCTATTCACCCCCCTCTAGGCGACATCAAGATCCTTTCAATTGGTATCAGAGCCTGGTGCTCCGATTCGAGCTTAACCGCTTGGAGTTAAAAGGATGTCGACTATTTGTGAGGTATCGTTTGAGCCTCTTCGGTTTGATGGCTCAAACTACGATTCTTGGTCTGCTCATGTTCTTAATGTATTAAATACTTGGGGTCCTCTTTATGAGCGAGTTGTGGTCGCTTGCATCCTTCCCGAGGATTTTGATAGTGAGGACACGTCCAACCTATCAAAGGAGGAAAAGGAAAGTGTGCTCCATAACTACTCTATTACTAACCTCATGTACAATAATGTGAGCAAGGTTATTCGAGAATTCATCTGCAACAATGAAGACATTTGCGATGATGCACATCATATTTGGGTGGCACTCAAAGACATGTATACTAGTGCCGATGATGACGATGATGAAGATGAAGAGGAGGAGTCACTAGAGGAGTGCTCAACATCAACATCTTGCTCTCATCCTCTAAAGACCTCATCCACGAAGCAAAAGAGCGACAACATTGCGACCACTACCTCTGACCAGGCAAACTCGGTGGCACCGAGTTCAAAACCTGGTGGCACCGGTTCGGCGAAGTGATCAACACCAACTTGCTTCGACGGACTTCAGAGCAGCATTGCTCAATACCATTGAGGTATCTACAGCCCCTAGTACTTCCTCACTATGTACTAATGACTCCAACTCTCAAGTGACTAAAGGTAGAAGGAAGAAGGGAAGTGAAGTTGAGCAATTTAACTTCGAGCTCGACAAAATGACCAAGAAATACAAGAAAAATGTGCTAGAGCTCATAAAGAGATTAAGAAGACAAGAAGATGAGCTCACAAGACAACAAGCATATCGTGACTCCTTTGAAGAAGATTTGAAGAAGCTTAAGGAGTCAAATGATGCCTTGTCTAGAAAGTGCAAGGAGGACATTACCAAGGCATATGCTTGTGCTACTAACTCTCTATCTTTTGCAGCATCCTTGGAAAAAGAAAATCAGGCTCTCAAGGACCAACTTGAGGAAATCACTTGCAAGTTTGTGAAACTACAAGTAACTCACATAGAACTTGAATATTCTCATGAGAGGCTTGTAGAGTCACACACCTTGCTAGTAGTGATAAATGAGGTTTTGATAAACTCGTTTAAATCTTACACACCTCATTGCACCACTAGCACTTGTACTCAAGTTGAAAAAGATATATCTTGTGCTAACCCATGTGGCCCAAAAGGCAAACCTTCTTGGTATGATTGTGTGATTGCAGAATCTTGTGATGACTTCATTACTCAAGAAAATGATGAACTTATGCAAGAGGTCGAAAAGCTCAAGAAAGAGGTAGCTAAGTTGAAGAGAAAAGAAAAGGTGCAACCTTCTCAAGATAACCGTGAGCCCATGGTGAAGAAGCTTGAGAAGAGGACAATCGTCACTAGATCAATCTCCCAACAAAGCCACAAAATCAATGATCACAAGATTGAGGACAAGATGAAGCTAGATCATATCAAGTGCTACAAGTGCTCACGCATGGGGCATTATGCATCTATGTGCTCATTCAAGCAAGAAGACAACTCAAACCTATCAAAGAGGCAAAGAAGTCTTGCTCAAAGAATATGCTTTGGTTGTCATGAGAAAGGGCACAAGATTGAAGCTTGTACCAATCGGGCAAAGGTTCCCACAGGGAAACTCGGTGGCACCGGGTTTGCAAAACCGGTGGCACCAGTTTCCACTGAGGAACCACAAATGAAGCTCATCAAGGGATTTTTGAAGGCTCAAGCAAAATTCAGAGAGAAGAATGGCTCAGTGACAAGTGCAAAGGGAAATGGCAACATCAAGCACAAAATTTGCTACACTTGTCGTCAAAAGGGACATCTTGGTAAAGATTGTCCCAATAGTAAGAACTCTAAGCTCAATCATGTTCATTATAGTAATGAGAAGCTTACGAGTAACTCAAATGACTCTAGTGCGCCTAAAGTGCTCATTTCACAAAGGAAGGGCACAAAGGCCATTTGGGTACCTAAGTCCTTGATCACTAACCTTGTCGGACCCAATGCACGTTGGGTACCAAAACATGCCTAAAAGGACTTTGCAGGTATTTGGAGTAGCATTGGAGGCTTGGCTCACTTGAGAAGATATTAATCTACATCCATCTTTATCTCAAGACAAACTTTGTGATTCATCAATAGAAAAGGGCCAAGTGACATAAATCAAAGAAATCTTGTTCAAATGCTTCTCCAATGATAAGTACCTCTCACTGTTGTTGTTCTATCTCATATGCAAAAACCTGCTCTTGTGCTAATTGATCATATGAGGTGGACAACCTACATATGTTCTCTTTGGCAAAATTGTGTCAAATACCATTCGATGCTATTAACCGCTTCATTTAGAAGCATTGAGTGACTTTTGCATGCAGGAGAACTTATGTGAGCTAAGGGAGCAAAGAGAAATTAAGAAAAGAATAATCAACCATTGAGAAATGCATAAGTGCCAAATTCTGGAAGAATCCGGTGGCACCGGATTTGTGAACTCGGTGGCACCGAGTTTCCCAGGATCAGCAAGGGTTGGAAAGGAAATCTTTGCAAATACCTCAAGGCATATTATTCTTGATCCAAAAATAAAAGGAGACTAAGCAAATATAGTTTGTGAGACACCTTTGATCTAATTTCACATATTCTTATTTGCTTGTGAATTTTGACCGAAATGTGGAGCTTGCTACCCTAGTGCTTTAATTGAGCCAAAAGTGCACTTCTCAAGATTCAAATACTTGATGCACCTATTTAGGGGGAGCTCACTTCACATTTTGTGTCTTTTGGTACTAACATCTCTTGCAAGAATTCATGTGTGTAGTTCAAGTGTGAAATTTCTCAATGTTTTATCTATACTCTTCACTTGAATGATTCTTATGGCAAAGGTGTTGGTTGTGAGCAAGCCACTTGACAAGGCGTTCACCAATCCATATTTGTAATTGTGTCCAAGGCAGTGCACATGTCCCTTCCATCCACATATCCATGTGTGCACCACATCTTTGAGGAGTTTAGCCCATGCTATGAGGTTTCATGTTGGGTGACTTACTTCCATTCCACTCTCAAAGAGTCATCTAATGTGAGACTAGAGCTTGTGCTTTTAATATTTGTGTTCTATTGTCATCTTAGCACACATTGGGTATTTCTCATCAAAAGTGACAAGAGGACGTTATTGAAAGAATAAAAAGTGCAAGCTAATTTATGAGAGTTCCTCTAAGTGAGAAATCATGCAAAATGAAGGCAAAGGTATGAATCCTAAATTTAAGTTATTAATTTGGGCATCTAGGCCCTATTCTTGCTAGTGTGAGTTTTGGTGTGCAAAGGTAGCTAGCATCACCTTGATTTGTTGCTTGGTGGTAGTGATGAGCTTTTAGATATTTAGTTGATGCCTCACAAATTTTTGTTGGAAATTTTGTGTTCTAACCGTGGCTTAAAATTTTAGTAGAGGCACGAGCTAAATATGCTAAGACCTATCTTGGCTAGTAATCTTTGCATGCTCTTTGTGACTTAGGATAAACTTTCAAAATTTCACTAGCATTTGTAGGTGGTGTGCTTTTTGCAAAATTTTTGAGTCTTGATCTTTTAGATCGTGTCTTGTTGTTTATGGTTATTGTTGCTCATGTTTGATTGTTGGCTAACCATAAATGACAAGACTGTCTCAAGTTCAAAAGAAGCTACTCTTTTCATCTCAAGGGATTGCAAACTTTGGATTTCTCCCATTTCATCAAGATCCTTTCAATTCATATCTGAGAAAGAGGGCTGTGCAAAAATGAATTTAAAAGGCAGAAAAAGGAAAAGGAAAGAAAAAGGAAGTGCAGAGATGAATTAATGGACAAAAGTCCACGGGTTGAGTAGAACCCAGTGGCACCGGTTTTCCAAAACCGGTGGCACCGGTTTCCGTCGGCAGCACAGGATATACCCGTGACTTACTCGGTTACAGTCACCACTTCACCCCATTTACCCCCCCTCTCTCACCCACGACTCAGAACAGTAAAAGGAGAGGGAGAGGAGGCGGTTTCTTGGAGATTTGAGGACTCAACCGTGGGATTCAAGGATTGGAGCAAGATCTCAGTTCTCCAACTCGGTTGGACCGGATTCCCCCTCATCCCTTGGCTGCAGCAGCTCTCTCACCATGTCGGGAGGTACCTCATGTCTTGGTTTTGCCCGATCTACTTTTCTAGGGACTATTTCTTGGATTCCTTTGATAGAATGGCTCCTATATGGTCCTAAAACAGATTACAAGCAATGGATTCAGGATTTACTGGCTGCTTATCAGGGGGACATTTTAGGGTTCATGCTGAACCCGGTGGCACCGAGTTCCCCAACTCGGTGGCACCGGTTTCGGTGTTGATGTTCTGATTCAGCTGAAAAAGGGGGCTCCTAAAATTGATTTGCATATACTTGTGGCAGAGAAATGTTCCTAAGACCCATATGTATCTCACTTGTTCACAGATCCGAGGTTTGACGCGGTGTATGGGAGAAGAAAACCTAGAACAAAGAATGCAAGTTTTGAGTTCAGAAGAAGAGAAGGAACTAGCAGCGCTCATGAGATCACAGAAGATGTTCCAGAGCCACCTAGAAGGTCTAAAAGGGCAGCAGGCAGAATTAATCTCCCTAGAGGTGCTATGCGCATTGAGGACTCTGAGCCCGAGTCAACCTCTAGTGATGATGATGAGGAGAGCCCATACAGGCAGGAGCCATCCCCTCCGAGTCACCTACGGCGGCGGCTCGGCGCAAGAGGAAGGGCAAAAACATCCGTACAGCTAGCCATGAGCACAGTCAGGGCACCGGAGATGATGACAGTGATGGTGGGTATGGGGGCATCTCAGTTCTTGGACCACAGCCCGTTGAGAGTGGTGCCGTGACTCACTTCAATATGAGAATGAGGCCACCCGTTGACCCTGAGCGCCGCAACATAGTCAACTATAAGGGAAGGGGCATGACAGAGAGGGCAGAAAGGAAAGGGAAAAGAATCCTTTGACAGTTGGTGGAAGGAATTTGGATTATCGGTTTGGCACCAAATTTCATCAAGGTTATTATGCTAGTGCCATCATCAAGAAGGACTTCCCCATTGCCCGCTCAGAATACATTGATTGGGGATTCTTATCAGTCATGCAGGATGCAAAGATAGCTGAAATTATTCGGGAGAGCAAAAAGAAAAATGTCTATGATATCATGGGTTTTGCCAAGTCATGGAACAGTGAAGCGATTGCATAATTCTATGCCACATGCTACTTCACCACTTGGAAGAATGACAAAATTGTGCATTGGGTGACCGAGGGAAAATGGTTTGGCATCACTATCACTGAGTTTGCCTATCTACTTGGTTTTGATGAAGAAGATCTTGGAAGGATGAAGATCCATAGAGATCATGACATGGACAAGGTAGACATGAAGTTCATGTACATCCCGGGACAAGAATGGAACTTTGGACGAGTCAATGGCATGCTACCATTCTATGCGTACTTGCACCGCATGTTCAGAAAGACACTTGCACCTAGGGAAGGGGACCAATCAAATGTGTCAAGCTATGGAAGAGATTTGCTAAGGCACATGTGTCCTAGTGAGCCGGAGTTTAGTGTTGTGGACTACATTTGGGAGGAAATTCATTCCATCTCCGGCTCGCCACAAAAGAGTTGTGGATATGCTTCTTATCTCATGCATGTCATTGAGACCATCACAAACTACACATTTGTCTATGATCATGAGCATAAGCCATTCCACTTGAAGAATGATGTTGTGGGACCTTCACTAGCAGATTTGGAAAGGGCACAAGGGAATATTGGAGGCCAAGAAGCCCCCGAACAGCCCACTGCAGCTGCTGCACCATCTAGGGCAGCAAGGCCTTCACATGGTCGAGGGCATGGACGTGGGCAGCAACAAATGCAAAAGCCACCTTCCCCACTTAGAAAATTGTTCAACTTTTGGTGTGGCTCTTGCATGAAGGCAAATGATGCGGTTCACAAGGAGAGACAACTTAGAAAGAGGGATTCTAAGATGTTAAGGCACACGTATGAAAACCCCTCTCCCACAAATAGGCCTCCCATACCACATGCACCATTCGATGAGGAAGAGAGTGAGCCGGAGACCTTTGAAAGCATTTGGGAAAGATCACAACAAGTTGATCCGGCAACCAACAAGGATTATTGGGATAGAGCCTATGGAAACTCATACTATAACCCCACCTTTGGAGGAGTGTATAGTGCTCGATCGTCTTATTCAGAGGTTTCTTTCATGGGCACACAAGGCCAAGGCACATCCTCTAGCATGCCTCCCGTGGATCCTAATGCACAAGGAAGTTCAGGTGCTGGAGGTGGATATTACTATGGTTCACTATTTGGCTCAGTCAATCCATATGAGGGAATGCCGTCTCACTATCCTCCATTCCCGCCACCACCACCCTTTATGCCTCCGAGTCAGTTTGTGCAACCGTCTCAAGATTATGAAGAAGAAGAATCATGAGCAGCTGTCCAAGACCCCCCAAGACCCTTATTGGTGATTAATGACAAAGGGGGAGAGAGGTGTCGATTAAAAGCTTGCTGTTCTGCTCTGTCTGCACAAATCCGGTGGAACCGGTTTCCTGATCTCGGTGGCACCGGTTTCGGTGTGTTGCAGCATCCCTTCTGTCAGGCAAACTCGGTGGCACCGAGTTTCCGCAACCGATGGGCACCGGTTTTGGTCGTTGAATGCAACAAGCCCATGTAATAAATTCACTTTAGCTTCATCTGGACTTGAGAACCTTTGTTATGGGTGCTAAAATGTGTGTTGAACCTTTTAATGCTTATTAAGACTCAATTGCATGTTAGTGTGATTTTATATGTGTGATGAATTGATTTTTGACAGGGCTGCCTGGGCAAAACCGGTGGCACCGAGTTTGGCAACTCGGTGGCACCGAGTTTGACCAGACAGCACTGCCATTTTCTTGCTCTATGTGTTGGAGTGCTTTTTTATTGCATGCATCACGGTTTAAATGTTCACACACTTGTTTTGCACCCCACTGTTGCTAAGATTTAGGGGGAGCTCCATGTTTTCTTGAAAAATGTGCAAATTGGCATTTAAGGCCAAATATTGTGAACTCCATTCATAAGCACATATTGAGGGGGAGCTCAACCTAAATCTGAGTTTTTAAGCGTTATTGAATATCTTTTGTAAGCTTTAATCGAGGTTGTCATCAATCACCAAAAAGGGGGAGATTGAAAGACATCTAGGCCCTAAGTGGGTTTTGGTGTATTGATTGACAACTAGATTAAAGATCTAATGTCCTTGTTAAGCATGTGAGCAAAGTTGTAACATATAAATGACAAGGCATAATATATGACATTGGTTATCTACATGGTGAAAACAAGCTATGTGTATACAAGATAAGTTGAGGCATGGTTTTAGCCTCATATTGTGAAATGGCTTGACTCAATGATGAATGTCATAATATTTGATATGCGTGATCCCATGAAGCATATAGATGGTATATGGCAAGCTAATGAAGAATAAGAAAGAGGCATATTGATTTTGGAACATTGGATGGTCTCTTATTGAAGGACAAATATTGTTATAATAAAAAGGGATATTTAAATTAAAAGAAGGCATGATCTCAATAGAATTTCACTCTTGATGTTGAATCAAAGCTTAACTCAAATTGGCAAAGAATGGATGAAGAAATCAAGCAAGGGATTAGCAACGATGTACTAAGCTAAGGTTGGCCGAGTAGTGACTTGGACCATGTGCTTGGCTAGGGTGAAGTGGCTATAGCTTGGAATGTTTCGAGGTATCAAGTCGAGCCTAACCGAGTGAAGCAATGAAGAAGCATTACATATTCATTGAGTCATGTGAAGGGTGACTTAATCAAGAATTGGGTTTCATTCTTATACAAAGATTAAAGTCACTAGCTCAAGGTAGAAGTGCTCAAACCAATGAGACATTGATGGATGGATCCGTCACGAGGATATATTGATCAAGTATGGCTTTTCTTGAAGAAGAAGCTCAAGAGTTCTTTTATTGCATTTATATGCGATCTTGAGTATAGGTACGCCGTACTATCAAGAGGGATGCAACGTGGATAGCTTTGCTTTTGTCTCGGTGCTCAAACCTAACCTCCCAAGTGCTATCATGAGAGAAACACTTTTCACAACACGTGCACCTGATGGTTTTGGAGCTTAATTTCAGTTGGAATGGATGCTCCTCTGAATAAGCTTTCCATAGAGTCCAAGATCATCGAATTCGGAGTTCGGAGTAAAAAGTTATGGCTTTTTCTCCGAGGTGACTTGTGCTTTGTCCGGTGGAGCTTCGGATACTCCGGGAATTTTCCGAGAATCCGGACTTTCCGTGAGATTCCGGAAAAATGTCCGGAATATCCGGAACTTTTGAATCTAACGGCTAGTTTTGGGGATTCCGGAGTATCCGGGGATTTTTCCGAGTGTCCGGGACTTAACGACCAACGGCTAGTTTTTGGGTGATGGGTACAAATACCCCTCACCCTCTCCCTTTTGGGGCTGCTGGTTCCCCACATGAAAAACACATATCCACAGCCCTTTTAAGCCCTCCCATCTCTAGTATAGCAAGAGATTTGAAAAGAGAAGAGATTTGGGTGAGGGATTGAAAGATTGAGTGAAAGTTGAGCTAATCCATCCTTGAGCACTCGAGTTCATAGCAAGAGATCTTCGTGGCGTTTGTTACTCTTGGAGGGTTGCCTCCTAGACGGCTAGGCGTCGCCCATAAGCTCCCAAGGTGTGGTGAGCTGTGGGAAAGTTTGTGAAGGTCTTGCTTCACCTCCGAAAGGGAAGAAGCTATCTAGTGGATCGGGAAAAGGGTTGAATACAACCCGGCTTCGGTAGGAGAAGCACCCAACGGAGACTAGGATTCACACGGTGGTGAATCCGAACTTCGGTAAAACAAATCCTTGTGTCCCCTGCTGGTTACCTCGCATTTACATTGTTATATCTATTCTTGCTTGCCTTTGTCATATTGGTGGAGATACTTGGTTGTTAGTGTTTGTGAAGTGCAGGCACTGCACATTCATCAAATAACTGATCCTTAAGCTATTCATCAAGTTTAAGTTCAAACAAAACAAGAAAACAAGAAGGAGAAGAAGAGGGGAGTCACTGCCAGGCAAACCCGGTGGCACCGGATTTGCAAAATCGGTGGCACCGGTTTTGGGCAGTGTGTTCATTCCGCTGCGAAGGCGTCAGTCCAGAGACTCCGGAGATTTTTCCAGAGATTCCGGACTTTCCAGAGACTCCGGAGAAAAGTCCGGAGTATCCGGGTTTCACTGATAAATTTGTTTTAAGTGGTGATTTTCAGGACTCGCCTATTCACCCCCCCTCTAGGCGACATCAAGATCCTTTCACGGGTTAAAACACCGACAACTGGCACGCCAGGTAGGGGTTCTCGCCGAAGATCACAAGGCGACCTCGATGGCTTCAATCATCATCAAGCCAACTGCGGCCTTCAACCGCGGCGACACCTTCGTCTTTGGCTCTTGGGTCTGCACCGCTGACGGTGCTGGATCGTTCCAGCGCTACCTCACCATGACCTCAGACCCAGAGACCGGGCTCATGACGCTTCCTGAAGTCGTCACGGGCCCACTCATCGAAAAATTCGACAAATTTTCACTCTGCAACCAAGTTGCCGACTTCGAAGTTGGATCCGACTCCCACTCGAACTCGACGTCACCCTTGATCGAATCACGCGAGCCGGCTCTTGCGCCATCATGTGAAACGGTCCTCCTCCACGAGCACTTCCCATACGGCCTCTGCAACTCTAGCAGAGCCCATGCGGAAGCTCTCGCCGCACGCCGGGCCGGCAAGGAGATCATCTTCGAGTACTCCTCGGACTCCAACATCGCACCCGACTACAACTCGGACTCTTTCTACGAGTTCGACTTCGGTTCAGACCCAATTGAGTCTAAGTCCGAGCTCAACACGACTGAGGAACCGCTGTCAGGCCCTACCACCGGCTTGGTCATTAGATCCACTCCAGCCGACAGATCCGTCTACTAGCCCGACCGCAAGCTTGTAGACCTAACTAACGACAACCCACGCTACGTCGCCTACCTCGAGACACCCCCCTTCTAGGAGGGGACACTGTTGACTCCAAACAAAGACGAGCACACCCCCACCGAGGTGGCGACCACCAACTCCAGCCTCTGCACCCCTGACCATGAAGTCTTCATGGCAGTCGGGGATGCTGGAACTTCGGAAGAACGGCCCGATCGGTACCTCGACGACATCCAGAGGATGATTTGATAGCCAATGCACCTCCAAATGAGACTAACGAAGACAAAAACGCTCAGTGTGACCATAACAGGAAGTGGAACGACCGACACCGACGTCTCCGGGAAGCTCTCCCCATCCGGAACCTCAATGAGGCTCTGGATTAAGTCACCAACCGGGTGCACACCACCCCTAAGAAATGCCTCATGTCTATCACCACGATAGCATGGCAGGCCTAGGGGCACTACATAGGTGAAGTCATCGCCAAGCTCGCTTAGGACACCTACTTCATGCGGGTCAACAACAGAGTCACTCCCGCTGGAAACCACGAAGCCATTAGTCGCAGCTGCACCCCAGCAGATGGCGGACGCAACCGCATCCGTGGTGAACACCAACCAACACCCAACCGCTCTAAAGCCTCTATGGGAGGCCCCTCGCATGGCGGCCACAACAGTGGGGGTGGTGGCCGTGGCGGCAGTAGTGGCGGCAGTTCCTCCCACGGTGGCAGCAGAAGAGCTGGTGGAGGCAGCGACCGTGTAGGCTGAGGCCACGCGAACAACCACGCCACCGGATACACTCACGTCGGCTACGATGTCCGCCACAGGTTCGACGAGATCCGCCACACCAAGAAGGCTGCTGAAGTCAGCGACAGCGACGGCTTCCCCGCCTACTCAGCACGACTTCGCGATCTACTTCTCCTCGAGAAATTCAAGCCTCTCGAAATCACCAAGTACGACATGAAACAAGACCTAGTTCAGTGGCTCAGGTGTTATGCCCTGTCCATTGAAAATGCTGGTGGGAACAACGACACGAAGTGCCTCTACTTCCCCTTCTGTCTGGACCAGGCTCCACTCACTTGGCTCGAGTCACTCGACAAGAACTCGATCGACCAGTGGGACCAGCTGAATGCCCAGTTCACTAGCAACTTCGCGGGCGCCATGGGGCGCTCGGGTACTTACATGGATCTGGCGATGGTCAAACAGGAGCAAAGCGAGACGCTCCGCCAGTACATGCACCGCTTTTTTGACAAGCGTGCGACCGTAGTCGACGTCATCAACAAAGAAGTCATCAATCTCTTCCAAGACGGGCTCTACCACCGTCGCACCTTCGAAGACTTCAGTCACCACCGCCTGAGTTCCATCACAAAGCTCAAAGACATGATCACCTCATGGGCCGACGAAGAGGACAAGGCAAATGCCAAGTACGACTCCATTCGCGGCAAGAGCAAGAACAACACGGGTGGCAACAACAACAACAAGGATCAAGGGGGTCACAACAACAATAACTACTGGGGTCCTAACCGCAAGCGCAAGCCAGACAACACAGTCGCAGCTATACACGCCCTGTGAAGGATAACTCCAAAAAGACCTCTAGCGGCTTCAAAGACTTGCTCAAAGAGAAGTGCCCGTGCATCTGGATGGCAATCACACCACCGATCAGTGCTACCAACTCCGGTGAGCACTCAAGGATATTCCTGAGCCACGGCCTCCTCACGACAAGAAGGGCAAGAAAAAAGTCGATGAAGGCAACAACGACTTCCAGGAAACCTGACAAGACAGTGAATGTCATGTTCGGCGGACTACCCACCAAGCGATCACAAAAGCTCACTCTATGGGAAGTCTTGAACATTGAACCAGGGGTACCAACACCTTTAAGGTGGTCGGAGGTACCCATCACCTTCTCCCACGCGGATCAATGGATAAGATTCTCTGAGCCAAGACGCTTCCTCCTAGTCCTGAAACCAGTAGTCGCAGGCTCAAAACTCAACAAGGTACTCATTGATGGCGGGAGCGGACTCAACGTCCTCTTCACCAAGACCTTGAAGAAGATGAAGCTCGACATCACCGACATGCTCACCAAGAGTGCATCGCCCTTCTACGGCTTCGTCCTAGGCAATGCGGCTATACCACTTGGCTCAGTGGTCCTGCCAGTTACCTTCGGGATACAAGGTAGTGTTGGGGAATTCAGGAAAACCCGTCACCCTCGAAACGTCGAGTCTAACAGAATTATCAAAGTATGTTTTTCAGGAGCAGGGAATTCGCGAATCTAGGAAGTCTGGGACCTGCGAAGTCTCGAATTCGCGAATGTGCAGAATTCAGGAACCTTGATTCGGTGAAGAGGCAGAGTCATGAACACGCGGAAGCCCGGAATCTCAACTGTTGATGGTCCGAACTTCGGAGATTTGCCGATTCGGGAATCTGGTGAAGACTCTGTTCGGAACTCGGGCGAAGGCATTCACGAATCACGGGAGAAGCAAAGTCAAAGTTGTAGTCCCAAAAAGTCCGGGTTTAGAGTGTGAACTAGTGGCAGACTTGTAAATGTGAGAAGGGGGAAAAGACATTCTTGTGTGTGTTCATATTAGGAATATTCTCCGAGCCCGAGGGTGTTATCGGAATGTAAAAGTCCCTTCGTCTCCCTATAAAAGGGGGCGCGAGGGCACGTGTAAACAGATTCAGACTTTTTTGGGACTTGTGCTATGGACAGGAGGGGTTTCAGTCTCTTTGTGCCCTAATTGTGCTGTTGAACGTGTCTTGAACTTTCACCTGTGTTAGGGTAGTATTCCGAATTCTTCGGGTACCCCCCCAACAGGTAGAACTACCACACCGAGTACATCAAGTTCGAGGTTGCGGACTTCAAAACCTCCTACCATGCCATCCTCGACAGACTAACCATTGCCAAGTTCATGGAGGTTCCCCATTACACATACTTGATACTCAAAATGCCAAGTCCTGCTGGAGTACTCGCACTGCAAGGGGACTTGAAGATTTCTTATGACTGCGACACCGAAGCCGTGGAACTCACAACCACTAATCAAGTACCCAATGCAATGATGGAGATCTTCGCTGCCTCCAAGAAGCTTGCCCCAATTGAACTCGAGATACCCGAGAAGACCGACACTTCTAACAAGCCTCAACCAACAGAGGAAGTGCAGGTGAAGGCCATCGACCTTGAGACAGGCGAAAACAACAAGACTATCATGATCAGCATGGGGTTCGACCCTAAATAGGAAGACGCGCTCATCAACTTCCTTCGGGCTAACCGAGACATCTTCGCGTGGAAACCAGCGGACATGCCAGGGGTGCCCAGGAGGCTGATCGAGCATTCACTCAATGTCGACCCTAAAGCCACGCTCAAGTGACAACATCTCCGCCGTTTCGCTGACGACCGACGGGACACCATCAAGAAGGAACTCGCCAAACTACTCGCGTTCGGCTTCATCCGTGAAGTTTTCCATCCTGAGTGGATTGCCAACCCTGTCCTCGTTGTTGACGGTGAATTTCCGTCAACCTAGCCATGAGTTTACCTTCGATGCCGGCATGAATTTTATATCTTATCCATTGGTACTAACCCCCTTGGTATAACAAGTTCGTTTGTGCATGTCGGTTTTGGAGTTTAGTGTTTATGCAGGAATTTAGCATTGAAAGCAAGACTTCCGGGTAAAGTTCATCAAGCACCTCGTGACAAGACCTTGAAGCCCGATACAAGTCAAGCAATGAAGTAAACATGACTCCAAGAAGCCCAAGGACCAAACCTGTGAAGATGGAAAACTCCGAGGACCCAAACAGAAAATGCCGAATCTTGCGGGACAAGGAGCTTCATCTAAACCGCGGAGAAACTAACGTCAAGGGCCCACATGCAGTTGGGGGAATACTCTAGAAGACTCAAGAAACAACACCAAGCGAAGGAGGCCACGGGCTGGGTCGAAGTGGGCCCAGGCCGACCGGCCGAGGCCACTTCGAGGCCCAGTTGGCCCCCCTTTGACCTAGCAGCCATTCGGGCTATTTATAGCCTCGAGGCCAGGCGCCATGCATTAATTATTTCATGATCCACCGCTGAGGAGCAGAGAAGAGAGGGACACCATCTCGGAGAGGAGAGGGTCGAGCTAGTTGTCTAGTGTCTCCCTAGCCGGCGTGGGAACCTTGCAAGGAAGACCACGCCGGAGTTCCAGGAGTTAGAAGCAAGATCAAGGTAGGATCCTGGTGGTGATCCTGATTCATGTATCATGTATTATGTTGAATTATCAAGTTGCAATCCGATTTCTAGCGATTGAGTGTTTCTCCTACGATTTTGATTTCAATCGGCTTTTCGTATCTTAAGATCTATTCTCGAGATAGATCATAGAGGGTGTTCTTGTAGCCGTGGTGGCTAGAGGTGCATGCCTGACCTTCCGGGAGATTTCAACTTGTCCATTGGACTCACCCTAAGCTAACCCACATGAATAGGGGTGTGTTGTGACAAAACGGTGGCTCCAAAAGGCGGGCATTTTTGGAGTCGGATGGGAAACCGTGGTTTAAAGATGTTTTTTATGAGATTCAACTTGGTTACTTCTTCTTTGCTCGGAACTTCAACAAAAGCTTGATCCAAACTCTCTAGATTGGTTTATCTACCCCTATCTATCTCTTGCTACCTCCGGTTTTCATAGATTAGATTTGTTTTCATGGTGTTCTCTAGATTAGATGCATAAGATTCCCCTTTGAAGATCAAAGTTCTCGACTTTATTGGATTGATTCTTGCGTCACACATTTGTTCCATGGATTCGATACCTTAGGTTCACACTTGAGGGAAGAAGGGTCCCTTGACTACGACAGATGACTTGCCCGCTTGCAAGTCCAATTGAAGTTTGATACGAATATACACTCTCAACAAGCCCCTTTTTCTGGCGCCGTTACTGGGGAACAAGTGATCAAGATTTGATCTTTTATTGCTCTTTGTGAATAATTTTCAGTTTTCTTTTGGTTTTTCTTTTTGCATCTACTAACTTTTGATCATCCTCAAAATCAATCTAATCTAGTTTGGCTAACCCTAGTTTCTTAGATTTGTTTTTGTTTTTGTTTTGTATATATTTGTTTATTGCTAACCCTAACAAACCCAATAATTTTGTGGATGATCCAGAAAAACTTTACAGGCTAAGGAGATGTGAAGCACAAGCTAAAAAGCTGGAATTTGCAAATCCAAAAGCGGAGGCCGAGAGATCGTCGGAGTCTCCAAAGGAATCACCACCTCAAAGCCCTAGGGAGAATCGACTTCCACCGATGGGAGTACAACCGCAGCCGAAGCGCAAGATCGGGGAGCTATGCACCCCGGACATCGTTGACCTACCAATCTTGAACCTCGCAGAGATTGGAAGGCCGTTCGAGATCAAGACCTCAAAAATCCGCATGGTGCAACATTCACCCTTCACCGGTAAAGAGGATCTGAACCTTCACCTAAAGCGTTCATTCAACTTTGTCAAACATTCAACATGGACGGGGTGACTCAAGATCAAATGAGGGGCAAGGCTCTTTCCATTCTCGCTACTCGGGAAGGCTTTGCAATGGTTCTACTCTCACCCAGTGGAGACAGTGCAAAATTGGGACACATTGATGAGGGACTTCATGAAGAAATACTACTCACCGGGTAAAACTCAAAGCTTGTGCAATGAGATTGCTACTTTTGCTCAATATACTACGGAGACTATATTGGAGACATTGCGCTTCAATGAGTACACTCGGGTGGTTCCACATCACAAGTTCCCGAACGAGGATCTCGTTCAGAAGTTCTATCAAGGACTTACCATGGTGTCATGGACAGTCATCGATGCATCGGCGGAAGGATCCATCATCGAGCTTACGCCGACCCAAGCTTTCACACTATTCAAGAAGATCGCGGACAATGACACGTGGGAGTCATCCGAATGCTTACTTCCGGTTCAACCCACGGGGAATGTCAAAGGAGTCTTGCAAGTGGAGAAGGAAGACATACTCAAAGGAAAGATTGATTCGCTTATGCGGAGGTTGGAGAAGATGGAGATAGAAAAGAAAGAAGCTCAAGACTTAAAGGCTGCCGAAGCAAGATCCACATGTGAAGAGTGCGGAGAATATGGTCATGTCCACAAGGATTGCCCGGAAGAAGCCAAAGTGCTCAACTACATGAGGAAGGGGGATTTGCTGAACTTCCGCTATAGGCAAGGTAGATCTCAATTTAATGCAAGCTCATCCATTCCGAATTCGGTTCCGCTTCGTATAAAATTGAAGGACTTCATGGATGAGCAAGCTAAGATCAACAAGTACACCGTCACCAAGTTCAAATCCATAGACAAGGTGTTGGAGAAAATCAATAGCAAGGTGACGGAGGTTGGAAGCTCCAAGTCTCCAACCATCAAGTGCTCAACATGATGAAGATGTTCGATACGAAAGTGGGACAACTTGTAAGGTGCCTATTCGCTAATGAGGGGAAGCTTCCAGGACAACCTCAAGGTCCCGAAATAGTGAAGGCCATTCAAACTAATTTCAGGAAGGAGACCGAAGATCCGGAATGTTCCGCGGGAGCAAGGAAGCCTAAACCATCCGCCGAGGCGGAGGAATTTGCTAAGGAGGAGGTTACCGAGATCATCACCGAAGAGCCCGAGTTTGAGATGCCGGGAGAAGACATGAAGATACCGCAACCCAAGCCACGCTACTTAGGTAAACTTGACAATCATTTTGAGAAGTTTGTGGAGGTTGTGCGTAGGTTAAGCATCAACATGCCGCTATTGGATGCTCTTCAAGTTCCTACATATTATCGCTACTACAAAGATATTCTTGCAAACAAGTATGAGATAGCAACACTCGGGATAGATCATGTCAAGATGTCCGAGTAATGTAGCGTCGCTATTGCAAATGGACTAGAGAAGAAAGGAGACCTCTGATGCCCGACGATTCCATGTTCCATTGGTTCATTCAAGTTTGAGAAGGCATTATGCGACCTTGGAGAAAGTGTGAGCGTCATGCCAAGAGATGTGTTCGAGAAGCTACACCTACCATTGGAGCCTAAGGGCATGTGCTTGGAGTTGGGTGACAACTCCTTCGCTACCCCTTGGGCATCACCAAAGATGTGCCCGTGAAGGTCGGACACCACTGCATCCCTATTGACTTTGTGGTACTCAAGATGGGAGAGAGGGAGAAACCACCACTCATCCTTGGGAGGCCTTTCCTCAATACCGTGGGAGCTACCATCGACGTCGGCAAGGGAGAGATCAAGTTCGACATCAACGGCGAGAGGAGTTCTTTCAAGTTTCGACCACGCCTCGAGGTATGAAACATGATCAAAGTTAAATATATTCCACCTCATCGTTGTGTTAAGGAATAACCAAGGAAGAAGGAAGAGTCGGAGAACATGGAAGCGAAGGAAATCAAAGAGGTTGTTGCATCCGTCAAGATAAAGGAACAAAAGCCGCCTGTGAAGACCAAAAAGATGACTAAGCCAAAGAATAAGCCCGCACCCAAGATGGTGTGGAAGTGGGTACCCAAGATTGAAACGCCCGCAAAGAGCATTGATCCGAGGTAATCAAGTGAAGAAGTCTAGCCATGGATATAAACGAAGCGCTAGGCGGGAGGCAATCCGTTTCGTCGAGTCAAGAATAAGCTACCGGGAGGACAACCCGATTCAAGATTTTTTGAGTCTTTTCAAGTAAGTTAGTTTTGAAATTTTACTACGCAAGACATTAGACTTAGAGTGTTTGAACAATATTAGAGACATAATTCTTGGTTGGATATTTTGTTTGGATCATAAACCCTTTACATGAGTCATCCTATGTGTTATTTGCTTCTTTTCGAGAAACCAAAACCAAAAAATTCAGAACCTATCTCAACCTTTCATCCTCTTCATGATGTTATGGTTGACTTGTTTTACATGCTAAAAAAACATGAGTAGAGCCACACCTTGTACCTAGATGTTATTTAAATTTCAGCACGTGGTAGGACTCGCGTGAACCTAGAAACTTGACTTTTGGTTGGTTTAAAAATCCATACCCTTGGTTTCTCTAAGATTAGAATTTTTCTTAGCCTCATTTTATTTTATTTCATTCAAAATCTCTCTCATTTAACCAAAATTAGAACCTAAACCTATGCCCCCATGATCAAGTCGGGAAAAGTTTGCTCTCAACTAATGAAGGCAAACAATACCGGTGAGACCAACATAAAAGAAGTCGGAAAATATTTTCGACTTACATTTGTTTTTAATGTCTTAAAAACTCCTCTAAATTTATATTTGAACTCATTAATAGCTCTGAGTTTATTTTTAATTCTCGAAATTAGAGGAGTGCTTAGCTTTAAAAACGATTAGAGGGAGGCAATTTAGTTAACCTAACCATGCATGCACCATGATGCATCACGGGATGCCCCTCCAACATCTTTCATCAAAGCCACATGCAAAGGACAAGCATGGGGGAAAGCCAAGGCCTTGTTTTGCAGGAAAATCAGGGAGGCATGTGAGGCAAAGGAGTATGGAAGTGACTCAAAGCAAAGACATCAAGTGGAAGGACCAATAATCCAAGCAAAGGAGTGGACGAGAGAGTTTGAGCGGTGCAACTCGTGGAGCACGCGGTCACAAAGCAACAAAATGAAGATGAGTGTATTGGAAGAAAACCGGAGCCAGGAGGAGTAGCGAGCCACGCAGGACGGTCAGCCCAGGCCGGCCGGCCTCCCCCCTATTTAAGCACTCTGGTGCTCTCCTTCGGCACGTAAGTTGCTCATGCAATTCCTTGTTCGTGTGCTCAAGTTTGTAGTCCAGAACCACCTTAGACTTAGCCATCCATCCCGAGTTTGTTTCGTCCAACAAAACACATCCTAATTCCACTCAAAGTCCATACTCCAAAATAAAATTGGTGTGCCTTGTTACTAGTTGAAACCTCCGGATTTATAAGGAGAGTGCAGCAACCATGTGGAAGAAAACCACAAGCCTTTTTACCAAGAAGAAGGGATCATCGTCATCCAAGCCATCATCGACAACCTCTTCGAGGAGGCACTCGGTTTTCGAGTCTCTTCGGAGTATGGAGGAGGACACGGCACCACCGAGGAGGAACGACACTCTTCTCCTCGGTGGCATGAGGGCCACATGAAGCTCGTCTATGAGGTTCACCGAACCTCAAGGACGTACGGAGGAGCTGCCCGTCCCACCTCGTCGCTCGACACGATCATACGCTCCACCTCCATACGCTCCGCGGTACTTCGAATATGGATTTATCATCATGACGGAGGAGGAGGAGAAGAAGCTCGCTCGCCTTGAGAAGAGGCTTGTAGCGAACGTCAACTTCAATGACCAAGCTCTCCACATATTGGGTTTTGGCATGGATATTTACTACATGTTGGGGCACCTAGGATGGGTGCAATTCTCCAACAGTGTCGGCAAACACCCACAAGGAATTCGCCTTGGAAATTCTCATGGCCATGGTGCCTATCCTTGATGAAGGAGTGCCGAGTCTCTCATTCCATTTGGAGGGAGTTCAACAAGTGGTTCCCTATGAATATATTAGGGAATTACTTGGTTTTCAAAAGGGAGCCCCAGAACTAGTGGACGTGCCGGAAGGCATGTTAGACGGTTTTTGGAATATGATCGCGGGGGAGCCCACCAACAAAGAAATACTATCCGGAACCCCATCATCCAAGTGTTTCACTCATGGATGTGCAAGAGGATTTTGGGGAGAATGAGAGAGACAAAGGTAACCGACATAGAGTTGATTAGCTTTACTCGGCTTTGATTGCCAGGCAGCCAATAGACCCCACTCACCTCATGATGAAGGACCGGATTGGCGACCAGAGAGGGGGGGGGGAGTGAATGGGAGCCGATAAAAATTCTTTCTCAAAAGAACTTGGCCTATATCCCAATCGAAACTCCGAGAGTCACACACGAACAAGCGGAAGCACACACAAACCTCTCTCGGTACCTTAGGAACAAGGCTTTAAGGGCTAGGAAGCAAAGCGGAAGCAAGCACGAAAGAACTTGAGCAACAACGAAGAAGGCTGAGACCTACGGGTCAACCCAAGCACAAGTGACCGGGTAACCCCGAGCCTTACAGAGCCGCACCGGTCACCCGGCACAAGTGACCGGGTCAACCTACCCCCTTCGGGTCACCCGGCACAGGTGACCGGATCACCCGGGACAGCCCAGAAAACTGCCCGCGAAATCGCCCCAAACTTTAGATCAAAGGATCTCCCAAACCACTTGGAGTCTTGAGACAAAATTTTGGGGAGATGATGAACACCCCAAGGAGAGGTTATGACCCAAAAATTACGGCCTCAAACTACCTACAACTCCCGGAATCGTAAATCCTTGCCAAGAACACAATAACCTAGGGTTCATCCAAAAGTCAACGAATCGAAGGCCAAATCCAGCGTTTGAGGGGTCAAGATCATCCACAAAGAGGCACAAGGCACTCACCCATGATCCCCTCAAAGAAATCTGGAGAGAAACGCCTTCAAATCGATGAATCGAGCGACGAACGAAAATCCTCAAAAAAAATACCTCCGAAAATCGCGAAAAAGAAAAACGCCGGAGCAAAGGATTTGGCACAAGATTGAGAAGGATGAATTCACTATGAATATCTTGTCCAATCGATTACAAGCCACTCCTAGAATCAAAATCTAAGATGGCAAAAAGCTCCAATCAAAGAGCCACTCTCTCCTCTCTCCCTCTCTCCCAAAGCACTCCAAAATGAAAGAGTACCGCCACCTCTAGCCCAAGAGTTGGCTGAAAATTCAGCCCCCTCCTCCTATATATAGGCCCTCCGAAAAGACCGAAGTGCCCCTACACTAGGAGTACAACACAAGCCCTCACGGGGCGTTTTGGTCAACACATGAAGTTCACCATCGGACGACCGCGCATCCATCAGGCCTTCACGTCCTCCCGACGCAAGCACCTAGATCATGCCGCGTGTCGCCCGCCTCGAAGCTTCCCGACGCACCCGGATACCGTCTCCGTCACGCCAGGCCCTCGGGCTCGGTTTTGAGGCCCAAACCGAGAAACCCTCCTCCGATGGTTTTGTGGCCAAACCACCAAACCCCGCGTACACGGCCCAGCCTCACCACGCCAAGCGTCGAGCTCGCCAAGCCTTTCACCTCCGGCGCCCGGACGGTCTACTCAGTCTTGCCTCGTTCCTTGACTTGGCCACCACCGATGCACCGGCTCCATGTCCACGACTTCGTCTTGCTCTTCTTGCACCATGCGGCTCGCACTTGATCCCGTCGGCCACCGGTCCCTCGAACCAAGCCTACTTGTCTCTCCATTCCTCGGAGGCCCCGCAATGGCTAAGACCTTTCGCGCCTGTTCTTCACCTGCACCAACACAAACCAAGCCGCAACCAACACCTGCAATACTAGGCCAAGAGTCAGTCCACACAACATTGTCAACCACTCCTCACGAGTGCATTGACAACACACCACATAAACAATAAGGTAAATACACAAAATAAAACACACACAACACAACTCAACACTACACACACAAAGCTTCAAACCATCCGGTCAATCACTCATCACACACGGACCAAGGTACTTCTCAACTTGGTTCCTCAATCTCCCCCTTGATGAGTGCATTGACAAAAGAAGGTCAAAAGGCAAATAAGAACTCATTCAAGTGCCACAAAGCCAATAAAAAGCAAACAAAAGGCCACTTGAAGTGAGAAGGGATAACAACATGCTCCGACAAATTCCTCTCGAAACCAAAGCAAGCACAAAGGCTAAGCGCAATCGAAGAGACACACTACCAACATGCAATCCCTAAAAACCATCAAACCAAAATGCTCAACACAAAGTGCCATAAAACTCTTACCAAAACACTTGTCAACCGCTCATCACCATCAAATCAAGGTTCATGTCAACTTGATTTTCCAAATTTCTCCCCCTTGAGGAGCGGATTGACAACAAGTGAGCACAAAGAAATGGTTTGAGAGGGCAAAGGCCGAACAACTCATCCAAGTGAAAGAAAACCACACAAGAGCAAAGAACAAGGTCACTTGGCATGAGAGAAACCACAAAGGCCAACTAAATGTCTCGGTCCCCAAAGACATGGGCAACGGCTCGACACAACCGAGACAAGAATGCATGATCCCTCAAGAAGAGGCACAAAGGGCTCAACACCGATCATGGAATAATCGAAAACATAAGTCAACCGCCGGCTCCTCAAGAAGAGGCAAAGGGGCTCAACACCACCGCACAAGAGCACAAAAATCACAAGCTCCCCCTAAACACATGAACTAGGACCAAAGAGCATACAAAGCTCACCCTAAACTCATGAGATAGAGAAAAGAGCACACCAAGCTCACAAGCTCCCCCTAAACACATGCACTAGGGACAAAGAGCATACAAAGCTCACCCTAAACACACGTGATAGAGCAAAAAGCAACCACCAAAGCACAACTCAGGCAAACAAAGGAGACTCACCAAAGCTCCCCCTACACAAATGCAAGCTCCCCCTGAACATGTGGAGCAAACTCCCAAATTTTAAATGCAGTTTTCGAATTTTTCATTAAGCTCACCTCTTCTCCCCCTTGTTGACAATGTATGAATCAAGGTGAAAATGCGAAAATGCAAAACAAAGCATATAAACATCTACATGAGCTTCTCAAATAGGCCAAATTTAGTGACAATGGCTAGAAATGAGACAAAGAGCACATATATGGATCATAACATAGTCAAAGCATTGCCACAAGTAATATATGGAAATATAGGCATGTGACAAAGCAAATTTTCAGATTTGAATAATTATATCAAAAGATGGCTCACTTCAAATGTAAAAGCCTATCCATGTCACACTTGAGCCACAAACATGCATACCATTCAAAGATCATACAAGGATATCCAATTCTCAACAAAAGATCATTGCAAACACCCATAAAGCAAAGCATGTCATGTTAAAGCTCATGAGCCATGTGTCCACTTCGGGGAGACTTCTCCACTGGTGAACATCATGCAACATGTTTTGCACCCATGTGTGAAAGATAAAACATTTTAAGCATAAACATGATGGCTGGAGCATTTTTCAAGCAGACACACTTCTTTTCAAGATTAATTCATTTCATGGTACATGAAGTGCCTTTGCGGCAAAAAGAAGCTTATGCTCCTCCATGAATGCAACATAGGCTAAACATTCACAATGATATCGGCCTTTGGCCCAAAAGCAAGAAAGAGACATCCAAGCACAATCTAAGCATGAAAGGCACATTTAGACCAAAAAGTGACATGGATATACTACTACACATGAGTGGAGCACATTTCATCAAATTTAGTCAAGATTAGCATTTGATTCAAAAAGGCTATCTCACAACACATATATCTCAAATATTCCAAGAGCATAGCCTCACATAGCCATTTCTCCACACACATGCCCAATATCTCACAAGTAGCCAAAGAAACTCAAATGAGGCATATGGAAGAAGCTCATCATCCTAAAATGCAATATGATACAAATGCAACATAGGTAGATATGTACATCAAAAGGAACATGATATATGACGAATGCGAGACACAAATGTCAAACCTACCAAAGTCTATACATCATGATATATGATACAAATGCAATGCAGAATGCATAGGGAGACAAGGAACTTGACTTAACACCAATAAAGCTCACGAGGGAACACACCAACCAAGAATCGCTCCAAGCAAGAGAAGAGCCACCAAAGGTCCCAATTGAGTACCAAAGTACCAATTGCAAAACCACAAAGATCCCAATTGAATACCATAGAAGGAATATCAATTCAAGGATCACAAAGACTACCCAGAAAGCCACAACCCTTCTTGGAATCAAATTCTCTATCAAAAGAAGCCAAGCTCCCCCTCAACCAAGGGCAACTAACAAAGCAAAAGCTAGGAAAAGGAAGAGCAAGGAAAAACTCTAAAACCAACCGAAAAGAGGAACAACAACACAACTCAAAGACAAGACAAGCCCAAAACTCCAAGGAAAGCTCACAACATGCTACACAATGCATTGATAATATCAATTAACATAAATAGAGCATTGTAACATGATTCCACAAATATTAATAAGCATGGGCAAGCAAGTATGTTAACAAGGTACAACACTAAACCAACATGATACCAAAGAACAACATGCCAAACAATATACAAGAACTAAACAAAGGCATGATACAAGATCACATGGATCAACCACCAACATATATTACAAAGGTAGCATGACAAGAGATACATGGGGGACAAACATGCTAACAAGAAAGGTACCATCGAGCTAGACAAACATGATATGAATGAACAACATGACATATCCGAGCAATCAACCATAAAGCATGACATGATGTTCATAAATAACATCCACCATAAAATCATACAAAGATAGCAAGATAGATATTCAAGATCACAAAGCTATCATGAACAAGGTGGCTAGCCTACCATGGTTTTCACACAAGCAAGACACAAGTATATACAAGAGAGGACAAGGGGAAAAGAAAACTCACTATACATGTGTACAAAGGCTTTCAAGAGCCATCCAAAACGGTGTGGAGAACCATCATGTCTCCATTGAGCTCATGTTCTCCAACCGCGTCTCCATACCTACACATAATGAGACGAGAAAGACCGAGCCTTGGATCCCAAAGGGTTAGCAAGCACGTACTTGGGAATCCAAGATTTGGTCACACGGGTAAGTGGTGCACACAACCTATCATGTGGGTTAGTATGATGCAAATGCCGGTTGGAATGAAAAGTCTTTCGAACACCCTTGGAACCGTGCCTCAAAGAAGTCACTCGCGAAGAAAGTCGAGTGCTACCACAAGCAAAAAGGCAAAGATCCTTCGGGGTCGTAGGAGAAGAACCAACACAAGCACCACGGGAAGCATGTCGCGGACCAACACAAGAAACACTAGAAGCATGTCCACGAGCATGGCCTAACTCACTAGAAAGAGTGTCATAAAACCCATCCACAAATCGCGCCTTCTTAGGCTCACAAGTGTTCATGCCATGAGAAGGGCTATGAATAACCAAACGCCTAGAGGCACCTCCTCGCCGTATTCTCCTTGCCCGGCGGTAGCAAAAACTCTCTTGATGCCCATCCTTCCCACAGTGAGAGCAATGGTACAAAGGCCTATCGAGAGGCACGGTCCGAGTGGATGAATCACCATTCTCTTGTAAGTGGGAAGTCCCTTGGGACTTAGAGCATGAAGCATCAACCCCAACATCCAACTTGGTGCCCACATTAGAATCACACGTGCCATGAGAAAGGCTACGCGGCTTCTTAAAAGCTTTGGCACGCACACGTCGCTCGTGCTTCACACGGCGAAAGCAAAACTCAATGGTATGCCCATCCTTCTTGCAAAAGGTGCATTGGAACCTCAGCTTGGGAATATGAGTCCCAAATATGTGGGAGGCACCCTTTCCATTCAAATCACCTTGGGCAACACGGAAGAAGCAACAAGCTTAGGAGTAGCTATGAGAGAGCTATCCAAAGCACTAGCACAATTACCACCATCCAAAGACTCACACTCAAGAGAAGAAGTCGACTCCGGTTTAGAAGAAGCAAATTTAGAAGCATCAACATCAGAGTGACACGAGAAGCATGAATCCAAACCCTTGGCACAAAGACTCTTGCACCTTGTGCGCAAAACCTCATTTTGAGACTTGAGGCGCTCACAACTACCACATGTCATATTTCTCAAATTATTGATTTCTTCTTCAATGCATTTAACATATGTGGTACACAAGAGTTCATTTTCTTTCTCAAGGTTGGCACTCACCTCATCATGCTCAACCAACTTGGTGCTCATATCATCGCGCATTTTCTTTAAAGCCAAAACTTCACTTTCCAAATAAATGCATGAAGTGCAAATGAGACCACATGAACAAGTATCATCATTTACACCCATCAAAGCATCATCATCATCATTATCACAAGAAGTATGGCAAGCATCCTCTACAAGAAACAAAGAGCACTTGCTACAAGGCATGGATTTTATATTACAAATTTCAGCCCTAGCATGCTCAAGATCATCTACACATGTGGTGTGAGTCAATTTTAATTCATTAATTTCAGCATGCAAAGACTCACAAGAAACACATGGTAAAGAAGCACTTGTCTCTAACAAAGCAATCTTACTCCTAGCCATATCAAGCTCATCATTCAAAACAACACAAGAGTTGCAAGGCATAGAAGCATTGGATTTCAACAAGTCAATTTCAGATTGCAAGTTAGCAAGAGATGATCTCAATTCATCATTCTCAAAATCAAGATTGTCGCATGCTCTTCTAAAAGCTTCAACATGCATTTTGCGCCAATTAACTTCATCTTTTAATTTCTCATTTTCAGCACACAAGGCATCGCAAGATTTGCAAGGCAAAGAAGCTTTGAAATTTAACACCTTAATTTCAGATTTCAAGCATGCAATTGAAGCAATCAAAGCATCATTTTTAGCATGCATGGTGTTACAAGAAGTGCAAGAATTCAAAGCACAAGACTTCCAATGAGCCATACCACATTTCAACCTAGTAAGAGAGCATTTCATCTTCTCATTCTTCCTACGCAAGGCATCACACAAATCTATGTTTCTCCTATGCAAGTCTCCACAATCACGCTCACAATCATCCAACCTATTGCATAGGATCAAGATAGCTTTGGCAAGTGTACCTTGGTTCATGCCTCCTAGCTTGTGGTAGAGCTCGCCTTTCTTGATGTCACCATCTTGATAGTCCTCGATGAGAGATATCATCTCCTCCACTTCGGCTTCCGCCTCAACCTCCATACTCCTCCTGCTCAAAGAACCACAAGGAGAAGAACTTGGTGCCATAATCAAAGTACCGGTTAGGATTAGCCGAAACCAAGCTCAAGGGACAAGCAACGATGCAAAGAAAGCACTCAAAAAGCCTCAATTCTCTAACAAGTACTCACGAGTTCAATAGCAAAGGATCTTATCTTTTTCCCATAATTTTACCACTGAACAGGGAGCTCAAAGTTAGAGGCACAAAAAATTCCAGCTCAAAATAAGATGAAATGAAGCCTAGAGAAAATCCATAAGAAACAAGACAAAGCCGCAAGAGACTTAAACGAGGATTTTTCAATTATCTTTAGATCATTTTGGATCACCTAAAAATGGAGTCACAAAACCGCTGTAAAAATTTGAGCCAAAACGGAGCACCGAGCGAAAAGTTATGCCCGTTTTACTGAAGGTATCTCAAGTTATGTTTTTCCAAGGGCACAACTCCAAATCGCCGGACTCAAATCGCGCAAACCAAAGTCGCAAGCAAAAGCACCTTTTTCCTCTAGTCACCCTATGGATTCAAGACTTGTTAGAGCCACAAGAATCCACAACCGGCTCTGATACCAATTGAAGGACCGGATTGGCGACCAGAGGGGGGGGGGGTGAATGGGAGCCGATAAAAATTCTTTCTCAAAAGAACTTGGCCTATATCCCAATCGAAACTCCGAGAGTCACACACGAACAAGCGGAAGCACACACAAACCTCTCTCGGTACCTTAGGAACAAGGCTTTAAGGGCTAGGAAGCAAAGCGGAAGCAAGCACGAAAGAACTTGAGCAACAACGAAGAAGGCCGAGACCTACGGGTCAACCGAGCACAAGTGACCGGGTAACCCCGAGCCTTACGAGCCGCACGGTCACCCGGCACAAGTGACCGGTCAACCTACCCCCTTCGGGTCACCGGCACGGTGACCGGATCACCGGGACGACCCCGTAAAACCGCCCGCGAAATCGCCCCAAACTTTAGATCAAAGGATCTCCCAAACCACTTGGAGTCTTGAGACAAAATTTTGGGAGATGATGAACACCCCAAGGAGAGGTTATGACCTAAAAATTACGGCCTCAAACTACCTACAACTCCCGGAATCGTAAATCCTTGCCAAGAACACAATAACCTAGGGTTCATCCAAAAGTCAACGAATCGAAGGCCAAATCCGGCGTTTGAGGGGTCAAGATCATCCACAAAGAGGCACAAGGCACTCACCCATGATCCCCTCAAAGAAATCTGGAGAGAAACGCCTTCAAATCGATGAATCGAGCGACGAACGAAAATCCTCAAAAAAAATACCTCCGAAAATCGCAGAAAAAGAAAAACGCCCGGAGCAAAGGATTTGGCACAAGATTGAGAAGGATGAATTCACTATGAATATCTTGTCCAATCGATTACAAGCCACTCCTAGAATCAAAATCTAAGATGGCAAAAAGCTCCAATCAAAGAGCCACTCTCTCCTCTCTCCCTCTCTCCCAAAGCACTCCAAAATGAAAGAGTACCGCCACCTCTAGCCCAAGAGTTGGCTGAAAATTCAGCCCCCTCCTCCTATATATAGGCCCTCCGGAAAAGACTGAAGTGCCCCTACACTAGGAGTACAACACAAGCCCTCACAGGGGCGTTTTGGTCAACACATGAAGTTCACCATCGGACGACCGCGCATCCATCAGGCCTTCACGTCCTCCCGACGCAAGCACCTAGATCATGCCGCGTGTCGCCCGCCTCGAAGCTTCCCGACGCACCCGGATACCGTCTCCGTCACGCCAGGCCCTCGGGCTCAGTTTTGAGGCCCAAACCGAGAAACCCTCCTCCGATGGTTTTGTGGCCAAACCACCAAACCCCGCGTACACGGCCCAGCCTCACCACGCCAAGCGTCGAGCTCGCCAAGCCTTTCACCTCCGGCGCCCGGACGGTCTACTCAGTCTTGCCTCGTTCCTTGACTTGGCCACCACCGATGCACCGGCTCCATGTCCACGACTTCGTCTTGCTCTTCTTGCACCATGCGGCTCGCACTTGATCCCGTCGGCCACCGGGTCCCTCGAACCAAGCCTACTTGTCTCTCCATTCCTCGGAGGCCCCGCAATGGCTAAGACCTTTCGCGCCTGTTCTTCACCTGCACCAACACAAACCAAGCCGCAACCAACACCTGCAATACTAGGCCAAGAGTCAGTCCACACAACGTTGTCAACCACTCCTCACGAGTGCATTGACAACACACCACATAAACAATAAGGTAAATACACAAAATAAAACACACACAACACAACTCAACACTACACACACAAAGCTTCAAACCATCCGGTCAATCACTCATCACACACGGACCAAGGTACTTCTCAACTTGGTTCCTCACATGATCAACCGGTGGTGTTGTGAAGCAACATCGGGTTCGGGAGATATTGGTTCGGGGTGTTACCTCTCCATGTTGGCTATCTCTTTGAGGTCGGGTATTACAAGGAACCCCGAGCATCTCTTACATGGGACTTCCCTTGGATTTGAATATATGAAGCAAGACAAGTATATAAGTGGAGATGAGAGAGGAGGTTTCAAAGTGGCCAAAGTAAATTTGCCCCTTCCAGATGCAAGACTAAGACTTTTTATTCAAGGGAAGGAAGATTGGTTAGAGGAAGGACTTCTTGTGCCGATGAAGAAAAATAAAAGAGGAAGGATTATAGAAGAAAGTTCTTCCGCGGCACAAGAAGTAGGTGCGCATCAAAATTATGTGCCACCATATGGAGGAATTACGCCGCCTCCGAGTTACTACGGTGGTGCACCAATGCAAGCATGGGGGAGTGGTGCAGCCATGCCCCCACCAAATTTTGCGGTGCCCAACGTAGCCTTTGCGGAGCCTTATGCACATTTTCCTCAACCACAACAAAGTGTGGCCATCATTGGAGGATACACTGCAAGAAATATGCAAAATACTGCAGCCATCCAAACCAATGCAGCCAAATTAGGTGAAGGAAACACAAACATCGCTTACGAGCTTGGACGCCTTCACATAGCACCACCGGAACAATTCATAGGAGGGGCTGTTCAATCTTATTATGAGCAAGGGTACAACAACCAAGACTATCAATATCAACCACCGGCGGAAGATTGGAGAGAGGAGGAGCTTTAGTTATCTTTCCTTTTCCCTTTTTCTTTAATTTTCAGCTTGTATGCACCTATGTATGCATAATGTTTTCATTTTTTATTATAAATTTCAGCATGTGTGTTAGTTTTTATTTTCACCATGAATAAAGTCACCACCTTGTTTTTACCTTTGGTAAAGTTATAAAGTTTATGCCATGATGATATATGATTATAATTGACGTTTTGTTTATCTTTGTACTTGTTTTATGCATGATTAAGCTAATGCTTTCTTAAAATGCAAATCTGAAATTATTTAAATGCTAGCTTTATCTTTAGCGGAGGTTATGATAAAAATAAAGACCCATAGTGTTTTATGTGCTCTCAAGTTTTAGATGGATTAAAGATGATTTATTTTCGTTCTTAAAAGTAACGCTAATCTTGTCATAAATACCACTTGTGTGTTGCTTTACCTATCCAGAGCCTTATATATTTGAGTGCAAAAACTTAGTACACAAGATTTATTTTTGGGTGAGTTATTTCATGCCATGATTTCTCTGGCCCGAGACTAAGAAGCTAGTCATTCCACTTTTGCGTATCTATCTTATTGCTAGCCTTTTTATCCGTGCATTGTGTATCCTCACATCGGAGATCTCACAAATCTCGCCAGATATCCACCCTTAAAAACCAAAAATCATCTTTTGTGTTTACCTCCTTGACCACAACCTATCATTGAGTATGGATCATCAATTCAAGGAAGATCGCAAGATGGTGCCAATATTGAATATTTCAAGTATCTCTCCAAAGGAAAAATATTTCTAGTACCTACCTTATATCTATCACCTCTTTGCCTGAGGATGAGCAAACGTCTAAGCATGGGGGAGGTGGTAGGTACAATGCAATTAAGTTCAAGGGGAGCAAATAAAAAATAAAAAAAGAAAAAGAAAAAAATGAGTATAAAGAAAAGAAAATTGTATATGTTTGAAAAAAAAAAATATGAGTATGTATGATATAAATAAAATAAAGTGAACTCCCTGGTTCTCTAGAGTGCATTGGGAATTTCAAGGTTTCAAGTTTAAAAGATCCAAACTCATTTTTCCAACCATGTGCAATCCGATAACGAGGACTTCTTTTGTGCCTCGGGATCACTCTTTGCCATTTGCACATGTCCACCTATCTCAAGTGTGTGTATTTTTTCTCTCCCCCTCCTCGATATAACATTATTTTCCAATGACCTTTTTGACGAGTCTCGGTAAGACCATGAGAAGCTTGTCTTGTTTTGACAACATCTCATTTATAATATCTTGGTCGAACTAAACTTTCCCAAAAAGCTCCATATAAAGCCTACCACATATATGAATGTTACGAGAGGGAAAGGAGTAGAATAAATAGGCTTGAGAGACAAGATGAGATGAGAGTTTATGAGCAAGATGCAAGGTGGTTTAAATTTTTGAACTTGGTTTAGCTCTTTTTCATCTCATTCTTTATTTCAAAATTTCTGAGATCCATTTGAATTTTGGGAGCATGTTAATACTTTTGGGATAAGCTTAATTAATAATCTACCCTCCGTAGGGATGAAGGCTAGTACATTATGGAACTTTAACGAACTAAACTTTTGATAGCATTAAGTTTTCTCGTGTATGATCAAGTGCAAGGTTTAAACAATGAAGGGTAACGATGATATCCATCGAAGGCTTACTCGAGGACGAGCAAGGTTTAAGCATGGGGGAGATGTTGACGGTGAATTTTTGTCAACCTAGCCATGAGTTTACCTTCGGTGTTGGCATGAATTTTATATCTTATCCATTGGTACTAACCCCCTTGATATAACAAGTTTGTTTGTGCATGTCGGTTTTGGAGTTTAGTGTTTATGCAGGAATTTAGCATTGAAAGCAAGACTTCTGGGTAAAGTTCATGAAGCACCTCGTGACAAGACTTTGAAGCCTGGTACAAGTCAAGCAATAAAGTGAATATGACTCCAAGAAGCCCAAGGACCAAACCTGTGAAGATGGAAAACTTCGAGGACCCAGACAGAAAATGCCGAATCTTGCGGGACAAGGAGTTTCATCTAAACCGCGGAGAAACTGACGTCAAGGGCCCACATGCAGTTGGGGGAATACTCTAGACGACTCAAGAAGCAACCCCAAACGAAGGAGGCTGCGGGCTGGGATGAAATGGGCCCAGGTCGGCCGGCCCAGCCACTTCGAGGCCCAGTCGCCCCCCTTTGACCTAGCCGCCATTCGGGCTATTTATAGCCCCGAGGCCAGGCGCCACACATTAATTCTTTCGCCATCCACCGCCGAGGAGCAGAGAAGAGAGGGACACCATCTCAGAGAGGAGAGGGTCGAGCTAGTTCTCTAGGGTCTCCCTAGCCGGCGTGGGAACCTTGCAAGGAAAACCACACCGGAGTTCCAGGAGTTAGAAGCAAGATCAAGGTAGGATCCCGGTGGTGATCTTGATTCATGTATCATGTATTATGTTGAATTATCAAGTTGCAATCCGATTTTTAGCGATCGAGTGTTTCTCCTACGATTTTGATGTCAATCGGCTTTTCGTATCTTAAGATCTATTCTTGAGATAGATCATAGAGGGTGTTCTTATAGCCGTGGTGGCTAGAGGTGCATGCCTGACCTTCCGTGAGATTTCAACTTGTCCATTGGACTCGCCCTAAGCTTACCCGCACAAATAGAGGTGCGTTGTGACAGAATGGTGGCTCCAAAAGGTGGGCGTTTTCGGAGTCGGACGGGAAACCGTGGTTTAAATATGCTTTTTTATGAGATTCAACTTGGTTACTTCTTCTTTGCTCGGAACTTCAACAAATGCTTGATCCAATCTCTCTAGATTGGTTTATCTACTCCTCTCTATCTCTTGCTACCTCCGATTTTCATACATTAGATTTGTTTTCATGGTGTTCTCTAGATTAGATGCATAAGATTCCCCTTTGAAGATCAAAGTTCTTGTCACACCCGGATTTAAGGGCAAACCCGAATGCATAGAACACATGTGCGCCAGGATCAAGTTTCACACATGCGTTGACTCAGTGTATACCAAAACACAGTGTAAAAGCGTAAGGAGAGTATTAAAACTTTATTACATGACCGAATGTCTCAAAATCGTAACATAAGCGAGTACTAGCAGCGGTAAAGGACGTCTCCACAGGCAGCTGACTGGAGGCACGCACGGCTACAAACCACTGAACTCTCCAAGGAAGTCTTCAACGCGCCCGTCTGAGCAGTAACCGGGTTGTGTAGATGCATATAAAAGAACAACAAGCATGAGCACATGTCGTACTCAACAAGGGAAAAGTTCTATAACAACATGCGAAGGCTTTATGGTGGAAGCTTGTGGTTGCATAGCAGATGAGCATTTTAGTTGGTCAAATTTTATTAAGCAAGCTGAATTACTAGCAAATGTATGTTTATACCAACCCAGAGATTAACATAAGCATCACCATCATGAACGAAAGTAAATGCAACAAGTTTAATCCATCTTCCATAGTTTACTCATGTGAGGGTCCAGGCCGCCCGTGACCGTGGGCACGGCTAACTAGTTAGTTTTACACTCTGCAGAGGTCGTACATCTTTACCCACAAGTCGAGTAAAAGTCCCGAAGAACTTTAAACCCAACCATGCGATGCTGATCAGGCACCATACCACACTACCGAGGTGTGATTGCATAGGGACGCTACGAGGCCGTTACAAAGATCCCCAGATGTAGGCTGCCCGCTAGGTTACCCCGGTCGGTGCAACGTATAAAGCTCCCGCACGAGTACCGTGTCTTAGCTAAGCCCACACCTACGCCCGAGCAGTCCATACGCCACTACCCGCCGGCCCCCAACCCTTATCGGGTAAAGCATACCTAAAACCTAGTTCACTAATTAATAAGCCAAGACAGATCCATATGTCTTGTGGTAGCACTTGTTTTCCGGGTGGTTCTCCATGTTCCGATTAACACGGTGATCTTGTTTAATGAAAGGTACAACATAAGTAAAACAAGATTAACATTGTTGTTCATCAAAACCACCATAAACCCAAGTTGAGCAACTAAGCATGGTCTACCCAACATAAACATAAACCCAGGTTGATCAAGGCACAGGATAAACAAAACTAGTCAAACCTTAATATTAGGACCCATCAATTCAATGCAAAGCAATAACAAATAACGGTGTAGTTAAAATGCATGTTGTAATAGGATCAACGGGAATGCAGCAAGGACTTGCCTTCTACCAACGTTTGCTGCTGCTCAGGATCTTGGAAATCTTCAACTCTGGTGTATTCCACGAACGAACCATCTTCTACACACCACATCATTCACATACAAGCATACAATGGAATAAAATAAGAAACAATCACCAAACAGTACTAACAGGACCAAACAGGGCCAAAAAGTTGTTCTACTCGTCGAGACGAATGCGTGGATATAAAGAACGCTAAAAACGGAGCTAAAACGACTAAGTTATGGCTAAAACAAGTTTTAGGACTATTCTGTAAATAAAAATTAAGTTTTCGGCCTAAACTGAAGAAAATAGGACCTATACGTAAAGGTTTCTTAAGGTGGGAGGACCGGGTTGTAATTCTGAAGAAACTTAGGGTTTTATGCACAAAAGCGCGCGGTTACGCTGGGGGGTGGATCTGAGCCACAAGATCACGATCGGACGGATGGGATCTAAAGCGGTGGTTAGGGCGGTTTGAGGACCATGTGTGGTTCGAGGACCGGTGGATGGTCGCTTCCTTGTGTGATGAGTGATTGACAACATTGTGTGGACTGATTCTTGGCTAAGTATTGCAGGTGCAGGTTGCGGCTTGACTGGTGTTGGTGCAGGTGAAGAACAAGCGCGAAAGGTCGTCGCCGGTGAGGCCTCCAGGTGTGGAGAAGACAAGTAGGCTTCGTTCGAGGGACGCGGTGGCCAGCGGGGGCAAGTGCGGGCCGCATGGTGGCATGAACAGCAAGATGAAGTCATGGATGGTTTCTTGGTTGAGCCTCAAAACCAAGGTCGAGCCGGGACTACGTGGAGCCGAGTCATGAGTGGAGATTCGCGGAGGCTACACCGAGTTTGCGGGGTTTCTGGTGGTTCACCAGAAGACCACTGGGTTCCTTGGTTGATCCACAAAGCCAAGACAGAAGAACCGAAGACGGAGGCTGCAAGCGGCGCGGGCCGGTCGACCGATGGGTCCGACCGGTCGACCGGTGGGCACCGGTCGACCGGTGTGCGACGACGCGGTCCGAATCTTCGAAGCGGAGGACACGCGTCGGGATCGCATGGCTTGCGTCGAGGCTACGCGAGGGTGCGGTCGCCGGGCATCCGTCCGATGGTGAAGACATCAAGAATTCCAAATCCGCCCTTGAGGGGCTTGTATCCCTAGTTAGTAGAGAAGGGCGTTTTAGACATTCGGTTGCCTCCATATAACCCAAGCGGTGAGAGGATGGCAGCCAACTCTTGGAACCCTAGCTCATTAGTTTTCCTATTTTCCACCTATTTTCCCTAGGATTTCTTTAGGACTAGCAAGAGAGCTTCACGGAGACATCTTGTTGAGAGGGATGGATGATCGGGCGGCTTGCTAGACCTTGTACGAACCTTTGTTTCATGTATAGATGATTCGGCGTGGTTCCTCAAGGTTTGGATGTGTTTTCCCCGGTTGTTCTTGGTGGTGATTTTCGGAGCCCTCTCTCGGTGATTTCTTTGGGTTGTTTTCGGGACCTTTCTCTTGGGGATTTGATGGGGGAAATTTGTGGGAACCCTTCGTGGTTCTTTGGGCGTGATTCCCCCTCCCAAATCCGTGAGTAAAGGTGCTCGATTTTGGGGTTTCTTGAGTTCTTGGGTTGGAAGTGCTCTTGGCGGGATTTCTTTGATTCCTCCTTTTTGGACGAGTTTTGGTGGGATTAAACTTGGCTATGGACTCCTCATGAGGTGTTCCTAATATCCCCAAAGTCTTGTTCAAGTCTGTGGAGCGATTCGGGAGATCAAGATTTGGATTTGGGGGAGTTGACCGCGGGTCTTTGTTCATCCCGAGTCGCCCGAGCTACACCGGTCCGACCGGTGCTCTTGATCGGTCTGACCGGTGCAAGCCCTAGTGGGCTTTTGCTCGGGTGAACGTCTTGGTGTGTTCGTTGTTGTCCCGTGTTGCTGCTTTGTTTCGAATTTGGGTCGGTTTGGTGGTCGGTTGGCTTTGTTTGGTGCCTTGGGGGCTTTCGGTGCCGCGATCGGTCCGACCGTGTGTCTCACCGGTCGACCGGTGTAGAGCCACTTAGTGAAAGTTGCTCGGTTTCACCGGCGGGGACCGGCCTCGACCGGTGGTGCTCACCGGTCTGACCGGTGTGGGTCTGAAGACTCGAGGTTTGGTGTTCCGCTGCGTTCTCGGGTCGAAAGGGTGTGTGTGTTGGTTCCTAGGTCCAGTGGCACTCCAGTGGCTACGTGGGCTTGGACAACTTGAGTAGTGAGTCGGAGACGTGTGTTGGAAGCCGTGTTCATCTTGTAGGAGTTTCCATCTCCTTCGAGAAGAATTTTTATCGGCTCCCATTCACTCCCCCCCCCCCCCCTCTGGTTCGCCGTATCGGTCCTTCAAGTGGTATCAGAGCCGGTTCAGGTCTTTATTGACTCTAACCAGTCTAAGATCCAAGGATGGCGTACCAGGAACGGGGTTCGGGTCCTCCACACTTCGATGGCAAGAACTACCAGGTGTGGAGCAAGCGGATGGGTGCGTTTCTCCGCGGAAAGGGTCAGATCCTTTGGGATGTCACGGTGGACACAGGCTATGTCCAGCTGATGGACTTCCTCGCTCCAGGATCGAGGGAGAAATTCGACACCAACAATAAGGTGGTCGACTACTTGTTTCGTGCTTTGTGTCAGTCTGATTTCGATCGGGTGCACACCGAGCACTTGGCTTGTAGGATTTGGGCGGTGTTGAAGGAGGCTCATGTTGGGAACGCCCAGGTTCAGGCACGGATATATGCGACCTACCGGAGAGAGTACGATAACTTCACTCATCTCCCCGGTGAGTCCATCGATGCCTTGTTTCAGAGGTTCACGGTGGTTGTGAACAACATGAGGGCCAATGTGGACATGCTCCCGTATGATGATCATGATAGAGCGGTCAAGCTCTTACACTCTTTGGATCGTACAATTTGGGGTGGAAAGTTCAAGGCCATTGTGGAGTCGGAGAAGTATGACACTCAGACGGTGAACGAGCTGTTCTCGAAGCTCAAGTCGGCTGAGGTGGATAGGGGCATGACTGCCAAGCTCGAGGGACCGACTGATTCCCATAGTCTTGCCCTCGTTGGTGGTTCCAAAGGAAAGGCTAACTCTAACCCATCCACCAGGATGTTCTCTTTCTCCTCTTTGATGTCTATGCCAGATGAGGAGTTTGACGAGCTTGGAGAGGACGAGCTGGCGCTCCTGACGAGGCGGTTCGAGAGGCTGCACGAGAACCGCGTGAACATGAGGAGGAACACGAGGACTTGCTTCCAGTGCGGCAAGCCGGGACACTTCGTCGCCGACTGCCCGGAGAAGGTCGAGAACAAGGACAGCTACAAGCACAAGCCGAGGATGGATGGCAAGTACCGTTCGAGGCGCGACCACAAGAGCAAGCACAAGAACAAGTACAAGGACGAGCGACGATCGAGGAAGAAGGAGAGCCGAGGCAAGGCCCGAGCGATGGTTGGAGCGAGCGATGTCGACTCCAGTTCCGCGTACTCCACCTCGAGCTCGAGCAGCAGTGAGGACGAAGGTGATCGTCGCAAGAACAAGAAGTCGTCCAAGAACACGAGCGGGGCCGAGCTACTTCGCGAGAGATGGCTTCGCACCATGGCGCCGAGCTCCGACAACGCAAGAAGAGCACACGGAGCGACTCGAACTGCGAGTCCGACGAGGAGGTGCGTGATGAACTTCCCTTCTTGCGCCAGGAGAATGAGAGGCTTGGCTCTTTGCTTGATAACCGTGATGACATGCTTAGAGAGGCCAAGAAAATGAGAAAAGAGCTTAGGGCTTCACTCGAGGATGCTAGGACTAGAGTGGCTGAGCTAGAGACACAGGTGCTTGATAGCAAGCTTGAGATTAATTCCCTTATGGCTAACCCTGTTGTTTCGAATGAGAATGATTGTGCTGATTGCTCCATATTCCTTGCTGATCTTGCTTTGTTTAAGGAGAAGCATGCCTCCAAGTGTGAGGAACTAGATGTGCTTAGGGTTGAAGTGGCTGAGCTTAAGTCTAGACCTGCTTTGCTAGGTGCTTGCACTTCTTGCCCCGTTTTGCATGCTAAGATTGATGAGATGCATGCATACACTAGTTCTCTTGAGGCCAAATTGAAGGAACCCATGCCTACATCATGCTCTACCTGTGAAATGCATGCTTTGAAAAATTTGGAACTTGCACATTATGTTGATCGTTTGCAGGATGAGAATGATGATTTGAGGAAGTTGATGGGTTGGTTGTCTGGCCATGAGCCTCAGTTGAGAATGATGATAGAGGCGTTTAAGAGGCAAGATGGTGAGGGACTTGGGGCAAACAAGGTTGGTGAGGGAAGTGGAGAGAATATCCCGGAGCCACCAAAAACCCACCACAAAAATGATTTCCCCCCAAAACCTAACCATCTTAGGAACCGACTAGACACAACCCCAGCTCCACCCGTGTTTCCTACACCCACAAATGATCTACAAAAGCCTATCAAGTTTGTGAGCACTTCAGGGAAAGTGTTCTTTGGAAAAGAAAGTGAGAAGGCTAGTGAGGGGAAATCGGTGGAGGATTTGAGTGGAGAGAAACCAAGTGAGCAGCCATATCCCAAGCCTAAGCCTAAGCTTGTGAGGTTCCATTGTGGCTATTGTGGGAGAGATGGCCATAAGGAGGAGTTTTGCTTCAAGAGGAAGCGTGAGGAGAGAATGGAAAAGGAGTGGGCTAACAAGGACAAGTACCACCCTTTCGATGGTGTACTTGAGCCTCGTATGCAGATGCCCAGGGCCAAGGCGAGTGTGAGGACAGTTCGGGCTTGGGGAGAGCGGAAGGATGCTGGAGGTGCTGCGGCCCAGGTCACACCGGTCAGACCGGTGTGGAGCACCGGTCAGACCGGTGCAGGCCTGGACAAACAGCTGTTTGGGTTTCGAGCTCGTACAGGTGCGAGGGTTGTTTCTGGTGGTCGTGGTTCTGGTGGCTGGGCTGGAAAGGGTGCGGGTGGTGGTCGGTTGCTAGGCGTTCTCCTCCTCGTGCTCAATACGGGGATCCGAGGGGTCGTAGCTTTGAGTTGGAGAGGAGGGACGTTCCACGAGCTTTCTTGCGTGGATTTGGTCCTCCTCCAGGCAGAGAGGGGTGGTTCCTCAGGGTGGTTACCGTGGTGGTGTTCGTGGAGGTAGCTTTGGTAGGAGAGATGCTTTGGTTGGTGCTAACCCCACTTTCGAGCAAATGGCTCGGCACTGGTTTTACTCTTTTGGTACTAACCCCAGTGCTGAGTCGTTTGTTCGCTCACGTGCTCGTTTTTGAATTTCAGGTGGGAGACTTGAAGAACATTTGGTTGATTGACTCCGGTTGCTCGAGGCATATGACCGGAGACAGGGGGTGGTTCTCAAGTATCGTCCCGGTGGTGACGAAGAGATACATCACCTTTGGGGACAATGGGCGTGGGTGTGTGCTTTCAAAAGGTGATATCAAAGTGAGTGACAAGATCACTCTAAGGCGTGTTGCTCTTGTTCAATCGCTGGGGTACAATTTGCTTTCTGTGACCCAGTTGTTGGATGAGGGCTTTGAGGTGTTGTTTCGGCCAGGTGGTTCTCGGATTTTGGACTCTCGAGGGGACCTTGTCTGTATGGTCGTTCCCGAGGGTCAGGTGTTTCGTGCTGATTTTTCTCAGTCTTCGGGTGTGGAGCGTTGTTTCTTGGTCGGTTCTTCGAGTGAGTTGTGGAAGTGGCATAGGAAGTTGGGTCACTTGAGCTTTGATCTTCTGTCTCGCTTGAGTAAACTCAATTTGGTCCGAGGATTGCCACGGTTGAGGCTTGAGAAAGAGTTGGTTTGTGCGCCTTGTAGGCATGCCAAGATGGTAGCCTCTTCTCACCCGCCTCTCACCGATGTGATGACTGAGCGTCCATGCGAGCTGCTCCATATGGACCTTGTTGGCCCAGGTCGTGTGCGATCTGCGGGTGGGAAGTGGTATGTCCTTGTTGTGGTGGACGACTATTCTCGGTATGCGTGGGTGTTCTTTCTCGAGGATAAGGGGGAGGCGTTTGGTTTTGTTCGAGATCTAGTCTTGAGGTTGAGGAACGAGAGGCAAGGAGATGCCATACGAGCTATCCGCAGTGATAATGGCTCAGAATTCAGAAACTCGTTTTGAAACCTTTTGCCATGACTTGGGTTTTGAGCACCAGTTTTCGAGTCCGTATACGCCTCCCCAGAATGGTGTTGTGGAAAGGAAGAACAGGACCTTGTGCGAGATGGCTCGGACGATGCTTGATGAGCATAGGACTCCGAGGAGGTATTGGGCTGAGGCGGTGAATACCGTGTGCTATGTGTCGAACAGGATATACCTCGAGTGCACAAGAAGAAGACATGCTATGAGTTGATGCATGGTCGCACACCCAAGGTGAGTCACTTCCATGTCTTTGGTTGCAAGTGTTTCATTCGAAGAAAGGCGGGAAGTTGGATAAGTTTGAGGCTAGGTCTGTCGATGGCATTTTCTTTGGTTATGCATCTCATTCTAGAGCATATTGTGTGCTCAATCTTGAAACTAACCAAATCGTGGAGACTTGCGAGGTAACCTTCGACGAGATAGAGCCACGTAGTCAGCTTGTCTTTGAGTGTGCAGGTGATGATGAGCTTGGCGAGGAGATCTTTCAGGAGGAGGAGCATGAACATGGTGATGATGAAGATGGTGGTGGGGTGCCCCCGGCTGAACATGTACCCACTACTTCGACTACGGTGATGGACGGACCCTCTACTACACCTACGACGACAAATCAAGAACGAGGAGAAGCTGATGTTGAGGGGGAGGTAGCATCGAGGCGAGAACCTCCCCGGAGAGTTCAAGTGGATCACCCATCTTCGAGGGTCATCGGCGACATGAATGAACACACTACACAGTCGAGGGTTCGAAACAATTCTCATTTCGCTCATGCTGCGTTTGTTGCTACTTTTGAGCCCAAAGACATTGGACACGCACTATCTGATCACAATTGGGTTAATGCGATGCATGAGGAGTTGGAGAACTTTGAGAGGAATCAGGTGTGGGAGTTGGTGGACCCTCCTCCAGGGTGTAAGCCGATTGGTACAAAGTGGGTGTGGAAGAACAAAGAGGGAGAGAAGGGTGAGGTTGTGAGGAACAAGTCGAGACTTGTTGCTCAAGGGTTCAGTCAGAAGGAGGGGATCGACTACGAGGAGACCTTTGCTCCCGTAGCCCGTTTGGAGGCGATTAGGATCCTTCTAGCCTTTTCCGTGTCTAAAGGGTTCAAGTTGCACCAAATGGATGTGAAGAGTGCCTTCCTGAAATGTGTGTTGGAGGAAGAAGTGTATGTGAGGCAGCCTTCGGGGTTTGAGAGCGAGAAGTACCCCCACCGGGTGTACAAGTTGAGGAAGGCGCTGTATGGGTTGAAGCAGGCGCCTAGACCTTGGTATGGCAGGTTGAGGGGGTTCTTGTTTGAGAGAGGTTTTGAGATGGGGAAGGTCGATCAGACCTTGTTTTTGCTGAGGCGGGGCGAGAGATATCCCCGATTGTGCGGGTGTACGTGGATGATATTGTCTTTGGTGGCTCGTCTAACTCTCTTGTTGCAAGGTTTGCAGATGATATGAGCAGGGAATTTGAGATGAGCATGATGGGCGAGTTGCAGTTCTTCCTCGGGCTACAAATCAAACAATCGAAGGAAGGGACATTTGGGCACCAGGCTAAGTACACCAAGGACATTGTGCGGAAGTTCAAGATGGAGGACTCCAAGGCTATGACGACGCCGATGAGTACGACTACAGCTCTTGATGCGGACGAGGAAGGTGAACACGTGGACCAGAAGGAGTATCGGAGCATGATCCGGTCACTCCTCTATTTGACGGCGACGAGGCCGGACATACAGTTCTCGGTGTGTCTGTGCGCTCGTTTTCAAGCGTCTCCGGGGACTTCGCATCGGCAAGCGGTGAAGAGAATTTTCAGGTACTTGCGTCACACTCCCGACTTCGGCCTTTGGTACTCCGCATCCTCTTCTTTGGCGCTTCATGGATTTTCAGACGCGGATTTTGCCGGGTGTCGGTTGGATAGGAAGTCCACTTTTGGGACTTGCCAGTTTTTGGGTTCTTCTTTGGTGTCTTGGTCTTCCCGCAAACAATCGAGTGTTGCTCAATCCACTACCGAGGCCGAGTATGTTGCCGCTGCTAGTTGTTGCTCTCAGCTCCTTTGGATTTCATATACCATGAGTAACTTTGGTGAGGAGTATACCCATGTCCCACTTCAATGTGATAGCACCAGTGCCATAAGCGTTGCAAAGAACCCAGTGCTCCATTCCAAAACCAAGCACATAGAAGTGAGGTACCATTTTCTGAGAGACAACGTAGAGAAAGGGAAGATAGCTTTGATCCATGTACCCACACATGACCAACTAGCCGATATTTTCACCAAACCCCTAGATCAAGCCACTTTCACTCGTTTGCGGGGGGAACTTGGTGTGTGTTTGATTTCTTGAGTTGGGTGTGTGGGAGCTCCTTTGTAGCATATGTATAGCTTTCCTTTGTGCATTTCTTGCATTTGGCATGGCATATGTAACATGATGTATAGGCATCCTTGTATCTTAGATTGCATGCATTTTGTATCATATGCATTGGTTAGGAAAAGCTTCTCTTATATACATTGTTCACCATGGAATGAGATATATGTCTTTGTGAGCTTGTTTGGTATGCTATGGTTAGTTTGGCTTAGCTCTTGATGATCTTGATGAATAATTCATGGTTGATAGCTATGTTTTTGAAAATGTCATATGTATGCTCTCTCATGTGTAAATGCCTTTATATGCTCTTGACATGTTTTAGTGGCTTGGCTATGCTTAATTTGTGGTTGGATGGCTAGTTTATTGATCATATGGGGCCAAAGGCTCATTTGCCATCATTAATGTTTAGCCCTCTTGGTTTATCTTGTGGAGGAGCATAAGTTCCTTTTTGTCGCAAAGACATTTCATGTACCATTTACAAATCTGAAAATGAAATGAAAAATGCTTGGAAATGTGCTCCCATGTCATATGTGCTAATTTTAATTTGCTTTGGGTGCTAAACCGTTGCATGATGCCTACCAATGAGAAGTCTCATACATAGAAGTAGGCACATGGCTCAGTAGCTTTGACATGACATGAGGTGCTTGTGGGTGTTTGTGATGGTCTTATGATTAGAATGGCTGTCCTAGCATGAAGTTTGTGTGGCTTTGCCATTTTGATATGCTTTGATCATGTTTAGGACTTTGCTCATGAGAGGCAAGTTTTTCGCAAAATTGCCAAAATCCATCTTAGCTTCGTCCAATGGTTGTGAAACTTGGTGATCATGTAGTTGAGATCGATACGAAGCTATAGATCGATACGAAGCTATAGAGTATCTAACTTGCTCATTTTGACATGTGTAGCATTCTTTGTTGAATTTTGTCTATTTGAGAAGCTCTAGGTTGGAAGTTTTGCATTTTTGGCTTGATTCATGCATTGCCAACAAGGGGGAGAAGTTTGAGCTTGAAATGGCTTGCTGGACGTGTTTAGAAGGTTTTCAGGTGGTTTCGAGCCATTTCTAGGCTCTGTTGTGCACCGGTCGACCGGTCGGTCACCGTCCGACCGGTGTGAGTGCCTGGTTCTCGTTCACATGTTGCACACCGGTCCGACCGGTGGTGTTGACCCGTCCGACCGGTCGGGGCCGAGTTGTTGCGACTGCCTGTTTCAAGTGGTGTCTTGCATGCATTCGTCCGTGGGGAGGTGCATTGGTTCGGGGGAGCTTGCATGTGTGCGAGGGGGAGCTCTTTGTGGTTGTTCGAGCTTTGATTCGGTGGTTTGCGCTCTTTGCTTGAGCTTTGCTTTGTCTCGGATGTGTCGAGCCGTTGCCCTTGCCTAAGGGGTCTGAGATTTGTCTTCTTCAAGTGATCTTGCTCTTTGCCTTTGTTTGGTTTTCGATCGCTTGTTGGAGTTTTCTTTTTGTTCGTTCCTTTTCTTTTTCTTTTCTCTCTTGTTACTTTCGTGTGGTGTTGTCAATGCACTCATCAAGGGGGAGATTGAGGACCATGTGTGGTTCGAGGACTGGTGGATGGTCGCTTCCTTGTGTGATGAGTGATTGACAACGTTGTGTGGACTGATTCTTGGCTAAGTATTGCAGGTGCAGGTTGCGGCTTGACTGGTGTTGGTGCAGGTGAAGAACAAGCGCGAAAGGTCGTCGCCGGTGAGGCCTCCAGGTGTGGAGAAGACAAGTAGGCTTCGTTCGAGGGACCCGGTGGCCAGCGGGGTCAAGTGCGGGCCGCATGGTGGCATGAACAGCAAGATGAAGTCATGGATGGTTTCTTGGTTGAGCCTGAAAACCAAGGTCGAGCCGGGACTACGTGGGAGCCGAGTCATGAGTGGCGATTGGTGGAGGCTACACCGAGTTCGCGGGGTTTCCGGTGGTTCACTAGAAAACCACTGGGTTCCTTGGTTGATCCACAAAGCCAAGACCGAAGAACCGAAGACGGAGCTGCAGCAGCGCCAGACCGGTCTGACCGGTGGGGACCGGTCTGACCGGTGAGGAGCACCGGTCTGACCGGTGTGCGACGACGCGATCCGAATCTTCGAAGCGGAGGACACGCGTCGGGATCGCATGGCTTGCGTCGAGGCTACGCAGGGTGCGGTCGCCGGGCATCCGTCCGATGGTGAAGACATCAAGAATTCCAAATCCGCCCTTGAGGGGCTTGTATCCCTAGTTAGTAGAGAAGGGTGTTTTAGACATTCGGTTGCCTCCATATAACCCAAGAGGTGAGAGGATGGCAGCCAACTCTTGGAACCCTAGCTCATTAGTTTTCCTATTTTCCACCTATTTTCCCTAGGCTTTCTTTAGGACTAGCAAGAGAGCTTCACAGAGAGATCTTGTTGAGAGGGATGGATGATCGGGCGGCTTGCTAGACCTTGTACGAACCTTTGTTTCATGTATAGATGATTCGGCGTGGTTCCTCAAGGTTTGGATGTGTTTTCCCCGGTTGTTCTTGGTGGTGATTTTCGGAGCCCTCTCTCGGTGATTTCTTTGGGTTGTTTCCGGGACCTTTCTCTTGGGGATTTGATGGGGGAAATTTGTGGGAACCCTTCATGGTTCTTTGGGCTGTGATTCCCCTCCCAAATCCGTGAGTAAAGGTGCTCGATTTTGGGTTTCTTGAGTTCTTGGGTTGGAAGTGCTCTTGGCGGGATTTCTTTGATTCCTCCTTTTTGGACGAGTTTTGGTGGGATTAAACTTGGCTATGGACTCCTCATGAGGTGTTCCTAATATCCCCAAAGTCTTGTTCAAGTCCGTGGAGCGATTCGGGAGATCAAGATTTGGATTTGGGGGAGTTGACCCGCGGGTGTTGTTCATCCCGAGCTGCCCAGGCTACACCGGTCTGACCGGTGCTCTTGACCGGTCTGACCGGTGTGAGCCCTGGTGGGCTTTTGCTCGGGTGAACGTCTTGGTGTGTTTGTTGTTGTCCCGTGTTGCTTCTGTTTTGAATTTGGGTCAGTTTGGTGGTCGGTTGGCTTGTTTGGTGCCTTGGGGGCTTTCGAGCCGTGATCGGCTCGACCGGCAGGTGTGTCTCACCGCGCCCGACCGGTGTAGAGCCACTTAGTGAAAGTTGCTCAGTTTCACCAGCAGGGACCGGTCTGACCGGTGGTGCTCACCGGTCTGACCGGTGTGGGTCTGAAGACTCGAGGTTTGGTGTTCCTCTGCGTTCTCGGGTCGAAAGGGTGTGTGTGTTGGTTCCTAGGTCCAGTGGCACTCCAGTGGCTACGTGGGCTTGGACAACTTGAGTAGTGAGTCGGAGACGTGTGTTGGAAGCCGTGTTCACCTTGTAGGAGTTTCCATCACCTTCGAGAAGAATTTTTATCGGCTCCCATTCACACCCCCCCTCTGGTTCGCTGTATCGGTCCTTCACAGTTGACCGGTACTGAAGTAGTTTAACTCCGGGGATCAAATCGATCTGGGCCGTGGATCAAGGATCCGGCGGCCACGGTCTCATGCAGGCGGCCAGCGGCGGGGGAGCGGCCGGCGGTGGAGCGAGGTGCGGCGGCGCCGGTGGAGGGCTCGCCGGCGCCACGGCTAACCCGAGTTGGGGTGCTCCTCTAGGCATGCGGGTTTCACCGGATCGAGGCGCATGACCCAAGGAACTCATCCAGGGCACCGTAACGGGCGTGCGGGGGGACGGTAGGCGCGGACCGCGCGGCGGGACGGACGGCCGCCGGCGGCGAGCGCGGGCGACGCGGACACGACACGGGAACCCGAGCGCATGACACCGGGGTGCTCCTCACCTAGAGGCGACGCTCCGGGGTGGCTCCAAGTCGACGGTGAGGCGGCGACGGCGCGGGTCGGCCGGCGACGGCTTGGCAGCGGACGGCGGCGGTTGAGACCTAGGGTTCAGCTCGGGGCGGCGCTGCGGCGGCTAGGGTTTTGGGGAAAACCCACGGGGTGGAAGCGGAGGCGCCCTATAAAGGCTGAGGGGGGGGCTTGGCGTGCGGGCCCAAGGCCAGGAGCGCCGCACGCGGGTGCGAGCCCGAGCTCGGGTCGGGTTCCGGCTCGGTGCGACCGAAGGTGGGGGATGACAGGTGGCCCCCACCTGTCGGCGACCGCGGGCGAAGGGAGGCGGAGAAAGAGCTGCTAGGCCGGCTCGGTGGTCTTTGGGCCGAGCTGGGCTGACGGTGCGCGATGCCAGCGGACCAAGCCGAGGAAAAGGAGGGGCGGCAACGGACTTTTGGTAGCAGGGCTGCAAACGAAATTGAGCCAGAAGAGTGGAAGGGAAAGGAGAAAGGTTTAGCATTTTTTTAAAGGGATCAATCAATTGAATTCAAATTTGGATTTGAATCCAAGCAAATCATAAACAATGCTCCAGCATGAATGCAATACACATCAAGCCACAAATTTAATTGGAAAAACAAATAACGTTTTAATTTTTTTTCGTATACTATATTCCATGTAAAGAAAATAAAAGCTGGGCAAAATTTTAAAATTTAGACTAAATCGTTGTTTAAGTTTTTCTTCCTATTCACATCCTGAAATTGGAAATTTCAGGGTGTGACAAATCTACCCCCCTTAAAAGGAATCTCGTCCTCGAGATTCGGAAGGATAAAGAACGATTTCGAAAACGATTATGGTAGAACTGATGTGAGAACAATGTTGATAGAGAACATACCCAACATTGTCGTTGCATTTATGTGGTTCAATCTACCACAAGCGGAGCTCTGCTGTCCCTTAGAGCTTTGCGGGGTCTGGTTTCCATTCCTCATCTGCTGATTCTGCACTGGGGTATTCGGGACGCTCCTCTGAGGACAGTTGTTAGCATAGTGACCAGTCTCTCCACATTTAAAGCATATATTACCAACAGGAGTACTTGGTGCACTTGGTCTCACTGGGGTTCCTGCTGGGGTGTTCTGACTAGTGTGCTGGTCATTGGGGCGTGGAGTCTGTGGAGGGGAATGTTGCAACTCTTGAATGGGGTGCTTGAAAGGTTGATTGTTCCGCTGAAACTGTTTCTGCCCAGAGTTACCACCTGAACCTCCAACATGGGGTGTTGTTCCCTGCGGTGGAATGAAACAGGGACGAGTGCTACTCCCAAACGGCACAGAAGTAGTGGCCTTCCTCTTCAAATCTCTCAACTCTATGCGCATGGCCTCCAGGGTGATGGCCTTGTCTAACAGGTGCTGGAAAGACGGAAAAGTGTGAGATGTCAGCTGATACCGAAGCAATCCAGCCAATCCCTCCATGAAGCGCTCCTGCTTCTTTGGGTCATCTGCCACCTCCTTTGGTGCATAGCGAGACAGCTCGATGAACCTGTCCCGGTACTCTGTCACTGACATTCCCCCTTGTTGGAGAGAAAGGAACTCCTTCTTCTTTAGCCTCATCAACCCTGCAGGAATGTGGTGGTTCTTGAAACTCTCAGTGAACTCCTGCCAGGTGATGGCGTTTGGCGTAGCATGGGCGGTAGTGTAAGCATCCCACCATGCTCCCGCTGAACCCTGGAGTCGTCCTGCAGCAAATAGGACCTTCTCTCTATCATCACACTGAGTTGTGGTGAGCATCTTGCTCACGGTCTTCAACCAATCATCAGCATCAAGTGGATCAGCAGCATGAGTGAAAACTGGCGGCCGATGGCTCATGAACTCCCTGTGCTTGTTCATGGGCGCCACCGCCGTGGCGGTGGGCCGAGGTGGGTTGTTGGCTTGGGCCCGCATGTTGGCCACGGTGTTGGTCGGGTTCTCCAAGAGTTGTAGCCGATTCTCGGAAGAACTCCCCGCATGGCCGGATCCATTGGTGGTTGCTGTGCACTGCCTGAGCTGCTGCCTCGTCCTTGGCGTGTCACTGGAGGTTGATCAACACCTGACCCGGACCTGGTGTTCACCATCTGAGTGTTAGGAACATTGACTTAGATGATTGGACAAAGAGAAAAGCTCAAAAGATTAAACACCGCAGACTTCAAGTTTAAGACAGACTCTATCGACTCCAAACATTCAGGTATAACTCTCAACGTGGATAACCAAAAATTATGAGCTTTTGAACAGTAAAAGATAATGAAATTTCAGAACTAGTACAACTGGAATCACCTCGATCGGAGCTCTATAACTTCAGATATAAAATAAACAAGTCGGGTATATCAGCAATGCTAACCGATTCAAGTAGCTCCAAAGTTTCGGGCATCACTCTCTGAATATGTGATCAAAATTGCTGAATTTTGTAAAGAAAAACACCCACGAAATTTCTGAACTTCTCCAACTGGTTTTGCCTCAAACGGAGGTCTATGGCCCAAGATGTAAAATAGTGAAGTCAATGTGTCAGTAGAGTTTTACAGATTCTGACCACTCCCATGTTTCATGTATACCTCCAAGGATATGTATTGGATGGGGCTGAATTTTTGAAAGAAACTTTGTTATGAAATTTGTGAACTAACCCAACTGGTTTTGCATCAATCGGAGCTCTGTAGCTCGAGATATGAATAAAACACTACTGCTGTGTCGAAGGTTGACGAGAACAGATTTGCAGCAAGATAGATTCCAAAGTAGATGAGTAAAGATTTAATAAAGGATTAGGAAGATGCAAGATAAAAGGATGGTTGAGACAAAGATTAAACCCCACTAAGCAAACTTATACTAAACCAATGTCATTGTGGTTATCAACCCACAACACACTGCACTCAATCAAAGATCCAAATCAAGCATTAACACAACATCAAGCATTCAAACACACCACTAAACTAAGCACACCTAATCGTCGATCGTGACTAGCGATTTCATAAGGATAAAACCTAAAGAACCTAGATCCTAAGGAAGATCTTCAGCTTGAACATGATAGGGTCATTAGATAACTGAGAACACTGTGAACACGGGTAGGGTAAAGGTAGGGAAAGGTTAGAGAGCATAGAATAGATGCTAAAGATTTCCTAAAGCACGAACAAGGTAACATAGAATGAAAAGATTGACCAAGATAAGATAGATAGCAAGTAGAATACCAAGGATGGGGTAAAATCAAGGATAGGTATATTAACAATGGAATTAAAGCATAGCATGGAGTAAGCATGGATTCTAGATGATTATAGTCCTTAAGTTCAACCAGTTTCTAACTAGGCTAACGTCCTACAGTCAACTTGGCTCTGATACCACTTTGTCACACCCGGATTTAAGGGCAAACCCGAATGCATAGAACACATATGCGCTAGGATCAAGTTTCACACATGCGTTGACTCAGTGTATACCAAAACACAATGTAAAAACATAAGGAGAGTATTAAAACTTTATTACATAACCGAATGTCTCAAAATCGTAACATAAGTGAGTACTAACAGCGGTAAAGGACGTCTCCACAGGTAGCTGACTGGAGGCACGCACGCCTAGAAACCACCGAACTCTCCAGGAAAGTCTTCAACGCGTCCGTCTGAGCAGCAACCGGGTTGTGTAGATGCATATAAAAGAACAACAAGCATGAGCACATGTCGTACTCAACAAGGGAAAAGTTCTATAACAACATGCGAAGGCTTTATGGTGGAAGCTTGTGGTTGCATAGCAGATGAGCATTTTAGTTGGTCAAATTTTATTAAGCAAGCTGAATTACTAGCAAATGTATGTTTATACCAACCCGCAGATTAACATAAGCATCACCATCATGAACGAAAGTAAATGCAACAAGTTTAATCCATCTTCCATAGTTTACTCATGTGAGGGTCCAGGCCGCCCCGTGACCGTGGGCACGGCTAACTAGTTAGTTTTACACTCGCAGAGGTCGTACATCTTTACCCACAAGTCGAGTAAAAGTCCCGAAGAACTTTAAACCCAACCATGCGATGCGATCGGGCACCATACCACACTACCGAGGTGTGATTGCATAGGGACGCTACGAGGCCGTTACAAAGATCCCCGGATGTAGGTCGCCCGCTAGGTTACCTGGTCAGTGCAACGTATAAAGCTCCCAGACGAGTACCGTGTCTTAGCTAAGCCCACACCTACGCCCGAGCAGGTCCATACGCCACTACCCGCCAGCCCCCAACCCTTATCAGGTAAAGCATACCTAAAACCTAGTTCACTAATTAATAAGCCAAGACAGATCCATATGTCTTGTGGTAGCACTGTTTTCCTGGGTGGTTCTCCATGTTCCGATTAACACAGGTGATCTTGTTTAATGAAAGGTACAACATAAGTAAAACAAGATTAACATTGTTGTTCATCAAAACCACCATAAACCCAAGTTGAGCAACTAAGCATGGTCTACCCAACATAAACATAAACCCAGGTTGATCAAGGCACAGGATAAACAAAACTAGTCAAACCTTAATATTAGGACCCATCAATTCAATGCAAAGCAATAACAAATAACGGTGTAATTAAAATGCATGTTGTAATAGGATCAACAGGAATGCAGCAAGGACTTGCCTTCTACCAACGTTTGCTGCTGCTCAGGATCTTGGAAATCTTCAACTCTGGTGTATTCCACGAACGAACCGTCTTCTACGCACCACATCATTCACATACAAGCATACAATGGAATAAAATAAGAAAGAATCACCAAACAGTACTAACAGAACTAAACAGGGCCAAAAAGTTGTTCTACTCGTCGAGACGAATGCGTAGATATAAAGAACGCTAAAAACGGAGCTAAAACGACTAAGTTATGGCTAAAACAAGTTTTAGGACTATTCTGTAAATAAAAATTAAGTTTTCCGGCTAAACTGAAGAAAACAGGACCTATACGTAAAGGTTTCTTAACGTGGGAGGACCGGGTTGTAGTTCTGAAGAAACTTAGGGTTTTATGCACAAAAGCGCGCGGTTACGCTGGGGGCGGGGGGTGGATCTGAGCCACAGGATCATGATCGGACGGATGGGATCTAAAGCGGTGGTTAGGGCGGTTGACCGGTACTGAAGTAGTTTGACTCCGGGGATCAAATCGATCTGGGCCGTGGATCAAGGATCCGGCGGCCACGGTCTCATGCAGGCGGCCAGTGGCGGGGGAGCGGCCGGTGGCGGAGCGGGGTGCGGCGGCGCGGGTGGAGGGCTCGCCGGCGCCACGGCTAACCCGAGCCGGGGTGCTCCTCCGGGCATGCGGGTTTCACCGGATCGAGGCGCATGACGCAAGGAACTCATCCGGGGCACCGAACGGGCGTGCGGGGGACGGTAGCGGCGGACCGCGCGGCGGGACGGACGGCCGGCGGCGGCGAGTGCGGGCGACGAGGACGCGACACGGAACCCGAGCGGACGACACCGGGTGCTCCTCACCTAGAGGCGACGCTCCGGGGTGGCTCCAAGTCGACGGTGAGGCGGCAACGGCGCGGGTCGGCAGCGACGGCTTGGCAGCGAACGGTGGCGGTCGAGACCTAGGGTTCAGCTCGAGGCGGCGCTACTGGCGGCTAGGGTTTTGGGGAAAACCCACGAAGTGGAAGCGGAGGCGCCCTATAAAGGCTGAGGGGGGGCTTGTCGTGCGGGCCCAAGGCCAGGAGCACCACACGCGGGTGCGAGCCCGAGCTCGGGTCGGGTTCCGGCTCGGTGCGACCGAAGGTGGGGGATGATAGGTGGCCCCCACCTGTCGGCGACCGCGGGCGAAGGGAGGCGGAGAAAGAGCTGCTGGGCCGGCTCGGTGGTCTTTGGGCCGAGCTGGGCTGACGGCACGCGATGCCAGCGGACCAAGCCGAGGAAAAGGAGGGGCGACAGCAGACTTTTGGTAGCAGGGCTGCAAACGAAATTGGGCCAGAAGAGTGGAAGGGAAAGGAGAAAGGTTTAGCATTTTTTTAAAGGGATCAATCAATTGAATTCAAATTTGGATTTGAATCCAAGCAAATCATAAACAATGCTCCAGCATGAAGGCAATACACATCAAGCCACAAATTTAATTTGGAAAAACAAATAACGTTTTATTTTTTTCCTATACTATATTCCGTGTAGAGAAAATAAAAGCTGGGCAAAATTTTAAAATTTAGACTAAATCGTTGTTTAAGTTTTTCTTCCTATTCACATCCTGAAATTGGAAATTTCAGGGTGTGACAGTTCTCAGCCTTATTGGATTGATTCTTGCGTCACATATTTGTTCCACGGATTCGATACCTTGGGTTCACACTTGAGGGAAGAAGGGTCCCTTGACTACGACAGAGGACTTGTCCGCTTGCAAGTCCAATTGAAGTTTGATACGAATATATACCTTGAACACTCGTCCGCAAAAAGAACACAAATGAGTGGAGGATGTGCGTCGACTACACTGATCTCAACAAGCATTGCCCCAAGGACCCCTTTGGGTTTGCCGCGAAATGATCAAGTCATTGACTCCACGGCGGGATGCGACCTGTTCTGCTTCCTCGACTGCTACTCCGGCTACCACCAGATCGCTATCAAGGAAGAAGACCAAGAAAAGACCGCATTCGTCACCCCGTTCGACGCCTACTGCTACCCGACAATGTTGTTCGGGTTGAAGAATGTCGGCGCTTGTCGTATGGACCTCCCTGGGCCCACTACCTCGGTGGGCACCAAGATCGACTACTCGGTGGGCCCCTGGGACTACCCGACTTGTGCCGCACGGTACCTGATGGCGTGAGGCGCAAGGACTACGGTGGAGAAGTACTCACATAGGAAGCTATACATACCATGTACTGTGTAGAGGACTCCTAGACGTACACGACTAGTACTCTCTCCCTAAACCGACCTGTAACCCTGCCTCCCGGACTATATAAGGCGAGGCAGGGACCCTTCTCTCTCAGATTACGCATCATCTTGTAATCACATCCAATCAATCCAGAGCTACACAACATACAGGACGTAGGGTATTACGCACCTCGCGGCCCGAACCTGTCTAAATTGTGTGCCACGTGTCTCTTCCTTCGAGTTACCGATCTCGGCGAGGCCACATTCATCTACCTCGGGTACTCCCCTTGGTAGGTTGCCGGTCTAAAACACCGACAGCTGGCGCACCAGATAGGGGATCTCGCCGAAGATCATATGGCGAACTCGACGGCTTTAGTCTTCATCAAGCCAACTGTCGCCTTCAACCACGGCGACACCTTCGTCTTCGGTTCCTGGGTCTGCACTGCTGACGGCGCCGGATCCTTCCAGCGCCGCCTCACCATGCCGCCCAACCCGAAGACTGGCCTCGTGACACTTCCCGAAGTAGTCACGGGCGATCTCGCCGGAAAATTCGGAGAGATTTCGCTCTACAACCAGCACGTGGACTTTGAGCTTGGATCCGACTCCAACTTGAACTCGACGTCCCCGTGGGCTATCGTATGCGAGTCGGCTACTCAGCCATCGCATGCGGACTCCCCACTCCGAGAGCGCTTCACACGCAGCCCTCGCAACGTCAGCAGGGCCCACGCGAAGGATCCCACTATGCGCCGGGCCGGCAAGGAGATCGTACCCGAGTACAACTCGGACTCCAACACCGTCCCCGGCTACAACTCGGACTCCAACCCTCTCTCCGGTTTCTACTCGGACTCCTCCTACGAGTTTGACTTCGGGTCGGATCCTGATGAGTCCGAGCCCGAGAACAATACTACAGAGCAACCCTTGTCAGGACCGGCTTCCGGCCTGGTTATAACATCTATACCTACCGGGAGATTCGTCTACTAGCCAGACCGCAAGCCCGCAGACCTAACAGGAGGGAACTCACGCTGCGTCGCCTACCTCGACTCACTACCATTCCAAGAGGGAACACCGCCAGCTCCAACTGAGGAGCACACTCCGACAGAGGTGGCAACCAGTGATTCCAGCCTCAGCAACCTCGATCGGCAAGTCTTCATGACTACCAACGAGACGCCGGGGCCCTCAGGGACGCACCCTGACCAATATCTCGAGGATATCTCAGCAGACGAGTTGTCTACCAACACACCCACCAACGAGACCGACGCCAACAGGGACGCTCGACGTGAACACAACAGAAAGCGGAACGAACGGCGCCGACGTCTCCGTGAGTCCCTTCCCATCCGGAACCTCGTGGAAGCACTCGACCAAGTCGGGAGCCGGGTGCACACCACCCCCGAGCAATGCCTCATGTCTATCACTGTGATAGCACGTCAGGCCCAGGGGACGCGCGCGGGAGAAGTCATCGCCAAGCTCGCAGAGGACGCCTACTTCATGCGAGTTGACAACAGAGTCTCCCAAGTGCCCCCCGTCAGGAACCGCCAGCAAGACAACGAAGCCACTAGTCGCAGTGCGGGCACAGGTCGCAACCATACTCGAGCAGAGCTACCAGCTAACCCCAACCGTACTCGGGCAACAGCCGGTGGACCCTCTCATGGTGGCAACAGCGCTGGCGGTGACCGGGAGATCATCCCTCATCGTGATCCTGGTGGTGGAGGTAACGACGGCGGGAGCTCCAACCACAGGGCTGGCAGGAGAGCCGGGGGCGGGGGCGACCGCGGTGGCCGAGGCCACGCGAACAGCCACGCCTCCGGCGCCTCACGTGGTGGCTTCGATGCCCACCAGAAAATCGAAGAACTACAACACAAGAAGTTCTCCACGGCAGGTGACAATGACGGCTTCCCCGCCTTCTCTGCACGGCTTCGCAATCTACTTCTCCCGGAGAAATTCAAACCTTTGGGGATCACCAAGTACGACGCGAAGCAGGATCCAGTGCAGTGGCTCAGATGCTACGCCCTCTCCATCGAGAACGCTGGTGGCAACAACGACACGAAGTGCCTCTACTTCCCTTTCTGCCTGGATCAGTCCCCGCTTACATGGCTCGAGTCACTCGAGAAGTACTCGATCGACAAGTGGGACCAGCTGAAGGAACAGTTCACCAGCAACTTCGCGGGCGCTATGGGCCACTCGGGTACTCGCATGGACCTGGCAATGGTGAAGCAGGAACAAGGCGAGACCCTTCGCAAGTACATGCGGTGCATCTTCGACAAGCGCACCACCGTAGTCGATGTCACCGACAAGGAGGTCATCGACCTCTTCCAGGAAGGTCTCTACCACCGTCGCACATTCGAAGACTTCGGTTGTCGCCGCCCGAGCTCCATCACCCACCTCAAGGACATGATCACCTCCTGGGCTGATGAAGAAGACAAGGCTAACGCCAAGTACGATGCCATCCGTGGCAAGAGCAAGCAGAACACGGGCGGCAACAACAACAACAACAACGGGAACCAAGGAGGTCGCAACAACAACTACTCGGGTCCTAATCGCAAGCGCAAGCCAGACAACACTATAGCGGCTATCCAGCGCCTTGCGAAAGACAACTCGAAGAAGACCTCCAGCAGCTTCAAGGACTTGCTGAAGGAGAAGTGCCCATGGAATCTGGACGGCAACCACACCACCGAGCAGTGCTACCAACTCCGGCGAGCACTCAATGACACTTCGGAGCCACGGCACCCTCACGACAAGAAAGGCAAGAAAAAGGCCGATGAAGGCAACGACGACTTCCAGGAAACCGACAAAATGGTGAACGTCCTCTTTGGTGGACTACCCAGTAGACGGATTCAGAAAGCTACCCGACAAGAGGTCTTGAACATTGAACCAACAGTCCCAACACCTCTCAGGTGGTCGGAGGTCCCCATCACCTTCTCCTGCGCGGATCAATGGACAAGCTTCTCCGAACTAGGGCGGTTCCCACTCATCCAGAAGCCGGTGGTCGCGGGCTCCAAACTCAACAAGGTCCTCATCGACAGTGGAAGCGGGCTCAACATCCTTTTCACCAAGACCTTGAAGAAGATGAAGCTCGACATCACCCACATGCTCACTAAGAGCACTTCGCCCTTCTACGGCATCGTCCCTGGGAACGCGGCTATACCACTGGGCTCGGATGGTTCTGCCAGTTACCTTCGGGGAAACAAGGGACAACTACCATACCGAGTACGTCAAGTTCGAAGTCGCGGACTTCGAGACGTCCTACCATGCCATCCTCGGCAGACCAGCTATGGCCAAGTTCATGGCGGTACCCCACTACACCTACTTGGTACTCAAGATGCCAAGTCTAGCCGGTGTACTCTCACTGCAAGGGGACTTGAAGATATCCTTCGACTATGACACAGAAGTTGTGGAACTCGCAGCCACGAATCAAATACCCAACGCAATGATCGAGATCTACGCTGCATCCAAGAAGCTTGGCTCAAGTGAACTCGACATCCCAGAGAAGTCGGACAAAGCCAACAAGCCTCAGCCAGCTGAGGAAGTTCAAGTCAAGACAATTGACCTCGGGACAGGCGACAGCAGCAAGACCACCACCATCGGGGCGGGCCTCGACCCGAAATAGGAAGACGCGCTCATCAGCTTCCTCCGGGACAACCGAGACATCTTCGCGTGGAAACCAGTGGACATGCCAGGGGTGCCCAGGAATCTGATCGAGCATTCACTCAACGTCGACCCTAAAGCTACCCCGAAGCGACAACACCTCCGCCGCTTCGCCGACGATAGACGGGATGCCATCAAGAAGGAACTCGCCAAACTACTTGCGGCTGGCTTCATCAGAGAAGTCTTCCATCCTGAGTGGCTCGCCAACCCCGTCCTCGTCCGCAAGAAGAACTCGAACGAGTGGAGGATGTGCGTCGACTACACCGACCTCAACAAGCACTGCCCCAAGGACCCCTTCGGGTTGCCGCAGATAGACCAAGTCATTGACTCCACGGCGGGCTGCGACCTGCTCTGCTTCCTCGACTGCTACTCCGGGTATCACCAGATCGCAATCAAGGAAGAAGACCAGGAGAAGACCGCGTTCATCACCCCATTTGGCGCGTACTGCTACACGACCATGTCCTTCGGGTTGAAGAACGCCAGCGCTACCTACCAACGAGCTATCCAGGCCTGTTTCAAGAGGCAACTCAACAAGAACGTCGAAGCCTACGTGGATGACGTGGTCGTCAAGACCAGAAACTCCGACACGCTCATCGCCGATCTTGAAGAGACTTTCGCATCCTTGCGAGAGTACCGCTGGAAGCTCAACCCGAACAAGTGTGTCTTCGGCGTACCGTCGGGCAAACTACTCGGCTTCATCATCAGCCACCATGGCATCGAAGCCAATCCCGAGAAGATCTCCGCCATCACCAGCATGAAAGCTCCCACGTGCATCAAAGATGTGCAGAAGCTAACCGGGTGCATGGCGGTCCTGAACAGATTCATCTCGAAGCTTTGAGAACGGGGGTCCCCTTCTTCAAACTACTCAAGCATCAAGAGAAGTTCGCGTGGACTCCAGAGGCAGACCAAGCCCTTGCTCGGCTCAAGGACTTCTTATCCAAGCCACCAGTCCCCACGGCTCCTCGCAAAACGGAGCAACTACTGCTCTATCTCGCTGCGACTACTCACGTGGTCAGTACTGCCATCGTCGTCGAGCGGCAGGAAGACGGCCACGCCTACCCAGTCCAGCGACCAGTCTACTTCGTCAGCGAGGTCCTATCAGAAGCTTCTATATGCAGTGCTCATCACCTCGCGGAAGCTACGACACTACTTCCAGGAGTACTCGAACTCCGTCATCACCGACTACCCGCTCGGCGACATCCTGCGGAACCAAGATGCTACTGGAAGAATCTCCAAGTGGGCTGTCGAACTCGGCGCCCTCAACATCGACTTCAAGCCATGCACAGCCATCAAGTCACAGGCGCCAGTCGACTTCATGGCGGAGTGGCGGGAGAATCAGCTACCTACTCCAACTGAGCGCCCAGAGCATTGGGTGATGTACTTCGACGGTTCGCTCAAGCTCGAAGGCGCAGGTGCAGGGGTACTCTTGATCTCTCCAATGGGCGAACAACTCAAGTACGTCCTGCAGATCTTTTGGAAGGTCTCAAACAACAAAGCCGAGTACGAAGCTCTACTACACGGGCTCCGCCTAGCGGCTTCACTGGGCATCAAGCGGCTACTAGTCTACGGCGACTCCGCAGTAGTCATCAACCAAGTCAACAAGTCCTAGGACTGCAACAAGGAGAACATGGACGCCTACTGCCTAGAAGTCCGCAAGCTCGAGAACAAGTTCTACGGTCTCAAGTTCCACCACGTCGTCCGCGACAACAATGTTGCAGTGGATGTCCTGTCGAAGCTTGGTTCTACTCGCGCTCATGTACCAGTGGGTGTCTTCCTCCACGAGCTTCACGCGCCATCCATTCCGGAGCCGGCGCCACCGACCACTGGTCCAGCGCATCCCCCGGCTGGCCAGGAGGTCATGATGATAGACGTGGACTGGAGGCAACCCTTCATCGACTACCTCCGCGAGCAGAAGGTTCCCTCAGACAAGAACTTGGCCGAGCAACTCATCTGGCGCCAAGTCCTACGTCCTAGTCGGAGACAAGCTCTACAGACGGGGCACATCTTCTGGAGTACTCATGAAGTGCACTCCCCGAGAAGAAGGCAGTGGCATCTTGGAGGAGATCCATAAAGGCGTCTGCGGCAACCACGCGTCTTCATGCACGTTGGTCAGCAAGGCCTTCCGACGACCTTTCTATTGGCTTACAGCTCTGGGCGACGCTGAAGAACTCGTCAGAAGGTGCCAAGGGTGTCAATACTTCGCCAAGCAACAACACGTACCGGCCTACAAGCTAGTCACCATACCGCCAACCTGGCCCTTCACCTGCTGGGGGCTCGACATGATTGGGCCACTCCCAACTGCGTCAGGTGGATTCAACAGAGTACTGGTGGTCATCGACAAGTTCACCAAGTGGATCGAGGTCAAGCCGGTCACATGCCCCAAGGCCGACAGAGTACTCGACTTCCTGGATGAACTCGTACATCGCTACGGACTACCCCACCGCATCATCACAGACCTGGGCTCCAATTTCAACAATCACCAGTTCTGGGAGTATTGCGAGAACAGTGGGATCGACGTCCGATACGACTCAGTTGCCCATCCTCGGGCCAACGGACAAGTCGAGCGCGCCAATGGGATGGTACTCGATGCCCTCAAGAAGCGGCTACACGACGCTGGCAACACCAAAGGAGGCAAGTGGATCAAGGAACTACCCAATGCGCTCTGGGGGCTACGTACTTAACCCTCCAAGCCAACGGGACAATCGCCATACTTCCTGGTCTACGACTCCGAAGCAATTGCCCCTGCTGATGTCATGTGGGATTCACCATGTTGACGGTTAATAGTTGTATCAAATTTCGTTTATGACTTGCAAGCGGACAAGTCTCCCGTCGTAGTCAAGGGACCCTTCTTCCCTCGAGTGGTGAACCCAAGGTATCGAATCCGTGGAACAAATGTGTGACGCAAAAGTTGATCTAGTAAAGCCAAGTAACTTCAATCTTCGATAAAACCCTAATGCGTCTAGGTAAAAGACATGAAACTAATCTAATCTACTAAAGACCGGAGAAAACAAAGTAAGATTGGGTAGATAAACCGATCTAGAGGGATCGGGGTAAGCCTTTTGTTGAAGTTCCAAGCAAGAGAAGAAGTAGCAAATCGAATCTTATAAGAAGCCTCTTTAATCGTGGTTTCCCGTCCAAATCCGAAAACATCCACCTTTCGGAACCCCCGTTCTGTCACAACGTATCCCTACTCATGCGGGGAGCTTAGGGCGAGTCAAAAGACAAGTCGAGATTCTTTCGGAAGATCCGGCGTGTACCTCTAGCCACCGCGGCTACAAGAACACCCTATGTAATCTATCTCGAGAATAGAATTGGAATAAGCAAAGCCGATCGAAAAATGAAATCTTCGAGGAAACACTTGATCGCTAGGAAATGATTCAACTTGATAATTCAACTATAACAATGATACATACACAAGATCACCACCAGGATCCTTCCTTGATCTTGCTTCTAGCTCCGGGAACTCCGACGTGGTCTTCCGTGCAAGGTTCCCACGTCGGCTAGGGAAACCCTAGTCAACTAGCTCGACCCTCTCCTCTCCGAGATGGTGTCCCTCTCTTCTCTGCTCCTCGGCGGCCGATGACGAATTGTATGATGCGTGGCTCTCGGTCAGGGGGCTATAAATAGCCTGATTGGTGGCTAGGGCAAAGGGGAGCCTCACTGGGCCCTGGACAGGGCTGGGCCGACCGGCCTGGGCCGGCCGACCTGGGGCCATCCGGAGCCCGGCCCCGAGGCCTCCTTTGCTCTATGTCGGTTCCCTTGCTTCTCGGATGTTTCCCCCTTCGCATGTAGGTCCATGTCGTCAGTTTCTCTCCGAATTGGACACAACTCCTTGTCTTGCAAGATTCAGCACTTTTCTGGTCAGGTCCTCGGAGTTTTTCGTCTTCTCGGATCAAGTCCCTGGCTTCTTGGAGTTAAGTTTGCTTCATTGCATGACTTGTACGGGGCTTCAAGGTCTTGTCATGAGGTGCTTGATGAACTTATCCCGAAAGTCTTGCATTCAACGCTAAAACCCTGCATAAACATTAAACTCCAAAACCGACATGCACACGTGAACTTGTTATACCACGGGGGTTAGTACCAATGGATAAGGTATAAAACGCATGCCAACACCGAAGGTAAACTCATGGCTAGGTTGACGGATTTTCACCGTCAACATCTCCCCCATGCTTAAACCTTGCTCGTCCTCGAGTAAGCCTTCGATGGATATCATCATTGCCAAACAATGTTTAAACCTTGCACTTGATCATACACGAGAAAACATAATGCTATCAAAATTTTAATTCATTAAAGTTCCATAATGTACTAGCCTTCATCTCTACGGAGGGTAGATTCTTATTAAGCTTATCCCACAAGTATTAACATGCTCACAAAGTTTAAATAGATCTCAGAATTTTTGAAATAAAGAACGAGATAAAGAAAAGCTAAACCAAGTTCACAAATTTAAATCATCTTGCATATTGCTCATGAACTCTCATCTCGCTTGTCTCTCAAGCCTATATATTCTACTCCTTTCCCTCTCATAACATATATGTGTGGTAGGCTTTATATGGAGTTTTGGGAAAGTTTAGTCCTAACAAGATTTTATAAATGAGGTGTTGTCAAAACAAGACAAGCTTCTCATGGTCTTACCGAGACTCGTCAAAAAGGTCATTGGAAAATAATGTTAAATCAAGGAGGGGAAAGATAAAAACACACACACTTTAGATGAGTGGACATGTGCAAATGGCAAAGAGTGATCCCGAGGCACAAAGGAAGTCCTCGTTATCGGATTGCACATGGTTGGAAAATGAGAATGGATCTTTTAAACTTGAAGCCTTGAATGCACTCTTAGAGAACCGGGGAGTTCACTTTATGCATACTCATATTTTTTCTCTTTCTCATATTTCTCATTCTTTTCTTTCTTTCTTTCATTCATTCATTCATTCATTCATTTTTTTCTTGTGAGACCTTCACCTTGGAAGTCACGTACATCGCCTTTGAATTTTCTTTCATACATTTTTTTTAATTTGCTCCCTTATGAACTCTAAAACTGCACCGTACCTACCTCCTCCCCCATGCTTAGCCGTTTCTCGTCCTCGAGCAAAGAGGCGATAAATAAGGTAGGTACTGGAAATATTTTTCCTTGGAGAGATACTTGAATTCTTCAATGTTGGCACCGTCTTGCGATCTTCCTTGAATTGATGATCCATTCTCAACGATAGGTTGTGGTCAAGGAGGTAATCACAAAAGATGATATTTGGTTTTAAGGGTGGATATCCGGCGAGGTTTGTGAGATCTCCGATGCGGGGATACACAATGCACGGATAAAAGGCTAGCAAAAAGATAGATACGCAAAAACGGAATGACCAGCTTCTTAGTCTCGGGCCAGAGAAATCATGGCCTGCAATAACTCACTCAAAAATAAATCTTGTACACTAAGGTTTATGCACTCAAATATATATTAGGCTTTGGATAGGTTGAGCAACACACAAGTGATATTTATGACAAGGTTAGCGATATTTTTGAGCATAAAAGGCATCTTTAATCTATTCATAACTTGAGAGCACATAAAACACCATGGGTTTTTATTTTAATCATAACCTCCGCTAAAGATTAAGCTAGTATTTAAATAAATTCAGATTCGTATTTTAAGAGAGCACTAGCTTTAACATGCATAAATCAATTACAAAGATAAACAAAGCTGCAATTATAATCATATATCATTATGGCACAAATTTTTGTAACTTTTTCAATGATATAATCAAGGTGGTGTCTTTATTAATGATGATATCAAGTTGAAATACAAACTGAAAATACACAAACACGCTTGCTGAAATTTAAATAAAAACAGAAAAGATTACGCAAACACACATAAACAAAAGCTGAAAATTACAGAGAAAAAGAAAAGAAAAGAAAACTAAAGTTCCTAAATCTTCTAGTCCTCCGCCGGTGGTTGGTGTTGATGATCTTGATAGTAATACCCTTGCTCATAATATGATTGGACATTCCCTCTGACGAATTGATTCGGCTCTGCTAGGTGAAGGCGTCCGAGCTCATAGGCAATATTTGCATTGCCTTCACCAAGTTGAGCCGCGTTGGCTTGGATGGCTGCGACGTTTTGGGCATTTCTTGCAACATACCCTCCAATTATGGCCATGCTTTGTTGTGGTTGGGGATATTGTGCGTAGGGCTCCGCGAAGTTAGCGTTGGGCACCACATAATTTGGTGGGGGTACCGGTGCACCACCCCCCATGCTTGCTCTTGTGGCCCTCCGTAATATCTTGGCGGAGGAGGGATCCCGCCGAATGGTGGCACATTGGGTTGTGCTCCACTCGCTTGTGCGGAGGATGTTCCCTCCTCTACGATTCTTCCTCTTTTGTTCTTCCTTGCAGGGACAAGGAGTCCCTCTTCCAACCAATCTTCCCTCCCTTCGGTGAAAAGCCTAAGCCTCTCATCGGGAAGGGGTAGGTTCACTATGGCCAAACGATAACCTCCTATCTCATCTCCACTAATGTATTTGCCTTGCTGCAAATACTCAATGCCGAGAGAGGTACCACGCAAAAGATGGTCGGGGTTTCTTGCGATCCCCGACTGTAAGGAGAAGGCCAACATGGAGAGGTAGCACCCCGAACCAATATGTCCCGCCCCCGATGTTGCTTCACAACACCAACGGTTGATCATAAGGTAAGAGGGGTCTATTGGCTGCCTGGCAATTAAAGCCGAGTAGAGCCAATTGAACTCCGTGTCGGTCACCTTCGTCTCCTTCATCCTCCCCAATACCCTCTTGCACATCCAAGAGTGAAATATCCGAATAATGGGGTTGCGGATGCAATTGCGTTGTTGATGGGCTTCTCCGGAGATCATATTCCAAAATCCCGCTAACATGCCGGGTGGCACGTCAACTTTCTCCGGAGCTCCCTTATGGAATCCAAGTAGCTCCCTAACATGCTCGTAGGGAACCACTTGTTGGACTCCCTCCAAACGGAATGACAAGCTTTGCACCCCATCATCAAGGATAGGTGCAATGGTCATCAAAATTTCTAAGGCGAACCCCTTGTGGGTGTCCGCCGATACTCCGTTGGAGAATTGCACCCATCCAAGGTGCCCCAACATGTAGTATATGTCGGTGCCAAAACCCAAGGTGTAGAGTGCTTGGTCGTCGAACTCGACGTTAGACACAAGCCTCTTCTCAAGACGAGAGAGCCTCTCCTCTTCCTCCGATGACAAGACGATGAAGCCGTACGAAGAATATATCAGAGTGTAAGGAGGTGGCGCGGTCGAACGGGTCGATCGTCGTGGTGGCGCGGGCTGCTCCTCCGTGTACCCTTGAGGTTCGGTAAACCTCATGGACGTGCTCCTTGCAGCCCTCATCCCACCAAGGAGGAGAGCATCGTTCCTCCTCGGTGGTGTCGTATCCGTCTCCATGCTTCGGGGAGACTCGGAAACCGAGTGCCTCCTCGAAGACATCGTTGATGACGGCTTGGATGACGACGAACCCTTCTTCTTGGAGAAGAGACTTGTGGTTTTTTTCCACATGGTTGCTGCACTCTTTTCTTCTACTAAAACTCCGGGTTGCAACCGGTAACTAGGCACTTAAACTCTTTACTTCGGATGTGGACTTTGAGTGGATTAAGGATGTGGATTTTTTTGAGCTATCAAGCTTGGGAAGGTTGGCTATGTCTACGGAGGTTTTGGGCACACAAACTTGAACACACAAACAAAGGAAGGAGAGGGAAGCTTGCTTGCAGAAAACAGGAGCCGGGGGGCTCCTTAAATAGGGTAGGCCGGCCGGCCTGGGCCGACCAGCCTGGGGTCCTCGGCGCTCCTCCCCAGCTCGTCTTTCTTCCAGCACGATCATTTCGCCTCTACAACTTTCCTTCCCGCGTGCTCCACGAGTTGCACCGCCCAAACGCTCTCATCCACTCCTTTTCTTGCATTATTGGTCCTTACACTTGATGCTTCATGCTTTGGGTCATGTCCATGCTCTCTAGCTCCACTTGCTTCACATGCCACCATGAAATTCCTGCAAAGTTGATGCTTGCTGCCCACCATGCTTGTCCTTTGCATGTGGATTTGGTGAAAGTTGATGAAAGGGAATCCAATGGTGCATGCATGATTAATTCAAACTAGATTGCCTCCATTTAGGTATGTTTAAGGTTAAGCACTCCTCTAATTCGAAATTTAAAATATTTTTCAGAGCCATGCAAGAGCTCAAACATAATTTTAGAGAAGTTTTTAAACCATTAAAAACAAATGTAAGTCGAAAATATTTTCCGACTACGTTGATTTCGGCCTCACCGGTATAGTTTGCCTTCATCGGTTGAGAGCAAACTTTTCCCGGCTTGATCATGTGGGCATAGGTTCAGGTTCTAATTTTGGCTGAATAAGAAAGATTTTGAATAAAACAAAATTAGATGAGGCTTAGAAAAATTCTAATCCTAGAGAAACCAAGGATATAGATTTTTAAACCAACCAAAAGTTTTGATTTCTAGGTTCACGCGAGTTCTACCACGTGCTGAATTTTATTAACACCTAGATATAAGTCGTGGCTCTACTCGTGTGGTTTTAGCATGAAAAATAAGTCAACCTCAGCACCATAATGAGGGTGAAAGGTTGAGTTAGGTTCTGAAATTATTTGGTCGAGGTTTCTCGAAAAGAAAAGAACAAACAAGCACATAGGAGGGTTCATGCAAAGGGTTTATGATAAAACAAAACATTCAATCAAGAATTATGTCTCTAATATGGTTCAACCACTTCTAAGTCTAGTGTCTTTGTGTAATAAAACTCAAAACTAAATTATTAAAAATACTCGAAAAACCTGGAATCGGGTTGTCCTTCCGGTAGCTTATTCTTGACTCGACGAAACGGGTTGCCTCCCGCCTAGCGCTTCGTTTATAGTCTATAGCTAGACTTCTTCACTTGATTACTCCGGATCAACGCTCTTTGCGGGTGTTGCAATCTTGGGTACCCACTTCCGCACCATCTTGGGCACGGGCTTGTCTTCCGGCTTAGTCATTTTTTGGTCTTCACAGGCTGCTTCTCTTCCTTTGTCTTGACGGATGCAACACCTTCTTTGATTTTCTTTACGTTCATTTTTTCGGCTCCTTCTTCTTTTTCAGCCCCTCCTTTTGCTTTGGTTCTCCCTCCACTCCAATCATGTTGCATGCCTTGATTCTTGGACGGAACTTGAAGGAATTCCTTTCTCCGTTGATATCGAACATGATCTCCCCCTTGCCAACATCAATAGTAGCTCCCACGGTCTTGAGGAAAGGCCTCCCTAGGATGAGCGGCGGCTTCTCCCTCTCTCCCATCTCGAGCACAACTAAGTCGACGGGGATGAAGTGGTGCCCGACCTTCACGGGTACATCTTCAGCAATGCCCAAGGGATAGCGAATGGAGTTATCTCCCAACTCCAAATATATACCCGTAGGCTCCATTGGTAGGCGTAGCTTCTCGAACACATCCCTCGGCATGACGCTTACACTAGCTCCAAGGTCGCATAACGCCTTCTCGAAGTTGAAAGAACCAACCGAACATGGAATACTAGGGCACCCGGGGTCCTTTTGCTTCTCTAGCCCATTAGCAATAGCTGCACTACACTCCTCAGACATCTTGACATGATCTACCCCGAGTGTTGCTATCTCATATTTATTTGCAAGTATGTCTTTAAAGTAACGAGAATATGTAGGTACTTGTAGGGCATTTAGTAATGGCATGTTAATGCTAAGTCTACGCACAACTTCCACAAACTTCTCAAAGTGGTTGTCAAGTTTACCTCGGAAGTAGTGTGGCTTGAGTTGCGGTATCCTCGTGTCTTCCTCCGGCAACTCAAATTCGGGCTCTTCGGTGACGATCCCCGTAACCTTCTCTTTAGCAACTCCTTCCACCTCAGTGGATGGTTTAAGCTTCCTTGCTCCCGCGGAACGTTCCGGGTCTTCGGTCTCCTTCCCCGAACGTGTTTGAATGGCCTTCGCCGATTCGGGACTTTTGGGTTGTCCCGGAAGCTTCCCTTCATCATTAGTGAGGCACCCCGCAAGTTGTCCAACTTGCGTCTCGAGCATCTTCATCATGTTGAGAACTTGATGATTGGAACTTCCGACCTCCGTCACCTTGCTATCGATATTCTCCAACACCTTGTCTATGGTCTTGAACTTGGTGACGGTGTCCTTGTTGATCTTAGCTTGCTCATCCATGAACTCCTTCAATTGTATACGAAGCAGAACCGCATTAGGAATAGATGAGCTTGCATTAAATTGAGGCCTACCTTGCCCGTAGCGGAAGTTCGGTAATTCTCCCTTCCTCATGTAGTCGAGCACTTTGGCTTCCTCCAGACAATCTTTGCGGACATGGCCATACTCTCCACATTCTTCGCATGTGGACCTTGCTTCGGCGGCCTTCAAGTCTTGAGCCTCTTTCTTTTCCATCTCCATCTTCTCCAACCTCCTCATGAGCGAGTCGATCTTGCCTTCAAGTATGTTCTCCTCTCCACTTGCAAGACTCTTTTGACATTCCCCGTGGGTTGAACCAGATGTAAGCACCCGGATGACGCCCATGTGTCATTATCCGTGACCTTCTTGAATAGAGTGAAAGCTTTCGTCGGTGTAAGTTCGATGATGGATCCTCCCGCCGATGCATCGATGATCGTCCTTGACGCCATGGTGAGTCCTTGATAGAACTTTTGCATGAGGTCTTTCTTCGGGAACTTGTGATGTGGAACCGCCCGGGTGTACTCGTTGAAGCGCTCGAATGCCTCCGAGATAGTTTCCGTAGGATATTGAACAAAGGTGGCAATCTTATTACGCAAGCTTTGAGTTTTACACGGTGAGTAGTATTCCTTCATGAAAGCCTTCATCAACGTGTTCCAATTTTGCACCGTCTCCGCCGGTTGAGAGTGGAACCATTGCAAAGCCTTCCCGAGTAGTGAGAACGGAAAAAGCCTTGCCCTCATTTGCTCTTGAGTCACCCCATCCATGTTGAAAGTCTGACATAGTTGAATGAATGCTTGGAGGTGAAGGTTCGGATCCTCTTTACCGGTGAAGGGTGAATGTTGCACCATGCGGATTGTTGAGGTCTTGATCTCGAACGGTCTTCCGATCTCCTCAAGGTTCAAGATTGGTAGGTCGATGATGTCTGGGGTGCATAGCTCGCCAATCTTGCGTTCTTGCGGTGGTTGGTCACCCATCGGTGGAGGTCGATTCTCCCGAGAACTTTGAGGTGGTGAATTCTTCGGAGATTCCTGCGATCCTTTGTCTTCCGACTCCGAATCTACAAAATCCAGCTTTTTAGCTTGATGTGCTTCGCGTCTCTTTAGCCTGTAAAGTTTTTCTGGATCATCCACAAAATTATCGGGTTTGTTGGAGAGGTAGCCGTCCATCTCTTGTTAGGGTTAGCAATAAACAAAGTATGCAAAAACTAGAAAGTAAAAACAAATCTATAGAAACTAGGGTTAGACAAACTAGATTAGATGTATTTTGAGGATGATCAAAATTTAGTAGATGCAAAAAGAAAAACAAAAAGAAAACTGAAAATTACAAAAAGGCAATAAAAAAAATCAAATCTTGATCACTTGTTCCCCGGCAACGGCGCCAGAAAAAGGGGCTTGTTGACGGTTAATAGTTGTATCAAATTTCGTTTATGACGTGCAAGCGGACAATTCTCCCGTCGTAGTCAAGGGGCCCTTCTTCGCTCGAGTGGTGAACCCAAGGTATCGAATCCGTGGAACAAATGTGTGACGCAAAAGTTGATCTAGTAAAGCAAAGTAACTTCAATCTTCGATAAAACCCTAATGCATCTAGGTAAAAGACATGAAACTAATCTAATCTACTAAAGACCGAAGAAAACAAAGTAATATTGGGTAGATAAACCGATCTAGAGGGATCGGGGTAAGCCCTTTGTTGAAGTTCCAAGCAAGAGAAGAAGTAGCAAATCGAATCTTATAAGAAGCCTCTTTAATCGTGGTTTCCCGTCCAAATCCGAAAACATCCGCCTTTCGGAACCCCCGTTCTGTCACAACATATACCTACTCATGCGGGGAGCTTAGGGCGAGTCAAAAGACAAGTCGAGATTCTTTCGGAAGATCCGGCGTGTACCTCTAGCCACCGCGGCTACAAGAACACCCTATGTAATCTATCTCGAGAATAGAATTGGAATAAGCAAAGCCGATCGAAAAACGAAATCTTCGAGGAAACACTTGATCGCTAGGAAAATATTCAACTTGATAATTCAACTATAACAATGATACATACACAAGATCACCACCGGGATCCTTCCTTGATCTTGCTTCTAGCTCCGGGAACTCCGACGTGGTCTTCCGTGCAAGGTTCCCACGTTGGCTAGGGAAACCCTAGTCAACTAGCTCGACCCTCTCCTCTCCGAGATGGTGTCCCTCTCTTCTCTGCTCCTCGGCGGCCGATGACGAATTGTATGATGCGTGGCTCTCGGTCAGGAGGCTATAAATAGCATGATTGGCAGCTAGGGCAAAGGGGAGCCTCACTGGGCCCTGGACAGGGCTGGGCCGACCGGCCTGGGCCGGCCGGCCTGGGCCCATCCAGGCCCAGCCCAAGGCCTCCTTTGCTCTATGCTAGTTCCCTTGCTTCCTGGATGTTTCCCCCTTCTGCATGTAGGTCCATGTCGTCAGTTTCTCTCCGAATTGGACACAACTCCTTGTCTTGCAAGATTCAACACTTTCCTGGTCAGGTCCTTGGAGTTTGTCGTCTTCTCGGATCAAGTCCCTGGCGTTTTGGAGTTAATTTTGCTTCATTGCATGACTTGTACGGGGCTTCAAGGTCTTGTCATGAGGTGCTTGATGAACTTATCCCAAAAGTCTTGCATTCAACGCTAAAACCCTGCATAAACATTAAACTCCAAAACCGACATGCACACGTGAAATTGCCATACCACGGGGGTTAGTACCAATGGATAAGGTATAAAACTCATGCCAACACCGAAGGTAAACTCATGGCTAGGTTGACGGATTTTCACCATCAACACACCAGCAGTAGATCAATACGACGAAGGCATATCCGAAGACAACGGACGAGTTGATATCGATGGACTCGAAGAAGCTCGCTGCGCCGCCCTCTTCCAATTGAAAGTGCATCTTGGCCCCTAATTATTTTGGTGATAATGACAAGCACGATTTGTGGTATTTAATGCTTTGACAAGATGTGTGCAGGTCTTAAATGAATAAAACTCTTATGGTTGATCAAAGGAAGGCCCCCAATTTCAAGTCGATGCTTTCTACTCGAATCAAGGCTTAATTTACTTTTTCTTTTGAATTTGAGTATAGGAAACACCGTACTATAAAGGGGGATGCAATTCGATAACCAAGAGATGCTAAAAGTGCTCTAGAAGGTAATCCAAGTGAGTGAGAAGAGTTGAGAGTTGACACGTGCACAAATGCTTCTCTTTTCTCAAACTCTCAGCCTGGGCCGGTTGTACCGACGCCACGTCGGTACTACCGACGACCGCCCCTCGGTAGTACCGGCGCAGGGCCGGTATACCGATAAGGCTTCACTGGCGAGTTTTAGCCAGGGGGCCGGTACTACCGACCCCGTGTCGGTACTACCGGTGACCGTACTGTTTTTATTCAGAAAAAAAAACCCCCCTCGGTAGTACCGACACCGTGTCGGTAGTACCAGGGTTACACGATTTTGCACAGTAACGGCTAGTTTTCTGCACCTAGTATTTAACCCCCCCTTCTCCCTCCTCACTCATTGCTGACCAACCACGGGACAAACACTTCCTTGAGCATTCACTCCACCTCTCCCCTCTCCTCTAGAGCTAATCCTTGGTTCCCTTGAGCTAGGGTTTGAGAAGAGAGGTGATTTCTAGTGAAGTGTGACCAAGCTTTGAGAGCCCCTTCGTTCTTCCCCTTCTCAAGAGCACTTGAAGCATCTCCGGGTTATTGTTTTGCATTTGTTACTCTTGAAGCTTGCTTCTAGACGGTTAGGCGTCGCCCGCGAGTGCCCTCTTGGTGTGGTGCACCCGGGATCGTTTGTATTGCCCTCTCCTTCGTGGAGAATTCTTAGTGAGCACCAATCTTCCTTTGTGGGGGTTGGAAGAGGAAAAGAGGCTCTTTGTGATAGCCCTCCCTTTGTGGGATCCTCAACGGAGACGTAGCATCCTTTGTGGGTGTGAACTTCGGATTAAATCCTGTGTCTCTTTTGCTTGCTTGAATTTCCTTGTTTCTAACTAACCCTAGAACTTGTTTTAGCCCGATCTATCTTTTGGTTGCTATCCAACTTGTTTCTGTGGTTGCAGGTGGTTCTTAGCATCTAAACTTAAACTTTGATTCAAGTAGAATTGCTAGAAACCTCACAGAATTCAAATTTCGTTTTAAGTTATTTCTGCCTGTCGGTAGTACCGACCTGGTACCGGTAGTACCGACCCCATCGGTAGAACCGGCACCACGTCGGTAATACCGACAGGGGTTTTAATCCGCTGCTTTTGTTTCAGAAATTTGAAGTGATCCTATTCACCCCCCTCTAGGCATCACAAGGTCCTTTCAATTGGTATCAGAGTCTAATCCCTTGATTTAGGCTTAACCGCTAAGGGATCAAGATGTTGGGGATTGGAAGCAACCCAACCGCCGAAGAAATTGCCGCAAAAGAAGCTCAAGAGAGAGAGAGCTCACGGCAGCTCAAGCCGGCGACCTCGTCGGCAGGGCCCCAAGCCGTACTCCATCCAATGTGGACAGCTCCGACGACTCATCGTCGGATTCCAACTCCGAGTCGGACTCCGACTCAAGTGATGAGGATGCCAAGGACGATGATCTTGCGGCAAAGAAGGTGACCAAGAAGAGAAGAAAGGCTAAGAAGAAGAAGAAGGCCAAGAAGATGGCAAAGAAGCTCCTCAAGAAGATGATCAAGAAGGAGCAAGCCAAGTACTCTCACTCCGGCTTCTACGAAGTGCCCCATCACTACGGGCAAATCCCGGGAAACAACTCTAACAATAAATTTTATTCCGTGCATTTGGGAAAGCTTCCTCATTTCGATGGGAAGGACTATCCCAAATGGGCTTATGATATGCAAATGCACCTTTACGGGCTTCACCCCTCTCTTTGGAAGATTGTGGTTGTAGGTGTAACGATTCCCGCCGAAGGAGAAGCCCTCACCATTGAGCATGAGCAAGATCTTCACCGCAATGTACAAGCCACAAGAGTCATCACGGGATCCTTGTGTGCACAAGAATTCAACAAGGTTCGGAACATCTAAATTGCCAAGGTAATTTGGGACACACTCAAGGAAGCACATGAGGGAACCGAGCATGTGAGACAAGGCAAGATGGACCTAATCAATGGGGAACTTGAGCTTTTCTTCATGAAGGATGGAGAGACCGTTCAAGAAATGTATGATAGACTCATGGTGCTTGTCTCGGACATTAGAGCTCTTGGGAGTAAAGATTGGGATGACTCAAAGGTCACAAAGAAGTTGCTAAGAGCTTTTGCCCCAAAGACAAGAACTTGACACAAATGATAAGAAGAGATCCAAGATATCCAACAATGACACCCACTCAACTCCTTGGAGAGATATTGCATCAAGAACTTGTTGATCAAGATGTGGAGAAGTCTCTAACATTGAAGATGGGTAAGAGCCTAGCCCTCAAAGCTAGCTCTAGTGAAGTAGTTGAGGAAAAGCCCAAGACATCCAAGAGCAAAAAGGAAGACACTAGCGATGAAGAAAGCACGGATGAAGAAACCGCCTTTGCTATAAGGAAGTACAAGAAATTCTTGAAGTCAAGAAACTCAAGAAAAGGTGGAGATGATAGAAGGAAGAAGTCACAAAGGAAGTGTTATGAGTGTGGAGAGTATGGACATTTCATTGCCGAGTGTCCCAAGAACAAGAACAAGAATGAGGAAGAAAAGAGGTTCAAGGAGAGAAGCAAGGAGTACAAGAACAAGTACCAAGGGCGTGCGCACGTGGGTCAACAATGGGACTCAAGTGATGAAGATGAAGAACCAAAGAAGCAAGGGATGGCAACAATTGCCATGGCACAAGGTTCATCCTCAAGACGCCTCTTCAACAACCTCTCCGATGATGAAGACCACTCTCATTTTTGCCTCATGGCAAGGAGGAGCAAGGTACAAGAATCGACCGTCTCATCCTCTCCAACATCCTTTTCATCCACCTCAAGTAGCGACATAGAAAACCTAGATGAGGAAAAGGAACTAGAGAACAACATGATAAAGAAATTTGGTAAAAATGGCAATAAGGAAATTAAAAGGCTATTGGACAAACTAGAGAAAAAGAAAGAGATACTTATGAGCAAGAAGACTTGCTTATCCTTGAAAAGGAAAGAAACCTTGCTCTAGAAAAATCTCTTGCCGAAGAGAAGGCTAAGGTTGAAAAGTTGACCATGGACTTGTCCTTGATCAGCGATTCTAATAAGAAGATGTCAAAGGATTTCACCTTGGCAAATGAATCTTTAGCTTCCCTAAAGACTACCCATAGTGAGCTTCAATCAAGCTTCTCATGCTTGATGGAGAAGTACAAATCTCTTGAAGCTAACTTTAGTAGTCTTTGGGAAAGCACCAAAGCCACTCCATCGGCAAACTTGAACTCTAGTGCCTCCACTAGCAAAAATTGCTCTTCTTGTGCTAACATTGATATGAATGCTATCAATACTAACCTTGCAAGGCTTGAAGATAAAATAAAGAGCAAAGACAAGGAAATTGCCCGATTGAACATGTTGTTTACACAAGGCAACATTAGTGCCAAGTCAATACCCAAGGTGGTGGACAAGCAAGGACTTGGACACCGCAAGAACAACAAGGCAAATGGTAGAGTAACGGTGAAAGGGCATGACATCCCCTTATGGAACAAGGGAGGCTACCTCAACACAATTATGGATATTGCCCATGGAGTCACCACATCTACCACAACCAAGGAAGCTCCAAAGATGGTGCAAACCACAAAGGGAATTGGTGGGAGTAACACCCCACCTAAGGCATCGAAGAATGTGGTTGAGCACAAACCCACACCCAACTACACTTGTGATTACATTGTAACCTTGGACCATAATGGTAAAATGGTGGTCAAGTATGTTGGGGCCTATGCTATGAAGGCCATGAGAAAGAGTGTGTGGGTTCCAAAAGTTTTTGCATCTAACCTCCAAGGACCCAAATCCTTTTGGGTACCTAAACCAAGAGCTTAAACTTGTTTTGTAGGCCTACTCCTCCGGTGGAAGTGCATGGTTGATTGATAGTGGTGCCACTAATCACATGACCGGAGATGAAGGCTTGTTTGCATCCCTTGACCGTTATGACAACCCTACGGAAACTATCATTTATGGAGATAATGGTCAAGGGGATGTTATTGGTTTAGGTAAAATTGCTATCTCAACAACAAATTAAATTGAAGATGTTTATCATGTGCAAGGGTTGGGATACAACTTGTTGTCGGTTTCACAACTTTGTGAGAAAGGCTACAATTGTCTCTTTACTCATGAGGGTGTGACCGTCTCTAGAAGGGAGGATTCCTCTATTGTCTTTGCGGGTCACCTACGGGGGAAACTTTACTATGTGGATTTCACAAAAGTAAAAGTGGATCCTAAGGCTTGCTTAGTGGCAAAATCCGACTTGGGTTGGCTATGGCATCGCCGACTAGCCCATGTTGGCATGAGGAACTTGGCCAAACTTCAAAAAGACGAGCACATCCTAGGACTAACAAATGTTGTCTTTGAGAAAGATAGGTTATGTAGCGCATGTCAAGCCGGGAAGCAAGTTGGAGCTCATCATCCCGCCAAGAACGTTCTATCCTCATCAAGACCATTGAAGCTGCTACACATGGATTTATTTGGACCAATTGCCTACATAAGCATCGGTGGTAATAAATATGGTTTAGTAATTGTTGATGACTTTTCACGTTTCACTTGGGTATTCTTTTTGCAAGATAAAAGTGAGGCAAAGGGAATTGTGAAGAAGTTCATTAGAAGAGTTCAAAATGAGTTCGAGCTCAAGGTCAAGAACATAAGAAGTGACAACGGCTCGGAGTTTAGGAACACACAAGTTGAAGAGTTCCTAGATGAAGAAGGCATCAAGCATGAACTCTCCGCTCCATACACACCTCAACAAAATGGCATTGTTGAGAGGAAGAACCGCACATTGATAGAAGCGGCAAGGACAATGCTTGATGAGTACAAGACCCCGGACTCATTTTGGGCGGAAGCCATCAACACCGCATGCCACGCCGCCAACCGACTCTACCTCCACAAATACTTGAACAAGACTCCCTACAAAATCATCACCGGTAAGAAACCAAGTGTGCATTACTTTAGGGTCTTTGGGTGTAAGTGTTTCATACTTAACAAGAAACCCAAAGCCTCAAAGTTTGCATCCAAGGTTGATGAAGGTTTTCTACTTGGTTATGGAACTAATGAGCATGCCTATCGTGTTTTCAACAAAACCACCGATTGTGTTGAGACCACGGTAGACGTGAAATTTGATGAATACAATGGCTCTCAACGAGAGAAAGTTAGTGAAAACCTTGTAGATGATGAAGAGCCCCTAAGCATATCCATCTTTAGAATGGGAACCGGTGAAGTGATGCCTCGGGAGATTCAAGCACAAACTCCGGTTGACACAAGCACTCATGATCCATCATCATCAACAAGAGTGGAGACACCTAGTTCTCAAGTCCAACAAGATGAGAGTCAAGTTCATGGTGACGATCATGGACGGGGCTTTGATCAAGGGGGAGAACTAAGTGATGAAGCTCAAGAAGATACACCACAAGTTGAAGATGATGATGATGGACCTATCCAACGTCAATCTCAAGAGCCACACCCAAGGATACATCAAATGGTTCAACGGGATCATCCCGTTGACAACGTTCTTGTAAGTATTCAAAGAGGGGTAACAACTCGATCTAGATTGTCAAATTTTTGTGCATTTTACTCGTTTGTTTCCTCTTTGGAACCTCTTAGTGTGGAACAAGCTCTTGAGGATCCGGATTGGATTGTTTCCATGGAGGAAGAATTGAACAACTTCAAGAGAAATGAAGTTTGGGAGTTGGTACCAAGACCCAAGCAAAATGTGATCGGCACCAAATGGGTTTTTAGGAACAAGCAAGATGAATTTGGTGTCGTCACGAAGAACAAGGCAAGGCTTGTTGGCAAGGGTTACACGCAAGTTGAAGGCTTAGATTTTGGAGAGACTTATGCACCGGTAGCAAGGCTCGAGTCAATTCGTATTCTTTTAGCCTATGCTACTCATCATGATTTCAAGCTTCATCAAATGGATGTGAAGAGTGCTTTCTTGAATGGACCTCTCCAAGAAGAAGTGTATGTGGATCAACCACCGGGCTTTGAAGACTCAAGGTTTCCAAATCATGTGTACAAGCTCCATAAGGCGCTCTACGGGCTTAAGCAAGCTCCTAGAGCATGGTATGAATGCCTTAAGGATTTTCTTCTCAAGAACGGCTTTGAGATAGGCAAAGCCGATTCTACTCTCTTCATTCAAAGAAATGGAAAAGATATTTTTGTTTGCCAAATTTATGTCGATGATATCATTTTTGGGTCTACTAATGATAAATTTTGTGAAGAATTTAGTAGGATCATGACCAAGAGATTTGAGATGTCTATGATGGGAGAATTGAAGTTCTTTCTTGGGTTTCAAATCAAGCAAATGAAGGAAGGGACTTTCTTGTGTCAAACCAAGTATGTGAAGGATATGCTCAAAAGGTTTGACATGGCCGATTCCAAGCCCATCAAAACACCCATGGCATTAAATGGACATCTTGATCTTAATGAAGAAGGGAAGTCAGTCGACCAAAAGGTATTCCGTTCCATGATTGGCTCTCTCCTTTACCTTTGTGCATCTAGGCCCGATATAATGCTTAGTGTGTGCATGTGTGCAAGATTTCAAGCCAATCCTAAGGAGTGCCATCTAATGGCCGTTAAGAGGATCTTTAGATATTTAGTTCATACTCCTAACCTAGGCTTGTGGTATCCCAAAGGTTCCACTTTTGATCTACTTGGCTACTCCGATTCGGATTATGCCGGTTGCAAAGTAGATCGGAAGAGCACTACCGGGACTTGCCAATTTCTTGGTAGGTCTTTGGTGTCGTGGAGCTCAAAGAAGCAAAATTCGGTTGCTTTATCCATGGCCGAAGCTGAATATGTGGCGGCCGGTGCTTGTTGTGCACAACTCTTGTGGATGAAGCAAACGTTGAGTGATTATGGTTGCAAGTCTAGTAAGATTCCACTCTTGTGTGACAACGAGAGTGCTATCAAACTAGCGAATAATCCTGTCCAACACTCTAGAACAAAGCACATAGACATTAGACATCACTTCTTACGGGATCATGAGGCTAAGGGTGACATTGCTTTACGGCATGTTTGCACCGAAAAGCAACTTGCCGACATTTTCACTAAGCCTCTAGACGAGCAAAGGTTTTGTGCTTTGAGGAGTGAGCTAAACATCTTAGATTCTCGTAACTTGGCTTGATCTTTTGCACATAAACTTGTTTGTTGCCTAGATAGGAAGCAAATCGTTTTATTTTAACTTCTTTGTGTGTGTGTTTTACAAAATTTTGGATTTCTACATAGTGGGTGGTGACTATAGCTTTGATTGATTGCTTGTGACTAGTCACCAACTCCTATGAGTTCTCTACATGTCCATATTCCTCTTTACCAAAAATCCCAATCTAAACCTTAAATCTTTCCAAAAACTGCTTAAATTGCCGGTACAACCGACACAAGGTCGGTAGTACCGATATGAGTTCTCTGTTTGAATTTCTGGCGATCCTCGGTAGAACCGACCCCGTGTCGGTACTACCGGACCCCCCCCCCCCAGAACCGACCCAGGGGCGGTATACCGATAAGACCTTTCTATCTCATTTGCAGGGACCGCCGGTAGTACCGACGTGCTGTCGGTACTACTGATAAAAGCCGCTGGGCTATATAAGCCCCGCGACCAGGGGCTAGGGTTTGAGTGTTTCTTTCAACCGTTGCTGCGCCCCTCTTACTCCTCTCAAATCCGTGAGGGGATCTCAAAACCCAACCGTGGAAAGTGTTTCTAGCCCACATCCTTAGATTCTCCACCCTCCGGAACATCCGATCCTCGCCGGAAGTTCGTCGATTCGCGTGGGAAGCTTCTCAAGGTATTCATTCAAAATCTCCGTGAATCGATCTCTCAATGTAGTTGTTTCTAGAGGCAATGCTTTAGGGAATCATCATCTTTAACCCCGTAGAACTCGTATCCATGATTTGGTAGGTTTTGGTTGGCTAAAACCCCCGGATTCAAGTCTTTCCACCAAAACCCGACCCCCATCGGTAGTACCGACGCCATGTCGGTAGTACCGATGGGGGGCTGTTAACTCAAGTTCCCCCCTTAGGTTGAGCCATTCCTTCTCATATTCAAACCTCCAATCTTATGCATTCTTGCTAATCCTCCAGATGGGTCGCGCTGGCAAGCAAGTGGTGCATGAAGGCTCCGATGAAGATGACGTTCCTCTCGCTCAAAGGAAGAGGAAAGGGGGAGCTAGCTCTCAAGCTCCTCGTGGTCGTGGTCGTACCAACCCTCCTGCTGCTCCTCGCCAGTCCACGGGACAAGGTCATCGTGCCCGTACCAAGCAAGCACACCAACCCGATGACCATTATGATGACTATGAGGACATCTCCTTGGAAACTCTCTCCTCGTTCATCCTTCGGCCGTCTATCCCTCCTCGTCCAGCTACTCAGAGTGTTGTCAGGATGGTAGACTACACACGGGGGTCACACAATGTCTACAAAGAGAGGTACTCCGACCCCGCTCTTTGGCAAAAGGAGTTTGATGCGGACATCCGTTTTTGGCTCAAGTTCAATGCCGATTGGTATGAGTCGATCATTCTCGGCAAGGACCACATGACTATCGATATGAAATCAATCAATTGGGATCTCCTTAGGTCACTTGACATTCCGGCCGTCAATGATGCTATTGATATATGCCATGCCAAGGGGATGACCAATGTGATGTCAATCAACTTTGATTGGAATGAGGAAGTGGTCGCCCAATTCTATGCCAATCTCTACATCCGCCATGAGACCCGGACCTTCCATTGGCTTCTTCAACGCAAGCCCCTCTCCGTCTCTTATGAACGTTTTGCTCAGATTCTTGGCTTCGGTGAGGAGGATCTTGCTCGTCCAAAGTTGCATGGTGGAGAATTCCCTCTTGACAGTGAGATGGCATTCATGTATGACTCGGTGTATGGCAAGGTGGAATTTGGTACCACTCATGGGATGAAGCCAGTCTATCGGATGTTAAATCAACTCTTTCGCTACACTCTCACTCCCAAGATAGGTGACAACACCAATATCTCCAATGTGGCAAAAGAGATCCTAGTGAGGATGGCACCGGACAAGGAAGACTTTAGTATATTCAACTTCATTTGGGAGGAGATCATTGTGTGCTCCGTGTCCACTAACAAGAGCTGCCAATATGCCCCTTGGATATTCAAGATGATTTGTGAGGTGGCGGGAGTTGATATCCTCCCCGACAAGACCCATTCTTGGTACAAGCCCAACAAAGGCAACATCGAGAGGCTCCTCAAGTTGGGCAAGCATGCCCCTCCTCGTCCTTCTACCGCAGGTGGCTCCTCCTCCGGTGGCCCATCTACTTTTGAGCCACCTTCCTCCTCTCGTGGGCCATCCGCATCTCGAGGCACCGTTCCCCCCGGCAAGAAAAAGAGTATCTTCAATTTCCTCTCTCAAGGTCTTTTTGCTTGCTTCAACGTGGGACGACACAATGCACAGGAAATTCGTGCCCATAGGCAGCATGTTGATGAGCAGCTCCTCAAGCTAGAGACGCGTCAAAAGTCCTTGCTCTCTCAACACAACATTGAGCACTCTCCCGTCCGCGAGCCCATGGACTTTCCTCCTCCACCAAACTTCTACAACCCTTGGGAGATCTACGGCAACGCCTCCATGATGTATGGAGTTCCTCCGGCCGACATCGACGACGAGGACTTTGGTGGTGGTGAGACCGACGACGACGACTCTCCTCCGGCTGCCCACTCTCCACATGACTACGATGATTGAAGGGCCTCCTCTTTTTGGCGCTTGATGCCAAAGGGGGAGTGAGCTCACAATTTACTCATGTGTGGTGTGGGCTTGCATCTTCATTTATCTATCTATCTATCCTTGTGTTTGTGGACATGTGTGGACTATGTGTGGTTTCATGTGGTGTAATGCTTGTTGAAAAACTTAAGAACTTAGAACTTGTTTAAATTTGTAAGACTTAAGTTGTGCTTGTGATGTGAGGAACCTTGGTTATCTATTTGTGATGCTTGTTATTTCTCCCTTTATTGTTTTGTATACCATGACATATGCATCACGGTTTATATATCACACTCATGCACTTGTGTATGTAATTTGAGAGTGAAAAGTCCTCTAAATGTGTGATGGGCATTTGAGGCCTTCATAAAAGTTGGAGCACACATTTAGGGGGAGTTTCATTTTCAAATTCGTCAAATACACACATCCTTTTTATAAACAAATTGTGGTTGTCATCAATCACCAAAAAGGGGGAGATTAAAAGTGCATCTTAGCCCCTAATTATTTTGGTGATAATGACAAGCACGATTTGTGGTATTTAATGCTTTGACAAGATGTGTGCAGGTCTTAAATGAATAAAACTCTTATGGTTGATCAAAGGAAGGCCCCCAATTTCAAGTCGATGCTTTCTACTCGAATCAAGGCTTAATTTACTTTTTCTTTTGAATTTGAGTATAGGAAACATCGTACTATAAAGGGGGATGCAATTCGATAGCCAAGAGATGCTAAAAGTGCTCTAGAAGGTAATCCAAGTGAGTGAGAAGAGTTGAGAGTTGACACATGCACAAATGCTTCTCTTTTCTCAAACTCTCAGCCTGGGCCGGTTGTACCGACGCCACGTCGGTACTACCGACGACCGCCCCTCGGTAGTACCGCGCAGGGCCGGTATACCGATAAGGCTTCACTGGCGAGTTTTAGCCAGGGGGCCGATACTACCGACCCCGTGTCGGTACTACGGTGACCGTCTCGTTTTTATTCGAAAAAAAAACCCCCCTCGGTAGTACCGACACCGTGTCGGTAGTACTGGGGTTACACGATTTTGCACGAACGCGCTAGTTTTACGCACCTAGTATTTAACCCCCCTTCTCCCTCCTCACTCATTGCTGACCAACCACGGGACAAACACTTCCTTGAGCATTCACTCCACCTCTCCCCTCTCCTCTAGAGCTAATCCTTGGTTCCCTTGAGCTAGGGTTTGAGAAGAGAGGTGATTTCTAGTGAAGTGTGACCAAGCTTTGAGAGCCCCTTCGTTCTTCCCCTTCTCAAGAGCACTTGAAGCATCTCCGAGTTATTGTTTTGCATTTGTTACTCTTGAAGCTTGCTTCTAGACGGTTAGGCGTCGCCCGCGAGTGCCCTCTTGGTGTGGTGCACCCGGGATCATTTGTATTGCCCTCTCCTTCGTGGAGAATTCTTAGTGAGCACCAATCTTCCTTTGTGGGGGTTGGAAAAGGAAAAGAGGCTCTTTGTGATAGCCCTCCCTTTATGGGATCCTCAACGGATACGTAGCATCCTTTGTGGGTGTGAACTTCGGATTAAATCCTGTGTCTCTTTTGCTTGCTTGAATTTCCTTGTTTCTAACTAACCCTAGAACTTGTTTTAGCCCGATCTATCTTTTGGTTGCTATCCAACTTGTTTCTGTGGTTGCAGGTGGTTCTTAGCATCTAAACTTAAACTTTGATTCAAGTAGAATTGCTAGAAACCTCACAGAATTCAAATTTCGTTTTAAGTTATTTCTGCCTGTTGGTAGTACCGACCCCATCGGTAGAACCGGCACCACGTCGGTAATACCGACAGGGGTTTTAATCCGCTGCTTTTGTTTCAGAAATTTGAAGTGATCCTATTCGCCCCCCCTCTAGGCATCACAAGGTCCTTTCACCAATCAGCAAGGTACCTCGAGGCTATCCGACGCTACCACGATTGCAATGTCAAGGAATTCTCCTTCAACGTTGGAGATCTCGTCCTCCGCCGCATCCAGAACACGGAAGGACTACATAAGCTCAGCTCGCCCTGGGAAGGTCCCTTCACAGTTGCAAAGGTGACCGGACAAGGCTCCTATCGCCTCCAGACGCTCGAAGGTGAAGACGTCAACAACTCGTGGAATATCGACCAGCTCTGTCGATTCTACCCCTAGTCTATCGACTACCCTGGGGCCCAAGTCTACATGACTACTTCAAAACCCCTTCGCTGTAAGCGGCCTCCGGGTCTAGGCACTAGTCTCCAGACTACTCTAGTCCAAGATCCAGCGTTAACGGCTACTAACGGATCTTGGGCTGCTCCGAGCGACAAAGGACTCCAGCAGCGGTCTATTAAGAGACCATGTACTCCTAGATCCAGCCTTCACGGCTACTAACGGATCTACTGCTGTAAGCGGCTACACGCCCTAGCACCACTTAGCCGTAGGCGGCCTCCGGGTCCTGGCGACTAGTCTTGTAAAACGGCCCTGGCCATCCAGGTGTATTTCTCTCAGTAATAAAGGTTGATTACCTATCGACTGATTTACTGCCTTTTCCCTCAACGGGTCTACTGGCGAGTATGACTACTCGTGACAACCCCACAATGAGAACTCCGCATACACACCTTGCGACAACGAGTACTCATTTCTGAGAAGCTTTCTCATTTCATACTTAAACAAGTTCAATACAACTCTGTTTATACAATTACTGCTACAAGCTAACCCTACAGGATTACTGAAGGTTAAGCTTTTCGGCGACCTGCTCAGCAATTGACGCCATCTGCTCTAGGAGCTCCGCGTACTGCTCATCAGTGTAGTTGGTGGTTAGTCCACCGGCGACTACATCCACTGGAGCCTTCGGGAAGTACAACTTCATGTACGCCAAGATCTGATTGGGGATGGACTTCGCCAAGTGCTTGACATACGTCGCCAGACGATTGGGAGCTTCTCTCAGCCGATCCACCAATGGAGCTATCTTCGGCCCGCCCGGATGAGGCACCAGTAGCCTCGCAATGGGAAGTGTGGCTTCTTCAAGTTCCTTCAGCTGGGCCCGCAACTTCTCGCAGTCCTCGTTCAGCTTCTGCAGAGATTTGTAGCAGTTGACGAGGTCACGATCTGAGGCAATTCGAAGCTCCATGTGCTTACCGCACTCGTAAGCCAACTGCTTATAGTCAAATTCAAGTACCTCATGGGCCTCCTTCTCCCGGTAGAAGAGGTTCTTCATGTCGACTTCTGAAGCTCTCAGCTGCTCGACACGAGTCTCAAGCTCTGCAATCAACCAGCCAGGGGTTAGACCACTGCAAGACATCTCCAATGGGTACCCGACAAGACAGCATCGCACCTTTATTCCTGTTGCAGAGTGACTTGTTCTTCCGCACCAGCTCGTCGCTCTTCGCCTGCATGTCCTGGACTTTGTTATGATATTGGGCGAAGGCGCCGTCAAGTTTCGACTGGAGCATGGCGGAGTGCTTCCGGGCCTTTACGAGTTGTTCCTCCAAGGCCTCCGCCCGGAGCACTGCGTCGCCGTACCCCTCAAGCATGCCAGATTTTTGTCGGGATCTCTCCACGACACCCTGCAGCAGACAACAGCTGTCACCTGGGTACTCAGCATCTATGGCAGACTGACTACTCAAGGGCATCGACAACTCACCTTCATCCACTGCTCGGCCTAGCGCATCGCTTCCAAGTGACGTGCTACTGCCGTCGGGTCGACGAGGTCGTCTGCCAGGAGTTCAACCCCACCGACTACTCGTGGCGGATCCAGACATCAGCGCCGAGCGGATCGGCTCTGCATCTTGAATCTCCAGCGAACGGACGACTACTTCCAAGGTTGACTCTGGCAGTACATCGTCGCGTTCCTCTCCGGCCATCGTGGGGGCTTCTCTGCTGGCTACCTCCGCCAGCTCGGGGGCTGCTCTGCCGGCTCCTTGGGTCTCCGGCGCCAAGGCTTCAACGGGCACCGCCTCGGGGATGGTGCTTCCTCCGGCTTCGGCCCCTGTCAACAGAAGACAACTGGATTAGTCTCTATTGGCGGTTACGACTACTCCTTGAGGACGACTGCGTTCGTGCAGTGTACTCACCCTCTACAATGCTGGCCTCCGGCAATGTAGCCTCTACGGCCGGCGCCTCGGACTCTGCTTGAGGGGCGGGAGCGGACTCTTCAGCGGCTGGCACGTGTTCCTCTTCAGCCATTGCCGTGCTGGGTTCATCCTCATCCCAGGTCAAGTCCATGGATTTCCTGTAGAGTACACAACTGTTTGTCAACCAAGTACGACTACCAAACCACATGTACTACTCGGGAAAGATCTTCACTTACAGGCTCGACTGGACTACTGTCACGGTTGGGGCGCCAAGTATGCTGGCAATGTCAACTAGTCCAGCTTCAGCAGGCGCCTCCTCTTCGGCTTCAGTAGCCGTTGGCTCTTCAGCAACAACCACGACCAGCTCAGTTCTCCCCTCAGCAACTGGGGGCTGACGTGTCAATTGCGCCACAAGCTCTTCCACGGTGGGGGCTGGACTGCGGCTGGCTCCAGCCGGCTCTCCTACAGTCTCCTAGTCACCTTCGTCCCCTTGGTCTATGGGGTCGGAAGGCGGGATCTCCTGTGAGCAATGGAATTTCGTCGTCAGCATACACAACATCGAGACAAGTACTCGACTACTCTACTCGAAGAGTTTACCTCTTGATATGTGGTCTCAGTGACCTTCAGCTTCTTGGCCACGCGCTTGTGTGCCACGTTGCGCGGCTTCCTTGGCGGCGCGGGCAAACTAGCCTCCAAGCTAGTTGGAGGATCCTGGATGAGAGGGACGTTGGGCAGTCCAAGGAGGCTGAATCTTGACCGCAGCTGGAACCGCTCTTGAAGCGTTTCCTCGTCATCTTCGTCCGATGTGTCCTCGACGACAATAGTGTCGTCCCCTTCACTGACTTCGTGGCGCTCCTTGGCCTTGCCCTTCCCCTCCTCTGGGATTTCGACAAGTCGAGGAGGTGAAGCCGGCTCGGAGACAAACTTCACTATGTCATCCTACAAGAAGCACATTGGGTGAGCACGACTACTGCTGCATAATCAGTACTCAACACTGAGTACGGCTACTGACCTCGTTCGGTGGGCGTGCGGCGGAGTACTCGGGCACGGGGCAGGGCGTGTACGCCGGCATGTCCTTGAAGATTCTCCCCAACCTGTCGACGATGTCGTCGTCGTCGATTTCACCACCGGGCATCCGTGACGAGTCGCCGTCGCCGGTGTGCTGGTAGCCGAGGGTGTCACAAGCCATCAGCGGCTGCAACCTCCTCTTCATGAAGCTGAAGGCCACATGCTCGGGCCTCAGTCCGTCTTCTATTAAAGCCTTGATCTTCGCCAGCAGTTCGGGTAGCTGGATACCCTCCTGCATCGTTGGCTCGGTGTTCCACCAGGGCTGGTGCTTTGGCTGCTTCCCGCTAGGCTTCGGCAGCTCTAGGTGGTGGTTGGTGATGTAGAACCACTTTGACTTCCAATATTGGTTGGAGTCCATCAACTTGTACGCCAGGTACTGCTCCGCGGCGTCCTCACGCATCTGGATGCCGGCTCCTCCGACTACTCCGGGGTCATTGGCGCTCGGCTCGGGCTTCACGCGGAAGAACTTCCGGAAGAATACCCAGTGGGGCTTGATCCCCAAGAAGGCTTCGCAAAAGTGGACGAAGACGCAGGTGGAAGATACCATTGGGGTGAGATTGAGGTACTCGATGCCGTAGTACTCCAATAGCCCCTTGAAAAAGCTGCTCGCTGGGAGAGCCAACCCGCGCTCCACGAACCGCGTGAACATCGGGATCTCATCCGGATTCTTCTCCATTGGGTACAGATCTCCCGCGGCGGCGCGCCACATGTCGACCTCCTTCTCCCGGAGAAATCCGCTGTTGAGCAGCGCCAGCAGGTCCTCAATCTTGGCTTTTGACTTTTTCCACTCCTTGTTGGGATTTGGTCGCGGGGGCGACACTGGCGGCGTTGACCCTGCGGCGGATCCGACGGCTTCTCTCGGGATCTCTTCTTTCCGCCGGCAGTCTTCAAGCTCTTGGACGGTGAGAGCTTCATTCTCCAAGTGCACTGGGTTTTTACTCGCATTCGCTCGGGGGCTACGGCGGTGGTTTCCGGTGGTGGCGCGCTTGGATCTGCGATCTACTCTGAGGTGGCAGTGTGCACTAGCGGTGGATTCTAAGCAAGATGTGCTCCGAATGGCTGCAAGTGTGCGGGGTGAAAACCCTAAGGGTTCCGGCTTCTATTTATAAGTCAACAGGCGGCTCCTCAACGGCCGGGTGGATAAGTCTCAACACAGCTGACTCAGTGGCAGCGCCTGACCCTTCAACTTCCAGTAGTCGATGCGCCTCATCTCGGGGGCTCGGCTACATCTAATCAGTTCCCTGGGTAGTGACAAGGTTCAAGAGCAACTCAGGACACATTCTACATACAAGATGACCCTTCAATTCGAGAGGAAGTACTCGACTCAAGGCTCAGGGGCTCCGTGCCATGTGTCCTTCGGTTTTTTCTCCGGATTTTGCGGGATAATCTTGCCAGAACTTCAGATTGACCCTCAGCCAGAGTCTACGAATCAACCTAAGGCTCGGGGGCTACTCCATATGGAGTGCGATTTTGCAATTGCACTTCCATATCAACCTCGGCTTCAAGGCAACACGGGCATTGTTGAATACCTTCAAGAGCAGAACTCGGGGACGCTTGGGAACTACTCGAGAAGACTTCAGGATTACTCAAGGATCAGCTGGAGTACCTTCCAGCCTCGGGATGCTTCAAATATTCTTGAGGACTTTCGACTTGTAGTACTCGAGGACGCTTGAGGACTACTCGTCAAGGTTGTCAAGACTACTCAAAGTTATCCTGCTCAACTACAAAGTACTCGGGGGCTTGTCGCATGGACCTCCCTGGGCCCACTACCTCGGTAGGTACCAGGACTGACTATTCGGTGGGCCCCTGGGACTACCCGACTTGTGCCGCACGGTACCTGATGGCGTGAGGCGCAAGGACTACGGTGGAGAAGCACTCGGATAGGAAGCTATACATACCATGTACTGTGTAGAGGACTCCTAGACGTACACGACTAGTACTCTCTCTCCCTAAACCGACCTGTAACCCTGCCCCCGGACTATATAAGGCGAGGCAGGGACCCTTCTCTCTCAGATTACGCATCATCTTGTAATTACATCCAATCAATCCAGAGCTACACAGCATACAGGACGTAGGGTATTACGCACCTTGCAGTCCGAACCTGTCTAAATTGTGTGCCACGTGTCTCTTCCTTCGAGTTACCGATCTCGGCGAGGCCACATTCATCTACCTCGGGTACTCCCCTTGGTAGGTTGCTGGTCTAAAACACCGACAGCGCTACATACCAGCGAGCTATCCAGGTCTGCTTCAAGAAGCAGCTCAACAAGAACATTGAAGCCTATGTGGATGACGTGGTCGTCAAGACCAGAAACTCCGACACTCTCATCGTCGATCTTGAAGAGACTTTCGCATCCCTGTGAGAGTACCAATGGAAGCTCAATCCCAACAAGTGCATCTTCTGTGTGCCATCTGGGAAACTACTCGGCTTCATCATCAGCCATCGCGGCATCGAAGCCAATCCCGAGAAGATCTCCGCCATCACTAATATGAAAGCTCCAATCTGCATCAAGGATGTCCAGAAGTTGACCGGGTGCATGGCGGCCCTGAACAGATTCATCTCGAAGCTTGGAGAACGGGGACTACCCTTCTTCAAACTACTCAAGCACCAAGAGAAGTTCCTGTGGACCGCGGAGGCTGATCAAGCTCTGGAGCTTAAAGACTTGCTGTTGAAGCCACCGGTCCTCATGGCTCCTCGCAAGAAGAAGCAGCTACTGCTCTACCTCACTGTGACTACTCATGTGGTCAGTACTATCATCGTCGTCGAGCGACAGAAAGAAGGACACACTTACCCAGTTCAGCGACTAGTCTACTTCGTCAGCGAGGTTCTGTAAGAGTCCAAGTCATGGTACCAGCCGGTCCAGAAGCTACTCTACGCATTACTCATCACCTCGCGGAAGCTACGACACTACTTCCAGGAATACTCGATTGTCGTCATCACCGACTACCTGCTCGGTGATATACTTTTCAATCAAGATGCTACTGGACGAATCTCCAAATGGGCGGTCGAACTTGGTGCCCTTAACATCGACTTCAAGCCACACACCGCTATCAAGTCTCAAGCACTAGTCGACTTCATGGCAGAGTGGCGGGAGAGTCAGCTACCGACTCCAACAGAGCGACCAGAGCATTGGGTGATGTACTTTGACGGCTCACTCAAACTCGGGGGCGCGGGTGCAGGGGTACTCCTGATTTCTTCAAAGGGCGAACAACTCAAGTACATCCTGCAGATCTTCTATAAGGTCTCAAACAACGAAGCCGAGTACGAGGCCCTACTGCACGGGCTCCACCTCGCAATTTCATTGGGCATCAAGCGGCTACTAGTCTATGGCGACTTCACAGTGGTCATCAACCAAGTTAACAAGTCTTTTGATCGCAACAAGGAGAACATGGACGCATACTGTCTGGAAGTTCGCAAGCTCGAGAACAAGTTCTATGGTCTCGAGTTCCACCACGTCATCCGCGACAACAACATTGCAGCGGACGTCCTGTCGAAGCTTGGTTCTACTCGCACACAAGTACCCGCCGGAGTCTTCGTCCATGAGCTTCACGCGCCATCCATCCCGGAGCCAGCGCCGACGACCACTGACCCTGTACCACCACAGCCCAATCAGGAGGTCATGATAATCGACATGGACTGCAGACAACCCTTTATTGACTACATCCGTGAGCAGAAGGTCCCCTCCAACAAAAACAAGGCCGAACAACTCATCTGCCGAGCTAAGACCTACATACTAGTCAGAGACAAGCTCTACAGGCGGGGTACCACTTCTGGAGTACTCATGAAATGCATACCTCGGGACGAAGGCAAGGACTCTTGGAGGAGATCCATAAGGGCATCTGCGGCAACCACGCGTCTTCTCACATGCTGGTCAGCAAAGCTTCCCGACGAGCCTTCTACTGGCCCACAGCTCTAGTCAACGCTGAAGAACTCGTCAGACAGTGCCAAGGATGCCAATTCTTCGCCAAGTAGCAACACGTCCTAGCCTATAAGCTAGTCACCATACCACCAACATGTCCCTTTGCCTGCTAGGGGGCTCGACATGATTGGGCCTCTGCCAACTGTGCCAGGAGGATTCAACAGAGTCTTGGTGGCCATCGACAAATTCACCAAGTAGATCGAAGTCAAGCTGGTCACCTGCCCAAAGGCTGACAGAGTACTCGACTTCCTGGATGAACTCGTGCATCGCTACAGGCTACCCCATCGCATCATCACAGACTTGGGTTCAAACTTCAACAACCACCAGTTCGAGGAGTACTGCAAGAACAGCGGGGTCGATGTCCAGTACGTCTCAGTCGCCCACCCGCGCGCCAACAGACAAGTCGAGCGCGCCAACAGGATGGTACTCGACGCCCTCAAGAAGTGATTGCACGACACAGCTAACACCAAAGGAGGCAAGTGGATCAAGGAACTACCCAATGCACTCTAGGGGCTTCGTACTCAACCTACCAAGCCAGCATGACAGTCGCCCTACTTCTTGGTCTACGGATCCGAAGCTATTCTACCCGCTGACGTGATGTGGGAATCCCCGGCAGTAGAACAATACAACGAAGGCATCTTAGAAGATAGCAGACAGGTTGATATCGACAGCCTCGAAGAAGCCCGCTGCACTGCTCTCGTCCAATCAGCAAGGTACCTAGAGGGTATCCATTGCTATCACGATCGCAACATCAAGGAACGTTCTTTCAACATCGGTGATCTAGTCCTCCATCGTATCTAGAACATGAAAGACTAACAAGCTTAGCTCGCTAAGGGAAGGTCTCTTCTCAGTCTCCAAGGTGATCGGTCCTGGCTCATATCACCTCCAAGCACTTGAAGGCGACGACATCAGCAACTCGTGGAACGTCGACCAGTTGTGTCGTTTCTACACGTAGTCGCTCGAATACTCATCTACGGGTCCAAGTCTATACGACTACTCATGGACTCTTCACTGTAAGCGGCCTCTCGGTTCTGGCAGTAGTCTTGTCCAAGATCCAGCGTCAACGGCTACTAACGGATCTTGGGCTGCTTAGAGAAGAAGGACTATGGTGGCGGTCTACAGACCATGTAATCTAGATCCAGCCTATACGGCTACTAACAGATCTTCAGCTGTAAGCGGCTCAAGGGCCCTAGCACCACCTAGTTGTAGGCGGCCTACGGGTCCTGACGACTACTCATCTGTAAATGGCCCTGGCCATCCAGGTGTACCTTTTTTCATTAGTAATATAGTTTGATTCTACTCGACTTGTTTACTGTGTGTTACTGCCCAGGAAGATCATACTGAGTACTACTACTTACGACTTCTCCCACGGCTTGGTACCCCGCGCACTTCGCTGCAAGTGGCGGACACGAGTACTCATTACATATACAAGACGTGGACAACTTTCATTGATAATTCAAACAAGTTTTTGACTACTTCGTTTGTTTTACATGAACTACCCTAAGCTACCTCTACAGGTACATCTACTGGAGATTCAGCTTCTCCGCCACCTGTTCTGCAATGGGTGTCATCTCTTCAATAAGCGCCTTGTACTGCTCATCACTGCAGTTCGCCGCAAGACCGTCGGCTACCACATCCACCAGTGCTTTTGGGAAGTACGACTTTATGTACTCCAGCACTTGGTTCAGGATGGATTTCACTAGGTGCTTGACGTATGTCGCCAAGCGCCCGGGGGCTTCCTTCAGCTTATCTACAAGCGGGGCTATCTTGGGCCCACCCGGATGCGACACCAATAGTCTCGCGATGGGCACCACAGCTTCTTCAAGTTCTTTCAGCTGGCCCCAAAGCTTCTTGCAGTCTTCATTGAGCTTCTGCAGAGATTTATAACAGTTCACAAGGTCACGATCTGAGGCTTCATGGAGCTACATGTGCTTGACACACTCATGGCTCAATTGGGTGTACTCATACTCAAGTACCTTTCTCTTGTCGGTTTCACGGTACACGATGTTCTTGAGGTCCGTCTCCGATGCCTTCAGCTGGTCAACCTTTGCCTCAAGATCTGCAGACAACTCGATGCAAGGTCAGACTTCTCGAAAGGACTACAATAAGTACTCAGTTGCTTTGGCGGAAGACATACCTTTGTTCTTCTGGTGCAATGACTTGTTCTTCTGGATCAAGTCGTCCCTCTTCACCTGCATCTCCTGTACTTCGTTATGATACTAAGCAAAGGCGCCATCGAGCTTGGATTGGAGCAACGCGGAGTGCTTTTTCGACTTCTCTAGCTCCTTCTCCAGAGCCTTAGCGTGGAGGACAGTGTCACCATATCCCTTCAGAAGATCTGTCTTCTGACGAGACCTCTCCACCAAGCCCTGCGAACGATACAGAAGATGGTCAATACTCAACATTCAGAAAGGGAAGCAAACTCAGGGTACTCGCAACGTACCTTGATCCAGTTCTTCGTTTGGCACCACGAATTCATGCTCAGTGATACGAAAGCCGGGTCAATGAGATCATCATCTAGAAACTCAAGACCCCTGCGGCTTGACGATCATGTCTCTGGCATGGGCGCCGAGCGAAGTGGTGCAACTTCTTCTATCATCACCATGCGGACGACGACGTTAGTACAGGCCTCAGGGTGCGGATAAGCCTGCTCTTCTGTGCTCACCTCGGGGGCTACCGAAGTCTCCGACTCGGGGGCTGTCATTGTCATCGCCCCAACAGTTGGCTCTGTGGACTCCGTCTCTACAGCGGCCGTCTCCATGGCTATCCCCTCAAGGATCGTGGCTCCTTCGGCTTGCGCTCCTGTTAAGACCAATTCAACAAGTTAATAAGCGCCTGCGACTACCCTACTCAATGACTACTCGTGGTGACAGGAAGCATACCTTTAACCAAGGTTTCCTCTTCTAGCATCGGCGCCACCGCGGCATCAACTTGTGGTGGCGGTGTGGGTTCTCGTGCCCCCGCCGAGCGGTCTCCTCCATTGGCTGGAGTGTTGGTCTCCCTACCACCCCACGACAAGTCGGTGGATTTCTTGCACAACGAAGTGTTCAATCAACCACATAGGCTTGTCGACTACACGACTACTCGAGAGTTCAGGGAAGTTACAGAGTTGACCATACAACGGTGACGGTCAGAGTGCCTAGTATGCTGGCGATATCCACGATACCAGCTTCACTAGTAGTCACGGCCTTGACAAGAGTCTCTTTTGGCTGCTCCACAGTTGCAGCCAGAGGGGGGCTTGTCCTTCTTCGACCGACGCCTGTGCTTCTACAGCACGGGTTTGTTGTTGTGCCCCTTCTGGCACATCTTCTTCAGTAGATGGAGGCGTGCTCATGCTTCTGTCAGTTGTCGGCCCCACCGTTTCCCAGACATCCTCATCGCCCTGATCAACGGGGTCCGGGGAGGGGATGTCCTGCAACATTACAAGTCATATCGTCAGCACCAGACTACTTATTGGCAGTACTCGACTACACTAGTCGTGCTACTCACCTCTGGCCTGGTGGCCTCTGACAGCTTCAACTTCTTTACGGCACGTTTCCACGCCACATTGCACGGCTTCCTAGGCGGTGCTGGAAAGCTAGCCTCCAGGATAGATGGCTTCTCGATGACGGGAATATCAGGCATCCCAACCCGGGTGAATCTTGAGCGGAGCTGGAACCGCTGCTGCAGTGTCTCTTCATCCTCGTCATCAGAGCCATCCTCGATGACGACAGCACCATCACCTTCACCGACTTCGCGTCTGTAGCGAACATGGCCCCAATTGCCATTTGTTCGAGTTGATTTTGGTGATTCATGCTAACACAAGTAATGGGACTAACCTCATTGTCTAGCATGTCTTTGTAGGCATTCCTAGGTCCCATGGATGTAACCACATGTTAACATACCATGCCCAAGCTAACATGTCATACCACAAGTTAACATAACATGGACATGTTACGTTACTTATAGCAACATTGTGGACTTAGTATATATTTGGAGGCTATAAGTAATGGCATGTTAAGTATGGTAAGTATGTTAAGTTGAAGCAAAGATCCAAGTTGAAGACGCGAAGAAAAAGAAGGAAAAGGACACCGTCGGATGAATCGACGGTACCTAAATAGCAAGCGTCGGTCAATCGTCGGATGAGTTGGTACACTGGTGAAACCCTAGGCACCGTCGGATGAACCGACGGTCGATTTTCTCGTAGCGTCGGACGAGTTGCAGAGGAAGAGCAGCGAAGACAGTAGCACCGGATGATCCGACGGTCTGAGTGGGGACACCGTCGGTCTATCCGACGCTCTGTTTGAATCAAGACAGAGACGCGCCAAGACGAAGCCTTCAGCACCGGACGATCCGACGCCTTAGTCAAGGGGTAGCGTTGGTTTATCCGACGGTCGTGTGGAAGCTAACAGAGACGACTTGGTTGTGGGGTCTTCAGCACCGGATGATCCGACGCACCGTCGGTGCATAGCATCAGAGCAGTTGTGTCAGAGAATCTCAACAGCTAAGTGACGTGGGAGGGGCACCGGATGAACCGGCGCTCTGGAAAAGCTTAGCATCGGTTCATCCGACGCTACCTTTTTCAGTAGCTTTTAGCCAACGGCTAGTTTGATGCCTTGGGCTATGTATACCCCCTCCACTCACCCATTTGAGGTTGCTGGATTGTGTGGAAGTGCAGAGGAGTTCAAGACACATTGAAGATCATATCCAATCCATCCAAGTGCTTATTTGCTCATCCTTAGACTTGCATATGCTTTGTGTATGTGCTTAGTGCTAGGCTTAGCTTAGAGCTGAGTAAGTGCAAGGTTGTGCCAACCTTGTGAGGTGATTCTTGAGTGAATCAAGTTGTACGAGATTTGCCGGAAGCCTTAGGGCCTAAGTGGCTCACCGGCAATCGTCATCGACCCTCCGGCTTGGTGTGGAGCGGCGAGGACACTTTGTGCGGGGGACGTGGAGACCCCCTTCCTTGATGGAGAAGCTCCTTAGTGGAGGCGACATCAAGGTGACCAAGGGAGCTTGTCAAGTGCCTAAGTGGCTAGCCTTTGTGGCAAGTCAAGTGGTGCTCTTGGGAGAGACTTGGTGACCGGGAAGCAATACTCTTGTGTGAGTGCTTCAACGTGGACTAGGGGTGGCTTAGTGCCTACCGATACCACGGGATAAATCGCGTGTCAAGAGTTTGCTTCCTCTCATCCCCTTTACATTTCCGCATTTACTCTATTGCAATCCTTGCTTGCCTTTACTTTCCTAGAGCAGTATCATGCTAGGATTGGCTATAGGTTGCAAACCTTGTTTTGGGATGGGAGTTTCACACTAGAACAACCCTAGTTGCGCATCTAGATAGCATGTTCTAGTTTATCCTTGTGTAAATTTAGTGAAGCCATAGGTTAAGGTTTTAAGTTGCCTAATTCACCCCCTCCCCCTCTTAGGCTAACGAGCATCTGATTCCTTACAGCGTCGCTTCTTTGCTTTGGTTTCTCCCTTTCCCTGCACTTGTCCCTCAAGTCGCGGAGGGGAGGATGGGACGGAGACATACTTCTTCACATCGTCCTACAACATTGAGCAAGCATGAGTACGACTACGTCAAGCAAATCAGTACTCGGGGGCTTATGTCACGACTACTGACCTGGTTTGGCGGCCGTGCCGCACAGTACTCGGGCACCGGGCATGGTGTGTACGAGGGCATATCATCGAAGATCCTGCTCAGTCTATCGATGATGACGTTATCATCAATCTCTCCATCGGGCATCCGGGGCGTATTTTCGTCGCCGGTGTACTGGTACCCGAGGGTATCTCGCGCCATCAGTGGTTGCACCCTCCTCTTCATGAAACTGAAGGCCACGTGTTCAGCCCTCAGTTCGGCCTCCTGCAAGGCCTTGATCTTCTTCAGCAGCGGGGGTAGTTGAATACCCTCCTGCATGGTGGGCTCCATGTTCCACCACGACGCATGCTTCGGTTGACACCCGCTCGGCTTCGGCAGCTCAGGGTGGTGGTTGCTGATGTAGAACCACCTCGCCTTCCAGTCCTGGTTGGAATCGATGAGCTTGTACGGTAGGTACTGGTCGGCGACGTCTTCACACATCTGAATCTCGGAGCCTTCGACTACTCACGGGTCATTAGTGCTCGGTTGCGGCTTCACCCGGAAGAATTTCCGGAACAAGTTCCAGTGGGGCTTAATCCCTGCGAAAGCCTCGCGGAAATGCACGAAGATGGAAGTGTGGAAGATTTCGTTGGGGTTGAGGTTGAGGTACTCAATGCCGTAGTACCTGAGCATCCCCTTGAAGAAGTCGCTGGCCAGCAGTGCGAGTCCACGCTCCACAAACTGCGTGAACATTGGGATCTCGTCCGGATTCTTCTCCATCGGGTACGGGTCTCCAGTAGCGGTGTGCCAGAGATCCATCTCCTTCTCACGGAGGAATCCGCTGTTGACCAGGGCGAGGAGGTCCTCGGTCTTCAACTTCGCCTTCTTCCACTCCTTCGCCGGATTGGGGTGGGGGGAGGGCGGCGGCGAAGACGACTGGCCGACATCACCAGCCTCATCGCGGCTCCTCTTCTTCGACACGCCGGTCTTCGAGCTCTTCACCGGGGACGCCTTCATCCTCCAAGTTATGGGTGTCTTCACTCGCATTCGCTCGGGGGCTACAGCGGCGGGCGAATGTAGATCTAATCTACTTTGCGGCAACGGCGACAACAGAGGAGCAGAGGCGGCACTCTCAGATCTAATCTGTGGGAATGCTACCGCTGGGAGTGAAAAACCATAAGGGGTTCCCCGGTTATTTATAACCTATCCGGCGGCTCTGTTCTGAACGGACGAATACAACACCAGACGGGTGACTCAACGGCGGCAGTCTGACTCTTCATATTCCAGTACTCGACGCTCTCGGTCTCGGGGGCTCGACTACAGCAGATGGACTCAGTGGGCTACACAAGAACCAGATCCCACTCAGGACACATTCTACAGTCAATATGACCCTTCAATTCGAGACAAAAGTACTCAACTCAAGGCTCGGGGGCTCCGTGCCACGTGTCCTTCAGTTTTTTTCTCTAGATTTTTCAGGATAAGATTAGAAGAACTTCAGATTTACCCTCAGCTTGAATCTGCGATTCGACCTAAGGCTCGGGGGCTATATTCCATATGGAATGCGATTCTCCGAATCACATTTTCTATATGGTTTCTTTGACAACACGAGTATTATTGAAGACCTTCGAGAGAAGCACTCGGGGACGCTTGGGAACTACTCGAGAAGACTTCAAGGCTACTCAAAGATCAACTGGAGTACCTTCCATCCTCAAGATGATTCAGGCATTCTTGAGGACTTTCAGCTTGTAAAACTCGGGGACGCTCAAGGACTACTCTCCAAGGTCGTCAAGACTACTCGAAGACATCCTGCTCGACTACAAAGTACTGAGGGGATTGTCGTACGGACATCCCTAGGCTGCACGGCACCTGCTGACGTGGAGCGCATGGCCTACAAAGGATTAGTACTCGGTTAGGAAGCTAAACATGTCTGGATCCATGTAGAGTACTCCTAGTTGTACACGACTAGTACTCCTCTGGCAAACCGACTTGTAACCCTGCCTCTCGGGCTATATAAGGCGAGGCAAGGACCCCTATCTCATCATCCACATCAGCTTGTAAACACACCCAATCAATCCATAGCTACGCAGCATACATGACGTAGGGTATTGCACACCTCGTGGCCCGAACCTGTCTGCCACGTGTCTCTCCTTCGGGTTTCCGATCTCGGCGAGGCCACAAACGTCTACCTCGGGTACTCCCCATGGTAGATTGCCAGGTTAAAACACCGACACCCATGCCAAAGCACAGGTATAAGGCCAACCTCATCTCACGAGTGTTTGCGATGCCGCTGTGTAGGTGGGGCAGGGGGTTCAGAGATTTTCTCGATCTGTGTGAGAAGATCTTCTTCTGCTTAATATAATACCGTGGGGGCGGTCTTAGCCCCACAGGTCGAGTTCTTTTATATTGTACATAGTATATAAAATGAAAATTTTAAATTACTCCCTTTAAGTATATGAAAGTCCAGATAACCCTCTAAATTATTTTTGGTTCACTTACCCAAAAATGATCCTATTTAGTTCAATTTATCCCATAATGCAATTTATCCTTTTTGATCCATACACAAGTTGAATTTTAATTCAAAATTTTATAGGATGGTGTTGGATAGTAGAATCTATGTTAAAAAGATATATTATTATTATTTCATCATTACGTTAAATTTTTATCTCAATAATATATTTATTATTAAATACCCTACTCTTTCATTTATTTCGATACTTAGATACTACTAGAAATCTGAGATGCGCCGTTGGCGCACCAATTGAGTTGGTCCGGTGGATGATCAAGTACTGAAGTAGCATTAGCTTAGGGTATATCTAAAGGGAAATATGATTATATGATTGACATCGATATATCTTGCTCAGTTTGCGAGTTTATGAAGTGGAAGTAAAGCTCAAAAATAACATAAAAATAATTTAGTATATATATAATAAGTAGTTATTTTATATCATTCCTACCAAATAATAGGAAAAAACCATCATCAATAATTTTATTAAAATCTTTTGATAACCACTCAAATATAATGTGAGCCCCACCAAACAATATAGGGTCATTTTGAATGTGTGGGTCCTATGGGGGGCCACATGACCATGTGTTGGTCCCATTTTAATAGTGGTACCCTATGGGGCCCACCTATTGGTCCCACCATTCAAATGTTACGTGAGTCCCACTTGAATGTGTGGATGAGTGGGTCTCATACGGGGCCTGCCTAAACATGCATGTGTAGGTCCCATCCCCATCAAATATAATGTGGGTCCCAACTAACAATATGTAGTTCCCACTTAACAATATGCGGGTCCTACTTTATGGTGGGCCCTACTTGGATCCCACCTGAACATGTGTGGGTCCCACTAGGCCTATCTTCAAGCTTCCTTTCAACCTAAATCGTACGTCGCGCGATCCAACATATGTGAGTCCCACTTGATTGTGTGGGTTGAGGCCCACTTTGACGTATGTGGGTCCCACCTAACAATATGAGAGTCCCACTGTATAGTGGGCCCCACGGGGGCTCACGTGAACATGTGTGAGTCCCGCGTGGGCTATCGTCGGGCCTCCTCTCAACCTAAGCCGCACTTCGCTCGATCCGATGGCCGAGGATTTGCAAGCGATGTGGCGCGATGTGGTGGCGGAGTTTGGTTGGGCTTTTCAATATATAGAGATTGGGTAGTACCATGTCCTATCCTATTGGTACTACTTTGTACTATCACCACTAGATCTCATCGATGGATGTTGGACCGACCAAACTGGTACTACCTAGTACTATCGTATTGATACTACCTGGTACTACCTGATACTATCACCGATTCACCTTTAGATCTCATCAGATGAGTATTTTACGTTAATACCCTAAAATTTATAATTAAAATAATGATACATTTTCTACCATGTCCTTTCGTCTTGCATAATTTTAACTTATGATTCCACTTATGCATGGATAAATACAAAAGACAAATAATTGAACTGAATGGCATAGTTTTGAAGGTAAAAACTGAACAAAAAGGACTTCAAAGGGTTATCCGTTTTAGCTATAGTTGAGGAAGTAAAATATGGTTGAGCCGTTCAATTCAAATTGGCTCAAGTACATATAATTACCACAACATTGGTGATTATAGTGAACACACAATGAAAGTTTAAATGTTGTAATCAATTGGGTGTCCTCGTGACAAACCCAATCATCCATGTAACCACATTGCAACTGTCATCTTCACCATACATTAAGGAACATTTCTTATGGGGGATATAACCCCAAGTTACCAATCCGACTGGATCTATAGCAAATATGTAACCTTATCTCACCCGACCTCGGGCTATAGACAAGACCTCCCTCCCAAAAAACTATTTGATACGCACCCATCAAAAACTGAAGTCATATTCGATCCACTACACATTGAGAATTGGTTAATTCTTTGTGTTTATGTGTTCATTCATTTTTTTGAGAATTATGTGTTCATTCATCTGACTTGGTACCATATGTAACACCCAATCCTACTCACACGCTGAGTAAAACACGCACTCGCGCCATCCCTTATTACACTTTTATCTTCGCTTCATGTAAGAAGGTTAATCGAGGGTTGAAATACTTTTGTCACTTCGTTTATATGTTGGTGAGCACTAATCTCAGCTAGTATGTGGGACTATTTTCTCAGTCATGTGCCACTGACATGGGCCACTAGTGGGCTCTAAGCCTCTAATTCATCATGGGTCAAGATGTCACACCTTCCAAACAATCTACCACCTTTGTTCGCCCTATTCGTTTGGCTTATCAGCCACCAGCCAACAGTATTTTCCCTCAAAACAAACCAGCCACTAGCAACTAGCCAAGAAGATTTTCTTTCTCACTCGAACAAACCAAGACCGACCACCGGCCACCAGCCAAACGAACAGTTGATGTAGGTGACCGCGAAATTATCACCAACAGTTGACGTAGGTATTATGTAATAATAAGTCAGGGTCAGTTTGCAAAATTAAAACAAACGCCCTTTGAACTCTACATGCACAAGCAAACAACATATACACTTGAATCACCCAGAAAAATAAGTCTGTTAACTATTCTGGAAAGAAGGCGAAAATGAGGTAAGAACAAAGTTAAATTTACAGGAAGCTTTGGTCACTGAACTTCAGCATGTAGCTATAGTAATACTTGTTTTAGCTAAAATAAAAATATTGTGGAAAACAGAGGCTACAAACATGTATTAATTTTTTTTGAAAGGACGGCAAGTGCTTTGCCGAATTTTTATTAGAAGAGGAGAACAAACATGTAAAAAAAAACGGTAAAAACACAACTAGGACAACCGAGGCAGACCAGACCACCCTGCCACTATGATCGTCGGAACCAGACTCCAATGCTAAGAAAAAACACCGAAACAGGGACTCAAGCAGCAAAGTAAACGAGCGCCAACTAAAGGGGAAAACATGCATTAATTCAATTACTTATCACGCACATATATGTCCATCAGTTCCAATATTAAGAAATAGGTGGCCACTTGGAGTTTGTAAGCTTCGGCATCTGATTAATTATGACACAGAAGCTCCAAGACGCCTATATATACACAGAAACGTTCGCTCACGTTATTCTTCAGAACATCGCCCGCCACAGCAATTCAAAGTTTCAGACACCACATCACACATTCAGAAGCGATGGCGAGCTCCGACCAAAGAAACATCCACGTCCTTCTCGTCCCATTCCCGATCCAGGGCCATATCAACCCGCTACTCCAGTTCGGCAAGCGCCTCGCCAGCCACGGCGGCATCCGGTGCACCTTCGCCGCGACCCGTTTCGTCGTCAACTCCACCAAGCCGCCCCCGAGCTCGGTGCACGTCGCCGTCTTCTCCGATGGCTGCGACGGCGGAGGCCCCGATGAGCTTGGAGGAGTAGGCGCCCCCTACTTCGAGCGGCTTGAGTCGGTCGGGTCCGAGACGCTGGACGCGCTACTCCGTTCGGAGTCGGAGCAGGGCCGGCCGGTGCACGTGGTGGTGTACGACGCGTTCGTGCCGTGGGCGCTGGGCGTGGCGCGGCGGCGCGGCGCCTCGTGCGCGGCGTTCCTCACGCAGACGTGCGCCGTGGACATCGTGTACGCGCACGCGTGGGCCGGGCGGGTGCCGCCGCCGGCGCTGCTGCAGCCGGAGGATATACGGGGCCTGGACGGGCTGTCGTGCGAGCTCGAGATGAGCGACATGCCGACGTTCCTGACCGACACGAGCTGTCACCCGTCTTTCAGGGGCGTGCTGGTGAACCAGTTCCTGGGGTTGGACACTGCCGACCATGTGCTCGTCAACTCATTCTACGACTTGGAGCCGCAGGCAAGTGAGCATGCTGTCATATATTTTTCTGAACTTCTGATTGACATTGAATCGTATTACGTTAAGTTCTTGCTTGCCTGCATCTACGCGTTCACAGGAAGCAGACTACTTGGCATCTACTTGGAGAGCCAAATTGGTGGGGCCAACCATTCCATCGGCGTTCCTCGACAACCGGCTTCCAGATGACTTGTCCTACGGCATTCACCTGCACGCCCCCATGACAGCGGAAAGCAAGGCGTGGCTCGACGCCCAGGAGGCGCGGTCTGTTCTGTACGTTTCCTTCGGTAGCATGGCCTCACTGCATCCTGACCAGATGGGTGAGATAGCCGAGGGACTCTACAGCAGTGGCAAGCCTTTCTTGTGGGTCGTCCGGGCTACGGAGACTTCCAAGCTGCCCAAGGGTTTTGCCGACAAGGCTAGGACCAGGGGGCTCATAGTTCCATGGTGCCCACAGCTGGAGGTTCTATCACACAAGTCCGTCAGCTGCTTCATGACACACTGTGGTTGGAACTCTACGGTGGAGGCGCTTAGCGCCGGTGTGCCCATGGTGGCGATGCCCAACTGGTCGGACCAGACAACGAACGCCAAGTACATCCAAGATGTGTGGCGCGTCGGTGTGCGGGTTTGGCCAGATGCCAAAGGGGTGGTGAGAAGCGAGGAGGTGGAGCGGCGCGTGCGGCAGGTGATGGAAGGGAAGATGTCCAAAGAGTTCAGGATGAAGGCTTTGGACTGGAGTAACAAGGCCAAGAAGTGCATGAGTGAAGGCGGAACTTCGGATACCAACATCTTGGATTTCATATCAAGTGTGTTGGACGCACCGCTCATATGACTCATGCCAAGTGTGATTGGTGAATGGTGATGGCCTGAAGCATGCATATGCGTATTCATAAGTTACTTTTTTTATTTTCCACCTTAATAAGGATAGATATACAGCTCTCCCCTGTATTTTACAAGTAGAAAAATAAATGACGCGCTCCTAGTTTGTCTTTGAGGGGGTATAATAATATTGCACCGCTTTGTGGATGAGCAATGTAATTTATTGGCGTGTTCAATTCAATGTACTATGGGCTCTCAAGTGATGAACAAGCCATCATGTGCAAACTATTGAAACTTCAATCAAGACTGCTGGATGGGCATCGGATGGATAGAACCGGAGGTGAGACACTGAGCGGTGAAGAGGTGGGCAATTTGGTGCGAGGAGGAGCGCGAGTGAGATCGATGCGCGGGATCCGAGCGATTTTGCGAGCGGAGGGCCACGCCAAATCTTGCGATTCGTGGGGGGGGGGGTGTAGCGAGGGAGATTGTGAGGATTAGATTTAGAGTCTGTTGGAATAGTGTTTCACTGCTTTTTCTTACTTTTTAGCTATGAAAATGATTTAAAGGAGTTGTTGGAGTTGTTCTTATTTGCAAAAGTGTCTCACCTCTCACCTACACCTCTATCCATCGGATGCCCATCCAACGGTCTTGATTTGAGTTTTCATAGCTTGTACGGGATGTCTGGTTTACATAGGATACGGTGACTAGGGAGGAGTGCTATATCATATCACACGCATAAGAGAGAGTGTGTGTTCCCTTTAAGAAATAGGTCTAAATATCGACATTTTATCATGTAATAACTTCCGCTTCACTGACCTCGAACCCCAACTATAAAAGAGTAGCTAATTTGCACTTCCTTGTTGGGATAGGAATCGGATTACCACATTTTTTTATCAAGTAAAATAACTTCCGCTTCACTTGCCTCGAATCCCAACTTTTATTTGACAAATCTTGTGTTTTGCTAATTTCTAATAAAGTTATGTAAGTAAAAACGAGTTCATCTCCAACAATTTGGTATAATTCACTTGGCAAACCCAAATCTAACTTATATTAGGAACCAGAGAAAAACAAAATTATATTTATACCCTTCTACCTCTTGAAAACTTACATCAGTAATCCTTATTTATTCTTTATTTCTTTTTTCACCCTCCCACCTAAAGGGAACACCGATGGCAACCACGATGCGCGTGCATATATGCGTGAGGAGGTGAGTTTTGCCAAGTTTCTATTTTTTTCCAAGTTGATTTGCCAAACTGAGCAACTCGAACAGTTTGTCATATCAATTTGGCATCTATCTAATTTTGGCAAAACAACAAAAACCAGCCTCTGACAGACTGACAAAACAACATGGGTTCAATGAAAACTTGGCATCGCTCCCTGCCGCGGGCGACTCTTTGCCATCGCGATTTCCATCCGTTTTTTCGCGCTGCCGTCACGCTTCCCGCGCACCGCCTTTTCTCTCGCGGGCCGCGCGCCTTGTTTTCTCCCACGACAGGTCTTCCTATCGTCCCTGGGCGCTTCTTTTTTCCCCGCGTGATGGCCGGTGGAGTACGTACGTGTACGTGAGGGTCGGCGTATGGTGTGCCTGCTCTTTGCCTCCTCCTGCCACTGCACGCGATGACCGACGGGAACAGCAAAGCCTTGCGCCCCGGCCAGGAGATCGCGGCGGCGGCCTACGGCGCAAGCGTGTCTGCCAGATCACGGCTCGCAAACAATTTTGGCGCGAGGAAGGAAGGATAGCGGGAAAAAACATCATGGGCCCAAATAAACTTTGTTTTGCCGAGTGAATCATGAGGAACAGTCGGAGGTGGACAATGTTTTCATTTGCCATAATATTTGGAGAGTTGTCAAAATCCAAGATTTGTCAAACTGTTGGAGTTACTCGTTTTTCTTGTTTTGCCAAAATTAGATGGATGCCAAGTTAGTTGTCAAACTCTTGGAGTTGCTCAATGAGTATTTATTAAGCATCTTTCTATTTTCGAAAAGTTTTAAACTTGTGTAATAATAGTTTTTGCCATAATATTTTTTGAAGTAAAAGTTACGTAGTAAATTTACCATGACAATTTCTTCTCCAACAAAACTTTATCAGTAAAGCTTAATTTCTATGCCAACTTTACAAAAAAAAAACTTATTATGCATGCAAGACTTCTCTTCTACATCTTTTGAAACTTATAGACACAGGTTAATTAATTTTTGAAATGAACAGAGTAGGAGAGCTGCGAACTATATCAAAAAGAAGACGCGAGCTCGGATCGTGCATACAACAACTGAAAAAAAATAACAAATCTGACAAGAACCCAAGTACCCAGCCGCAAGCAGCAATGGCAACAAACATGTGTTTGCTGCGGGATTTCAGGTATATTAAAAGAAGCGTTTAATATGATTTATTATTCGCACTATGCTGTTAAGTTGTTGATCCTAACCCACGTGATAATGATGCATCCTGCCCATGCAGCCATATGCTAATCACCCGTGGCCGTGGGCCGGGCTACGACGGCTACGGTCCATCACTCCATTCCGTGAACAAACGCGTCCCACGTCGGCTACGTCTCTCTCTCTTTTCCCTCAAAAAAAAACTTCTCTCTCTCTCAACCGCCGAGTATACGTACGTATACGTAGCGAAGCGCGACACCCCCGTACCTCCGTCGCCCGTGCAACGCTATCCATCAGCCAGTGCACGTACGACCTCCGATCCGATGACAAACGTATAGGCACACGTTCTTCCTCCGTCCTCCGATCCGTGACCACACCGGTACGTGCTTTTGTACGTATATACGTACTCTAGCTCCGACGTCGATCGGATCATCCCACGCATCCAACTATCATATACGGGTCTATGTGGTATTAACTATTAAGTACTCCCTCTCCATGCAAAAAAAAATCCATCGCATCAAAATATTTGGGTCTTATTCAAAAAAAAATTATTTCAAATATGTAAAGCGTAAACCAAGCTTACAATACCCACAATAGTAAAGCGTGTAGCAAATAAAATAGATGGTACTTGCGTAATTTTTTGAATAAGACGAACGGTTAATGTTGTAGAAAAAATTTAATAACGACAAGTATTTCGATACGGAGGGAGTATGTTATTATTAAAGTGTCAGCATCTCTACCGTGTGACTCGGAAAAATAGCAATATGAGAGGATGAGTAATTTCTTGTATTAGTTTTAATAGTTCTCATATTTTTTTAAAAGATTTATTAGCCCTGACCAATATTAATTCCTAGCAATAATCTATGTTGATTAATTTTGTAGTTACACATATGCATCACTACCGGAATCGCGCTCTTTGCCGTGCGCCGACGGGGCACGGCAAAGGGACGAAAACGCACGGCACACGCCTTTGCCGTGCGCCTTTTCGCAAAGCGCACGGCAAAGGGCGCCCGGCTCATTTTTACCCGGTAAAGAACTTTGTCATGCGCTTTGGGAAAAGGCAACGCACGGCACAGTTGGTTGCCGTGCGTAATAGGCGACGCACGGCAAAGAAAAGGTGTTGACGGCCGTCCGCGGGGAGATGGCGTCACACCCTCTCTGCCGTGCGCTGCTTAGCACGCACGGGAACGGTAGTGCTCTTTGCCGTGCGCCACGTGGCAAGGCGCACGACAAAGAGTGGTCAAGGCGCAAGATTGACCCTGGCCTTTGCCGTGCGCCGTGCTACGTGGCGCACGGCAATGATTGGTCCAGGCGCACGGTGGACTGCTCCCTTTGCCGTGCGCCACGTAGCCAGACGCACGGCAAAGGTTGGTCCAGGCGCCCGGTGCACCATACCCTGTGCCGTGCGTCTGATGGCTTGGCACACGGCAAAGAATGGTCAATGTGTCGTGCGTCGCCACAGGCACACGGCAAAGGGACTATTCTGGCAGCCCTTTTTGGTCGATTTGCCGTGCGCCTGCCCCACGGCGCACGACAAATTGACCAATTTTTTTATTTTTTTTTTCTGTTTTTCACGTCCAAAAATTCCCAAAAACCATATGCATGACATATATATCACAATATCCATCACAGGCATCATATATATCACAACATGCATCATATATGTCACAATATCCATCACAGGCATCATATATAATAATATACATCACAAATCCAGACCGGAGTCCGAAGTTCATCGATAAGTGCACACAAAAGTCCACAATTCATCGACAGTGCATATAGTTCATCACAGTTCATAGACAAGTCCACAATGCAAATAAAAGGTGCGGCTCACTAAGGCGGTGGCGTACTGCGGAACTCCGGTGGAAACAACTGCTGCTGGATCACCGGTGACAAGGCTGGGGACCCATGCAGAGTATTCGATGCCGCCGACATGTTCTTTGAAAAAAATAGTAAAAGGCATGTGAGACAAAGAAAGTTGTCCAAGTTATAATCTAAATTGTCTAAGTCTCTACTTTGTCTAGGTTTCAAAGTGAGTCTAAATCTCTACGTTCTCTAAGTCTCTAATGTTCGAAATGAAAGAAGAAAGATGTCAAGTAGCTCACAGCAGGAGAACAGGCCGTAGGGGGAGGGAGCATCATCGGCGTGGGCATCGGGGGCATCACAGGCGGCGGGGGTATCGGTAGACCACTCTGAAAAGCTTGCATGCATGCTTGCATGTGCGCGGTCATCTGCGACTGCTGCATCGCCGCTCACTGCTGCATCGCCGCCTGGTGTGTGGCCATCGCCTGGTCCACCTGCTGGGCCACCTGATCGGCCACCTGCTGCTGTGTTGCTGCCCCTGCTGTTCTTCCACACGCTGCTCGACCGCGGTTAAGGCCGCCTGCAATTGCTTCATCCCAATGTTACAACGAAAAGTGAAGATATGTAGAAATTCAGTAACTTGCCGTAAATTAGAAATAACCTTGAGTCACTCCATCTCGGCCAGTGCCGCCGACGGCCGTGGGCGTATGGGAGGGGCATTCCCGGTGTCCTTTGCCTTTACCGCCGCGAGAGTGGGAGTATTGGCCGTGTCCAAAAGGCTGTCGCCCATGTAGTAATGGTCGTGCTTCTTCCCCCCACCAATCCTCATGACCATCTCTCCATCAAACAGCGCACGGATGGGATCCCACTCTGGCCCATCGATCTGCCTTCCCGTCTCCGCATATGTAGTGAAGCGGGAGTGGATGGAGGGATTGTTGTACGCCTCCGGCGGGTCGTCGGGGTTGTAGGTGGTCTCGGACGCGGTCGCCTTGCCCTTGTGGGCCAACATGTATGCCATCACGTCGGTGCACTTAGCGTCTCCATGTGCCTGGAACTGAAAAAAAATCAAGTTGATTAGAAATTAGATAGAATTGAGCTTTACAACAAAGAAATGGATCTTTTCATACCCATCTTTTCTTGTACTGTGCAGCCGTGAGGTTTCCTTGATGGTGTGTTGGGTACGTCATCAACAAACACTTCGCCGCCGGCGTCGTGCTTCTCAATCCACTCCGGGCTGAACCACCTCGCCACTATGCGTTTCCAGCAGTCAGCATCGTTAACGCACCACCACGCAGGCGTCTACACGTGATCAAGTGAACGAGCTGTAAGAATATCATATTAAGTGATGTCCGAAAAGCTGAAATGCAATTTTACCTCCTCGTATTGCTCCTGGGTCAGCCTATAGGTCCGCGCTTCTGCTTTGGTCATCTTCTTTCCCCACTTTGCAGCGGAGTAGTTTATGACGCACTGAATTTGCGCCTCGTAGTGCATGTCCAGCACAAGCTTCTTGCACCCTTGTCTCCTCCACCTGCTCTCGCCTTCTCCTCAAATCCACCAACCAACCTATAGAATTCCCGCATATAAAGCAACAATGGATCCACAATAAATATTGAATACGATGAATTGAGAAAGACTTACCCACAACTCGGCCTTCACTCGCTCTGCCTTGTTGGCGAAACTCTGTTCCATATCAGAGCAGAACATGGAAACTAAACTCATCTACACATCCTCAGGCTGTCCAAAAAACGTGGACAATTCGAAACGGATACAATCATGGATATACAAGCATATGCACATCTACAACTGTATCCCTTTCGAACGGGAGACGCCTAACTGGGTTACGAGACCTAGGTAAATAAATTGCGGAGGAGGGGGTCATCTGCACATGCTCACCTAGTAGCTCGAACAGGCAACAACGACACGTTGGACGTCCGAGGAAACGGCCGGATACTCCTTCGACAGTGGATACCGCGGTGGGCGCTCTCCTCCAAAATTAGACCAAGCCAACGTAGTAGTTAGATAAAAAATTCGGCAGCACCTCCCCTGTACGGGAAGGTTTCAAAACCTGCAAAGAAAAGACCACGACACGAAGGTCAGGCCAAAAAACAAATGCTATTCCCACGGCTTGATGGCCGGGCACATGAGACTTGCCATTCTTTCCACTTGAGCATAAGCAACATATACCGGTAGTACTCAAATTTTATTCTTTTGAGTTCAAGCTACTCATCACAAATTTAATCTTGCATAGGTCTACCTTCCGCTATGCATCACTACTCATTTATGTAACGAACGATAGATCATCATAGTAGTTTCATCTAAATGCGATAGAGGTTGAGGGAGTGCTCACCGAGAGGATGGCGTACGTATCGAGACGGCGTGGTGTGAGATCACGGCCGGAGAGCACCACCCATCCTCCTTCTCCCTCTCCTCCTTCTCCCTCTCCTCCTTCCCCCTTCTTCCCTTCCTTCCCTTCCCTCTTCTTCCTTTCCTGCAGTGGTGGCCGGCCGGGGGCGCCGCCGCCGGAGCGAGGAGGCCGGGGGCGCGGCTCGGGGCGCCCCACCGGCCGGAGCGATGGCGGGTCGGGGGGCGGGGCGAGCGGGGGGTAGGGCGGGGGCGCACCGGGGTCGGGGGCGGGGGCGCGCGCGCGGCGGGGGGGTGACGCCTCCGGCGGCCGAGGGAGGGGGCGGTGGGGCGGCGGCGGTGGCGGTGGCGGGGCGCGGGCCGACACCGGCGGCGAGCCGGGGGCGGGGCGGGAGGGCCGGGCCGGGCGGCGGGGGGGCGGGGGTGAGGGCGGGGGCGGAGGCGCGGCGGCGGCGGCGGCGGATCGTCGGCGGCGGGTTGAAGAAGTTGGGATGTTGGATTGTGGGGGAAGAAACGGGGCTGGGAGGTAGGGTTAACCCGAGTCTTTGTCGTGCGCCGCGGGGTCTGGCGCACGGCAAAGACGGGCCCACCTGCCAGCCTTGGTGCCCCGGTGCCCAACGGTGCCTTTGCCGTGCGCCACGGGGGCACGGCGCACGGCACGGGTGGGCCCACCCGCTAGCCTTGGTGCCCTGGTGCCCAACAGTGCCTTTGCCGTGCGCCACGGGGGCCTGGCGCACGGCACAGGCGGGCCCACCTGCCAGCCTTGGTGCCCTGGTGCCCAACAGTGCCTTTGCCGTGCGCCACGGGGGCCTGGCGCACGGCACAGGCGGGTCCACATGCCAGTCAAAGTGACCAAGTGCCTGACTGCATGTGGGCCCGCAGCCTTTGCCGTGCGCCTCTTTGGGATGGCGCACGGCAAAGAGGCTACATTGAATTTTAATTTTTTGTAAATATTATGCATAAATGTTTAAATGGATGTAAAAATTACCATAAACTAACACGAGACAATTGCATGTTGTATGTTCACTAGAGAAAACGTTTTGAAGTCAAAAACAAAATTCAAATTTTACTAAGTTTACAAACCAAAGGAGATCACTCTAAACATTTTAGACCTTCTAGTGAGATGCTTCAGTTTATAAACACTATGCGTGACAAAATATTCAAAACCTTCCCTACTCTTTATCACAACTTTCCCATACCATATCATGACATCTCGATGAATCTCATGATTTTCTAACTTCGTTTGCATTTTTTACAATTAAAAAACTTTACCAATGAACGTCGATTCTCATCCTTCGTGAATCAAATGTACATAATTTCAACCAATGTGGTCAGTAAGGTCTTAAAAAGGACTCAATTACACGAATATCATTTTTCCACGAACTTTATCTTATCATTTCATGTACTTGAGTTCAATTTTGATTTATGTGAAGAAAATCCTTTTAAGGAAAGAAATTCATAAAAAATACCAAATAAATCAAGGTGAGTACCAATTTGAGATACTGAGTACAAAGTAATGCATTTGTAGTGGACAAATCAAAAGAAATAAAAAAACAAAGTTTTAAAATAATCTTTGCCGTGCGCCGTCAGGAAACGCACGGCAAAGATACATCTGTGCCGTGTGTTCATGCGGAGCGCACGACAAAGATACATCTGTGCCGTGCGTTCATGTGGGGCGCACGGCAAAGGATAACGACTGTTAGCGTCTGCCCCCGCCGTCCGCCGTGTCACGGGCGGCGCACGTGCCTGGGCCTCTTTGCCGTGCGCTATGGTCCGACGCACGGCACAGGCCGCTCTTTGCCGTGCGCCTTGGGAGAGACGCACGGCAGAGAGATCTGCACCGTGCGTTTATCGGAGCCGTGCGGCGTGGCGTAGGCGCACGGCAAAGAGTAGCCTTTACCGTGCGCCCGATAGAAAGCGCCCGGCAAATCTTTTGGCGCACGACAAATGCCGTCTTTCCGGTAGTGCATGTTGGCACGTGCCTATTAAGTTAGTATTTGAGGTGGGCACCTCGCTCATACCGTCATATACGCATTATTTCCTAGCTATACGACTTACTTGCAAACAGAGGTTCTCAAAGTCCATGGACAGAATAAATGACAAACTTCTTGCCATGGACGGAATCTACTGTTGATGTACATGTACCGATACAATTACGGGCAAAATCCGTGCTCCCCCGGCACGTCGCACGCAGGTGAGTCATCGACCGACTTTTTTTTATTTTTTAAACTATTTTCGTGTAAGATGATCACAAATAGAGTCTCGACGGAAAGAATCTTCCAGAATAGAGTTTCAATGTTGCATACTTATTAATGTTTTAAGGTTCTCAACACTTTATAATTTTTCAGTGCATCCGGCAACCATACTTCAAATTTTGGAACCTCATTTTAAATGTGTAAACTCACTTCTTCTTGATCAACCAAATGTTGCGAAATGTTAACAAAGATTTATAGATTACATTTTGCATGTTGTTGGCCACACCTTACATACAAATTTCTTTAAAAATATTCAAAGTAAGGTGACGGATATTATTTTCAGATTGGAGACCTCGACGCTACAAGCTACGGTGCCGAGGCGTGCAAGCTCGACGCTAGAGTCTCTAGCGACTGTCGCCGCGCTCAGGATCCACTTTTTAATTCTTTGTATCAAAGGTCTATTTGTGAACATTTTTCATGAAAATAGTAAAAAGAAAAAAGTTGCCAACTATCGCAAGCAGGAGGAGGCGAGGAGCGAGCTTGGAGTCGGAGGGAGGACCGAGATGTGCCAACACAACAGCCAAGTTAAACGATTTTTTATATATTTTTCATGATTTTTAAAAATAAATGTCGGTTAAATTTTCTTCAAAACTAGACACCACCGCCGTTTGTAACGGCGGCAAGTCCCAACCAGTTGAAGGATGAACCAGTTGTATAAAATGGAAACCCAGCGGCTAGCTTGGGCACGCGGCCCCCAAGTTGCAACCGCCATAGCAAATGGCGGTTGACTGGGACTGCGGTTCAGCCAGCAATCGCCGCTTTATACGGCGGTTGGCCAACCACCGCTTCAAATAGCGGTTGCAGGTTCCAAAATTTGATTCAATTTGTAATGGTTGTTAGTTCTCCTCCCCTATATAAACCTGAAAATTCCCCGGAAATCTCATAAAAATTGCGAAAAAAGAAAGAGAGGGTGGAGAGGAGAAGGAAGGGAGTGAGGTGGAGGTGGGGGAAGAAGTAACCAAGCTCTGCCAGATCTCTCATTTCAGGTATGAAGCCCATTTGAACTCTTTCTTTAGTAGTTTTATTGCAAGTAGCGTGGTTATGTTTAAGTAGATCAGCATAGATCTAAACGATTAGATGACAGATTTCTTTAACTAGATCTAAATGATTAGATGATATAGAGCATATCTGGATCACCTCTAGTCCAATGACTAAAATTAGTCAGGCTAAAAAATTTTAGTCACCCCCTCTGTTTGGAAGCAAGGGCTAAAGCGTATTAAAAGAGCATTAAAGTCCCTATTTCTCTCTCCCTTTATCTTCTCTCTCCTCTCCCACGTTGGGTATGACTTGGAGCTATTAGCAGCATGCAGTTGGTCATTAATGAGGAAAGAGGAAGAGGAGATTTTAATCACTTTTAGCTCCCCCACCTCTACTAGCAAAGTTTAGCCTCAAGACTAATTTTAACCTCACTTTAGCCTCACATGTTTGGAAGTTTAGCTCATGCTAGAGGTTAATTTTAGTCAGGCTACTTTCAGTCCCTATGACCCAAACATGCTCATACCCTCTCAGCACTCCGGGATCTATGTTCTCTGGGCACTTTCTCCTATCACCAGACTAGTTAAAATGTTGTAATCGTTTTCTAAATTCCTTAAGGCATGTTAGGTCTGTAGTCGCGTCATACATTGCAAATTTGTGTGTCCTATTTTTACGTGACCGATGTCTCATTTGAGTGTTCTTTAAACTAAACTTAGAAAAAAAATGAACCACCCTTTGAAACGGCGGGCTGCAGCACCCCAACTGTTGCTTCAAACGGCGGCTGAAGGCTCCCGTCACCTGCCGTTGGTTGAGCCTCGGGCCACCGTCTCAAATCATGCGACCGTCATTTGCAATGGCAGTTCGGACCTGCGCCGGTGCAAACGGCAGCAGTGGTCTAGTTTTGAAAATTTGTAACCGGTATTTAGTTTTGAAAATCGCGAAAAATATAAAATCAATTTTAAGTTAAACGGGCCTGGAACTTGACTACGTGGGCTATCCAAGTGCAAGTCCGGCACACCACAGACAAGATAGATTATCCCAACAACATGCCATATGTGACTATGTGGGATTTTTTTCGAACATGTGGGCTTCTTGTTTGTTTCTACTGGTAGGCTTTATTTGGAGACGTTTGGTTGGTTGGAAGATATGCAGGTTTTTATTCATTACATGCTTTGTATTATTTTTTAAAAAGTAGAGAGAAAATGTTTTTTTTCCGAATTACACAATACAGAGATACTCACAACGCACACACACTCCTCTCTATGAATACACACACGCAAACCCTACCCCTAGGAGCATCTTCAAAGACTGTGCCGGCAAATCCTCAAGATTGACGAAGTCACCACAGACGCCTCGCTGTCGACGGGAACGTCGCCTACCACTGAGTCGGACCCAGGACCTAAGATGCTACCGGGGCTCCTGTAACCACTAGGCTACAGGCCCTTTCGCAGAGAGAAAATGTTTTCTTGCTAAATGAAGCGTCCCATCATCGAGAGGTGACTAAATGTGACACAAATACCGATCCCGGGAGGCCGGTAACACATTTATTACAACGAGGTGGATCGATCTTTTACATCACGCGACACGAGAGGGCACGGAAGTGCCAACGCTACAAGGAAGAACACAAACGCTAACGACCACACTATGATAGCAAAGGCTTCCAAAGCCTCATCGAGTACCACACCATGGAAGCTCTCTGTGGAGGCCACGGGTACACGAGCACGGTTGGGTGTAGGGCGGCGACCTACTCGACGTCTTCGGGAACGAAATCGGGATCCTCCTCTCGAAAAACGAGTTAGTTAAACAAGGGTGAGCACATACGTACTCAACAAGTCCAACCCCACCCACGGAGGGGCTTACAAGCGAGATCATGCACATGATATAAATAACAAGGAACGAGGTTAAGGTTTATTTGCAAACTCATTTACTCATGCGGGGGTTCATTTTCAAAAAGGTTTTCGCAAACCAGTTTTATAACCAAAGTGACTCAGTGGTTTTAAGAAAACCACTCTGGAACTACCGGACTCCCCGTCCGCAGTAGCCCAGGCACACAACCACACACTTCACCCGGAAAACAACTCATACCAGAAAACATCCCAAACCCAAACACTAGTTTTTGTGACCACACCGTGACTCGTCCAATACCGTGGACACAGCTATTCGAATAGGTTTGACACTCTGCAGAGGTTGTACATCTTTACCCACAAGTAGGGTACCGTCACACGGACACCTTTAGTGCCAGTGCGGATCCTATCAAAGCCATTACCCACCTTAGTTAACCCTACGAGCCACCACGGAAGCAACCAAGGGGTTATCCCACATAACCAGGGCGTACCTCACACAGAGCGTACCCCTGCTCCTTGGTCTCCCGCCGCTCACCCGCACACCAGATGGCAAGTAGATTAACTAGTGGGGTTTATGCTAAGCCGTTGCCACATACAACGGTCGAGTGGTTGTACGATGATTTGGGTCAGGTGAGATGTCACGCAACCCGGTCCTTAACCGACAAGATGGACAACTCCCAACACGCTCAACCACATAGGTACGAGCTCACCCATACTCCTGACACACACGTCCATCCCGTCTACCCAGTTCTTTACTCATTTTCCAAACATATCCCATTCCATTTTAAAGCACTCACACATTTTTAAAGTACTCACACATTTTTAAAGCACTCACACATTTTTAAAGCAATCATTTTGGCCAAACAAGGTTCAATCATAGCAATCAAAAGTGGCTATCCTACCATGTTTTTGCAGTAAAACAGTATGCAATTTATAAAACGGGTATAGGGTTGTGTTTATAAAACTAGGACCAAGGCATGCATCAAAGGATGACATTAAACTTGCCGTCTTCAAAGTCTTCGGGGAGTTCTGGCTCGGCGTTCGGGATCTCGGGCTCCTGCTCGCAGTAGTCGGCTCCAAACTCCGGCTCGGGGTACCTTCCTTCGTTTACTTCGTCGGCTATAGCGCACACACGAGGCAAGCATGCAATCAATAAGCACACACAATTTCTCCGGCTGAGCTCGAGGAAGGTAATTAAATAAAATAGGGAAATAAATATTATGCAGGGGGTTTTGGGTGAAGGATGGGTGGCGGTATGCCCGGTACGGGTGTGAGGAAGTTTGGGCCCGATTTGGATTAAAATTACGCATGAAATGACTGGTTAAAGGAGGTGTTTAGGGTTAATTAGGGGCATGTTAGTATTTTATTTTAAAAGAAAAGGACCTAATTGTAATATTTAAACCTAGCGGGGGTGTTACTAAATAGCCCAGGGTTGTTTTTGTGGTTTAATTTAAAGCATAGGGTCTGTTTTGAAAGAAAAGAGTGAGAGAATAGAGGGGGTCGGTTTTGGAGAAGTGGAAAAAGGCAGGGGGGTATGGGCAAAACAACCATCTTCTTCCTCCCTCCCTCACGATACGAGAGACGCGAGAGACGGGGAGGCCGGCCGTGGAAGGGGGGAGGGGCGCCGGTGACCCGGGCCATGGGGGCGGCCGGGAAGTGGGGCAAAACGAAGAGGAGGTCGAGGGCAACTCATTCCGCTCCTCACCTTGGTCGGGGACCGACCGTGGAGGGAGATCGACGGCGGCGGGGCGGTCCGCAACCCGAACAAAGACGGGCGGCCCGGTGGTGGCGATGGAGAGCTCGGGGAGGAGGGGGAATTGGTCGTGGAGGTGCGGGACGAGGTGGGGAGGGCTGGTCCGGCCCTTTTATTGGAGCGGAAAGGCGGTTCGGGCGAAGATATTCGAGCTGCAGGAGCTTCGATGGCCGTCAATAGCGGTGGGGGAAATATCATGGCATTGACCTCGGGCTGGCGAACTTCTGGGCGGCGAGGCGCTGTGGGACGTGACCCTTCGTGCAAGCGGCTGTCGTGGCTGTGGGAAGGAGACCGGCCAGTCCGGTGGCGTGTACAGGCGAGCACACCTTAATGGTGGTCGCCGGTTTGCCAGTGGGGCGCGTTGCCGGCCTTTGCTGCAGTCGTGGGCTAGCACCGATGTGCCGTCCGGGCGGTGCGGGGAGAGGGAAGGCGGGGGTGTCGGTGTTTTAGACCGGCAACCTACTAAGGGGAGTACCCGAAGTAGATGAATGTGGCCTCGCCGAGATCGGTAACTCGAAGGAAGAGACACGTGGCACACAATTTAGACAGGTTCGGGCCGCGAGGTGCGTAATACCCTACGTCCTGTATGTTGCGTAGCTCTAGATTGATTGGGTACGATTACAAGATGATGCAATCTTACGCCGTGAGATGAGATGATGAGAGAGGGGTCCCTGCCTCGCCTTATATAGTCCGGGAGGCAGGGTTACAAGTCGGAATAGGGAGAGAGTACTAGTCGAGTACGTCTAGGAGTCTTCCATACGGTGCGGGACATGTGCGGCTTCCTAACCGAGTACATCTCCTCTCGTAGTCCTTGTGCTTCACGCCATCAAGTACCGTGCGGTGCAAGGGGCCCACCGAGTAGTCGGTCCTGGTACCCACCGAGGTAGTGGGCCCAGGGAGGTCCATACGACAAGCCCCCGAGTACTTTGTAGTCGAGAAGGATAGCTTCAAGTAGTCTTGACGGCCTTAACGAGTAGTCCCCGAGCGTCCCCGAGTACTACAAGTCCTCAAGAGTAGTCGAAGCATCCCGAGGCTGGAATGTACTCCAGCTGATGTTTGAGTAATCTTGAAGTTTTCTCGAGTAGTCCCAAGCGTCCTCGAGTGCGCCCTTGAAGATCTTCAACAATGCCCTTGTTGTCTTGAAGCCGAAGCCGATATGGAAGTGCGATTGCAAAATCGCACTCCATATGGAGTAGCCCCCGAGCCTTAGGTTGAGTTGTAGACTCGGGCTGAGGGTCCATCTGAAGTTTTGGCAAGAAAATCCCGAAAAATCTGAAGAAAAAACCGAAGGACACATGGCACGGAGCCCTCGAGCCTTGAGTCGAGTACTTTCTCTCGAATTGAAGGGTCATTTTGTAGAATGTGTCCCGAGATGCTCTTGAGTCTTGCCGCTTCTCGGGAAGTCGTTTAGAAGTAGACGAGCCCCCGAGGTGAGGCGCGTCGACTAGTTGAAGTTGAAGGGTCGCGCGCGGCTGCTGAGTCAGTCGAGCGTGGACTTATCCATCCGGCCGTTGGAGGGTCGCGTTGACTTATAAATAGAAGCCGAAACCCTTAGGGTTTTTCACCCTATGCAGTTGTAGCCATTCCCAGTAGATCTTGGCCAGGAATCGCCACCAGTGCACGCCGCCGCTGCTGAGTGAAGCGTAGATCTGATTGCGCCACCACAAAGAGCCACCACAGCAGCCCCCGAGCGGATGCGCGTGAAGACACCGTGCACTTGGAGAATGAAGCCTTCTCCGTCGAAGACCGCGAAGGCCGCCCGCGAGAAGAAGAGGGGCCGTGAGGAGGCCGCCGGATCTACCGCAGGGACATCACCGCCGGTATCCCCGCCGCGGCTAGATCCAAACCGCGAGTGGAAAAAGTCCAAGGCGAAGACCGAAGACTTGCTCACCCTGCTGAACAGTGGATTCCTTCGCGAGAAGGAGGTGGACATGTGGAGGGCCGCCGCCGGGGTCCGTACACCATGGAGAACAATGCGAGATGAGATCCCAATGTTCGCGAGGTTCACGAAGCGCGGACTCTCTCTCCCGGCGAGCGACTTCTTCAAGGGGCTCATGGGGTACTACGACATCAAGTACCTCAACCTCAACCCCAATGGTATCTTCCACACCGCTTGTCTTCGTACATTTCGCGAAGCCTTTCGGGGATCAAGCCCCATTGGATTTTGTTCGGAAATTCTTCCGGGTGAAGCCGCAACCCAGCGCCGAAGACCCCGCGGGTAGTCGGAGGAGCGGGGATCCGGATGAGGGAGGACGCCGCCGAGCGATACCTCTCGTACAAGCTCATAGACTCCAACCGGACTAGAAGGTCAAATGGTTCTACATCACGAACCACCATCCGGAGCTGCCGAAGCCGAGCGGGAAGCGACCCAAACATCGCCGTTGGTGGAACACGGAGCCGACGGTGCGGAAGGGATCTAACCGCCCGAGTTGTTGGCGCGGATCAAGGCGCTGAGGGAAGCCGGGCTGAGGGCCGAGCACGTGGCCTTCAGCTTCATGAAGCGCAGGGTGCAGCCACTGATGGCTCGCAACACCCTGGGGTATGAGTACACCGGCGACAACGACACGTCGCGGATGCCTGGAGACGAAGTCGACGCCGACGACATTGTTGACAGGCCGACCCGGATCTTCAAGGACATGCCGCCGTACACGGCGTGCCCCGTACCGGAGTACTCCGCTGCGCGCCCACCAAAGGAGGTAAGTAGCCGCACCCACAGTCGAGTACCCATTACGCAAGAGTAGTCGAACTGATGAGTTGGTCTGTCTTGCAGGATGACTTGAAGAAGTTCGTCTCCGAGCCACCGTCGCCTCCTCAGCTAGTCGAGGTCCCAGAGGAGGGGAAAACCAAGGCCAAGGAGCGGCGAGAAGTTGGCGAAGGAGACGACACCGTTGTCGTGGAAGACACGTCCGACGAGGACGACGACGAAGAGACACGCGGAGACCGCTTTCGAGTTTGCGGTCGTGGTTTAGCCGTCCTGGCTTACCTCACGTCCCTCTCGTTCAGGATCGACCGACTAGCCTAGAGGCTAGTCTGCCCGCGCCACCGAGGAGACCACACAATGTGGTCCGGAAGCGTGTGACCAAGAGATTGAAAGTCACAGAGACCACGTCCCAGGAGGTAAGCCGTCTTGAGTAATGTAGTCGAGTACTGATGTCTCGAGTTCTCGTGTTGACGATGAAGTTTCCTTGCTTGCAGGAGTTGCCGCCTACGGAGCTCGTCGAGCAGGGCGACGAAAGCGAATGGGACACAGTGGGGGGGGGCCACTGGGAGTCGTAGCCCAGCCCCCACTGTCGAAGAACTCTTGGCGCAGATGGAGCGCCAGCCCCCAGCTGCTCAGGAGAGCACGGAACCCGCCACTGCTGCTGCGGAGGAGGCGCGAAGGGGCGGCGACCACGGAGGCGCGGAGGATGCACCGCCGAGGCCGGACTGGTAGACATTGCCAGCATCCTCGGCGCCCCAACCGTGACGGTAGTCCGGTCAAGCTCGTAAGTGTTGAATCTTCCCAAGCGGTACTTGATGTGGTAGTCGTACTTGATTGACAACCGGCTTGTGTACTGCAGAAATCGACGGATCCGTCCCGGGAAGGGGATGAACCCGCCGCGGCGGTGGCGGAAGAAGGAGTCGCGCCGCCCGCCGAGGAGTCCACTCCGCCCCTCGGGCGGAGCCCGAAGTGCCGGTCCACCGAGGCTACGCCGCCGCCGTGGCCGCATCATTGAAGGTGAGTACTCCGTTGAAGTCGAAGTGCCTTCGTAGAGTAGTCGTAGTCGTATGTTGACTGATACACTTGTCTTTCTGTCGACAGGTGCCGAGGCCGGGGGGAACGATATCCCATCGGCGGTGCCCGTAGAGGACGTGGCACCGGAGACTGAAGAGGCAGCCGTAGAAGCCTCTGAGCCGATGGAGGTGGCCGCCACGGAAGCCGCCGCGACGTCTGGAGGAGAGGAAGCCGCCACGCTGCCAGAACCCGCTCTGGAGGTGGTCGTCCACTCGCCGGAGATCCAAGACGCGGAGCCAATCCGCTCGGCGCCGATGACCGAAGCCGCTACGAGTAGTCGTGGCGGAATCGAGTTGTTGGTGGACGACTTGGTCGATCGGCAACGGTGCCTTGGCATCCGGAGGCGGTCCGCCAAGCCGAGCGATGGATGAAGGTGAGTAGCCAAGACTCTTGAGTAGTCAATCCTGTAGCGTTGAGTACCCATTTGATGTGAGTTGTCTGTGCAAGACATCGCTGAGAGGTCCCACCTAAAGTCGGGGATGTTTCAGGGGTACAACGACGCGGTGCTTCGGGCCGAGACGCTGGAGGACCAACTTGTGAAGTCCCGGAAGCACGCTACCGCCCTGCAGTCCAAGCTGGATACCGCCTTCGCCAAGTACCACAACGACATCCAGGAGATGCAGGCGAAGAGCGACGACTTGGTGCGGAAGAACAAGTCGCTCCGCAACAAGAACAAAGGTACACCACTTGTCTTGTTGAGTACTTGTTGGAGGTCGAGAGGTAGTCTAACCCGTTGTGCCTTGTTGTTTGCAGAGCTTGAGACTCGGGTAGAGCACCCGAAGACTTCGTAGACCGATCCGAAGAATCTCTTCTACGGGAGCGGGGAGGCCCGCCGTGTACCGGAGTTAGATTATAAGGAGCTTGCTTACGAGTGCGACAAGCACATGGAGCTCCATATTGCATCTCGACCGTGACCTCGTCAACCGCTACAAATCATTGCGTAAGCCGAACGAGGATTGTGAGAAGCTACGGGCCCAACTCAAGGAACTCGAGGAGGCCGCGCTCCCCATCGCGAGGCCGCCGGTGCCTCACCCCCGGCGGCCCTAAGATAGCGCCGCCGGTGGATCGGTTGAAGGAATCCCCCGGCCCGGCCGGCGGCCTACATGAAGCATCCGGCGAAGTCGATCCCGAACCGGGTGCTAGCCTTCATGAAGTCCTACTTCCCGAAGGCACCCATAGACGTAGTCGCCGGCGGACTAGCCACCAACCGCACCGACGAGCAATATGCGGAGTCGCCGGAGCGAGATGGCGCCCATTGCGGATCAAGTCACCGAAAAGCTTAATCTCCGGTAGTCATAGTTAGCTCATAGCAGTAGATGTACAAAAACAATTGTAATGAGATTGTTTAAGTATTAATGAAGAAAAGTTTCCATCAATGAGTACTCGTTGCCGGGATCTTGGAGTGCAGAGTCCCATCGTGGAGTTGTCGCGAGTAGTCGTACTCGGCAGTAGTAGTCCCGTTGAGGGAAGAAGACAGTAAAATAGTTGATGAACAATCAAACTTTATTACCGAAGAAGTACACCTAGGTGGCCGGGCCGTAGTTACGCAGTAGTCGCCGGGACCGGAGGCCGCCTACGGCTAAGTGGTGCTAGGGCGAGTAGCCGCTTACGACGAGAGATCCGCGAGGTAGTCGTATAGGCCGGATCTAGAAGTACATGATCTCTCGCAGACCGCCGCTAGAGTCCTTTGTCGCTCGTCGGAGCCCGGGATCCGTAGGTAGCCGCATCGGCCGGATTCTAGAGAGGAGTAGTCCCGAGACCGGTGCCCGGACCGGAGGCCGCTTACGCCGAAGGAGTAGTCCGAGGCCCGGAGCCCGGACCGGAGGCCGCTTACGGCGAAGGAGTCTTGGTGTAGTCCCGTAGACTTGAGCCCCGGGTAGTCGTGTAGACTAGGCGTAGAACCGACAAAGCCGGTCGACGTTCCACGAGTTGCGATGTCTTCGCCTTCAAGTGTCCGGAGGCCGTAGGAGCCCGGCCGGTCACCTTTGCGACCGTGAAGGGACCTTCCCGTGGGGGAGCCGAGCTTGTGTAGTCCTTTCGTGTTCGGGATGCGACGGAGGACGAGATCGCCGACGTTGAAGGAGCGTTCCTTGACATTGCGATCGTGGTAGCGTCGGATACCCTCCGGGTACCTTGCCGATTGGACGAGGGCGGCGCGGCCGAGCTTCTTCGAGTCCGTCAATGTCAACTCGTCCGTCGTCTTCGCAGACGCCTTCGTCGTAGTGCTCCACCGCCGGTGAGTCCCATATGACATCGGCGGGGAGGATTGCTTCGCAGCCGTAGGCCGGGAAGTATGGGGATTTCCCCGTTGGCTTGGAGGGCCGAGTACGTAGCCCCCGCAGTGCATTGGGTAGTTCCTTGATCCACTTGTCTCCTTTTGAGTTAGCGAGCGTCGTGTAGCCGCTTCTTGAGAGCGTCAAGCACCATCCCGTTGGCGCGCTCGACTTGTCCGTTGGCCCGAGGATGGGCAACCGAGACGTATCGGACGTCGATCCACTTGGTGAACTTGTCGATGGCCACCAATACTCGTTGAATCCACCGGCGCGGTTGGCGGTGGCCCAATCATGTCGAGCCCCCGGCGGGCGAAGGGCCGGGTTGGCGGTATGGTGACTAGCTTGTAGGCCGGGACGTGTTGCTGCTTGGCGAAGTGCGGCACCCTTGGCACCTTCGACGAGTTCTTCGGCGTCGCCCGCAGCCGTGGGCCGCAGAAAGCTCATCGGAAGGCCTTGCCGACCGGCGTGCGAGAGGACGAGTGGTTGCCGCGGATGCCCTTGTGGATCTCCTCCAAGATGTCCTTGCCTTCTTGTCCGGGGACGCACTTCATGAGTACTCCGAAGATGCATCCCATCCGTAAAGCTTGTCTCCGACGAGGACGTAAGACTTGGCGCGGCGGAGGAGCTACTCGGCCAAGTTCTTGTCCGAGGGGATCTTCTCGCTCGGCCGAGGTAGTCGATGAAGGGTTGCCTCCGGTCCACGTCGATCTTCATGACCTCCCCGGCCAGCCGTGGGATGCGCCGGGACAATGGTCGGTGGCGCCGGTTCCGGATGGATGGCGCGTGAAGCTCGTGGACGAAGACACCCGCCGGTACTTGAGCGCGAGTAGAGCCAAGCTTCGACAGACGTCCGCCGCAACGTTGTTGTCGCGGACGATGTGGTGGAACTCGAGACCATAGAACTTGTTCTCGAGCTTGCGGACTTCTAGGCGGTAGGTGTCCATGTTCTCCTTGTTGCGGTCCCGGACTTGTTGACTTGGTTGATGACCACCGCGGAGTCGGCGTAGACTAGTAGGCGCTTGATGCCCGGTGAAGCCGCGAGGCGGAGCCCGTGTAGTAGAGCTTCGTACTCGGCTTCGTTGTTTGAGACCTTCTAGAAGATCCGGGACGTACTTGAGTTGTTCGCCCGTTGGAGAGATCGGGGAGTACCCCCCGCACCCTCGCGCCCTCGAGGTTGAGTGAGGCGTCGAAGTACATCACCCAATGCTCGGTTGCTCGGTTGGAGTGGGTAGGCGATTCTCCCGCCACTCCGCCATGAAGTCGACTAGTGCTCGCGACTTGATGGTCGTGCGTGGCTTGAAGTCGATAGGTAGGGCGCCGAGTTCGACCGCCCACTTGGAGATTCTTCCGGTAGCATCTTGGTTCCGCAGATGTCGCCGAGCGGGTAGTCGGTGACGACGAGAGATCGAGTACTCCCGGAAGTAGTGTCGTAGCTTCCGCGAGGTGATGAGTACGTGTACGAAGCTTCGGACAGGGGCGATAGTGTGCCTTGGACTCTAACAGGACTCGCCGACGAAGTAGACCGGGCGGCCCCCGGACCGGATAGGCGTGACCGTTTTCCTACCACTCAATGATGATGGCAGATCGACCACATCGGTAGTCGCGAGCGAGATAGAGCAAGAGGGCGCTCGCCTTTGCGAGGAGCCGTGAGGACCGGTGGCTTCTATTGGAAGTCCTTGAGCCGGGCAAGGGCTTGGTCCCCTCCGGAGTCCACACGAACTTCTCTTGGTGCTTGAGTAGTTTGAAGAAGGGGAGCCCCCGTTCTCCAAGCTTCGAGATGAATCGTTCAAGGCCGCCATGCACCCGTCGGCTTCCGGACGTCTTTGATGCACGTGGGAGCTTTCATGCCGGTGATGGCGAGAGATCTTCTCGGGATTGGCTTCGATGCCGCGGCGGGCGATGATGAAGTCGAGTAGTTTGCCCGAAGGTACGCCGAAGACGCACTTGTTCGGGTTGAGCTTCCGGCGGTACTCGCGCGAGGGATGCGAAAGTCTCTTCAAGATCGTCGATGAGGGTGCTTTGGAGTTTCGGTCTTGACGACCACGTCATCCACGTAGGCTTCGACGTTCTTGTTGAGTTGCTCTTGAAGCGAGCCCGGATATCTCGTTGGTATGTGGCGTCGGCGTTCTTCAACCCGAAGGACATGGTCGTGTAGCAAGACGCGCCAAACGGGGTGATGAACGCGGTCTTCTCCTCGGTCTTCTTCCTTGATCGCGATCCGGTGGTACCCGGAGTAGCGATCGAGGAAGCGAGCGGTCGCGACCGCCGTGGAGTCTATGACTTGGTCAATCCGCGGCAACCCGAAGGGGTCCTTGAGGCATTGCTTGTTGAGATCGGTGTAGTCGACGCACATCCTCCACTCGTTCGAATTCCTTTTGCGGACGAGGACGTGGTTGGCGAGCCACTCGGGATGGAAGACTTCTCCGATGAAGCCGGCCGCGAGTAGTTTGGCGAGTTCCTTCTTGATGGCATCCCGTACTGTCGTTGGCGAAACGACGGAGGTGTTGTCGCTTGGGGGTAGCTTTAGGGTCGACGTTGAGGCGGTGCTCGATCAACTCCCCGGGCACTCCCCGGCATGTCCGCCGGCTTCCACGTGAAGATGCCGCGGTTAGCCGGAGGAAGTTGACGAGCGCGTCTTCCTATTTGGGGTCGAGGCCGGCCCCGATGGTGGTGGTCTTCTTCTTGCGCTCGTCCCGAGATTGATCGTCTTGACCGAACCTCCTCGACCGGGCGAGGCTTGTTGGCTTTGTCTGACTTCTCAGGGATGTCGAGTTCACTTGGGGCAAGCTTCTTCGACGCGGCGTAGACCTCCATCATTGCGTTGGGTACTTGATTTGTGGAGGCGATCTCCACGGCTTCGGTGTCGCAGTCGTGCGAGATCTTCAAGTCCCCTTGGAGCGAGAGTACACTGGCCGGGTGTGACAACCCGCCCGGAAAATACCGGGTACTATTGCCTAAGACCGGTCCACTTTGGTCATTAAGCCTGTAGTAAAGTATTATCCTGTCGTTGGTTGCCGGGTTAACGCCCGTAAATCACTTGAACATCGAACGAGAGGATCGACACATGCATTAAAACTCACGCGAAGGCGAGTCCGAGTACAACGTGAATTAAACATTTCATTACAAACCATTGTTCATGGCATAAGATAAAAGTTTCGAGTTCGAAAATACGACGGAATAATTTAAACTAGCGGAACGGTGAACATCACGGAGGCCGTCCGTGATGTCATCACTTGTCGTCACCCTTCGATCAAGCACACCCGCAACAACATTTTTAAAGCAAGACCGAGTATACTAATACTCGGCAAGACTTAACCGTCGGGTGATGACTACATCACCAACCTCTAGACATGAAAGGCTTTTGGCCGGTGGAGTTTCTTTTGCTTTGGAAAGCTACTAAGAGTGGATCCTTACTTTCAATCTTTTAGCACAGGTTCTAGTTGATTACCATTTCTAATTGTGCCAACTAATTCACTCAAAATTTGACAAGCAATTAATTCATCCAACCATATTTCTCGAGTTCCATCATTATGGGATATCATGGCCAGTAGAATAAGCAGTCTCGGATAACGGTGAGAGGCCGACAATCGATTGATTTAAACCTTGCAAGGTAGACCCAAACACACGGTCGGCTGCCCCCGCGAGGACAACTCCCCAGGCCGTCCCCATAAATCTTCGGGTTGGGATCGAATCTTACAGTCCCTGGTGCAGGCTATCCGGCATACCCCGCGAGATACCCGGAGTCACCATACACCACCCTTTCCGGTAGCTAGCCGGTAAGGAGATTTCTCAAGAGTAGTAATAGTAAGATCCCGTGCCGCCTCATTAAGGTACTAGGCTTACCGGCCCCATAACCGGCATGTGCTTAGTACGTTCAAAAGCTTAGCCCACATGCCCACTGGACCGGAGCCCAATCCCATGCTCTTACCACATGAGCGATCCATTTAAGGATATCTTATGATTCCTATCTAGGAACCTATTCTCGCGAGTGACAAACATCACTCGACTTCTATCGGTCCTATAGCATAGCGACTATCGACCTAGCATACTAGTGAAAGAGCATAGGTACCTAAGGATCATGCATCTAGGGTTTCAAATCAATTCTCGAAACGTAAGTGCACAATCATTGCAAACATAATTGCATAATTTTAAAAGACGGGGTTAATGATCCGGGGCTTGCCTTCGGCCGGCAAGGTTGGCCTTGGGCCCTTCGGGACCGGGGTCCGGGTCTTGAGCTACGTTCACGCTCGGCGGCTCTTGGTCGGCACCTTCGTCTCCTCCTTCCGCACGAGCGTACGTCTATCGGCGGAAAGATCTACACGAAGATGCAAATGCAAGATTTATTCGACGGTTTATACTTTAATTACTTACGAATCATTTTGACAATCAAGGGGTGTATTCGTTAGGCACATTCACCTAGATAAGAATACATTCAAGATACTCTTCCATAAAGGAGTAATATGCAACTCTTTATTAATTATTCTTTTTGATGGTGATTGTGTACATATGTATGTACATAATTTAATTTAATTCCATCAACAGTAGTGGGTAGGTACGTCTAACCTTTTTAACATGATTTGCAACCACACTCAAGTTACATGGGTGGTTGGGTGATTACTCTTTATGGCACAATTGAATAAAGGTTTCTTTATACTTGTTATTTCATGTTAAAGCTTTTAATAATTTTCCTCTCACAAGTAAAGGAATAAATGATATTTTTATCCTTGAATTAATTTCTTATCAACATCTAGAATTAATTATTTTTTTAATGGAATTAGATAATATCTTCAAAAAGGAAAAGCATTAACTAAGGCTTTTTCTTTATTTAATTTCCCTTTAATAGAAAAAGGGCTTTTAAGCTTTTTCTTAAGCAATTAAATTACCAAAAATTAAGGTAGTGTTCCTTAAGCCTACTAGCATCTATACTGGTCCATTGGACCCACATGTAAGTGTTGGAGGCTAGGAAATTAAATATTATGGAAAATAACAAAGGTTATCTAGTGATTCGAGTTTAAATGCATATAAAAGTAATTAAGCATCCAAATGACCTAGAATTTCTTGTGGATGTTCTCTGGTCATAAACAAGCTTAGAAAACCAACATGTTCACATGGAACCTCTACTGATCTTGTTTTATTAATTTACCAAGGAAAACATGCATAAATCAAGAATATTTATTTATGTTCGTCCCAAATTCATGATTAATTCACAAGATGTGCCTCTTGGTATTACAAGACAGTGTGCACAAGTTGGGCTCAAGAACATAAATATAATTAACATGAAAAATCATTTATACAGTTCTGCCGAGATAGAAAAACATTTTTATAAAACTATTTACATGATAACTTTGTGCCATTTTTCGCATAGGAGCTATTCATGACCTAACACACAACATATCCAAAAATTATCTACAGAGGTCCTATGGTTTTTGAGTTATTTCAGATCTAGGGTTTTCAGATTTGTATTTTTCATGCAAAAATTAAAAGGAATTAGCTCAGGCTAGAATAACAAAAGTTGTAGTATAATTCACCATGGATCCAAAAAAATTGGTTTCACAATCTTCTGAATTTTCTGTGATTTTCTACACAATTTACAAGATCCAGCAATTCAATTTAACTATTGGAGTTTACCTTTTGCGAATAGGACCCCGGAAAGGTTTTGGCTTTTGCAATGTCACCCCTATGGCGGCCGGCCGGCGCGGGCTTGCCAATTCCGGCGAGCTCGCCGGCGCTTGCGGCCGGGGAAGGGGTGGAGGAGGGCCTACGGATCTCTAGGGTTGGATTTGTCCCGGGTTTTGGGGGGGGGGCGGCTTGGCGGGGCGCGGGCTCCGCGGCGGCGGCCGGCGGCCGGCGGCGCGCGGCGGGTTCCGGCGAGATGAGGGCGCGGTCGGGGCACGAGTGGCTTGGGGGGGGCTTTGGCGGTGTAGGAGAAGGCGGTAGCCGGTGTGCGGGGCGCGCAACCGACCGGAGCGGGGAGCTCGCCGCGGCCGCCGACCGGGACGCCGGCGGCGGCTGCGCGCGCGGCGCGGGAGGGGCGCGGCGCCGCGTGGCCGGGGACGGCGACCGTTTTAAAGGGCGCACGAGCCGGACACGGCGGAGCCGGCGGTGCGGGCGGGGTACGGCGGAGCCGGGGCGGTGGCCGTACTACGGCGGCGGGGGCGGTACGGTGGCGGGACTCCCTAGGGCGCGGGCGGGGGGGGGCTCCCTCGGTGTGTGCGCCACCTTGGGATGGAGCGAGTGCATCGGGAAGGCGCGGGCGGCGCGTGGACCGAGGCACGGCGGAGGGGGAGAACGAGGCGGTGGCGCGCGCGGCGCGACGTGGAGCGCCGGACGCCCGAATTCTTTCCGAGTAGCCCCGTTCAAGCACGTGTTTCTCCCAAAAATTGAATAAAAGTGCTCAAACCAATGAATAGGAAAGTTGTAGATCTAGCTACCCTTTACAACTTTCAAAAAGGTCCTATAGTGTTTTTCTCAACAGATTTTGCAGGAACGCCGTGCCAACTTTGAATGTCGACACGTTCTGGAAAACAGGAAAATCTGTTTTGCAAGGGGTTTTTCACAATTTTCCTCTCCAAATTTGAAATGCCAATCTACATGAAAGTTGTGTCCCTCAACAAGATGGACAACTTTCATAAAGGTAGATTTTGGAGTGTTTAGGTGAATTTTGGGGAACGCGGCAAAAGTTCCGGACGACATTCGCTGACGTCAACGGTTAAGCGGGGTTTGACCGTGCCTTTGACCAAGGGTTGACTACGGGTGGTTGTAGGCTTGGTCAAGGGGTTTATCGGGGTTCATTGGCCAGGTTTTCGGGTGATGACCCAAGTTGACCTAGGTTTGACCGGGGTTTGACCGGTTTGACCCGCCGATCCGGTCATTAGTGTTAATGACGGCAATTAAAAACCCGGGGCGTCACGGTCTACCCCCCTTAAGAAGAATCTCGTCCCGAGATTCGAATTTACAAGGGAAGGGGAGAGATGATTCGGATAGAGGTGTTACCCATGAAATTCGATTGGCTTTGCTCCACTTGAGGGCTTGGCTCGTTGTCGTTGATAGCGGATCCGGGTTCCGCTTCTGCCGCCGGGGCTTCGTCGTCCGGGGTTCGGGCACTTATTGGCAAAATGCCCGGGCTGTCTACAATTGTAGCATAACCGGGGAGGAAGATCCTTGGGTGTGGGGATCGGTTGCTGGGCTTCCTGGATAAGGCGAAGCCTCTTTCTCTCCTTTTTCTTTGCCCTTTTTGTGGTTCGTGAAGATTTTTCACTAGCAGGGAGTTGAGTGGCACTATTAGGGTTACAGCTTCGTTTGCCCTCATGCGGACAAGTCTCCGTACAGGTAATTTCCCACTCACTTACGTCTATCTCGCGATAATACTCGCTTGTTGCCTCGGATTGCATCCTCTTCTCGCTCTAAGATCCATTGGTAGTCGAGAAGGTGGTAATATGGATTCGGAGGCTTGGGGTTGATCTTGACTAACATACTCCTCCAACAAATTGAACAAACAGGCTTGTTCGACCATAGAGATGGATAGAGACCGAGAGAGACTCGTTCGCAAATTATTCGATATGGTTTCCCATAACGTCCTTTGATGATATCGTGCACTATCCGATTCGGCACGGAATTCCCGCCCTTCTAGAAGTTGGGTTGCACCGACAATGGTGTTTATATCCCTCCGGGTGGGTACTTCGGGTGAACGGGGTTTGGAAGGTTGAAGCTTCGATTGCATCGGTGGCATTTGTTGTAGCTGTTGAGCCATTTGCTGTTGTGTCTGCAGGAGTTGGCACAACACTTCGGTATGTGCTGCTATGAAAGCTTCGGTCAACATCGTGGGCAGCGGTTGCGTAAGGTCGCCACTACCCGATGCGTCAAAACCATTGGGGTTATTCCATGCCGGTCGGAACATCTGAAATTTAAGTCCCTAATTAGCACATGCTCGGAGTCTCACCCATAAGCTTATAATTCGAACATATTCTACGAGACTCATTCATGGTAAGCAATGCAAACCGGACATCCAAAAGTCACAGACTCAACTCGGCAAAGCTGGGTCCACACATCTCGTGATTGAGAAATGCGAGATGGAACAAAAGGTACAAGGTGCTTTTCCCTACTACCTCATCGCCGTTCATGAGGAAGCGGACGATGAATGTGCACATGCACAACTAAAAGCGGACATAATCCTCCTACGATACGAGGTACATCCCTAACAATGTCCAACGAACGACTCGAGCTCTCCCGAAGACGGAGTCATGGGTGGCGGCTTGGATTGATTTCGCCTTCGGTCCACTTCGAGCTTCTTCTTGACGTCGGAAATGAGGACGGAGGACGGTGCACTCGGGAAGATCGAAGTAGGCCGGGAGATATGCTTTGGTGGCAAGTAGCCAAGCTAACTAGGAGAAGAACAAGAACAGCGATACTGCCGAGCTCTGATGGAAATGGAGCTTTCGTATCGGCGGTTCCGAGTAAAAGGTTCCATTTTATAGCCGATGCGGGGCTGTAACGGTCAGTTGACCCAGTCGGGTATCTGGTGTGGACAACACGGGGCTCAACAAGGTCGGCTCACGCGATTACGGCGTCGCGAATATGGTTGCGGAAATTGAGGGTAGAGCGACGTCATGGTGTCGTACGGTCGTGACGCCGATGACGACGGGGCTCAACGGTCTAAATAATCGACCGTAACGGGGAGCGAAACGAGAAAAGCTCGGTGTACGATGCTTTACATTTGCGATAGCAACGCGAGAGGAGCGTAGCATAAGGCTTCGATCGGTCCCGGGCGTACTTCCTCGTTTGATTTGAGAATTGGAAAGTTAAGAGCACGGACCAAGAACGAATACACGATGGATGACCTCTCCATGTTGACTATTCGAGAACCTTGACTGCTCAAGAGAAAAGTTTCTACTTCTGCTGTTTTCCACTTGGCTAGCGGAAAAAGGAATCGACGCTGCAAGATCGTCAAGATTCACGGCAAGGGACCAATTGGTCACGGATTCCCAATAGACCATTTACCAGGAAAGAAGGTTAAAGATAGATTTCCACAATTCATGTACGAAAGGTGACATCAAGTGGGAACTTCAAGGAATAATCTTGCTCACACCTTTACTTATTTCGCAAATTTCGAGGTTTTGACAACTCGTTATTTTGAAAGCGTAACACTTTTCAAAATTGACGTGATGCGGTATGGTGCTCATGATGCACGTTAGAATGACTCGGTTACCCATATGCGTTGATGATTGGAAATGCAATCGATAATAGGGAGGGGATCGTTTGACGAGTTGCTATCTCACAACCAAGATACCTAGTGCGCTCCTAGTGGCGGTCGTGTGGCTGCAAAGACACATGATACCCTAGGTTCCGTCGCGGCACCTTAGACTATGGGGAACAACATCACCAAACAAGAGGTAGGGTAGGGGTACGGAGTTTCATGCGAATGCACGTTAGTATACCCATGCTTCCCAAATGCACATGCTATGCAGCGCATGCTCAAAAGCCACATTTAATTTAAATCACAAGGTTTGAGCAAGACCGAAAAGAACAAGTTCAGGATTTAGGAATCGATTGGATCCTGGATTGGCACAAAGTTCGTGGAGTACGGATCTTGATTGATCACAACTTAACATAAATAATGTCGTACGAACATCATTGCGGAAAACGATGTTTAATCAAGGCGAAGACATCGATGAGAGTTTTCGAATTACTAACAACATTTAGGATTACAAGGCGGACTAGCCGCAATGACAAGGTTTTCTAGTTCAACCGACGGCGATAGTTGACCAAAGTGGTCATGGTGCACTAGGATTCCTCACAACACCGCATTTTATTCTCGACGGACTAACTTCCAAAGGTGGAATCTTCCACTCGAAAGTTTACGGTGGCGAGGTCCGGACTCAATTCCGCATTCACCCTGGATATCTTCAACCTCTCCTTCTTGCGCCGGTCCGGGAATGACGGGTTCGGGGGTGGAACAACTAGAGCTTCCAATTGATTTTCTAGTTCAAGCATATACTTGATCGTTATGCTTGCAACAAGAAATTCCGCTCATGGATGATCTCGGTTAACTCTTGTATCTTTGCCTTGTCCTTGCGTCTTTCCTTCCTGAGAGTAGCGATCATCGCTCGGGCTTCCTTCAACGCTTGAGCCGAACACTCTACTTCCTTAACTTTGTATCTATAGATTTGGTGTCTATAGAATACGCTTTCTCCCACCATCCGCGGATAGGTGTCGTACATGGCTTCGAGAAGCGGACCGAGGTGACAAGATCGGGACTATAGTGAGAGTTGCTCGGGGTGGAAGGATAGTTTCTCGTTCACCACCGGTGCAATGTGTCGCTCGGGTACGGAATGACTTTAGCCGCAGAGTTGGCTATCTCGGTCGGGTGCTTTCCACGAAAGTGGTGAGTGCTTCGAGAGCAGCCTTCGCACCGTGTCGGACAAGTTTCTTCCATGTGCCGTACACTCCCACTCATCCCAAGCGAGATTGGTCGGGCACGTTGAAATCTTCACCTTCACTTCACAACAAAGGAGTTGGCCCGTGGTCATGATCTCACGTGTCGAGTACTCGGATAAGTGGTGTACCCAAAGCTCCTTAGGGTGTCCCACAAAAGTGCGGAAAACCACCCTCCTCGAGGTAGTCCACGAGAGTCCATGATTCCACATCGCCCAACGTAGAGCCGGCGTTGTCCATCCGACATACGACAAAAGTGAGAATCGGGCGGGTGCGAGTGTACAAAAGTAACTCGATCCACGAATTGGGTAAGGGTCAAGGTATGGGGTAACTATGCATACTTAAATGCCATCGTATGCCGAGCTCGAACGAGCGGCATACCAACGATACCGTCCGGCAATTGGAGACCGAACATCCTACTCAAACCGAGTTCAACATTTCCCCAATTGGAGTAGCAACTTGGCGAGGTTAAGAAACTTAAGTTGGGTACTCAAGGTTGAGCTAAGGAATTCGAAAGGTGCTGAACCAAGCAAGGTTCAAGGTTCTAAAGGAATGGCAACAAGGTTGACTTCCAAGCATAGCTTGCGGTAGGCCGGGGTATGATCACGAGCGGGGGCTAGCGGATCGGGATTAGATTGGAGCAACCTAGGTTAGGATCATCTCGACGAAAGGTTCTTGGGCAAGAACAGCAATTTAAGCAACAAATCTATTAAATTTAAGCAAGACACACACCTACACCTAAAGAGGCTAAACGGAACAAAGCATCTTGTTACTATTTTACCTTTGAGAGCACAAAAACGGACATGAGTTCGGTTTAGGTTCTTTCTCGATTTTTAACATGATGCAAGACGTCCTATTCGTCCTCACAAGGCGATCAAGCCAAACTTCGGAGTTAGCGCCGGTGGCATGGCACATACACGTATCTCCCTATAATAACTAGTCGAGATCTAGTCGATGCTTACTTAGCGAACTTACGAACGAGGTTAGTGTACCCGCGAAGATCACAGAACACATCGAACCTTTCATGCCGGCACTCATGAAAGCGTCCACATACATTACCGTTCACTATAGAAACGGCATCCATGCGTTAAGCCGCTGCATGGACAGCGTCCAACCTCGGACATCCTCCGTTTGAATGGAGTATATCCTTGCCTCGCATGAGCGACATGCGGAATGCTCACGTATGAAACACGTGGCGAGACACAACTTACAACCAGACGCGAAGATGGGATCCGTGGAATGGATCACTCCATCAACCCTCGCAATTCCCGTGATGCGGAACAGCACACGTATAAAACACGTGGCTCCTAGTTTGGTTGTGCGAGAAAGTAAGTCTGACATAAAGTAATGTGCTGGGAGTTAGCAAAATAAACCATAGATTAATAAGCCACCTGAAAGAAACCAAAAATTCCCTCTAGGGCCTCTCGGACTAGTTTATCCTTAACGGACCAACGTGTTTTACAAATCAACAATCTTGGCAAATTTTTATTCAAAAATCATGTGACTAGAGTTGTTAGTTAAACTCTGGTGCATGCAGTCGCTCTGATACCAGCTGTGACAACCCGCCCAGGAAAATACCGTACTATTGCCTAAGACCGGTCCACTTTGGTCATTAAGCTGTAGTAAAGTATCATCCTGTCGTTGGTTGCCGGGTTAACGCCCGGTAAATCACTTGAACATCGAACAGAGGATCGACACATGCATTAAAACTCACGCGAAGGCGAGTCCAGAGTACAACGTGAATTAAACATTTCATTACAAACCATTGTTCATGGCATAAGATAAAAGTTTCAGAGTTCGAAAATACAGCGGAATAATTTAAACTAGCGGAACGGTGAACATCACAGGAGGCCGTCCGTGATGTCATCACTTGTCGTCACCCTTCTGATCAAGCACACCTGCAACAACATTTTTAAAGCAAGACTGAGTATACTAATACTCAGCAAGACTTAACCGTCGGGTGATGACTACATCACCAACCTCTAGACATGAAAGGCTTTTGGCCGGTGGAGTTTCTTTTGCTGGAAAGCTACTAAGAGTGGATCCTTACTTTCAATCTTTTATCACGGTTCTAGTTGATTACCATTTCTAATTGTGCCAACTAATTCAATCAAAATTTGACAAGCAATTAATTCATCCAACCATATTTCTCGAGTTCCATCATTATGGGATATCATGGCCGATAGAATAAGCGCGTCTCGGATAACGGTGAGAGGCCGACAATCGATTGATTTAAACCTTGCAAGGTAGACCCAAACACACGGTCGGCTGCCCCCGCGAGGACAACACCCCGTGTCGTCCCCATAAATCTTCGGGTTGGGATCGAATCTTACGGTCCCCGGTGCGGGCTATCCGCATACCCCGCGAGATACCGGAGTCACCATACACCATCCTTTCCCCGTAGCTAGCCGTAAGGAAATTTCTCAAGAGTAGTAATAGTAAGATCCCGTGCCGCCTCATTAAGGTACTAGGCTTACCGGCCCCATAATCGGCATGTGCTTAGTACGTTCAAAAGCTTAGCCCACATGCCCACCGGACCGGATCCCAATCCCATGCTCTTACCACATGAGCGATCCATTTAAGGATATCTTATGATTCCTATCTAGGAACCTATTCTCGCGAGTGACGAACATCACTCGACTTCTATCGGTCCTATAGCATAGCAAAGCCTATCGACCTAGCATACTAGTGAAAGAGCATAGGTACCTAAGGATCATGCATCTAGGGTTTCAAATCAATTCCCCGAAACGTAAGTGCACAATCATTGCAAACATAATTGCATAATTTTAAAAGACGGGGTTAATGATCCGGGGCTTGCCTTCGGCCGGCAAGGTTGGCCTTGGGCCCTTCCGGACCGGGGTCCGGGTCTTGAGCTACGTTCACGCTCGGCGGCTCTTGGTCGGCACCTTCGTCTCCTCCTTCCGCACGAGCGTACGTCTATCGGCGGAAAGATCTACACGAAGATGCAAATGCAAGATTTATTCGACGGTTTATACTTTAATTACTTACGAATCATTTTGACAATCAAGGGGTGTATTCGTTAGGCACATTCACCTAGATAAGAATACATTCAGCATACTCTTCCATAAAGGAGTAATATGCAACTCTTTATTAATTATTCTTTTTGATGGTGACTGTGTACATATGTATGTACATAATTTAATTTAATTCCATCAACGTAGTGGGTAGGTACGTCTAACCTTTTTAACATGATTTGCAACCACACTCAAGTTACATGGGTGGTTGGGTGATTACTCTTTATGGCACAATTGAATAAAGGTTTCTTTATACTTGTTATTTCATGTTAAAGCTTTTAATAATTTTCCTCTCACAAGTAAAGGAATAAATGATATTTTTATCCTTGAATTAATTTCTTATCAACATCTAGAATTAATTATTTTTTTAATGGAATTAGATAATATCTTCAAAAAGGAAAAGCATTAACTAAGGCTTTTTCTTTATTTAATTTCCCTTTAATAGAAAAAGGGCTTTTAAGCTTTTTCTTAAGCAATTAAATTACCAAAAATTAAGGTAGTGTTCCTTAAGCCTACTAGCATCTATACTGGTCCATTGGACCCACATGTAAGTGTTGGAGGCTAGGAAATTAAATATTATGGAAAATAACAAAGGTTATCTAGTGATTCGGTTTAAATGCATATAAAAGTAATTAAGCATCCAAATGACCTAGAATTTCTTGTGGATGTTCTCTGGTCATAAACAAGCTTAGAAAACCAACATGTTCACATGGAACCTCTACTGATCTTGTTTTATTAATTTACCAAGGAAAACATGCATAAATCAAGAATATTTATTTATGTTCGTCCCAAATTCATGATTAATTCACAAGATGTGCCTCTTGGTATTACAAGACAGTGTGCACAAGTTGGGCTCAAGAACATAAATATAATTAACATGAAAAATCATTTATACAGTTCCGCCGAGATAGAAAAACATTTTTATAAAACTATTTACATGATAACTTTGTGCCATTTTTCGCATAGGAGCTATTCATGACCTAACACACAACATATCCAAAAATTATCTACAGAGGTCCTATGGTTTTTGAGTTATTTCAGATCTAGGGTTTTCAGATTTGTATTTTTCATGCAAAAATTAAAAGGAATTAGCTCAGGCTAGAATAACAAAAGTTGTAGTATAATTCACCATGGATCCAAAAAAATTGGTTTCACAATCTTCTGAATTTTCTGTGATTTTCTACACAATTTACAAGATCCAGCAATTCAATTTAACTATTGGAGTTTACCTTTTGCGAATAGGACCCCGGAAAGGTTTTGGCTTTTGCAATGTCACCCCTATGGCGGCCGGCCGGCGCGGGCTTGCCAATTCCGGCGAGCTCGCCGGCGCTTGCGGCCGGGGAAGGGGTGGAGGAGGGGCCTACGGATCTCTAGGGTTGGATTTGTGCCGGTTTTTGGGGGGGGGGGGGGCTTGGCCGGAGCGCGGGCTCGCGGCGGCGGCCGGCGGCCGGCGGCGCGCGGCGGGTTCCGGCGAGATGAGGGCGCGGTCGGGGCACGAGTGGCTTGGGGGGGCTTTGGCGGGTGTAGGAGAAGGCGGTAGCCGGTTGTGCGGGGGCGCGCAACCGACCGGAGCGGGGAGCTCGCCGCGGCGGCCGACCGAGACGCCGGCGGCGGCTGCGCGCGGCGGGGAGGGGTGCGGCGGCTGCGTGGCCGGGGACGACGACCGTTTTAAAGGGCGCACGAGCCGGACACGGCGGAGCCGGCGGTGCGGGCGGGGGTACGGCGGAGCGGCGGTGGCCGTACTACGGCGGCCGGGGGGCGGTACGGTGGCGGGACTCCCTAGGGCGCGGGCGGGGGGGGGGGCTCCCTCGGTGTGTGCGCCACCTTGGGATGGAGCGAGTGCATCGGGAAGGCGCGGGCGGCGCGTGGACCGAGGCACGGCGGAGGGGGGAGAACGAGGCGGTGGCGCGCGCGGCGCGGCGTGGAGCGCCGGACGCCCGAATTCTTTCCGAGTAGCCCCGTTCAAGCACGTGTTTCTCCCAAAAATTGAATAAAAGTGCACAAGGCAATGAATAGGAAAGTTGTAGATCTAGCTACCCTCTACAACTTTCAAAAAGGTCCTATAGTGTTTTTCTCAACGGATTTTGCGAGAACGCCGTGCCAACTTTGAATGTCGACACGTTCGGAAAACGGAAAAATTTGTTTTGCAAGGGGTTTTTCACAATTTTCCTCTCCAAATTTGAAATGCCAATCTACATGAAAGTTGTGTCCCTCAACAAGATGGACAACTTTCATAAAGGTAGATTTTGGAGTGTTTAGGTGAATTTTGGGGAACGCGGCAAAAGTTCGGACGACATTCGGCGACGTCAACGGTTAAGCGGGGGTTTGACCGTGTCTTTGACCAAGGGTTGACTACGGGTGGTTGTAGGCTTGGTCAAGGGGTTCATCGGGGTTCATTGACGAGGTTTTCGGGTGATGACCCGGGTTGACCTAGGTTTGACCGGGGTTTGACCGGTTTGACCGGCCGATCCGGTCATTAGTGTTAATGACGGTAATTAAAAACCTGGGGCGTCACAGTCTACCCCCCTTAAGAAGAATCTCGTCCCGAGATTCGAATTTACAAGGGAAGGGGAGAGATGATTCTGGATAGAGGTGTTACCCATGAAATTCAGTTGGCTTTGCTCCACTTGAGGGCTTGGCTCGTTGTCGTTGATAGCAGATCCGGGGTTCTGCTTCTGCTGCTGGGGCTTCTGCTGTCTGGGGTTCGGGCACTTACTGGCAAAATGCCCGGGCTGTCTACAATTGTAGCACAACCGGGGAGGAAGGTCTTTAGGTTTGGGGATCGGTTCTTCCGGGCTTCTCGGATAAGGCGGAGCCTCTTTCTCTCCTTTTTCTTTGCCCTCTTCGTGGTTCGCGAAGATTTTTCACTAGCAGGGAGTTGAGTGGCACTACTAGGGTTACAGCTTAGTTTGCCCTCACGCGGACAAGTCTCCGTACTGGTAATTTCCCACTCACTTACATCTATCTCAGATAATACTCGCTTGTTGCCTCGGATTGCATCCTCTTCTGCTCTAAGATCCATTGGTAGTCGAGAAGGTGGTAATATGGATTCGGAGGCTTGGGGTTGATCTTGACTAACATACTCCTCCAACAAATTGAACAAACGGGCTTGTTCGACCATAGAGATGGATAGAGACCGAGAGAGACTGTACGCCAAATTATTCGATATGGTTTCCCATAACGTCCTTTGATGATATCGTGCACTATCTGATTCAGCACGGAATTCTGCCCTTCTAGAAGTTGGGTTGCACCGACAATGGTGATTATATCCCTCTGGGTGGGTACTTCGGGTGAACAGGGTTTGGAAGGTTGAAGCTTCGATTGCATCGGTGGCATTTGTTGTAGTTGTTGAGCCATTTGTTGTTGTGTCTGCAGGAGTTGACACAACACTTCGGTATGTGCTGCTATGAAGGCTTCGGTCAACATCGTGGGCGGCGGTTGCGTAAAGTCGCCACTACCCGATGCATCAAAACCATTGGGGTTATTCCATGCCGGTTGGAACATCTGAAATTTAAGTCCCTAATTAGCACATGCTCGGAGTCTCACCCATAAGCTTATAATTCGAACATATTCTACGAGACTCATTCATGGTAAGCAATGCAAACCGGACATCCAAAAGTCACAGACTCAACTCGGCAAAGCTGGGTCCACACATCTCGTGATTGAGAAATGCAGATGGAACAAAAGGTACAAGGTGCTTTTCCTTACTACCTCATCGCCGTTCATGAGGAAGCGGACGATGAATGTGCACATGCACAGCTAAAAGTAGACATAATCCTCCTACGATACAGAGGTACATCCCTAACAATGTCCAACAGAACGACTCGAGCTCTCCCGAAGACGGAGTCATGGGTGGCAGCTTGGATTGATTTCTGCTTTCTGTCTAATCCGAACTTCTTCTTGACGTCGGAAATGAAGACGGAGAACAGTTTGCTCGGGAAGATCGAAGTAGCTGGGAGATATGCTTTGGTGGAAAGTAGCCAAGCTAACTAGGAGAAGAACAAGAACAGCGATACTGCCGAGTTCTGATGGAAATGGAGCTTTCGTATCGGCGGTTCCGAGTAAAAGGTTCCATTTTATAGCCGATGCGGGGCTGTAACGGTCAGTTGACCCAGTCGGGTATCTGGTGTGGACAACACGGGGCTCAACAAGGTCGGCTCACGCGATTACGGCGTCGCGAATATGGTTGCGGAAATTGAGGGTAGAGCGACGTCATGGTGTCGTACGGTCGTGACGCCGATGACGACGGGGCTCAACGGTCTAAATAATCGACCGTAACGGGGAGCGAAACGAGAAAAGCTCGGTGTACGATGCTTTACATTTGCGATAGCAACGCAGAGGAGCGTAGCATAAGGCTTCGATCGGTCCCGGGCGTACTTTCCTTGTTTGATGTGAGAGTTGGAAGGTTAAGAGCACGGACCAAGAACGAATACATGATGGATGACCTCTCCAAGTTGACTATTCGAGAACCTTGACCGCTCAAGAGAAAAGTTTCTACTTCTCCGCCGTTTTCCACTTGGCTAGCAGGAAAGGAATTTTTGCTACAAGATCGTCAAGATTCACGGCAAGGGACCAATTGGTCAAGGATTCCCAATAGGCCATTTACCAGGAAAGAAGGTTAAAGATAGATTTCCACAAACTCATGTACGAAAGGTGACATCAAGTGGGAACTTCAAGGAATAATCTTGCTCACACCTTTACTTATTTTGCAAATTTCGAGGTTTTGACAACTCGTTGTTTTGAAAGTGTAACACTTTTCAAAATTGACGCGATGCGATATGGTGCTCATGATGCACGTTAGAATGACTCGGTTACCCATATGCGTTGATGATTGGAAATGCAATCGATAATAGGGAGGGGATACGTTTGACGAGTTGCTATCTCACAACCAAGATACCTAGTGCGCTCCTAGTGGCGCTCGTGTGGCTGCGCAAAGACACACGATACCCTAGGTTTCGTCGCGGCACCTTTGACTATGGGGTAACAACATCACCAAACGAGAGAGGTAGGGTAAGGGTATGGAGATTCATGCGAATGCATGTTAGTATACCCATGCTTCCCAAATGCACATGCTATGTAGCGCATGCTCAAAAGCCACATTTTAAATTTAAATCACAAGTTTGGAGCAAGACCGAAAAGAACAAGTTAAGGATTTAGGAATCAATTGGATCCTGGATTGGCACAAAGTTCGTGGAGTACGGATCTTGCTTGATCACAACTTAACATAAATCATGCCTTTCGAACATCATTGCGGAAAAGGATGTTTAATCAAGGCAGTACATCGATGAGAGTTTTCGAAATTACCAACAACATTTAGGATTACAAGGTAGACTAGCTGCAATGACAAGGTTTCTAGTTCAACTGACAGCGAGAGTCGACCAAAGTGGTCATGGTGCACTAGGATTCCTCACAACACGCATTTTATTCCTCGACGGACTAACTTCCAAAGGTGGAATCTTCCACTCGAAAGTTTACGGTGGACCGAGGTCCGGACTCAATTCCGCATTCACCCCGGATATCTTCAACCTCTCCTTCTTGCGCCGGTCCAGGAATGACAGGGTTCGGGGGTGGAACAACTAGAGCTTCCAATTGATTTTCTAGTTCAAGCATATACTGATCGTTATGCTGCAACAAGAAATTCTGCTCATGGATGATCTCGGTTAACTCTTGTATCTTTGCCTTGTCCTTGCGTCTTTCCTTCCTGAGAGTAGCGATCATTGCTCGGGCTTCCTTCAACGCTTGAGCTGAACACTCTACTTCCTTAACTTTGTATCTATAGATTTGGTGTCTATAGAATACGCTTTCTCCCACCATTCGCAGATAGGTGTCGTACATGGCTTCTGAGAAGCGGACTGAGGTGACAAGATCAGGACTATAGTGAGAGTTGCTCTGGGCTGGAAGGATAGTTTCTCGTTCACCACCCGGTGCAATGTGTCGCTCGGGTACCGGAATGACTTTAGCTGCAGAGTTGGCTATCTCGGTCGGGTGCTTTCCACAGAAAGTGGTGAGTGCTTCGAGAGCAGCCTTCTGCACCGTGTCGGACAAGTTTCTTCCATGTGCCGTACATTCCCACTCATCCCAAGCAGGATTGGTCGGGCACGTTGAAATCTTCACCTTCACTTCACAACGAAGGAGTTGGCCTGTGGTCATGATCTCACGTGTCGAGTACTCGGATAAGTGGTGTACCCAAAGCTCCTTAGGGTGTCCCACAAAAGTGCGGGAAAACCACCCTCCTCGAGGTAGTCCACGAGAGTCCATGATTCCACATCGGCCAACGTAGAGCCGGCGTTGTCCATCCGACATACGACAAAAGTGAGAATCGGGCGGGTGCGAGTGTACAAAAGTAACTCGATCCACGAATTGGGTAAGGGTCAAGGTATGGGGTAACTATGCATACTTAAATGCCATCGTATGCCGAGCTCGAACGAGCGGCATACCAACGATACCGGTCCGGCAATTGGAGACCGAACATCCTACTCAAACCCGAGTTCAACATTTCCCCAATTGGAGTAGCAACTTGGCGAGGTTAAGAAACTTAAGTTGGGTACTCAAGGTTGAGCTAAGGAATTCGAAAGGTGCTGAACCAAGCAAGGTTCAAGGTTCTAAAGGAATGGCAACAAGGTTGACTTCCAAGCATAGCTTGCGGTAGGCCGGGTATGATCACGAACCGGGGGCTAGCGGATCGGGATTAGATTGGAGCAACCTAGGTTAGGATCATCTCGACGAAAGGTTCTTGGGCAAGAACAGCAATTTAAGCAACAAATCTATTAAATTTAAGCAAGACACACACCTACACCTAAAGAGGCTAAACAGAACAAAGCGTGCTGTCACTATTTTACCTCTGAGAGCACAAAAACAGACATGAGTTCAGTTTAGGTTCTTTCACGATTTTTAACATGATGCAAGGCGTCCTATTCGTCCTCACAAGGCAATCAAGCCAAACTTCGGAGTAAGCGCCGGTGGCATGGCACATACGCGTATCTCCCTATAATAGCTAGTCGAGATCTAGTCGATGCTTACTTAGCGACTTACGAACGAGGTTAGTGTACCTGCAGAAGATCACAGAACACAACGAACCTTTCATGCCAGCACTCATGAAAGCGTCCACATACATTACCGTTCACTATAGAAACGGCATCCATGCGTTAAGCCGCTGCATGGACAGCGTCCAACCTCGGACATTCTCCGTTTGAATGGAGTATATCCTTGCCTCGCATGAGCGACATGCGGAATGCTCACGTATGAAACACGTGGCGAGACACAACTTACAACCAGACGCGAAGATGGGATCCGTGGAATGGATCACTCCATCAACCCTCGCAATTCCCGTGATGCGATCACGTGGCTCCTAGTTTGGTTGTGCGAGAAAGTAAGTCTGACATAAAGTAATGTGCTGGAAGTTAGCAAAATAAACCATAGATTAATAAGCCACCTAAAAGAAACCAAAAATTCCCTCTAGGGCCTCTCGGTCTATTTTATCCTTAATGGACCAACGTGTTTTGCAAATCAAACAATCTTGGCAAATTTTTATTCAAAAATCATGTGATTAGAGTAGTTAATTAAACTCTGGTGCATGCAGTCGCTCTGATACCGAAATTGTGACAACCCGCCCAGGAAAATACCGTACTATTGCCTAAGACCGGTCCACTTTGGTCATTAAGCCGTAGTAAAGTATTATCCTGTCGTTGGTTGCGGGTTAACGCCGGTAAATCACTTGAACATCGAACAAAGGATCGACACATGCATTAAAACTCACGAGAAGGCGAGTCCGGAGTATAATGTGAATTAAACATTTCATTACAAACCATTGTTCATGGCATAAGATAAAAGTTTCGCAGTTCGAAAATACAACGGAATAATTTAAACTAGCGGAACGGTGAACATCACGGGAGGCCGTCCGTGATGTCATCACTTGTCGTCACCCTTCGATCAAGCACACCCGCAACAACATTTTTAAAGCAAGACCGAGTATACTAATACTCGGCAAGACTTAACCGTCGGGTGATGATTACATCACCAACCTCTAGACATGAAAGGCTTTTGGCCGGTGGAGTTTCTTTTGCTGGAAAGCCACTAAGAGTGGATCCTTACTTTCAATCTTTTGGCACAGGTTCTAGTTGATTACCATTTCTAATTGTGCCAGCTAATTCAATCAAAATTTGACAAGCAATTAATTCATCCAACCATATTTCTCGAGTTCCATCATTATGGGATATCATGGCCAGTAGAATAAGCAGTCTCGGATAACGGTGAGAGGCCGACAATCGATTGATTTAAACCTTGCAAGGTAGACCCAAACACACGGTCGGTTGCCCCCGCGAGGACAACACCCCGGTCGTCCCCATAAATCTTCGGGTTGGGATCGAATCTTACGGTCCCTGTGCGGGCTATCCGGCATACCCCGCGAGATACCCGGAGTCACCATACACCATCCTTTCCCCGTAGCTAGCCGGTAAGGAAATTTCTCAAGAGTAGTAATAGTAAGATCCCGTGCCGCCTCATTAAGGTACTAGGCTTACCGGCCCCATAATCGGCATGTGCTTAGTACGTTCAAAAGCTTAGCCCACATGCCCACCGGACCGGATCCCAATCCCATGCTCTTACCACATGAGCGATCCATTTAAGGATATCTTATGATTCCTATCTAGGAACCTATTCTCGCGAGTGACGAACATCACTCGACTTCTATCGGTCCTATAGCATAGCGAGCTATCGACCTAGCATACTAGTGAAAGAGCATAGGTACCTAAGGATCATGCATCTAGGGTTTCAAATCAATTCCCGAAACGTAAGTGCACAATCATTGCAAACATAATTGCATAATTTTAAAAGACGGGGTTAATGATCCGGGCTTGCCTTCGCCGGCAAGGTTGGCCTTGGGCCCTTCTGGACCGGGGTCCGGTCTTGAGCTACGTTCACGCTCAGCAGCTCTTGGTCGGCGCCTTCGTCTCCTCCTTCCGGCACGAGCGTACGTCTATCGGCGGAAAGACCTACACGAAGATGCAAATGCAAGATTTATTCGACGGTTTATACTTTAATTACTTACGAATCATTTTGACAATCAAGGGGTGTATTCGTTAGGCACATTCACCTAGATAAGAATACATTCAAGATACTCTTCCATAAAGGAGTAATATGCAACTCTTTATTAATTATTCTTTTTGATGGTGATTGTGTACATATGTATGTACATAATTTAATTTAATTCCATCAACGTAGTGGGTAGGTACGTCTAACCTTTTTAACATGATTTGCAACCACACTCAAGTTACATGGGTGGTTGGGTGATTACTCTTTATGGCACAATTGAATAAAGGTTTCTTTATACTTGTTATTTCATGTTAAAGCTTTTAATAATTTTCCTCTCACAAGTAAAGGAATAAATGATATTTTTATCCTTGAATTAATTTCTTATCAACATCTAGAATTAATTATTTTTTTAATGGAATTAGATAATATCTTCAAAAAGGAAAAGCATTAACTAAGGCTTTTTCTTTATTTAATTTCCCTTTAATAGAAAAAGGGCTTTTAAGCTTTTTCTTAAGCAATTAAATTACCAAAAATTAAGGTAGTGTTCCTTAAGCCTATTAGCATCTATACTGGTCCATTGGACCCACATGTAGGTGTTGGAGGCTAGGGAATTAAATATTATGGAAAATAACAAGGGTTATCTAGTCATTCAATTTAAATGCATATAAAAATAATTAAGCATCCAAATGACCTATAATTTCTTGTGGATGTTCTCTGGTCCTAAGCAAGCCTAGAAAACCAACATGTTCACATGGAACCTCTACTGATCTTGTTTTATTAATTTTCAAAGGAAAACATGCATAATTCAAGAATAATTATTTCTGTTAATCCAAAATTCATGATTAATTCACAGGATGTGCCTCTTGGTATTACAAGACAGTGTGCAGAAGTTGGGCTCAAAAACATAAATATAGTTAACATGAAAAATCCTTTATTCAGTTCTGCCAGAGATAGAAAAACATTTTTATAAAAATATTTACATAATAACTTTGTGCAATTTTTTGCATAGGAGCTAGTAATTACCTAACACACAACATATCCGAAAATTAGCTACAGAGGTCCTATGGTTTTTGAGTTATTTCAGATCAAGGGTTTTCACATTTGTATTTTTCATGCAAAAATTAAAAGGAATTAGCTCAGGCTAGAATAACAAAAGTTGTAGTATAATTCACCATGGATCCAACAAAATTGGTTTCACATTTTTCTGAATTTTCTGTTATTTTCTACACAATTTACAAGTTACAGCAATTCAATTTAACTATTGGAGTTCACCTTTTGCGGATAGGACCCTGGAAAGGTTTTGGCTTTTGCAATGTCACCCCTATGGCGGCCGGTCGGCGCGGGCTTGCCAATTTCGGCGAGCTCGCCGGCGCTTGCGGCCGGGGAAGGGGTGGAGGAGGGCCTACGGGTCTCTAGGGTTGGATTTGTGCCTGGCTTGGGGGGGCGGCTTGGCGGGAGCGCGGGCTCCGCGGCGGCGGCCGGCGGCCGCTGCGCGGCGGGTTCCGGCGAGGTGAGGGCGCGGTCGGGGCACGAGTGGCTTGGGGCTTTGGCGGGTGTAGGAGAAGACGGTGGCCGGTGTGCGGGGCGCGCAACCGACCGGAGCGGGGGAGCTCGCCGCGGCCGCCGACCGGACGCCGGCGGCGGCGGCTGCGCGGCGGCGGGGAGGGGCGCGACGCTTCGTGGCCGGGGACGGCGACCGTTTTAAAGGGCGCACGAGCGGGACATGGCGGAGCCGGCGGTGCGGGCGGGGTACGGCGGAGCCGGGCGGTGGCCGTACTACTACGGCGGGCGGGGCGGTACGGCGGCGGGACTCCCTAGGGCGCGGGCGGGGGGGGCTCCCCTCGGTGTGTGCGCCACCTCGGGATGGAGCGGTGCATCGGGAAGTCGCGGGCGGCGCGTCGACCGAGGCACGGCGGAGGGGTAGCGCGAGGCGGTGGCGCGCGGCGGCGGCGGGCGCCGGCGCGACGGCGCGCGGGGCGCGCGCGGCGCGGCGTGGAGTGCCGGGACGCCCGAATTCTTTCCGAGTAGCCCCGTTCAAGCACGTGTTTCTCCCAAAAATTGAATAAAAGTGCACAAGGCAATGAATAGGAAAGTTGTAGATCTAGCTACCCTCTACAACTTTCAAAAAGGTCCTATAGTGTTTTTCTCAACGGATTTTGCAGAACGCCGTGCCAACTTTGAATGTCGACACGTTCGGAAAACGGAAAATTTGTTTTGCAAGGGGTTTTTCACAATTTTCCTCTCCAAATTTGAAATGCCAATCTACATGAAAGTTGTGTCCCTCAACAAGATGGACAACTTTCATAAAGGTAGATTTTGGAGTGTTTAGGTGAATTTTGGGGAACGCGGCAAAAGTTCCGGACGACATTCGCTGACGTCAACGGTTAAGCGGGGTTTGACCGTGCCTTTGACCAAGGGTTGACTACGGGTGGTTGTAGGCTTGGTCAAGGGGTTTATCGGGGTTCATTGGCCAGGTTTTCGGGTGATGACCCAGGTTGACCTAGGTTTGACCGGGGTTTGACTGGGTTTGACTCGACTGATCCGGTCATTAGCGTTAATGACGGCAATTAAAAACCCGGGGCGTCACACCGGGCTTGGCATCTTGAGTACAAAGTAGGTGTAGTGGGGTACCGCCATGAACTTGGCGATAGCCGGTCCGCCGAGGATGGCATGGTAGGACGTCTCGAAGTCCGCGACTTCGAACTTGACGTACTCGGTATGGTAGTTGTCCCGAGATTCCCCCGAAGGTAACGGGCGGGACCACCGAGCCTAGTGGGATAGCCGCGTTGCGGGGACGATGCCGTAGAAGGGCGAGGCGCTCTTGGTGAGCATGTGGGTGATGTCAAGCTTCATCTTCTTCAAGGTCTTGGTGAAAAGGACGTTGAGCCCGCTTCCACCATCGATGAGGACCTTGTTGAGCTTGGAGCCCGCGACCACCGGCTTCGCACGAGAGGGAACCGCCCGGTTCGGAGAAGGCGGTCCATTGATCCGTGCGGGAGAAGGTAATGGGTACCTCCGACCACCGAGAGGGGTCGGAACCGCCGGTTCAATGCTCATCACTTCTCGACGAGTAGCCTTTTGCTCCCGTCCGCCGGGTAGTCCGCCGAAGAGGACGTTGACGGTCTTCTCGGGTTCTCGGAAGTCTTCGTTGCCTCCGTCGTTCTTCTTCTTGCCCTTGTCGTGAGGGTGCGGTGGCTGGGAGTACTCTTGAGTGCTCGCCCGAGTTGGTAGCACCGCTCGGTGGTGTGGTTGCCGTCCGGATGCCACGGGCACTTCTCCTTTAGCGGTCTTTGAAGCCGCCGGAGGTCTTGTTTGAGTTCTCTTTCGCGGGGGTCTTTGGATAGCCGCGACGGTGTTGTACGCTTGCGCTTGCGGTTGGGACCCGAGTAGTTGTTGTTGTTGTTGCGACCTCCTTGGTTCCCGTTGTTGCCGCCGCCGCCTCCCGCGTTCGCTTGCTTTTGCCATGGATGGCATCGTACTTAGCGTTGGCTTTGTCTTCTTCATCCGCCCGCACGTGATCATGTCCTTGAGGTGGGGGATGGACTTGGGGGCGACGGCGACCGAAGTCTTCAAAGGTGCGGTGATGGTAGAGGCCGTCTTGGAAGAGGTCGATGACCTCCTTGTCGGTGACGTCGACTACCGTGGCGCGCTTGTCGAAGAAGCGGCGCATGTACTTGCGGAGGGTTTCGCCTTGTTCCTGCTTGACCATGGCCAGGTCCATGCGAGTACCCGATCGGCCCATGGCGCTCGCAAAGTTCTTCCGGTGAATCGCTCCTTCGGTGGTCCCACTTGTCGATCGAGTGCTTGTCCGGCGACTCGAGCCATGTGAGTGGAGCTTGGTCCGGGCGAAAGGGGAAGTAGAGGCACTTGGTGTCGTTGTTGCCGCCAGCGTTCTCGATGGAGAGGGCGTAGCACCTGAGCCACTGGATGGGATCCGGCTTCGCATCGTACTTGGTGATCCCCGCGAGGTTTGAACTTTTCGGGGAGGAGCAAGTTGCGAAGCCGAGGGGAGAAGACGGGGAAGCCGTCGTTGTCGCCTGCGGTGGCGGACTTCTTCTGCCGCAGCTCTTCGATCTTCTGGCGGGCGTCGTAGCCGCCCTACGAGGCTCCGGAGGCGTGGCTGTTCGCATGGTCTCGACCGCCGCGACTGCCGCCACCGCCGGCCCTCCTGTTGGCTTCGTGGTTGGAGCTTCCGCCGTCGGCCGCCGCCGCCACCGGGGTCACGGCCGCCGCCGTCGGGGCCGCGGTGAGGGACGACCTCACGATTCTTGTTGCCACCCCGCGAGGGTCCGCCGGCGTTTGCGCGAGTACGGTTGGACCGAGCCGGCGGCTCGGCTCGAGTACGGTTGCGGTCGAGGTCGGCGCCGCGACTTGTAGCTTCGTTGTCGCGGTTCCCGACGAGGGGAGGCCGGTTGACCCCGTTGTCGACCCGCATGAAGTAGGCGTCTTCGGCGAGCTTGGCGATGACTTCTCCCGGCGCGTATCCCCCGAGCTTGGCGCGCGATCGGCCGTGATCGACATAAGACATTGCTCGGGGGTGGTGTGCACCCCGCTCTCGACCGCCTCGAGAGCTTCCGTGAGGTTGTGGATGGGGAGGTTGTCTCGGAGATGCGGCACCGTTCGTTCCATCTTCGGTTGCGCTCACGTCGAGCATCCCCGCCGGCGTCGTTCTCGTCCACGGGAGCCTCGGCGGAGCCGGCTCGTCGCGCGGAGATGTCTTCGAGGTACTTGTCGGTTGCCGTCCCCGAAGGTCTCGGCGTGTCGCCGGCCGCCATGAAGACTTGGCGATCGGGGTTGCCAAGACCGGAGTCGGAGCTCGCCACCTCGGTTGGCGTGTACGAGTCGGCTCGTGTAAGTGGTGTTCCCTCGCCGGAACGGGGAGCGAGTCGAGGTAGGCGATGTAGCGTGAGTCCCCGCTTATCGGGTCGGCGGGCTTGCGGTCCGGCCGCAGAAGAATCTCCCGGCCGATGTCGACGTTATAACCGGCCGGAAGCCGGCCCCGACAAGGGTTGCTCGGTAGTGTTGTCTTCGGACTCGGGGTCCTCGGGGTCCGCCCCCGAAGTCGAACTCGTACGCGGAGTCCGAGTAGAAGCCGGCGAGGGGGTTGGAGTCCGAAGCGTGACCGGGGGTGGTGTCGGAGTCCGAGTTGTACTCGGGTACGGGCTCCTTGCCGGCCGGCGCGCGGAGGGGAGCCTCCGTGCGGGCCTTGCGAGAGGTTGCGGGGGCCACGCGTGGAACGCTCGCGGGGTGGGAGGACCGCATGTGATGGCTGAGCAGCCGGCTCGCACACGGTAGCCCACGGAGACGTCGAGTTCGAGTTGGAAGTGGATCCGAGCTCGAAGTCGGCGTGTTGATCGAAAAGCGAAATTTCGCCGAACTTGCCGGCGAGTTCGCCCATGACTACTTCGGGAAGCGTCACGAAGCCGGTCTCCGGGTTGGGCGGCATGGTGAGGCGGCGTTGGAAGGATCCAGCGCCATCAGCAGTGCAGACCCAGGAGCCGAAGACGAAGGTGTCGCCGCGGTTGAAGGCGACGGTCGACTTGATGTAGACGGGAGCCGTCGAGTTTGACATGTGATCTCGAGCGAGATCCCCTACCCGGCGCCGGTGTCGGTGTTTTAGACCAGCAACCTACTAAGGGGAGTACCCGAAGTAGATGAATGTGGCCTCGCCGAGATCGGTAACTCGAAGGAAGAGACACGTGGCACACAATTTAGACGAGGTTCGGGCCGCGAAGTGCATAATACCCTACGTCCCGTATGCCGCGTAGCTCGGGATTGATTAGGTACGATTACAAGGTGATGCAATCTTACGCCGTGAGAGGAGATGATGAGAGAGGGGGTCCCCGCCTCGCCTTATATAGTCGGGAGGCGGGGTTACAAGTCGGAATAAGGAGAGAGTACTAGTCGAGTATATCTAGGAGTCTTCCATACGGTGCGGGACATGTACGGCTTCCTAACCGAGTACTTCTCCTCTCGTAGTCCTTGTGCTCCACGCATCAAGTACCGTGCGGCGCAAGTCGGGTAGTCCCGAGGGGCCCACCGAGTAGTCGGTCCCGGTACCCACCGAGGTAGTGGGCCCGGGGAGGTCCATACGACGGGGGGGCGGTCTTTGTCCGCGGGGGGCGCGCGGGGGGGTGCCGCGCGAGGGGAGGTCGCGGCCCGAACCACCGAAGGAAGAAGAAAGAGAAGGAAAAAAAAGAAGGGGAAAAAGAAAAAGAAGAAAAGGGAAAAGAAAAAGGAAGAAAAGAAAAAGGAAAAATAGAAAAAAGGAAAATAAGGGAAGAAAAATAGAAACGGGATTTAGAAAATTAGGAGAATTTCTAGGAAAATTAGGAGAAGGGTTTTTGCGGATTTTTTTGGGTTTCTCGGATACGGCGTCAATTCGGGACGGCGGTGATGGCGAGGCGGACCGGCGGTGGGGACCGGGGCGTGCGGGGGATTCCCGCGTGGTGGCCGACCGCGGTCCGGGGCGGCACGCGACGGGCGACGGCCGAGCGCGAGCGGGCGGTGCCGGCGGGATTCACGGCACGCGCGCCGAGGGTGAGAGAGGGAGAAGGTGACCGGGGTTTCGAAAAGGAGGGGGGGGGGGGTAAAATGAGCTCGGCGGGAAAGTTTTGAAAACACGCGTGATTTATTAGGTGATTTATTAGGAGCTAAAAACGAGGGCGTTACACTAAAGTTGGAGATGTAAAGCACGAGAGTGGCGTTGGTGCCTGGCGGCTAAATTTCAGCTATATGGAAATAAATATGCATGACTGAACAACACCCAAGTGTAGTTTTGAACTTCTTTGTAATTTTCCCTTTCTTTCGGGTCCTGTTTGTAAACAGACCGGTGTAATGCACTAAGATCAATACATGTTCCTTCTAAAAAAAATTGTAGGTCATTTTTCTATTCTATTTAATTGTAGGTCATTTTTATTAAAAAATCTAAATTCATAGATACTACATAACAAAAAATTGTGAACCTTAAAATGCCATGACCTAGCTACAATTTGAAACAGAAAAGTAAAATTCAACGCTTGAAGTTTCTAAAATTATCTCAGCATGTAAAGCGAAACGTGTTCATACGTAGTACTGATAATATTGTGAGATTTTATCACTATATATGCATATATGTGATATATATGCCCATGGCAATAAATGCGGTTTATATATCCTCCAAAGAATTGCTTCGATTTTTTTTATTTGATGTAACATTGGACGAATTCGTTTTATACATGTTATATATCCTCCAAAGTTGTGGGGAAGGGGAGCAAAAACAAGAAATACTCAGTTAAATCAATGTATGATATGATGTGTGTGGGGGATACTGGTAACTCGTTCTCCAGAATCTGGAAAGCTAAGATCCCTTATAAAATCAAAAATTTTATATGGCTGGTTGAGAACAACGCTATCCTAACTAAAGATAAATATGTCTAGAAGAAAATGGGTGGGAGACACCTCCTGCCAGTTCTGTGATAAGGAAGAAACTATTTCCCCACCTGTTTTTGAGTGTACCATGGCAAGAGTGATACGAGGGATCATTGCACAATGCATAGGGGCAAATAACATCCCTGCTAATATGATCCAATACTGGGAATGGGTAAAATCGTGGCTACCAGGTGGGGGTAGTGTATACACTTTTGGCCTGGCAGCTGTGTGTTGGGCAACTTGGAAAACCAGGAACAAAGCATGCTTTGGAAAAATCAGGGTGAAACACCCTGTGGAAATTTTATGCTACGCTTGTGCACTCATGAAATTCTAGGCAGGGCTCTTCAAGAACGAATTCTAGGAGCAATTGGCGGCGGGTGTGAATGTGATCTTGGAAGCAGCATTCCGTGCTCTGGCGGTGCAAAGGCTATTCCCAAGAAGGTTGCAGATTGAGGATGCAAGTGCAGAGGAGGAGGAGCGTGATACACCTGATGCTTGATGCTCTTAGTTGATTCTGTTGCAAAGGCAAAGTGGCTCAATTTTGAGATATGTTCTCTGGGGCGTCCTTTTGTGCTCTAGTGTTAAGTGTAGTCGCCTGTTCCTTTTTCCTGTTATGTTTCTCACCTGAGACAGGTGGTGCGTGGTTGTCCTTGTGCCTTAGTGATGCTTTTGGCATCTCTCCTCCTGTAAAACTCTTGTTTCTTCTCCTTTCTAGTTCTGTCGAACAAACCTGTATTTCCATTTATAATGAATGGAAATGGGGTGATCCTCGATTCAAAAAGAAATATCCTCCAAAGTTATATGACCTGGTTGTTTTAGAATGCATACCCTTGAAGATAGACATCAATTTAGAAAGGTTAAATTAATTATTCCAGAAGTCAATTAATAATTAGTTAGTTGTAAAGAAGTGAATAGAAGGTACTCTTATATAGTTGAAATACAATAATTTGTCGAGCATATCAAACTTTTCAATTACACAAATTTGCTTATTGGCGTCAAGAAGAGTAAAGGAGAAGCTGAAGCTTGAAAGCTTACTGCCAAGCCAAGCTGGTCCAATGGAAGGAAGAGCTACCGACGACAGTTCTTAATGTGGTACTGCTGGTACTACGTCTTCGTGCACACCTCATACGACGAGACTATTTTGGTTGGTTTACTCAACCCAGTTCCTGAATCCAGACACCCGGATCAACCAACCTATATTGTGGCCCAACTAAATTATCTTAGATAAGCAGCGTTTGTTGCTATTAATGTTGAATTGATATTTTGTTCCTTCATTTGTAGGTGAGTTTACAGTAAACCGCTTGACACGAAAGGAGCATAAAAACAAGTGGTTGAATCAACAAAACCGTTCCTTGGAAGTGTAGTGAGGATCATCGAATGTCTAAGAAGAAGGATGTCATTGAAACTGGCACATCTGTGACACCCTAGGTTTTTAATTAGCATCATTAGTGCTAATAGCCGAATCAACCAAGTCAAACACTGTTGACATGGGTCAAACCTTGGTCCACCTGGGTCATCACCCCGAAAACCAAGTCAACAATCACTAATGACCCTCTTGATCAAGTCAAAACCCACTTGTGGTCAACCCTTGGTCAAAAACCCGGTCAAACCCCTATGTCTTTGAACTCCCTCCGGAACTTTTGCCGCGTTCTCCGAATTTCACCTAAACACTCCAAAATCTCCCAATATAAAGGTTGTGTAGTTTTTCGAGGGACACAACTTTGCTTTTGGGTGGCATTGCAAATTTGGAGTGGAAATGGTGAAAAACTTGGTCAACTCCAGTTTTTACTATTCATCGGCACCCTGAAAAACCAGAACTTTGCATGACGTTACTGCTCAAACCATTTAGAAAAACATAGGACGACCTTTGTAAAAGTTGTAGAGGGACACGTGATCTACAACTTTGCTATTTACACTACAATGCACTTCTATTCAAATTTTTGGAGTTTAGGCCAGTCAAACAAGGTCGGTCGGAACGTTCAGGGTGACGTTGCGCGCGCCGGCGCTCCAGAGAGCCGCAGAGCGCCGCGCCCGCCCGACACGCGCCGAAGTGTGGTGCCCAGGGTACCTCGTTGTCCGGGCCCTCCTTGCCGATCGCGCATCCCGAGGGCCGCGCTCCTGAGGACGCACGCGCACCCATGCACCAGACCCCTCGCTGCTCTTCCTCCATGCACGCCTTGTGTCGCACGTCGACGCGCCGGCCCCTATAGCACGCCCTTCATGGCCGCTGGCCACGCCGGTCCCCCCTCATCCTCCCTCCTCTGTGTCGCAGTGCCGCTCCCCACCCCGCGCGCCCCCTATAAGAGCAGCAGGCAGGACCCCGCGCGTGCACGCACCTCGTCGCATCTCTTCCGCCAGCTAACCCGAGCGCCACCACACGTCATTAGCACGCCGCCGCCGAGCTGCCGCATCCGCTCGCGGCCAGGACCGTCCTACCACCCTAGAGTCTCCCCTAGGACTCCCTTAAGCTTGAGCCTTCGCACATTGCCGGGGCACGCCGCATCCTCACCGGAATTCGGATGGTAGCGACCATCGCCATCCTGCTCCGCCGTGCAAGCTCACCGCCAGACTCCCCACCCCGTCTGAGCACCCAAATCGCCCTGAGGTGAGCCTCTAGTCGTCCCTCTGCCCTTTTCCCTCCACTCCTGCCACTGGTCTCGCCGGAATCCGGCAAGAACCGCCGCCGGCCGCCCCTAGGGGTGACATTGCAAAACCCCTGATCTTTCTAGGGAGATTTTCATAAACCAAGGGCTTATCTGTAAGGAAATCAAAACTTCTAGGGACCCGATCGAGAAACTGAATCTTCAATAGTGATTCCAGTTTTGCTGATTCTTGTAAAATCCGTAGAAAATTGTAGAGAAATCAGAAAAATGCAAACTCAATTTTGTTGGAATAATTGTGAAAACACTACAACTTTTGTAAATCATGTCCATAGTTTTTTCTGATAGTTTTTGCATGAAAACTAGAAGATGGTAAAACCTAGATCTGTTGTATCTCAAAATCTACATGTTTTTTGTAGTTGAATTTTGGATATGTTGTGTTCTATGTCATGTCTAGCTTCTGTACCAAAAATTGCACAAAGTAACTATGTAAATCTTTTTATATGAATTGTTTTGTATTTATGATAAATCTGTCCAAATGATTTTTGTAGCTAAAAAAAATTAGACTTTTGTTGTCAACTTCTACATGTCATCGTTTTATGCCAAAATGCACCTCTGGTGAATTAATCACAATTTTATATTTGTCAAAAATATTTGTTCTTGAAATATGCTTGCTTTTCTTTGTAAATGCATAACCCAAGATCTTTAGTAGCTCTAGGTGTATATGTTGCATTCCTAGCTTAGGTTTGGACCACAAGCCATGTGCGAGAAAATTGAAATCATTTTGATGTGTATTTATTTTTATATGCATTTATCTTGCTTAAGTAGCTAGATTTTGTTATTTTTGGTATATTTAATTTCATAGCTCTCCTAAGTGTGCATGTGTGTTCAATGGCTTTGTAAACGTGTTTAGTGCTTAATAAACCCTTCCACTGAATTTTCTTAATTTATTTTATGAACAAAAGCAATAGAGGCAATTAAAGTTTATTATTAAAGTAAATGAGGAAATCACTGCATCCACACCTATTGGCTTTATACATGTGGTGTAAACCTTGTTAAAAAGTTAAGTGTCATCAACCCATTGTTGTTTTGTGAATCCAAATTAAATTAATTGCATAGATGTGTACACAATCACTATTATAAAGATTAAAAGAATAATAAGCCTCTATATATAATAACCTTAATGAAAAAGAATTAGTAATTGAATGTTTATCTAGGTGAATATGGCCAACAAGAGTTGGGTAAAATAAATAACCTCTCACTTCACCTGAACCTCGCATTGCATTCCGTGTAGAACTCCCTGATGATAACTAAGCTCTCGTGCCGGAAGCCGAGGAAGGAGGAGCTGATGCAGAGTTGCAGTACGTGGAAGTGAGCGAGGACACCGGGGACCAACAAACTAACTATGCTGACGAAGGCAAGCCCCAGTGCATTGACCTAAGTGTTTTCAAACTCTTATGCAACTATCTATGAATGATTGTGCATTTACGTTCAGGAGTTGAAATGAAACCCTAGATGCATGATCCCTAGGTACCCATGTCTTTACTAGTATGTAGGTTGCTAGCTGCTATGCTATAGGACCGTTACAAGTCGAGTGATGCATGTCACTCGCGAGAATAGGTGCTTATGTTGGAATCATAAGATCTCCTTAAATGGATTTACTCATGTGGTAAGAGCATGGGATGTGGGCTCCGGTCCCATGGCTTTCATGGGTTAAGTGTTTAAACGTACTAAACACTTGTCGGAAATGGGTACGGTAAGCCTAGTACCTAAATGAGGCGGTGTGGGAACTTTGCGCTACTAATCTTAGGGTTGCGGCCCCGGGTGTAGCCTAGCAAGCCTTGTACTTAAGACTGTAACATCTGATCCCAATCCGAGGAATGACGGGAACCGCCTGGTGGTTGTCCTCGCGGGGGCACCCTACCGTGTGTTTAGGTCCACCTTGCAAGGTTTAAATCAACTGGTTGTCGGCCTCTCACCGTTATCTGAGACTACTTATCCTACTGGCCATGATATCCCTAATGATGGAAGTTGATGAATATTTATGCTTGATTAATTGTATTGTACAACTTATGCTTGCAATAGTTTGCTAACTTAGAAAGAATAATCAACTAGAACATGTGCTAAAATTTTTAAAGTAATGACATACTCTTGTTGCTTTTCAGCTAAAGAAACTCAGTGGCCAAAAAGCCTTTCATGTCTAGAGTTCGGTGATGTAGTCATCACCCGACGGTTAAGTCTTGCTGAGTATTAGTATACTCAGCCTTGCTATAATTTGTTGTTCCAGGTAATGCCTTTGCTGATGTGTGGCCTGGAAAGATCCCGCCTGGCTGGGAGTTGGAGTGGGTGGAAGACGATGAATGAAGGCATCATGGCAGGCCTCCCGTGATGTTCCTCGCTCCGTTTAGGATTCCGTTGTTTTCAAAACTCTGAACTTCGTTGTCATGTCAAAGACTCCGGTTTGTAATAGTTAAGCCCTTTGGGGTAAATTTGGATGTTAATCATGTGTTATCTCTGGACTCGCCCTCGTGTGAGTTTTAATGCATATATGTCGATCCTTGTTGCTATGTAAAGTGATTTCATCGGGTGTTAACCCGGCAACCAACGACGAGATGATACTTTATTATTGCTTAATGACCAAAGTGGATTGGTTTAGGCGATAGTACGGTATTTTTTTTGGGCGGGTTGTCGCAACAGCCTTGCTCGTGTTTAGAGGTGAAAAGAGAAGCTTGTTTCTCACCTGTGACCACAAATTTCTGAAAAGGAAAATGGGTGAGGTGATCAGGTTTTCTAATGAGGATAAGAGGGACTACCCGGTTGACAAAATCCATTACTGCGAGGGCGAGACGGTGCACATGACCTTCTATTGTTTTCAGTTAAGGGTGATGAAGTACGACAACATGAGTACATGACAAGGTCTCATTAGTTGGATACTTCACCCCAACCATTCTGACGAGAACAGAGTATTGGTCCAGGAACTGGTAAAGGTGCTAGGACTTTACACAGGAAAATTTAGAGGTCATTATGCGTATCAGTCTTTTTTTGCATGTGAAATGTTAGAGGTCATTTTTATAGTGCACAAATTTTGTTTCATATTAAATGACTAGTAAATTGCACGTACGTTGTGGATCAATTTTTAAAAACACAGTACTAATGCAAAGATAAAACAACCAAGATCATTAAATTTCATATAGTAAACTATAAATAATGTATGGACATGGCCATCACATAGTATTACATCAGCCTTTAGCTATATGTGTCCCTTATCATTATTTATATGGACTTGCCCATCACATCATAGTATTACATCAAATCTTTAGATGTCTAATAATAATTTTCGCTATATGTGTCCCATATTATTTTTGGACTTCTTGCAAATATTTTGGGATGTTCTCGATAGATTCATTTGATATTTATTTCAGCAAATCAAGAACTACTTTGAAAAATGTGAGCCATGATTATTATGAAATTTATGAACCATATTGATTCCCTGGAATTGAATAGTTATACTTACGAAGGTCATCTAGGCCTTCTCTGCAAGTGCAATGAATGTCAACCTGGTAATGGTTAACAAACAAATACTTATATTTATGTATTATTTACGTAACGGAACAAACAAATACTTATATGTATGTATTATTTACATCACATCGTTCCTAGGGTACAAAGGCATCAACAGCCACCTACTTTAAGAGATAAGCATACATCAGTAAACACAACATCCTTATGCATGCTCATAGATTCCATAAGCGTAGAATCTCAAAGAACCCTAGAGAACAAAGATTATGTACAATAATAATTGTTTATTTAACATATTTATTTTGTGTTCACCTCTTACGAGAATTGTTGAATTATTATATTTGTGCATCATCCACCTCTTATCAATTTGCAAAGGGACAGCTTTGCCTTCAAGGGAAGGATCCGTTTCTAGCAAATGAGACCTCAACCTGGTTGTTGTTGTGCTATATGATGCGAAACTTAGTACCTTTGATCCTCCATAAGAATGCTCCATTTCTTATTCATTTGGGTTCTTCTCTCCTGAATCAGTAGCAAAATGAATTAACAGGGAGGCAATCTCCAAGTAGGGTCCAAATAAAAGAGATCTTACAGAGAGAGATCTTACACACTAAAGATGCCGATTTTCTTCCTGGTAGGGTCCATATAATATCATAGTATCTAAAATACATACATCAACGTTGCACTCAGTCACCTGCTCACCTCTGTTTTTGTATGAATTTTGCATGTACAGACAAATATAAATACTAATAATATGGTAGAATAAAGTACGTTTTCAGTTGAGTGAAAATATACAGTTAGCAGCAATTTATCGAATTAAACAAAAGGGGAACATATCTAGTAGAAACCAACCTCTTCGTGCAAACTATGGAAACTTCAATCTAAACCACACGATTTTGATCCAAGGGAGAACTCATGAGAGGTGGGAGGGGTGATTTGCAAAATTCATAGGAGGTGGGAGGGATGATTTGCAAAGGTGCTTTTGCAAATCACTCCTCCCACCTCCTCTAAGCGCTCCGTTGGATCAACATCATGTGGCTCGATTGAAGTTTCCATAGCTTTCAAGAGGTTGGTTTGTACCGATATGTTGCCAAACAGGAACATATCTAGTGGAAACCAACCTCTTCGTGCAAACTATGGAAACTTCAATCTAAACCACACGATTTTGATCCAAGGGAGAACTCATGAGAGGTGGGAGGGGTGATTTGCAAAATTCATAGGAGGTGGGAGGGATGATTTGCAAAGGTGCTTTTGCAAATCACTCCTCCCACCTCCTCTAAGCGCTTCCGTTGGATCAACATCATGTGGCTCGGATTGAAGTTTCCATAGTTTTCACGAGAGGTTGGTTTGTACCGATATGTTGCCAAACGAGGGAACATATCTAGTGGAAACCAACCTCTTCGTGCAAACTATGGAAACTTCAATCTAAACCACACGATTTTGATCCAAGGGAGAACTCATGAGAGGTGGGAGGGGTGATTTGCAAAATTCATAGGTGGTGGGAGGGATGATTTGCAAAGGTGCTTTTGCAAATCACTCGTCCCACCTCCTCTAAGCGCTCCGTTGGATCAACATCATGTGACTTAGATTGAAGTTTTCATAGTTTTCACGGAGAGGTTGGTTTGTACCTGATATGTTGCCAGGGAACATATCTAGTGGAAACCAACCTCTTCGTGCAAACTATGGAAACTTCAATCTAAACCACACGATTTTGATCCAAGGGAGAACTCATGAGAGGTGGGAGGGGTGATTTGCAAAATTCATAGGAGGTGGGAGGGATGATTTGCAAAGGTGCTTTTGCAAATCACTCCTCCCACCTCCTCTAAGCGCTCCGTTGGATCAACATCATGTGGCTCAGATTGAAGTTTCCATAGTTTTCACGGAGAGGTTGGTTTGTACCTGATATGTTGCCAGGGAACATATCTAGTGGAAACCAACCTCTTCGTGCAAACTATGGAAACTTCAATCTAAACCACACGATTTTGATCCAAGGGAGAACTCATGAGAGGTGGGACGGGTGATTTGCAAAATTCATAGGAGATGGGAGGGATTGTGACAACCCGCCCAAGAAAATACCGTACTATCGCCTAAAACCAATCCACTTTGGTCATTAAGCAACGAAAAAGTATCATCTTGTCGTTAGTTGCCGGGTTAACGCCCGTAAATCACTTGGAGATCATATAGAGGATCGACATATGCATTAAAACTCACACGAAGGTGAGTCCGAGTACAACACGAGTTGAAAATATTTTATTACAACCATTGTTCACGACATGGAGTAAAGGTTCGAGTTTGAAAACGGCGGAAATAAATTAAACTAGCGCAATGGTAAACATCACGGAGGCCATCCGTGATGTCATCACTTGTCGTCCTCCACCCCTGTCAAAAGCACCTCGCACAACGGTTTTTTAAAGCAAGGCCGAGTATACTAATACTCGGCAAGACTTAACCGTCGGGTGATACCTACATCACCCAAACTCTAGACATGAAGGCTTTTGGTCGGTGGAGTTTCTTTTGTCTGAACGACTACTAAGAGTAGGTCCTTACTTTCAATATTTTAGCACAAGTTCCGAATGATTACCATTTCTAAGTGTGCCAACTAATTCAATCATGAATTGGACAAGCAATTAATTCATACAACAATATTCACCGTTCCATCATTACGGGATATCATGGCCGATTGATTAAGCGATCTCGGATAACGGTGAGAGGCCGACAATCGATTGATTTGAACCTTGCAAGGTAGACCTAAACACACGGTGGGATGCCGAGCTTGGACGGATATGAGGCCTTTGTCTTGGCGGTTCTAGGTAACGAGCTTCCCCTTTTATGGCCGGCCGGGGCTACAACGGTCATTTACCCGGCCGGGTATCCGGTGTAGACAACACGGAGCTCGACAATGGTCAGCCCGTGAGGTCTCGACGTTGTGAGTACGGTTGCGGAAGAATATTGCGAGTGGCGTCGCGGCATCGTACGATCGTTACACCGACGTAGATGATGTCTAACGGTCTAAAGGATTGACCGCGATGGGGAGGAGAATGAGAAAGCTCGGTGTACAACACTCTACGCTCGCGATACCAACCAAGAGAAGCTTAGCAAAAGTTTCGATTGATCCCGGGTTTCTTGCCTTGCTCGATCCCGAGGATCCGAAGGTTATGAGCACGGACCAAGAATGAATACGCGATGGATGACCTCTCCACATTGACTTTTCGAGAACCTTGACTACTCAAGAAAATGTCTACTTCTACTACTTCCACTTGGCTAGCAGAAAGGAATTGATGCTACAGGGTCGTCGAGATTGGCAGCAAGGAATCAAGTCAACGGGGATTACCAAAAGGCCATTACGAAGAAAAGGAAGGCTAACAAAAGAGTTCCATAATTCCTTGTACGAAAGATAATTTCATGCGGAAACTTTCAGAACAATCTTGCTCACACCTTTACTTAACTTTGCGAATTTGAGGTGTTGACATCTTATTATTTTAAGGTGCAATAATTTTAAAAGTTGATGTGATGCACATGCTTGCGCGGTATGGTGCTCATGATGCGCGTTAAAATGACCTGGTTACCCATATGATGAGTTAGTGATCGCAAGGGCAATCAAAGGCAGAGAGAAGATCGAGTGGTGAGTCGCTTTCTCACAACCAAGATACCTAGCGCGCCCCTAGTGGCGATCACATGGCTGCAGCACACATGACGCCCTAGGTTCCGTCGCGGCACCAAGCGGTTCCCAAAAGTCCTCGGGTTGGGATCGAATCTTACAGTCCTGGGTACAAGGTTAGCTGGCATACCCCGCGAGGCACCCAATCTCACACATGCACCCCCCTTCCCGGTAGCTAGCCGGTTAGGTGATTCCTCAGGAGTAGTAATAGTAAGTTCCCGCACCGTCTCATTAAGGTACTAGGCTTACCGGTCCCATTCCCGACATGTGCTTAGTACATTCAAAAGCTTAGCTCACGAAAGCCACCGGACCGGAGCCCAAATCCCATGCTCTTACCACATGAGTGATCCATTTATAAAGATCTTCCGATTCCAACATAAGAACCTATTCTCGCGAGTGACGAACATCACTCGACTTGTACCGGTCCTATAGCAAAGCGGCTATCGACCTAGCATACTAATGATAGAGCATATGTACCTAAGGATCATGCATCTAGGGTTTCAAATCAACTCCTGGAATGTAAATGCACAATCATAGCAAACATAATTGCAAAATTTTAAAGTACGGGGTTAATGATCGGGGCTTACCTTCGGCGGCAAGGTCGGCCTTGGGCCCTTCGGACTTGGGTCCGGGTCTTGAGCTACGTCCACGTCTTCGCGGCTCTTCGTCGGCACCTTCGTCTCCTCCTTCCGGCACGAGCGTACGTCTACCGACGGAAAGTTCTACACGAAGATGCAAATGCAAGATTTACTCGACGATTTTTAATTTAATTAATTACAAACAATAAATGACAGTCATGGGGTGCATTGGTTGGACACATTCACCTAGATAAGAAATACATTCAGCATACTCTTCCAAAAAGGAACGATATGCAGCTCTTTAGTAAATATTCTTTTTGATAGTGACTGTGTACATATATATGTAAGTAATTTAATTCAACTTCACAAACAGCAGTGGGTGGGTACATTTAGCCCTTTTAAATCGATCTACAACCACACATGGGGTTATTAAAGGTGGGTTGGTGATTTTTCCCATTTAAATGACTATTAAGCTTTAAATTACTTCTATAGCTTTTATTCATAAAATTAATTAATAAAATGCAGTGGAAGGGTGTGTTAAACACTAAAAACCTATAACAAGCCAATGACATACATGCATGCTTTGGATAGCTAGAAATTAATTATTTTTGAAAATAACAAAAGTTAGCTAGAAGGACAAGGTAAATGCACACAAAAATAAATACTCATCAAAACGATCCAAACTTTCTCACACATGCTATATGGTCCAAGACTAGCCTAGGGATGCAGCATATACACTTAGAACTATTATGAAACTTGACTTATGCAATTACAAAGAAAAACAAGAATAATAAAATTGTGATTAATTCAGCAGAGGTGTGTTTTGGAATATAAAGGCAGCATGCAGAAGTTGGTTGCAAAAATCTAATTACTTTTATCTACAAAAATCATTTATGTAGATTCTGCAGAAATGGAAAAAACTTTTTATAAAAAGATTTACATCATAACTTTGTGCAATTTTTGTCACAGGAGCTAGTCATCACATTACACACAATATATCCAAAACTTAGCTACAGAGGATTTATGGATTTTGAGATATGGCAGATCTAAGGTTTTTACATTTCTATTTTTCATGCAAACATTATCAGGAACTAGATTAGGCAAGAATAACAAAAGTTTTAGGATTTTTCACAAAGAAGCCAACAAAATTGGTCTTGCATTTTTATGAATTTTCTACGATTTTCTACGCAATTTACAAGATTCGGCCAATCACATATACTATTGAAGTTACACCTTTTCATTAAGACCCCTGAAACTTTTTGGTACTTCACAGATATGCCCCCAGTTCACACAAAACTCCTTAGATAGAAACTTGGCCACGCAATTGGGTCCTCATCCATGGCCAGTGGCGGTCCGGCCAAATCTGGCCAGGCCGGTGGCGTCCTTGGCCGGGAAAAGGATGTGGAAGGTGCGCGAGCTCACCTAAGGCTCGATTGCGACCGAGGATGGGGCTGTAGTGGCACCGGCGAGGTCACGCGGCGGAGGCCGGACGGCGGCGGCCGCGGGTGTCGCAACTCCCGGCGACGGGGGTGGCGTGGTCCGAACAACACGCGGCACAGGGAGGTATTGAGGACCTTAGGGACAAGGTTGGGGCAGTTGGGTGGTGATGGCACGAGCTGTAACCAATGGCGGGGCGGCGGTCGCCGCGGGCGGCGCTCGATGTAGGCGCACGAGGGGGCACGGTGGCTGTTTTATAGCCAGGGGACAAGGAGAGCGGGTCGTGCCTTCACCGCGAAGGGAGACCCCGGCGTCAATGCGGTGGTACGGTGGCCGTACTCCGGCCGGCGCGCGAGGCACAGGAAGGGCGCGAATGGCCCGGTGGTTAAAGGGGTGCGGCGCAGGGCGAGCGTGGGCTTCGAGCCACCTCGGTGCGTGTGCGGCCTGGGAAAGGCGCGGCACCTCGGGAAGGAGCGGGCGAGGCCCGAAGCCGACATGGCGGGGCGCGGCGCGCGAGCACGCGGGAGCGCGAGAGTGCCGCTCGACATCGCATTCCGGCTTCGTCTGTTTCGGTTTACCCTAGTTCGACTGCAATTATCTCAAAATTTCTCAACTAAAGTGCACTAAGTGATGAATAGGAAAGTTGTAGATCTCATTATCATCTACAACTTTTACAAAGGCCGTATGGTGTTTTTCACAACGGATTTAGCACAAAGTACTGCCAAACTTTGAATGTCACTCTGTTTCGGTGAACGGGAGGTACCGACGGTTGACCAAGTTTTTCTCCAATTTCCACCGAAAATTTGAAATGCCAATCTACATGAAAGTTGTGTCCCTCGAAAAACTTGGACAACTTTTATATTGGTAGAATTTGAAGTGTTTAGGTGAAATTTGGAGAACGTGGCAAAAGATCCGGATGACATTCACCGACATAAGTGTTTAAGAGGGGTTTGACCGTGTCTTTGACCAAGGGTTGACCACGGGTGTGTGTAGACTTGGTCAAGGGGTTCAATAGGGTTCGTTCGCGAGGTTTTCGAGGTGATGACCCGGGTTGACCTAGGTTCGACCGGTGTCGGTCGGTCGACTCGGGCGATTCGGTCATTAGCGGTAATGACGCCAATTAAAAACACGGGGCGTCACGGGGATGATTTGCAAAGGTACTTTTGCAAATCACTTCTCCCACCTCCTCTAAGCGCTCCGTTGGATCAATCATGTGGCTCGGATTGAAGTTTCCATAGTTTTCACGGAGTGGTTGGTTCGTACCTGATATGTTGCAGAAGAGGAAATAAAGAAAAAAACAAAGTAATCAGTAAATGCTGCAGACACATTGTATCGAACATGTAGCAGGTAGCAAGTACCCGATCTATAGTAGAAAACAATCTCCAGCTTCCGACTTCCCAAACAATGCAAAGCCTAGCTAAATCAAAGTGAATAATGGAGTTTTACATGGATGAGCAGCAGGAAATTGACCAACCCAGCAGCAAAGCCCAGCAATCCAATGACCCACCGTCGTGGACAGTCAACGACGCCTGTGGCCTCGGCGAGGGGCGCCAGGAGCTGATATCCAGGAAGGACGCGGTCAGGGTGAAGGACACGGGAGGCGTCCCGCGTGGCGCCACCGGAGAGGGAGTGGTGGAGGCCATGGCAGGCGCATCCGACGACGTCGTGGAGGGCGTCGCAACCATGTACGGTTGCACGGGGGCGCCCAGGCCAGAGGTGGTGGTGTGGTGGGTCATCTGTGTTGAAGCTCAAGTCAATTACTCGCAATTGAAGATTTGTTGATCTGTTGTGAAACCATTTACAAATATTCCACATCAATCTAGTGGGTTACCTCCGGAGGCTCGCCAGGATCCATGGCCGCCGAGGGCGGAAGGCCAAGCCCTTGACCCGGTTGCTCTTCATCTCGAACTTGGTGAGCATCTTTCTACCTCCCCCGGAGACGATCTTCCTCGCCTCCAGTGCTGCTCGTCCGCTCGTTGCCAACTCTCTCCAGCAAGCATAAGGTGGGAGAGAAAGTAGAGTGAGGTCTTCTTTTCTTCAACTTGCTCACTTGTAGATGGTGACGGTGGCAGTAACATTGGCTTGTTGGTGTGGGCTTCATTTTCTTCTTCCGGTGTCCTCCACTTCATCAGGTAGAGAAAAAGAGAGATAGCAAGGATGTGGGAGACACAAAAGAAGAACTCAACTAAGCAACTGATGTTATTGCAGATATAAGACCACAATACACCAACACTCACTGCAAAGAAACGAATCAATCAAGGTCACAAAACCATGTATCATCATACAAGCACTGAATTCCACCAATCAAGACATAGCTAAGGGAATGACGCTACACGTTGTTAATAGAGTCAAAGGGTATCCTTCTAAGTAGGGCATAGCTTCAACGATCACCGAAGCATGACTTCAGGTGATGGATTGATAGCTCCTTTATTTGGGTGACTTGGGCGGGCTTGCTTCAGGGTACGTGGCATGTATCAACTAAAATTTTGGATTAGAACGACACTTTGGAATCAAAAATCAAGGGGGAACCCAAAGTAGTCAAGGGGGAATCCAAAGTAGCCTTATACAAAGGAGAAGTTAAATGAAGAAGATATGTGGATAAGAATCGACAGCTAGGTTCAAAGTAGATAGTCAAGCAGGATATCTAGGATATGCCTTGCATGGAACAAGTGGAAAGGGAAAGCAAGGTCAAGATCAAGGTAGGGGTCTTAACACTTGCAAAACGATGAAGTGAAAATAAAAAGAAGTTAAGTGGGAAGGGTTAAGATATCAAGGGGGATTTTCAAAAGTAAATGGTCAAAGAATGGGATTATTCATCACAGAGTTAAAGGGAAAGGTAGTGATGAATTTTAGATCACAGGAAACCTTAAAGAACGACCATTGCTAACTAGGCTTACGTCCTACAGTCGATACAACTCTGGTACCACTCTGTCACACCTGTTTTCCCAAAGAAAAACAAGTGCAAACCTATATGCATGCCAAGATCAAGTTTCATGCATATAGTGACAAATAAGTGTATACAGAAACAGTATCACGTAAGAAAAAGAAAGATTATCAGATATTTACGCTTAATCCTGGAAATGAAGGCTCCAAACATCACAGGCAGTCAACTAGGGGTTGCGTACGCCTAGCACCAACACATCTTCATAGCAGCTTCCTCCTTCTAAGAAACATTGTTTATAGCAAGGGTGAGCACTTGTCGTACTCAGCAAGTGTGGGGAAAGTATGAATGCAAAGGCTTTATAGTGGACTAGCTCTAAGCATTTAGCATTTTTAGTTGGTCAAATTTTATTAGCACCTGATTACTAATAGAGTATAAGTTTATACCAACCCACATTAAGCATAAGGTAAGATGCACCATAAGAATATGGCAAGCATAACCAGAGAGCACGATTTAAGTCCATCTTCAAGTTCAATTAATCATGTGAGGGTCCAGGCCGCTCTTGACCGTGAGCACGTCTAATTGATTAGTTTTACACTCTGCAGAGGTTGTACACTTTCACCATAAGTCGCGTAAATGTCCCGAAGAACTTTGGACCCAACCATGTGATGCCGGCCAAGCATCATACCACACTACCGAGGTGTGATTGCATAGGGACGCTACGAGGCCTTTACAAATGTTCTCCAACAAGTAGTGACCCACAAGGTCCGGATCCGTTAGCAAGGTATAAAGTCCCCTAGCAGGTCAATACCCCACCATAGGACAAAGAACTCACCCAACCCGTCCATACCCCGCAGTACCACCGATCCCTTGTCCTTATCAGGTAAGATCACCCCAAGCTAAAGTTCCTAATTAATTGGCCAAGACCAGTGCCCGTTTAGTTCTTGTGGTTGTACTGTTTTCCAGGGTGGTTCTCCATGTTCCGATTAACATAGCAAAGGTGGTCTTGCAATTAAAATAACATAAAGGAACATAGAGCATAAAAGGTAACCATGTTGATTATTACCAACCCAGTTGAGCAAACTAAGCAATATCTACCATCAATATTAATTAAGCAATCGGTTTATACAAGGCAATGGTAAAAAGAACACTAGTCATCATCCTTAATAGGAACCCATCAAAGTTAATGCAAAGCAATGTAAAGTGATTAATCATAGTTATTGGGACCAAAGATCAAGGACACACTTGCCTTTAACCAAAGTAGTGATGTTGCTCATAATTCTTCATCTTCATGCTCTCCAAAGCTCTCGAACAACGTTCCTTCTACTCACATCAATCATCGGGCACAAGCATACACAAAGCAAACAAACAAGCAAACTAAGAACAATGCACCACTCAAAAGGAAAGCTTTAAAAGAATGCACTAAAGGATAGGCTCGATTCTAAGGATCACCTAAATCACAAAAATCGTGCTTAGAGGAGAAAGGCTTGGCTGGATGCAGGGAACAACTTGATCTGAACTAGAACTAGATTTAGAAAGATCTAAAGCTTAGACAAGGCTAGATACACAAAAGAGAACGTCTAACGAACGATTTGCATTTATGAACAGGAAAGACTATTAGCTTAGGTTCATTTTAATTAACAAAACAAATGTAAACCTATGTTGACATTAATTCAGATTAAACTTTATTAGAAGAAACCGGTGTAAAGATCCTAGTCAAATTTTATTTATAAATATTCACATATAAATTAAACCAGTTAAACATTAGTTTAATAAATAAACAACTAGGTGAAAAGGTCGAATCGTACAACTTTGTGATTCGTATAGAACTAACCAAGTTACAATTAGAAAAGCATTGGTGTTGATATTAATCAAGTTAACATTTATTTAGAAAAGCCGATGTAAAGGCCTAATCAACTTTTAATTAGAAAAGTTAATTTAGTATTAAGAAAATTAACATTTGGTATATAAAAACCCAAGATAAAGATCTAATTGGATTTTATTTGCAAAAGTATGTGAAATAAACATTAATCAAATTAACATTGATAACGAAAACCGGTGTATAGCACTATATTACTTTTATTTAGAAAAGACATGTTTAGCTAAGCATTAATAAAAATTAATATAAAATTAATTTTCAGAAAACAAACATGATGAAAACATACCACTAACGTGTACTTTACATTATTATGAACCTATCACAACTTGAACGGATTAAAACGGAGCTAGAACGTGGAAGATATGGAGAAAACAAGATGCAGGGACCTAACGGTGATTAACTATAGATAACAAGGGCTAGCAGAAAAGATTCCCGAGACACAGTAAACAGTGCTCGTGAAAAGATCTAAACCTAGGGTTAGCTCTGAAAAAGAGCCTTGCTTTGGATCTGTTTGGGGGAACCTAATAAATCTAGGGTTTAACTTGGAAAAGACAACACACAAAGGATAGCAAAGGATTACTGAAAAGGACAAGGTCCTAACTGCAAAACCGCAGGGGCTTTCTTGAACCTATGGAAGGGGCGGACGAGAGGCATTGGCGGCTCCAAATCGCCGACGCCTCAGGCATCCAGGGCTTCAGGCGAGCAGCGCAGGTGAGGGAGGAGATCGAGGGGATCGTCCAGGGCTACTCACCGATGGCAGGGACGAGAAGAGGCGGCCGGAATCGGCCGACGGTGGAGCTCGGGCGGCTCGGCCTGATCCTTAAGGGGCGACGGCACTCTGACGTTCAAGCTGCGACGGGAAACGGCGGACGGGGTGCGGCTCGACCCCGCGGAGCTCGGGGCGGTGTCGCCTTGCTCCGGCGGGACTCCCCGCTTGCGAATCGAAGTCGCGGCCGGCGGCGCTCGGCGCAAGCGGCGGCGCACATAGGGGGTGGTGAGACGCGGTGGAGGCGGCAACTTTATAGGGGTGCGCGGGTCCCCTTGGCATGACGCGCACACCTAGGAAGGTGGCGGTGGCACTGAGGCCGTGCTGGCCATGGCCGGCCAACGCCTGGGCCCGGATGGGCTCTAGCGGGCCTCGGCTGGGCCGGAGCGGAGTGGATCGGGTCGGGCCCTCGGGCTCGGCTCAGGGGAAGGATTGGATTTGATTCTAGGAACATGTGAGTGCAACAAACGTTGAAAATAGGAATTAAATTTAACAAGATATTGATTTTAATAAATAAGAGATAGATATTTGACAACTATGACGATGAACACCCATGCATTGCAGGGCTGCATGCAAATGATCGAGTAGCAACTAAGCATGTTGCATAATGGTGGTGCATACGCGCATGAAAATTAAGATAAAGAGAATCATTATTGCTTAAGCATGATGTAAACATGACATCAATAAGATATTTAAGCAATAAACAATAGGCAAAGGAATTGATGATGGCCTTACTTGTATCGTATACGTACATGCATGCATGGCGTTGATTGCTTGCACGGGATGGCACTCAGACCGTAGAGAAAAGAAATAGATGGGCATGCAGAGGTCCTCACCAGGTGTGATCATGGCCAGTTCGGCCATGGCGCTGAGACAGACGGCAACGACGAAAGCGTCAGCTTGCACGCTGCAAGCTAACTAGCAGGGCATGACCGCAGGCGAACAGATGCAAACGGCCGACGTTGGCTCGGTGACGCAAGTGATGCGAGCAAGGAGGCATGCATCCTTACATAGGCAAATGACTTCTTTTGGCTTTGCTTGGAACTGATACGATGGCCGGCGAGGCTTCAACCCGGCATGGCCACATGCAGCACGAGATGCAGGTAGCATATATAGATTAGAGACAAAAGTTGGACATAGGACTGCATGAGATGCGGAGGTGGTCATCTCACCAGCTGCGACGATGGTGGACTCGGGCACTCGGCCGGATTCGACGGCGAACGGCGAGGCCGGCTCGGCTAACTTGCATGTCGTGACCCGGCAGTCAATGGTGATGTTGAAGACAAGGCCAGGGTGCAGCCTGCCTACTGGAGAAGGATGCTAGGGCTCGAGTGCTCAATGTTTGATCGCCTCCGGCTGCACACACAGGAGAGGGGTTCTTGCACATGAGATCAAGATCGAGAGAAACAGAAGGAGGGGAACATGAGATTCTCACCAGCAGCAGATCAGACATCGATGGTATGGATGAGGCCAAAACATCTAGCAACGGCTCGAACTATCTTTGACGATGGGATGGCGGCGACGGGCTTGCGCAGGGCGGCGAGGCGGCGCCGGACAAGCAGCTAGGGCACGCGGCGAGGTGGCGCTCAGCCTTTATAGGCGCATGGGGAGGCGCGCTTGGCGTGCGCGGCACGGACGCCGAGCAGGCGACGGTGGCGGGCCATGCCGTGAAGCGCACGGACAGGGAGATGTGGCCTTTGGCCAAATGGGCTTTGGCGGGCGAGCAGTTGAGCTGAAAGGAAATGGGTTGGTCCTTCGGGCTCGGCCCACAAGGATAGGATATGTTTTTTCCTTTTTAATTTCCCGAAATTACTTTTCAATGCGAAAACAATTCCAGTAAAGACTGAAAATGTTTTTAAGGCACGAAAACCCTAAAACCCCTAAAATACTCAGACAATTCTGAAAATTCCAGGAAAATTCCCAGAGATAGATTGGGGCATGAACAATCCAAATAAAGTATTTGGTGCTCCTGAAAAAGACTTTAGAGCCTTCTAATAAATAGAAATAGCTCAATGAAAAATGAGAATAAATTCCAGAAAACATCTAGAAAATTCCCAGAAGATTTGATCAGCACCTAAGCGTATTTTTGAAACCTTTTGCACTCAAGAAGCACCAAGATGCATCGGCATGAATGCAACACACATAACCATTTAATTGATTCAGAAAATCAAACAATGATTTTTCCTATACTATATTGCTTGTAAAGAAAAACAAATGTTGGTGTTCTCTTTATTCACATCCTGAAATTGGAAATTTCAGGGTGTGACATTAGGCCTTAGGGTGAGAGGCTTGGATGTCATGTCCATCGTCGAGTACCACTTCGCGTCCCAAATGGGGGTCTTTCCTTTCTACCATTGAACTTTTATTGTGTTGTATGACTTGTATCGAATTATTTGTATTTGAACTGCTTTGTGCCAACATCATGCCAAAATTTTCATTGGAGCGGTTATAATGCAATCCGTAGCGGTTTTAATTCGTACCACAGCGGTATAAATAATTTATACCGCGGTATACCATTACTTACCGTTTGTATCTCATTTTGGTTTGGATTTTGAATTCGAGCGGTAAATAGCGGTATACCATTTATACCGTTGCGGTATACCGTTACCACTGGGTAGAGGTATAAATATACCAGTTGATAAAAAAACCATGATGATGGGGTTACCAGCTTTACATGTAGAGCAAAAGTGTAACACCCCACCCACCAAAGCCGCACCGCCCAGCCCTTCCGTAGGGGTGAACACACGTACACATAACACCCTGCTTACACTTTCGTCCTCGCTTTGTGTAAAAGGGTTAACCCGAGGGTGGTATGGCTGGTGGACAAAGACTTATAAGTTGGTTCCACCCTTGCTCAACTAGCAATGTGGTACTAAACACACGCACTTGCGCTCATGGGCCACTCATGGGCCATCCAAATCGGGCCGGGTGTGACATTCACCCCCCCCCAAAGAACCCAACGTCCTCATCGGTTCAACTCACCCCGTCCGATGCCGACCCATGTGCCATGTCGTGTGCCCCATCCCGAGCCCACACGTGCATGCATATGTCCGCACACCGACCCGAGCAAATGTCCAGGAACCTTCCCTCTTAGCGCACAACCGTACATCCGGTGCCGGTCCATAAGCCATGTCGTGTGTCCCATCTTAGGCCCACACGCGCCATGCGCCCTATGCCCGCACACCGACTCGTACGTGCAACCACGAGGGTTGGCTCGATACCATTTGTAACACCCCGCCCACCAAAGCCGCACCGCCCGGCCCTTCCGTAGGGGTGAGCACATGTACACATAGCACCCCGCTTACACTTTCGTCCTCAAATCGTGTAAAAGGGTTAACCCGAGGGTGGTATGGCTGGTGGAGAAAGACTTATAAGTTGGTTCCACCCTTGCTCAACTAGCAATGTGGTACTAAACACACGCACTTGCGCTCATAGGCCACTCATGGGCCATCCAAATTGACAAAATACAGCTATAACATGACACCTAAGAAACAAAGAAGTACTACAGTTTTTGGTTTAGCTACTGAAAAGAAAAGCTGGAACAACTACATGAAGACGTCTTCAGTCAGCTACTCCGTCCTTTGCCCCTTGAATTCTTCAGCCCATTCACCTACTGTAAACGATTTCCTTGCGGGGGCAAGACTTCCCCACCCTATAAATATAAAGGGCCCGTGGCCGATTGAGAGCTATCACCCAATCAAACAAACATTTATCTTACTTTTTATCTCCAAACTCTACTTTTTCGACCCCTTTGCTTCCTTCTTCATCTCTACGGTGATTTATGGTGTTCTAAGTGGTCTGCCGATCTTTGATGGGGTCCCTCCCAGGGCAACGATCGTAGGTTTTCGATGACATCTCTGACCAAGGTGATCAGACCGCCCTTCATAGGCGGTTAGATTGGCCTGTGTCAGAGGTTTAGTTCTGCACAGCCCACAGGGGTGTCAACCCTAGTGATTTATTTGTTCGACGGTGGGAGATCTAGGGCTAAGAACTCAGAAGGTGCAAGAGCACACGGAACACAAAGGACACAACGAGTTTATATTGGTTCAGGCCTCCGGAGGGTAAAACCCTATGTCGAATTCTTGATTGCATTGCTTTAGGTGGATTGCGACTTGGGATGACTTGGTCTCGGGGTTCGCCCTTGCCCGCCTTATATTGGCTGACCAATCTAGGTCGATGGACCCAGAGTCCAGGTCGGTTACAACAAGGAAACCAATCTGTCACACCTGATTTCTGGAGAGAAACCAAATGCATCTCATATGTGTGCTAGGATCAAGTTACACACATATGATAGACAAAACGAGCGTAATATCATTGACAGTATTAAAAACGTAACAAGGGGTTTAACATCTTATTACACTCATACGAGAGACACGAAGGTCTTTAACATCGGAAAACGATAACTACACGAAGAGTCTTCGTCTTTCGCTTCCACAGGCACTTGACTGGGGAGACGCATGCCTCAGAACTCCTCAAAGTCGGTGTAGAACTCTTCACCATTGTTCTCTTCTGAACAGCGGTAAGCAAGGATGAGTACACTTATGGTTGGTACTCAACAAGTGGGGGAAGATGCTGGGACACCAAGGATAGGCTACGGTTTTGCAGCGGTTAGCATTTTAATGTTGGTCAAACTTTTAATTAAAGAACGCCTAGTTACTAGATGTAAGTATATACCAACCCACTTAAGAAACTTATAAACAACTCAGCTCAAAACTCATCGAATCACGATTTAATCTCATCTTTAAGTTTATTAATCATGTGAGGGTCCAAGCCGCTCATAACCGTGAGCACGGCTGATCGATCAGTTTTACACTCTGCAGAGGTTTGCACACTTTACCCACAACTCGCGTAAAAGTTCCGAAGAACTTTGGACCCAACCATGCGATGCTAGCTAGGAATCATACCACACTTCCGAGGTGTGATTGCATAGGGACTCTACGAAGCCTTTACAAAATCATGCAAAAGACCAACAACCCGCATAGTTACGGATAAGGGCGGACCATAACCCTCCCTAGTGGTCAGCACCTTAGCAAAGGCTGCTACCCCAAAAGGACCCGGCTATACCCCTGCAACCCGGATCCCCCTCTGCTCCATTCGGAAAAGGGCCATCGGATCAATCGCACACATAATTAATTGGCTAAGGTCAGAGCCATATGACACTGTGGTTGCACATGTTTTCTTGGGTGGTTCTCCATGTTCCGATTAAATCATATGATCTTGTATTACCAAAAGCATCATCATCATTAAACATACATGCCTTTGTCATGGAAAACCATTTTATCCAACCCGAGTTGAGCAACTAGCATATTCTACCCAAAAACATTTATTAAACGGGGTTGTTCCAAGGATTGTGGATAAAAATCTAGGTAAGTCCTTAAAAAGAGTGTTCCCATCAATTTAATGCAATATCAGAATAAATATAAACTTAATTATCATGCAATTACGTAGGATAAAATAGAATCATGGAGGGGGAGAAGACCACTTGCCTTCCTTGCTTAAACACTGAGGTTCTTCTTCTTCAAACACTTGCTCTTGATCTGCTTCAACTGGCTGCTTGCTTGAAACTGGCACGATGTCTACGAGCACACAAGAATACATTCAATAAACAAAACAATACACCAAGCACGAAAAGCTTAAAGGTTTGGCTCTAAGAACGCGAAAGCAAAAACACTCGAAACTAGCGGGAGATTTGGATGATCACATACAAGAGCTAGCTATGTGTTTGGCATCTTTTAATTAAGTAAATCACGTGTATATGTTATTTCAGAGAAATACCATATTTATAATTAAACAAGTTATATTTGTATTTAAAAGACGATGTAAGCCTAGTCCAATTTTATTTATAAATATTCAAGTATGATTTATGCAAATTAAACATTTAATTTTAAAAGAAGCATGTAAAAGCATCTAGGCGTTTATCTTTATATTTCGAATTATAATTTAAAACAAATTTATATTCTAATCAAATTATAATTCTAAAACACATTTATATTCATTTTAATCAAATTAACATTTAATTAAGAAAACTCGGGATATAGCCTATGTTACTTTTTAGTAGAAAGCAAATTGCATAATCATTAATCAAATTAAGTTTGATTATAAAAACCGAGGTATACTCTAATTACTTTTAATTAAAAGACATATTTAATTAGTATTAATCATATTAACTTTCTTACGAAAACACGTGTTAAACTCTAATTAGATTTTAATTAGAAAAGCATTTGTAATAGGATTTAATCATATGTAATATTTAAATAAATTATAAAACAAAGACCACGTTCAACATTAGTCCTATCCCGTAGTTTGAGTTGATATGAACTTAACACATCTTGAAACGGTGGAAACGGAGCTAAAACGCAAAAGATACAGCCAAACAAGGTTCAGTGACTTTTCTGTGAAGAAAACTAGGCTTCTAGGGGCTTAACTGCAAGAAACTGAGGGCCTAAACATAATTACACATATAATCCGAAGGTCTATAGAGCAAAAGATCAAGGTTGGGCTTCAGGTGAGATTTTACAGAAAGACTAGGGGCTTAGATACAAAAGGAAGGACCTAACTGTAAAGATTCTAATAGGTGGAAGGACCGGCTTGGCATATCTGAAAAGATCAGGGGCTCTTTAACAAAATGGTCACTATTGACCGGTAAGGAGTCCTTTTGACTCAGGGGCCGGGCGGATCTGGACCGTCGGTTTCGCGATGGACGGCTGGCGCGGCCATGGACCGGCGGTGGACCTGGTCCATGGGTCCACGATGGACCGGCCGAAGGGGTAACTCCCTGATTTAATCAGGACCATTGATCCCCGACCGGATGGCCATGGTGGCCCGCGAGCGGCACCCGGCGGCGCTCGGCCGCAGACGGGCGGCGCGCGGCGGCGGGGTCGGCCGGGAGTCGTCGAAAAGGGCTCCTGTCCACGGTTTTGAGCGCGGCTTGATGCTACACGAAGAGGAGGAAGTGACAAAGCTATCAAGGGGCTCAGGAAGGTGGCTCGTGTGACGGCGAGGGAACTGTAGACGGCGCATGGCCGGCGAGCGGCGGGGAGCGCTGCGGAGCTCTAGGTGCTAGGAAACGAGGAGGGGCGTGTTTCTCACCACACGACGAAGGTTCGGCGAAGGAACGAGCGACAAGGATGGAGCGGCGGAGGAGATCGACGCCGGCGGGTGCGGTCGGGGTGCTTCGGCGGCGGGTCGGTTTGGCGCGAAAGGGGAAGCTCCGGGCGCTCGGGCGGGCGGCATGTATGACGAGAGGAGGTCGAGGAGACATTCACCAGCGACGAGGAGCTTCGGGCGGCCGTCAAAGGTGCCGCGGTGGGACTCCCTGGTGGTGGCACGTGTGGGGGCGAGAAGAGAGTGCGGGGCTCAATTGGTGGGGAGGGCAGCTGCAGGAGCCCTCGGGTCGACTTTATAGAGCGAGAAGGAGGGAGAGGGGGCGACGACCAAGAGCAATGGCCATCAATGCCATGGCGGGCACCGGTCTTGATTGCAGTAAAGGGGGAGCTCTTAAATGGAGAGGAAACGGAAGGGGAGATTAAGGAGGGGAAGACACCAGGGCCTAATTGCACCCTTGATGGCGGCTTGAAGGCGGAGGGAGCGCGAGAGAGACGCGGTAACGGTCGGCGGCGGTGCTGCTGTGCGGAGCAGGGGAGAGGAGCCGGAGGTGGGAGGAGCCAACAGGTGGAGGTGGGGGCGGCCTGTCGGTGACCAGAAGAGAGAGGAGGGGAAGGTGGAGCTGGACCGCGTGGTGAGATGGACCAAGCTTGGCCACACGGGAGAGATAGGGTGGCAGCCCGGCGAGGGAAAAAAAGAAAGGAGGGAGGAAGAGAGGTGGGCCGGTGGAAGTTTGGGCCGAGCGGCCGGGGAGAGGATCAGCTGGGCCGGCTGCGATGCCTGCACGGGCTGAAAAAGAAAGAGAGGCTAGGCTAAGAGAGAGAGAGAGAGAGAGAGAGAGAGAGAGAGAGAGAGAGAGAGAGAGAGAGAGAGAGAGAGAGAAGAGGGTTTGGGTTTTGTTTTTCTAACTTTATGATTTTCAAAACCTCACACAAACAAGCAAAAATCCATGCAACCAAAAGATGATGCACAAGCACTTATTGCTTCTAAAATTATTAAAATGATATTTAAATATTTAAAGGCCAAATTTATTTGACAATTTATTTAATCCTTATAAAATTAAAACTGTTGCTTACATTATTTTGGTGATGGAATTTTAGGGTGTTACACAATCGAAGGAAAGTTACAACATAATCCTGTGATCTTCAAACTGATTGGCAGCGTAGGAGACGTCTTATGCCTTGTCTTGCTCGCCAAGTTACCCGACTGGATCGGATAAGGTCTCCTGGGAAATCTTCTGGAAGGTCTTCAGGAGGTCGTGTGGGCCATAGATCTAGTTTGTTGGATCCACTGTCAGGTCGGCGGATCTTCTGGTGGGCCAAACCCACTTGTCGAGGACGACTGTGAGCCTATTCGGTAGGGACCCAGGGGTACCCATGTCTCACAACCCGTGCCAGGGATCTCGACAAGGTGCAATTTCAACTACCGCGCGATCCAGCGCACTTGTGTGTTCGACCGGAAAAAGCGTCAACACATTTTTGGTGACTCGCTGGGATAGATCTGGTTTTACTACCAATTTGTCAAACATCATCATGAACGTCGAAGGACTCAGCGAAGAAGACTAGAGGAAGTACATTGAGCTTTAGGAGTACAGAAAGCAGCAGTTCCTCTCCGGCACCAGGAAAGATCACTCAGGCAAGGTGACAATAACTCAAGAATTCGAGTTGCCGATGATAAAGGTCAAAAACGACAAGAATGAGATAATCACCACTGTAAGCAAACCTGAAACTGATCTATCTACGAAGCTTACTGAATTATCTGATAAATTTGAGTGTGCTTTTAGTAATCAACATAGTCAGGTTGCTAGTATGATTACTCGCTTAGAAAAAGTTGAGGGTAAAAGTAGTAGTTTTAATTTCCCTAATTATTCTATCCCTCAATTAGATTCACAAGGGGTGTTACAAACAAACTTGTCGGCTACGTCAGGAACCTCAATTGAAATACATGTGTATGGCATGCAGACTAATTTTTATCTGGGACGGTCATCATTGCCAAATAAGCCGACTCCGGTCAGACCGCCCCCCATGGCCGGTTAGATCGCACTGTCTGGCCAGATGATGGGTGTTTCGAGAAACCCACCCCTGTAAATAGAGCTGATTTATCAGCTATAATGCAATCCCAACTAGCTGCTATGAGTGACTTTTCCAAATTTTAAAAAAGTAGCTAGCATGGTGAACAATAAATTCGGCATTGATATGAGTAATTCTAAATTATATCAAAAACCTTATAAACACGATTTTGATCTTATGTGCTCCCAAATTATATGATTATCCTCACCGCTAAACTTAATAAAATCAGGTATAGTGTCCATGATTCTTTTGAAGTGTGTTTGTTCTCTTTATCTTTAATGGGTACCGCCTTTGCTTGGTTTTCATATTTAGCCCCCAACTGTATTGATTCTTGGAATAAATTAGAACAAAAATTTCATGATCACTTCTTTAGTGGGAACTATCAACTCAAAATTGACAGATTTGACATCGGTTAAGCAAGGTAAAGACGAAACAGTCTCTAATTACCTTAAGCGTTTTAAAGTGGACCGTTGTTTCAATTTGTCGCTTTCTGATTCCGACCTAGCTAATCTTGTTGCTAAAGGTTTAAAATCTGCTCTTAGAGATAGATTAGAAGGTGTGGATTTTTATTCACTTGATTCTGTTCTTGTGAGAGGTATGGCACAAGAATTGAAATTGAATAAAGAAAAAGAAAAACTTGAGTCTCATCGGTCTGATGTTCATGTGGTTGATTATGTTTCTAATAATTTGAACGATGAGAGTAAGGTTTATAGTGCTGAATTTGTATGGCCTTTTGAAGATAAATCTTTTTCTTGTGCATCACGTATGCTGGCTAGTAAAGGTCGGCAAGAAGAATTAAAATTTACTTTTAATGTTTCTAAGTGTGATCACATTTTTTGATGAATTGCTTAAACTTGGAAATATTAAAATATTTCATACCATGCCTACACTTGATGAGATAAATTGACGTGCATATTGTAAATATCATCATTCTTATTCACATGCTACTAATGATTGCAATGTGTTTCGTTGCAACATTCAATCGACCATAAATGAAGGTCATTTGGTACTTCTTGAAAAACAATTTAACAAACATCTTTTTCCTATCAATACCATGGAATTGCAGCAACCCAAGGTTCTGGTTCGGCCACATCAAGTCGAAGCAACCAAGGGCAAAAATGTGGTGGTCAGGGAAGCGAAGACCGATTTGAGAGGAAAGGAATTGACAAGAGAAGTTGATTATGAGAAGACTCCTGATGGCAGAGAAACATTCAAGATCACCGTCAATGCTTCTGACATGGGGGGCAAGGATCGTCCGCGCCTGTCAATCAGGAACCACTTGATCCTAAAAAGGTTGAGGCGGTTAAACCGGCTGGGGTAGGCGGTCAGACCGCCCCTGCCCATGGCACCCAAAGATGCTTAAACCAACGCGACAAGAGATTGGAATTTGGAAGCTTAACATGGGAAAGAATTTCCAAAGCCAAAGGTCACATTTGACATGCTATTTGACAAATAATCTAAACAAAAGGCCGTTACAAGAGATTGGTCCTTAAAAAGGAATGAGGTCACCCACACATCAAGAAAGGCCATCATCGCCTCCCAGAGCAGTTGTCGGGTTCAGGGGTGAATCGTCTCGACAAGGGTAACATTTTACTCCAGCTTGGACTTCAGATCCGCCTCGTCCGATCTACGACGACAATGGAGTGATGTGGGTGCCATATCAACAGTCCTTCCATCATGGATGGGGGGAACCAAGGAGACCAGCCTTAGACATGATTTCACGGCCTGCACATAACCATTGGGAGCCACGACAGCTTAGTCAGAGATAGCAGGCCGACTCGGTCATACCGCCCCTGCATGCGATCAGACCGCCCTGTTCAGGAAAATTCAAACTCCTCCTAAACAGGTGTACAAGCCCAAGGTCAGAGAGGAGGAGGTTCAGAAGATGGACGTTACCCAGAAAGGACTACCAGCTTTGATATTATCCAGATTGGGTCAATAGACGTTCCCGTTGAGAAAAGTGGCAAAGGACCGGTTGTTTTAAACGATCAGGTTGGGACGTCTGCTCAAAAGGGATTTGTTGCTACTAGTGACCATGAGGCTAGTGAAAGTGGTTCCAACTCCAAGTACTTTTTGCCGAGATGGTGTCCTCCCGGTTTGACTCGTACTCAAAGGAGGAAGCTTCAACGCTTGAGGTTGCGGGAGAAGAAGGAAAAAGATCTGGAAAAACAAAGGGACGAGATCTTCAACAGCTGCAGGCTCATGATACCACAAGGGAAGGAGTGGAGAGCCAAGACAGCACCTGAAGCAGAGGTGGTCAAACCGCAAGGAGGAGGTGGTTAAACCGCCTAAGGCGGTCAAATCGGCTGACCAGGTGTTCAAACCGGGTTCACCAGAGACACCACCCAATTTCGCTTCGTCAGTCCCTATGTCTTGTGATGATAAGTTGTCGTCGGTACCTGCCAGTGGCGGAGCCAGAAAAAATTTAAAGGTGGGGCGATTTCTAGCGAGATACTAAACTAAATGACATATGCATACCCACACAACTTACACAAAATTTACGTGTAGTTGTTGGGCTAGCATAGCTACAAGTGCAGTAACATTATCGTCTTTCTTCCCACGCTAAGAACTCTTCCTTATCTTCAGGCCATGGTCACCGATGTTAAATCATTGTAAACAGATAGGTAGTGATCAAAGGAGGAAGGAGGGTTGTAAGATGTGCACGACGGTAGTTGGGGCGGCTACCCCACCCCACCGATAGGGTGGCTCCGCCCCTGGTACCTGCTCCATAAGACAACGAGCAACTTTTTGACTACAGTTCTTCTCCAAAGTGATCCAACGTACTCGTGTGTTCGACCGGAAAAAACGTCAACAATATTGTCCTCTATGTCAATGTTGAAAGTGTTAAGTTTCTTACGTAGGGCCATGTGGTCGATTCCGAACAACTCTTGTTGTATCATGGCATTGGGAAATGAGAAATTAGATTGGCCCTTTTCCTCTAGCGTGAAAAATCAAGCACATGAATATTTTCACTTTCAACTAATGGTGAAAATATTCCACCTTCCAACCCGGCAACCCTTCCCAAACAGTTAGCATAAGCCCCGCCCGTCACAAACTCAAACTCACCAACAGCAGCACTTTTCCTCCGCCATGTCACCATTTGTCCATTTCCTCATCATGCCGTCATCGATCTATCAGACGACGACGACTCGTCGAGCCAAATCGTTTGCTGGCCATCGACTCGTGGAGTCCGGTCGGTGAGATTAAGCCCCGCACGCGCGGGCGCTCGGGTGGGTGGGGTGCGAGTTCCACCACCCGAAAATTCAGTGGCAGCCAGTGCTCTCGTGCTATAGAAACCAGTCCAGGGGGGTTGCCGAGCTTGCTGCCTAGCCTGCTGCAGTTTCGTTAGAAGATGCCATCAGCCATTCGGCCTAGCTACTGTAGATGCGACGCGACGTGCAGGGCACCCGTCACCACGGACCTGCTCAGCTAGGCCCAGGGTTAAAGGAGTAGAGTCGAGCCTGATGATGAGCCGCAACCATCATATCGCCGACCTAACTAAGTAACTAACCACCGGCCGGCCGCAGCACGCAGCGTCCGTCGGGATCGAACAGAAACCTCGCTCTTGCAGCGACTAGTGGTAGCTCCTGAGCCACACACACCTCCTTCGGCTCGATCGCCTGCTGCCCCCGCGCACAGAATCTCAACGGAGACGATCTTTTGCCACGCGCACACAACACATGCTCCCATTTCTGATGTCGTAAACGCGATCGCTCTCAAGCGGTTCCGAGCTTAATTTCTGTTACCGCAAAAAAACTGAAGAAGATGCTAGAGACCGATTAACTAACTGACTGACTGCCAGCTCGATCTCACATCATCCGACTGAGAAATCGTTGTCAAGCCGAGCTGTAACAAGAGATCCCGATGCCTGATCATCCCACACTGAAGAAGATGCCGTCCGTCCTGCTGCGCTCTCGACCGATCGTCGGTCTATTAAAAGCAACAGCACGCTCACCACATATGGAGGAGTAGGAGTATATATCCTTCGTCGATCAGTTGCGTCAGCCATATACGTCAGCAGTCACACGTCATGAGCAACTCGGGTCACACCATCACAGCATGCTATTGCGACACCATATACATTAATACAGTATATTTACAGCGAGTGGCTGGGTTCAAAGTTAAAGTATCAGCGCACGCAAAAAGAAGGTCGTCGGGCATCCAATTTCATATCCGTGATGATGGAATCGAAGATTTTAGAAGTTCGTGATCTCGGAGAGTTGACAACGTCCCTCGTTCTCGGGGATGGATGCTGGTGTGCTTTTGGGTAATATATATAGCTAGGTGAAAGCCTTTGCCCATTTTTAATTTGCGGACTGTTCGTTTGGCTGGTGGTGGTGGTGGTCGTGCGATTTATTTGGAGAGAAAATCTTCTTGTTGGTTGTTGTTGGCTGATTTGTTCACGGAGAGAAATCTTCTTGTTTGGTGGTTGATAAGCCAAACGAATAGGGCGTTGGCTGGCACGTACGACACTGACGACGATGCCCTCAAACGTTCACCTTAAGATATATAGGCATTATGATGACCCTGAATGATCTTATATGTATTCTTGGGTGAAAATAGACCTAATCTGCGTGATCAGACTAAAGCATCGTGATCCTTTGGGAGGCACCGTCTTGAGAATTCCTCCATGCTACTTCTACACTCACGTCAAAGCTTGGTTGGTGAATTGTCCATTTGGCAAGGACAACAACTACTACTACTAAGCACTCGGTGCATCACCAAGAGTGTAACTTCTTGCACATATTAGTGTGGGGTGGATTGTTTCAATTCTATGAGTGTTTTGTGATGAGTGTTGTGTGTATGTCACTAATTAGTGTGGTTGTTTGAGCTATGTGCACTTCCAAACCTATTTTGAAGCCACATAATCGTTGTACAATTTTTTGTTCTGTTAATTCCATGAAACAAGTGATGGTCAGTTGCAGTGAAGTGAAATCGACAAGGAGCAGCATGCCGGTTTTTGGATATGACAACACTACATTTCTTCGGTTCAAATGATGATCCTTTAGTTTGAGAGTTGAGTCGTTTCATTTGCTTAAAACTTTTTACGTGGTGTAGCAGTATGCTAGTACTTGTAATGATGTTGGATTAATTGATGATTCTCTTAGAGAAGTCTGAAAAAAAGAAAGAAAGAAGTGATGCTGGTTGTCTTCCAGCCACACGCTAAAAACATGTGATGGTGATTAACAATCGTAGTTTCCAGAACAGTCGAGCTGGCACGCATATACTCCTATATATTGGATTTAATTCTCATCTAAAAAATATCGGATTTAATTCAGCATATTTCACTGATGGTTTTATGTGTTCATACACAAAGAGTTGCCTGTACAAGGAGCCATTAAGTTGCGCCTACTTTCAACTTAATTATGCCGAAATGTATTTATAAAAAAGTTTGGCTGGATTTTAATTGATACTACATTCATCCTAATAATTTCTGTACACAAAATTTGTTTTGCTGGATGAAGTAAATTTTAATTGGGACATTAATGCGGCAACGCCTATATATATAGCCTGGACCTGGATCTCTTCTGTACACAAAACACATCGATCGCACTAAGTATTGTCATCAAGTTCACATTAGCCATGGTGAACTACTCCGATCACCGCATCCACATCCTGGTCCTGCCATACCCGTCCCAGGGCCATATCAACCCGCTCTTCCAGTTCGCCAAGGTCCTCGCCGGCCACAGCGGCGTCCGGTGCACCCTCGCGCTGACCCGCTTCGTCGCCAACTCGGCCAAGGCGGCCGGCATCACCGGCTCCGTCCACGTCGCCGTCTTCTCCGACGGCTGCGACGACGTCGGCCCCGATGGCGTAGGCGGGCACCGCGGCCCCTACTTTGAGCGGCTCAACGCCGCCGGGCCGGTGTCCGTGGACCGGCTGCTCCGGTCGGAGTCGGAGCTGGGCCGGCCGGTGCACGGGGTGGTGTACGACGCGTTCCTGCCGTGGGCGCAGGGCGTGGCGAGGCTGCACGGCGCGGCGTGCGCGGCGTTCTTCACGCAGACGTGCGCCGTGGACGTGCTGTACACCCACCTGCGGGCTGGCAGGATCCCGACGCCGCCGGTGCGGGAGGCGGAGCTTCCTCCGGAGCTCGACGGGCTGCCGTCCCAGCTCGAGCTGTCCGACCTGCCGACGTTCATGGTCGACAAGAACCGCCCCCCGGGACTCCTGGAGTTGCTGATGAATCAGTTCGTGGGGTTGGACACCGTGGACCACGTGCTTGTCAACTCGTTCCATGACTTGGAGCCACAGGTGAGCTCTGCTCATGTACACGCGCGCATGAATACGACATCGCACTGGCTGCCCAACTAAGTGCATGCTACAGTATTGTCTTAGGACAAACTTTTTAACTTTACCTAGGTTTATAAAAAATCAACAACATCCATACGTAATGAATTAGAAGATATTACTCTGTGATCGATTCAGTTAAACTAATTTGATGTGATAAGTGTTGGTGCATTTTTATATACACTAAATCAAAATTGAAGTAGCTAGGTTGACTTGGGATAAAACTAAAAATATCTTTCACTTTCAAACGATTTCATATATATGAGTAGTATTTAATGTTGACACCGCATCGTTGTCACTCACATTCACAGGAAGCAGACTACTTGGCTTCTACATTGGGTGCCAAGACGATCGGCCCAACCATGCCGTCAGTGTACCTTGACAACCGCCTTCCAAATGATGCATCTAGTGGCATCCACCTCCACATCCCAAAGACATCTGAAACCAAGGCGTGGCTTGACGCCCACCCTTCTCTCTCTGTTGTTTATGTCTCCTTTGGCAGCATAGCCTCCTTGAGTTCCAAACAGATGGCTGAGATAGCTGAAGGTCTCTACAACAGTGACAAGCCCTTCTTATGGGTCGTCCGTTCCAAGGAGACTTCGAAGCTACCTGCAACCTTCGCCGACAAGGCGAAAGGGAGGGGTCTCATCGTGCCATGGTGCTCGCAGCTGGAGGTCCTAGCGCACCCGTCCATCGGGTGTTTCGTGACGCACTGTGGATGGAACTCGACGTTGGAGGCGATCAGCTCCGGTGTGCCCATAGTGGCGATGCCGCATTGGTCAGACCAGCCAACGAACGCCAAGTACGTCCAGGATGTTTGGCGTGTCGGTGTACGGGTACCTCCAGCTCCAGATACCGAAGGGGTGATGAGAAGAGAAGAGATCGAGATGTGTGTTCGGCAGGTGATGGAAGGGGAGCTGCGCAAGGAGTTCAAGATGAGAGCTTTGGAGTGGAGCAACAAGGCGAAGAAAGCCATGAGTAAAGGTGGCAGCTCAGACATCAACATCTCAGAATTCCTCTCCAAGTTTGGGCACCACAAATAATCAAATATTATTGCCGTTTTATATAATTTGGCGTATCACATGTATGTTTCCTCGAAAATGAATGTGACTTTTATTAAAAACAAAATATACGCGTCCTTGAGTGTTTCTTTCCTGTCCAAGCAAAAGTAGTTATCGTATTGAAAAAAAAATCAGAGGACCTGTTCTCGACCTCTATTTTCTCCATACAAATTTTAAACAGCACTATACTGTGGAAGGAATCCCTAATGGTTTTATCAAAAGCAGAGTCCTCCATCTATATTTTTCTTGCGCGATATATAAAATTACGTTTGCTAGTATAATGTTAATCGGGTTTTATGTTTTTAAGACGCAATCTATATAACTAATATAATTGGTACCCACTAACTATCATTAACTTCATTTCTCTCTTCATGCAAGCTACCCACATCATCTCCCATCAAACTAAGGGTTATTAACTATATCTCTTTTTCTCTTCATTACACCAATTCTTTCTTCATACAAACTACCCACATCATCTTCCACCAACTAAGGGTTATTGCATAAACTGGTTGTGGTAGCAAATTGGTTCATAATTTATCAAAAACAATTCTCATATCTCGCAGCAATGCGTGGGGAATCACCTAGTTGTATATATGTTTGATACTTAGGCAATAGTGGCATTAACGCCTGAATATAAAGTACTTTACATATGGGAGGAACTTGCAAAACAACTTAATGGCAGCACCGTAAGTACATTGCGTACTTGCAGGACTTATCCACAATACTATATATTTGGTGGATGCATGTGGCTTGTCAAGTTCTAACATTTGATAATAAAATGCGAGCATAATTTATCAAGTGAATAGGCAAAAGACATAGCACTTATTTTTCTATATCAAGCATCAATACAGTTGCATAAATAAAGTGATCAAATGTTCACGAGCTCAATCTTCCATAAGCCCTTCACGAAACTCTACATTAAAGTCCAAGTACATGTGCGTGCTCCGTGACCTGGAGCGAGGTTATTGCAATAGATCATAACCCTGCAGGGGTGTACAACTTTTCCCACACGAGACGCAAGACCAACGACCATATCCTCGGCCTAGGATAAGTGTTAATTCATGCCCTCGACCTTTCACATACCCGCACCCTACTATGAGCGAACGGCCGGAAGTGTATAGGTGTATCGGACACGGCCGATCACACCTCATCCCACCCCGCGCCGAATCCGGTCAAGGTACGGCGCGACTTATGCTACTTAGCTTACCGACCCATTATGAGTATGTGGTTTGTACGGAATAGTGCTCAAGTATCACAGCGATAACGATCGGGCCTTAATCGACTCAAGCAAGCATATGCTACTTGGATTCACTCCCAACATGGCCCTAGCACACTTGCTCAAGTCTCGAATCATATTTATAGGGCTCAAATTTTATCCATTCATGACTACTCTAGTATTAATTAATAGAGCATACTACAACTCGCGGGTGGTGGTGACCTTGCCACCTCTCGACTTCTACAGACAACTAAGCATGACTAAGCAATTATAAAGATATTTCTAACATACATACTTTCACTAAATAAGTTGAGCTAAATCCAAAAGTTGTCATGTCTAATAGGTTCTACACATTGCATATGTCTAGATAGAGCTAAGCCCATGCACAATCATTAATAAGTAATAACAATTCACATTTAGAAAATAGAGTGAGATATATCGGTGTCTGCCTGAGATCGGTGCTCCAAGAACGTAACACTCCGGAACGTCATCTATGAGATTAAATGAATGCAAGAATTAGAAAGGATTACATGAATGTATATGCATATGAGATACAATGACTTATGAGAATTAAAAGATAACATGGTTCAAGGTCATCAAGAAAGCAATCAAAGATTTGGAATTAAGGTGCACAAACAATTGCTTAGGTGAACGTGTGTAAACAATTAATTAGTCACACAAGTGTACATATCATTCTAAATCAAATTATAACATGAGAAGGCAATCAACATTAGTTGTCCTATTTATAATTGTATAAAAACATCACATAATTAGATTATTATAACATAAGACCTTAACCATCAAAGTTATATCACGATGGTTATCAAAATTAAATAATTGATCATACTTAAGTAAGTTAGGTAGTCACACTAGTTAATCATCATTAGCCAATTTAATAATTAATGGGGAAGTGACACATCACATCTTAAATAAGATTAGTAGATTTATTATTTAATTTAGAGTTAGCTAGACTTTTGTATATGATAAGTTAAGACAAACATTATTATTCTAATTTATAACATGGTGGTTTCAAATCATATAGCATATTTATTTTAATTTAGCAAGGGAAGCTTACCTGTCACATGAGTACAATTGATTTACTAAGCATGTGCAAGCAACTATACCTAGAACAAGGATAATCTATTTGTGACATAATATGGCCTTGTCATGATAGGTAATTAATTAAAGACAACACATCATGTCATATGTAGCTAACAAGATTGATTTCATGAAGTGCTATAAATTAATTGATCAAGCCACAACATCCAACATTTATTTAGGGACTTGCAAACTATATGAATACATGACCACTTCATGAATGTTATCAATTGATGTTATGCAAATAACAAGGTAAGCAAGTATTGGATTAAACTAGAGACTAAATCAATAATTCTGGAGCAACAATATCTTTTTTACCAATGCTAAACTAATACTTAGAGAATTAGCCATGTTTAAACATCTCATGCATAGCAATGCAAGTCTCATAATACTATGAATACACAAAAGAATGTGTAATATTTTTATCACACAAGCACATCAACTCAAAGTATCTAATACATGGTAAAGCATCTAGTTCCTACACAAATGACACTATTATTCACGTTTTGATTCAATGGCAGAACCGTAAATATATCGTCAAGATCCCGAAAAAGCGATTGCCGATGATTCCGGCGACCGATTGCAATGGGATTTGTTCCTAAAGCATCCTTAGATGATGGAGATTCAGTTTTGAATCATAGATTTAACATGCACAAAGATTTGGATGACATGCAAACATCAATGGAGATAAGTTTCCATGGGGATTAATGGAGAAGCTTCCAATGGAGGAGAGAGAAGGGGCAAACCATTGGAGAACCTCACCTAGGTTGGGAAAGGACGATTTAGAGTGCCGCAGGTTGGAGTAGAGCGGCGAGGAAGGAGACCGGTCTTCACCATGGCCCACGGTAGCCGCCGTGGCGCACGGCAGCCGTCGTTGCCCCTTATATAGGCAGGCTGCCGCCGTGGGCCACGGCGGGCGCAACACTTACCGTCGTGGCCCACGGCGGTAGGTTCCTGCGGGGCCCGCTCCCAACGGTCGACCCCCTTACCGCCGTGGGTCACGGCGGTTGGAGGTGCTACCGCCGTGGCCCACGGTAGCCGCCGTGGCCCACGGCAGCCGTCGTGGCGCACGACAGTTGGTTGCCAAATCTGCTAAATTTTCAAACGGTCGTATAATTTTGCAAAATGATTAAAAATATATATAAATGATTTTTTATATTTATTTTGTCATGATTTTCGAAAAATAAATGGTCGAATCAAAATTTGAGAAATGTACATCTGGCGTCGTACCCCACGGCGGCAGGAGTTCCTGCCGCCGTGGGGCGCGACATTAGGGGAGACGCCAACGGTCGGCAGTACTGGCTGGCTGATGGGGCTAGGTTCCTATATAAGGGGCCGAGCCCCTGCCGCCGGCCCCTCACTCCTCCCTCCGAACCTTCGGCTTTCAACCCTTCGGAACACGTCTGAGGTATGTTTCTAAATTTAGTCCAGTTTAATTAGTATAGTTAGTTTAGTTAACTTAGATTAGTTAGTTAGTTTAGTTAAATTAGTTTAGTTTAGAAATTTATTTTAGTTAACCTAGTTTAGTTAAATTTAGTTTAATTAACTTAGGTATGTTTAAATTCACATAATTTGTTTTAATTCATTTTAAATTTGTGGAAAATGGTTATAATTGACATAATTTGATTAAATTGTTATCAAATTCGTAGAAAATTATTTAAATTTACATAATTCGTTTAAATTTGTTTTAAGCTTCTAGGAAATAGTTATAATTGACACAATTTTATTAAATTGCTACAAAATTAGTAGAAAATTATTTAAATTCACATAATTTGTTTAAAGTTGTTTATTTGTTTTAAACTTCCAGGAAAATAGTTATAATTGACATAATTTGAACAAATTGCTATAAAATTCGTAGAAAATTATTTAAATTCACATAATTCGTTTAAATTTGTTTTAAACTTCTAGAAATTGGTTATAATTGACATAATTTAACTAAATTGCTATAAAATTCGTAGAAAATTATTTAAATTTTCACATAATTTGTTTAATTGTTTTAAACTTCTAGGAAATGGTTATAATTGACATAATCTGATTAAATTGCTATAAAATTCGTAGAAAATTATTTAAATTCACATAATTCGTTTAAATTTGTTTTAAACTTCTAGGAAAATTAGTATAATTGGAAAAATTGATTAAATTATGTTTTTTGCAGTTATGGCTGCACCGCTGGAGTACGTACGGCCGGAGTTGTTCGATGAGGCGGTGGACCGGCACCACCGCTCATACGTGTCGGCTGTTCTCGGAGGTCCGCTCGGCATGATACGTTGTCAGACGACCCGCAAGTTGTTGCCGATACACCAGCGGTGGATTCCGAAGTACGTAATTCATATTTATTATTTATTTCTATTTATTTACAATAGTAATCACATTATGTAAATTAATATTTTTTAGGCTACGCACTGCAGAACTTCTCCCTGTTGCGCGGTTGGTCGAGGGGGACAGGCTACGAGCTGAGATTCCCTGGGTGGAGCGGTTGACACGGTTCAACTACGACGCCTCGCTAATTGCCGCGTTCATGGACTTCATTGGTCAGATCGACTGGATGGTCGATGCCTAGGTCCGGTGGACGCCGTGCGCTCCTACCATGGTCACTGCCCGCGCACCACAGGGGCTCTCGTCCATGTGCTCCCAAGACCAGGCGTACTGGATGACGCGGCGACGACTGGTCTTCAACGTCTATGTCGAGGAGTATGTCGTCGAGCGGGTGATGAGGCAGTTCGGCCTCTTCCAGGCTGCGCCAGTACCTGCTGTGCCACGTCTGCCGCCTACCGCGTACAAGTGAGCTACCATTTGACAGTTCTAAGTATTTTCCCTTACAAATATTCAGTTGCCAATAATTTTGTATTTCATGTTCTATGCTAGGTGGACGCATAGGGGTGTGCCTGCGACGACGTCGTTCGTCGACAAGCTGCAGCTGTATGTGGCAGAGTGGGCGTCACGGCGCACGAGCAGAACGTCATCACCGAGCACCGCCTTCACGACGACGCCACTTGGGTAGCGTACCTTTAGTGGTACGGTACCTATAGAGGACGCAAACGGTGACGTACGTGCCTGCTACCCCGCCACCGCCACCTGTCCCGGACCACGACGGGGTCCTGCCGGACGCGGCCTACCCGGTGCGCTGAGACTAGACCGCCGACACAGCAGTAAGCTACGATACTGCAAACATATTACATTCATATGACTTTTCATTAAAACATGTGTTTCTAATTTTGTGTGCAGCACGACATGCTGGCTGAGGTCGTGCGGCTCGCATCGGCCGTGATGGGGCAGTGCTTCTCCTGGGGCTTCAGGAGCACCGGAGCACGTACGAGAGGATCATCATTGCGGCCATGAGGTACTCCGTCGTCGTGAACTACGCTGGGGCCGTAGAGATTTCTCTCCTTCCGCGCCACCCAGCGTCGTCCACGAGCTCCGCCTCGACAGCGGCTTCGCTGCCGACCCTACTACCTTTGCCGGCGGGTTCTCAGCTCCGAGGGTACAACAACACCCACAAGCGCAGGGCCCGCACACCTACGTGCAGCGGTCGTTTGCTCCACCCGGCGTAGGTACTTTCAGTAGACCTCATTTTCAACTAATGCACGATTATTGTGGATTTGTGATTATACTATATTCTAATCGTACAGGGCGACTGCTGCCTTTTTCGTCAGTTGGGCCTCGACAGCAGGAGCCACCGCCGATCTATACGCTAGGAGGTTCCAGATCGCCGACGTTTCAGTTTCCGGCGACCGATATTCCTTCGTCGTCCACTCCGCCTAAGTTCCAGCCTAGTACTTTCGACACGGCCGCCGAGCACCAGCTGGCCTGGGATGAGTATGGGTACAATGACATTCTCGCGACCATGGATGGTGCCCCGCAGCAGGCCGACGAGGTTGGCGCGTCACAGTTGACACAACCACTGAAAGACATCTAGGCCCTTAAGTGGCTTTTGGTGTATTGATTGACAACTAGATTAAAGATCTAATGTCTTTGTCAAGCATGTTATCAGGTTGATATATATGACATTGGTTATCTACATGGTGAAAACAAGCTATGTGTATACAAGATAAGTTGAGGCATGGTTTTAGCCTCATATTGTGAAATGGCTTAACTCAATGGTGAATGTCATGATATTTGATATGTGTGTTCCCATGAAGCGTATAGATGGCATATGACAAGCTAATGAAGGATAAGAAAGAGGCATATTGATTTTGGAACATTGGATGGCCTCTTATTGAAGGAAGAAGCTTGTTATAATAGAAAGGGATATTTAAATTAAAAGAAGGCATGGTCTCAATAGAATTCCACTCTTGATGTTGAATCAAAGTTTCACTCAAATTGGCAACGTGGATGAAGAAATCAAGTAAGGGATTAGCAATGAGGTACTAAGCTAAGGTTGGCCGAGTAGTGACTTGGACCATGTGCTTGGCTAGGGTGAAGTGGCTATAGCTTGGAAAGTTTCGAGGTATCAAGTCGAGCCTAACCGAGTGAAGCAATAAAGAAGCATTACATATTCATTGAGTCATGTGAAGGGTGACTTAATCGAGAATTGGGTTTCATTCTTATATAAAGATCAAAGTCACTAGCTCAAGGTAGAAGTGCTCAAATCAATGAGGCATTGATGGATGGATATCTCATGAGGATGTATTGATCAAGTATGGCCATTGTTGAAGAAGAAGCTCAAGAGTTCTAATATTGCATTTATATTTGATCTTGAGTATAGGTACGCCGTACTATCAAGAGGGATGCAACGTGGATAGCTTTGCTTATGTCTCGGTGCTCAAACCTAACCTCCCAAGTGCTATCATGAGAGAAACACTTTTCACAACACATGCACCTGATGGTTTTTGAGCTTATTTTTAGTTGGAATGGATGCTCCTCTGAATAAGCTTTCCATAGAGTCCAAGATCATCGAATTCAGAGTCCAGAGTAAAAAGTTATGGCTTTTTCTCTGAGGTGACTTGTGCTGTCCAGTGAAGCTTCGGATATTCCGGGGAATTTTCCGGAGATTCCAGACTTTCCAAAGATTCCGGAAAAAATGTCCGGAATATCCGGAACTTTTGAATCTAATGGCTAGTTTTGGGGATTCCGGAGCATCCGGGGATTTTTCCGGAGTTTCCGGGACTTAATAGCCAACGGCTAGTTTTTGGGTGATGGGTATAAATACCCTTCACCCTCTCCCATTTGGGGCTGTTGGTTCCCACATGAAAAACTCATATCCACAGCCCTTTTAAGCCCTCCCATCTCTAGTATAGCAAGAGATTTGAGAAGAGAAGAGATTTGGGTGAGAGATTGAAAGATTGAGTGAAAGTTGAGCTAATCCATCCTTGAGCACTCGAGTTCATAGCAAGAGATCTTCGTGGCATTTGTTACTCTTGGAGGGTTGCCTCCTAGACGGCTAGGCGTCGCCCATAAGCTCCCAAGGTGTGGTGAGCTGTGGGAAACTTTGTGAAGGTCTTGCCTCGCCTCCGCAAGGGAAAAGGGTTGAATGCAACCCGGCTTCGGTAGGAGAAGCACCCAACGGAGACTAGGATTCACACGGTGGTGAATCCGAACTTCGGTAAAACAAATCCTTGTGTCTCTTGTTGGTTTACCTCACATTTACCTTGATATATATATATCGTTGCTTGCTTTTTTCATATTGGTGGAGCTACTTGGTTGCTAGTGTTTTTGAAGTGCAGGCACTCTATATTAATCAAGGAATTGATCCTTAAGCCATACACCAAGTTTGAGTTCAAGTCAAACAAGCAAACAAGAAGGAGAAGAAGAGGGGAGTCACTGCCAGGCAAAACCGGTGGCACCGGTTTTGGGTAGTGTGCTTATTCCGCTGCGAAGGCATCAGTCCAGAGATTCCGGAGATTTCTCCAAAGATTCCAGACTTTCCAGAAACTCCGGAGTATCCGGGGTTCACTGATAAATTTGTTTTAAGCGGTGATTTTCAGGACTCGCCTATTCACCCCACCCCCACTAGGCGACATCAAGATCCTTTCAATTGGTATCAGAGCCTGGTGCTCTGATTCGAGCTTAACCGCTTAGAGTTAAAAGGATGTCGACTACTTGTGAGGTACCGTTTGAGCCTCTTCGGTTTGACGGCTCAAACTACTCTTCCTGGTCTGCTCATGTTCTTCATGTGTTAAATACTTGGGGTCCTCTTTTTGAGCGAGTTGTGGTTGCTAGCATCCTTCCCGAGGATTTTGATAGTGAGGACACGTCCAACCTATCAAAGGAGGAAAAGGAAAATGTGCTCCATAACTACTCTATTACTAACCTCATGTATAATAATGTGAGCAAGGTTATTCAAGAATTCATCTTCAACAATGAAGACATTTGCGATGATGCACATCATATTTGGGTGGCACTCAAAGACATGTATACTAGTGCTGATGATGACGATGATGAAGATGAAGAGGAGGAGTCACTAGAGGAGTGCTCAACATCAACACTTTGCATCCCTCCTCTAAAGACCTCATCCACGAAGCAAAAGAGCGATAACATTGCGACCGCTGCCTCTGTCCAGGCAAACTTGGTTGCACCGAGTTCAGAACTCGGTGGCACCGGGTTTGGCAGTGATCAACACCAACTTGCTTCGTCGAACTTCAGAGCAGCATCACACAATTCTATTGAGGTATCTACAGCCCCTAGTACTTCCTTACTATGTACTAACAATTCCAAGTCTCAAGTGACTAAAGGTAGATGGAAGAAGGGAAGTGAAGTTGAGCAATTTAACTTCGAGCTTGACAAGATGACCAAGAAAGACAAGAAGAATGTGCTAGAGCTCATAAAGAGAGTAAGAAGGCAAGAAGATGAGCTCACAAGACAACAAGCTTATCGAGACTCCTTTGAAGAAGAATTGAAGAAACTTAAGGAGTCAAATGATGTCTTGACTAGAAAGTGCAAGGAAGACATTACCAAGGCATATGCTTGTGCTACTAACTCCCTATCTTGTGCAGCATCCTTAGAGAAGGAAAATCAAGTTCTCATGGATCAACTTGAGGAGATCACTCGTAACCTTGTGAAACTACAAGGCACTTACAAAGAACTTGAATGTTCTTATGAGAAGCTTGTAGAGTCACACACCTTGCTAGCAGTGGCAAATGAGGTTATGGTAAACTCAGTTAAATCTTATACACCTCATTACACCACTAGCACATGTACTCAAATTGAAAATAATGAATATTGTGCTAACCCATGTGGCCCAAAAGACAAACCTTCTTGGTATGATTGTGTGATTGCAGAATCTTTTGATGACTTCATTGCTCAAGAAAATGATGATCTTATGCAAGAAGTTGAAAAGCTCAAGAAAGAGGTGGCTAAGTTGAAGGGAAAAGAAAAGGTGCAACCTTCTCAAGATAACTGTGAGCCCATGGTGAAGAAGCTTGAGAAGAGGATAATCGTCACTCGATCAATCTCTCAACAAAGCCACAAAATCAATGATCACAAGATTAGCAACAAAAAGAAGCTAGATCACATCAAGTGCTACAAGTGCTCACACATGGGACATTATGCATCCATGTGCTCATTCAAGGAAGAAGACAATCCAAACCAATCAAAGAGGCAAAGAAGTATTGCTCAAAGAAGATGCTTTGGTTGTCATGAGAAAGGGCACAAGATTGAAGCTTGTATCAACCGGGCAAAGGTTCCCTCAGGGAAACCCAGTGGAACCGGATTTACAAAACCGGTGGCACCAGTTTCCACTGAGAAATCTCAAGAGAAGCTCAACAAGGGATTTCTGAAGGCTCAAGCAAAATTCAGAAAAAAGAATGGCTCAGTGACAAGTGTAAATGGCAATGGCAACATCAAGCACAAAATTTGCTACACTTGTCGTCAAAAGGGACATCTTGGTAAAGATTGTCCCAATAGTAAGAACCCTAAGCTCAACCATGTTCATTATAGCAATGAGAAGCTTAGGAGTAACTCAAATGACTCCAATGTCCCTAAAGTGGTTATTTCACAAAAGAAGGTCACAAAGGCCATTTGGGTACCTAAGTCCTTGATCACTAACCTTGTCGGACCCAATGCACGTTGGGTACCAAAACATGCCTAAAAGGACTTTGCAGGTACTTGGAGTAGCATTGGAAGCTTGGTTCACTTGAGAAGATATTAATTTTCATTCATCTATATCTCAAGAGAAATTTTGTGACTCATCAATAGAAAAGGACCAAGTGACATAAATCAAAGAAATCTCATTCAAATGCTCCTCCCATGATAAGTACCTCTCACTGCTGTTGTTCACTCTCATATGCAAAACTTGCTCATGTGCTAGTTGATCATATGAGGTGGACAACTTACATATGTTCTCTTTGGCAAAATTATGTCAAATACCATTCGATGCTATTAACCTCTTCATCTAGAAGCATTAAGTAACTTGTGCATGCATGAGAACTTATGTGAGCTAAAAGAGCAAGAAAGAATCAAGAAAAGGATGGTCAACTCTTGAGAAAAGCAAATTTGTAGAACTCAGGGAAAATCCGGTGGCACCGGATTCATAAACTCGGTGGCACTGAGTTTCCCAGGATCAACAAGGGTTGGAAAGGAAATGTTTGGAAATACCTCAAGGCACATTATTCTTGATTCAAAATAAAAGGGGACTAAGCAAAAATAGTTTGTAAGCTATTCTTGATCTCATTTCACATATTCTTATTCGCTTATGTATTTTGACCAAAATGTGGAGCTTGCTACCCTAGTGCTTTAATTGAGCCAAAAGTGCACTTCTCAAGATTCAAATAATTGATGCACCTATTTAGGGGGAGCTCACTTCACATTTTGTGTCTCTTGGTACTAACATCACTTGCAAGGATTCATGTGTGTAGTTCAAGTGTGAGGAGTCTCAATATTTTATCTATACTCTTCACTTGAATAAATCTTATGGCAAGGGTGTTGGTTGTGAGCAAGCCACATGACAAGGAGGTCACCAATCCATATCTGTAAATGTATCTCTTTCTCTCTATTTTTGGATTGGATTATATTTATCTTTGGCTACTCACCATAGCATGGTTTAAATTCCTTAACTTGGACATATTTGACCAAGATAGTGCACATGTCCCTTCCATCCACATATCCATGTGTGCACTATATCTTTGAGGAGTTTAGCCCATGCTATGAGGTTTCATGTTGGGTGACTTACTTTCATTCCACTCTCAGAGAGTCATCCAATGTGAGACTAGAGCTTGTGCTTTTAATATTTGTGTTCTCTTGTCATCTTAGCACACAATGGGTATTTCTCATCAAAAGTGACAAGAGGAAGTTATTGAAAGACTAAAAGGTGCAAGTTAACTTATGTGAGTTTCTATAAGTGAGAAAGTGTAACACCCGCGTTTTTAGCTTCTAATAAATCACCTAATAAATCACGCGTGTTTTCAAAACTTTCCCGCTGAGCTCATTTAACCCCCCTTTCGAAACCCCGGTCGATTCCTTTCCCTTCGGCGCGCGTGCCGCGAATCCCGCCGGCACCGCCTGCGCTCAGGCCATCACCCACGCGTGCCGCCCCAGCGCCGCGGTCGGCCACTACTGTTGGGGACAGCCCTGAGGGCCCCTAAAACAACCAGGGGAATCCTGCTTAAAACTTGCAAAAAACCAAAACTAAACACAGCTCACTTAAGCACACACACGGGGCACAACCCACACTGCGGTGGTCCCGCGGCCCACCAGAGCGGCCCACTCAAAGGCCCCCTCGAGCAGGTTCCGCCTCGCTCGAGGGTTCACACCTCCCTCGAGCGGGTCCCGCCTCGCCCGAGGGTTCATGGCCCCCTCGAGCGGGTTCCGCCTCGCTCGAGGGTTCGCCTCCGCCTCGCTCGAGGCTCCCTCACACGCACGTCCGTTCCCGCACGCGGGTACGGACATTTAATGCTCTGGCACAGCAGGGCGGCGCCATCATGCGCCTGGGACTCACGCCCCGGTCCTGTTGCACCAACTCCCTAGGGGGAACCCATCCCCGCCACTGTGGGGGACTGTGCGACGTGGCCGGTGTCAGCCCCGTGACACTGCGCCGCCTACTCCCGTACGACTAACGTGTCGAGCCCTCGAAGGGGGGCCAGCCACACCCTCGAACCGCTTTCTCGTGAACTTGCAGGACCAGGTCATGACGCTAGGCCGGCGGGACGGCATCCCTGCCACTGTTGGTCGTGTGAGGCCGCCCCCGTGCTCGCAACACCACGCCGGGCACTGTTACAACCACTCCGGCGCCGTGCGGCACGCGGGGGCGGGACGCCGCCACGCCTACCACTGTACCCCGTACGGATCGCCGTCAACGGCCTCCTCAAGCCTTTCTGAAGACGCCACGGCCGGCCACTACGCCCCTACCCTCGAAGCTACCCCTGTTCGGGTACAAGATACGCCATGATGACCAGATCGTGGCAAGGACCTTCAAGGCGGCCGCCTACTCTGCGGCGTTGCACACCATACTTCCCCATGTAGCTGAATAGTGCGGCATGCTTGTAATTCGCCCTCTCCTTGGTCTATAAAAGGAAGGTGAACTCCCCCGCCGCAGGGGGCACAGACACGACACGAGACAACAGACATTCTCCAATTCCCCCACAACATCTGAACTCATTCCGATCATTCCACCAGGGACTTGGAGGCCACGCCTCCTCTCCCGCCTTGCTTGTAGCCGCCCCACTACAGTGCACCCCCGGTCTTCCGAGCAATATAGTGCCCCGAGCACACCACCGCCTGGGACGTACGGCCCCCGGCCGGAACCAGGATAAATCTTGTGTCTTTAGTTGCTTAGCATCGACCATTGAGGGATAGACCTTGGCGCTTACTACTGGTTAGTGTCGGGACCACATTCCGCACCGACAGTTGGTGCCCACCGTGGGGCACGCGAGCGCTAAAGGTCAATCCACCGCCAACTCCCTCCATGGTGATTCGCACCGAGTACCGCGACACGCGATACTCTATGGGCAGCTCGGACCCCCTCCCCGCCGGGTTCGAAATCCGGTTCGGGGGCCCCGAATTTCCGGGCTACGGGGAACGGCTACCTAATGCGCCTCACCAACCGTGAGGAACTTCGCACGCGGCGCCAGCGGGGGTCCGCCCCGGTCGCCGCCGCACGAGTCGCCACGACGCCAATGCCCGCCGGCACGGACGCCGCAGGCCCATCGGCGTCACGACGCCGCCGCCGCTCCGGACGGTGCTCGCGCCGGGCGCGGTTAGAGCGACGGCACGCCGAGCGCGTCGCCTTACAACGCGCGCGCGCTGTCGGCGCGACGACGCCGCCCCGGCGGGGGGAGCGCACGTCTCCGGCCGCGCTTCCCCATCGGTCCGCGCGGCGCCACGACGGCCTACACTGCCAACGCCCACGCCAGCGCCGCGATGCGCAGGGTTCCCCCTGGCCGCCACGTTTACTTCGCCAGGGACCCTAGCGCCTCCGCCGGTGACGAGTCGTCCCTAGGCTCTCTCGACGCGTTGCCACCCGCCACCTTGCACGGGTACGCGGAGTGGGACTTCTCCGGCGTACCGGACCCAGTAATGTTCAGGTGATTTCTCGACGCCACGGACTACTGGTTTGGCTGCTCCGACGACTCCAGCACCGGAAGCAACGATCCCGCGCGGGAATGCTGCGTCGTCATCGCCAACGACCCAGCGAATGCCACCGGCGCAACAGGCGCCGGCGATGGAGAAGTTCCGCCCGCTCTAGGGACCACTTCGCGCCCGGCGCGAGGACCAAGAGCCCCTCGCTCCCTCACCCCCAACGGGGCCGATATCAACGCACAGCTGGCCCAAGCACGCGAGCTCGAGGCCAAGCCGGCGGAAGAGTACGGACGGTACGGCTCCTCCGCGCCTCCATGGCGGGGAGGGCTTCGCGCGCGGCGAACGCGCGCATGAGCTGGGCATACAGGCCCACGATCGCATCAATGCCGATTTCAACGTCGACAACCCGGATACACCTCCGCGAGCGAGCCAAAAGCTCATCGCCACCGCGACGCTGTTGCGGGCCATGCCTGCCCCTTCAATGCCTAAGGCGCGGAACCTGCACCACGAGGCGCAGGGTCTCATCGAGCAAGAGGCCGTCCAGCAGGCTAAGAGCTCGGCGTCCTGCATCCGCCAGCAGGGGGACGCGCGGGGCGATGGGGGCGCGCAGGGGGCCGAACCCTCGGTGCACGCGGGTGGAGCAACGGACCGCCCCGCCAACCCGGGGCGCACACCGGCTAAAGAACGGCTCCTCGACACGCGCGGGCAAGCACGGGACGGCGATGCCCGCAACGTCATCAATGCTCGGCGGACGAGCAAAGCGGATGCGCGAGCGGCGGCAGGTTACCACCCTCGGCGGGGCGGACGCTACGATAGCGATGAGGATCGCTCGCCAACGCCAGAGCCCCGGGAACCCGCGTGTTCAGCCGGGAGATCCGCGCGGCGGCCTTTCCCCAGCGCTTCCGCCAGCCCACGACCATCGTCAAGTACAATGGGGAGACGGACCCCCGTGTATGGCTCAACGACTACCGCCTGGCTTGCCAGCTGGGTGGGGCCACCGACGACGAGGTCATCATCCGCAACCTCCCCCTGCACCTCGCCGATTCGGCGCGGACGTGGCTCGAGCACCTGCCGTCCAGCCAGATCCACAACTGGGATGATCTGGTCGCACGTTCATCGGTAACTTCCAGGGTAGAAGCCTGGCAAGTCGCTCCGGGAATTCATACGACGCTTCTCCAAGCGCTGCATGGAGCTCCCGAGCATGGCGCAATCCGAGATTGTGCACGCTGTTAACACCAAAATTTGGTAAGGAGCTTGACTTGTGGGTCCAGCTCGATGAGGAGTCCGTCTGGTGGAAGGAAGGTTTCCTCAGATGCATTCGGCAGAAAGATCTGCGGTCGGCTATCTGCTTCCGTTCGGCAAGGGAACAGTTGAGCTGATTTTGCGGGATTGAACGGTGACGTGGCTCAAGCAGGAAGGACGAATGGATGGATAAGCGATCAGGCTTAGAGATAAATTAGGTATCAAATCCATTCGAGGTTGTACCTGGCAGGGTATAAATATGAGCCCTGAATGTATGTAACAGAGACGTAATCATTCTCAATACAAACCGGCCTTACGCCAAACCCTAGAGTCCATTTGTCGTGTCGTCGAGTTCTTCGAGAGGGTTCATCGATCCATCGACCTCCGTGAGTACCGGCAACCTTGTATCATATCTAGTATCATGCGGTGTATTTAGATCTGATGCAAGTAGTCTTGTTACCATGCTTCGTGTCATGCGGTAGATTCAAGCTTGCTTCAAGAGGGTTTCTTGTTAGATCATGAGCCATGCGGTAGGCTAAGATCTAGCTTGAGGCTAGTTATCGGCTCTATTGGATTTTGGCAAGATCCAATAGATTCATTAAGTTACCCCGTGTTGCTTTGAGTTTTACTTTATGTTTAAATTCATGTAACACCTTTTTGCCCAATCTAGAAGGGTTTGGATCGGCTTTATCCCTCTTGTGATCCTTATGCGAGTCAAGTTCGTGCCTTGGCTTAATTTAACACGTGGATCACGTGCTTTTCGATAGCCGAAACCGAATCGATCTAGGTTGTTACGTGTTGCGGGTTCAAGTTTGCCAACGTTGGTATAAATCTTGAAAGAACTGAGTATCACGCGGTAGATGCAGGTTTTTGGGTTGCTTTGGAGCTAGTCATCCGGTGGATTAGGTTTCAAATCAATCTGATAGATTTATTTCGCTTGGTAATGTTCGTTCCTTCTTCATGGACCCCGAATCGGCTGCTTCGGCCGTATTCGGTTATGTTTCTCACGAGTAGAACACGTGTGTAATTCACGTTTTAAATGATGTATGCTTTTAGCTTTCCATATTTAGATTGTATCATGCGGTGGATAGATCTATTTGCGGAAAGTGGTACGATCTCCATGCAAGTTGTATCATGCGTTGGATAGATTTGTTTGGCATCGTACCCGACGGGTTTTAAAGTACCTAGACATGCGGTAGACTAGTGCTTTGGACCTATGCATGCTTGTTTATTACATGTTTATACTCGCGCTTTACTTTATTTATTTATTTAACGTTGATCATCACGGGGATCGGTCATGGTTTTGCGCACGTGCATCCTTATCCAAACAAAGACCGATCGTCGTCATGCTTACGTCACTCATTCGGCTATGTTACTTTTCCTCTCATAAGCTCCCGAATGGTTTCAGTTTATTGGCAGATAGCTTTCTATAGCTATGTGTCATCTCGTTTGGCTTTGTAGCCGTAAATATGGAACTGTCTGGTACCACCTGGCAAGTTCCAAGCTTTGGTATTTAACTGCATTGTCTTTTGTTAATTTTCAGGGAAAATTGACTGGCACGTCTTGTGATTCTTTACACGTGTGAAGCCAGCTTGTTCGGCTTGCTGTGTGCTTGGCGCTAGGTGCACATTTTGCGTCAACACACTTTTTGGCACGCCCAGTGGGACCACAACCCGAAAAATCAAGATGCACGACATTGGGGACATCATGGATGTCAACATTGAAGACCTCTCTCCTGAACAACGACAGCAGCTTCAGGACGCCGTGGACCAATTCCAGCAGAAGTGCATGCTATCCTTCAAGAAGAACAGGAGTGGCGTCCCGTACTTGAAGAATGAGATGCCCAGGGTATTGTTGCTAGGGGAAAGCGACGCCACCACCCAGCAGGAGAGGGAGGAATGCCTACAAGCGTTCCGAGATACCGCGGACCACGTCTTGAGCAGGCACTACAAAGCTTTCCTTGGTGCGTTCAAGCAAATGATGGTGGCTGTCTTTGGTCCAGGCATGGAGCAGGCATTCAGTAAGACACCCTTTCAAGGGGGCACCGTGGAGTTGGGCGAATCCAGTTCTCAGCCGCCATTGCGAGCCGGCCCGGCCCGGCCTCCTCCTCAGAGCGCTGGGAGTCAAGCTTTCCAGCCTCCTCCGCAAGGTGCTGGGGGTCAGCCAGTTCAGCCCCCACTGCAGGCCGCAGGAGGGCGACCAGTTCAGCCACCACCGCAGGGCAGCACGAGTCAGCCCGTGCAACAGCCGAACCCGTACCAGCCCACGTACGGGGAGTTGGCATTCGGCTCCCCCCGGGGCCCCACTTGCTTCCGGCCACGGGATTGCTCCGGCAAGCAACTAGCTACAAAGGAATCACGTACGGCGGAGGCTACCACGAGGTGGGGAACTACGGTGCCATAGATGCTTTCCCCGCATCCGGGTTACGCACCAGAGCGCAGGCACGCGGAGGACGACGCCCGGCGCGAGAAGATGGCCGAGTTGATGCAGAATCAGTTCGGCCTCAAACCGAAAATGCACGGGCCAGCCTACACGCCGCCGTTCCCGGAGTGGTACTTCAATGTGCTCCTTCCGCCAAGGGTGAAACCTCCGACGGAGTTCACAAAGTTTTCCGGTCAGGACGACACGGGCACGGTGGAGCACATCGCTCGCTACCTAATGCAGCTTGGAGAGTGCTCAGCTGAAGAAGCGTTCAGAGTCCGATACTTCCCCGCGTCACTGACGGGCCCAGCATTCCAGTGGTTCTCATCTTTACCCCCTAAATCAGTTAGCACATGGAAGGAGCTGGAACGGAAATTCCACGCCCACTATTTCAGCGGCAGCTCAGAGAAGAAGCTAATCAACCTCGCTACCCTGAAGCAGAGGCACAGTGAGACACCCTTGGAATTTCTCAGGAGGTTCAGGGAAGTTAAGGGCATGTGCTTTTCGCTCAACTTGCCAGATGACCAGTTGGCCGACATGGCTATTGCCGGGATGCTGCCGGCCGTGCGTGAGAAGCTATTTGGCATGGAGTTCGAAAACTTGGGCCAATTGTCCCAAAAGCTGTCGTTAATGAGCAACCAAGCATATGGTTTCAAGAAGGACGCCAGGTTTGGGAAACAGCATGACGTCGCGGATATCTACAACCAGTTCCTGGACAAGGCCGACCTGTTGGAAGATTCTGATGATGAGCAAGACGTGGCTGCGGCCGAAATCATGTGGGGAAAAGAGCCATTGACGATGAATCAGCGCTGGGTCAAGCAGACCAAGGGCACCTATGATTTCGACATCACAAAGGCTGATAAGCTGTTTGAGCTCCTGGTGAAGGAAGGCCGAATCAGATTGCCTGAAGGGCATTCCATGCTTCGGCCTGATGGAGTAAAGGAGAAACGTTACTGTGGCTTCCACGACAGGAACTCGCACTCCATCAACGACTGCAGGGTCTTCAGGATGAGGATCCAGAAAGCCATCCAGGAGGGACACCTCAAATTTGATAACAAGATGAAGCTGGATGGCCACCCCTTCCCTCAGAACATGGTGGGTTTTTCCGTCAACATGGTGACAGCTGAGGAGAAGGGCAAGGTTAAAGTCTTGACCTCGGCCCGGGGCTAGACAGATGGAGCAAAGGGGACCCGCAGCGTCAAGTAACTTTGGAGCAGGTGCATGGTGAAGCCCCACGCGTTCTCAAGAGCCACATCGAAATCGGGGAATCATCCAAGACCAAACCCAGGGTGACCACGCGCATCCTCCTCAATAAGTGGCAGCGCCAGTTGGAAAAAGAGCGCTACCAGAAGCGAAAGTACGAGGAGGAAAGGCGCAGAGCCGAAGAGGAGGCACGCAGAAGGGACCTAGAGCAGTACACGCGCGAGCAGGAGCGCGCGCACTGGGGATGTGCGTTCTTCAGGCACTGTTGGAACGAAGGTTTGAAGCTGCCCACGCTGAGGAACTGCCCTGAGTGCAGTGACAGGTATTTTGAGTACAGGCAGGAGACTGCCAATCGCCGATCCGTCCATGAAAGAATTGGAAGGATGCATCCTAGCGAGGATCGGCGCCAAAAAATTGAAATCATTGATCATCCCAGGAAAAGGCAAGCTGATTTAAGGTGGGCTGATCAAGAGGAGGACGAGGACGAATACATCTGGCAGAAGGGGCAATGGTGCCCGCCTGGCCTAAGAAAAAGTCAGAAGCGAAGGGTTCAACGCTTGAGGAACCGTGAACTGAGGCAGGCTGGGATCCAGACGAAGCAGGTGTGGCGTCCAAAGGATCAACCTGAAGGGTCAAAGCGTTCGGCTCCAACATGCATGGTATATTTTCTGCCGAATGAATTCATGGCTCCTGCTAATCAGGTTGTGCAGGAAGAGGCGTCCCTGGATGATGAGCAAGCTGAAGGGGTAATGGCGCAGCTGGTGTTAGCCAAGCAGGCCATCTTCGACAAACCGGCCAGAAATCGACACATGAGGCCGCTATACTTGAAGGGATATGTCAATGGCAAGCCATTGACCAAGATGTTTGTCGATGGTGGAGCGGCGGTCAATGTAATGCCATACACCACCTTCAGGAAACTTGGCATGGGCCCTGGCGATCTGACACCTACAAGCATAATACTAAACGATTTCGCCGGAAATCCTTCAGACACCAAGGGATGCGCTCACGTGGATTTGATGATCGGGTCCAAGATGCTGCTCACGACCTTCTTTGTTATTGAAGGCAAAGGAGCCTACAGCCTACTGCTTGGAAGGGACTGAATTCATGCCAATTGCTGCGTCCCATCCACCATGCATCAGCAGCTCATCCAATGGGTGGATGATGATATTGAGGTGGTCCAGGCAGATGACTCCGTGAGCGTTGCAAACATGGAACCAACTTTCTGGGAGTATCAAGGCATTGACTCGTTTCTCGGGGAAGAGACGGGGAGAAGGTCCCGTTGAACCCGTCGGCGGTGATCAACGGCCGATTCAAGCGATCGGCTCTTATAGTAATTTTTAATGGAGAACCCCGTCGATGGCACTGATGGCAAGTTGGGGCGAGGATTTATGTCGGCTGATAAATTAGAAGAAGTTGATATTGGAAGCGGTGATAAGCCAAGGCCGACGTTCATCAGCGCAAATTTGCAACCAGACTTCAGGGAGGAATTAATCAAGCTGCTCAAGGAATATAAAGATTGCTTCGCCTGGGATTATTCGGAGATGCCCGGACCGCATCGTTGAGCATTGGTTGCCAATCAAATCTGGTTTCAAACCATACAAGCAACCACCCCGAAAATCTACAAGGATGAGGTATTGGGTGATGTGAAGAAAGAAGTTGAAAGATTACTTGATGCAAACTTCGTTCGGCCATGCGGATACGCGGAGTGGATTTCTAACATTGTCCCCGTTTACAAGAAGAATGGAAAGATGAGGGTCCGCATAGATTTCGTGGATTTGAACAGAGCTACTCTGATGGATGGTTACCCCATGCCTATTGCCGATTTGCTGGTTGACGCCGCTGCTGGGCACAAAGTTATTAGTTTCATGGATGGCAATGCGGGATACAACCAAATTTTCATGGCAATAGAAGACATATCAAAGACGGCCTTCAGATGTCCTGGTCATATAGGCTTGTTTGAATGGATAGTCATGATGTTTGGGTTGAAAATGCCGGTGCAACTTATCAGCGGGCCATGAATTACATCTTCCACGAGTTGATCGGCAAAATTGTGGAAATTTACATTGATGATGTCGTGATCAAGTCCCTAAGTCATGACACACATTTGGAAGATGTGAAAAAGACCTTGGAGTGTACCCGAAAGCATGGTTTGAAGATGAATCCAAACAAGTGCGCTTTTGGGGTATCAGCTGGAGAGTTCTTGGGATTTTTGGTCCACGAAGGGGGATTGAAGTTGACAAGAAGAGCATGAAGGCCATAGATGAAGTTGTCCCTCCAACCAATCTCAAGGAGTTGCAATCACCGCTCGGCAAGATTAATTTCGTAAGGAGGTTCATTTCAAATCATCACGGAAGGTTTTGCCGTTCTCTCCATTGCTAAAGCTAAAGAAAGATCGAAGTTCACATGGGGCGACGAACAACAAAAGGATTTTGATGAGATTAAGCAATACATGAAGGAGCCACCGAGTCTTTGGTCCCTCCTCGCCTAGATAAGCCTTTCAAGTTGTACGTGGCGGCCGATACCCAAACCATTGGATCGGCCCTTATTCAAGAATTCGAAGGAAAGGAGCGGGTAGATATCTTAGCCGAAAATTACTTGATCCCGAAACCGGTATTCGGCTGCAGAAGCGTGCTCGTGCGTATACTACTCGTGTACAAAGTTTCGGCACTATTTGTTGAATGCCGAATGCACTGTATATTCCAAGTTCGATGTAATAAAACATATATTATCTATGCCAATTTTGAATGGCAGGATTGGCAAATGGATCCTGGCTTTATCAGAGTTTGAGTTAAAATTCGAATCGGCAAAAGCTATTAAGGGGCAGATCATTGCCGATTTTATAACCGAACATCATGATCCGTCGATTGATTTGCTTGAAATTACTCCTTGGGCTTTATTTTTTGATGGATCATCATGTGGTAAAGGTGGGGGAGTAGGGAATCTGTTAATTTCTCCCAGAGGTGAGATGTTTGAATTTGCCATCCCTATACAGCCCACTGTTACAAACAATCAGGCTGAGTACGAGGCGCTGCTTCGAGGGCTTCAATATTTGAGAGAAGCCGGGGCCGTTTCAGTTGAAGTTTATGGAGATTCAGAGTTGGTGATCAAGCAATTGAACGGCCAATACGAATGCAAAAGTGAAGCGCTAAGAAGTTACTACGAGGAATGCAGAGAGATCTTGAAGAGCTTCCCGTTGGTAACTCTACAGCATATTCCTAGGGAACACAATGAAGAAGCAAACGGGCTGGCTCAGAGCGCCTCTGGTTACAAAGAGAGTCAAGAAGCGTTTGCTGCAGATATATGTGCACTGGGAACGGATCTTGCAGAGGATGATTGGAGAAAAGAGATCGTTGACTACTTGAACGATCCATCCCGAAAGATCTCTAGGAAGCTCAGGTACAAGGCCATAAAATTCGTTCTTCTGGATGACAATTTGTTCTTCAAATCATTAGATGGGGTGTTGTTACGATGCCTGGGTCCAGAAGAAGCCAAGAAGATGATGAGTGAGGTGCATGATGGGATATGTGGAGCACACCAATCGGCCTATCGTATGAAATGGGTTATCAGGCAAGCCGGGTGCTTTTGGCCAACGATATTAGAGGATTGCTTTGAATATTACAAGGGATGTCAAGATTGCCAGAGGTTTGGAAATATTCAAAGGGTCCCCGCGTCAGCATTAAATCCCATCATCAAGCCATGGCCATTCAGGGGTTGGGGTATAGACTTGATTGGCCAGATTAATCCACCATCCAGCAAGGGGCATAAGTTTGTGCTTTTGGCTACGGATTATTTTACTAAATGGGTTGAGGCGATCCCACTGAAGAAGGTGACGTCGGAAAACATGGTTGAATTTGTCAAGGAGCACATCATCTATCGGTTTGGAATCCCTCAGACCATCACAACTGATCAAGGGGCTCAATTCGTGTCCCTGGAGTTCAGAGAATTTGCCGAAAGCATGGGAATCAAATTTTTTAATTCTTCTCCTTATTATGCCCAAGCTAATGGTCATGCAGAGGCTTCTAACAAGATCATGATCAAGCTTATACAAAAGAAGATCGATCAGAAGCCAAGGAGGTGGCATTCGGTACTCAGTGAGAGGCACCGTGGGCTTACCGAATGGCCCCTCACGGAGCTACCGAGGACCATGTGTGGTTCGAGGACCGGTGGATGGTCGCTTCCTTGTGTGATGAGTGATTGACAACGTTGTGTGGACTGATTCTTGGCTAAGTATTGCAGGTGCGGGTTGCGGCTTGACTCGTGTTGGTGCGGGTGAAGAACAAGCGTGAAAGGTCGTTGCGGTGAGGCCTCCGGGTGTGGAGAAGACAAGTAGGCTTCGTTCGAGGGACCCGTGGCCGGCGGGGGTCAAGTGCGGACCGCATGGTGGCATGAACAAGAAGATGAAGTCGTGGACGGTTTCTTGGTTGAGCCTCAAAACCAAGGTCGAGCCGGGACTATGTGGGAGCCAAGTCATGAGTGGAGATTGGCGGAGGCTACACCGAGTTCGCGGGGTTTCGGTGGTTCACCGTAAAACCACCGGGTTACTTGGTTGATCCACAAAGCCAAGACCGGAGAACCGAAGACGGAGGTGCAGCGGCACGGACCGGTCCGACCGGTGGGTCCGACCAATCCGACGGTGGGGACCGGTCCCGACCGTGAGGAGCACCGGTCGGCCGGTGTGCGACGACGCAGTCCGAATCTTCGAAGCGGAGGACACGCGTCGGGATCGCATGGCTTGCGTCGAGGCTACGCAGGTGCGGTCGCCGGCATCCGTCCGATGGTGAAGACATCAAGAATTCCAAATCCGCCCTTGAGGGGCTTGTATCCCTAGTTAGTAGAGAAGGGCATTTTAGACATTCGGTTGCCTCCATATAACCCAAGAGGTGAGAGGATGGCAGCCAACTCTTGGAACCCTAGCTCATTTGTTTTCCTATTTTCCACCTATTTTCCTTAGGTTTTCTCTAGGACTAGCAAGAGAGCTTCACGGAGAGATCTTGTAGAGAGGGATGGATGATCGGGTAGCTTGCTAGACCTTGTACGAACCTTTGTCTCATGTATAGATGATTCGGCGTGGTTCCTCAAGGTTTGAATGTGTTTTCCCGGTTGTTCTTGGTGGTGATTTTCGGAGCCCTCTCTTTGTGATTTCTTTGGGGTGTTTTCGGGGCTTTTCTCTTGGGGATTTGATGGGGGAAATTTGTGGGAACCCTTCGTGGTTCTTTGGATTGTGATTCCCCTCCCAAATCCGTGAGAAAAGGTGCTCGATTTTGGGGTTTCCCGAGTTCTTGGGTTGGAAGTGCTTTCGGCGGGATTTCTTCGATTCCTCCTTTTTGGACGAGATTTGGTGGGATTAAACTTGGCTATGGACTCCTCATGAGGTGTTCTCGATATCCCCAAAGTCTTGTTCAAGTCTCAGGAGTGATTCGGGAGATCGAGTTTTGGATTTGGGGGAGTTGACCCGCGGGTGCTGTTCATCCCGAGCTGCCCAGGCTACACCGGTCTGACCGGTGCTCTTGACCGGTCTGACCGGTGCGAGCCCTTGTGGGATTTTGCTCGGGTGAACATCTTGGTGTGTTCGTTGTTGTCCCGTGTTGCTGCTGTTTCATGTTTGGGTCTGTTTGGTGGTTGGTTGGCCTGTTTGGTGCCTTGGGGGCTTTCAGGGCCGCCATCGGTCGACCGGTGTGTCTCACCGGTCTGACCGGTGTAGAGCCACTTAGTGGAAGTTGCTCAGTTTCACCGGCGGGGACCGGTCCGACCGATGATGCTCACCCCGTCCGACCGGTGTGGGTCCGTAGACTCGAGGTTTGGTTTTTCCGCCGCGTTTCTCGGGTCGGAAGGTTGCGTGTTGGTTCCTAGGTCCGGTGGCACTCCGGTGGCTACGTGGGCTTGACCAACCTTGGTAGTGAGTCGGAGACGTGTGTTGGAAGCCGCGTTCGTCTTGTTGGAGTTTTCATCTCCTTCGAGAAGAATTTTTATCGGCTCCCATTCACTCCCCCCCTCTCCGGTTCGCCGTATCGGTCCTTCGGCCTACAAAGACCTCTCCTTATGAACTGGTTTATGGGCATCATGCGGTTCTACCTTGGAAGATGCGGTCGGATTCCAGGAGAATCGTGCTACGTAAAGATTTAAGCTCCAAAGATTACGAGTGGCCTTATGATGGATGAGCTAGAGGATTTACACATGATCCGTCTCGGGGCCCCGGAAAACATCGAGAAGAACAAGCCGCGGGTTGCCGGGTATTATAACAAGAAAGTAAAAGTCGTGCAATTTGCGAAGGGGATTTGGTTTGGAAAGCGCTATTGCCGATTGGCACTAAATACAGCGAATTCGGCAAATGGTCCCCCAACTGGGAAGGACCCTTTCGCGTGGTCAGATGCGTCTCTGGTAATGCATACATATTGAAAACTTTACTGGGAGAAGAATTTTTCACTGCAATAAATGGGAGATATTTGAAGAAATATTACCCTAGTATTGAAATCGATCGGTGATCACCCGCAGTGGGATTACATGCATCTGACATAGGAACAGCCGGCGCTCAACAACGAGGCCGCCTTTAGAGCAAAAATTCACAAACAGAAGGAATGGCCAGTGCCTAGATGCATTGCCCTTAGCAAAAAACTACAACTGCCTCTTGCAGGTTTACAACCCTGGTGATCAGGACTTCGAGGAGGTGGGAAGCAGAAGGCCTGGAGGAAGAAGCGGAAGTATGATTCAATCTTTTCTTTGCTTCTTCGGCTGCTCCCTCTTCAGTTGCTCCAGGACCACCGTGACGGCAACTTGGAATGCACGGGGGTGACCATGGTTCGCGGCCTCCACCAAGCTGTCCCAAGCCGCTTTCAGATTGTTGTACCTGTCAGAGACATCTGAAACAGAGGGGTGGATGTTAGGGGCAAGAAATCCAGATATGAGCGCGAAATCAAGAGGGAGTCAAAAACATTCACCTCCCACTAATGCCTCCAGAGGCATGCGACGCTCGCGTTCGGCCTGGCAGCGAGCGGTGATGTCCCTGAGGTCATGCTTCAGATGCCGAACGCAGCGTCGCAGTTGATGGCTGGTCCTCTGTTCAGGCATGGCGTCCTCTGCTTCGAGGGAAGAATCGGAGGAGATGTACTCAGGCATGTCTTCGGTCCCGATGATTTCTTCAGAAAGCAAATCAAGGCTGAAAGAGGAAAGGAAGAAAGAAGGTAAAGCGCAAGATCGTAAGGGAAAACAAGGAGTAAATCGAGGGAAAACTCACTCTTGAATCGTGCGTCTCTTCGGAGTGCCGCTCTCTTGAGGCTGCTTGCCTTTGTCCATGGCCTTGGGGTTTTTTCCTCTGGAGACAGGGGAGGAGATGAGAAGTGATGGATGAGTGTGCGAGTGGATTTGCAGGGCATCTCAGCAGGCTATTTTATTGACCGAAGGGGTGCATTGGGAGTGATGACTAGCCAGTGTGCATTATTGGAATACCAAACGGCAGGGTTTTCTTCCCGAATACAAAGGGTTTTCGCTTGAACAGTGCTTACGGATTGCCGATTCAAGGATCTTTTGTGGATTTTACGCCAAGGGGCATCTATTCTCGCGTGTTCGGTTCAAGACAGTTCCCGGATACGTTTAAGAAAAAACAAGATTCACAGATGCAAACATGAAGAAAATCGTCGCAGTACAAGCACAGGATTCAAAAGTTCTTTATTTATTGCCGATATTCAAACATCCCTAATACAATCTAGTCAAAAAGCCCGTTCGACACGCATTGGGGATGAGTGATTTCAGCAATGGCGTCGCCGTGGCCATCGAGGCGCTCCAAGATGAGCTCAATCTCCTCGATGTCTTCTCGGCGCGCCGCCCCGAAGCCGCGTGGCCTCGGTGGAGTAGTCGACGTCGGTGTGCGTCGCCATGGCAGCCAAGCCCAGGGTGGTGCCCAAGCGGACGCCATGGGTGGCCACTTCATCAACGCGGTGCTCCACCGCAGCAAGGCGCTCCGCCGGCGTGTCTCCGCGGGCGTTCACCTTATCGGCCAGTTGCTCCACCAGCATCTTTAGCTGGTTGAGCTCAGCATCACGGGCTGCAAAGTGCAAGAAAAAGGGAGATTAGCATCAAAGGCCGGATTGGATCAAAGAAGCGGTGTCAGGGCCGTACCGTCAATGGTCTCCAGCAGCTGCTTGCGCTGGTCCTCCCACTCCAACTCGGCTATGCCAGCCTTTTTGGAGACGTCCTCCAGCTCGCGCTGGGCCGTCTCCAGTCCCGCCATGAAGTGGAGAGCGTCGAGTTCCCCATAAGGCACAGGGGAGTGGCCGTCAGACTCCGAGGAGTCGTCTAGTAGGGGCTGACTGGCCGGCGCGGGATATGGATTCCATTGAATCAACCTGACAAAAGGATGATCGTCAAAACAAAAGAAGATCAAAGATGAATCAGAGAAGAGGAATTGGCGATCATTGCCTCCGGCGCGCGTTGGCGCTGCTCCCCTCCGCATCATCAGAGGCGCGGCGTCGGTTGAGGCGGTGCACCATTCTTCTCTGGGATGTGCACTGTTTGGAAAGAAGAAGGAGAGTTGAGATTGGCAAAGATTCGAGAGATAAAGGCTTGGTGGAGAACTAGGGGCACCTACGGTTTCATTTATAGGCCTGGCAAGACAGATCGTGGCCTCAAGTAGTGGCTCTGGATCGTGGCGCATATCCCAAGAAAATCGGAAGGTGGAAAGGTTTCCTTGATCAGTCCTCCAATGGGTCGTTTGGAGTTCTGGGATGAGTCATATTCGGTTGACTGGCTCGGCTGAGAGAAATCAAGGTGCCATTCGGGTATTGGCAGTTCTTTGCCGAATGGGTCATTCAGCATCACATTTAAGAATGCGCAGAAGAAAAAGGAAATAAAATTGCAAGAACAAGTGTTACAAGAGCGACCAATTCGGTTACACACGAATGGAGGCATCTAGATGTTCAAATATTTCGCAATTGCACCACGGACATTCGATGTCGTTTGATGAAAATTATCCAACCGTCCCTGATAATCTTTCTGGGCGCTAGACAGAGTGGTAAGTTCTGCATCGCACTGGTTTACCTCAGCTATGGCCGATACTGCTGCCTCTTGGGTCTTTTCTATCAATCCAGGGAGCTCGGCCATTTTCTTGGCTTCGGCCTCTATTTCAACTGACAGGTTTCTTAGTTCTGCCTCCAAGGCAGCCTTTCTGGCGATCTTCAGTTCATGAGAAGCTTGCAGTTTGGCAAATGTTTCTTTGTGGTTCTCGGTCTGAGATTGTGCCCCCTTCATGGCTTGTTCAGCTCTGGCCCTCTTCTTTTCGACGGCTGGGCGGGAGGACATCTTTCTCTGAGCTTGTCTTATGGGCACATAATGGATTTCCGGACCCGGAGATGGATGCAAGTGAGGCATTGATGTCCTCAGGGAGTTCCTGGCTGATGGTTTCAAGCATTTCTTCAAAGTGATCGAGATCTTTGAACTGATCTCGCGCATCTTTTTCCAGCCAGGCAAAGATCTCCTTGAGCTTTTCCTGCACTTCATCTGACAGAGTTTGGGGCACTCCTTCCTCGGCAACTGGATTGTTCCCCATTGATGAACTTGGTGATGATGGGACTTGATCCTAAGAAAGCAATATTGCCGAGTCAGGGGTGTTGGAAGTAAAACAGCGGGGTTGAGTGCAAATAAGTACCTCATGTCTGATTTCCTGGACTGGAGCAGGATTTTGTTCAGGGGCAGCCACTGGTAAAGGAGGTGTTCCAGGCAAAGCTGAAGCTTCCATGTGAGAAGGCACTGATGCAGTTTTAGGCAGCTCAGGAGCTTCTGGCTGAAGAGGAGATGGGTTCACCTTTGCTGGGTTTGATGTCTCTGCATGACCAGTAGGTGATTGGGCCCTTGGAGGACTTGACGGCCATGGTTGGGTTGGGAAACTCATCTCTGGAGAATTTGGTGCTTCTGTTTGAACAGGGGGTGATTAAGTCCCTGATGAAGATGAGATCTCCACTTGGACAGGTAGCTCAACCCTGGGTGGGCTTGTTTGTTGAGACACTGGGACATCCACAAGTTGATCCTCCATTGTTTCTTCTGCAAATGCCAAATTAAAAAATAAATGCCAGTGTTCATCCTCAAGAGAAAGGATAGTAAAGGTTATACCACTGGATGGAGCATTGGCAGGTTCTGAAACTGAAGATTGCTGATTTCTAGTCTGAAAATGCACAAGATATGATTTATCAGAAATAGAGTGATCCTGTAATCAAGAAAGGGGCAAACTTTTACCTCAACAAGGACTTTCTTGATAGTTCTTCTCCTCTTGGCATTTGGAGGAGCAATCAGAGACAAGCCTTGCCTCCTGTCAGCAGCAAGGCTGGACAAAGTTGGGTCTGTTGTGGAAAATCTAGCCATTAGCTGAGCCAGGGGTGGTGACTTGAATCCCAATGCTGAGATTGGGCCCACTGCATTATAAGCAATATCCCTGGCCCGAGGGGCAGGCATTGTGTTCTGTGGGTAAAAGAAGTAAGGTCAGAATCATGATTGGGAGAGGAAATGTCTGATTCAAGGGTTAATCATATTACCTCTGAAGTTGGCTGAAAATCAGGCATCAACTCTGCACAGAACAAGTGTACAGGCTCACTGAAGATATGATCATGGAATTCTTGCCACTAGGAGTTGAAGGTGGGGTGAGCTATTGTTGTGGGTACAAAAGGCCAGGTGTAGACAGTGGGACTGCACACATAATGAAAGACTCTGCTACTGTGCATGAGTTCTTTGATTTCCTCTCTGGGCTTGAGGAATTCATGCGAAACAAGCCTTGGGGGCATCCGGCCACATCCAAGTTGCCGAGCCATTATGTTGGGCCGATAATATTCATAAGTGCTATAGGTCGGCCTTCCTCCACCGAATTCAAACGGCGAGAATGCATGGGCGGATTATGATATTGAGGATCTCCGGGAATCTCCCATCTTGGCGTCCGGCTTCAAAAGAGAATTCACAAGGGAAAGTCAAATTGTCATTGTCCGGATAAGGGAGCCGTAGAGGATTTTGGAAACCTTTAAAGAATAGCTCGAAAAGCCGGGCCGATATCCCGTCGGATAAGAACAGGTTGAAGCAGCTTCTCCATAAGTCTGGCATCCTCTCGGTGGCTTGGGGTTCCCCTTCAGGATGATTGGATGAAGGGAAGAGCCGGGTGTTCAAATCAACACCAACAATCGATGCATGTGTAGTCGCGCCCACATTTGAACAAACCACCAGGGGCCGTTGACACATGCTATCCTCTCGGGCGGTGTACATCTGGGTGACAGTTTGATGAAGCATATGGTACACACTTCCTAGGAGGAATTTCCCAAGGGGGAAGCGGTTGCCACCGACCGCTGAGAAGCCATTGCAATGTGATTCGGGGTAGGCTCATTGTCTTTACCACGGAAGATGAACTCGCATAGCCACATATTCGAAACGCCCCGTATTCAATTTCACTAAGGGGGTCGTCCTTCATGTGGTTCGGGATATAGTTCTTGTATCCGCTCCCCGGTTTCACCCCCGTTTGTCGTGAGGAACCTTTGAAATCCCGGGGTTGAACGGATCCCGTAATGTCAAGGCCGGTGATCATATACACATCGGCCGCAGTTGGAGACATCGGGCCGTGGCCAAAGAGGAAGGCGTTGACGCCATTTGACCAAAAATGGCAAGCCGCTATTAGGAGGTCTTCATTCTTGGGGGTCTCGGCCAAAGATAACTCCAGGCACTGAGCAATGCGAAGGGTATCCCGGTCCCGGGTCCCGGCACTCTTGTCCGCAAGAATCCTCCGGTACCAATTTTTCCAGCCTGCGATTGGGGGCAAGGGCCAGTTCTTGAAAGCATCCCGCCACTGGGGAGGTGTGGACAGAGCCGCTTTGAAGGGGATCCTTTGAGATTCAGCTGCGATGAAATCTCGAGGATCAGAGTTTCCCACGGAACCAAGGTAGTAGGATCTTGAATTGGCCTCGGTGCGAATCAAAAGCTCGGTGGAAGGCTCCTGAATGAAAGCGGAAGAGAAATCTCAGGTAAAAATTGAAAACCTAAATGCCGAATGAAGCTTACGGGAGGAGAATTTACTCCGAGCGGCTTGGTTTTGAGCCGCCATTGGGGATTCGAGCTCAGAACAAGGGGATCTAGGGTTTGGATCTAGACGAAGATTCCGGCGGATTGCGAAGAGAGAGAATAGGTGTTGAACAGATTTGATTCGAAAACGTTAGTGGCTGGAGTCAATTCCGGAATAAAATCACTTTTATCCCGCAATTGAAGGGGCATGTGTTAACACCAAAATTTGGTAAGGAGTCTGACTTTTGGGTCCAGCTCGATGAGGGGTCCGTCTGGTGGAAGGAAGGTTTCCTGAAATTCATTCGGCAGAAAGATCTGCGGTCGGCTATCTGCTTCCGTTCGGCAAGGGAACAGTTGAGCTGATTTTGCGGGATTGAACGGTGACGTGGCTCAAGCAGGAAGGACGAATGGATGGATAAGCGATCAGGCTTAGAGATAAATTAGGTATCAAATCCATTCGAGGTTGTACCGCGGGGTATAAATATGAGCCCTGAATGTATGTAACATAGACGTAATCATTCTCAATACAAACCGGCCTTACGCCAAACCCTAGAGTCCATTTGTCGTGTCGTCGAGTTCTTCGAGAGGGTTCATCGATCCGTCGACCTCCGTGAGTACCGGCAACCTTGTATCATATCTAGTATCATGCGGTGGATTTAGATCTGATGCAAGTAGTCTTGTTACCATGCTTCGTGTCATGCGGTAGATTCAAGCTTGGTTCAAGAGGGTTTCTTGTTAGGTCATGAGCCATGCGGTAGGCTAAGATCTAGCTTGAGGCTAGTTATCGGCTCTATTGGATTTTGGCAAGATCCAATAGATTCATTAAGTTACCCCGTGTTGCTTTGAGTTTTACTTTATGTTTAAATTCATGTAACACCTTTTTGCCCAATCTAGACGGGTTTGGATCGGCTTTATCCCTCTTGTGATCCTTATGCGAGTCGAGTTCGTGCCTTGGCTTAATTTAACACGTGGATCACGTGCTTTTCGATAGCCGAAACCGAATCGATCTAGGTCGTTACGTGTTGCGGGTTCAAGCTTGCCAACGTTGGTATAAATCTTGAAAGAACTGAGTATCACGCGGTAGATGCAGGTTTTTGGGTTGCTTTGGAGCTAGTCATCCGGTGGATTAGGTTTCAAATCAATCCGATAGATTTATTTCGCTTGGAAATGTTCGTTCCTTCTTCATGGACCCCGAATCGGCTGTTCAGCCGTATTCGGTTATGTTTCTCACGAGTAGAACACGTGTGTAATTCACGTTTTAAATGATGTATGCTTTTAGCTTTCCATATTTAGATTGTATCATGCGGTGGATAGATCTATTTGCGGAAAGTGGTACGATCTCCATGCAAGTTGTATCATGCGTTGGATAGATTTGTTTGGCATCGTACCCGACGGGTTTTAAAGTACCTAGACATGCGGTAGACTAGTGCTTTGGACCTATGCATGCTTGTTTATTACATGTTTATACTCGCGCTTTACTTTATTTATTTATTTATTTATTTCACGTTGATCATCACGGGGATCGGTCATGGTTTTGCGCACGTGCATCCTTATCCAAACAAAGACCGATCGTCGTCATGCTTACGTCACTCATTCGGCTATGTTACTTTTCCTCTCATAAGCTCCCGAATGGTTTCAGTTTATTGGCAGATAGCTTTCTATAGCTATGTGTCATCCCGTTTGGCTTTGTAGCCGTAAATATGGAACTGTCTGGTACCACCCGGCAAGTTCCAAGCTTTGGTATTTAACTGCATTGTCTTTTGTTAATTTTCAGGGAAAATTGACTGGCACGTCTTGTGATTCTTTGCACTTGTGAAGCCAGCTTGTTCGGCTTGCTGTGTGCTTGGCGCTAGGTGCACATTTTGCGTCAACACACGCCTTCCTCGAGGGCACCACGTGCCGGGACCTCGTGCGCGAGCTGAGGTGCAGCCCGCCGGTCGACTCGAACGAACTGTTCGACATCGCCACCAGCTTTGCCTCAGGCGAAGAGGCTGTGGGAGCGATCTTCAACAGCAAGAAGGGCAAGCGCACGGACGACGCGCCCGCGGAGGGCGGCAAGTCCAAGGAGCCCCACCGGAAGGACAAGCGGGGCGAGAAGGGGAAGAAGCCGCGCCGCGAGGCGCGCGAGCAGGGACGCGACGCCGACGATGGTGAAGCCCTTGCTGTTGACCCGGCTCGACGGGGCCCTCGACCGGCCCCTCGAGGTCCGGGGGTTTTCGACAACATGCTGAAGAAGCCATGTCCCTACCACAAGACACCAGTTAACCACACCCTCGAGCAATGCGACTTGCTCAAGCGGTTCAATGGCCGCGCCACCGCGAAGGACGCCGAAGCCAAGAAGGACGGAGGTGACGGTGACGCCGGCGGCTTCCGCGCTGTGGAGAACGTGTTCCTCATCTTCGGGGGGCCAACCGTCGACATGTCGAGCCGCCAGCGCAAGCGGGAGCGGCACGAGGTTCTCGCCGCGAGAAGGCGCCTCCCTCCTTCCTTGACTGGTCAGAGGATGCCATCACATTCAGCCGCGATGATCACACGAACTGCATCCCCAATCCGGGCCAGTACCCACTGGTGGTCGACCCGGTCATAGGGAACGCGCGGTTCTCGAAGGTCCTGATGGACGGAGGCAGCAGCCTCAATATCCTCTATGCGCACACGCTGCGCCTGCTGGGGATCGGGTTGGACCAGCTGCGGCCCAGCACGACGCCGTTCCATGGCGTCGCGCCAGGCAAGCGCGTCCAGCCCCTTGGGCAGATCGACCTGCCTGTTTGGTTCGGCACTCCAAGCAACTACCGCAAGGAGATGCTCACCTTCGAGGTGGTGGGGTTCCGGGGCGCATATCACGCTATACTTGGGCGGCCCTGCTACGCCAAGTTTATGGCTGTCCCCAACTACACCTACCTCAAGATGAAGATGTCGGGGCCGAACGGCGTCATCACCGTGGGCTCGTCCATCGAGCACGCGTTCGACTGCGACGTCAAGTGCGTGGAGCACGCGGAAGCACTAGCGCTGGATGAAGCGCTGGTGACCAACTTGGAGAAGATGGTCAACGAGGACCTTGACTCCACCACCAAGCACGCCGGCAACTTCGAGGCCGCGGAGCAGACCAAGGAACCGCCCCTCGACCCTACTGCCCCCGAGGGCAAGGCGTTGAGGGTCAGTTCTACCCTCGACCCGAAATAGGAAGTGGTGCTCGTCGACTTCCTCCGCGCCAACGCCGACATCTTCACGTGGAGTCCCTCGGACATGCCAGGCATCCCGAGGGAGGTCGCCGAGCACTCCCTTGACATCCTACCTCACTCCCGCGCCGTGCAGCAACGGCTCCGCCGCTTCGACGAGGAGCGGCGGCGGGCGATCGGAGAGGAGTTGCGGAAGCTCCTCGAGGGCCGGGTTCATCAAGGAAGTGTTCCACCCTACGTGGCTAGCCAATCCTGTACTAGTAAAGAAAAAGAATGGGAAGTGGCGGATGTGTGTAGACTACACCAGTCTTAATAAAGCATGTCCAAAAGTTCCTTTTCCTCTGCCACGTATCGATCAAATTGTTGATTCGACCGCCGGGTGTGAACTACTTTGTTTCCTTGATGCCTATTCCGGGTACCATCAAATCAAAATGAAGGAGTCCGACCAGCTCGCGACTTCATTCATCACGCCGTTCGGGATGTATTGCTACGTCACGATGCCGTTTGGCCTCCGGAACGCGGGTGCGATGTACCAACGGTGCATGCAGCACGTTTTCGGAGACCACATCGGCCGGACCGTCGAGGCATACGTGGACAACATAGTCGTGAAAACCAGGAAGGCGGACGACCTGGTTGGCGACCTCAGCATCGCATTCGGTTGCCTACGGGCCAACGGGGTAAAACTGAACCCCGAAAAATGTGTCTTTGGCGTGCCGCGGGGCATGCTTCTAGGATACATAGTCTCCCAGCGAGGCATCGAGGCCAACCCAGAAAAGGTTGCGGCCCTCGAGCGAATGGGTCCGATTCGGGACCTCAAAGGGGTACAGAAGGTGTTGGGATGCCTTGCCGCCTTGAGCCGCTTCATCTCGCGGCTCGGCGAGAAAGGCTTGCCCCTCTACCGCCTCCTCAAGAAGAACGAGCGCTTCTCTTGGACCGCCGAGGCCCAAGAGGCGCTTGACAAGCTGAAGGCGTCCTTAACCCACGCCCCAATCCTCACACCACCGCGGGACGGCGAGCCCCTGCACCTCTACGTGGCTGCGACCACCCAGGTGGTCAGCGCCGTGATCGTGGTAGAGCGAACGGAGGAGGGGCACGCCTTGCCGGTCCAGCGCGCGGAGGAGAGGCACGCTACCCTCAAGTCCATAAGCTGCTCTACGCGGTGGTCCTCGCGCGGCGCAAGCTCCGCCACTACTTCGAGGCCCACCCTGTCACGGTGGTTTCCTCCTTTCTACTAGGAGAGATCTTCCGCAATCCAGACGCAGCGGGCAGGATCGCCAAGTGGTCGGTGGAACTGATGGGCGAGACGCTTGCCTACGCCCCGCGTAAGGCCATCAGTCCCAGATCTTGGCAGACTTCGTTGCCGAGTGGACGGACACGCAGTTGCCGCCGCCGCAGATCCAGGCAGAATGCTGGACTCTGTACTTCAACGGCTCGGTGATGAAGACCGGGGCGGGCGCGGGCCTGCTCTTCGTGTCACCCCTTGGGGAGCACATGCGGTACGCGATACGTCTCCACTTCCCCGCATCAAACAACATGGCCGAATACGAGGCCCTGCTCTGCGGCCTCAGGATCGCCATCGAGATAGGCGTCAAGCGCCTCGACGTGCGGGGGGATGCGCAGCTTGTGATCGACCAAGTCATGAAGAACGCGAGCTGCCACGACGACAAGATGGAAGCATACTGCAAGACCGTGCGGGCCCTCGAGGACAAATTCTACGGCATCGAGCTTAATCACGTGCCCCGTCGGTACAATGAGGAGGCGGACGAGCTTGCCAAGATTGCGTCGGGACGAATCACCGTCCCCCCGAACGTCTTCACCCGAGATATCGCCCAACCATCCGTCACCCTCGAGCCGCACCCCTCGAACCACACGGAACCCTCGGGGGCTCCCTCGAGTCCAGCAGGCGCAGAGCCCATGGACGAGGACCCCTCGAACGAGGCGTGCGTGCTCTCCCTTCTCGAGGGGTACGGCGCCAGCGAGGCCGAAGTTATGGACGTCGAGCCGGCTCCCAGCAGGGCGGACTGGCGCGACAAATACATCGCCTGGATGGACCGAGGGGAGCTCCCCTTGGACCGATCCGAGGCCAGACGCATCGCCAGGATGGCCAAATCTTTTGCCCTCGTCGACGGCGAGCTGTACAAGCGCGCCGCTTCCTGCATCTTGCAGCGATGCGTGCCCATCCCCGAGTGGCGCGAGGTCCTCCGGGACATACATGCAGGGATCTGCGGCCACCACGCCGCGCCCCGCACTCTCGTAGGCAACGCATTCCGCCAAGGCTTTTACTGGCCCACCGCGGTCGCAGATGCCAGCGAGATCGTGCGCACCTGCGAAGGGTGCCAATTCTACGCCCGAAAATCCAACCTCCCTGCGCACGTCCTGCAGACCATCCCCATTACATGGCCTTTCGCCGTGTGGGGGCTGGACATCGTCGGGCCCTTGCGAAAGGCGCCCGGGGGCTTCACTCACTTGTTGGTCGCGATCGACAAATTTTCCAAGTGGGTGGAGGCGCCCCCCATTACGAATCTCAGGGCAGAGCAGGCGGTGACGTTTTTTACGGACATCGTCCATCGCTTTGGAGTGCCGAACTCCATCATCACCGACAACGGGTCCCAGTTCACGGGCAGGAAATTCCTGGAGTTTTGCGACAAATTCCACATCCGTGTGGGCTGGGCGGCTGTGGCACACCCACAGACCAATGACCAAGTGGAACGTGCCAACGGCATGATCCTACAAGGCCTCAAGCCCAAAATTTTCGACCAGCTGAACAAGTCTAGTCGGAAATGGCTCCAGGAGCTACCTGCGGTCGTGTGGAGCCTAAGGACCACCCCAAGCAGAGCCACCGGGTTCACCCCGTTCTTTCTAGTCCATGGCGCGGAGGCCGTCCTCCCCACGGACTTAGAATATGGGTCACCCAGGGTGCGAGGCTATGACGAGGACGCCAACCAGCGGGCCCGTGAGGACTCACTGGACCAGCTGGATGAAGCGCACCTCGTGGCCCTAATGCATTCCGCAAGATACCAGCAGTCCCTAAGGCGCTACCAGGCTCGAAAGATACGCCGGTGGGACTTCAGCGAGGGGGATTTGGTCCTAAGGCTACGCCAAGACAACCGAGGACGCCACAAGCTATCACCTCCGTGGGAGGGACCCTACATCGTGGTGAAGGTGCTCAAGCCCGGCACATACAAGCTAGCCAACGAGGATAGCGAAGAACTCACCAACGCTTGGAACATCCAACAGATACGTCGCTTCTACCCCTAGCTAGGACTTCCAAGTCTTTTGTTGTAAATTACCTTCCCAACACCCCAGTTGGCAGCAATCGTGTAAATAACAGCAATTCAATAAAAAGGGCAACTCGGCTTTCCCCAGAAAACCAAGTCACCCTCAGGGGCTACTACGGGGGGCATTCCCCCCAACCCCAAAATGGTCCCATTTTTTCGCAAAAAACCCACGTGCGCTAAGTATGATTCGACCTGAGTCTCGAGCGAAATTCAAACAGGGCGCGGACGACCTAGCGGAAAGGGCGCGCAAGCCAAAGATAGCCTACGCCTCCACGAGGTACGACCCTTCTCTCTTGCCCCCGGCCCAGCAGGCTGTTTGCGAAAATCGAACCCCCCTAACTCGAATTTACTCAGGCAAAGGAAGAAACAAAACAGCGCCATAAAAATAACAAACATCATTTGCTCCCTCAAGTGTTTGAAACAAAATGATTGTTCATTTACATGGCCACGTGGCCCACATACTAACATACAAACAAAAAAGGGCCTGGCGCCCAGCAATCTTCAGGCCTAAGGAGTGTCGGCTTCAGCGGCGTCTGGAAACAGGAACTCTTCGAAGGCCTCGGCGAGCGCCTCGGCAGCGTCAGCAGCTAACGCGTCCACGCGCTCCATCGCCACTTCATCCTCGACGCCCTCCAGGACGATGTAGCCCTCTGCCACGGCTTCGAAGTTGATCTCGTAGTGAGATCGCACCACTCCAAGAGCCTTCTGGACGCCGAGGTGCAGAGCGCGGTGCATGCGCCCGGAGACGTGCCTGCTGAGGGCGAGCAGGCGGCTGGACAATGAGCTTCCGGCCTCGCGCCTCGCCCTCCTCCACGGACGGCGGTCTCGAGGGCCGCGGAACGCAGCTCCAACAGCTCCTGCTCGGAGGAGTTGTAGGAAGCCTGCAGCGCCTCAGCCCGGTCGGTCGCATGCCCCAGCGCGGTGTGCAGGCCTGAACGTTACCAGCAAAAGAGATTAGAAGGGGAAACGAACCCTCAAAGGGAAGATCAGCAAAACAAGAGACGAGACGGTGACCTACCTTCAACCTGCTTCTTCTCCACCTCGAGGGCGCGACGCTCGGCGTCGACCGCCTGCTGCAGGCTGACGACGGTGGCACTCTGCTCCTTGAGGGACTGCTCCTGGTCCGCACTCGTGATGCTGAGAGCTACCAGTTCGCCCTCGAGCCTCGAGAACTCAGTGTTCCGCTCCTCCCGGCGACACGCGCCGCCCTCACGAGCGGTACGCTCCCGCTCGAGCGCCGACCAGGCGTCGGAAAGAGCGGTCCGCTCCTGCTGGAGCTGCCCCTCGCACCCCCTGGCGGGCGGTACGCTCTTTCGGGGAGCCGGTCCTCCGCGATGGCGAGCGCGGCGCCGACCTTGGCGTCGAGGGTGGCCTTCGGCTCGTCGGCCTCCTTGGCCTTCTCGCTCGCCGCGCGCGCCCTCTCCTTGGCTCGGCTCTACCGGTATTGCGCCTCCTCGGAGCCACGAGCGAGCTCCCGATTGTCGGCCGGACGGTGACCACCTCCGCCTCCCGCTTGGACGCCAACGTGCGCATCCTCTCCATATCCCCCCGCGCCTACTGCAGCGCCTCATCCCGATCGATGAGGGCTGTGCAAATCTGCTCGAGGGTGGAGGAGCGCGCCGCGGCCTGCCTCTCGCACTCCTGGAGCTGGTCGCGCAGGGCCTCGGCCCCGCACGACGGCCCACCGGTCCGGGAGTCCTAAGGCGTCGGCCGAGCGCGTCGAAGGCATCGCACCGCTCCCGGAGCTGGCGGAGCTCAGCACTCATCCGGTCAAAAGAGCCATACTTATCGCGGGCGCGATCCTCGAGCTCCTGCCGCCAACAAACCGAAACCGGTGAGCGTCGCGAGGAACAAGCATGAAGACGACGAAATCGAAGAAAAGGGGCAACAATGCCTCACCTGGAAGACGCACCACGTCGGGCCGCCGTGGATCCGCAGCGCCTCGTTTAACGCCCGATTGAGCGCGGCGCCATGGTCACGGAGTTCCCCCCCCCCACAGCTGCTGCTCCTCTTGAGCGTCGGCGAAGGCGGGCGGCTCGTCGACGCGCCCCTCTCCCGGGGCAGAGTGGCCGGCGCGGGAAGAAGAAGCCTCGGCGCCGAGCCCTCGGCCTCCGGCCACCATGTGGCCATCCCACCGCCTCATGAGCGCCCCTCCTCCTGGGGCTCAGGGGAGGGCATGGGGAAGTTCACCCACTGGTCCCACCCGGGCGGCGGGGAGTCGTCGTCCGGGATCTCCACCGCCACCGCCCGGAGGCGCCGGCGAGTGTGGGCTCTCGCTGCGTCCCCACCTCCGCCTCCGACCACGCCTCCGTGGCCGCGATCTCCCGCCGCGGTGCCGCGCCCGCCGCCCCGGTCGCGTCCCGGCGGCCGCGGGCACCGGGTGACCCTCCACGGCCCCGCCGCCGGCAACGCCACCGCAACCGGCGCCGCCGGCCGTACCTCCACCTCCGTCCGCGCCCCCGCCACGGCCGTCGCCCCGCCGCGCCTCCCACCACGGCCGGCGCCCGTCGCTCCTCGACGGCCGCCGGCCGCGGTGCGGCGGGCGAAACCACCGGCCGCGGCCTCGAGGCCTCGGGCCGCACCTTGCGAGCTCTCGCCCGCCCCGTCGGCCGCGCGCCGCTCCCGCCCCGCGCGCCCTCGACGAACGCCGCCGGGTGGGGATGGACGCGTCCGCCCTCAACACCTTGGCCGGTGTGAGGGGAGGCACAGTTGGCACCACCCTGCGGAGATGCAAACAAGCTGTCAGATCTCCGCCTGACGAGCATGCGACCCCCCGAAAGACCATCCCTTACCTCGAGGAGGAGAAGGCGCGCTTCCTCTTCCTCGAGGTCCCCACAGACGTTGCGGGTGCGGCCGGCGCGACCGCCGCCGCGCCTCCCGCCATCTACACCGCGCGCGCGGGCGCCTCCGCCGCATGCACGGACGCCCCCGAGGCGCGCGCCGGCGTCCCCGCGGCCCGCGCCGGCGCTCCCCGTCGTCGGTTGCCCGGGAGCCGGCGCCTCCGCGCCCGCCCCGAGCGATGCCACTCTTGCCACCGGAGCCGGCTCCGGTGACGGGGGGGGGGGGGCTCCTACCTATCGGGGAGGGCCCGCCCCCTAACCTCTTCCTCCTCCTCGTCCGATGACGAGTACTCCTCGGTCCCCCGGCGAGGAGAGCCCCTCGCCGCTCGCGCAACCGCACTCCTCACTCCTTCGCTCGCGACGCTTTCGATGTCGCGTCGCGCGCTCCTTGCGCGCGCGCCCGCTCCCGCTCTCCCTGCTGCACCGCGCACGCAAGCGCGCGAGAGCGGGGGTGGGCGGCTCGGACTTCGCGGCGCTCACGCTCACCAACTGCAGGCGAAACGTTAGAATGCGTCAACAACCCGGAGAACTGGCAAAATCAAGTATGAACTCAAGAACTCCACTCACCAGTCGGCCGGTGGGTAGCATCTCAAGATCCCACAGGGTCCCGTCGTTGCGCCCGGTCTTGGGGTCGATAGCGCACCGCGCCCGGGTAGCCGCATAGTCCCGCAGGAGGGGACTCTGCAGTGACCTCGACCTCGCCAATGCGACGGGGTCCGCCTCCTCGGTCGTCTCGAAGATGCGGAGCGGCCTCTCCATCAAAGGGACGATCCGCCAATGGTGGAGGTGGGCGAGGACGACTTCCGCAGTCAGCCCACGGCCCGCCAGATTCCTCAGCGCGGCCAGGAGCGAGTCCAACCGCGCCTGGTGCTGGGACGGAGACACCCCGTGGTACCAGGAGGCGGGCCTCTCCCGGAGCACCAGGCCGGTGTAGGGGGGCGGGCGGGCTCGTCGTTGCGAAGGTAGAACCACCCCCCGCTCCCAGCCCCGCATTGTTGGTCGTCATCGTGCGGGGGATGTAGCCGTCCTTGCGCCGGCCCCGCACGGCGAGCGACATGCCGCCGGCTCGCACCGCGAGGCGGGTCCTTGGCTCCGTCGTCGGCGGCGTTCGGCTCCGCGCGGAAAAGATGAACCCAGAGATCCCAATTCACCGGGATCCCTAGGAAGCCCTCGCAGACGCCAACGAATGTGGCCGCCTGCGAGATCGCGTTCGGCGCGAAGTTATGGAGCTCCACGCCGTAGTGGTGGAAGAGAGCCCGCATAAAACAGCTCATCGGCGCCATGAAGCCCCGCTCGTGGAATCAGACAAAGCTGACCACGTATCCGCTCAGAGGGTTGGGCGCTTGCTCCCTTCCCGACGGCACGATCCACTCGGTCGGTCGTCCATCCTCGTTCGCCGCCAGCTGGCCAGCGGTTACCAGCTGCTTCAGGACCAGCCGCGTCACCGCCGAACGCTCTCATGCTAATGGGTCGACGATGGTGAGAGGTTGCTGGGGAGCCATGCGAGCGGACAAAGAAGCGAAGAACGGGGAGCAAGAAGAGCTCTGAGAACGGGGGCGCGATGGCGAGAACGACTCGGGGGCTGGGGCGCAAGGAGCAAGAACGGTGAATGCTAAGGTGAAAACCGCCCTTTCCCCTTCCATTGGATTTATAGGCCGCAGGCGTGCTCTCCGGATCGCACGCCCCGCGCGCATTAACTGCAGGTGGAATATTCCTTCACTGGCAAGCGGGCCCCACCACGACCGCGGCAGCCACGCAACCGCTCGCAGGCCATCATCACGGCGCGGTAACAGGGAGGCCGTGGCAGGCGGTCACATCCGCCTGCCCACTCCGCCCACTACGCGCGCGGCCGCGGCGCTCGAAGAAGGCGCGCCGCGGCGCGAGATTTCAGTCGCAACTGCGAGCATTTAATGGCCCTGTCCCTTACTGAGTAAGGTAGACCCTCGAAGCGGTCCGAGCCCCTGGCTCAAATTAACACGACCCTCGACGGGTGCAAACATCGGCCGGTGGCCTCAAAGCCCGTTTGAAATAAACGGGCGCTACAGGTGCCCACGATTCACGAAAGGCTACTGATCAGCGGCTCGGGGGCTGGCATGGCCATGGACCCTCGAGACCTATAGATGCGAAAGACGGGGGCGCCCGCCGCCACCGCGCACGGCCCTACTGATCAGAGGTTCGAAGCCTGACCCTCCACGGGTTCGAACAGGCACCCCAGATCACCAGAGTGAGGGACGACCAGGGCACGCGCATTCGAGCCTTTCCTCGAGCCCACCGGCTCGAGGGTGCCCCACATGTCGTGTTCGAGAGCCAGCGAGGGCAGCTAGCCAGGGGGATCCCACCGAGGGAGAGCTTCCGCGCCCTCGGTCCCAAGCGAACGGGGCCGAGCCCCACCTAGCAAACCCACGCAAGCGCTTTAATGGACGCGTCTCCGGACCGCGCAACCTACCCTTATTGAACGGGGCATGGGCGTCCACTTGAACCACCCGCTAACAGCTCGATGAGGAATCCGCAATCCGCGACCCGATCGATGGGGGTTGCGGAAACCTCACCCTCCGTCCCGCGGAGGGACAGTGAGGGCGCGTTGAAAACAAGTCGTAGAGCTCTCCCCGATTGTCTCGAACGGGCCCAGGCTCGGGGGCTCGACGCACGGCTACACCTCCTGAGTTGCACCGGCCGTGGGTAGTGCCAATCGCGCGTGCATCACCGAAGCCGGCTGGAACATCGCCGACACCGGTTGGAACATGTACCACGCCCGCTGACCAGATTCCACGGTAAAACCCCTGTAGGAGCACTCACGCTCTGCCGCGGGGCTTCGAGGCTAGACCCGCGGGTCCGCCGACGCGGCCCCACGGAAAGCTTTAGCCACCAGGGGGGAAGGATGTCCTATCAGTAGGTTCCAGCATCTGCGGGTGCCTGGCCGGCATACTCGCAGATGCTCGGGGGCTACTGTCGGGGACAGCCCTGAGGGTCCCCTAAAACAACCAGGGGAATCCTGCTTAAAACCTGCAAAAAACCAAAACTAAACACAGCTCACTTAAGCACACACACGGGGCACGGCCCACACTGCGGTGGTCCCCGCAGCCCACCAGAGCGGCCCACTCAAAGGCCCCCTCGAGCAGGTTCCGCCTCGCTCGAGGGTTCACACCTCCCTCGAGCGGGTTCAGCCTCGCTCGAGGGTTCATGGCCCCCTCGAGCGGGTTCCGCCTCGCTCGAGGGTTCGCCTCCGCCTCGCTCGAGGCTTCCTCACACGCACGTCCGTTCCCGCATGCGGGTACGGACATTTAATGCTCTGGCACAGAGGGCGGCGCCATCATGCGCCTGGGACTCACGCCCCGGTCCTGTTGCACCAACTCCCTAGGGGGAACCCATCCCCGCCACTGTGGGGGACTGTGCGACGTGGCCGGTGTCAGCCCCGTGACACTGCGCCGCCTACTCCCGTACGACTAACGTGCCGAGCCCTCGAAGGGGGGCGGCCACACCCTCGAACCGCTTTATCGTGAACTTGCAGGACCAGGTCATGACGCTAGGCCGGCAGGACGCCATCCCTGCCACTGTTGGTCGTGTGCGGCCGCCCCCGTGCTCGCAACACCACGCCGGGCACTGTTACAACCACTCCAGCGTCGTGCGGCACGCGGGGGCGGGACGCCGCCACGCCTACCACTGTACCCCGTACGGATCGCCGTCAACGGCCTCCTCAAGCCTTTCTGAAGACGCCACGGCAGGCCACTACGCCCCTACCCTCGAAGCTACCCCTGTTCGGGTACAAGATATGCCATGATGACCAGATCGTGGCAAGGACCTTCAAGGCGGCCGCCTACTCTGCAGTGTTGCACACCATACTTCCCCATGTAGCTGAATAGTGTGGCATGCTTGTAATTTGCCCTCTCCTTGGTCTAGAAAAGGAAGGTGAACTCCCCCGCCGCAGGGGGCACAGACACGACACGAGACAACAAACATTCTCCAATTCTCCCACAACATCTGAACTCATTCCGATCATTCCACCAGGGACTTGGAGGCCACGCCTCCTCTCCCGCCATGCTTTTAGCCGCCCCACTACAGGCACCCCGGTGCCGAGCAATATAGTGCCCCGAGCACACCACTGTTGGACGTACGGCCCCCGGCCGGAACCAGGATAAATCTTGTGTCTTTAGTTGCTTAGCATCGACCATTGAGGGATAGACCTTGGCGCTTACTACTGGTTAGTGTCGGGACCACATTCCGCACCGACAACTACGACGGGAATCCCGCACCGCCGCGGTCCCGCCGGCCGGTCCGCCTCGCCATCACCGCCGTCCCGGAATTGACGCCGGTATCCGAGAAACCCAGAAAAATCCACAAAAACCCAACTCCTAATTTTCCTAGAAATTCTCCTAATTTTCTAAATCCCTTTTCTATTTTCTTCCCTTATTATCCTTTTTCTATTTTCCTTTTACTTTTTATTTTTCTTTTCCCTTTTCTCCTTTTTCTTTTTCCCACCGTTCTTCTTCCTTCGGCCGAACACCAGGCCGCGACCCCCCCACCAGGCGCGACCCCGATCCTCCAGGACCGGCACCCCTCTCCTCTGGCCGAGCCTGGCCAACAGCCTCGCGGGTGCGGCACTCCAAGGCCAGCCCCGTAGCCCGCCAGGCCGTGTCGCCCCTCCCCTTCCATTGCTCTGACAGGCGATGACCAACGGTCACCTCCACCATTACTTCTCCCCTCCGGCCGGTCTCCTCCCCCACAGCCACAGCGGCCGCCTGCACGAAGAGTCCCATCCACAGCGCCTCGCCGCCCGGAAGCTCGCCGACCCAAGGTCAATGCCAGGATATTTTTCTCCCCACCACCATTGACGGCCATCGAAGCTCCTGGAGCTCAAATATCTTCGCCGAACCGACCTTCCCGCGCCTATAAAAGGGCCGGACCGGCTCCCCACCTCGTCCGGCACCTCCACGACCAATTTCCCCTCCTCCCCAAGCTCTCCATCGCCACCACCAGCGCCGCCCGTGCTGTTCCGGGTTGCAGACCGCCCGTCGCCGTCGATCTAGGTGAGGAGCGGAATGAGTTGCCCTCGACCTCCTCTTCGTTTTGCCCCACTTCCCGGCCGTCGCCGTGCACCAGGTCGTCGGCGCCCCTCCCCCCTCCACTGGCCGGCCATACTATCTCCTGTGTTCTGTATCGTGAGGGAGGGAGGAAGAAGATGGTTGTTTTGCCCATACCCCCTGCCCTTTTCCACTTCTCCAAAACCGACCCCCTCTATTCTTTCTTTCCTTTCTTTCAAATTAGAACCTAACCTTTAGGATATTTCACCAAAACAACCCTGTCCTTTTTAATTAAACCCCTAGACTATTGTAATTAAACCCCCGCTAAGTTTAAATATTATAATTAGGTCCTTTTTTAAAATAAAATACTAACAGGCCCCTAATTAACCCTAAACACCTCTTTTAACCTGTCATTTCATACGCGATTTTAATCCAAATCGCGCCCAAACTTGCTCACACCCGTACCGGGTATACCGCCACCCATCCTTCACCCAAAACCCCCTGCATGATATTTCTTTCCCTCTTTTATTTAATTACCTTTTTCGAGCTCAGCCGGAGAAATTGTGTGTGCTTATATTGATTGCATGCTTGCCTGTGTGTGCGCTATAGCTGACGAAGTAAACGAAGGAAGGTGCCCCGAGCCGGAGTTTGGAGTCGACTACTGTGAGCAGGAGCCCGATATCCCTAACGCCGAGCCGGAACTCCCCGAGGACTTCGAAGACGGCAAGTTCAACCTCATCCTTTGATGCATGCTTTGGTCCTAGTTTTATAAATACAACCCTATACCCATTTTATAAATTGCATATTGTTTTACTGCAAAAACATGGTAGGATAGCCACCCTTGATTGCTATGCTTGACCTTTGTTGGCCTAAATGATTGCTTTAAACATGTGTGAGTGCTTTAAAAAGGTGTGAGTGTTTTAAAAATGGAAATGGGGTGTGCTTGGAAAATGAGTAAAGAACTGGGTAGACGGGATGGACGCGTGTGTCAGGTGTATGGGTGAGCTCGTACCTGTGTGGTTGAGCATGTTGGGAGTTGTCCATCTTGTCAATTAAGGACCAGGTTGCGTGACATCTCACCTGACCCAAATCATCGTACAACCACTCGACCGTTGTATGTGGCAACGGCTTAGCATAAACCCCACTAATTAATCTACTTGCCATCTAGTGTGCGGGTGAGCGGCGGGAGACCAAGGAGTAGGGGTACGCTCTGTGTGAGGTACGCCGTGGTTATGTGGGATAACCCCTTGGTTGCTTCCGTGGTGGCTCGTAGCGTTAGCTAAGGTGGGTAATGGCTTTGATAGAGTCCACACCGGCACTAAGGTGTCTGTGTGACGGTACCCTACTTGTGGGTAAAGATGTACAACCTCTGCAGAGTGTCAAACCTATTCGAGTAGCTGTGTCCACGGTATTGGACGAGTCACGGTGTGGTCACTAAAACTAGTGTTTGGGTCGGGGAAGTTTCCTGGCGTGAGTTGTTTTCCGGGTTACGTGTGTGGCTGTGTGCCTAGGCTACTGCGGACGGGGAGTCCGGTAGTTCCACAGTGGTTTTCTCAAAACAATTGAGTCGCTTTGGGTATAAAACTGGTTTGCGAAAATCTTTTCGAAAATGAACCCCTGCATGAGTAAATGAGTTTGCAAATAAACCTTAACCTGTTCCTTGTTATTTATATCATGTGCATGATCTGCTTATAAGCCCCTCCGTGGGTGGGGTTGGACTTGCTGAGTACGTATGTGCTCACCTTTGTTTAACTAACTGTTTTTCAGAGGAGGATCCCGATTTCGTTCCCGAAGACGTCGAGTAGGTCGCTGCCCTACACCCAACCGTGCCTGTGTACCCAAGGCCTCCACAGAGAGCTTCCATGGTGTAGTACTCTGAAGAGGCTTTGGAAGCCTTTGCTATCGTAGTGTGGTCGTTAGCGTTTGTGTTGTTCCTTGTCGCATTGGCACTTCCGTGCCCTCTGTGTCGCCGTGATGTAAAAGACTAATCCACCTGTTGTAATAAATGTGTTACCAGCCTCCTGGGACTGGTATTTGTGTCACATTTAGTCACCTCTGATTAGGGGACGCTTCAGGTGGTATCAGAGCCGTAGGTTGGTTGTAGGACGCGACCCCTAGGATACGAGACCTCCTCTGGCCCTCTCTAACCTTGTCTTTGTTGAGCTCATCTTTTCTTAAATCCTTACCTTGATCCTTGCCTGATTCCAGATTGCTAACCTGGAACGGAACGGAGGAGTGTACCCCAACCTTGTTGCTAAATAAAGCTACCTATCTTTTTGTACCCTACCACAACTTGTTCAACTCTACCCTTGTTTTCAGATGGCGGAAGATGGATGGACCCAAGGCGTGTGCCAAGAGGAGCCTGGTTTTGCTCGCCTTCTTATCAACTCCCTGGAGCGCCTCGGTATCACTGAGCGCCCTAGGTACTACAGCAGAGAGTACGAGCAACTCGGCACTCTTCGCTATAGGGTGGTCCTCTCTGTCGCTACAAGCAACCGCCACACCAACATCGAGCCATGGCGCGTGACCGCCACAGGGTTTCGACACCGAGACACCTATCCTTTGGCCCTTAGAAAAGCCCTCTGCTACCTGTGCCGGATATACGAGGAACACCTCGTCCCCACACCGATGAGGTATTTTCCTCCCGCCATCAGAACCCCAGTTTGGCAGGCCCGCATGAGAAACCTGGTACGACGCCGCCACCAAGAAGACCTGTTGTACCACATAGTTGCCTACCTCGTCTCCATGGACAAACTCTTTGATGACCAAGCCAAGCTCTTGAGGGAGCAAATCAGTCGAGCCGAGCAAGAGGAAGTCACAGTAAGGATGCACCAAGTCCGAGTGGCTCAAGCTGAAGCAAGGACCGCAGCCGCCATAAGCAGTGAAGCTGTTGCCCATGAAAGCCTGAGGCGGATCCAAGACCAATGCATGCAAGAATGGACCAACAGCGGAACACCCGTTCCGGCCATTAGAGAAGCACAAGTCCTGCTTGGAACACCCCTTGTAGGATGGGGAGGAACTATTGAAGCCCTGCCAGCACCACCGGTAGTCACCGAACCACCGGCAGCAACCGTGGAAGTTGCAGCTCAGCCCCAAGGGAATGGAAACCCCGAGGGCGAGGACGACGACGAGCTGCTCATTCCGCTGGAAGTACACTCAACCCCGGAAGAAGGATCTCCCCGCGAGTAGCATACCCCTGTTGCCTTGACCCAGGGTTTGAAGCCGTGACTGGTCCGAGTTTAGAGTCGTACCCTTAGCTCTTGTCGTACTGAGTCGTGTAGTGTGTCTGCGTAGTGTCAGACGTGTAGTCAGGATGTATCCTCCTCACTTGTTTATAATAAAAACTTGTTTGTGCTTGCTTGTTGCTATGTGCTTGTTGTGTGCTTGCCGGCAGGAGTAGACCCTGCCTTTTCAAAAAGAAATCTGATATAATCCACTTAAACATCACATAAAAGCTAGATCTCTTAGAAAACCTGCTCCTTTACAGATGGTTTCCAGGCGCCCTGCTAGGACCCACAAAGGCTCTGGTCGGGTGGACGCTGAAGGATCGCAAGCCGATTGAAGGGAGCGTCTTAATGATCAGGAAGTAAACCAAGGCGAAGATGGAGGAGAGAACATTGTCCTGCCACCGCCACCCCCTCCCGTTGAACTGGCGCAAGTGTTGGCCAATCAGATTGTACTGATGGAGGCCATATTCAACGTCGTCAACCGCCCAAGGCCCCGAGTTCTGGGCATGAATGAGAAGCTGATAGAGTTCCTCAGGACGAAGCCACCCACCTTTGGCGGGTCGGTGAATCCCTTGGATGCTGATGACTGGCTGAGAGCCATTCTAAGGGAATTGGAGCCCTTCAACTGTGAGGACTGAGACAAGGTTCTCCTGGCAACTCACCAGCTCACCGGGACAGCCCTAGCCTGGTGGGAGAACTACTGTGCAGCAGCCAAGGATCCCTCCGCCATCACCTAGGATGAGTTCGTGGAAGAGTTTCGTCGCTACCACATCCCAGAGGCCACACTGAAGCGAAAGGCAGACGAGTTCCGTGAACTCCGCCAGGGCAACATGTCCGTGGAGGAGTACACTTACCCGTTCATAGAGCTGGCTCGTTATGCCCCAGAAGAAGTGGACAAGGACTCCAAGAAACAGGAGATGTTCAAGAAGGGATTGACTCAGGAACTGAGGACCCTGCTTACCCCTCAGATCTACCAGGATTTCAACACCCTCATGAACATGGCCATACTCACAGAGAGAGCGAGGGCAGAAGAAAAGAAAGAGAACAAGCGCAAGTTCATGGAGCACAAGGCCAAACAGCAAGAGCGCTCCCAGAGGCAGAGAAGCTTCGGACACCCCGTGTCCAAATTCCAAGCTCCCATGTAGTACAAAACCCAGTCCCAAGCCACGGGCTCGCAAGGCCCCAGAACCCAGTTCAAGCCCTACAACAACCAAAACACCATGAAGCCCCCACAGAGCAACACCAGCCAGGTCACCACCAACAATAACAACAACTCCCGGGTGTGTTTCAACTGCCACGAGACCTGACACTTCATTGCCAACTGCCCATATGCCAAGAAGCCAACCGCTTCCACCTACTCCAACTCAGTGAATGGGCCAAGGCCACTCGTGTCTGGAGCCAACCGCATGCCGGTGCGCAGCAACAACAACTTCGGCAACAACAACAGCAACCAGCAGATGAGGCAGCCCCAGCAGTCTTATGGACGAGCCCGCGTCAACCACATCAACGCACAGGAGGCGCAAGAAGCACAAGGCGTAGTGCTCGGTGAGTTCCTGGTCAGCTCAGTCTTGGCAACCACATTATTTGATTCGGGAGCATCGCACTCATTCATATCCTCAAGTTTTGTGGAAAAGCATAGCATACCCACAGTACTACTAAAAGCACCCCTATTAACTCGAACGCCCGGAGGTGACATCAAGTGTCAACTGGGATGCCCCCGGGTAAGGATCATTTTAAGTGGGGTAGAGTTCCTAGCGGACCTGGTAGTACTGAAGTCCACGGGAATAGATATGATCCTTGGGATGGATTGGTTAAGCCAACACCATGGCCTTATAAGTTGCGTCGGTAAAGTAGTGCACCTAACCAACCCAGACAGAATACAAGTGACCTGCCACACCCGAGGACACAGGCCAGACATAATGGTTTTCAACATGGAAGCCAAGTACATAAAAAATGTCCCGGTAGTGCGAGAATACCCAAATGTGTTCCCCGAAGAACTCCCCGGAATGCCACCAGATAGGGATATAGAGTTCGTCATCGACCTTATTCCCGAAACCTCTCCCATAGCCAAGAGACCCTATAGGATGGCAGCCCCTGAGTTGGCAGAATTGAAGAAGCAACTAGGAGAACTCCAGCGAAGTGGGTTCATCAGACCAAGCTCATCACCATGGGGATCCCCAGTGCTTTTCGTGGAAAAGAAGGACAAGAGCATGAGGATGTGCGTGGACTACCGCTCGCTGAACGAGGTTACTATCAAAAACAAGTACCCTCTCCCCAGAATAGACGATCTATTCAACCAGCTGAAAGGAGCCAAGTATTTTTCGAAGGTGGATCTAAGGTCAGGGTACCACCAACTCAAGATTAGGGAAAGTGACATCCCCAAGAACGCCTTTGTCACCTGTTACGGGCAGTATGAGTTCACAGTGATGTCCTTTGGACTCACCAACGCACCAGCATATTTTATGAACCTCATGAATAAGGTGTTCATGGAAGAGCTGGACAAGTTTGTCGTAGTCTTCATTGACGACATACTTGTTTACTCCAATAGTGTGGAGGAACATGAGCAGCATCTTCGAGTAGTGCTAGGGAAATTGAGGGCACACAAGGCCGTATGCTAAGTTCGGCAAGTGTGAGTTCCGGTCGGAGAAAATATCTTTCCTTGGGCATATTCGACCGCGGAAGGAGTAGCAGTAGACCCCGAGAAAGTTGAAACAGTCTCCAACTGGCAACAACCGACCAATGTGAGCGAGATCAGAAGCTTTCTTGGTTTAGCAGGGTACTATCAGAAGTTTATTGAAGGATTTTCCAAGATTGCCCGGCCCATGACAGAGTTGCTCAAGAAGGAGAAGAAGTTCAACTGGACCGAGTCGTGCGAGAAAAGTTTCCGGGGAGTTGAAGAGAAGATTGACCACAACCCCGCGTCTTTGACCTTGCCGGACATTCAACGGGATTTTGTCGTATATTGCGACGCGTCCCGACAAGGGTTGGGATGTGTTCTCATGCAAGACGGGAAAGTAGTGGCATATGCTTCCCGCCAGCTCAAACCCCACGAGCAGAATTATCCCACCCATGATCTGGAGTTTGCAACCGTAGTGCATGCCCTTAAGATTTGGAGACACTACCTGATTGGGAATAAGTGCGAGATCTATACCGACCACAAGAGCCTAAAGTACATCTTCACCCAGCCCGACCTGAACCTAAGGCAAAGAAGGTGGCTAGAGTTAGTCAAGGATTATAACCTAGAGATTCACTACCACCCAGGGAAAGCCAATGTAGTAGCAGATGCCCTAAGCCAAAAATCCTACGAGAAGGCAGCACCCAAGAGTACCCAGTTGCAAGAGGAGATGGCACGACTCAGCGTGCACATTGTCCCCCAAGGCTACGTCCGCCAACTGAGTGTTCAGCCTACCCTAGAGGAGAAGATCCGGAAGGCCCAGGAGACCGATGAGAATCTGATGAAGATCCGCAAGCATACAAGAGAGAATAAGGCCCCTGACTTTAGAGTAGATGATCAAGGCACATTGTGGTATAAGAATAGGATATGCGTGCCTGAAGGCAGAGATTTCCGACAGACCATCATGGGTGAGGCCCACAACTCGGCATATTCCATTCACCCGGGATCCACCAAGATGTATATGGACTTAAAACAGAAATATTGGTGGAATGGAATGAAAGCAGACATTGCCCGGTTCGTCGCCCACTGTGATACTTGTCAAAGGATTAAAGCTGAGCACCAGAAACCCGCAGGACTGTTGCAGCCCTTACCAATCCCGGTATGGAAATGGGACGAAATAGGCATGGACTTTGTAGTAGGTTTGCCAAAGACTCAGAAAGGACATGATTCCATATGGGTGATAGTGGACCGACTCACTAAAGTCGCTCACTTTCTACCCGTACGGACCACTTATGGAGGAGAGAAGTTGGCAAAACTCTACATAGAGAACATAGTGAAATTGCATGGAGTGCCTAGCAGGATAGTCTCAGATAGAGGGACCCAGTTCACGTCTAGATTTTGGAAAAGCCTGCATAAAGCCATGGGTACCAAGCTGGATTTCAGCTCAGCATATCACCTGCAGACAGATGGACAGACCGACAGGGTAAACCAAATTCTAGAAGACATGTTGAGAGCATGCGTCCTCACCTATGGCAAAGACTGGGAACAGAGTCTACCATATGCAGAGTTCTCCTACAACAACGGCTATCAAGCAAGCCTAGGAATGTCACCGTTCGAAGCATTATACGGGAGGAAATGTAGGATACCCTTGATGTGGTCAGAAGTAGGAGAGCTTGCCCTGGTTGGGCCCGCGCTTATAAAGGAAGCCGAAGAACGAGTAGCCGACATCTGAGAAAAGTTGAAGGCCGCTCAATCCTGACAGAAGAGCTACGCAGACAAGAAGAGTCGAGAAGCAAGCTTCAATCCTGGAGATTTCGCTTACCTCAAGGTTTCACCTATCCGAGGGACTCGGAGGTTTCAGGTGCACGGAAAGTTGGCCCCTCGGTACATTGGACCGTATAAAGTACTGAAGAGGATCGGAGCAGTAGCATACCAGTTGGAGCTACCAGAAGAGATGTCAGACATACACCCAGTGTTTCATGTCTCCCAGCTACGCAGATGTTTGAAGGTCCTCGAAGAAAAGCGAGTACCGGTAGAGACCATCGATCTACAGCCAGACCTTAGGTACCAAGAAGTGCCCGTTAAGATTTTGGACACAGTGGTCAAAAGAACAAGAACATCAGAAGTATGGGTGTGCAGAGTTCAATGGAGCAGACACGGAGTAGAAGAAGCCACGTGGGAACGAGAGGACGCGTTAAAGAAAGAGTTTCCCCACCTGTTCGAAACCTAGCCGAATCTCGAGGGCGAGATTCATTTTAAGTGGGGTAGGTTTGTAACGCCCGCGTTTTTAGCTTCTAATAAATCACCTAATAAATCACGCGTGTTTTCAAAACTTTCCCGCTGAGCTCATTTAACCCCCCCCCTTTCGAAACCCCAGTCGATTCCTTTCCCTTCGGCGCGCGTGCCGCGAATCCCCGCCGGCACCGCCCGCGCCCGGCCATCACCCACGCGTGCCTCCCCGCCGCCGCGGTCGGCCACTACGACGGAATCCCGCACCGCCGCGGTCCCACCGGTCGGTCCGCCTCGCCATCACCGCCGTCCCGAAATTGACGCCGGTATCCGAGAAACCCAGAAAAATCTGCAAAAACCTTTCTCCTAATTTTCCTAGAAATTCTCCTAATTTTCTAAATACCTTTTCTATTTTCTTCCCTTATTTTCCTTTTTCTATTTTCCTTTTCCTTTTTCTTTTCCCTTTTCTCCTTTTTCTTTTTCCACCACCGTTCTTCTTCCTTCGGCCGAACACCAGGCCGCGACCCCCCACCAGGAGCGACCCCGACCCCCCCCCCCTCGCGCGGTTGGTCCTCCGGACCGACGCCCCCTCTCCTCCGGCCGAGCCCCGGCCGGCGGCCTCGCGGGCGTGGCACGCCAAGGCCGGCCCCGCAGCCCGCCAGGCCGTGTCGCCCCTCCCCCTCCATTGCTCTGACAGGCGACGATCAACGGTCACCTCCACCATTACTTCTCCCCTCCGGCTGGTCTCCTCCCCCACAGCCACAGCGGCCGCCTGCACGATGAGTCCCATCCACAGCGCCTCGCCGCTCGGAAGCTCGCCGGCCCAAGGTCAATGCCAGGATATTTTTCTCCCCACCGCCATTGACGACCATCGAAGCTCCTGGAGCTCAAATATCTTCGCCGAACTGACCTTCCCGCGCCTATAAACGGGCCGGACCGGCTCCTCACCTCGTCTCGCACCTCCACGACCAATTCCCCCTCCTCCCCGAGCTCTCCATCACCACCACAAGCGCCGCCCGTGCCGTTCCGGGTTACAGACCGCCCGCCGCCGTCAATATCCCTCCACAGTCTGTTCCCGACCAAGGTGAGGAGCGGAATGAGTTGCCCTCGACTCCCTCTTCGTTTTGCCCCACTTCCCTGCCGTCACCGTGCACCAGGTCGCCGGCGCCCCTCCCCCCTCCACCGGCCGGCCATACTGTCTCCTATGTTCTGTATCGTGAGGAAGGGAGGAAGAAGATGGTTGTTTTGTCCATACCCCCTGCCCTTTTTCCACTTCTCCAAAACCGACCCCCCATTCTTTCTTTCCTTTCTTTCAAATCAGACCCTAACCCTTAGGATATTTCACAAAAACAACCCTATCCTTTTTAATTAAACCCCTAGACTATTATAATTAAACCCTCGCTAGGTTTAAATATTATAATTAGGTCCTTTTCTTTTAAAATAAAATACTAACAGTCCCCTAATTAACCCTAAACACCTCCTTTAACCCATCATTTCATGAGCGATTTTAATCCAAATCGCGCCCAAACTTCCTCACACCCGTACCGAGTATACCACCACCCATCCTTCACCCAAAACCCCTTGCATGATATTTCTTTCCCTATTTTATTTAATTACCTTCCTCGAGCTCAGCCGGAGAAATTGTGTGTGCTTATATTGATTGCATGCTTGCCTGTGTGTGCGCTATAGACGATGAAGTAAACGAAGGAAGGTGCCCCGAGCCGGAGTTTGGAGCCGACTACTGTGAGCAGGAGCCAGAGATCCCTAACGCCGAGCCGGAACTCCCCGAGGACTTCGAAGACGGCAAGTTCAACCTCATCCTTTGATGCATGCTTTGGTCCTAGTTTTATAAATACAACCCTATACCCATTTTATAAATTGCATATTGTTTTACTGCAAAAACATGGTAGGATAGCCACCCTTGATTGCTATGCTTGACCTTTGTTGGCCTAAATGATTGCTTTAAAAATGTGTGAGTGCTTTAAAAGGGTGTGAGTGTTTTAAAAATGGAAATGGGGTATGCTTGGAAAATGAGTAAAGAACTGGGTAGACGGGATGGACGCGTGTGTCAGGATATGGGTGAGCTCGTACCTGTGTGGTTGAGCATGTTGGGAGTTGTCCATCTTGTCAATTAAGGACCGGGTTGCGTGACATCTCACCTGACCCAAATCATCGTACAACCACTCGACCGTTGTATGTGGCAACGGCTTAGCATAAATCCCACTAGTTAATCTACTTGCCATCCGGTGTGCGGGTGAGCAGTAGGAGACTAAGGAGTAGGGGTACGCTCTGTGTGAGGTACGCCCTGGTTATGTGGGATAACCCCTTGGTTGCTTCCGTGGTGTCTCGTAGCGTTAGCTAAGGTGGGTAATGGCTTTGATAGGATCCGCACCGGCACTAAGGTGTCCGTGTGACAGTACCCTACTTGTGGGTAAAGATGTACAACCTCTGCAGAGTGTCAAACCTATTCGAATAGCCGTGTCCATGGTATTGGACGAGTCACGGTGTGGTCACAAAAACTAGTGTTTGGGTTGGAGAAGTTTCTTGGCGTGAGTTGTTTTTCGGGTTACGTGCGTGGCTGTGTGCCTAGGCTACTGCAGACGGGGAGTCCGGTAGTTCCATAGTGGTTTTCTCAAAACAATTGAGTTGCTTTGGGTATAAAACTGGTTTGTGAAAACCTTTTCGAAAATGAACCCCTGCATGATTAAATGAGTTTGCAAATAAACCTTAACCTGTTCCTTGTTATTTATATCATGTGCATGATCTGCTTATAAGCCCCTCCGTGGGTGGGGTTGGACGTCAAGTAGGTCGCTGCCCTACACCCAACCGTGCCTGTGTACCCAGGGCCTCCACAGAGAGCTTCCATGGTGTGGTACTCTGAAGAGGCTTTGGAAGCCTTTGCTATCGTAGTGTGGTCGACCGGTCCACCTATTGTAATAAATGTGTTACCAGCCTCCTGGGATTGTTATTTGTGTCACATTTAGTCACCTCTGATGAGGGGATGCTTCAGAAAGTCTAGAATGAAGGCAAAGGTATGAATCCTAAATTCAAGTTGTTAATTTGGGCATCTAGGCCCTATTCTTGCTAGTGTGAGTTTTGGTGTGCAAAGGGAGCTAGCATCACCTTGATCTGTTGCTTGGTGGTAGTGATGAGCTTTTAGATATTTAGTTGATGTCTCACAAGTTTTTGTTGGAAATTTTGTTTTTCTAACCGTGGCTGAAAATTTTAGTAGAGGCATGAGCTAAATATGCTAAGACCTATCTTGGCTTGTAATCCTTGCATACTCTTTGTGACTTAGGATAGACTGTCAAAATTCACTAGCATGTGTAGGTGGTGTGCCTTTTGAAAAATTTTTGAGTCTTGATCCTTTAGATCATGTCTTGTTGTTTATGGTTATTGTTGCTCATGTTTGAATGTTGGCTAACCATAAATGGCAAGATTGTCTCAAGTTCAAAGGAAGCTACTCATTCTTATCTCAAGGGATTGCAAACTTTGGATTTATCACATTTCATCAAAATCTCTCAAATCCATATCTGAGACAGAGGGCTGTGAGAAAATGAATATAAAGGGCAGAGAAAGAAAGGGGAATGAAAAAGGAAGTGTAGTTTTGAAAATATGGACAAAAGTCCGCGGGTCAAGTGAAAACAGGTGGCACCGGTTTCTGTCGGCAGTAAAAGGATAAGACCCCTGACTCACCCTACACTGGCACCATTCATCCCCATTTACCCCCCACGACCCAAAACAGTAAAAGGAGAGGCAAGAGGGGCGAATCCATGGCGATTTGAGGGCTCAACCGTGGGATTCAAGGAGTGAAGCAAGAATCCGGTCCTCTAATCCGGTGGGATCGAGTTCCCCTCGGTTTCAAGGCTGCAATAGTTCTCTCACCATGTCGGGAGGTATCCCATTTCTAGGTTTTGCCCGATCTACTTTTCTAGGGACTATCTCTTGAATTCCTTTTGTAGAATGGCTTCTATATGGTCCTAGAACAGATTCGAATCAGTGGCTTAAGTGTTTCTTGGTAGCATTATCAGGGGCATATTCTAGGGTTCATACTGAACCCGGTGGCACCGAGTTTCCCAACTCGGTGGCACCGGTTTCAATACAGGTTGTCTGATTCAGTTGCAAAATGGGCTCCAGAAAATTCAGTTGCATATATTTGTGGCAGAGAATTGTTCCTAAGGCACATATGTATCTCTTTTTGTCACAGATCCAAGGGTTGACATGGTTTATGGGAGAAGGAAACCTAGAACGAAGAATGCAAGTTTTGAGTTCAGAAGAAGAGAAGGGTCTAGCAGCGCTCATGAAATCACAGAAGATGTTCCAGAGCCACCTAGAAGGTCAAAGAGGGCAGCAGGAAGAATCAATCTCCCTAGAGGTGCTATGCGCATTGAGGACTCCGAGCCTGAGTCAACCTCTAGTGATGATGAGGAGGAGAGCCCATACAGGCAGGAACCCTCCCCTCCCGAGTCACCTACAGCAGCTGCTCAGCGCAAGAGGAAGGGCAAGAACATTTGCACAGCTAGCCATGAGCATAGTCAGGGCACCGGAGAGGATGACCGTGATGGTGAGTATGAAGGCATCTCAGTTCTTGGACCGCAGCCCATTGAGAGTGGTGATGTGAATCACTTCAATGTGAGAATGAGGCCACCCGTTGACCCTGAGCACTGTAACATAGTTAACTATAAGGGAAGGGGTATGACAGAAAGGGCAAGAAAGGAAAGGGAAAAGAATCCTTTGGCCGTTGGTGGACAGAATTTGGATTATCGTTTTGGCACCAAATTTCATCAAGACTATTATGCAAGTGCCATCATCAAGAAAGACTACCCCATTGCTCACTCAGAATACATTGATTGGGGATTCTTGTCAGTCATGGAGAATCCGAAGATTGCTGAAATTATTCGAGAGTGCAAGAGGAAAAATGTTTATGACAACATGGGCTTTGCCAAGTCATGGAACAATGAAGTGATTGCACAATTCTATGCCACATGCTACTTCACCACTTGGAAGAATGACAAAATTGTGCATTGGATGACCGAGGGAAAATGGTTTGGTATCACTATCACTGAGTTTGCCTATCTACTTGGTTTTGATGAAGAAGATCTTGGAAGGATGAAGATCCATAGAGATCATGACATGGACAAGGTAGATATGAAGTTCATGTATATCCCGGGACAAGAATGGAACTTTGGTCGAGTCAATGGCATGCTACCATTCTATGCATACTTGCACCACATGTTTAGAAAGACACTTGCTCCTAGGGAAGGGGACCAATCAAATGTGTCAAACTATGGAAGAGATTTGTTGAAGCACATGTGTCCTAGTGAGCCAGAATTTAGTGTTATGGACTAGATTTGGGAGGAAATTCATTCCATCTCCGGCTCGCCACAAAAAAGTTGTGGATATGCTCCTTATCTCATGCATGTCATTGAGGCTATCACCAACTATACATTTGTCTATGATCATGAGCATAAGCCTTTCCACTTGAAGAATGATGTTGTGGGACCTTCACTAGCTGATTTGGCAAGGGCACAGGGAAATATTGGAGGCCAAGAAGCCCCCGAACAGCCCACCGCAGCTGCTGCACCATCTAGGGCAGCAAGGACTTCACATGGTCGAGGGCGTGGACGTGGGCAACAACAAGTGCAAAAGCCCCCTTTCCCACTAAGAAAATTGTTCAACTTTTGGTGTGGGTCTTGCATGAAAGCAAGTGATGCGGTTCACAAGGAAAGACAACTTAGGATGAGGGATTCAAGGATGATAAGGCTCATGTATGAAAATCCCTCTCCCACAAATAGGCCTCCCATGCCACACGCACCATTCGATGAGGAAGAGAGTGAGCCGGAGACCTTTGAGAGCATTTGGGAAAGATCACAACAAGTTGATCCAGCAACCAACAAGGACTATAGGGATAGAGCCTATGGAAACTCATATTACAATCTCACCTTTGGAGGAGTGTATAGTACTCGATCGTCTTATTCAGAGGTTCCTTTCATGGGCACACAAGGCCAAGGCACATCCTCTAGCATGCCTCCCGTGGATCCTGATGCACAAGGAAGTTCAAGCGCTGTTGGTGGATACTACTATGGTAGTCTCTTTGGCTCGGTGAACCCATATGAGGGAATGGCTTCTCATCTTTCTCCATTTCCACCACCACCATCTTCTATGCCTCCGAGTCAATTTGTGCCACCGCCTCAAGATGATGATGAAGAAGAACCATGAGCAGATGTCCAAGACCTCCCAAGACCTTTTTGGGTGATATATGACAAAGGGGGAGAGAATATGTCGATTGAAAGCTTGTTGATCTGCTCTGTCTGTCAAAATCCGGTGGAACCGGTTTCCAGATCTCGGTGGCACCGGCTTCAGTGTGTCTCAGCCTCAGTATCCCTTCTGTCAGGCAAACTCGGAGGCACCGAGTTTCCAGAACCGGTGGCACCAGTTTTGGTTGTTGTATGCAACAGGCCCTTGTAATTAAATTCTCCTAGCTTCAATTTGACTTGAGAACCTTTGTTATGTGTTCTATAATGTGTGGTGAACCTTTTAATGCTTATTAAGACTCGATTGCATGTTACTGTGATTTTATGAGTGATGTATTGCTTTTTGACAGGGCTGCCTGAGCAAAACCAGTGGCACCGAGTTTGGCAACTCAGTGGCACCGAATTTGACTAGACAACACTGCCTTTTCTTGCTTTAGGTGTTGAAGTGCTTATTTAGTGCATGCATCACGGTTTTAATTGTTCACACACTTGTTTTGCACCCCACTGTTGCTAATATTTAGGGGGAGCTCCATGGTTTCTTGAAAATGTGCAAAGTGGCATTTGAAGCCAATTTTATGAATTCCACTAATAGCACATATTAAGGGGGATCTCAACCTAAATCTGAGTTTTTAAGTTTTATTGAATATCTTTTGTAAGCTTTAATCGATGTTGTCATCAATCACCAAAAAGGGGGAGATTGACAGACATCTAGGCCCTTAAGTGGGTTTTGATGTATTGATTGACAACTAGATTAAAGATCTAATGTCTTTGTCAAGCATGTGAACATGTTGATATATATGACATTGGTTATCTACATGGTGAAAACAAGCTATGTGTATACAAGATAAGTTGAGGCATGGTTTTAGCCTCATATTGTGAAATGGCTTAACTCAATGGTGAATGTCATGATATTTGATATGTGTGTTCCCATGAAGCATATAGATGGTATATGACAAGCTAATGAAGGATAAGAAAGAGGCATATTGATTTTAGAACATTGGATGGCCTCTTATTGAAGGAAGAAGCTTGTTATAATAAAAAGGAATATTTAAATTAAAAGAAGGCATGGTCTCAATAGAATTCCACTCTTGATGTTGAATCAAAGTTTCACTCAAATTGGCAACAAATGGATGAAGAAATCAAGCAAGGGATTAGCAATGAGGTACTAAGCTAAGGTTGGCCGAGTAGTGACTTCGACCATGTGCTTGGCTAGGGTGAAGTGGCTATAGCTTGGAAAGTTTTGAGGTATCAAGTCGAGCCTAACCAAGTGAAGCAATGAAGAAGCATTACATATTCGTTGAGTCATGTGAAGGGTGACTTAATCGAGAATTGGGTTTCATTCTTATATAAAGATCAAAGTCACTAGCTCAAGGTAGAAGTGCTCAAATCAATGAGGCATTGATGGATGGATCTCTCATGAGAATATATTGATCAAGTATGGCCATTGTTGAAGACGAAGCTCAAGAATTCTAATATTGCATTTATATTTGATCTTGAGTATAGGTACACTGTACTATCCAGAGGGATGCAACGTGGATAGCTTTGCTTATGTCTCGGTGCTCAAACCTAACCTCCCAAGTGCTATCATGATAGAAACACTTGTCACAACACATGCACCTGATGGTTTTGGAGCTTATTTTCAGTTGGAATGGATGCTCCTCTGAATAAGCTTTCCACAGAGTCCAAGATCATCGAATTCGGAGTCCGGAGTAAAAAGTTATGGCTTTTTTACCGAGGTGACTTGTGCTGTCCAGTGAAGCTTCAGATATTCTGGGGAATTCTCCGGAGATTCCGGACTTTCCAAAGATTCCTGAAAAATGTCCGGAATATCCGAAACTTTTGAATCTAACGACTAGTTTTGGGGATTCCGGAGTATCCGGGGATTTTTCCGGAGTTTCCGGGACTTAACAGCCAACAGCTAGTTTTTGGGTGATGGGTATAAATACCCCTCACCCTCTCCCATTTGGGGCTGCTGGTTCCCCACATGAAAAACTCATATCCATAACCCTTTTAAGCCCTCTCATCTCTAGTATAGCAAGAGATTTGAGAAGAGAAGAGATTTGGGTGAGAGATTGAAAGATTGAGTGAAAGTTGAGCTAATCCATCCTTGAGCACTCGAGTTCATAGCAAGAGATCTTCGTGGCATTTGTTACTCTTGGAGGGTTGCCTCCTAGACGGCTAGGCGTCGCCCATGAGCTCCCAAGGTGTGGTGAGCTGTGGGAAAGTTTGTGAAGGTCTTGCCTCGCCTCCGTAAGGGAAGAAGCCATCTAGTGGATCGGGAAAAGGGTTGAATGCAACCCGGCTTCGGTAGGAGAAGCACCCAACGGAGACTAGGATTCACACGGTGGTGAATCCGAACTTCGGTAAAACAAAACCTTGTGTCTCTTGTTGGTTTACCTCACATTTACCTTAATATATATATATATATATCTTTGCTTGCTTTTGTCATATTGGTGGAGCTACTTGGTTGCTAGTGTTTGTGAAGTGCAGGCACTCTATATTAATCAAGGAACTGATCCTTAAGCCATACACCAAGTTTGAGTTCAAGTCAAACAAGCAAACAAGGAGAAGAGGAGGGGAGTCACTGCCAGGCAAACCCGGTTGCACCGGATTTGCAAAACCGGTGGCACCGATTTTGGGCAGTGTGCTTATTCCGCTGCGAAGGCGTCGGTCCAGAGATTCCGGAGATTTCTCCAAAGATTCCGGACTTTCCAGAAACTCCGGAGAAAAGTCCGGAGTATCTGGAGTTCACTGATAAATTTGTTTTAAGTGGTGATTTTCAGGACTCGCCTATTCACCCCCCCCCCCTCTAGGCGACATCAAGATCCTTTCAACCACCACCAGTTTTGAGTCAGCCGTCACAGTTGGCGGCCGGCGGAGCGACCACGGCCGGCGGAGCGACACCAGCGGGCGGCGGAGCGACACCGGCCGGCAGAGCGACACCAGATGTTGCAGGCTCGTCGCAAGCGGCCATGACGACACCGTCTTCCGACCAGCTAGGACCGCGGGTCATCAGGGCACCTGACCCCTGGACGTACGACCGGGATCACACCTGGGCTGGCGCTAGAGCTGTCAGGGGGAAGAGGGGCCAGCACATTTAGATGTACTACTATGATTTTGTATAAACTTTTCCCTTGTGATTATTCCTTCGTCGTTGATTAGGATATTCCCTTGAGATTATGCTTACACTTATTAGTTTGTCATTTTTAAAAAGGTTAAAAGTGTTTTAAAAATGAAAAACTAAAAAAAATAAAAAAGACCCTACCGCCCCGCCGTGTCGCTCGGCGGCGGGGTCTCGGCGCCGCGCCGCCCGCCCGGCGCCGGAACTAGGCTCATGCCGCCGTGCCCGATGGCGGCAGGGACATAACGTCGTGGGGTGCGGCGGCAGGAGCCTGCCGCCATGGGGTACGGCGTCAGATGTACATTTCTCAAAATTTTGATTCGACCATTTATTTTTCGAAAATCATGACAAAATAAATATAAAAATTCAACTTCTCAAGAATTACTAGAAATTTACGTGGCGTTGCCGCTTATGGCCATGTGCATGGCCATTGTTAGTTTTTTGTCTTTCTCTTTGTAGTTAGGTGTGTATTAGTGTTTTTATTGTTATTATCTGGAAATTAACATTTGTGGATGGTTTTTCATTTTGTCCTATACATATTTTGAGTTTTGTAAAGAGGAAACATGAACTCTTTTTTATTAATTTCTTGACTGAGTATGTAACAATAAGTTATTGAAACAATTCAAATTTATCCTTTTTTAGAGGGTGGCAACATCACAAAGCATCGACAAACCAAATTTTATAATTTTAGGATTAATACTTTAATGAGTAGAAACGATGGAAGTTTCATTTATTAATTTTTAATTTTTTATAGAATATAGATTGATGGAGAGGTTGCACAAAAACTTTCGTGATTTTAGGAGCTCTCATTATTTTGGTACGGGAAAAAAGGAGAAGACCATTTGGGTCAAATCTGGCCCAGTTCAGTCGCAGTGGACGACAGGTGCTATTTAGGCAAAGATTGAGAGCCTTTTTGCAAGATCATCTGGGAGAGAAGGATGGATGGCGGGTGCTATTTCTCTAAAGTTCGAGGGGCTTTTTTTGAAAAGACCGAGGAACGACCGATCTGGGTCGTCCGTCCGCCCGATCAGACGGTCGCGGTTGGCCCACGACGTGGCCACGCTGGGAAGTCAGCTTTTGGTGCATGAATCGTATATAAGAGATGTGTAAAAACGATGGAAGTTTCATTTATTAATTTTTAATTTTTTATAGAATATAGATAGATGGAGAGGTTGCACAAAAACTTTCGTGATTTTAGGAGCTCTCATTATTTTGGTATGGGAAAAAAGGAGAATACCATTTGGGTCAAATCTGGCCCAGTTCAGTCGCAGTGGACGACAGGTGCTATTTAGCCAAAGATTGAGAGCCTTTTTGCAACATCTTCTGAGAGAGAAGGATGGATGGCGGGTGCTATTTCTCTAAAGTTCGAGGGTTTTTTTTAAAAAAAAGACCGAGGAACGACCGATCTGGTCCGTCCGTCCGTCCGTCCGCCCGATCAGACGGTCGCGGTTGGCCCGCAACGTGGCCACGCTGGGAAGTCAGATTTTGGTGCATGAATCGTATATAAGAGATTACATGGGCTTAGCCCATGCGATGCAAATTTCGACAAGGCCGTTAGCCTACCGTGGTTTTAACATTTCCAAACTATATGTGTGTTGCAAATTTCGGGATGTAGTGTGAAATGAGCGTTGTCAGTGTCAGGCACTCATTCATTATATCGGCTGTCAGTATATTTCTATCTGGATCATGCAAGAGCGACGCTTCTGCGGTAGTCCGGTGGCTGCTGGCTAGTGTCAACCTCCTACGCTTTTGTCGTACGCCGCGGTCATCGTCATGGCACAGGAGATAAGAATTCGAAGCTTGCTACGTCGTGACTCCATATGGTGAAAGCTATACATTACCATACCAAATACACAGATTTGCTATGCATCACAAACGTCGTTGTTCTTGCAAACAATTATTTCTGTGTACACAAGCACAAGCCTCGCTCTGATCACTTGGGATTATTGTCCAAGTACTTGGCAACGAACCCTGCGATGTTCCTGTCCGAGCTGCCGCCCTCCCTGCTCGCGGCCCTGGCCTTCTCCCTCCACGCGGCGGCGTTGCGCCTGTACTCGCCGCTCCTCTCGCCGTCCATCACCTCCTCGATGGCCCCGGCCACCTCGCCCCTCCGCACGAGCCCGTCGGCAGCCGCCGGCCGCACCCGCACGCCGGCGCGCCACGCGGCCTCCACGTACCAGGCGTTCATCGGCTGGTCCGTCCACTGCGGCACGGCCACCATCGGCACGCCGGCCACCAGCGCCTCAGCGGTCGAGTTCCACCCGCAGTGGGTCAGGAAGCACCCCACGGCGCGGTGCGCCAGCACCTCCAGCTGCGGGCACCACGTCACCACCAGCCCGCCGCCGCGCCGGCCGCCGGCGGCGGCGTCGTCACCGTAGCCGGCAGGTAGCTTGTGGTGCTCCGACGCGCGGACGGCCCAGAGGAACGGGCGGCCGGCGTCGAGGAGGCCGTGCGCGACTTCCCGCATCTCCAGCGGGTCGAGGTCGGACAGGCTGCCGAAGGAGGCGTACACCACGGACCGCGGCGGGTGCGCGTTCAGCCAGGCGACGCACGGCGCGGCGGTCAGGTCGAAGAGGTGGAGGCCGTACTTGGTGTCCGACGGGAGGCGCTCGTCGCCGAGGTAGGACGCCGGCACCGTCGGCCCGATCGTCTTGGCGCGCCACGCCGACGCCATGTACTCCGCCTCCTGCGGCACAAGTGGCCATGCGCAGCCATCGTCGTCAGTGCACAACGCAACATAACGTGGACGTAACAGGACGAGATGTCAGAGCCTCAGAGGAAGACCAACTTGACACATCTACGAATGGTGTCCAAAGAACTTGGAATTTCGTTAGGACATGCATGACCGCATGATACCAACGAATTGAAAATAATTGATTGATCAGTATAAAGGACTCTGACATGCAAGTGTGGTGTGCAAGTTCACATGGAGAAAATAAGCATCAACCATCACCAATAATATTTTTCTCCCATAACAAATCAGCATCAGCCACCAGCTACCAACCAACCGAATAAGACGTAAAATTTTGACGATTTAATCCAAAATTTTTGGATACTAAATGAAAATTCGAGATGCGTACCACACTGCACCAATAGAAGATGCATGTATAATGCATCCGAAAACGATGGGTGTTTGGAATTTGGAAGCATCTATGACGGCAGTATATATGGAAGCAGCGATATGATATGGACGAACAAGCATGCGGCTATCTTTACCTGGGGCTCCAGCTCGTAGAACGAATTGACGAGCACGTCGTCGGCTTCCTCCAGGCCCTGGAACTGTCGCATCACCAGCTCGAAGTAGGCCGGGTACGGGCCGGGCCCGACCCTGAGGAACCACGGCAGGCCGTCCGGCTCGAGCGCCGGCAGCCCTGGCAGGCGGACGGTCCCATCCCCATCCACAGGCACCGGCACGCCCACCAGGCGGCACCACACGTGCCCGTAGGTCACGTTGACGGCGCACGGCTGCGTGAAGAAGGCTGCGGCGGCGGCGCCGTGACGCCGGGCCACGGCGCGCGCCCACGGCAGGAACGCGTCGTAGACCACCGCCCGTACGGGGCGTCCCCGCGCGGCCTCGTCCCGGAGGAGCTCCGCCAGCGTCGCGGAACCCTCGGCCTCGAGCCGGGACAGGTAGGCGGTCACGTCGCCGCACTCGCCGAACCCGCCGCGGTCGAAGCCGTCCGAGACGGCGGCGAGGCGGACCGCGCCCAGACCCAGCGCGGCGGCGTCGGGCGCGCAGGTTGCGAGGATGAAGCGGGTGACGGCCAGCGTGGGGCGCAGGCCGTGGAGCGCCAGGCGCTTGGCGAACTGGAGCATCGGGTGGACGTGGCCCTGGCTCGGGTACGGCAGGAGGAGCACGTGGCTCCCGCCGCCGATCGGGGCCTTCAAGTCCTTGTCGACGGAACCCATGGCCGCGTCCTGCTAGCAAAGCTGGTAGTTGCGTTTGCGAAGTGGCTGCCTGCCTGTCTGGAGTATGGCTGTATGGCAATGTAACGCTGCCGCGTCGATCGGCCGCCTAGTGGTGACTAGATATACTAGCGGCCGTGTGCTTCGCGCATAGCAGTCCACACGTTCCGGCACCATTCGGCACTCGCCACCTCAAACAGTTTGCCGTATGTATCGAGTGGTCCGGAACGTACAGTTTCGGTCGGACTATGTTCATGACTTAGTTGGTGCCAGAATAACTGTTGCTCGTGCTACATTGCTACAGTATTTGAAACCCACAAACCACATGTTATCAGTGGAGGAGCTAAAAAAATGCAGTGAGGGCCAGGTTAAGTTATTTTAGTACTCCTTCGATCTCAATTCTCAAAATATAGGTACATTGCTTTTTCATAATTCAAATTTATTCAACTTTGACCAACAATACCGCTACAAATAATTCATTTCAAATAGAAAAGTAACATATTATAATAGTTAGTTTCATGATAAATATATTATATTGTTTTTATATCATTATTCCTTTATGATTATTTCCCTATTAACAGTCAAAGTTAAAATTATTTGACTTTGAAAAAGTTTAACATTAAAAAGTTTTCTTGGCCCACTTTGATTACCTAAGCTCCGCCGGTGCATGCAATCGCTGTATATATAGTCCAACTGTCAAGGTACTCATTGATACGGTTAAGACCGTCTCTAGCGGCTTGTGCAAAGCCACCCGCACCCGCACCCGCATCTGCAAAATGGGGAAAGAAATCCCACTATAACAGCTTCAGCGGTATGCACAACCGCATCTGCAAAATGCAGACTGCGCCCTTCGCAAGCGCATTCTCGGGGAAATGCTCTCTCGTCACCGCATCCTCCAGCGCCAACTGCCAGTGCTGTCGACGCAAAATCCGCACCCTGCGCCAAGCACACAGCAAGCCGAACAAAGCTGGCTTAACACGTGAGCAGATTCCAAAGCGTGCCAACCAATTTTCCCGAAATTATCAAAGGACAAAACAGGTTAAATGCCAAAGCTTGGAACTTGCGGGTGGTACCGAACAGGTTCCATATTTACGGCTAAAAAGCCATGTGAGATGACATATAGCTATGAGAAGCTATCTGTCAACAGGTTGAAAACCATTCGGGAGCTTTAAAGCATAAAACAAAACATAACCGAATGGATGATGTAAGCATGACGAAAGGTCGGTCTTTGTTTAAACAACGTCACTTATGCACAAGGTCATGACCGATCCTCGAGGATAAATAAAAGTAAAAGTAAATAAAGTAAAACATGATTACAGATATGTAATGAACAAGCACGCATAGGCCCAAAGCACTATTCTACCGCATGTCTAGGTACTTTAAGACCCGTCAAGCACGAAACCAAACAAGTTAATCCACCGCATGATACAACTTGTTTGAAATCGCACCACCAGCCATAAAAAGATCTATCCACTGCATGATACAATCTAAATATGGAAAGCTAAAAGCATGTGTTATTTAAAACACAACTTATAGGCACATTTTACTCATGAAAGCATAACCGAATACAGCTATACAGTCGATTCGGGATCCGTGGAGAAGGAACAAACATTGCTAAAAATGATAAACCTATCAGATTGAATCGAAATCTAATCCACCGGATGATTAGCTCTAAAGCAACCCAAAAACCTGCATCTACCGCATGATACCCGGTTCTGTCAAGGTTTGTACAAAAATTAACAAGCTTGAACCCGCAACACGTGACAGCTTAGATTGATTCGGTTTCGGCTATTGGGGGACACGTGATCCTCGTGTCTTATTGAGGCAAAGACGCGAGCATGTTACATAAGGATCACCAAACAAGACAAAAACCGATTCAAACCAATCTAAATTAGGCAAAAGAGTGTTACATGAATTAAACATAAAGTAAAACTCAAAGCAACACATGGTAACTTAATGAATCTATTAGATTTTTGCCAAAATCTAATAGAGCCGATAATTAGCTCCAAGCTAGATCTTAGCCCACCGCATGGCTCATGATCTAACAACAAACCCTCTTGAACCAAGCTTAAATCCACCGCATGATACTAAGCATGGTAACAAGGCTACTTGTATCACGATCTAAATCCACCGCATGATACTAGACATGATACAAGGTTGCCGGTACTTACGGAGGTCGACGGATCGATGAACCCTCTCGAAGAACTCGACGACACGACTAGGACTCGAGAGTTTGGCGTAAAGCCAGTTTGTTATGAGAATGTTCGATTACAATCACATACATCCAGGGTTCATATTTATACCCTGTCCTGACATGACTCCTGGTGGACTACGAGCACAATATTTGATACCTAATTTAATGCCGAGTGTGAATGCTTATCCATCCATTCGTCCCTTCCGCTAGGGCCACGTCACCACGCGATCCCGCGAAATCAGTGCAAACAGTCCTTTTGCCGAACGGAAACAAACTGCCGACCGCAAGCATCTCTACCGAATCTTCTGAAGAAATCTTTCCCCGCTGAACGGGATCTGTTACAAAGTTAGGCCCACAAATCAGCCTCTCTCCTGTACCAATTTTTGGTGTTAACATATGCCCCTTCAATTACGGGATAAAAGTGATTTTATTCCGAAATTGACTGTAAACGGCAACGTCTTCAAGTCAAATCTGTTCAACACCTATTCTTCCTCCTTGCAATCCATCGAGGTCTCCGCTCAGATCCAAACCCTAGGTCATCTTTTCCCCAAGCTCAAATCTTCAATGGCGGATAAAAATCAAGCTGCTCATGTAAATTTCATCCCCTTAAGGTTCATTCGGCATTATTTTTCCGACTCCTACCTCAGATTTCTCCTTCTGTTTTCTCTTGATAGGAGCTTTCCACCGAGCTTTTGATTCACACCGAGGCCAACTCAACATCATATTTCCTCGGTCCTGTGGGAACTTCTGATCCCCGTGAATTCATTGAAGCCGAATCCAGGAGAATCCCCTTCAAAGCGGCTTTATCAGGGCGTCCTCTGTGGCAAGATGCTTTCAAGAACTGGCCTTTGCCCCCAATTGCAGGTTGGAGAAATTGGTATAAGAGGATACTTGCAGATAACAGTGCCAAAACCAGCAATTGGGACAGCCTCCGCATCGCCCAATGCTTGGAATTATCTTTGGCCGAAACCCCAAAGAATGAAAATCTTTTGATAGCAGCCTGCAATTTTTGGTCAAATGGCGTCAATGCTTTCCTCTTTGGTCATGGCCCAATGTCCCCCACTTTGGCCGATGTATATATGATCACCGGCCTTGACATTTCAGGACCCATGTATCCCTTCCAATACAGAGGCTCCACAAGGCGGAAAGGAGTGAAGACGGTGGATACAAGTCATATATCCAAAATCACATGAAAGACGGCCCTCTAGGTGAAGTTGAATACAGGGCGTTCCTGAACATGTGGCTGTGTAGATTCATTTTTTGTGGTGAAGCCAATGAGCCAACTTTGAATCACATTGCCATGGCTACAGATTTGGCTACTGGTCATCCAATCCCTCTTGGAAAATATCTCCTAGGGAGTGTGTATCATATGCTCCTTCATATTATTTCTCAAATGCACACCGGCCAGAAGATATCATGTGTCAACGGCCCTTGGTGGTTTGTGCAAATGTGGCTGCAACTGTACATGCACCGGATTGTTGGTGTCAATCTCAACAATTGGCTTTTCCCTTCATCCAGCCACAAGGAAGGAGAAGCCCAGATTACCAGAGGATGCCAAACACATGGAGAAGCTTGCTTCAACCATATTTATTGACCGAATGTCGATCGGCTTTTTGAGCTCTTCTTTAGAGGTTTCACTGATCCCCTTTGGCTCCCTTATCTGAACAATGACAATTTGACTCTCCCCTTTGAATTGTCCTTTGAAACTGGATGCCATGATGCAAGATCTATAGAGATCTTCAATATCTTTATCCACCCATGCGCCTTGCCAGCAGAATTTTGCGGGGGAGGTTAAATCACAGCACCTATGAGTATTATCAGCCAAATATGATGGCCCGACAGCTAGGATGTGGCCAAATGCCTCCAAGGCTATTTCTTCATGAGTTCCTCAAACCCAGAGAGGAAATCACAGAGAGCGTTCAAGCCAGAAGGGTCTTTGAATACAACTGCAGCCCAACTCTTTATACCTGGCTTTTCACACCAACAACCATAGCTCACCCTCTCTTTATCTCCTGGTGGCAAGAGTTCCATGACCATATCTTCAATGAGCCAGTGCACTCATTCTGTCTTGAGCTGATGCCTGACTTTCAGCCAAGTTCAGAGGTAACACACTTATCTTTTCTTTGACCAGGCATACTCTTCACTACTAATCATGATTTTGGCCACCCCTTGCGAATACGATACTCGCCCCTCGAGCCAGGGCAATTGCTTATAATGTGGTAGGCCCACTCTCTGCCTTGGGATTCAAGTCCACAACTCTGACCCAGCTGATGGCCAGATATGCTACAATGGACCCTACTCTCATTAGCTCAACCTCTGATAAGAGAAAAGCTCTACCCTTGGTTGCACCTCCAGCTGCCAAGAAGAAAAGAACCACTAAAAAGGTCCCCATTGAGGTAACATCTTTTCTTTCTTGAACACAAGACCACTCTTAATCTGACATATTTCATCTTGTGCAATTCCAGACTAGAACCCAGCAAGCATCAACAGCTTCAGAATCTGCCAATGCTCCACCTGTTGGTATGACCTTCATTGCTTCTTTCTTTTCAAAGATCATTATTTACACTGGCATTACTCTTCATCTGGCATTTGCAGAAGAAACATTGGTGAACCATCCTGTGGAGACCTCTTCCCCTCAGCATACTTCAAGTCCAAGTTCACCAAGGCCTCAATCATTTCCTGTTCAAGCAGAAACTTCAACTTTGCCAGGGATCCAATCACCTCCTCCTCAAGCAGAAGTTCCAGCTTCACCAGAAATGAACCCACCTTTAGTCCAACCAGAAGCTCCAAACTCTCCAAGGATTCAATCTCCCCCTTGCCAGGCAGAAATTCCAGTCTCACCAGGGATGAATCCACCTTCATTTCAGCCAGAAGCCTCAAATTCAGGGACTGTACCAACTTCCCCTCAAGTAGAAGCTTCAGCTTTGCCAAGAACTCCTCAAACTCCTCTTCAGTCGGTCGCCCAGGAAACTTCCCCTGAACCTGAACAGGCTTCTGTCCCAATTCAAGGAATCAGGCACGAGGTAAGTGCAGGCATCTAACTCTGTTAGCTCTTTTTAATAAACCATTACTAATTCGGCAATCCCTCTCAAGATCAAACTTCATCACCACCAAGCTCTCCATTTATGGTGAATGATCCAACTGCTGAAACAGGGGATGAGGAACCCTCAAATCAGGTTCTATCGGAGGAAACTCAGGCAAGGCTCAGAGAAATCTTTTCCTGGCTACAAAAAGATGCTCGAGATCAAATCAGAGATGTCGATCACTTCGAGGAAATGCTTGAACCCATCAATCAAGAGCTCCCTGAAGACATCAAAGCTTCCTTGGAGCCTATCTCAGGTCTGGATATCCATTATGTGGCAATAAGGCGAGCCTTGAAAAGCCAATCCTCCCGACCAGCTCTTGAGCAAAAGAAAGCCAAAGCTGAACAAGCTGTGAAAGGTTCACAAGCCCAAATTGAGAGCAACAAGGAAATGCTGGCCAAACTGCAGTCTGCTCTTGATTTGAAAATTGCCAGAAAAGTTGCCTTTGGAAACGGAAACCGAAGCGAGGAATTTATCGAGTGAAATTGAAGCTGACGAAGAAAAAATAGCCCAGCTCCCTGGATTAATAGAGAAAACCCAAGAGGAAGCATCGGCGGCCATGATTGAAGCAAACCAACCTCGAGGCACAACTCTCCGCCCTGTCCAATACTCAGAAAGATTATCGGGAGCGGTCCGAAGAACATTAATCAGATAATATCAAATGCCTCTAGTGTAATTGCAAAGTACTTGAACATTTAGTTGTACTGAGCAATGTGTAACCGAATTAACCGTCCTTGTAACATTGCCTTTTATAAACTTCATTTTCCTTTTCTTTGCATGACTTTGTTTGCAACTCTGGACGATTCATTCAGAACTATGGTCAAACAGTACGATACCCGAACAGCATCCCGACCGCAACTCAGCCGAGCCAGTCAACCGAATATGACTCAGCTTGAATTCCAAACGACCCGACGGCGATTCGGTTAAGGGCACCTCTCCACTTTCCAAATTTCTCGGGATATGCACCACGATCCAAGGCCACGATCTCTTCACCAGCCCTATAAATAAAACCGTAGGTGCCCCCAGCCTTTTACCAAGCCTTTAGCCTTCAAATCTTTGCCAATCCAAGCTTGCCTTTTCCACCACCAGCGCGGTTCCAAGAACCAATGGCGGGTAGCAGCAACAGGTGCCGCGCCGCCGATGAGGCGGAAGGAAGTCGCGCCGGCGCGCGTCGGAGGCAATGATCGTCAACTTCCCTTATGATTTTTCCTAGATTTCCTTCTGTTTCTGACGATCTTCTCTGTTTCAGGCTCATTCAATGGAACCCGGCCGCTGCGCCGGCCATGAATCCGGCCCTGCCAGGCGACTCTTCGGAGTCGAACAACTACTCCCTTGTGCCCTACGATGAGCGTGATGCTCTTCACTTCAAGGCGGAGCGTGACGAGTCCCGGCGCGAGCTGGGAGAAATCTCCAAGAAAGCCTGCATCGCCGAACTAGAGTGGGAGGACCAGCGCAAACAGTTGCTGGCAGCCATCGACGGTATATCCTTTAGATTAACTTCCAATTCACCTTTCGATACTAACCACCATTGCCTTGCAACTTTGCAGCCCGCGACGCCGAGCTTGACCAGCTGAAAATGCTGGTGGAGCAATTGGCTGACAAGGTGAACGCCCGTGGAGACACGCCGGTGGAGCGCCTCGCCGCGGTAGAAGACCGCGTGGACGAGGTGGCCGTGCACGGCATCCGCCTCGGTACCACCCTGGGCTTGGCAGCCATGGTGACGCACACCGGCGTCGACTACTCCATCCAGCCGCGCGGCTTCCAGGGCGGCGCACCAGAAGACATCGACGAGATCGAAGTCATCTTGGAGCGCCTCAATGGCCATGGCGATGCCATTGCCGAACTCACCCATCCCCAGTCTGTGCTAAACAGGCTTTTCGATTAGATTGTACTAGGGATGCTTGATTTTCGGCAATAAATAAAGAATTTTAATTTCCATGCTCGTATTCTGATGATCCCCCTGCTTGCAACTGCGAACTTTCCTACTCTCAAATGAATTCGAGACTTTCACTTGAGTCGAATACGTGAAAACAACTGCCCCTTGGCGCAAAATCCGCAGAAAATCCTCAAATCGAGAACCATAAACACTGTTCAATGAAAACCCTTCGCATTCGGGAAGAAAACCCTACCGCTTGGTATTCCAATAACGTACGTCAACCAGTCATCACTCCCAATGCGCTCTCACAGTCAATAAAATAGACCCCCTGGGTGCCCTGCACATCCACTCGCATACTCTTCCATCACTTCACATTTTCTCTCCCCTGCTCAGAGGAGAAAATCCCAAAGCCATGGCGGACAAGGGAAAGCAACCCATCAAGGAGGACAACACTCCACCAAAGAAGCGTACCATTCGAGAGTGAGTTTTCTTCTAATCTGTTTCTTTCTCTTATTTGCAATCTCATGTTTACCCCTTTTTGTTTTCTCCAGCCTTGATCTACTTCCTGAAGAAATCCTTGGGACTGAAGAAGCACCCAAGTACATCTCCTCTGACTCCTCCTTTGAAGAAGAGGACGCCACGCCGGAACAGAGGATCAACCACCAGTTGCGCCGCCGCATTCGGCATCTGGAGCACGATCTGCGAGACATCACCGCCCGCTGCCATGCTGAACGCGAACGCCGCATGAGCCTGGAGGCGTTAGTAGGGGGTAAAAACTTCCATCTTTACTTGATTCCATGTTTAGGCTCAGACTTTCATTTTCTAACAACTGCTCTTCTCCCTTAGATGTCTCTGATAGGTATAGTAACCTGAAGGCCGCCTGGGATAGCCTAATGGAAGCTGCAAGTCATGGCCACCCCCGAAGCTTCCAGGTTGCCGTCACGGTGGTCCTGGAACAGTTGAAGAGGGAGGAGCTGAAGAAGCAAAACAAGAAAAATGAATGAAGCATACTTTCGCTTCTTTCGCCAGGCCTTCTGCTTCCCACCCCCTTGTAATCTTGAGCAGCTGGATTGTCAAATAAAAGCCTGCAAGAAACATCTGTAATGTTATGTGTCTTCGTGCTAAGGGCAATACATCTTAGTATTGGCCATTTCCCTGTTCAGGAATTTTTGTTCTAAAGGCGGCTTCTCTCTTGAACGCCGGCTATCCTTCTGTATCAAACGCTTGTAGTCCTGGTGCTTGTGATCAACGATCAACTTCAATACTAGGATAATATTTTTTCAAATATCTTCCATTTATTGCAGCAGAAAATTCTTCTCCTAGTAAAGTTTTCAATATGTAAGCATTACCAGGCACACACCTGACTACCCGAAAAGGTCCTTCCCAATTCGGGGACCATTTGCCGAACGCACTATATTTAGTTCCAATCGGCAGTAACGCTTTCCAAACCAAATCCCCTTCTGCAAATTGCTTGACCTTTACCTTCTTGTTGTAATATTTAGCAACTCGCAACTTGTTCTTTTCAATGTTTTCCAGGGCCCTAAGACAAATCATATGCAAATCTTCTAACTCGTCCATCATTAAGCTACTATAATCCCTGGAACTTAAATCCTTTTGCAAAATCACTCTCCTAGAATCTGATTGCATTTCCCAGGGCAAAACAGCTTGATGCCCATAAACTAACTCGTAAGGAGAAGTTTTTGTAGCTCCATGAGGAGCCATTCGATAAGCCCATAAAGCCTCGTTGAGTACCGAATGCCACCTCTTTGGCTTCTAATCAATCTTCTTTTGTATAAGCTTGATCATGATCTTGTTAGAAGCCTCTGCTTGACCATTAGCTTGGGCATAATAAGGAGAAGAATTAAACAATTTGATTCCCATGCTTTCGGCAAACTCCCTGAACTCCAAAGACACAAACCGAGCTCCTTGATCGGTTGTAATCGTTTGAGGAATTCCAAACCCGTAAATGATGTGTTCTTTAACAAACTCAATCATGTTTTCCGATGTGACTTTCTTCGATGGAATATCCTCAACCCATTTGGTGAAGTAATTTGTTGCCAAAAGCACAAATTTATGCCCCTTGCTAGATGGTGGATTTATCTGGCCAATCAAATCTATACCCCATCCTCTGAATGGCCATGGCTTGATAATAGGGTTCAAGGCTGATGCTGGAACTCTCTGGATGTTCCCAAACCTCTGACAGTCTTGACAACCTTTGTAATATTCAAAGCAATCTTCTAATATCGTTGGCCAATCATCCAGTGTGCCTGATAACCCACTTCATATGATAGGCCGATTGATGCGCTCCACACAGCCCATCATGCACCTCGCTCATCATTTTCTTTTCTTCTTCTGGACCCAGGCATTGCAGCAACACCCCATCCAATGATTTGTAAAATAAGTCTCCATCCAGAAGAACAAATTTTATAGCTTTATACCTGAGCTTCCTAGAAACCTTTCGGGATGGATTTTCCAAATAATCAACAATTTCCTTTCTCCAATCATCCTCTGCAAGATCACTCCCGAAAGCACATACCTCCATGGCAAACGCTTCTTGACTCTCTCTATAACCTGAGGCACTTTGAGCCAACCTGTTTGCCTCTTCATTGTGTTCCCTAGGAATATACTGTAGAATTACTAACCGAAAACTCTTTAAGATTTCCCTGCATTCTTCGTAGTAACTCCTCAGGACATCACTTTTACATTCATATTGGCCATTCAATTGTTTTATAACCAACTCTGAATCTCCATAAACCTCAACTGAAACAGCCCCGGCCTCTCTCAGGTATTGAAGCCCTCTAAGTAATGCCTCGTACTCAGCTTGATTGTTTGTGACAGTGGGCTGAATAGGGATAGCAAACTCAAACATCTCACCCCTGGGTGAAATTAACAAAATCCCTACTCCCCCACCTTTACCACATGAGGATCCATCAAAGAACAGAGCCCATGGAGTAATCTCAAGCAAATCAATTGATGGATCACGATGCTCAGTAATAAAATCGCAATAATCTGACCTTTTATAGCCTTTGCCGATTCGAACTTCAACTCAAACTCAGATAAGGCCAAAATCCACTTGCCAATCCTTCCATTCAAAATTGGCATAGATAACATATGTTTTATTACATCAAACTTGGAGTATACAATGCATTCGGCATCCAACAAGTAGTGCCGAAACTTTGTACATGAGTAGTAAACACATAAGCACAGCTTCTCCGCAGCCGAATACCTGGTTTCAAGATCAAGTAATTTTCGGCTAAGGTAAGCCACTACCCGCTCCTTTCCTTCAAATTCTTGTATAAGGGCCGATCCAATGGTTTGGGTATCGGCCGCCACGTACAACTTAAAAGGCTTGTTCAACTGTGGAGGGACCAGCACTGGTGGTTCCTTCATGTATTGCTTGATCATCAAAAGCCTTTTGTTGTTCGTCACCCCATACAAATTTCTTGTCCTTCTTGAGCTTCAACAGCGGAGAAAAGGGCAAGACCTTTTGTGACAAATTTGAAATGAACCTTCTCACAAAATTGATCTTGCCAAGCAATGATTGCAACTCCTTGAGATTGGTTGGAGGAACAACTTCATCAATAGCTTTCATGCTTTTCTTGCCAACTTCAATCCCTCCTTCATGTACCAGAAATCCCAAGAATTCTCCAGCTGATACTCCAAAGGCACACTTGTTTGGATTCATCTTCAATCCATGCTTTCGGGTGCATTCCAGAGTTCTCTTTACATCCTTCAAGTGTGAGTCATGATTCAAAGACTTGATCACAACATCATCAATATAAATTTCAACAATTCTGCCGATCAACTCATGAAAGATATAATTCATGGCTCGCTGATAAGTTGCACCAGCATTTTTCAACCCAAATGTCATGACTATCCACTCAAACAGGCCTATATGACCAGGACATCTGAAGGCTGTCTTTGATATGTCTTCTATTTCCATAAATATTTGGTTGTACCCTGCATTACCATCCATAAAACTGATAACTTTATGTCCAGTAGCAGCATCAACCAACAAATCAGCAACAAGCATTGGGTATCCATCCATGGGAGTAGCTCTGTTCAAATCTCTGAAATCTATGCAAACCCTCATCTTCCCATTTTTCTTGTAAACAGGGACGATGTTAGAAATCCACTTTGCATATCTGCATGGCCGAATGAAGTTTGCATCAAGTAATCTTTCAATTTCCTTTTTCACGTCGGCCAATACTTCATCCTTGTAGATTTTCCGAGGAGGCTGCTTATATGGTTTAAAACCAGGCTTGATGGGCAACCGATGCTCAACAATAGAATGATCCAAACCGGGCATCTCCGAGTAATCCCAAGCGAAGCAACCTTTATACTCCTTCAACATCTTAATCAGTTCTTCTCTGAAACTTGACTCCAAGTTAGCACTGATAAATGTCGGCCTTGGCTTGTCACCATCTCCAATATCAATTTCTTCTAATTTATCAGCCGACATGAATCCCCGTCCTAACTTTCCATCAGTCCCATCAACTGGATTATCCATTTAAAAATTACTATAAGAGTCGATCGCTTGAATCGGTGCCGTTGATCACCGCCGACGGGTTCAACAGGACCTTCACCCCGCTCTTTTCCCCGAGAAGCGATCCAATGCCTTGATACTCCCGAAAGTCTGGTTCAACGTTTGCCATGCTCACTAAATCGTCTCGCTTGGACCACTTCAATGTCATCATCTACCCACCGAACAAGCCGTTGATGCATTGTAGATGGGATGCGAGCAATTGGCATGGATCCGGTCCCCGCCCAAGCAAAGAAGCTATAGGCTCCTTTGCCTTCAATGACAAAGAAGGTCGTGAGCAACGTTTTGGACCCGATCATCAAGTCCACGTGCACGCAGCCCTTGGTATCTGAGGGATTTCCAGCAAAATCATTCAGAATTATGCTCGTCGGCGTTAAGTCCTCGGGGCCCATTCCAAGCTTCCTGAAGGTGGTGTATGGCATCACGTTAACCGCAGCTCCACCATCAACGAACATCTTGGTCAATGGCTTTCCATTGACGTATCCCTTCAAGTATAATGGCCTCATGTGTCGATTCCTGGCCGGTTTGTCAAAGGTGGCCTGCTTAGCCAACACCAGTTGCGCCATTAACCCCCCAAGCTGCTCATTCTCATTGATATCTGGAGATGTCTCCTCCTGCACAACTTGGTTAGCGGGAGCCATGAACTCATTCTGCAGAAAATATACCATGCACGCTGGAGCCGAACGACCCGATCCTTCAGGCTTGTCTTTTGGGCGCCACACTTGCTTTTTCTGGACTCCCGCCTATTTCAATTCTCGGTTCCTCAAGCGTTGAACCCTTCTCTTTTGGCTTTTCCTCAAGCCAGGCGGGCACCACTGTCTTTGTTGCCAGATGTACTCGCGCTCCTCTTCCTCTTGATCGACCCACCTTTGGTCAGCTTGTCTTTTCCTTGGGTGATCAATGACCTCATTTATTTTTAGACGCCGACCGTCATTAGGATGCATCCTTCCAATTCTTTCAAGGACGGATCGGTGATTGACAGTTTCCTGTCTATATTCAGAATATCTATCACTGCACTCAGGGCAATTCCTCAATGTGGGGAGCTTCAGGCCTTTGTTCCAGCAATGCCTAAAGAATGCGCACCCCCAATGTGCACGCTCCTGTTCCCGTGCATGCTCTTCTAGTTCTCTCCTGCGCGTCTCTTCTTCAAACCTGCGCCTCTCCTCTTCATACTTTTGCTTCTAGTAGCGTTCCTTTTCTTGCTGACGCTGCCATTTGTTGAGGAGAATGCGTGTGGTAACCCTGGGCTTGGGCCTGGAAGATTCCCCAACTTCAATCCGGCTCTGGAGGATGCGGGGAGCTTCTCTGCGGATCTGCTCCACCGTCATTTGTCGTGTAGGATCCACTGATCCATCCTGTTTTGCTCTAGCCGAAGTCAGGACCTTCACTTTCCCTTTCTCCTCAGCAGTTACCATGTTGACAGAGAAGCCAACCATGTTTTGAGGGAAAGGGTGACCATCCAGTTTCATCTTGTTATCAAATTTCAAATGCCCTTCCTGGATAGCCTTTTGGATCCTCATCCTGAAGACCCTGCAATCATTAATGGAGTGAGAATTTCTATCATGGAACCCACAGTAACGTTTCTCCTTTACTCCATCGGTCCGAAGCATAGAATGCCCTTCAGGCAACTTGATTCGGCCTTCCTTCACCAAGAACTCGAAGAGCTTGTCAGCTTTGGTGACATCAAAGTCATACGTGCCCTTGGTTTGTTTGATCCACCGCTAGTTCACAGTCAAAGGCTCCTTGCCCCACATAATTTCAGCAGCGGCCACTTCCTCGTCATCATCAAATTCTTCCATTTGATCAGCCTTTTCGAGGAACTGGTTGTAGATATCAGCTATGTCATGATGCTTAGCAAATCTGGAATCTTTCTTGTACCTGTAGGATTGATTACTCATCAGTGACAGCTTCTGGGACAACTGACCAAGGTTGTCAAATTCCATGCCAAACAGCTTCTCCTGAACAGCCGGCAACATCCCTGCAACAGCCATGTCAGCCAGTTGATCATCTGGCAGAGTCAAAGAGAAGCGCATGCCCTTGACCTCTCTAAATCTTCTGAGAAATTCCAGAGGCGTTTCATTGTGCCTCTGTTTCAAGGTAGCTAGATCAATCAGCTTCTTCTCAGTGCTACCACTAAAGTAGTGGGCATGGAACTTTTGCTCTAAGTCTTTCCAAGTGCCCTCTGATTGAGGAGGCAACGAAGTAAACCATTGAAATGTCGGGCCAGTCAATGATAAAGGAAAATATTTGACCCTAAATGCCTCATCAGCTAAAGCTTCACCAAGTTGCATTAGATATCGGGCAATGTGCTCTACAGTGCTGGTATCATCCTGCCCAGAAAACTTTGTGAATTTCGTAGGGGGTTTTACCCTTGGCGGTAAGATCACCCTATAGTACCACTCTGGGAAAGGAGGTGTATAAGCTGGTCCTTGCATTTTAGGCTTAAGGCTGAATTGATTTTGCATCACATCAGCCATTTTCTGTACCAGAATATCATCATCTTGCATCCCTGCAGCTGGACCACACCCAGGATTTGGGAGAGCGTCAATAGCGCCATAGTCCATGACCTCATGGTAACCCCCACCGTACATATTTTTCTGCAACCTATTACTGGCTGGAGCTATTTTGTAAGTGGAATTAGGCGGCACTCCAGACGAACCGAACGCCAGGTCCCCATATGTAGGCTGATATGGGTTCGGCTGTTGAACGGGTTGACCTCTATTGTTTTGTAGAGGCGGCTGGACTGGCTAACTCCCCATGCTTTGTATAGGAGGTTGGACCAGCTGACTCCCAAGGCTTTGTGGAGGAGGCTGGATCGGCTGGCTTTGCAGTGGTGGCTGAGTTCCTGTATCCCGAGGTGGCTGAGCAGAACTGGTCTCTCCAACTTCTGCTGAAGATGAATAAGGGGATACTCGACCAAGCATCCTCTTCATGCCCGGACCAAACACGCCGATCATCATTTGCTTGAACATCTGCAGGAAAGTAGTATGATGCTTACCCATTGTAGTTTCTATAGCCTCCCGAAAAGTGTTCAGAGTCTCTTGTTTCTCTTGCCAAGATGTGGTATCAGGCTCCCCTGGCAACAGAACCCTGGGCATGTCAGACTTAAGGTATGGGACGCCACTTCTGTTCTTGCTGAACGACATCAGGCACTTCTGCTGGAATTGGTCAATGGCATCCTTCAGCTGCGCTTGTTGTTCCGGAGACAGATCATCCATAGTGATGTCCATGACGTCGCCAATTTCAGGCATCTTGATTCAACTAGATGGTCCCACCAGGCATGCCAAAAAGTGTGTTGATGCAAAATCCGCACCCTGCGCCAAGCACACAGCAAGCCGAACAAAGCTGGCTTAACACGCGAGCAAATTCCAAAGTGTGCTAGTCAATTTTCCTGAAATTAACAAAGGACAAAACAGTTAAATGCCAAAGCTTGGAACTTGCCGGGTGGTACCAGACAGTTCCATATTTACGGCTAAAAAGCCATGTGAGATGACATATAGCTATGAGAAGCTATCTGTCAACAGGTTGAAAACCATTCTGGAGCTTTAAAGCATAAAACAAAACATAACCGAAGGATGATGTAAGCATGACGAAAGGTCGGTCTTTGTTTAAACAACGTCACTCATGCACAAGGTCATGACCGATCCTCGAGGATAAATAAAAGTAAAAGTAAATAAAGTAAAACATGATTACAGATATGTAATGAACAAGCACGCATAGGCCCAAAGCACTAGTCTACTGCATGTCTAGGTACGTTAAGACCCGTCAAGCACGAAACCAAACAAGTTAATCCACCACATGATACAACTTGTTTGAAATCGCACCACCAGCCATAAAAAGATCTATCCACCGCATGATACAATCTAAATATGGAAAGCTAAAAGCATGCATTATTTAAAACACAACTTATAGGCACATTTTACTCATGGAAGCATAACCGAATACAGCTATACAGCCGATTTGGGATCCGTGGAGAAGGAACAAACATTGCTAAAAATGATAAACCTATCAGATTGAATCGAAATCTAATCCACAGGATGATTAGCTCTAAAGCAACCCAAAAACCTGCATCTACCGCATGATACCTGTTTCTGTCAAGGTTTGCACAAAAATTAACAAGCTTGAACCCGCAACACGTGACAACTTAGATTGATTCGGTTTCGGCTATTGGAGGACACGTGATCCTTGTGCCTTATTGTGGCAAAGACGCGAGCATGTTACATAAGGATCACCAAACAAGACAAAAACCGATTCAAACCAATCTAAATTGGGTAAAAGAGTGTTACATGAATTAAACATAAACTAAAACTCAAAGCAACACATGGTAACTTAATGAATCTATTAGATTTTTGCCAAAATCTAATAGAGCTGATAACTAGCTCCAAGCTAGATCTTAGCCCACCGCATGGCTCATGATCTAACAAGAAACCCTCTTGAACCAAGCTTAAATCCACCGCGTGATACTAAGCATGGTAACAAGGCTACTTGTATCACGATCTAAATCCACCGCATGATACTAGACATGATACAAGGTTGCTGGTACTTACAGAGGTCGACGGATTGATGAACCCTCTCGAAGAACTCGACGACACAACTAGGACTCGAGAGTTTGGCATAAAGCCGGTTTGTTATGAGAATGTTCGATTACAATCACATACATCCAAGGTTCATATTTATACCCTGTCTTGACATGACTCCTGGTGGACTACGAGCACAATATTTGATACCGATGCCCAAGTTTAAATGCTTATCCATCCATTCGTCCCTTCCGCTCGGGCCACGTCACCACGCGATCCCGCGAAATCAGCGCAAATAGTCCTTTTGCCGAACGGAAACAAACTGCCGACCGCAAGCATCTCTGCCGAATCTTCTGAAGAAATCTTTCCCCGCTGAACGGGATCTGTTACCAAGTTAGGCCCACAAATCAGCCTCTCTCCTATACCAATTTTTGGTGTTAACAGGTGCCTCGCCTCCCTCCATCCCTCGCCCTCTCTCCTCGTGCCTAACACCGCCATGGAGCCCTCTTCTCACCACAGATCTGGTGGCCCGCCTCGAGCTCCCCCTTTCCACCTTGGGCCTCCCCATCAGCACCCCGTCTGGATCTGCAGGGGTGCGACATCAAGGCGGGGCGAGGGGCTGCTGCAGAAGGTGGAGCAACGGTCGTGGTGAAGATCTCCAGGCCCGCGGAAAGCAACTGTCGCAGCTGCGCGCTAGAGGGATGGGTGTCAAGAGGGGAGCACTACTAGAAAGGCTATGTTTTGCGGTTCCAGCCCACTCTCTCCGGCACAGACGACCCTTTATGCAATTAGTTTGCAGTTCATTACTCGAGACGACTTGGTTCGGTTGCATTGCATGGGAATGATTTCTAGCCGAACAGTTTCTTTAATAATATTAACTCATGCGAACGAGTTCAGAGTTCATGATCCGAAATAGGCCATTTCGAGATTACCGAACGAGCTTGGTAATATACTTTCTTTGTTTCAAATTCTAAAATTTCGTGACTTTTTAAACATCAGAATTCAGAATTGTTAGAAGTCCATTATATAATTAATTTAAAACAGATGGAATATATTGTGCACCGTCTGTTTCAAATTATAATCCAGCGTGTTTTCCGAGGTCTGTCTGTCTACTCGCGCACAAAGGCACAACAAACAAAAGACATATCACGCACGCAACCGCTGACGCACGTACGTGGCCGTCGTTTGGTTGGAGGTGGCACCAGCTTGCGTTATCAGGTCGGGCACTCACACCCTGTTCGCTTGGCTTATCAGGTACCAGCCAACAGTACTTTTCTCTCAGAACAAACCAGCCACCAGCAACCAGTCATCAGTACTTTTCTCTCAGAACAAACCAGCACCAGCCATCAGCCACCAGCCAAGCGAACAGGCCGTCGGGCTCCCCTGCCATTTGGTTCTCCTCGCCGGTTTCTTTCCGGCCGGTCAAGCTTGCCAACGAGACCGATGGCTTAGTCCGATGGTGATAATAGGTATGTTTGGATGCAAAAGGTAAAACCTTTTCCCTTAGTGTAGCGAATATGGCCCCATTTGCCATTTGTTCGAGTTGATGTTGGTGATTCATGCTAACACAAGTAATGGGACTAACCACATTGTCTAGCATGTCTTTGTAGGCATTCCTAGGTCCCATGGATGTTACCACATGTTAACATACCATGCCCAAGCTAACATGTCATACCACAAGTTAACATAACATGGACATGTTAGGTTACTTATAGCAACATTGAGGACTTAGTATATATTTGGAGGCTATAAGTAATGGCATGATAAATATGTTAAGTATGTTAAGTTGAAGTAAAGATCCAAGTTGAAGATGCGAAGAAAAGAAGGAAAAAGACACCATCGGATGAACAGACGGTACCCAAATAGCAAGCGTCGGTGCAATCGTCGGACGAGTTGGTTCACTGGTAAAACCCTAGGCACCGTCGGATGAACCGACGGTCCAATTTCTAGATGCGTCGGATGAGTTGCAGAGGAAGAGCAGCGAAGACAGTAGCACCGGATGATCCGACAGTCTGAGTGGGGACACCGTCGATCTATCCGACGCTCAGTTTGAATCAAGACAGAGACGCGCCAAGACGAAGCCTTCAGCACTGGATGATCCGACGCCTTGGTCAAGGGGTAGCGTCGGTCTATCCGACGGTCGCGTGGAAGCTAACAGAGATGACTTGGTTGCGGGGTCTTCAGCACCGGATGATCCGACAGACCGTCCGTGTATAGCGTCAGAGCAGTTGTGTCAGAGAATCTCAACGGCTAAGTGACGTGGGAGGGGCACCGGATGAACCGACACCCTGGAAAAAACTAGCATCAGTTCATCCGACGCTACCTTTTTCACTGGCCGTTAGCCAACGGCTAGTTTGATGCCTTGGGCTATTTATACCCCCTCCACTCACTCATTTGAGGTTGCTTTGGATTGTGTGGAAGTGCGAGAGGAGTTAAAGACACATTGAAGATCATATCCAATCCATCCAAGTGATTAATGCTCATCCTTAGACTTGCATATGCTTAGTGTATGTGCTTAGTGCTAGGCTTAGATTAGAGCTGAGTGAGTGCAAGGTTGTGCCAACCTTGTGAGGTGATTCTTGAGTGAATCAAGTTGTACAAGGTTCACCAGAAGACTTGGGGCCTAAGTGGCTCACCGGCAATCGTCATCGACCCTCCGGCTTGGTGTGGAGCGGCGAGGACGCTTTGTGCGGGGGACGTGGAGACCCCCTTCCTTGGTGGAGAAGCTCCTTAGTGGAGGCGGCATCAAGGTGACCAAGGGAGCTTGGCAAGTGCCTAAGTGGCTAGCCTTTGTGGCGAGTCCAGTGGTGCTCTTGGGAGAGACTTGGTGACCGTGAAACAATACTCTTGTGTGAGTGCTTCAACAACGTGGACTAGGGGTGGCTTAGTGCCTACCGATACCACGGGATAAATCACGTGTCAAGAGTTTGCTTCCTCTCACCCCTTTACGTTTCCGCATTTACTCTATTGCAATCTTTGCTTGCCTTTACATTCCTAGAGTAGTATCATGCTAGGATTGGCTATAGTTTGCAAACCTTGTTTTGGGATGGGAGTTTCACAGTAGAACAACTCTAGTTGCACATCTAAATAGTATGTTTTAGTTTATCTTTGTGTAAAAATAGTGAAGCCATAGGTTAAGTTTTTAAATTGCCTAATTCACCCCCTCCCCCTCTTAGGCTAACGAGCATCCGATTCCTTATAATTGGTATCAGAGCCGGGACTCACTTCCTTCACAAGGAAACACCAATTCGATTGGTAAATTGTGAAAACTGGCTCATCGGAACGGTTAGGCTTCACCGCCTAGTGAGTTGCTCTATAGAGGGATGAAAGGGGTGGATACCTTAGGTTTGGATCCACATTTCGATGGCACGGGCTATCCTCGGTGGAAGGTTCTCATGGAGGCCTATCTCCAAGCAAAGGACCTTGATGTTTGGAGAGTCACCAATGAGGGCATGAGAAATGGTACTAAAAAGGAAAAGCAATTTGATGTGATTGCTAAGAGTATCATTTTGTCCTCACTAGATGTAGGCTTTCAATAGAGTTTTTAATTGTGAAAATGCTCATGAGCTATGGAAAACCATCAAGGAGCAAAATGAGGGTTCAAAAGAAGTTGCTAATGAACGCTACGGTTGTCTCCTTGAGGAATTCAATAGCTTTAAGCAACTTGCAAATGAAAATGTCGAATATATGTACTCACACCTAAATGTACTTGTCAATGAGATCAATGCCTTAGGTGTGAAGGATATCACAAACTTGAACATCAACCGCAAGGTCCTTCAAAGTCTCCGGAAGCCCAATTATGACTTGGTGAAGGCTATCATCTATGAGAAGAAGCTCGAAGAATTGAAGCCATCTCATATCTTGAGTAAGATCATGGCACATGAGCTTCAAATCATGCCCGAGTCAAAGAAGGCGCCCCAAGAAAAGCCCCAAGAACCATCCTCTCCAACTACAAGTCATGCTCTCTCAAGCCAACAAGAGAAGATGTTGAGTAGGATGGCTACTCATGGAAGCTCAAGTGAAGATGATGGTGATAATGGTGATGATGAAGATTCCTCAAGTGATGAAGAGGTTGAATCCATGGTGGCCGAGTACATGAAGAAGATCTTCAAGTATGTGAAGAAAGTCAACATGTACGGCTACAACGTCCACTTGAGAGAAGGGCGTCATCATCAACACATCAAGTTCACCAAGATCGAGCACAAGCCCAAGAAGAAGGTGGTCAAGGAGAGGAGACCAAGGCAATAAGCAACTATCGTCGTCCGTGAGTGGACAAGTGGTGGAGAATCAAGTTCTTCTAGCTCAAGTGATGAATCAAGAAAGAACTTCACCACCCGCTTCATACAAGGTCCTCCATCATCACTACACATGTGCCTTATAGCCAAAGGTATGGAGAGCAATGTAAGTGATGACGAATCTGACACCACCTCTCTTGATGATCTTGTTGATCTAGTCCATGAGCAAAAAGGAATGCTTAATAAACAAGCTAATGAAATTAAAGAACTCAATGCTCTCAATGATCTTAGTGCAACCCTTGCTACAAATTATGAACATTTATCGTGCGAATTCAAATTGCTTAGCAAGGAGTGTGATGAGCTAAAATCTAAGCTTGAGAGCAATGAGACTAAAACAAGTAATTCCTTTGATCTTGATGAATCATATATTCCTTGTGTTATTCCTATCTTCAAGATAGATGCTTCAACTTCTTTCATTGATTTACTTGATGAATCTTGCTCACCATCTTGCAATGAGAATGTTGTTGTAGAAACATGTGATTCTCTCATAGGCAAGAAGAATGATGAGCTTAAGCAAGAAGTGAAATGGCTCCGAGAGAGGTTGGCAAGCTTGATGGGCAAAGGCAAGAGCGATGAGGAACAAGTGGACATCTCTCAAGACATGAAGAGCAAAGTCCAACCTTCTCAAGATAACCGTGATCCCATGGTGAAGAAGCTTGAGAAGGGTGCAACCGTGACTTGCTACAAGTGTCATGGAGAAGGGCACAAGTTCTACAAATGCCCTCAATTTGTCAAGAGGATGGACAAGGGCAATAAGAAGAAATTGAAGCCCACCATCAAGAGCTCCCTCATCTACACCAAGCCCAACCGCAAGAACAAGACCAAGAGCAACACCTACGTCATCAAGAAGAAGGCTAATGGCAAGGTGGTTGCACACAAGGTTGGGAAGATGAAGGAGGAGCGGGGTTGGAACCAACCCATTTGGGTGCCCAAGGAAGTCATCACCAACATGAAGGGGCCCCAAATGGTTTGGGTTCCAAAGGCCACTTGAAGGCCTTGAGTGCGGGGACTTGGGAGGCTTGGCACAAAGAAGATGTGAAGTTTTAAGCCTAGAAGCCAAGCTTGCAAGTTGGACATGTTTTGCCCAAGTTCCCTGGTTGAGGTAATGGAAACTAGTACCTATCTCTTGTATCATTGTAGATCCATTGCCTTGTTTAGGTTGCATTTGTTGCAATGTTTTCATATGGTAGGTTGCATGTGTCATGTGCTATAACCCATGAGCAACTTACATGGTTTGATTAGTGTGTAGGAAAGCTAAACTTGTTCTTTCATGGTGCATGTTCTCATATATATCTCTTTGCATCATGAGCAAGCTATAGGGTTAGCTTCCCTTTTGTTGTCATAAACAATGTGCATACATTTGGTTGGTGATTCAAACACTAAATGCACACATTTAGGGGGGAGCTCATCCTATGGTTTGGTTATGGGACTAACATTGTTTCAAGCTTATCTTATGTAGTCCCTTAGCGACGCGTTCCGGTGCGGTACTTCATTCTAAGAGAATGCTATTTCACTCTCAATGTGATCTAACATCTCTAAAAGAGTGAATATAGCAATATGAGCTTCATGCTATTGAGTCATGTCTTTGCGAGCTTATGTCCATATAAGTTCAAAGGCAATGTACTCATACATTTCTATTCTTGTGGTACCAAGTGTCTTCTATACAAGCTTCTTTCAAGTGGTGTCACCTAGTGATATCACCTCTAAGAGGCTCATCTCAATGTGGTGCCAACAAGGTAGAGATGATCATTCCCCGGAGGTATGCAATGATCAAAAGACCACAAGTGATATCTACAGGTGGTAATGTAACAAGAACCCATTTGTCTTATCTATTGTCCTTTAAGCTACCTCCTTGCATGATATGCTCTAAGCTTCCTTGTCTTGCAAGTTTCTAGTTGTGCACTTGTTTTTCACACCATCTTTTTGTGCGCACACTTAGGGGGAGCTTAGTTTTGTATCATGCTAGTCTCATGAGCTTGTGATCCACCTTAGTTATTCACACATGTGGTATCTTCATTGATATCATACACATGGATCAAGGTTCATGCGGCTTTCTCTCTTGTATTAACATTTCTCTTTGAGTTATGTTTGCTAGGACTTGCTAGTTTCCTTGGAGCCCTTTTGTTTTGGACTTTTTTAGAGATTTTATTCCAAAGGGGGAGAATGTTAGACCAAAGCAAGCTAGTTGTTTCAAGGATATGAGACCAAAGGGGGAGAATGTGAACATAGTAAGAGAAGATCGAAAACGGGGAAGGTTGATCTAGGGGGAGTTTGGATGATGGTAAGCATCCAAGCAAGTGTAAGTGGCTCTAAGTTTGTTAATTTTTGCAAATTTATGCTTGCTTTGCTTGTGTTGTCATAAATCACCAAAAAGGGGGAGATTGTAGCGAACATGGCCCCATTTGCCATTTGTTCGAGTTGATTTTGGTGATTCATGCTAACACAAGTAATGGGACTAACCACATTGTCTAGCATGTCTTTGTAGGCATTCCTAGGTCCCATGGATGTTACCACATGTTAACATACCATGCCCAAGCTTAACATGTCATACCACAAGTTAACATAACATGGACATGATAGGTTACTTATAGCAACATTGAGGACTTAGTATATATTTGGAGGCTATAAGTAATGGCATGATAAATATGTTAAGTATGTTAAGTTGAAGTAAAGATCCAAGTTGAAGACGCGAAGAAAAAGAAGGAAAAAGACACCGTCGGATGAACCGACGGTACCCAAATAGCAAGCGTCGGTGCAATCGTCGGACGAGTTGGTTCACTGGGTAAAACCCTAGGCACCGTCGGATGAACCGACGGTCCAATTTCTAGATGCGTAGGATGAGTTGCAGAGGAAGAGCAGCGAAGACAGTAGCACCGGATGATCCGACGGTCTGAGTGGGGACACCGTCGATCTATCCGACGCTCAGTTTGAATCAAGACAGAGACGCACCAAGACGAAGCCTTCAGCACCAAATGATCCGACGCCTTGGTCAAGGGGTAGCGTCGGTCTATCCGACGGTTGCGTGGAAGCTAACAGAGACGACTTGGTTGCGGGGTCTTCAGCACCGGATGATCCAACGAACCGTCGGTGTATAGCGTCGGAGCAGTTGTGTCAGAGAATCTCAACGGCTAAGTGACGTGGGAGGGGCACCAGATGAACTGACGCCCTGGAAAATCTAGCATCGGTTCATCCGACGCTACCTTTTTCAGTGGCCGTTAGCCAACGGCTAGTTTGATGCCTTGGGCTATTTATACCCCCTCCACTCACTCATTTGAGGTTGCTGGATTGTGTGGAAGTGCAGAGGAGTTCAAGACACATTGAAGATCATATCCAATCCATCCAAGTGCTTAATGCTCATCCTTAGACTTGCATATGCTTAGTGTATGTGCTTAGTGCTAGGCTTAGCTTAGAGCTGAGTGAGTGCAAGGTTGTGCCAACCTTGTGAGGTGATTCTTGAGTGAATCAAGTTGTACAAGGTTCGCCGGAAGCCTTGGGGCCTAAGTGGCTCACCGGCAATCGTCATCGACCCTCCGGCTTGGTGTGGAGCGGCGAGGACACTTTGTGCGGGGACGTGGAGACCCCCTTCCTTGGTGGAGAAGCTCCTTAGTGGAGGCGGCATCAAGGTGACCAAGGGAGCTTGGCAAGTGCCTAAGTGGCTAGCCTTTGTGGTGAGTCAAGTGGCGCTCTTGGGAGATACTTGGTGACCGGGAAACAATACTCTTGTGTGAGTGCTTCAACAACGTGGACTAGGGGTGGCTTAGTGCCTACCGATACCACGGGATAAATCACGTGTCAAGAGTTTGCTTCCTCTCACCCCTTTACGTTTCCGCATTTACTCTATTGCAATCTTTGCTTGCCTTTACATTCCTAGAGTAGTATCATGCTAGGATTGGCTATAGTTTGCAAACCTTGTTTTGGGATGGGACAGTAGTAGAAAACCTCACATCCATGACCATTTCTCCATGACCATTTATGTATTGGTCATAGAAGTGTAGTCTTCAGTGACGATTTACATAATGAGGTGTTACGCCGCCGGGCCACTAAGGAATAATGACGAATAGAAAAAATGGTCACAGAATAATAATCCTATTGGTCACAGTTGCCCGGCCTTTCTCCACACCCGCGCCCGGCCTTTCTCCCCCGCCGCCCGCTCGGCTTTGCTCGGCCCACCACCCCGCCACCTAGGCTGGTGCGCGAGCGGGAGAAGGTAGTCCGGGCCGGTGGAGGCGGGCCGGCTGGGGTTATGGGTTTTTTCTTTTCCTTTTCTTCTTTTCTTTCCTTTCTATTTTCTTTATTTTGTAAACATTTGAATTCAAATTTCATTTACAATTTTGATTTTTCCACTCTTTCTTTCTTTTTGAATTTGATTTACAAATTTAATTTTCAAAACTAGTACGTGGAAGTTTAGGGAAAGAAAGGATGCTGAGCATGATAATTTTAGGCCGATACTTTTTCCTAATTTTTTCTAAAATCTCTCGTGCCAACTTTTCTAAAAAAATTATATTTGTTAAATAAAAAAAATTTGCCGCCCAGCCGTCCGAAGCCAGGCCAGCCTGGTCATGCTCCAAATACCTTTTGTGAAGCAACCACCAAGTTTGAGATTTTTTGGAATTCGTTTAGTACTTTTTTCGCATTAATTGAATTTCCATGCGACTTCGCTCGTTAATTCGTATTGAACTAGGCTCACCCTCGAAAAGATCGGAATGGCGCCAAACTTCGCCACAAGGTCCCTTGTGTCCTAGGAAACAAATGCATGTGGAGGTCGCCGCATAATTATAGTGTTTTCAATGTATAATTTACCATATTTTGTCTCTCACAACACGAAAAAATTATAAAAATTAAAATAATTGTCCAAAAAAATGTAAGTTCTTGTGAGGGACCGTATTTTTGCTACAAATGACTACCAAAAAAATCTCAAGTCATTTCAATAAAGTTGAGTGCTATGTAGTCCAAATATAACTAGTCACTCACATAGTTCCTTAAACTATGTGAGTGGCTTGTTATATTTGAACTACATAATATCACCACTTCCTCAAATGGAAATTTGACCTACACAAAGTTTGTTAGTCTCGACAAGTTATGAAACTTTTGTGTTCAAAAGATTTTCATCCGAGTTCATTTCGTGTTTCGTTTGACTGAGTTTTGACCGAGTCAAACTTGGATTTTAAAATTTGAATTGCTCATGTTTTGTTGCATGAAGAAATGATTGAATCCAACACCATAACTTGATAAATCATGATTTTAAAAAAGTTTGGGAAGAAGAATCACCTCATTTCGAGTTCGTATGAGGGAGAACGACTAGTTACAAGTTTTAATTGGAGGAAAAAAAGAAAAATCGATCAGTTCATTCCAGTTCGTCATGTGTTCATGAAGAAGGACCGATTTCTCTTTTCTTCCTCGGATTAAAACTTATAAACTGTTTTTCTTCCTCATACGAACTCCAAATCGGTTGATTCTTTTTCCTAATTTTTTATAAAATCGAGATGTTTTACTCAGTGCCATTTGTTTGTATCTTAATTACTATTTCTTGATTGCTTTTCATACAACATATCTTTTCCAACTAAAAAGAGAATATAAAAAACATGTTTTTCATAATAATTGCTAATATAACTTAATATTCTCTAATGTTATGGTCAACACAAGATTGCATCCAAATGTGAGGTGCCCATGAGTAAGAAAGTATTTGAGTGTGTATAAACTTTGAAGTTTAAGTTGAGTTGTATGAAACAATGTGATGATCGAGCTAGTTTATGAACAATGTATACTCCAATTTTCACAAAATCTTATGAAACTTTTTTGTCAAGCTTGTACATTGATAAAATGATCCTATGCCAATTTACATAATTTTTTGATAAGTTTTATTTATTATTATCATTATTTTATAACAAGGTGACTAGTAGAAGTTTGAAATTTCCTACAAGCCAATTGAATTTTTCGTCAATCTCCTAGATGTGGCCTAGAATGGACCATAGGCGCCTAAATATAATTTTTTTGAATTTTTTAAACTTATTAGATGCACATATAGGTCATTTTTGAATTACTTTCGGTAAACACGTAGAAATTCATTTAAATGATAGAAAATATCAAATCCACTCGAAAAATCTTGAAACTCCTAGATGAAAACTTGTATCCATACTGTTATATAAAAAAATATATTTGTACATATAACATATTTATTTTTTAGTGTTACTTCACAATGGTGCAATAAAAAGGAAAAAAGAAAAAGAAAAACAATAAACAGAGAAGCCCATGTCGACCCAAATAACCCAACGATTTGCAGCCATCGATCGTCGATCCAATGGTTCTTATCGTGTTTCCTTGGTATATAACGCAGCATCCAACCCTAACCCTAACCCCATCCCCCTCCTCCTCCCCCGCCCCTCCTCCCCTCTCCCGCCTCACCCATCCCACTCCCTAGATCCGCCGCCCCTGCTCCCACTCTCCCCTACAGATCCACCTCAAGCTCGCCTCCCCCAAGCCCCTCGCCCCCGCTCATAACCCCCGCCGCTCATATAGAAAGGGCAGCAAGCGAGCAAGGTGCGGGAGAACAGAAGCATCTTCGCTCGCCGAGTCGAGATGGAGGCGGCGGCGGCTCGCCTCCCGCTCCCGCTCCTCATTGTCTCGGCCCTTCTCCTGCTCCTCCTCCTCTCGTCGGCGACAGACGCGAGGGTGCCGCCGCCGCCCCGCCGCCGCGCGCGCATCCGGCCGCTCGCCACCGCCTCCCGCCGCGCCGCCTCTATGGCACCTCCGACTACGGCAAGTTGCGGCTCAACAACGGCCTCGCCCTCACCCCCGCATGGGGTGGGTAATTGCTCCGCACCTCGTCCGCTTCCTCTTCCGCTCTCGCTCCCCGACTTCCCCGACCGCAGCTTGCCGGCTCCACCTCGCGCGCTCTCCCCGTTGGGTGACTATGGTTAACCCCCGTTTCCTCGTTGCGACCGGCAGTGGAACAATTGGAATTTCTTCGCCTGCAACATCAACGAGACGGCCATCCGCGAGACAGGTTCCGCTTCCACCACCGCTGGCTCCATCTCCTAATTTCTAATTTCTACTAGCCAGTCAAATTCTGCAGCTCCGCTACTTCTAGCTTTTCGATTGTTGCGAAAAATCTAGTAAGCCCAAATTCCTGGTGTTTCCTTATTTGGTGTGCCGCCCACCCCACGGACTACTGCTCAATGTAGATTTAGGTACTAGGTGAAGGATTACTGTCGGTTGGAGGACAAACGTGGCATGTTTGCAAGCAACACCTACTGCTTGTGTGTTAATTCTGATAGGGGCAAAGCGAATGCCTTCTCTAAAGCAGAGTTTGCTTCAGACGTGTAACTCAAGTGTATTTCCTTCCCCTGTTATTGTGGAACAGCTGATGCGCTGGTGTCGATGGGACTGGCCGAACTGGGCTACAACTATGTAAATATCGGTATACCACTTGGTTCAATTCAGGGGATTGTTTCCTCTAGGAACTTCTTCTCTTATTTTTTTATAAAAAAACTTATCTCCTGTTTGTTGCTTGCTTCCTCAGATGACTGTTGGTCATATGTGAAAAGAGGAACAAAGGTACCAGCCATTATTGTTGCTTTCATCAATCCAATGTTCTCCAAATTATCTGTCAATTTGTGTAGATAAATGAATGTATGATTGATGCTCGCTTTCGCTTCCGGTTTCTTCGTACATAGTTTTGGCTATGCATTTATATAATGAATGATAGTAAATAATTTAAACATACTCCATTATCTGGAGTTATTGACTCTCGAAGCACTGATATTTACTTTACTATTTTTTGTCCATTCATTCTATTGGATGTGTGTTTCATTATTGTCATCACATTATCAATGGACCTTAAGCATGTAGTTATGCTTGCTGGTGTCTGTACTTGATAACGCTTTTACTGTTCCACGACTAGCATGATTATTTGAACCCAAGTGAAGTGTATAGGAGATCCAGATAGTTATTTAGGGCTGTGTAAGAATGCCAGTTTACATACTTTTGCACATGCCATTAACTTGTTATCACTGTCTTTTTGTGCAATGATCCAAGTTCGGTGTATCGCATCCATTAGCCTCTTTTCGTGATGTTGTATCGCTCCTTGAACATTGTATACTACCATCTGAATACAAATGAGGCACATTTAGTACTGTTGTTGTATTGCTCCTTGAACATTGTATGCTACTATCTGAATACAAATGAGGCACAATGAGTAATTTTCTGGTGTTGTTTTTTAAATATGGTGTGGTCAAAGTAAAAATTTTCATGTATAGTTGATGTTACTATAATCATTAGCGTACCGAGTATTATATTTTGACCGCAGGTTAGACGAAGAGGTCTAGTGGATGCAAGATGAAAGCATAATGTAATCAACTATATGGTGATGTGATTCTAAATGTAACAGAGATGTCGAATCTCTATTTTTTGAGATTTATGAGATATTATATTGTACTGTTGTGAGCATGTATATGATCTGGGCTATGTAATTTGTTGAAATAAGTGGGTTTAAATTTGGCGATTTTGAATTTTTATTATTTCTGGATGAGCTCAAATAAAAAAGTGAATCAGTGAAATAATTGGCCATTTAGGCTCATCTATGAATTGTGTATGTGGTGGTGACGTCATCATTGCCACATCAACTGCCATGTCATCGTCTATGTAGGCAGCCACGTCATCGTCCATGTAGATAGCCAACATGGCATCGAGCCATGTCAAAACGTGGTGCAACCAGAGCGCGACACGTGGTGCAACCGCAGCGCGACACGTGGACAAACCTGAGTACGACACCCGGACCATTCGGAGCGCGACACGTGGACAAACCGCGGCGCAACACGTGGACAAACCTGAGTGCGACACGTGGCGCTGTGTCAAAGAGCCACGTCATCATATCCATGTCAGCACGCGCCTTGCCACGTCAGCAGCCAGCATGGGCCGTGCCACATGGCATCCCCTTCCGTGACCAATTTCGTGACCATTTGGCTTGGTCATAGAAGAAATACACTTCTATGACGAAAAACGTGTTGGTCATGGAAAAGTTCCACTTCTATGACCAAAATGACCGATTGGTCATGGTAGACCAAATGTGACGGAGCTTCTGTGACCAATTCAATTTGGTCATAAGTTGGTCATAAAAAAGTGTTCCGTGACCAAATTTGCATGTACCGTGACCAAACCGTTTGGTCATTGATGTTGAGTACTGTACTAGTGGGAGTTTCACACTAGAACAACCCTAGTTGCACATCTAGATAGTATGTTTTAGTTTATCTTTGTGTAAAAATAGTGAAGCCATATGTTAAGTTTTTAGATTGCCTAATTCACCCCTCGTCGTATGGACCTCCCCGGGCCCACTACCTCGGTGGGTACCGGGACCGACTACTCGGTGGGCCCCCGGGACTACCGGCTTGCGCTACACGGCACCCGAAGGCGTGGAGCACAAGGACTGGCAGAGGAGAAGTACTCGGTTAGGAAGCTGTACATGTCCCGCATCGTATGGAAGACTCCTAGACGTACTCGACTAGTACTCTCTCCCCTACTCCGACTTGTAACCCTGCCTCCCGGACTATATAAGGTGAGGCAGGGACCGATCTCTAGGATCACCTCATCACAACACATCTCATACAACCCACGGCGCACTATTGCACCATCTTGTAATCGTGCCCAATCAATCCGTAGCTACGCAAAGCATACGGGACGTAGGGTATTACGCACCTCACGGCCCAAACCTCGTCTAAATTGTGTGCCACGTGTCTCTTCCCTCGAGTTACCGATCTCGGCGAGGCCACATTCATCTACTTCGGGTACTCCCCTTAGTAGGTTGCCGGTCTAAAACACCGACACCGGCGCGCCCGGGTAGGGGATCTCGCCCGAGATCACATGGCGAACTCGACGGCTCCCGTCTACTTCAAGCCAACCGTCGCCTTCAACCGCGGCGACACCTTCGTGTTCGGCGCCCGGGTCCGCACCGCCGACGCGCGCGGCTCCTTCCGCCGCCGCCTCACCATGCCGCCCAACCCGAAGATTGGCCTCGTGACGCTTCCGAAGTCGTCACGGGAGAACTCGCCGCAAGTTCGGCGAAATTTCGCTCTTCAACCACCATGCCGACTTCGAGCTCGAGTCCGCTTCCAACTCGAACTCCACGTCTCCATGGGCCATCGCATGCGAGCCGGGCCGCTCGGCCCATCGCAGGCGGTCCCCTCACCTCGTGAGCGCTCCGCGCGCGGCCCCCGCACCCTCGCCGCGGCCCGCACGCGGGCTCCCACCCTCGCGCCGGCCGGCAAGGAGCCCGTGCCCGAGTACCACTCGGACTCCGACACCGCCCCCCGCCACGCTTCGACTCCGCCCTCTCTCCGAGTTCTACTCGAACCCGGATTACGAGTTCGACTTCGGGTCGGATCCCGAGGAGCCCGAGTCCGAGGACAACTCCACCGAGCTTCCTTGTCGGGACCGGGCCTCCGGGGTCGGTTATAACATCCACGCCGGCCGGGAGATTCATCTACTGGCCAGACCGCAAGCCCGCTGACCTGATAAGTGGGGACTCATGCTACGTCGCCTACATCGACTTGCTACCGTTCCGGAGGGAACGCCACTAGCCCGGCCGACTCAAGCACACCAACCGAGGTGGCGCCTTCGAGTCCGGCCTTGGCACCCCCTATCGCCAAGTCTTCATGGCCGCCGACGACACCCCGGGACCTTCGAAGTTTAAGACAAGTACCTTGAAGACATCTCCTCCGACGAGATCTCTCGCTCGATGCTCCAACAAACGAGACCCCCGCAGACAGAGATGCTCGACGTGAACGTAACCGGAAGCGCGGCGAGCGTCGCCGACGCCTCCGCGACAACTTCCCCGTCCGCAACCTTGCGGAAGCTCTCGAGGCGGTCAAGAGCAGAGTACACACTACCCCTGAGCAATGCCTCATGTCGATCACAGCGATCGCACGCCAGGCTCAGGGCATACGCGCTGGAGAGGTCATCGCCAAGCTCGCTGAAGACGCCTACTTCATGCGGGTCGACAACAGAGTCAACCAACCTCCTCCAGCCAGGCACCGCGACAACGAAGCCACAAGTCGCAGCGCCAACAACGGTCCCAACCGTACTCGAGCTGAGCTCCCAGCCGAGCCGAACCGTCGTCGCTCCAACGCCGGCGGACCTCCACAGCGCGACAACAGCAACCGCGAGGTCGTCCCCCACCGCGCCCGGCCGCGGCGGCGGCAACGACCCCGACGGCGGCGGCGAAGGACGGCGGAAGCTCCAATCATGGAGCCAACGTGGGGGCCGGTGGCGGCGGCGGGCCGCGGCGCCCGAGGCCACGCGAACACCCACGCCTGCGGCGCCTCGCGGGGCGGCTACGACGCCCGCGAAGATTGAGGAGGCGCGCGGCGAAGAAGTCGACCACCACGGGCGACGGCGACGGCTTCCCCGCCTTCTCACCTCGACTTCGCAACTTGCTCCTCCCCCGACAAGTTCAAGCCTTTGGGGATCACCAAGTACGATGCGACGCAGACCCCATCCAGTGGCTCAGGTGCTACGCCCTCTCCATCGAGAACGCTGGCGGCAACAACGACACCAAGTGCCTCTACTTCCCCTTCTACCTGGACCAAGCTCCACTCACATGGCTCGAGTCGCTGGACAAGCACTCGATCGACAAGTGGGACCAGCTGAAGGAGCAGTTCACCAGCAACTTCGCGGCGCCATGGGCCGATCGGGTACTCGCATGGACCTGGCCATGGTCAAGCAGGAACAAGGCGAGACCCTCCGCAAGTACATGCGCCGCTTTTTCGACAAGCGCGCTACCGTCGTCGACGTCACTGACAAGGAGGTCATCGACCTCTTCCAAGACGACCTCTACCACCGCCGCACATTCGAAGACTTCGGTCGTCGTCGCCCAGTCCATCCCCCACCTCAAGGACATGATCACGTCCTGGGCGGATGAAGAAGACAAGGCCAACGCCAAGTACGACGCCATCCGTGGCAAGACCAAGCAGAACCAGGGCGGCGGCAGCGGCAGCAACGCGAACCAAGGTGGTCGCAACAACAACAACAACAACAACTACTCGGGTCCCAACCGCAAGCGCAAGCCAGACAACACTGTCGCGGCTATCCAGCGCCCTGCGAAAGGGAACTCGAAGAAGAACTCCGGTGGTTTCAAACACCTGCCGAAGGAGAAGTGCCCGTGGCATCCAAACGGCAACCACACCACCGAGCAAAGGTTACCAACTCGTGCATGCACTCAAGGATACGCCGCAGCCACCGCACCCTCACGACCAAAAGGGCGGAAGAAGGACGGCGACAACAACGACTTCCGGGAGCCCGACAAGACTCGTCAACGTCCTCTTCGGCGGATTGCCTAGCGGTGCGGGGAGCGAAGGCTACCCGTCGTGAAGTCATGTCCATTGAGCCAGCGGTCCCGACCCCTCTCAAGTGGTCGGAGGTACCCATCACCTTCTCCCGCGCGGATCAATGGACCAGGCTTCTCCGAACCAGGACGGTTCCCCCTCGTCCTGAAGCCGGTGGTCGCGGGCTCCAAACTCAACAAGGTGCTCATCGACGGTGGAAGCGGGATCAACGTACTTTTCACCAAGACCTTGAAGAAAATGAAGCTCGACATCACCCACATGCTCACCAAGAGCAACACGCCCTTCTACGGCATCGTCCCCGCAACGCGGCTATTCCACCGGGCTCGGTGGTCCCGCCGCTTACCTTCGGGGCATCTCGGGACAACTACCGTACCGAGTACATCAAGTTCGAGGTCGCGGACTTCGAGACTTCCTACCACGCCATCCTCGGCAGACCGGCCATCGCCAAGTTCATGGCGGTGCCCCACTACACCTACTTGGTACTCAAAATGCCAAGCCCACCTGGTGTACTCTCCCTTCAAGGGGACTTGAAGATCTCTCACGACCGCGACACGAAGCCGTAGAGATCGCCTCTACGAACCAAGTACCCAACGCGATAATGGAGGTCTACGCCGCGTCAAAGAAACTTGCTACAAGTGAACTCGACATCCCGCAGAAGTCGACGCGCCGCCAACAAGCCTCGCCCACCCGAGGAGGTACTCGTCAAGACGGTCGACCTCGGAACGAGCGACCCCCAAAGCAAGACCACCACCATCGGGGCCGGCCTCGACCCCAAATAGGAAGACGCGCTCATTACCTTCCTTCGGGCTAACCGTGACATCTTCGCGTGGAAGCCGGCGGACATGCCGAGAGTGCCCGGGGAGCCGATTGAGCACCGCCTCAACGTCGATCCTAAGGCCACCCCCAAGCGACAACACCTCCGACGCTTTGCCGACGACAAACGGGATGCCATCAAGAAGGAACTCGCCAAACTACTCGCGGCCGGCTTCATCGAGAAGTCTTCCATCCCGAGTGGCTCGCCAACCCCGTCCTCGTCCGCAAGAAAAACTCGAACGAGTGGAGGACGTGCGTCGACTACACCGACCTCAACAAGCACCGCCCCAAGGACCCCTTCGGGTTGGCGCGGATTGATCAAGTCATCGACTCCACGGCGGGGCTGCGACCCCTCTGCTTCCTCGACCGCTACTCCGGTACCACCGGATCGCGATCAAGGAAGAAGACCGGAGAAGGCCGCATTCATCACCCCCGTTTGGCGCGTCATCGCTACACGACCATGTCCTTCGGGTTGAAGAACGCCGCGCCACCTACCAACGAGCTATCCAGGCCGCTTCAAAAGGCAACTCAACAAGAACGTCGAAGCCTACGTTTATGACGTGGTCGTCAAGACCGAGAAACTCCGCACCCTCATCAACGACCTTGAAGAGACTTTCCGATCACCGCGCGAGTACCGAAACTCAACAAGTGCGTCTTCGGTGTACCTTCGGGCAAACTACTCGGCTTCATCATTAGCCGGCGCGGCATCGAAGCCAACCCCCGAGAAGATCTCTCGCCATCACCAAGATGAAAGCTCCCACAAGCATCAAAGACGTCCGGAAGCCGACCGGTGCATGGCGGCACCGAACGTATTTATCTCGAGGCTAGGAGAACGGGGGCTCCCCTTCTTCAAACTACTCAAGCATCAAGAGAAGTTCGTGTGGACTCCGGAGGCGGATCAAGCCCTTGCCCGGCTCAAGGACTTCCTATCGAAGCCACCGATCCTCACGGCTCCTCACAAGGGCGAGCGACATCTTGCTCTACCTCGCCGCGACTACCCACGTGGTCGCATCGCCATCGTCGTCGAGCGGCGGGAAGACGCCCACGCCTACCCGGGCCGGGCCGCCCGGCCTACTTCGTCGGCGAGGTTCTATCGGAGTCCAAGGCCCGCTATCGGCCGTGCGAGCTCCCCGTACACGCACTCATCACCTCGCGGAATCTACGACACTACTTCCCGGGGAGTACTCGATCTCCGTCGTCACCGACTACCCGCTCGGTGACATCCTCGCGGAACCAAGATGCTACCGGAAGAATCTCCAAGTGGGCGGTCGAGCTCGGCGCCCTCACTATCGACTTCAAGCCACGCACGGCCATCAAGTCGCAGCACTAGTCGACTTCATGGCGCAGTGGCGGGAGAACCACCGCCTACTCCCACGGTGCGACCGCAGCATTGGGTGATGTACTTCGACGGCTCACTCAACCTCGAGGGCGCGAGGTGCGGGGGTACTCCCGATCTCTCCAACGGCGAACAACTCAAGTACATCCCTGCGATCTTCCGGAAGGTCCCAAACAACGAAGCCGAGTACGAAGCTCTCCTACATGGGCTCCGCCTTGCGGCTTCATTGGGCATCAAGCGGCTACTAGTCTACGGCGACTCCGCCAGTGGTCATCAACCAAGTCAACAAGTCCGGGACCGCAACAAGGAGAACATGGACGCCATCGCCTAGAAGTCCGCAAGCTCGAGAACAAGTTCTACGGTCTCGAGTTCCACCACATCGTCCGCGACAACAACGTTGCGGCGGACGTCCTCTCGAAGCTTGGATCTACCCGCGCTCAAGTACCGGCGGGTGTCTTCGTTCATGAGCTTCACACGCCATCCATTCCGTAGCGGCGCCGCCGACCATCGTCCCGGCCCATCCCCCCGCCGGGCAGGAGGTCATGATGATCGACGTGGACTGGAGGCAACCCTTCATCGACTACCTCAGCGAGCAAAAGGTTCCCTCAGACAAGAACTTGGCTGAGCAGCTTGTCCGCCGTGCCAAGTCCTACGTCCTCGTCGGAGACAAGCTTTACAAGCGGGCGCATCTTCCGGAGTACTCATGAAGTGTGTCCCTCGTGAAGAAGGCAAGGACATCTTGGAGGAGATCCACAAGGGCGTCGCGGTAATCACACGTCCTCACGCACGCTGGTCAACAAGGCCTTCCGGCGAGCTTTCTCGGCGGCCCACGCCTCCGGGCGATGCCGAAAAACTCGTCGAAGGTGCCAAGGATGCCGCATGCTTCGCCAAGTAGCAACACGTCCCGGCCTACAAGCTAGTCACCATACCGCCAACCCGGCCCTTTGCCCGCCGGGGGCTCGACATGATTGGGCCACCGCCAATGGTGCCGGGCGGTTTCAATAGGGTATTGGTGGCCATCGACAAGTTCACCAAGTGGATCGAGGTCAAGCCTGGTCACATGCCCCAAGGCCGACGAGTACTCGACTTCCGGATGAACTCGTACATCGTTACGGACTACCCCACCGCATCATCACGGATCCGGGCTCCAACTTCAACAATCACCGCTTCCGGGAGTACCGCGAGAACGGCGGGATCGACGTACGATACGTCTCGCTTGCCCATCCTCGGGCCAACGGACAAGTCGAGCGCGCCAACGGGATGGTACTCAACGCTTTCAAAAAGCGGCCGCACGACGCTACTAACTCCAAAGGGGTCAAGTGGATCAAGGAACTACCCAACGCACTCGGGGGGCTACGGACTCAGCCATCCAAGCCAACGGGGCAATCCCCTTACTTCCTGGTCTACGGCTCCGAAGAAATCCTCCCTGCCGACGTCATATGGAACTCGCCAGCAGTGGAGCACTACAACGAAGGCGTCTCAGAAGACAGCAGACGAGTTGACATCGATAGCCTCGAAGAAGCTCGCTGCACTGCCCTCGTCCAATCAGCAAGGTACCTAGAGGGTATCCGACGCTACCACGATCGCAACGTCAAGGAACGCTCCTTCAACGTTGGAGATCTTGTCCTCCGTCATATCCAGAACACGGAAGGACTACACAAGCTCGGCCTCCCCCTAGGAAGGCCCCTTCACCGTGGCAAAGGTGACCGGGGCGGGCTCCTACCGCCTTCGGACACTTGAAGGCGAAGACATCAACAACTCGTGGAACGTCGACCGGCTCGTCGATTCTACGCCTAGTCTACACGACTACTCCGGGTTCAAGTCTACACGACTACATCAACACCCCCCTCGCCGTAAGCGGCCTCCGAGTCCCGGCTCCGGCCTCCGGACTTCTCCTCTCCAGATCCGGCCCCCGTGCGGCTACCCACGGACCCCGGGCTGCGACGAGCGTCAAGGACTCTAGCAGCGGTCTACTAAGAGACCATCCAAGATCCAGCCTACACGGCTACTTACGGATCTACTGCTGTAAGCGGCTACCCGCTCCAGCACTACTCAGCTGTAAGCGGCCTCCGGGTCCAGGCGACTACTCTGTAACTACGGCCCTGGCCATCCAGGTGTACTTCTTCAGTAATAAAGTTTGATCGTTCATCAACTTCTTTACTGTCTACTCCCTTCAACGGGACCACTACCGCCGAGTACGACTACTCGCATCCACTCCACGATGGGCTCCGCACTCTGAGATCGCGACTACGAGTACTCATTGCTGGAAAATTTCTTTCATTAATACTTAAGCAATTCATTACAATTATTTTTGTACAACTTTGTCTACTAGCTACCTATTACAGGGCTACTGGAGATTAAGCTTATCAGCTACTTGCTCCGCGATGGGAGCCATCTGCTCCAGCAGCTCTGAGTACTGCTCATCGGTGCAGTTGGCGGCTACCCCGCCGGCCGACTACTTCCACCGGGGCCTTCGGGAAGTAGGACTTCATGAAGGCCAAGACCTCGCTTTGGGATCGACCTCGCCATATGCTTCACATAAGTCGCCGGCCGGCTTGGGGCTTCCCCGAGGCGATCCACCGGTGGAGCAATCTTGGGGGCTGCCCGCGTGCGGCACCAAGAGCCTTGCGATCGGCGGCGCGGCGTCCTCAAGCTCCTTCGGTTGGGCCGCGCGCCTCGCAGGTCTTCATTCAACTTCTGCAATGATTTGTAGCAGTTGATGAGATCGCGGTCAGATGCAATCCGAGCTCCATGTGCTTCTCGCACTCGAAGGCAAGTTCTTTGTAGTCGAGCTCGAGTACCTGGCGGGCCTCTTGCTCCCGGTAGAAGAGATTCTTCATGCTTGTCTCCGAGGACTTCGCCGCTCCACCGGCCCTCAAGCTCGCAACACAAAGCAATAGTACGGCGGGTCGACTACCTCTCGACCTCCAACAACTACCCGACAAGTCCAGCGGCGTACCTTTATTCTTGTTGCGGAGGCCCTTATTCTTCCGCACCAAGTCGTCGCCCTTCGCCTGCAACTCTTGGATATCATTGTGATACTTGGCCAAGGCGGCGTCGAGCTTAGACTGCATGGCGGCCACATGCTTCCGCGACTTCACAAGCTGCTCTTCCAGCGCCTCAGCCCGGAGCACCGCGTCACCATAGCCTTGCAGCATGTGGGACTTCTCGCGGGACCTCTCCGCAACGTCCTGCATAGACAACTCAAGTCACACGAGTACTCAACGACAGAGGATTGGTTACTCAGAAGCTACGATTACTCACCTTCATCCACTGCTCGGCCTGGCGGATCGCCTCTAGGTGCTTGGCCACCGTTTCCGAGTCGACAAGATCGTCCGCGAGCAGCTGTATCCCGCCACGACTACTCGCGGCGGCCTCCGTCATCAGCGCAGAGCGGATGGGCTCTGCGTCCTGGATCTCCGGGGAGCGGATAGCCACCTCCCGCAGCAACCTCCGGCGACGTGGTGACCCCCTCTCCTCCGGCCACCATGGCGGCTTCCTCGACGACTTCCTCCATGGGCTCGGGGGCTCCTCCGGCGACCTCCCGCACGCCCCCGGTGTCGACTTCTACATTGGCACCCCCACGGGGATGTCACTCCTTTCGGCCTCGGCACCCGTCAAAGAGAAGACAAGTGTATTAGCAACCACGACTACTCTTCGAGGAGCTCTACGAGTTTCGGAAGAGTACTCACCTTCGACTACGATAGCCTCCCGCAACGGCGCTTCGGTAGCCGGCGGCTCGGGCACCGCCTGGGAAGCAGGAGAGGACTCCTCGGCGGGTGGCGCGACTTCTTCCGCCACCGCCGAAGAGGGTTCATCCCCCCTCCCCGTGACGGATCCGTCGACCCCCGCGAAGCACACACAATTGGTCGTCAGTCAACCTCGACTACTACAACAAGTACTACTCGGGAAGATGCAGTACTTACAAGTTTGACCGGACTATTGTCACAGCCGGGGCACCGAGGATGCTGGCAATGTCTACCAGTCCACCCTCGGCGGGCGCCTCCTCCTCGCGCCCCCGTGGCTACCGCCTCCCTCTGCAGCAACGGCGGCGGCACGGTGCCCTCCCCGCGCTCCCCGTAGTCACCACCTCTTCAACGGCGGTGGCTACGGGCTCCGTGCTCCCCCCGTGGAGCGGGGGCCGGCGCTCCAACTGCGCCAAGAGCTCCTCGACAGTGGGGGCTGGACTATGACTTCCAGCCGGCTCCCCCACTGTGTCCCATCCGCCTTCGTCGCCCTCCTCGACGGGCTCTGCTGGCGGCACCTCCTGCATGCAAGGAAGACTACTCATCAGCAAGGGTACTCATACGATGGGTACTCGACTACTCTAGTCAAGACATCTTACCTCCTGAGGCGTGGTCTCTGAGACCTTCAGCTTCTTTGTCACCCGCTTCCGGGCGGGGTTGCGCGGCTTCCGTGGCGGCGCAGCCAGGCTAGCCTCTAGGCTAGCCGGGGGGTCTTGCACCAAAGGCACATGAGTTAAGCCTGGACGGCTAAACCTCGACCATAGCCGAAAGCGGTCCCGCAACGTCTCATCGTCGTCGTCGTCATCGTCGTCGGTGGTGTCCTCCACGATGACGGTGTCATCGCCTTCGCCGACTTCTCACCGTTCTTTGGCTTTGGCCTTCCCTTCCTTCGGGATCTCGATCCCGTGAGGGGGCGGCTGCGGCTCGGAGATGAACTTTTTCAAGTCATCCTGCAAGACACAAGACATCAGTACGTCTACTCCGCAAGGACTACTCGACTAGGGGAGTACGACTACTCACCTCCTTCGGCGGGCGCGCGGTGGAGTACTCCCCGGACGGGGCACGCCGTGTACGGCGGCATATCCTTGAAGATCCGCGTCGGCCCTCTCGATGATGCCGTCGTCGTCCATCTCGCCTCCGGCATCCACGACATGTCGTCGTCGCCGGTGTACTCGAAGCCCAAGGTGTCGCGGGCCATCGGTGGCCGCACCCTCCGCTTCATGAAACGAAGGCCACGTGCTCGGCCCTCGGTCCAACTTCTCCGAGCACCTTGATGCGTGCCGGCCCGGCTCGGGGAGCCGGATCCCTTCCTCGCATGGTGGGCTCCGTGTTCCACCACTCGCGGTGCCCCGGGCCGCCTTCCGCTCGGCTTCGGCGGGCCGGGTGGTGGTTCGTGATATAGAACCACCTCGTCTTCCAATCCGTATTGGAGTCAACGAGCTTGTACGCCGTGTGCGCTCCACCGCGTCTTCCCTCAACTAGATTCCGGCTCCTCCAACTACTCTTGGATTGGTGGCGCTTGGTCGCGGCTTCACCGGAAAAACTTCCCGGAAAAGGATCCGGTGCGGCTTGATCCCAAGGAAAGCCTCGCGAGAAATGTACGAAGACCGCGGTATGGAAAATACCGTTAGGGTTCGCATTCGGTACTCAACTCAATAGTACCCGAGGAGGCCCTTGAAGAAATCACTAGCGGGAGCGCGAGTCCGCGCTCCACGAACCGCGCAAACATTGGAATCTCGTCTTCGGCCTTCTCCATCGGATATGGATCTCCGGCAGCGGCTCTCCACATGTCAACCTCCTTTTCCCGGGATGAACCCGCCGTTCGGGGAGGGCCACCGCATCTTCGGTCTTCACTTTGGATTTCTTCCACTCGCGGCTTGGATCGGCCCATAGTGGATACATTGGCGGCGCTGCTTCGGTGGCGGCCCGCGGCGGCCTCTTCGCGGCCCCTCTTCTTCCCGGCGGCCTTCACAGACTTGGATGGTGAAGGCTTCATTCTCCAAGTGCGGGCGTCTTCACGCGCATCCGCTCGGGGGCTACCCTAAAAGCTCTGGGTGGCGGCGCACTTGGATCTACTACGGCGGCAGCGTGCGCTGGGAGTGGATCTACCTCAGATGGAATCGAAATGACTGCAGCTCGGATGGGTGAAAAACCCTAAGGGTTTTGGCTTCTATTTATAAGTCAAACCGGCTCCGCAACGGCCGGCTGGATAAGTCCACACGCAGCTGACTCAGCGGCTAAGCGTGACCCTTTGTATTCTACTAGTTGACGCGCCTCACCTCGGGGGCTCGGCTACTTCTACTCGACTACCTGGGAAGCGGCTAGTCTCAAGAGCATCTCAGGACATTCTTCAAGATGACCCTTCAATTCGAGAGGAAGTACTCGACTCAAGGCTCGGGGGCTCCGTGCCACGTGTCCTTCGGTTTTTTCTCTCCGGATTTTTCGGGATTTTCTTGCCAAGACTTCGAGATGGACCCTCGGCCCGTAGCTCGCGGCTCAACCTAAGGCTCGGGGCTACTCCATATGGAGTGCGATTTTGCAATCGCACCTCCATATCGGCTCCGGTTTCAAGACAAGACGGGCATTTCTTGAAGACCTTCGAAGGCAGTGCTCGAGGACGCTTGGGACTACTCGAGAAGACTTCAAGATTGCTCAAACATCAGCTGGAGTACATTCCAGCCTCGGGATGCTTCGACTACTCTTGAGGACTTTTGACTTGTAGTACTCAGGGACGCTTGAGGACTACTCGTTAAGGCCGTCAAGACTACTTGAAGCTATCCTTCTCGACTACAAAGTACTCGGGGGCTTGTCGTATGGACCTCCCTGGGCCCACTACCTCGGTGGGTACCAGGACCGACTACTCGGTGGGCCCCTCGGGACTACCGGCTTGCGCTACACGACACCTGAAGGCGTGGAGCACAAGGACTGCAGAGGAGAAGTACTCGGTTAGTAAGCCGTACATGTCCAAGACCGTATGGAAGACTCCTAGACGTACTCGACTAGTACTCTCTCCCTACTCCGACTTGTAACCCTGCCTCCCGGACTATATAAGGCGAGGCAGGGACCGATCTCTGGGATCACCTCATCACGAGACATCTCATACAACCCACGGCGCACTATTGCACCATCTTGTAATCGTGCCCAATCAATCCAGAGCTACGCAGCATACAGGACATAGGGTATTACGCACGTCGTGGCCCGAACCTGTCTAAATTGTGTGCCACGTGTCTCTTCCTTCGAGTTACCGATCTCGGCGAGGCCACATTCATCTACTTCGGGTACTCCCCTTAGTAGGTTGCCGGTCTAAAACACCGACAACCCCCTCCCCCTCTTAGGCTAACGAGCATCCGATTCCTTACACTTAGAAATCATATTGTGTGAATGAAGTACTAAATTAAGTCTATTTACATTTTTTCGCAAATAAGTATAACTTTGCTTAACAAATCTAATGAGCATAATTAATACATAAGTTGGTACAGTGATACAGGGACTGCGGGGAGGATATCTGCGCAACTCCTCTTCCAGCTGGCCCCTCTCTCTCTCTGTGTCCTCACGCTCCCTCCTCTTTCCCGGTCGGTGCCTCGTGCCCCTCCTTTGTCGGGGACCTCGAGGTACGGAGAATGCCGCCCGACTCCTCCTCTCCCAGGCGGTGGCTGGCTACGTGTGCGGGGACTCTGGGGGACGAGATCTACACCCCTCCTCCTCCGGCCAGCCCCTCTCTCCCGGTTGACGGCCTACATCACTCCTCACCTATCCCGACCGCGTGGGTACATGGAGTGCGTGGGGACCTCGAGTGCGCAAGGAGCTCGATGGCGCGTGGAGCGGGAATGCGTGAGGGCGGGTAGGAGGGGATGACGAGTCGCTGGCGCTCGTCAAAGATGGCGAGCGGAGAGGTGCGGATGACGAGTGAACATCGATATGGAGTCTGTTGGATCGGTTCTATCCTCAAATTTTGTTTCTTTTACCAAGCCAAACTAATTCGCAGAGGATGTTGGAGTTGCTCTTGAGTCGAGATTGGCTAAGCTAGTCGGACCAGCTCGTTTGTTGCTTCTATCGATTTTATTTTTGTTTGTCTTTAATTTTCTCTAGGAATACAAAACCGGGGGTTCCTATCTAGCTTCCGGAAGGTGGATAAGCAAGCGAATTATAAAAGCCCACGAAGCCCAAAACAGCCCACTTAACAGATTCAGATCCCAAAACCCCACACGCTATGACTTTTTTATTAATAATTTTTTGAACTGTTTGTAATATTTTTAATCAATATTTTCAGAAATGTTGCCAATATTTTTTCGTCAACATTTTTCGAAAGTGTTCTAACATTTTTCGTCAACATTTTTATGGAGTGTTGCCAACATTTTTTCGTCAATATTTTTCAGAAGTTTGCCAACATTTTTTCGTCAACATTTTCAGAAGTGGTGTCAACATTTTTTCGTCAAAATTTTTGGAAGATTTTTTCTCGTCATCATTTTTCGGAAGTGTTGCCAACATTTTTTCTCGTCAACATTTTTCGGAAGTGTTGCCAACATTTTTTAGTCAACATTTTTCTGGAGGCTTCTTCTAACATTTTTCGTAAATGTTCCAACATTTTAAAGAAATGTTGATTTCATTAACTATTTTTTGTCAACATTTTAAAAATGTTGCAACATTTTTTAAATTTTGGACAACATTTTTCTCCTTTTTACACTTCTTCCTACATTTTTCAGAAATGTTACAACATTTTTAATAAATGCTATCCAACATTTTGCGAAATGTTTTAAATATTATTAAGAAATGTTGAAAAAAATCAACAATTTTTCTCTAGGGCGCACGCGGGTACTGTGAGGCGGTGGCCCGGTGACCTCCCGGCGCCGGCGGCCACGGATGGGGGTGCGCGGCGGAGGAGGCCACCCCCGCGGGGTAGCGCGCGGGCGGCCGGGCGGGGAGGCCGCGGCGCGCGCATGCCCTCGCGCGCGCGGCCATGGCCGCGACGCCCAAGCTCGGCCGCGGGGTCTCGCGTGCGCGGCGGACGGCGTCTCATGGCGGTCGGCGGACGGATCCCGCGGCGGGCGGCGTCGAGCGGAGGTCGGCGAGTAGTGCGGGGCGAGGGTGCGGCCCGGCGACGCGCGGGATCGGGGGTGGCGGCGCCATGGATGAGGCACGGGAGGAAGAAGAGAGAAAGGAGAGAGAGGGTGAGGCTAGGGTTACTAGCGGGATCCAAGGGTTATGGTGGGCTGCACGAATCTCAAACACTGAAAGGTGGGATGAAAAAAACTTCAGGAAGGTATATAGGATTCCCGTACAAAACCGGATACATCACTCTCGATGCTCGGCCCAACCTCCTGGAGGCTAATGGGCCATGTCTTACACCACCATTTCCCTCCCGCGCAAAAAGGATGAAACACCTAAATGGGCTACTTAATGGGATGTTTGGCTTTTCAATATGTTGGCCCATTTTATTTGGCATTTTCACCCACCACGACCCACACTACCCACCATCCTCAAAAAAAAAAAAAAAAACCCACACTACCCACCCACCAGCCCACCAACGATCTGATTCTGACCGCAGTCAATGCGGTGCAGCGAGGTATCCGTGCGCCACCTGCCCATCTTCTTACCCTTCCCACATGGCCGGAGCCGGAGGGATCCCCAAATCCGCGGCCAAGGACCACCACCCATGACGACGCGGCTGACAGCGACGTCGCTGCTCTCCAGAACCCTCCGCCGCGGCGTCACCACCTCGCGAATCCCGCCGAGACTCTTCGCGCCCCCCGGCCTCGAACCATTCGCAGGGATCATCCCCCGTTCCCAGCCCAGGCCGCCGTCCTACTCGACCGCTTCGGGAGATCCGGGCCAGGAGGAGCCACCGCCGCCGGCCATGGACTCGCCGATCAAGGTGGTCTCCCACCTGGGGGGCGGAGGACGGGGATCGGGAGAAGGGGGAGGGGCGGCTATCGACGCGGGGAAGTCGGCGCGGAGGCCGCTCAGCCTGTGGCCCGGGATGTACCACTCCCCGGTGACCAACGCGCTGTGGGAGGCGCGCTCCAGCATCTTCGAGCGGATGATGGACGCGGGGAACGGCGCCGCCGCGGCCGACGCCGGGGAGCAGCGCGCGCCGACGGAGCTGCTCGTCAAGACGCCTGCGCAGAGCCGGACCAGCATAGTGTACAAGTTCGCCGACGACGACATCCTCCGGGAGCAGTATCGTGACCCATGGAACGAGGTGCGCATCGGGAAGCTGCTCGAGGACCTCGACGCCCTCGCCGGCACCATCGCCGTCAAGGTATGCCAATTCCCATTTCTATCTCGTTTTCTCCTATTGTAGTTCTGGAGATCAGTGGGAGGGAAATCTCCTGCTGCGGCAAGCTGGCAACCATCCTGGGGTTCAATTTCAACATCTTTAGTTCACAACGTCAGATGAATTAATCGTACCTCTATTGCTTGATCAAAATCTTGAAAATGTTTATGAATACGGCGCAATTCCACAATTTCCCTGTAATTGGTATAATTTCTTCATGTGATTGGTTGGACTGACACTGCATAAATGGTAAAATATACTATGAAAATAAAGCTGGTTACAATTTATCGACTGAACAAAAGGATTACCACTGTGTTATAATCTTATAATTCATATCCTTGGTGAGCTGCAGCCACAACTTTTGGAATCTACGATGTATCGCTGCTCATGGAATTATTGGTTCGATGGAGATGTTATGATGTTAGCGAATCTTGCAAACTGTTTTGTTGCTAGCTAATACTAGCTACCAAAATTGTGAGACATGACTCTAGTGAATGAGGTCTTTACACTTTTGTTCCAGTAAAACATCTCATTGTATTAGTGGAAGTAGCAGATGATGCACTGTTAACATTTCCATTCCCTGGATAGCTCCTATCACCATTTGTTAGAGCCTTCTAGTTGATTGAATATGCTACATGCTGATAAATATGGTTGGTTGATGTACAATTGAAAATTCCTTTTACTTTCTGTTGTTCATGCTTTTTGGTAGCCTCTTTGACAAAACTTGATTGATATGCAGCACTGTTCTGATGAAGATAGCACGACAAGACCCCTTTTGGTTGTGACTGCTTCTGTTGATAAAATGGAACTAAAAAAGCCAATTCGTGTGGACGCTGATTTAAAGATAGCTGGAGCTGTTACTTATGTTGGCCGCTCATCAATTGATATACAGATTGAGGTGACTCAGGTTGATCAAGGTAAATACTGATTAAATTGACTCTGTAGATTACTGGTGTAGAGGTTTTTTTAATTTGGTTGAAAAATGTTTGATTAATTTTGATTTCCGGTTTTCTTTAATTGACTTGTCTCAAACGTGAATATCTTGCCACAGATGGTGATAATCAGTCTGATCCAATTGCATTGACTGCTAACTTCACATTTGTTGCACGTGATTCTAAGACTGGAAAATCTGCTCCGGTGAACCGCCTTTCACCTGAAACTGAAAGAGAGAAGCAGCTATTTAGTGAGAGAGAAGCTCGTGATAAGATGCGAAAAAGGAAGAGAGAAGAACAGAATGGAGGGCTTGAAAATGGGATACACAAGCTTCGTGCTGAGGCTGAGAGGCTGAATGCGTTGCTCGCAGAGGGTCGTGTTTTCTCTGATCTGCCAGCTTTAGCTGATAGAGATAGCATCTTGCTGAAGGATACCCGCCTGGAGAACTCTCTTGTCTGCCAGCCTCAACAACGAAATTTGCATGGGCGGATATTCGGAGGTTTCTTGATGCACAGAGCATTTGAGCTTGCCTTCTCAACTGCGTACGCCTTTGTCGGACAGAGACCTTGTTTTCTTGAAGTTGATCATGTTGACTTCTTAAAACCAGTAAGTGCCTATATTCCTTTTGGGCAGTTTTGAGTTATTCAAATCTATCTGGTGTTAATTGGGCCATCAGCCCATCAGTTCTGTTGTTAAAGAAGTGCTTTCTCGTTCTTACATAGGTGGATGTAGGAGACTTTCTTCGATTCAAATCATGTGTCTTGTATACTCAGCTTCACAATCCAGAGCAGCCCCTGGTCAACGTTGAAGTTGTTGCTCATGTAACAAGGCCTGAGCTCCGGAAAAGTGAGGTAATCCCAGAATCCAGCTCAATATACATGGAGTGGTGCTAGACTATATGGCTTCCATCAGCTATGCTTCAAACCCTCTTTCCTCTCGAATGCTTGCTGTTTTGCTGACAATGTTATCCAACGAACAGGTATCGAACACGTTTCACTTCACCTTCACAGTCTGTAGCAACATGTTGAAAAACGGATTGACGATCCGTAACGTTGTTCCCTCAACCGAAGAAGAGGCGCGGCGCATACTAGAGCGCATGGAAGCGGAGGGTTTATGTAACTAGTCCTTCACAGCCACTTGTTTCAGGCATGTGTTATTTGATATAAGTTGATATCTTACTTGTACCTGCTAACGCGGGAGTTGGCCACGATTTCAGCAGCAGCTACCAGCAGATAAGGGACACGCCGCCACGCCGGTGATAGAACGGCATAGCTGTAGCCTGTAGCTCCATCTCCATGGCACCATTTGTGATTTTTCTTTTCGAAAGAGACCACACGTAGTGTATAATAACATACTACTCGAGACTCAAAATGTTCTTTTGAGAAACACTACCTTCATGCTATTTTTTTTTTAATTTATTATCTGCCCTCGAAGCGGTACTGATGGCCGTTCCCATGCGTTCCTTTTTCCAATTGCCTTTTGCATCATCGCTTTGTCAAACGTTCTTGTCGGTAGAGACTAGAGAGCACTGGTTTTATCAATATTTTGTGGTCAAATTCAGCAAAGTGTATTCATTTCCGCATGCAGTAAAGCTTAGTTGCTCAGAAAAGTATGAAGAGAAAACTAAACAATGTGACAAGATGTTAAAGGGTTAAGGATGAATCGTGTCAGATGTGGGGCCCTCAAAAGCCGATTAAACGTGTCCAATGCTTTTTCAGCCAGCTGCGCCAAGAGCTAGCACCGGGACAGTAGTACTATCTACTTTTATCATGGGGGCTGAACTTTATCAATTATCATCAGTTCCTCAGAAAGCTCTCATCCAACAGCAATTACCAGCATGGAGAATCATGTACAGTGCCACTTTCACCTCTGGTAGGCCATTTGGCAGGGATGATGTTCATCGTGCATTCCTGCTGAATCATGCAGGAGGACATATACTAGGCTTCACTCTACATTTTAATATTTTACCCTCTCCAGATAATACAACATACATTTTAGTATGGTCCTAGTACGTCTGAGCCTGCTCTGCTGTTCTTCTACTAGACAACAACAACAACAACAATATGCAGATTCTTGCTCAGACGACTGCTGGTGCTATCAATGCTGCATCCCAACGGCTAGGGCGATGAGCTCGAGCTCTCCTCCGACGAGCTCGTGGATGGCACCACGTTAAACCTCGGAGGGACAGCAGACGTGTTCTCCACCCGCCGCGAGCCACCGGCCGCCGCCCGCTCCCGCTCGTTCATCCTTCCAACGTCCTTGCAGACGTGATCGAGGGCAGCCAGGAAGTCGCGCACCACCATGAAGAGCCTCAGCGGGTGGCCTTCCTCCTTGGCTGAGTCGCCGTGGAAGAACTCCGTCGTCTCCTTGACAAGGGCGAGGGCACGGCCCTCCTGAGCCTGCACCGTGGCGATCTCAGCCTCAGCCTTCTGGAGGAACTCGCCGATGGAGGCACGGAACCGCTTGGAGCCGTCGTCGTTGCCGTGGCGCTGGTTAAGGTGCAGGACCTCGCTGATCTTCCTGACTCCAGAGGAGAGCTTGGCGACGCAGCTGGCCAGCGCGTCGGAGTCCATTGCTGCCGCCCTCTTGACGCTGTTGAGCTCACCGCCGAGGCTGGCCACGATCTTCAGGCCAACCTTCTTGCATTGCAGGTCATCTGCAACGGCACTCGCCTGGTCGGTTGGTTGGCCGGTAGCTAGAATGTTGGCTCCTTCAGACTTGATGATTTCTTCGACCACAAAGTGCAGGAGTGTCGTCTTGCCATCAGCGCCCTTCACATCGACTAGCTTGAGGAGTGCATCGAGCTTGAAGGCGTGTGCATTCCCACGGTTCGTGCCTGTGTTCATGCGGTTGCCAGTCTTCAGGACCGCGTCTAAAATCTTGTGGAACAACCTGCTGCCCCTTAGCTCCTCACATGCTGCCTGAAATGACAATGAATAATAGCAATTTGTTCATAGTGCTTTCATTTTTAAAATGAACAGGGTAACAGGCTAAGTTTTGCTCAGGTATCTCTTGTCATATGCAAATGAGAAATTCGATTTTGGTTAGAAATTTCTAAGAATATAATTTCGTCATCAAGTTGTTCATTTTACCCATCAGGACAAACCATACTATTGCAGGGTAGCACAATAGCAGATGATCTGCAAGAGTACCTTACATAAATGAACAGCAATCCTAAAAATCAATTCAGAGCCAATTTTGGATGGGTTTAACAAGGCATGTCTCATGTTTGTACTATTAATTCACTGAAAGTTGTAAAATGTAACTTGGCAGGACAAAATAGGACATCATCCGTATCAGTACCTCAAGAGTCTTGAAGGAGGTCTTGAGGTAGTCAACCTCTGAATCAAAGTTGGTAATGTAGAGCATTGCTTCCACTCTCTTGAAAGCGAATGGTATTGCGAGCACTGCCTTGAGGAAGCTCTCGGCAGGGCCAAGCTTACACAGCGCATCCTCCCTGAATTCTGTCAGCTTGATCTCCTCCTCTCTGGTAGGTGCCATCTTTAGTAGCATCTCCAAGAGTTCAGTTCCAAGGCTCTCTGCCTGTCCTGCTTCCAACAATGGCAATACAAGCGAACGTTCGTGAAGTTGGATGATCAGAAAGAGTTGTATGAAAACTTAATTACTAAAGTGAGAGGTTTATGAGAACCATCTCATCTCAGTGTACTCACCATCCAAGAGAGCCTTGCACACTTCTTCTTTCGTTGCATTCAGCGCCCTTAGCATTATTGCGATGTTCTGGGATTTCTTTGGGTCGAGAACCTTGTTCTCCTGGTTGCACAAACTGGAATTTGGCCCCTTGCCTCCACTCTTGGACGATCTCCTTGTTGAATTTGAGACAAACAGTGTTTCGATCATCTCTTCGTTCACTCTATTGTCATACAAGGAGTTAACAAACACATTAAGTATAACGAGTTACAGAGGCAAGTTATCATGGAAGCAACTCAAGTGCAAGCAATGGCAAATATACAAAGAACGGCAGCGCCTTACCGGAAAGAGCTTGCCTTCAGCTGGTCCCACACCGTCGGCCGGCCAGAGCTCGCGCGCACCTTGTCCCAGTGCAACGGCTTCAGCTTCGGAAGAGCAGCCGCGTCCGAGTCAGCGTCTTTCTCTGACGGCGTGCGCCCCGGAGATTCTTCCGGGTGAACCGCGCCTGCCGACGCCCTGATCACCGTGGTCACAGGGCGCTCGGTGAGCCGTCGGGGCAGCCAGCCGTTGCCGTTGCCGGCCCGCGGCAGTGGCGGGGGCGGCACCGGAGGAGCAGCTGCCGCTTGGGCGCCGCCGTTGTCTTTCACCGGTGGCATTGGCGGCTTCGGCGGGGGAGGAGGCGGCGGCGGTGGCGGTGAAGCACCCTCTGACGGTCGCTTGACCCCTGTTGCTGAGTCAAGAACGGCTCTTGAACTCGACGGCAAGTTCATCCGTGTCTGCTGGAACTGCCTCGGCAGAGGCGGCATCGGCCTGAGCTCCGGCGAGCTGGTGCTGGAGACGGTGGCCGTCGAGCCCCGGGCGTGCTGGTCGGCGCCATCGTAGAGCACAGGGTTGGCCGGTGGAAGCGAGGAGGGCTTCGTGTACACCGCAGGCTCCTCCTTTGGAGAGGGGCGGCGCCGGCGGCGCGCGAGGATGTACACGAGCGCGGCCGCGAGCACCGCCGCGGCGACGGCGGCCACTGCGACGACGACGGTGAGGAGGCGGTGGGAGGAGAGGAAGGACCGGAGCGGCGCGGAGTGGGAGACGGGCAGCGCCGCCAGCGACGAGATGTTGGCCGGCGCCGTCGGGTGCGGCGACGAGGAGGAGGAGGACGCCGCGTCGGCCGCGCCGGCGTCGGTCGGGGTGGAGGCGGAGCCGACGTCCGGCGTCACCGCCGGAGCCGGGGGCGCCGCGGCCCCCGGCAAGAACGGGAAGAACGGCGCGGGAGGCGGCGGCGGCAGCGCGGGCGTGCTCTCCAGTGGGAACAGCGGCTCGTGCAGCGCCCTCCTGCTCCGGTAGTGGTGGTAGTCGGCCGCGGACGCGGCGGGGAGGAAGAGGAGGAGGTGCACGAGCAGTACCCGCGCCAGCATTGCCGTTGGCGTGCCCGGGAACGGCAACGGCCGGCGACTCCTCCCTCGGAGAGCTCCCCACCCCACGAGCTCGGATAGAAGCGGCGAGCTACTGAGGTCTGAGGCAGCCTTGCTCCTGCTAGGTGCTAGTAGCTGCTAGCCGAGTGAAGAACACGCTTGTGAACGCTGAGGCGACTGAACTGGACGGTTGTGACTGTGACCGCAGCGAGGGAAAGGAGGAGAGGGGGCCGGCGGGGCATGGCATGGGAAGCGGTGCATGCCTGCCATGGAGTGGTGTACTGGCGTGGTGTGATGGGAATGTGTGCTTTGGATTCTTGCCCTCTTTTTTCTGGTGCGACGTGGAACGGGAGGAAAAGAAATGATGGGCTGGCCCTGCATTTGGTTGGGCTCGGTCCTGCTCCTGCGCTGCCGCTCTTTCGAGCTGGTTCCCATGGTGGGTGGCCGACGCAGGAGGAACCGAGTAACCAGCATGAGGCACTTTGTTTGGTGTTTTTTTCTGACATAAAATTTTTTGAATGGTGTATTAGGATTTGAGAGATAAAATAATTAATCTGCCATTAAAAATTGTTTATGGTACTACGATGTTATATAATCATGTCATAATTAGACTCATTAGATTCGTATTATGATTTTAGGAGGGTATGGAATAAGTTTTATCATTGATCCATATTTAATACTTCTAATTACTATCTGAAGATTAATATGATGGGGAGTTGCAAAACTTTTGAAAACTAAATGATGCGCTGTGATCAACAAACATCCAATAACAAGTATTTTCATTACTAACATCCAATAACAAGCTCACACGACTCAGTCGATTTTTCTTAAAAACTCGATTTGATTTTTTCTTCAACTCATCAGTATACTATTTTAGGTGTAGAGCAATCGTAATGTAAGAACATCTCTTCCTTTTGAGTTGCTAATGTGAAATCATTTTTCGAAATAAGAATATAATTTATTGGATTTTGGTAGTGTAGGCATTGTTACAGTACACGTTACAAGGTGACCAAGTGTAAGGCAAATCAGGAGTATACAATTTTTTTTGTTGAAAGATAAGGAGTATACAATACAATACCTGAAAAATACTACTGTCTGGTATACCTGGTTTATTTTCGCTGCCTGCCAACGCCGAACGACAGCGTTGCTTAAAGGACACTTGACCGCTAAACGCCGACCAAAAGAAGTTAATTAATCAACCTAAACGCGGTTAGTACTGCTCACCCAAGATTAGCAATGGCAGGAAGCAGGTGTGTGTGTGGTGTGACACTTGTTTGGCGGACCGACCGCAAAGGCGAGCAGGAGCACGACACGGCTGCACTGGCATCTGCATGTCTTGCAGAGCGCGAAGTGTCCTCCTCGGCCTCACCCGTCACCGTCACCGTCACCTCCACTCCAGGCCACAGATTCCTCGTGCCCGATGCACCTGCCGGCTGCCGCGCCGCAGCAGCTCTGCTCTGCACGCACGCGTAGTACTACACACACAAGGACCGGCGGGGTCATTAAAAAATGACAGCCCGCCAGGCCATTACAGTATGGATTAACCTCATGAATGATGAAAATGAGAGAAAGAGAGAAGGGGGGACTGGGGGAGAGCCGGAGAGGAGAGCATGCCATCTTTGACCAACGTTCGGCTGCAGCAGAGTGTGATGGCTTCTCCGGTTGCTGCCAGGAAACACGCGGACATGCCCCCGCGTGGTGCATTGACTACGCAGCCCGTTGTGCGCTGGGGCCCACCACAGCCAGCACGTCGGATGGGCTCCAGGCCTGCAGCTGATGGGCCGTGGCTCGGGCTCAGGCCTGCAGCCGAACGGATGGGCCGAACGAAACACGGATAGTTGCCTTGTAAGTCAGGCTTGCAGTCAAATGGTAGGACGGTCCAGTGGGACGCTACCTACTAGGGTTCAAATCCTGGTGCTCACATCTTTTTCTGGATTTACCAGGATTTACCGGCGTTATGCATTAAGTGGTAAGCGACATTCCCGTCAACGACGAGGCGCCATTGGTGACTTCGGGAATCTCCAGATCTGCTGGTGCTCAGTCCTTCGGAGGTGCTCATAGGGGTAGGGTTTGCGTACGTGTATTCATAGGGGTGAGTGCGCGTGCGTGTTGTGAGCGTCTGCGTTGTACTGCGTCATTCTAAAAAAACATATAGCAACGTTCAGTTCGTTGGAATGTTTTGTCCTTTCAATTCAAATGCGATCTGGAAAGCAAAGGTTGAGGGGAAACATAGATTTTTCACTTGGCTACTGGTGCAACAGAAGATCTCAACAGCTGACAATTTCCTTGTAAAGGGCATTATGTGTGATCCCGTTTGTGCTCTCTGCAGCCAAGAAGTGGAGACAGCAGACCACTTGTGTTTGCACTGTGTATTTGCACAGGTATGGTCTGAAAATCTGATTGCAGTTCCAAACAGCGGGGTCAGTCTTGTGGTCTGGTGGAACAGCGAGCCAAAGAGTAAACCGAAGGACAAAATGTCAAGGATAATCTCGATTATGATTTACACATTTTAAAATTTATGGAAGGAGCAGAATCGCCAAATCTTTAAAGGCAAAAGCACCTCTCCGAGTCAGGTCCTGAACTTCATCAGGGAAGAGGCTCAGCTGCGCGGGTTGTCTGCGGGGATGCTGCCCCGCTAGCGGGGGTTTTTCTCTACCCCTAAAATGTATGAAGTGAAGGAAAAAAAGGTTGTTCCTACTTTTTTCCCGCTCTCGCGTGCGTCCGTCGTGCGTCCGCCCCTCCCCACCCCCGCATCGCGCCTTCTCCCCTCCCCGTCGTCCTTCGCGAAAAAACGCCCCGCGACCTCGCCCTCCACTCCACACGAAGCCGCCGCCCTCCCCTCCTCTCCCCGTAACGCCGCCGCCCGCCCCTCCTCTCCCACCGATGCTGCCGCGCGCCCCTCCTCCTCTTCTCTCCCCGCGCCACCGCCGATCTGTTTTCCCCAGCCCCGTTTCTCCTGTGAGATCGCAGCGGCCACGGCGCTGTGGTGGCAGCAGGTTCCATAAATGTCCCTTCCTCCCACCGTGCCTTCGCTGCCCTCCGTCCGCCGCCACGGCTCGGCCGCCCAACGTCAGTGCGGACCCTGAACAACTACTCCACGCCAGCGACATAAATGGTGTGAGGGGGCGATGGAGGGAGGCGCCGCGGCGGGGTTGATCGGGCCAAGGTGGCAGCGGAGCCAAGGGCACTACAGGCGTCGTTTTCTCTGTCTGCGATCCCCAACATGCTCCACCTATCTCTAGCTCCATTTTGTCGCTGCCGCCTGGCACCTCTCTAACAAGTCACGATGGCAACGGGTACATACCCGATGGGTAGTGCCCACCCGTACCCGTACCCGTTAGGACTAAATTTTACCCGTCGGGTTACCCGCGAATGCACACGGGTAGGAAAATAATTCCATACCCGTACCCGTCGGGTAAATTCTACCCGACGGGTAACCCGTACCCGACAACATACCCGAGAATGTCATAAATAATCGGACTTCGTCACACAAAAATAATAAATAATTCCAACTTTTTAGTAAGTTACAAATTATAAATATTGATATAACCATATCATTGCAACAAGCTAATAGAGTAACACACATTAGCACCAATATATAGGCCAAATTCATGCACCATATGAGCTAAAATGACTTAGGGTGGCTATTATTTATGCGGGTTTTTCTTACCCGCGGGTAGACGGGTATGGGTAGTCTACACCCACACCCGTACCCGCATACCCGATGGGTATGAGATTTTGCCCAATAACGTACCCACGGGTACGAAGTTCCTTCCGTACCCACCTCCTTATCGGGTAAAACCCGTCGGGTACTCGGGTTTCGGGTACCCATTGCCATCTCTACTAACAAGATTAACTTGATTTGGTAATATGTATTTCCCAACGTGCTCCTTCATGTCTCCAAAATTTTGTGTTTATTTGATATGTTGCAGTGACAATGCAAGCACAATGAGAGCCCCCTGACATGGAGTGCAAAGATAGGGATGTCACAACGTTGTTAGACCTGATGGTATTACCAGATATGGTAATATTTCTTTCTTAATTGTTTAAAATTGTAACACCCTGAAATTTTCCAATTTCAGATGTTAATAGGGAAAATAAGTAAACAACGATTTTCCCATAATTTTAAAATTTTGCCCAAGATTTATCTTCTTTACAGGAAATTTAGAATAAGAAAATCAATTGTTTGTTTTTATAAATTAAATAAAATAAATGTATGTGTGTTGCTTTTATATTGTTGGATTTGTTTTTGGTTGTTTTGTGTTGAAAAAAAAGAAAGAAAAAAAACAAAACAAAACCAAACCTTCACACCCTCCTTCCAGCCCAAGTAGCCCACCCTTCACCTTTCTTTTCCTTCCTCCGCGCGGCCCAACCATTAGCTCCCAGCCCACAAAATTCCACGGCCCGTTACACCCCGCCGGCCCATCATCTCCCCGGCCCAGCAGCCCGCCGGCCGCTTCACCCTCTCCCTCTCTCCCTCTCGCTAACACCGGGGCCCACTCGTCAGGCCCTTCTTCTACCTCCCACCGCCGCCTACTCCTGGCCATGGCCGACCGCGCCGCCGCCTCCCCGGCTACCCGCGCCGCTTCCCCTCCCTCCACCGAGCTGCGCATTAATGCGCAGTGCACCGGAGCCACCGCCTCTTCCCCTCCCCTTCCCGCAATCGTCGCCCCACCGACCTCCCCCTCATTCATGGCGGCCTCCGTCGGTGAACCCGCGCCCCATCGCCTTAGGCGCCCCCTCCCCTCCCCTCTACCCTATAAAGGATCCCCTCGAGCTCCTCTACTCCTCGCACCGCTCCTCCTCGCCTTTTCCTTGCCCACAGCGACGTCGCCCGGAGCTCACCGCCGCAATCCGCCGCGCCGCCCCGATCTCCTTCGCCGGTGCCTCTCCCTCCCTTCCGAGATCCCAGGTGAGTCCTCCTTGGCCTCCTCTTCATTTTGGTGTCTTCCCCGTCGCGATTGGTGGTCGGGAGGCCCCGTTGGCCGTCGCCGGCAAGCTGGCCGGTGAGCCCGTCGCCCGGCTCCACCGCGCGCGCTCCGCCTGCCGCCGCCCGCTGCCCTCAGCCATCCATCTATGAGCCAACGGCTCTGATCGAATCCCACCCCCGGTCAAACATTTATGTACCGGTCAACCCAGGACCCTCCGCCGCCACCTTGCAAAAATAACCCCGCACTTTGTAATATTACAATAATACCCTTCCACCCATGAAGATCCCTACAATCAAGTCCTGGTTTTCTCGTTTAAACCCTAGCTTCTTAGTTTTTCCAGCCAGAGCTCCTAATTAGGTTCTTTTGTGCTATAGACCCTTGGTTTATATGCATATTTGTGTCTAGGTCCCTGGCTTCTTGCAGTTTAGCCCCTAAACCTTGTTTAGTGCGTAGTTTTCACGTTTTAGCTCCGTTTTTAGCGTTTCAAATTGCGTTAGGTTCGTAATAACTCAAAGAACGCAATAGAGACAATGTTGAACCTGTTACTTGATTTATAATTTATTTAATATTTAAATATGATTAAATACTAATATACATGCTTTTCTAATTAAAATTTAATTAGAGATCAACACGTGTTTTATAAGAAATATAATTTGGTTAATTCTTATTTAAATAATCTTTCCAATTAAAAGCTAATTAGAGTAATATCTCGGTTTTCATAATCAAACTTAAATTAATTAATATATATTCAATTTGCTTTCTAAATAAAAGTAATATAGGTTTATCCCGAGTTTTCATAATTAAATATTAAATTGATTAATATGAACATAAATATGTTTCTAAACTATAATTTAATTAGTACGATTCGAAATGTAAAGATATTCGTTTACATGCTTCACATACTTCTTTTCTAAACTTAAATGTTTAATTTACATAAATCATACTTGAATATTTATCAATAAAATTGGAATAAGTTATACATCGTTCTTTTTATATAAATATAACTTGCTTAATTATTAAGGGTATTTATCTGAAATAACCTATGCACCTTCTTTTGAATTAAAATTTACCAAGCACATAATCTTATGTGATATAATCCAAATCTTCCGATAGTTCCGAGTCTTTTGCGTTCGCGGCCCTAGAACCAAACCTTGTCCTCTTTTAAAGCTTTTCATGCTTGGTGTATTGTTCTTAGTTGTTCTTGTTTGTCTGCTCTGCATGCTTGTGCTCGATGTTTGCTTCGAGTAGAAGATCGAGCTGCTGATCGAAAGTCCTGAAGATCAAGAGTTTCAAAGAGCAAGAGCAGAAGAGCAAGAGTAACTTTTTGTTGAGAAAGGCAAGTGACCCTAACCATCCTTCTACCTATGCTTTAAACAAGAATACTATATATTAATTGGAACATGGAGAACCACCCAGGAAAACAGTACAACCACAAGACATATGGCTCTGTCTTGGCCAATTAATTAGGGAAGTCTTGTATGGTTATTAGCCTTAGTAGCTTGGGGTACGGAGGAATGCTTTTATGACTCTTCTACTCTGGACAGGTTTTGGAACGGAAGTGCTCTTCTAGGCTAACCTGGTCCGAGGGTAGAAGAAGGGTACGAAAGATAGCCTCTAGGATGTGCTACTATGGACTAATACACATGGGAGGACTCTTTGTAAAGGCCTCGTAAGGTCCCTATGCAACCACACCTCGGAAGTGTGGTATTGTGCCTACTTTTGCACAGCATGGTTGGGTTCAAAGTTCTTCGGAACTTTTACGCGACTTGTGGTGAAAGTGTACAACCTCTGCAGAGTGTTAAACTGTTATAATAGCCGTGCTCACGGTCAAGAGCGGCGTGGACCCTCACATGATTAATATACTTAAAGATGGAATTTAATTTGCATTCTGGTTAACTTTTGTGGCCTTGCTGAGTACCAACCATAAGTGTACTCAACCTTTCTTAAACGCTGCTCAGAAAAAGAAGAAGGTGCACGAAGTCCAGAAGATAGTGCTAGGTGTACGCAACCCCCGCCGATTGCTCCGTGAAGTTTGGAACCTTTGCTTCCCCGAGATTCCGCTGTAAATCTCTGATAATCTCTTTCTTTACGTGATATTGTTTCTGTTATTCACTATGATGTCACTATATGTATGAAACTTGATCCTGGCATGCATATAGTTAAGCACTTGGTTTTTCTTCGAAAAATCGGGTGTGACAGAGTGGTATCAGAGCAATATCGACTGTAGGGCGTAAGCCTAGATAGAAATGGTTGCTTCTTGAAGATCTGTTTTACTTCAAAAACAACTCTAGCCTTATCATTGACATCCCTGATGAATATTCTCATTCTTTGATCTTTTTTCTCTCTCAATCTTTCCTGGTAACTTATCTTTTCTCACTTCCTTGCTTCTCAAGCATTATTACTTTGGATTTTCTCCCTTGACCTTTTAATCCAAAAGTGTCATCCTTGAAAAAAAAAGTTTAGAAAATCTCTGTTGTCTTACTTGAAGTTTCCTCAAGTAATCCGAAGAATGGAGCTATCAGGACATCGTTTGAAGTCAACATCAGTGACCAAAGACGCCAGCCTGTGCGAAGGAAGTTGGAGTCTGACATCTCACCCAAGATTAGGAGGATCCCTCTAACCATAATAACAACGTTTAGCATCGTTCCCTTGATCATGTGCTGTCTGGTGAAGCTTCGTGTTTGCTTGATGATGCTTGACTTTATGGCCTTGGTTGAGTTGGTTCTTTGTATTGATTGTTGGTGTATTGTGGGTCTTCTACCTGCAATGACATCAGTTGCCTAGTTGGGTTCTTCTTTTGTATCTCCCACCTCCTTGTTCCCCTCTTTCTGTCTACTTAACCCTATGGAGGATGTCGGAAGATAAAAAAAATCTAGAAGCAACACCAACATCAACAACAGAAATCTGCAAGCATATGCAGACATCAACACATGAAAGAAGTTGAAGGAAAAGATGATCAATTTTCTTTTGTTACCCCCTGTTAATATTCTCTCTACCACAATTTTAGTACAATTACTACAAACAAGAAAAGATGGATATGATATCAAGAATTTTGCATGCTCTTCAATTTATTCTCGTTCTCTTCTGATCTTGATCTTTGTCCACTAACCAGATGGAAAAAGGCAATCAAGACAAAAGCAATGATAGCAATTACCACCATGGGTACAACCAATGTGTGTCACTATATCTAAACCCGGAGGATACACATACAAAGTTCTGGAATACTGAGCCACCTAGTTTCTCTAACACTACGGAGCACCTAGAAGCTGAAGAATGGATCACGACAATCGAGAAGAAATTGGATATGGCACAATGCAATGATAGAGAAAAGGTTCTATATGCATCAGGATTACTTCTAGGAGAAGCCTTAGAATGGTGGAATTCCTACATATACGAACATGATCAACCACAGAGTATTGCTTGGAAGGAATTTAAGGATAACTTTATATCACATTTCATTCCTATAAGTGTGATGAAGCTCAAAAGGAAGGAGTTCCTTAGCTTGAAGCAAGAGCAAATGACAGTGACTGAGTACAAGGATAAATTTATCCAGCTATCTATGTACGCACCAAGATCATCTGGAAATGATAAAAAGAAACGAGAACATTTCATCAAAGGGCTGAATGAAGATCTTCAGAGTATACTAAGTTTACATGACTATTCCAGTTTGCAACATGTCATCAACAAAGCTATTGAGTTAGAAAGCAAACTACATGAAATCATAAGTAAGAAAAGGAAAAGGAATTTTCTAGAGCAACGTGATAACAGTTCCCACCTTTACCATTTGTCCCAAGCACCAGAACATCCTGAGGATGAGTATGAAGATCCACCACGTAACCGTAGAAACCTTAAAGAAAGTGGAGCATGTTTCTACTGCAAAGATCATGGACATTTCATTAACAGGTGCCCTAAGAAACGTGCTGATCGATATGAAAAGAAGACTCAGCAGAGACATAATAAGCAAACCAATGCCGAAGAAGCATTTGGATCAAATGGAGAAGAATTTTAAAGGTTAAGCAAAGATTATGGAGTCAATCCATCCCTAGAACCAAACCTTGTCCTCTTTTAAAGCTTTTCATGCTTGGTGTATTGTTCTTAGTTGTTCTTGTTTGTCTGCTCTGCATGTTTGTGCTCGATGTTTGCTTCGAGTAGAAGATCGAGCTGCTGATCGAAAGTCCTGAAGATCAAGAGTTTCAAAGAGCAAGAGCAGAAGAGTAAGAGTAACTTTTTGTGGAGAAAGGCAAGTGACCCTAACCATCCTTCTACCTATGCTTTAAACAAGAATACTATATATTAATTGGAACATGGAGAACCACCCAGGAAAACAGTACAACCACAAGACATATGGCTCTGTCTTGGCCAATTAATTAGGGAAGTCTTGTGTGGTTATTAGCCTTAGTAGCTTGGGGTACGGAGGAATGCTTTAATGACTCTTCTACTCGGACGAGTTTTGGAATAGAAGTGCTCTTCTAGGCTAACCTCGGTCCGAGGGTAGAAGGAGGGTACGAAAAATAGCCTCTAGGACGTGCTACTATGGACTAATACACATGGGAGAACTCTTTGTAAAGGCCTCGTAGCGTCCCTATGCAACCACACCTCGGAAGTGTGGTATTGTGCCTACTTTTGCACAACATGGTTGGGTTCAAAGTTCTTCGGAACTTTTACGTGACTTGTGGTGAAAGTGTACAACCTCTCGCAGTGTTAAACTCGTTATAACAAATACGTGCTCACGGTCAAGAGCGGCCTGGACCCTCACATGATTAATATACTTAAAGATGGAATTTAATTTGCATTCTGGTTAAATTTTGTGGCCTTGCTGAGTACCAACCATAAGTGTACTCAACCTTGCTTAAACGCTGCTCAGAAAAAGAAGAAGGTGCACGAAGTCCAAAAGATGGTGCTAGGCGTACACAACCCCCAGTCGATTGCCTGTGAAGTTTGGAACCTTTGCTTCCCCAGGATTTCGCTGTAAATGTCTGATAATCTCTTTCTTTACGTGATATTGTTTCTGTTATTCACTATGATGTCACTATATGTATGAAACTTGATCCTGGCATGCATATAGTTAAGCACTTGGTTTTTCTTCAAAAAATCGGGTGTGACAAAAATAGTGTGATGAAATAGTACATACAGGGGGATTAATCAGTTCTAGGATTTTTTCTTAATTTATAATTTTTCATATATTCTTTAGCACAATATCTAAATTAACTTTTGCGACTGTATTAGAACTTTGGCATTAATTGTTGTGCTACTGGCTTCACAGTTTACAAAGGAGGTAGGGATTTTTTTCTCGAAAGAAAGGAGGCAGGGAATAAGATGGAAGAGGTCAAATTGCAAGTAACCTATGTTGCTCCTCCACAGCCACCCCTGTTCCAGAGTCAAATTCATATTCCATAGGAATTTGAAGAAGGTTCTTGCAGCAGTTAGTGTTAGTTCTATTCTTTTCTTCTTTTTCTCGAGAGCCCTTTTTAGTATATATCTAGAACATTGTTTGCTAGTTTGTGTATATCACGCACTTAATGTTTTTCTCAAATCATTTGCAGTACTCTTGATAGTCCATATCCAAACAGTTGTTCTTTTAGGTATTTTAGTTAGTGCCCCCTTAATATTCATTTCTTAATTGTTTTTCTAACTCTGAAAAGGAACCATTATAAGCCTGAAACAAAAAACTGCATTTAGAACCATTTTTTAATTGTATTCAAGTTACAGAAGGGTATGCTATTTATTTGTTCATATTGAAAGGCCTGGAAATGTCTTTTTTCGACAGAGCTAGATATTGAACTTGAACTTTCCAGTGTAAGCAAACCTTAGACATATTACATTGTTTTAATGGTAGTCCAAAAAAGTGGCCATTACTACATTCCAACATCCAATTGAGTACCCGAACGAATATTATATACTTCATTGAAGTTCTTAACTGCAATTCTTATTTTAAATGATCCACTAATATTTCATAGGTGTGCAGCCATATGTATAAGTGAACTGACTCTGTATATAAATCTTCTTGCTTGTTCACTTTGATTTTGTACCATTACCATGATCCTTTTGATGTGTTCCTGTAGGTGGGAGTGATTGAACTATACTAAACACATGATCATTTCTAAAAATCACATCATAAATTCCTGAATATACAACTTATTTGGTGTTGGGATATGAAATTTTTTCAGCATAGTCTGAGTGGAACCAGAAGACAATAAGGGAACCAGGTGACTCCTTGAATCCCTTGTAGGTGCGTAGTTATCATATCTGTTCAACTAAATCCTATATACTTGATCAAAATTAAAGTAAATATATGGCATATACATGTGATGCTGAATGCAAATTTGACATGAAAAACAAATGCGGATCATATACCCAAATAGCAGGTTTAACTTGAACTCATATGTTTCCTGAGAGTACATCTCTACCTCTAAATGAATGTTTAGTTTCTTTTCCTGAACTGTTAGTGTGTGTCGAATAGAAAACTTGTTATGATTAGAATAAACACATGACTAATGAGTTTAACTCGTCAATTTTTTTATGATATATATGCCTACAAGTTCAGTTAGTGTTGCCAGACACACATATGGAACCTAAGCAAAAGTTGTACTATCAATGTTTTTTATATGTATAGGAATTTACATTGTAGTTTAGGGGCCAAGGTTTAGTAACAACAACATGGTGTGTTCCAGCTATTTGAAGTTCGATTCTGTCATTCAGATTTTTGAATGCTTAGATAATATTGGTCACCTTGCTGTGCAGGCTGGATACAAGGAAATGGAATTTTCAGTGATTAGGAGATTACTTTTCTCAGATTTTGCACTAACAATTCAAAGATGTCGAATATATTATATAACTTAGCTCATATTAGGGAGTTTACTTGGTTTTTGGAATACATTGCCTTCCCAGCTTTTTACATTTTACATATGAATGGAATACATTGCTTGGATTCAAATTCTGGTTTTCATTTTGGAAAAGTTTGAGACTAATCTATTCCTCCCAGGAATTTGTAAAAGCTAAGGTGGGAAGCGGTATCAAGGAGGATGTACAACCTGGGAGGGGAGCACATAGCACCTTAAGAAAGAGGTGATGCTAGGCTAATATATTTTAGTATAATTCAGTGCTGATAAGAACTTGCATTTTCATGGGGTCATGGGCTCAATCATGCTAATACTAAGTTAGAAATTCAATCATACTTCATATGTGATTGATGTAGCTATCAGTTTATTCAATGACATTGATGGTGCTACGGCTATTTGGTGGATGTTACTCATGGCTAATTTTGGTCGATTATGTGCCCTGCTTGGAAGCCTTGATCATTTTGGCAGTGAACATTAAATAAACATTAAAATGTATTCTATTTTAAGTGCTAAATGTTTAATGTGCAGATGCAGTAGGTGCCAACAACTTTAATGTAAGCTCATCGAACTATGCAATGGGATTAGGTTATTTGCAGTTTTCCATAATCAATATGTCAAACCATGCAAATTATTCAGTATGATGAAGCATGCAAATTATTTCAGTATTTTCAAAATAACATAATCATTTTGAGTGGTTTTGACACTAGAGCAATTTGGTAAATAATCCTTAGGAAGTCCTCACTATCAGGTCACCACGAGGCACCAGGTGAGCACTTTGCAGTTTCTTTAGTACTCTGCACAACACTTGTTATCTCTCTTCTCGTGAAATTGTTGGTTATACCGATTAGAGTAGATACACTAACTTGAATATCGCATACTATAGAAGATGATGCATTGAAAGTAGCACTATCCTACTATAGGAGCTGTCATTATTGTGACTGTGCATGTGTACTCTTTATTCTGATTGGGTCATGCCGGGGTATTAGTATACCCTGTTTTGGTGTTAGTATTGGCTGCAACTAATGTGTGTAACATGTGTTACTCCTGTGCATGCCTTGCAAATGCAGATTACCTGAACAATACACGCCTATTCTTCCTACTATTCTGATTTGGAGAGGCTATGAGTAGGGGTAATAGAGTTATTAATACATACTAAAAAAGTGAAGTTAATAATATTTGCCGGTTGGCTTATAGTGCTAAGCCTGTTGTAGTCTACATAAGTTGTGCCTCTAGATTTCCATGTTGGTAACAGAAGGATCCAATAATTTCATGCCCTCATCCTCAGCAACAACATCTATTCATTGTGCAATGCTGGAGGCTGCCTGGAGCCTCCATCAATAGAGCCTGAGTCAGTGGCATCTTGGTTTGTGATGACTACTTCATATCTGATTTTACTATGAGTTGTATCTTTCCATGCTTAGGTACAACATAGCATATCTTTAGTGTAATAGTTGTAAGGACACCAATTTAGTCATGATGTTTAATTTAGAAACCTTTTATAATTTCTGAAACATGGCATTGTAAGTTCATATCTCTTATTAGTTTACTTTAAAACCATAATAACAAGATCACGGTGATAGCAAGATTTTGAGTTCATTTTGTAAGCAAAAGTTTTTAATGATGAAAAATGTAAGCATGGACCAACACAATCATTCACGACAGAGAGCTTATGCAAGTTTTGAGCTAGCTTGTTCATCATGAGTTCATGATCCTATGTTAAATTAATTTTGTGAGATAAACATTCGGTGTACTGGGTGTTTAGAAGTATTTATTAATATTATTAGTTTCTTGTCCTCTGTCATAATACACTGGAAATTGTGTCATGTTGTCATGAATGTTCATTTATTTTTCTTAGTATCAATCTACTTCTATGTATCACATTATTGTGCATCCTTGTTTAATCATCTCATTTTCATGGTCATTGCAAATGTAATTGGCCTGGTTATTGTACTGCTACTAAACTTTATTCAGGGTTGGGTGCCTGGATGGACCCAGACACCCAGTTGGTGCAGCCATTGTAAGTCGAGAAGTTGAGTTTTCTCATTTCTTGTGGTTTCAACAAAGTTAGCCTCATTTGTTCTATGATAATACTGTGCTCACTGCCTGTTTGATTTTGTGCCATTTTATTTTCAGCGATTTGTGCAAAAAGGCCTAAAATACTAATATGACGGTGGTCAAATTGATTCAGCGACCTGCAGTTGTCTACACTACCCTTTAGCCTTTCAATGGCTTCACGACTCGAATGTGATCGCTGTGGTGAGATATGTGTGTCACCATGACTGTGGTGGGCTGCCGCATCAATCCTTTAGGGCTGTACCACAAAAACTTGAGAATTTTGATCAATGACTGTATATTCAGAATTGTTATGTAGGAATGCGCTCATAAATCATTGTTGCAATACTGTCCGAAAAAATTATCAAAGTTGGTTTTGGACTTGTCTTTTGTTTACAATTCAATTTTTGGAGCAACTCATCTAATATGAGTATGTCTTTATGTAGTGTAGGTAACCATGTTCTTGGATTTAATATGAGCATTAAGGAAAAAGATTAGTTACGACGTAAAGCAAAAAATGAATTCAGTACTGCTTCAAAACGAATTCCATATAAAAATATTTTTATTGCAATTTATCGAATCTTACCTTACATGTGTTGTGTTGTATGTAGTGCCTGTTGCTTTGCTTCCCCATGTGTTGTGTTGTATGTAATGCTTTGTTGCTTTGCTTCCCGTCATTTAATTGAATACTTTAGTATTTCACATTCATGATGTTGTGCAGATTTAAAGGAACGTCATTGTGCAATATATGTTTGTTGCCCGTCGCAACGCACAGACAAGATCCTAGTAGTTTAATTATGTTAGTTGTTCATTTGTGCTCAGAGTTTTCTGTCTTATGTAATATCGCAATTGTATTCCTAAACTTGCTTCTTCTCTCTTAAATGACAAGGCGGAGCTCCTGCAAATCTTTCAAAAAAAAGTTGCCTTCTAAGGATTTTTTAAATATTTTTTATTTGATTTTGTAAAAATATACCAATGTTTTGGAATTTATCAAATCTATACGACAACCGCCGTAGCCCATAACGTTTATGACCAACCGTCGTGGCCCATGGAAGTTGCAGCAGTCAACAACCCTAGGCCGCGGTGGTATGCCTATGCCAACGGTCGGGTGGATATGTGGGCCTACCGCCATGGGCCACAACGGTTGGCTTTGCTACCGCCATGGGCGACGACGGTTGGCTTTTCTACCGCCATGGGCCACGACGGTAGGAGCCAACCGCTGTGGGGGAGGGTGGCTGCCCGGCTATATAAAGGGCGGACGATGGCTCCCCTCTGCCCACCCCTGCCCCACCGTCCAACCCTCCCACCCCTTAAGGTTAGTTTTGCTTTTTAGTTTAATTAATTTAGAATTAGTTTAATTAGTTTAGATTTCGCATATTCTAGGGGAGGCGAGGAGGAGGCTGCCCTAGATGGGGTATCAAGAGCACGAGCAGACGTACAAGAGGATGCACATGATCACCACGAGGTTCCTTGCCGCGATCAACTACGGCGGTAACGTGGCTCTACCTATTTTCCATGTTACCCGTAGTCGTCCTCCAGCTCTGCCGCGACTGGTCGTTCGTACCAGGCACCGTCGTCCTCATCACGCCCACCCTTCTCGGACTCTTTCTTGGCTCCACCGTTTGTCGCACCCTCTGGTGCATCCCTAGAGGATGCATCCTCTGGTGGGATCTTCTGTGTTGCCTCAACCTACACATACTGCACCCGCAGGAGTATCAGCACCACCAGGAGCAGTCATACTAGCAAGAGATGTTCCTTCCTCGTCCACTAGCGTTGCTCTGCAGTCAGGTAATGACCACACTAGTTTCTCCAAGCACGTACACTTTTAATACCACATTTATAAAAACGATAACAACTTTAATAATATTATTTGTTCTGACTTATGATGGCAGCACTCCTGACTCGACTTTAGATGGAGAGGGGCAGCTGATGCCAGCGTACGATGACCTCAACTTCGACTCCTTAGAGTACTTGCGTAGTGTGCCTTGCACCGGGATGCAGGTGGAGCTTGGAGGATTGCAACTACGAGGCGCACCGGCCACAGGGACACAGGAGGGTGGAGGGACGCAACTGTCTTCAGGAGGGTGGCTAGAGGTTGCAACTAGAGGTGCAGGGTCATCCCACCCGGTTGCAGGGTCGACCCACACAGTTGCAGGGTCGACGGCAACGGCGACAATGACGACAACGCCTGCCGACGATGCTATGCGTCGACAGATCCACCCACATGACCAGTTGACGTACCCTCGCGACCAGACGTGGGTTGTAGCTCGAGCAGCTAGGCAACAACAAAAGAAGAGGCGTTGCTAGGTTATGTTGGATATTGTTTAGACAACAACACTCTTATCTGTGATGACGACGACTATATATATGAACTATTAGTCTATTGGCAACATATCAGGTGATAACCAACCTCTCCGTGCAAACTATGAAAACTTCAATCTGAGCCACACAATGTTGATCCAACGGAGCGTTCCGAGGAGGTGGGAGGAGTAATTTGCAAAAGCACCTTTGCAAATTACCTCTTCCACCTCCTATGCATTTTGCAAGTCACCCCTTCCACCTCCCATGAGCTCTCCCTTAGATCAAGATCGTGTGACTTAGATTGAAGTTTCCATAGTTTGCACAGAGTGGTTGGTTTCCGCTAGATATGTTCCCTAGTCTATTATGTCACTTTGCTTTTTGCTTTTTTTAGCAGTAACTATTTCTTAGTATCGTGCAAGTATTTATCCTAACAAACCACGAATGAAAATAAAAAAACATAGAGTGAAAAAAATCAAATGAGCCAACCGTCGTGGGTGGTCAGTTCCAACCGCCATGCGCCACGGTGGTTGGAGGTAACCGCCGTACACTACGGCGGTGGGGACTAACCGCCATGAGTCCCCCAGGAGTCGTCGTGGAGACATCCTAACTGCCATTGCCCACGGCGTTTTCAATGCATCCGCCATGGCCGACAGCGGTTAGTTTTCAACTGCCGTGGGCCACGACGGTTGTTGTATTGGTTTGGTAAACTCCAAAACAGTCTACAAAATCAAATAAAAAATATAAAAAAATCACTTCTAAGTTACAATTATACTGACTCTCAAAAAAAAGTTCCAATTATACTATGAAAAAAATAAACGAGTGATATAATTGTGTGCCAATATCTCTTCAGTCTTGGACCAGCCTAAACATATTGGATGTTCGGGCTCATCGGTCATGAAAAATTTGCAATTACGTATCTACTGTTTGTACATAAGTTTATGATGGCAAATGGGTCCAACGCATTGAAATATGTATCGTGCTTTGAAGTGTGTGGTGAAGAGCTAAAGAGTATATTGAGATAAGGCTCGCCCTTAAATGTTGTATGCATATCAATTCAAAGATTTTTAACATTTATTATTTTTTTAGAAATAAAGGGGTATGGCTTCTAACAACATCTCCAGCAGTCTTTCTTCTCCCCACAGTCTACCATTATTTCAAAAAACATTATTAAAGGGCTACTCGAGATGCTATAAACAAATATGTATATAGCAGCATCCATGGGAGGATATCTCTACTCCTAAAAAGTAGGAAGTTAAGACATAAACTTGATGTGTATTTCACCGTGCGTCTGCCTCCCCCACCCGTGAGTCTACCTCTGCCGCCACCCGTCCTGTGTGCGTCACCCTCCCCCGAATCACGCATCGTCCATTCTCCTCCGCACCTCTGTCACCCTCGATGCCGCGTCGTCCGCTCCTCTTCCTCCCCCTCCCCCTCCCCCACCACGCTAGGCACCCTGCAGCCGCATCCTCCACGCCAGCGCCGCAACCGCCGCCACCTCCTCTGCACCGCGCCCCCGCCAGATCTAGCCACACCACCTCCTCCGCGCAGACCGCGCCGTCTAGATGAGGAGGCAGATTGTGCCGCGCCGAAGTCGATGGTGGCAAAATCGGTGGCCCCTCTCATCTTCCTCGACCTAGAACTGGGTCCGGCGCACTCCGTTGCGGGCGCCGGGCGCCGTCCGTGGTGGAAGATCACGCTACCGCTCACGTTCACAAGGGAGACGACGTCGGGACCCCTGGTCATATTGTGAGATCATCCATGCTTCTTGTAGGGACTCCATCGTAGCAGCGATGGTAGGATCTCTCTGGATCATTATCTCCACGAGAAGCATGTTCTCCTCCATCCCTACCGACTCGGTCTGGTGAGGTAACCTTCTCGTTGATTCATTGGTCTTTGGTTTTAGTGCATCACTGATGATGCTGATCGCAAGATGAGCAGGTGTGTATCGACAGTTGCATTTGATTAACTAGCTCCTTACGTACACCACCTGTGATGCATGCTAGGTGCTTGATTTAATTACCACTTTACATATATTGTCTAAAATACTTGTTTTTGTATGTTTTCGCTGATCTTTTATATTAACAACATGCTGAATTTGTAAGAATCATATCTCCATTGGTGTTGATATTATCTTGGTTATAAAATTGATTTAATAAATTGACTGAACACCAAGCTGTATAAATTTGTTACTTATACCAATGGAGTGGTTTGCCAAATCTTTTTCTTTATTATTTATATTTAACATTTGCTATTAGTTCTGAGTTCCATTTTTACCCTCTTGTGTACTAAATGTTAAATGTGGAAATTCCTACTATTACCAACAAAGATAGCCTCATTCACAAGGTGCGCATGGAAATTGCTCGCCATGTTCAGGACCAACAAGGAAGCAAACCTCTTTTCCTACAGGCAGCAAGCAATGAATCTTGCAATTTTGTTTTCTTGTTTTCTAATGAAGTCAGTCATGTGTCAAGCTGTATGATCAAAGAAGAGGTGAACACTCTCTTTTTTTCCAACATACATGTAGGTCACCACATTGGGTACCTTATTAAACAATCATCTTTGTTCTTTTAGACAAATCGATCTCGATCTCTTTGTTTTTTAAAAAAACAACACCATTGAGGTGATTTCCATATAATGTAATTGATATATTGTACTACTCTACAAGTACTTATTTGTAGGATCTCATTTTTATTCTAACATGTATTATTCTCGCCACTCGTTTGGATTGCGCACATTCAATCAAGAGAACTAAAATGGAGGTGCCTATCTAGATAGATCCTAATGAATGACAGAAATTTGTGAACAAGAACCATGATGTTCCAAGTTGCTAGGGTAACAGTTTAGTTCTGAATATGGATGGACAACCAAAAAGGTCTTCCAATATATGCTAACTTTTGTTGTGTTGCAAATCCGCAGCCAGAGTGTATCTTTCCCTTCCATCGCCCAGCGCAACAAATTACCCCTCCACTTGTGGATCCCGGTACTTTTCTCTCGTAACTATATATACTCGCTACTTATCTTTCTTTTTCGCCTTAGGTATTGCACCGACACTTATAATTTACAACTTACCCTCGCTCTAATGGCCAATGGTGCTTGCTAGAAAGGTGATTTTGCTCATAACCGATGAGCAATCGCTTATGTTTTTGACATATGATATTTGTTTTGCCTATATAGCAAATAATAATTAAATAATTTTCTCTCTTTTGTTAACATACACACCCTGGTTGGATTTAGTAGATTTTTGCAGGGTGTCTTGAAGTTACAATATATCTGACTACTTGTTTACAATGGGTTGTTGCATGGTTTGTCTTGGAAAAAAACCTCCAATTTCGTGGAAAATTTCTTCTATGTTTGAAAAGGAGAAATTTTACTGGAAATTTAAGTACTGGAGTCTTTTTTGTAGTAAAACAAATCTTGATGTCATCTCGTGTTATGTAGATCTGGCAGTCTTGCCACCGGATAAATGTGGTGGCAAGACAAAAAAATGGTTCCATGATGGAAAGAAGTTGAAAATGTGAGCATATGGATGGGTACCTTGATGAGTAGGTTACGTATAAAATAGTAGATGGGCATTTGGATGCGAAATCTTTGAGAAAATGAAGATGAGAATTTTTTAAAAAAAAGTCTTTTCCCGCACTCATCAGTTCTCTTTGTTCTTGTTAACTTTCCATTTTTGGAATTCCGATATTTTTATTTATCGCAGATCTGAATTTAACTCAACGAAATGGGATTCTATATCCGAAATGTTCCGCTTAGTGTTTGATGACAAAGAAGAAAATGCCAACTGAAATATCTACTTCAAACATTTGTTTCGGTCCGGACCATCCAAAGGTACATGTTGATGAAGCTTGATGTGAATTTACTTCTAAATTTTAGTAGGGGTGCTCGATAATTATACAAAGCTAGCTGATTGATGGGTTTGTGGATGATTATTGCAGTCGCATGAGCTTCACATACTCAAGGGGATGTGGAGTTTGTTGTCAAGTCAAGGGGCTCAACATTGAGGCCATTCGACGATCCTACATTGATATTGCCTGTCCAGAAGAAATGATTTTTTCATTTTATTTGGCCACCGAAGTGTGAGTTTATGGTAACAGGCCTCTCCTTTGTTTCATTTAACTGATCTGCAACCACATTACCACCAAGTACTTGAATCTATGTCATGTCTTCTTGTTGCATCGTGTGTGTTTGGTTGCACACTAATGCTAATGCTTTGTACAATTAAAGATGTGAAAAATCAAGATCAGATGCTCAAAGTAGCCCCTATCCTGCAACTGTGAATGTCTCTCTCCTGTAGTGATGTGCGCACCGTGAGAAGCGAAATCAAGATTAGATGTTAAAAGTTAATCGATTGCTTCCTTCTCTATTGAAAAGATGTTTCCATTTGCTCCCGACCGAATGATCTATTGCTCACGTATGTCAATTATTTCGGGTATTTCTCTCGGTTGGATAGGTTCAAATTATAGCACACAAGATTCATTCATGTTAATTGGATAAATCAATCAATAGCTTCCTTTCGAAGTTAAAGTAGTCTGCTTTTGATACTTATGCTGAAGTGTGCACTGCCACAAACCAGATTAAACAAATGGCTTGAGAATATGATGGAGATAGATGTTATCAGTTGCAAATGGCACAAGTATGTGTAGAATTATATTATGTACACAAATGAAAATGCTAAATTCTTTGTATTGTCAACCGATTGTCGTATGGAAAGTAATTATGAGCTGGGTTTATACTTTTTATTGCTCGTAGCAATGCACAGGCACATTTCCTAGTTGTGGTATTAGTTGTTGGCTTATCGTATGCTAGCTAGCTATAAATAGGAGCATGTGGAGGACGATGGAGAATATTATGAAAAAGCAACACACTCTCTTGCTCCTCTAACTTGACACCATACTAGCCTACAATGGGTACAAAAGAAATCCTTCGACTCCTTGTTTTTGCTTTAGTGCTTACTATGTTTACAAAACATCAAGTATTAGGTGACCAGGAATGCTATGGACAGAAAACATCGCTAAAGTATGCATGCATGGAAACTATAAAGCTTGGCGGCGCATACGAACCCCCAACTGGTTCTTGCCGCTGTGTTGTGAGGAAATCTGACCTGACTTGCATATGTCGCATCTTCAACATTCAAGATGAGTCAGAAATCAGCATAGCCAAGTTCCTAAGACTTGCAAGGGAATGCGGAAAGCAAGTGACAGGCATACCCAAATGTGGAAGTAACTTCTTTTATTATTATCATTTTGACTAAACATATAAGGTGTAGAACTATTATTATAACCTTATCTGGCAAGAAATAGAAACCTCCTTTGCTCCCCCGTTCCAAATTGTAGATCATTTTTGTTATTTTTATATTCATATTTTTTATTATGTATAGATAGTGTATGTTTATGTGCACAACAAAAGTTATGAACCTAGAAATGACAAAAACGACCTATAATTTGGGATGGTAATAGAATATGTTACAATCTTTGTTTCACAGGTTTTACTATGCCACCATCAAGGGCGTGTGGCTTTATGAAGCATGTAATTTGGGAAGGATCGTGGAAGAATAACGGAGAAATGCCATAAAACGGCCACACTACTTTATGTGCATCCCAAAAAAAGTATATTATTGTTTCTACAGAGAATCACAAGAACCTCATTTTTAAATTTTGCTACAATGATTGTAAGAGCTTTTTTCACTGTGCTTTTGTAGTACCTAGAAGTACCAGATGTTTTGATTTCCCCACAATCTGATTAATTAAGAAATTAGACCAATTAAAAAAAGAGTATTATGGCCACCACTGCTATCTCTATCTACTTATATATACACTCATGAAAAGTTTAGAAAGAAGACTAAAACGCCGTCAATCATTCTAATCCACTCCGGGGGTCAGCCTCCTCCCCCTCCCGACGCACGACACTCGGCTCCCTACGCGCGATCCGTACTAGATATAGATTCTTGTCAACTCCCCTCCGCAGGTCAGCCATCCGCGTGTCAACTCCCCTCGCGACATGCGTGTCAACCCTCCGCTCAGCCTCCCCCTTGCGATTTTTCCTACGCGGCGGATCACCCATCCGCGAGCCTGCTCCCCTCGCGATTGTTCCCCGACCCTTAAAGTCCGCCTCCACCTCGCAACCCCCACACCGTTCCTCACAGTCCGCCTCCAACCTCCCATTGCGACCCCACGCCTCCACCCTAAACCGTTGCCATCATCATCGTCGATCTAGGCAACTGAATCGATCCAACGCGCCACTGTCGTCGACGTTTACCCTGGGCGCCATTGTACATTGAGTCCGATGGAGGGTGCGACGCCGCCGTTGTGACCCCACGCCTCCAACCCTAACCCTTAACCATCGTTGTCAATCCCCACACATTCGCATCCTTGACCCGCAAAATGCAGGCATCAATTGCCCTCGCGGTTGCATCTGCAATCACCGGAGCCGACGCCACCGTCCCCTTCGTCTAGTGTGGTGAGTCGCCGCCGGCACCATTCTGTACTGCACCAAAGGATCTCCAAGAGGCCACGCCACCGAATCTCGTCGTCATTCTACATCGGGAGGTGAGGAACCCATAGTGAGCACCAGCAAGCACTCCGCCTCTCTCTGTCTTGCATTTGTGCCAAGTCGCACCGCTACTGCCCTCCACGATGACCTAGGTGAGATCCCCATCTTGATGTTTCTGTCTTTTTTAAAAAAACGTGCATAGCATGTGTTCGCACCCAAAAGTGGCACAGTTCGAGATATGTGAAGTTAAAGGCTAGAAGTGCTAATTTAGTGCTAATCCTTAATATCTTGCTAGTTTGGCTTGGATATACATTTTATAGGACATGAGGGTCATCTTGGATATTCTGGATGTGATTTCATTGAAAGGGACGAAGACTCTTGGAGCAGCGTCAAATCAAATCAAGTCATGGGTTCAAGTTATCAAGATGAACTATTTGCCAAGATGATCAATATGGACATTTAGATCATATAATCACATTCAAAGGCTGCTGATCTGGCTACTAGGACAAGATCAACTGATTTGATTCAGTTACTGGTCATAGCCGATTCAACAGTCTTGACCGGTCTGACCTTTGACCCACACCGGTCAGACCAAAGTGCTCCAAATACCAATTGCACTTCACCATTGCGTAGATCTCGTCGAGACGATTGAAATGCATATGTGGAACGTCCAGTTCGGAGTCCGGATGAGGGAGTTATGGTCCTGGCAAGAACCAGCCCTGCTCCTGACCGGTCTGACCGGTGGGGCCCGATGGTTTGACCGGTGCTCGCAGTCAAATCCGAGTTAGGAGTTGTATTTCGATACCGTATTTGTATAGACTTTGACTCCTACTGGGGCAAGACCTCTCCACCCTATATTTATGAAGGGACACGATTGATTAAGGGGAACACAATCGAATCTATCATTACCTTGTACTTTTTATCCTCTCAACACCTTTTCCAACCTCCATGCTTCTCATCTCTTGATCTCCACGACCTGACGGGGTCCCTCCCGGGTGAGAGCTTCGACGGCCTTTGCTAGTTTGCTCGTAAACTAGTCGTTCTTCGCCACGTAAGTGCGTTGGTTATCTCTTTGCTGGTTTGTTCGTAAACCTAGCCATCATCCATCATGTAAGAGTGGTTGTTATCCTCCTGAATGATCAATTTAGGCAAACCCTAGGTCACCGGTCTGACCGGTGCGCCTGACCGGTCTAACTGGTGCCGGTAGCGACTTTGCTCTTCGTCCGTTCGCGCGCTTTAGCTTGTTGACCCTGAAAGGTGTCAACAAATTGGCGACTCCACTGGGGAGGAAAGATCAGGTTGCTCAAACTGTTCTATCGATCCTTAGCCTTTACCTAATTTGGTATATTATTTTGATTCGCCATTGTAGTTGAATCTGGTCTTTTGGGACCGATTGCATCTACACTTGTGACATTGCATCAGGCTGCTCAAGTCGTTTGCGTTGTGCTTTGTCTTGCTTGCTACTACATATTAAAGACTAGAAGAGAAGCGAGACTTTGGTCATTGATTGCTTGGATTTTCGAGGATATCTGGATTTATCTATATTACAAGATCTAAAGCATCAAGACTTATTATGGTGGGCTATTCATATACTTCACATCAATTCAATTACAATGAGCCCAAGGTACAATTTGCAAATACATTACCTATGTCTAATATTAATAGTTATTTTGCAAGTACCGTGAATCCTTATGTTGATGTTTCTAGATTTGATACTAGTAGGCATATTATATCAGCTAGTGTTTGTTCTGATAGTTTTAATTATGCAAATTATAATTCTGAATTTAATATGCAAAAGCCATTGTCAAATAATATGCATGCTTTGAATTTTAATGATACTAGCAACATACAACATTACACTCACACACCGGCTGTACAACAAGTTCAAACGTCGGTTAACATGTTTCAAGGCCAATTTAACATGGTGAGTTTGGCCAATTCTTATGGAACACCACATGCTAGTAATTCTACTAATTTTCAGCAAGCTGTTTCATCTATTTATTCATCGGTAGGATATGTGATTATATCACAAAACATGCCGGTGAATGAGAAAATTGGCTATGCTAATTCTAGCCGTCAGGCCAGTTATTCTCAAACATCATGTGCAACTGATCTCTATAATATTCAGCAAGGTAGAGATGAATCAGTTTTTAATTATTTAGAACGATTCAAAGAAATAAAGAATCAATGCTTTAATTTACCTTTTTCTGATTCAGATCTAGCTTATCTTGCTTTTAGAGGTTTAAAATCATCCCTTAGATATTGGTTGAGAGATGCAAAATTTAATTCACTTGATGAAGTGCTTGTGAAAGCTATGGTATATGAATTAAGGATAAAAGAACAAAACGAGAAAATTGGACATGCTAATTCTAGCTATCAGGCCAGTTGTTCTCAATCATCATATGCTACACAGCGTGACACTGGAGTGGAGGCTGCACCTACTTTCTCATCATCGCTTGCAAATGCTAACAATCATGATTTGGCTGCGAATGTTCATCATAACTATGGCCAGATTAATGAAAATTCAGCAAACATGTATTTAGATGAAGAAGTCAGAAAAGAGGACCTCCCTGAGGAGATGCGCCAAGAATTAGATCAGATTCTTGCACAATTTCAACGCGACTCTCTTTATCAAGTAGCAATCTCCAAGAAAAATAAAAACGATTCAGATTTGAGGAATAGTTCGGTTATTATGGCAACTGAACCAAAGAGTGTACATTCTGAATCTGTTACAACTAAAGAGTCAAGCTTAGTTGTAGAAGAGCATATTAATCAAAAGGAGATACCTATGTTTGATTTTTCTAAAGCCGGAGTTGTCGTACATTTTACTAGTGATTGTCATGCTACTAACCGACAAGTTCAGGCTGAGAAAAGTTTAGAAAATCAAACTGTTGAAAACCAAGACAAAAGAGGCGAGAAGGGATCATTGACATGTCGACACAAGGTGATTTCCAACAACCCTGGAGGCACCGGTCTAACCGGCTCTCTGCACCGGTCTGACCGGTCCAGGCAGAGGATGACTGTGGGCTGCCGTCAAGAGGAGAAATGCGACATCATCCACATCAAGGTTCCTCGCCTCTCCAATGTATTTGATAAGGTATGTTTTACAAGTAATTCCCAATCAGATCATATATTTTTAGTTAATTCATTTATTAGTGATTCTATCATAAATAATTCTAAAAGATCGATTGAGGATGATTTACTTGTTAGTGGTAGCATACCTTTAGATTCTACCAGCCAATGCATTGTTAAAATTAAAAAGGCTGATCATAAAAATAGTTTGACATTTATATTTTCTACATCATCATTGTCAAAGTTTCTCTCTACATGGTGTGCTTATGGTTATTCTGGACTTAAAAGTAAGAAAAAACCGAGAGCCATTGTGAAGTCCGATGCTAATACAGTGATAAACTTTAAAGCATCAGGCATGAGAAGTGCAAAGAAAGGTATAGCCGAATGGGTTGGTGAGAAATTTGAACCGTTCGTTTGCTTAGCCTTAAAGCCTTCTCCACAAAAGCATCGGTTGGACAAAATAAAGTACACCTTTGATTTAACTTTGTGTGATAATTTATTTGATATCTTGCTAGAGAATAATTTTATTAAACTCTTTGATCACAAAGTTAGTCCATCACCTCTCGAGTTAGAAGATAAAAAATATTGTAAGTGGCATAATTCTTTTAATCATAATACTAGTGATTGCAATATTTTTCGTCAATTTATACAATCGGCCATTGACACTGGACGATTAAGGTTTGCTCAAACACGAGAGGATGATGAGTTGGCTACAATTGGTTTTGATGGCAAAGGATCATTAAATCGGTTAGCATCAACTGGTTTATCCAAAGATCCGGATTTAATTGCCAAGGAGGAAGATTCAAAGCTCCCGAGTGTTGAGAAGGACATCGTCCATAACTTGCAAGATCAAGTGATTTTCAGGGATGATGAGCCTATCAAAATCCCGGAATTTACTGGGGGGGGGCAAAAGGATTTTTCTTCATTGAGTCAGGAACCTGTTACCCTTCCTGTTCTGGAGTCACAGGTCAGACCGGTGCAATCCAAAGGTCAGACCGATGACCCACAGGTTAGACCGATGCTGCCCAAAGGTCTGACCGGTGCAAGTGTGAAAAAATCAGGGATGTCCAAATCTGAGCATCCTGTAGCTAATGGAGGTAAAGACCGTGTCAAGCACAATGGTAAGAAGCCGAAGCTCACTTTTGACGAACTTCTGGCTAAGTATCAAAAAGACAATGATGCCAAACGCGCTAATCGGTCAAATAAAGTTAAATCATCAAGATTGTCTCCTAAGCATAATTCCGGGAATTGGAATCAGCAAGGAAAGAGTTTTCATGCAGTAGCAACATATTCTCCTTTTGAGTCATCAATGCTGGTTTCATATGCTCTAGTGACCATCCTTATTCATCATGGGGGTGGAGTGATTCATGGACACATACTCCTTCATATTTCAGACCATATCATGTTGAGTATGCAGCTCCAAGGCGACCATCACGTGCAAGGCAGTCATATGTTGAAAGTGATCGTTTTGAGTATAAAGATCGGTCTAGTGCTGAAAACAAGAAAAGGGTTGTCAAGCAAGTTTATCGAGTGAAAAAGAGATGGTTGCAAAGATAAAAGTTCAATCTGAATTCAGTTAACAAAAAGATGATTACTGTGTTCAACACTTCGGCTATTGGTGGCAAAGGGAAGGAAAAATCATCTGTTCATCCTCCGAGTGCCAAATCTGAACAAAAGGAGTTGAAAAGGTCAAAAAACAAAAGAGGAGCGTTGCTGTCCAAAAATGAAGCAAAGTCAAGCCATCCGCTTGATTTATCAAATAGGCAGAAGGAGTTCCAAAAGCTTAGTGCTCAAGAGCTGAGAAAGAAAGGCATAGCATGGATTCCTAAAGGAAGCATTCAGACTGAAGGCATGGGTGATGATCAAACAAAAGGTGCAATCCAGTTGAAGGAGTAGAAAAAATATGAGAGACGGTCTTCAAAATTGATGTTTGCACCAAATCATCAAAATTATTGGTCATTACCTAGTTCATTTGCTTTACAAATGCCACATATGCCTATATTCTGGAATTCATCCTTAGATATGCTTGATTATCCCTCATACTCTTATTTTGGTCCTTGGGTACCACATGGATCATCTTTATATCATAGAGGGTTATCACCAAAATACTATGCATATTGATTAATCTGCAAGAGCTGAAATATTTAGTTCTTAGGGATGGTTTTAATTTCTGAATTTATACATCTCTACTCTTTTATTTCGGTTGTGCATATTCTTATGGATGGATTCTTTGTGGATGATATTGAATTATCATCCTTGACAACATACATGGCCGATGAATCTCTTAGACCATCGTCCTAAAGTGATAGCTTCCCGATAAAAGGTTGCTTATAACCTTTTTGGTGCTTTAAGTGCTCGGGGGGCAAGACTTAAGCTAAAAGAGTAATTTACCACTATGGAGTTTCTATTTACTAAATCGGCTTGCAAGATTTCTCAAAATATTGGTATTGTCCTTATTTCACCAAATGATGATGTTTTGAGATTTTTTTAGTCAGTTGGTGTATTTAGTCTCAATTAACAAGCCGAATATGAATTTTTTCTATTCAGGCTAGATTTGAGGATCCATGGTTGTGAAATCATGCAAAAGCATTTGGTGACTTATAGATACATGTGCAGACAGTTTTTACATTAAAGGGAGTCACTAGATATTTTTTGATATGTGTTTGGAATGCCATCTCAATTTTATAACATTTGATATGTCTAGACATATAAAATCAGGATTAGCATTCTAAGGCAATGAGCATCAGTACATGATGTTCAGTAATTTGGAGTGCACATCCTAGACAGACCGGTCTGACCGTCTATCGTGACCGGTCTGACCGGAGTGGTTGCTGCTTTGGCAATTAAGATTTTTTAGAACTTCTTGAAGCAAAAATCAGCCATTAGTTGTTGGCCACTAGTATAATCTGATGATGCATTAAAAGACCTTCTAGGAAAAAGAATGCAAGAGTAATCCAGCTGTCCATCGACTCCAAGGTAATTGTGTCATATTGTTTCTTGGGGTTGATTACTCATCCTACTCTATTTATGGTCAAAATAACTTGTGAATGCATTACTGAATTGTTCTATACTTCATCATTGTCAATTTAGTGACTATTGCAAAGACCAATTGTCACTATTGCGATTTTGTAACATACCAGAATTTTGATTGATTTTACCATGTGTGAATTTTCGCAAAAATTTAAAACTTTTTGTTTGAACATGCGTGCTACCAAATTTCGAACCATTTTGCTAGCGTCTCATCTCAAAATCCATATAAAATAAAACCATATAAAAGATATTTTCAAATTATAGTATAATTGTGAGTTGGAGTTCTCGGATTTATTTTGGAGTTCAATTGTGTGGAGTTTGAATTTGAAAGTAATTCAAATTCAAACTATAATTGAAACTATATTCAAAACTAATTTGAAAAGAACTAACATCTAATGTGGGCCGCAGCCCTGCGATCGAAGTCTACACGAGGCCCCTCAACTCTTTGATCTTTATCGAGGGACACCTTGATCTCCTATATCCGGCCCGCTCTACACCGCAGCATAGCTAACCGATCGGCCCAGACTCGCGACCCAGCAAGCCCATCTCGCACCTTCTCCTTTCCTTTCTATGACCAGTGGACCCCGCGTGTCATTCTCTCCCTCTCTTCTTTCTCCCACACGGTTTTCTCCTCTGCGCCGTGACCCGCTGCTCCCCCGCCGCGCCGGCGCGTCCGATGGGACGGGCTTGCCATGCTAGCACGGACGCCGGGGCCCGAGCGCACTCCCGTGCCCTCCGCCCGAGGGGGAAATTCCCTTCTTGCCCCTGCGCCACACCACGAACCCTAGCTGGGAGTCGCTGGATGGTCGCTACGCACCCCGGGGCACGAACACCGAGAATCACCACCGCCCATCGCCCATCGCCCGTCGCCCTCTGGCCTTCCTGTGAGCCCCAGCCGCGGGCTATAAGTCCCCTAGGGCGCCGCCCCCCTCCTTCATCCCGGGAGCCGCCGCCGCTAGGCCCTCTTGCCCCTGTGCACTGTTCCTCTATTCCTTGCTCTGTGCCGCGCTTCTGCTGCTCGCCTGCACTGCGCCCTCACCGACCAGGAGCCGCACCACGACGTCGTGTCGACCACGCCCTGCCCCCTTGGACGCCGGGCGCCGCAAGCGCCATAGCCACCCCTGCCGTCCGTGAACGTCGCCGTCAAGGAGCACCGAGCCCGCACCACGCTGTCACCACGTCTTTCGCTTCGCCTCGCCATGGGACACGTAGTTCCTGTGTGCGCAACGCGTCGAGCTGAAGACTGCGACATCGTCGACACTAGGTGTCGCGATGACGCCTCGGAGCCCTGCGCCGCTACCGAACCACAGGCCACCGTCGCCACGCTTCCTCTACACCGTGTGCTCGGCCTTCGTGCCGCTGTTCCGCAGGTGCTGCGTCGACGCCCTGCCTTGCCTTGAACACCGCCATGCCCCAAGGTGAGCACACAGCCAAGCTGTTTTCCCTTGCCCACCAACTGCTCGATGAAATGCCTGAACCGCGAGGTGTTGTTGTCGCCGCCGTCTATCTCTGTCTCTGAAGCCAGCCTTCGTGCTGTGTACATCTCCTGCACGTATCGGCCTTGTGGCACTGCCGGTCATCATCCTACAGCCATGTACCTATAACTGGGAGAACGCACACAAGGTGCTCGACAGAATGTGCCAATCAAGCCGCTGACCACCTAGCCGTTCTCCCTCTCGCCCTCGACATGTTCGTCGAAATGCTCGACGGACACCTTCAAGACAGGAGAACAGCCCCACCTCGCTGCGTTCTCGCCATCGGGAATGCCCACACCAAGACCACGATGCCACCTTGAAGCTGTTGCCGCACTTCGGAGGACGTCCACACTGTCATCGCCGCCACGCCGTTGCCGTTCCGCGCTGCCGCTGCGCGCGCCGAGGACACGACACGTCGTGGACGCCTTCGACGCGCCACCACGCTGCTTCACTTCGCCACAGGACACGAAACCGGACGCTAGCCTCGTCGCCGAGCTGAAGCCGACACCGACCACGAGCTAAACTGTGAGCTTCGGCCTGCACTGCACGGCACCAAGCCTTCGCGGCCATGATCTCTCCCTGCCTCACCGTAGACCATCCCCGAGCCCACGGTGAGCCACACAACCGGCCTCTTCCCTGCCCTCTAAGTGTTCGATAAAATGCATGAACGTATCCTGTGACCAGAACCATCTCCTGTGATCGTGCCTCTGTCGCCAGCCATCGTGTTGTGCCTACCGTGTGTCTCCTATGTCACCTCGGCAACCATAGTTGCCTTGTTGAAGCGGCATCTTTGTCATTCCCACCACGTGTTTGACGTTGTGCACCAAAGAATGCAGCCACACGTTTCTCCCCTTTTGCCCCACCTCTGTCTGGCCGTCGTGCTGTGGTCTTCTGCAAATGCCACCGCTGGCCCTGCTTGTCGCAGCCGTGGCTTTTGGCCAACCTCGCATCGCCCCACCGCCTTTGCCTCGCCACCATGTCGGGCGCCGGCCGTAGATGTCCAAAGCTTGGACCTTTGTTGTGCTTGGTTGTCGGCTGTGAACCATCGACCTTCTCCTGTCTCGAATCTATCGCCGACACCCTAATCCGCTGCCTGGCCGTGCTTCGCCGCCGTGGAGCACCGCCGGCAGGTTGTCGAGCATCTGGAGTGCGTCGACGCGTGACCAAAGAACCCAGTCGAACCACATGGAAGAATCTAGGGTGGACTACTGGACTTGGCTTACTGGGCCCTATCGGGCCAGGTCCAATGGACCGCTTCCGACCCACTGACTTTTGACGTCATGCAGATGTCATCCTATTTTATAAAATCCTTTTCTATTTTAACAAAGGTCTTAATAAATGTTTTATAGATCCTTTTCCTCTTCAAAAATCATAACTAATTATCCGAAGCTTTGAAAATTATGAAACCACTTGCGTGGGTTTCATAATTCCGAGATGCTCGCCGCTATCCTGTCTCTCTGCTCTTGGCCTTGAACTGAGCCTTTTTGCCCCGCGTTCTTGGTGTAGAACTCGTGGCCGTTGCCCGCCACTATGCTAATGTGGGTCTGGGACGCCAGAGCCCCGCAACGAGCCATTGGCGTGCCACGGACAGGAATCCTATCCCATATTCGCATCGTTTACCTTTCCTACACCAATGCCTTCCCCTTTGTGTTGCAATCCACATACCCGCTCTCACCCTACTTTGCTTTGTGCTGTGAAGCGTGTTCCGCACCATGTGCTCGTAACTAAGATGTCACGCGTGATGGACGGCCGTGCCGTGAGCAGAGGCCTCTGCGTCACACACGGCAACCCCGCGTTGCAACCTAGTTACTTAACATTGGTCATTGCCGCATCGCTAGTACATGCCCCTTGGCGCATTTGCGCACGCCTTGCTGCATCATCCCCTTTTATCGCTGCTGGTCGATCCTCTCGTCCTCTCTACGCTATCGCTAGACATCTTGGCATGGAAATGCCTTTCCTAGTTTATCTACGTTCTGCTTTGCCACAATCATCTGTTGAGCTTATACCTTGTTAAGTACAACTACCCGAAGATCTTAACCTTGAGACCTTTAACCCGACCATGAGCTAACCCTGGTTCCTATCTTGTTTTCTAGTATATAAAACTAGTTGCTTAAACTACTTTTGTTTAAAAACCAATTGCTTTATTTTCATTATCTAAACCAGTGCTACTTGTATTTACTCTGGAGTTTATTTGGATCTTCGAAATTGGTTCTTATCGGTGTTTTCGCATTAGATGAATGCTCATTATTTATTTTCGCGTCGCATCTTGTGTAGGCTTGTGTTCATGTTTGAAGACCCGAGCTGCGACGACTGAGAAGACCTTCTACCTCAACATTGATCGAGAGGACGCTCAACCTCTACTACTCTACGACGACTACTGCGCAGGTGTTATGCCACTCCCAACCATGTAGAACCGATGCATGCTATTAGTTACTAGTGCTATATTTATGTTACTTGATTTGATGGATTGCATAGCCATTTGATTAGCCTTGCCTTGTTATTTGGTATATCCTGATTTCTTTCTTTACCTACCTCGGGACTAGCTACAGACCCCTAGCTAGTCCCATATACACACTATCCATACTTTTGTTGCTTGATTATGGATGGTTCTCTGGGTTTGGACTGAGATGTGGGAGATCTCGGTGTGTTCTTCCTTGACGTGTTACTGGCGGGAGCGAGCCGTTTGGTTACTTGTGAACGCCTACCTCGGGGAGATGCGATCTGGCCTCTCGCCCGAGCGGCGTGTCGGACGGGATGGAGATGGTGAGTGCTCACTCTCGGCCCTTAAGGACCGATCGTCAGTTGACCTTGCTTCATTGGACTTTTACCGTACAAACCGCCCGCCTTGTATTGGGCAGGGTTGCGGGGTGAGACTCGTAGTGGATAGCACCCTGCCGGTAGGCGGATCGGTGTGATCGTGATGGGAGACGGCGTTCCTCTTTAGAAGACTTTGCCCCAGCGAGGTTGGGGAAGGGTTCCACAGCTTCGAGGGACCTCTCGCTGGCAGTACGAGCTCTACAGCAGAGGCTGCGCCAGACTCGGAGACGCAGGAGGGTACTATCCACTTACTTGGACTCCAGCCGTATGGTAGGGTTTCGGGTGGTTCGCTACCATCCGGGCTCTATTCGGGCGGGTACAGTTGTACAACCCCTGTAGAGTGTTAAACCTATAGCTATAGTTCGTGTCCACTGGTTATGGATAGTCCTATGATCTCTCACCTGGCTAGACTCTTTTCTTGTGCTTCTCCTCTCCCCCGAATGTGTGAGCCCGTCCTGAGGCTGTTGAGATGTGGGGATAGGAGCAGGTGGGCCCCACATTGCAGATGAGAGTTGGGAGCTGGATCGTGGTTGTGATTCAGTGCTTTGGTGTGGACTTCCTTGTTGAGGGGTGCGGACCCCGGAGGTGTGGTCCTCACTGCTTATTCTGCATACCTTGATTGTTGCTATCGCGCTGCTGCATGCATACCTTTCTACAGCCAAATATAGGTCTTATCCATGCATATTAGATTCAACCACTGCTTTTGCTCTTTGTTGGGAAGCTGACATGACCTACCCGCTTCTCGGGTAGATGTTGGCATTTCAGACTCGGTGACCATCTATGACTACAACTTCTATGACGAAGGTGTGAAGACTAGAGCTGGTCCTATGCTCGAGTTTGCCCATGGAGCTGGAGGCGCTTTGCTTCGATAGATCCGCTGCGTAGATGTTTTACCTTTCTTGATTCAGTCCGGTTGGACTTGTACCCGGCTTGTGTCGAAGAGTTGTACTCTGATGTTGTAATGATATTATGTAATTCATCTTTTACTCCCGTGTTGTATGGATTTGTACCACTTGAGACAGGGATTACACGTGATAGCCGCTTCTTGGGACTATCACAGAGGTGCAGAGAGTCGAGTTTCCGTTTGCGGAAATTTGGTTCGTTTCAGGTGGTATCAGAGACGTACTTGACCGTAGGACGAGCCCTAGCAATGGTCAATAGTTTAGGATAGCCTAAACATCCTTGATTGAGTATATACTCCTTGACTTTTATATAAACCCCTTGAAACCTACTATTACATCCTTGAATTCTCACTAACTGACTCACTAACTACCTCATCGCTCGGTTGGTTACCAAAGGAGAACAACATGTGTCACATGCTTCAAGACCCTGCAACTCTACAGGACGACGTCTGAGACAAGGGAAAGATAACTACATCAGTGACACCCATGAAGATGGAGTACAGGGACGAGATGAAGCTAAATCTATTGGACTCACTTGGAATATCCCCTGTGATTTTGCAGTGTAATTTTTCGCCAACACGATTGTCTCTACTTTGGAACTCAGTATATCAATGGGGAATTCATACTAACGACAAGATGTACCCTTCCACCTCTTGTTCAGAACGAAGCTTGGATGACACGGGAAGCCCACTCCGAGGATAATGAGGAGTTAAGATGTTGAATCCAAGTGTGCCAACATAAGGAAACTTGCAACCTACTATATGGAACTGGCACACATAAGTTTGGATGTAGGAGTTATAGACTCCTGAGATGCCCGTAGCTCAGCAGTTGGACGAAGACCCAAAGACTCAAAGCTATACAGATAGCCGAGTTATAGAGGATTGAGATAATTTAACAAGTTGTAGCCACATGAGGCAACCAATGGATTGAACGATCAAGTTAACACCAGCTTACAAGCAAGCGTCACATACTGGGAATAACAGCTTGATAATATACCTTATGGAATCTTCCCCCGATAAGAAGTGTGAAACATGAATGCTTGCGATGGAACCCCTTTTTGCCTACAAGAGTCTGGGTTTGGACTAAAAGAGAACAGATGAGAGACATGGGGCAATGGATTGCATTGGACATAAAGCACCCCCTTCTGCCAGGATAACTCCATGAGAGCCAGCATGAAGAAGAGTTTCACCATCTCACTTCAGGAAGATCAGTACCGAAACACCAGATGGCATGTGTTCTTTCAAGTGTTGTATCACTAACATTAGAAAACCTCCTCAAGTGCCCACGATATACTAGTGTGCTTACGCTGGTGTAACCACGAAGGTCTTAGGAGTCAGCCTCGAGGTGCACATTTGTTTTGGTGTATTGCTTGAGTGATTGGATCTTTTTGGTCTTATGGTTGTTGTGCCTCTTCATGTTTGTGTGAAATTGTAGTGAGTGCTTATGCTTGCTAGATCTTTAGATGACTCCTTTAGAGGCCTTAGCTTCCCATCCTACAAGATCAAGCTAGCTGAATGTAGATCGACATGCTCGAGCCAACCTAACAAGGTCAAGCTTCAGACGACGCGAAAGATTTCTTGCAACCTCAGCAAATCAGACCAGGACTTTGGATGAGATACCCTATGAACATTGGACTCGAGTTCGTAAATCAGAAAATGAGTACCTCAAGAATTTGCAATCTTTGAAGCCTGGAATTGCAAGTACTGCTATGGAGGCATATATTGGTTAAGATCGATTGAGTATCCTAAGATGTCAGGGACGCATTTTGGGTAATTTCAGTCGGAACTCAATTATCGGGTAAATATGAAGTACTCCTTATGGAATAACAATCAATACGGGAAATTTTATTCGAGTATTTTAGCTTCCGTAAGGTAGATTACGAATGTCCACCTTTGGAATGTGCTAATGGAATGCAAAGTTTGCCGATAAGGTTCTTCGCACTAAACGCGAATTGACCCATTTGGAGACTCGAAGGAACATGGTAACCCCGCATCTTGGTAATGGATTCGTCGATGAGAGCGGCGAACATATCAGAAGAAAACCCAAGATAACGAGGGATTGGATATAAGAACATCGAACTCTCCACGGACGGACAATCACACATGTTTTATAAGAACATCGAACTCTCCACCCTATTGGGAAATAGGTAATAAGAGTTGTTGAGCATAAGTGAGGAATATTGCTCACCTAAACGAGTGTTATTTTTTGGAATTGTGGAATAAGCATGGTAAAGCCATGAAGCTACGAATATTTCTAGGATACCTAAAGGTGAGAATACCATCATGAGGAGTAAGTCAAAGGAATGGTAAAGGATCATGGTCTACACTAAGGTTGCCCAAGTGAATCGATTCTTCCTCTAGGTCACAATAACTATGGACGTTCCGAGGAATTAATCAAGCTTTGATGGTATTCCTAACGGACGACATCAACCATGTATCCTGAGTTTGCTAAATGTGCATGAGTAAAATAGATGCGACTTCGTCGAGAAGGTCCATCTGAAGTTGGAATCAAAAGGACTAAGTGTGAGATTTCGGGTGGATAGAACCACTCAAATAGTTGAGGGTGTTGCAGATAACCCCACTTAACATGGACTATCATGAATGGGAAGTAACCATCCATAGTGTTCATGACCAGAAGCTAATCGGTCATGTCAGATGTTGCTAGCACTCTGACGAGAATCGTGGGAGTCGTGCTAAACCAACAAATGGATTACTAAAAGAGTGGCACCCGAAGATTGGTAAATATTACTAGACACTCAAGTCAAGAGAAGATCTAGAAGCGGAGAAACAACTCTAGAATTTGAGGAATTTTAATTAGTTGCACAAGACCCTGTTATGGAATGCAAGTTTTGGTATATGGCAACAATATGGATAAGATCTTGCCATATGAAATCCCACTATATACATGCCACGAGATAGACCCAGATTTATCGGATACGCGAACTCGCTAGGCATAAGGTATACAACTCCCTCATACGGAAAGAAGTGTGAGAATTGTGCCTAATTGGATTAAAAGTACTTAATGGATGTAATGAGAAAATGACCAAGTTCGTAAGTAACAATTTTGGAATAAGCCAATTGATAAGAAGGAGGTGACCTCGAACAGGAGGATTGGAATAATATGAGAATGTCACACTCTACTCAGCCTATGTGACACGGCTAGATGAGATGGACTAAGATAAGGGTAATCTAGCTCGTAATTGGAATTTCTCACGTGGTTGAACCAGAGTATAGTCGTGAGATATATGGATTATTTTGGACAGTGCTTATGGATGCTACCGACACAAGACACATAATATCACTTAGCTACGGAGGCTCTCGCCTGGAAACAAGATATATTGAGACTAAGCACAAGTGAAACCTTGGAATAAAGACACTGTTAATGGAGACCCGCGTCGTCACATACATCAACATTTGGAAGCTGAACTTAAAGACGAAACGACAGGCGTACTGAAGTGAAGACCCTTACCACACTGGGTATGAGCTAAATCTCGAGGACGAGATTCTCATGAGGGGGTAGAATGTAACATACCAAAATTTTGATTGATTTTACCATGTGTGAATTTTCGCAAAAATTTAAAACTTTTTGTTTGAACATGCGTGCTACCAAATTTCAAACCATTTTGCTAGCCTCTCATCTCAAAATCCATATAAAATAAAACCATATAAAAGATATTTTCAAATTATAGTATAATTGTGAGTTGGAGTTCTCAGATTTATTTTGGAGTTCAATTGTGTGGAGTTTGAATTTGAAAGTAATTTAAATTCAAACTATAATTGAAACTATATTCAAAACTAATTTGAAAAGAACTAACATCTAATCTGGGCCGCAGCCCTGCGATCGAAGTCTACACGAGGCCCCTCAACTCTTTGATCTTTATCGAGGGACACCCTGATCTCCCCTATCCGGCCCACTCTACACCGCAGCCCAGCTAACTGATCGGCCCAGACTCGCGACCCAGCAAGCCCATCTCGCACCTTCTCCTTTCCTTTCTATGATCGGTGGACCCCGCGTGTCATTCTCTCCCTCTCTTCTTTCTCCCACACGGTTTTCTCCTCTGCGCCACACCGGCGCGTCTGATGGGACGGGCTTGCTGCGCTGGCACGGACGTCGGGGCCCGCACACACTCCCGTGCCCTCCGCCCGAGGGGGAAATTCCCTTCTTGCCCCTGCGCCACACCACGAACCCTAGCCGGGAGTCGCTGGATGACCGCCACGCACCCCGGGGCATGGACGCCGAGAATCACCGCCACCCGTCGCCCTCTGGCCTTCCTGTGAGCCCCAGCCGCGGGCTATAAGACCCTAGGGCGCCGCCCCCTCCTTCATCCCGGGAGCCACCGCCGCTAGGCCGTCTTGCCCCTGCGCACTGTTCCTCTGTTCCTTGCGCTGTGCCGCTCTTCTGCCGCTCTCATGCACCGCACCCTCACCGACCAGGAGCCTCACTACGGCGTCGAGTCGACCACACCCTGGCACCTTGGACGCCGGGCGCCTGTTGACGGTTGAAACACGTAATAACCTTCGATCCGCAAGTGAACGAACCTACACCACTACTAGATTTCCCCCCTAATGCAACGCACAAAATGTGTTGCAATATGCCATATTTGGTTGCAATAGACACAATTGCAACCAAATTGTTCCGTGGGACATGGGATGCGAAAGGCCGCGTTGCATTAGGGTATTGCGTCGTTGTCCATCTAGTGGTTGCCAAAGTTTTTTTGTTGCAACGTAACGCAACGTTGCAATTAGGGTTTTTTACCCAGGGGGTCAATGACGGGTGTACCCGTGCACTAGTTGGCCCACAAATCGGTCCGTACGGAAATTTGACCCCATCCGTGGACGGAGTTGCGGGACCCACCCGTAGGATTGTTGCGCCAAACCTGTCGGCCGAACCCGCGAGAGATTTCCCCATTGGACGAGTTGTGGGCCCCACCCGGCGGCACCCGCATTGGGATGTGTTCTTGAGTTGTTCATGTTCATAATGAACTTGATCATTTGTATCGTTTAATCATAACTTCAAAGTTGTTTATATTTGTCGACAACGGTCTCCATGAATTCCTTCGGGGTCATCTCCATGTCTTCTGCGTTCCGAAGCAATGTCGAAGCTTAGGTTCTCAATCTGCTCCCGCAAATCATCATAGCGCTCCTTCACCGTTGAACCATTTGGCGCAAGGGCATTTGCTATGGCGGACAACAAACACAAGTTACTAACATGAAATGTGTTACAACGGTACCGTGGCCAATGCAAGCAAATTAGTCAAAAAAATGCACCTTTCTTTTCGATGATCCCGAAGCTTTTGATGGAGACGGTTTCTTGCTATTGTCCTCGCTCAGCATCCGAGTCCGGAATGATGATCCTCACCGATTAGCAGGTGTTCACTAGCCTCGAGCAAACAAAACAATTTCTTGTTTTTCGGTTTTAAACGACCTATTCAATCTCTTGACTCATAATGTATACCAATTTACCCGTGATCCCCCGACTACCCCGCCGAAAAGGCCTAACCTACTAAATGGGACGACTGCGTTCATTTGGGCGGCTTTGTTTTCGGGATTGTGATCAAATGTACACGGGTCGGATTCACGGCAAAAGATGGCAAGAAATCAAGCCAATTATCATTATCATTATCTAGTATGGGGTGAGATGGATGCACACAAAAAACACAATTACCATTATCTAGTATGAAATTTTGATTACTATGAACTACTAACATTTTTCTAATTGCAAAAGGAGTCACACGATTCCCGGAAAATCAAAGAGGGTAGGGCAGTGTACCTCACTTCTCTTCCGGAACGCTTGCATCCGACTAGGGCCTCGCTTACCCTTACGGATGGATCGACTTGGCGATGCGGGCCGTCGGACGACGACGTCGAGGTGGCGGTGTCGTCCGTACCGCGAGGACGACGGGGGTTGGGGTGCCGCCGACCATGGGAGGACGACGAGGTAGGTGGTGTGGAACACTTGAACCGCCCGCGTGCATCGCGCTTCGCGTGGTGGAGTAGTGGCACCTCCGTACGCCGCCGCCGCTCGCCCGAAAACCCTCGGTGCGGCCCCGCCGTCCGCCGCCGCCGCTCTCCGGGATCCCCTCGATGCGGCCCCGCCGCCGTGGCGGGCGCTCGGGCGTGTTACGGCGCCGCGGCCCCCTCGTCCGCGCCCGCCACCGGTGCCGGGAAGGCTCGATGCGGCCACTCCGGCCGCCGTCGCCGCTTGCCGCGGGGGGAACCGCGATGCGGGGGCATCTCGATGTGGACGCGACGGTCGCAGCCGACGAGGGGGATGGTTGGGAGCAACGGTGTATTGGGGGTGGGGGAGGGCGTAAGTTATAGACGATTTGGGCCGGCATATCCTTGTTTTTATTACTCTCATCGGCCCATTTGACATTTTCACATCCTAGTCTCCGGTACCTTTAGTGCCACCCCGTAAACCGAGAAGGGGGTATCCCGGCTAAAAAAAAGAGGGCGTGCTCGCGCTTTCGAACTCCGTATTACCATCATCAACTAATGCTTGCTACTTGCGCTCCGGGGCTTAATGGGCCGGGTCCGGGTCCACTCGGGCTCCCGCTCGCCGGGCTTTACGCTCGCCGGTTGAGCCTATTGTGGTCGCTTAGCCCACATCCCCATAGAACACAATTTTTTTCCTCTCTTTTTTTCATAATAAAATTTATTTATTAAATCGCATTTTAAATTTCGCTACAACCCCATAGCAGATTTTTTTCATCTAAACAAATTTTGTGGCAATACGTACACAATATTCCTCCTTGAGGCTAGAAACGAAGCGAAAGTAGCCTTCCTTGTATTGCAACAACGCAAAGAGATATTTGCAACCCAAATAAGACGTTGCGTAAGGCCGTTCAAACGCAACCAACCCTAGTATGGTAGCCATAGCAAGTTTATATTGCAACACTCGAATTTCTAGTGCAACGCGAAGTAGGGTAGCAATATTTCCCACCAAATGCAACACAATTCCGAATAATGGGTGCATTAGCGCCAACTTGTTGCAACATCGCAAAGATATATTTGCAACCAAAATTCTACGTTGCGACATACTTGTTCAAACGCAACCATCCCTAGTATGGTGGCTATAGCAACTTTCTGTTGCAACGTAAGAAATGCTAATGCAACACAAAATTGGGGTGGCATTAGTTCCAACCAAATGCAACGGAAATCCTAAAAAAGGGCGCATTAGCGTCAACATGTTGCAACCGAACAAATAGATAATGCAACTCAAATTTTGTGTTGCAATAGACACACAAATTGCAACCAAATCACCGTTTCGGTGCAATAGTACCCCCTATTGCAACCGAAATAGTGGTGTTGCCTAAGGGATTTGTTGCAATAGGGGGAAAACCTCGTAGTGCACCTTTTTCACCACGGGGTGACCCCCAAGGTTCTTGTCAATCCGCGGAGCAAGGGGATTGCTAGCACTTAACCAAGCACTAATTAGTTGATTGGAAAGCATTGAAAGAAAGGATACTCTAAGGTAAAAGCAATCTAACCTAAGTTAATCTAAGAATTCTAAGGTTAAACTAGATGACAAAGGGTGGACACAAGAGAGAGAGGTTAAGATAGATAAGCGTTCCCTCCCTAGGGTTTAGGAACACATGAAGATGCATCTACTACATGAAATGGGTGTTGCCTACACTAGCTTCATGGCGGTTATGCGGCCGCTAAGCCTTTTCCCTCCACCGTACTGTCACTACGCAAGGTAATCAAACACTTTCACGTATCACCGCATCTATACCTAAGCATCCATAGGGTTAAGCTAATCACCACGATTACCACAAACCCTACTAAGACCACATGTTACGCAAACATATGTAAACAAAGCATACACGAAGACATAGACCACAAAGCGTTGATTGGCATAAGGTTCATGTATAGATTACATATCATGCATCCATCTAACCCTACGGATGAACAGAGACATTACCCCATCATCTTACACGGATTGAAGCACATAGGGGTGATGGAGACTCCGGAGAACGTCGTCGATGAAGATGGCGGTGATGAAGCTTGGGAACACCCCTAGGCCAGCGGCTTGAAGTCCTCCTCTTGCTTCCTTCCCTCCGCTGGTGTTGATCCTTGCGACGAGCTCATCCAACTCTCTCCCTCATCTTGCAGCAGCGGTTTTTTGGTGAATGGCGTCAGTAGAATGATTTGTTCGATGTGGCGGTGGACACCTAGGGCAAAGGGGGCGTCGAACCGGGCCCGGAGTGGGCTGGGCTGGTCGGCCCAAGCCGGTCGGCCCAGGCCCATTTTGACCCGGTTCGGCCCCGGTTTCCTCCCCGGTTGCTTCTCGCGTGATTCCTTATTTGTGTGCACTTGCATGTGGGCCTTTGACGTCATTTCCTTCACGGTTAAGGCTTGAATCCTTGCTATGCAAGCTTCCCTATTTTCTGGTTGAGTCCCTGAAGACTTGCACGTTGACGCTTTGGTCCTCGGGTCATTTGGAGTCATGTTCATCGCGTGTCTTGACTCTTGTCGGGCTTCATGATCTTCTTCCAAAGTGCTTGGTGAACTTATCCCGAAAGTCTCCTCTTTAGCGTATATTTCCTACGTAAACAATAAACTCCAAAATCGACATGCAAGAGTGAACATGTTATATCATTAGTACGCCTAGTGGCGTGTTAGTTGCAAATCATAATCGAAACCAATGTGTAACAAGTACTCTAGGTTGACGGAAATTCACCGCCAACATCTCCCCCATCCTTCAACCATGCTCGTCTATAGGATCTAGTCACATAGAAGGGGGGAGGGGTTGAATATGGGACTTGTTTTCAAGCTCTAGAGGAAAAACGAAATCCTTAACCTATCAACTAGTGTTGCCCATACTAAAAAGGTTCTTCTCTACTTCTAGAGCACACTAACACAAGTTTCCTTAGCAAATATCACACTAGGAGGCAATATGACAACCTAGGCAAGATATGAAGCACACAAGCGAAACAAGCTAGAACAAAGACAAAGAAACTTGAGAGCGGAATTGAAATGCTGAAAGTAAGTGCTAGAAGTAAATAAGATGGACAAGAGGAGATCAGATTTTTTTCCCGTGGTATCGAGAAGTTGACGCTTCCCCTAAGTCCACGTTGGAGCACTCACTTAGAGTATCGCTCCCCCTTGAGTCACTAAGACACAAGTGCTCACTAAGAGTACCCGTTCTCCATCTCGGAACGGTGGGTCTCGAACCGTGTACACCAAGCTTGTCTTGAGGCTCCCACAATCTCCAAGAGCTCACCAAGAACCCCCAAGTCACCTAGACCGTCTAGGAGCCGTCAAACTCCAAGAGTAACAAGCCCGCAAACCTTCACTTGACCTGAGCCCTCAGCTAAGCCATGGATGCACCTTGAAACTCTTGCTCACTAAGAAAGAACACCTCAATGAAGAGGAAGAGAAATCCCAATAAGCAAGAACACACTCTCCTTCTCTCCTAGCTCACGGTAGATCTTCGCAGTGGCAAAGGCGGCTCCGAGAGGCGGGGGGCTTATATATAGGCCTAGCAAAGGTGGCTAGCCGTTGGAAAAGTCCCCTGAAAAAGTTGTACCGTCGGATGAACCGATGGTGCCCCCCTGCTAAGCGTCGGATCATCCGGTCACTCACAGCGCCCAATATAGCCGTTGAACCTTGAAACCCAGACAATACACCGACGTTATACACCGATGCACCGTCGGATCATCCGGTGCTGAAGACACCCCACTCGGGGCGGTACTGTATGATTTGAAACGAACCGTCGGATGAACCGCTGTGAACACCATCCAAGCGTCGGATCATCCGGTGCTGAAGCAGAAGTCTTGGCGCGTCTCTGTTGAATTTAAATGCAACTGTCGGATGAACCGATGGTCAAGGCGTCGGATCGTCCGATGCTTGAGCTCAGATCCTTGACCAGAACTGTAGCCAAACCCTAAGGCGTCGGATGAACCGATGCCTGTATCGTCAGTTCATCCGACGGTCCGTTTTGAACCAGTTGGCTGCAGAACTCATCCGACGCGTGTTAAATGTTGGGCGTCGGATCATCCGACGCTATGAAGTTGATTTCAACTCATCCAATTCAGCGCCTTTGAGTTTTCCGTCGATTCTTTTGCTTCAACCTTGCTTCCATGAACTCTCTGAGCTAGATAGGATCCAAGAACCATCAGTGTGCATAAATTATGGCTTTCGAGTGCATGGTCAAGCTACTAGTGTGCGAAGCCCTCTTAATAGTACGATCGAAACTACAAACTAGTAATCCAAGTGTCCTTCATCTCCTTTGCGACACTTGGAACTAACAAAGTCCTTAGCCTTGCAGTCTTCGACCAAATTGAGCCCATTAATTCAAATTGTGGGGTCTCATTCCATTCAATACTTGTGACTATAACCCAAATATAAATCTGCTTCAAAATAAAGGTTAGTCACAAGCATATGGTTGTCATTTATCACCGAAACACACCCTTACCTAAGGTGCGAAAGGGCCTAGATCGCTACAATCTCCCCCTTTTTGGTGATAGATGACAACACGAGTAGAGATATACGAAAAATTTGAATTAAAAACATATAAACTCTACTTCTAATGCATGAAATAGAATAAGCGGTAAACACACATGCATTCAGTACACACACAAGCCCTGAGTAGACATGTAAACCATCGACATACACAAGATCCAAATACATGTCTCATCATGAAACTCCAAAAAAGCGAGAGAGGCTACAAAAACTCCAAAACCTGCACTCTCCCCTAACTCCCCCTATCTCTACTCCCCCTATCTATCTCCCCCTTTGGCAATGAGCACCAAAAAGGAGACTAAGCCTGAGGCAGAGAGGAAGGATCCGGCGGCGAAGTGGAGACGACTTGCGAAGGTCGCACAGAGAAGCCGGAAGCGTCGTCATCGCCGTCCTCCTCGCTGAGAAGAGACCAAGCCGGAGAGGTAGAGCCCGGAGCCGGAGAACGTCGTGCTGGAGGAGCTGTAGTCGTCCCAGCGCCTGAAGTCAGAGTCGGAGTGGGCGCGGGAGCAGTAGTAGCCTCGGGAGCAGGAGGAACGGTGTCGGAGGCAAGCGCTGCTGAGATGTGCTCCGTGATCGCTCGAAGGTAGTGGTCCTCCTGTCCCAAACCCTCAGTCCTCGGCGTAGTGAACGTCAGAAGTGGTGTAGACGCCGGTGGGCTGGGCAGAGTGGTGCGAGCTGGTGTCTCGAAGACGAGTGCTCCTGTGGTAAGCGGAGACACCAGTTGTGACGTCGTAGGTGGGGTCATCTGTAGCTGAGCCAGGAAGGAGGAGGTGACCGCAGCCTGTGGTGTCGTCGTCTGAGGTACCGCGAATGCCCCTGTCTGAACTAGTGGTGACTGTGGGAAAGTCGCCAGGGGAACGTTCATGAACCCGCCTGCTGGAGGAAGAGGAGCTGTCGGGTCAGCCTGAAGCTCGGCAGTGGTAGGTGGCTGAGGTGGCTGAAGTCCTGACTGCTGGAAGAGCTGACCAAGGCAACCAGACATGAACGTGAACATCTGCGAAGTCAACATCTGGTGCTGTAGCATCTGCTGCCTCTGAGCCTCCTGCTGCTGTCGGATCCCCTCGAGGATCACCTGCTGCGACTCCTCGGTCTCCGCCGAACCGAGCCCGCATCCGCCGCCGTACACGGAGGGTCGCCTGAGTCTGAGCAACCATAGCCGTGAGCAGTGAAGTGATCTGGTCTGGCTGAGTCACCTGAGCGGCTGTGATCGTGGGAACCGGTGACTCAGCCTCTCGGCCGGCACCCCGGCAAGGTGGAGCCTCTCGCCTCGTCGTCGTGGGACCGACGAACTCGAAAACCGGCTCGTCTCTCGGAGCGGGTGCGAAGTCCTCGTCGTCGGTGGCGAAGTACTACGGTAGAGGTGCCTCGGCCGCAGCAAGGGTGGCATCTCGTTGTCTGTGCCGCCTCGTCCATAGCTGCCTCTGCTGCTGCCCGAGCCTGAAGTGTCTCCTTGGCTCTCCTCATGCCTCTCGGGCCTCTCCTCCTGTGACCTAGCATCGGAGGCCGGTAGGTCGGAACACGAACTTTGATGCCTCAAGCATCCCAACGTACCTCTAAGCCTCGAGTCGGGACAACATCCAACTGATCCAGTGAGCGAAGGGCTGCTGTCGTGTCATCCCCATGCCATCCATAATAGCATCCTCGATCTCAGCTAGCATGATATCCACGAGGTCAAAGGGGCGCTTCGCCATCACGTACATCAGAAGCCACTGCTGCACCCCCGTCAAAGACTCTACGTTCCCCATCCTATATAGCACAGACCTCCTGAGAGCGTAGTGAACGACGTACGCCTCACGGATCAGACGGTCAGGTGTCCTGGGTGTACCGGGGAGGAACGGTGGCTGGAACAAAAAGTTGATCTCCTCGTCGGAGGGTAGAACTGGTGAGTGTGCACGACGAGGAGGCTCGACGTCGGGGTACGCCAGGTAGTGGATAGAGTCGTCGTGGAGATCCACCTGAAGTAGCTCTGCTATCCCCTCTCGAGTGAGCCGCTGCTACTGACCCTTGAACATAAACCTAATGGCGACCCGGTCAGCGTCAATGTAGACAGTGGCGTAGAAAACTCTCACCCAGTCGGGGACGTAACGTGACCTCTGAGTCACTAAGTCCACCAGTCCCCGCTGGTAGTCGAAGAAGGGGAGTATCGCCTCTCCAGGTGCCGGCCCGCCCTCAAAGCCGCGAACTATAGCATACGGTCTTGGGCCGAGCCGAGACCCTCGTGAGTGTAGGAGGCGTAGAAGCTCTCTCGGAGAATCGTCCGAACCGGGGGTCACACTCCTCTCCGGCCTTGGGGAACCACTAGTCCTCTCGGCACGCTCCTCAACCGCCGGATCTTCGGCCCCGCAAGTGACGGAGGTCACGGAGATAAACTCCGAAAGCCTCTCGCTCGTGGACCTGCGGGGAGCCGGGGGTCTAGAGCCTCGCTTGCTCTCTCTCTCGTGAGCTCCTCTCGCCGCAACTCTCCTGCGTCGCGGTGTCGGCCGTGGCTGTGTGTGACCACCGCATGTCCGAGGTCCGGACCTGGCCAGTGAGGGTGGGGTCTCCGACCGCGCCGTGGTCCGGTGCCCTCTCGCCCGACCGACGTGGCCGCCGCCGCTGCCGAGTCCGCCCGCTCCGCCCGCCGCCGCCGCTGCCGCCGCCGCCGCCGCTGCTTCTTCCTTCTTCTTCGAGTCCGCCGCTCCGCCCGCCGCTGCCGCCGTCGCTCACCCCGGGGTCGCTCCCCCCGACTCCGTGTGCCCTCTGAAATACGAATGCCCCTCTGAGGCTGCCCCTGTGTGTCTGGCACTGCGAGCACGCGCTCCCACTCCTTCTGCTGCCTGGTCTTCTTCTTCGGCTCAACAACTGCCTTACCCTTCCGCTTATCGCCTGCCATTTGTGAGAGAAAACGGTAGATGATTATAGAATGGCTAGAGACGAGAATAAACATGATAAGTAACTAGAGGTAAGGGTCCTTAAGCACAACATATGAGCAGATATGAGCCTAAATATGAGAATTCTAGGAGAATATGACCACAAGATTAAAGAGATACTAGATTGATACTTAGGTGGTCAAGATGTGCATGTGTGTGAATTATCGTGAAGAAGTGCTTGCAAATTGCCAACCAACATCATAGCACTAAATCATGCGAGCAAAAGATGTGACCATGGCATAGCCTTTCTCCAAAATGATCAAATTAGCTCATGGACACAAGAGAAATTTAGCCCTAAATGCTCTAGATTAAAGAAGGATATGCAAGAATTGCAAGAACTGTGGGCACAAAAAGTTAGTTCAATGATTACTCATGACCACAATGCTATCTAGAGCATGAATTAGCACCAATCCAACCCTTAACAGTGCAGGTGAGGAGGGGATTGGTGAAATTCTCACCACAACGCAGAGGATCGATGAGATGCTTGCTGTGGTAGAGGAATAGGGCCTAGCGCGCGCCCTAGGTGCTCGCCGGTGAGATCCCGCGGTGGCAGATGGCCGGAAACGGCGGCGCAGCACAAACCCTAGCTGGGTGCGGCGGTGGCGGCGCGCGAGATTTGGCGCGGTGGATAGGCGCGGCGGCCGGCGGCGGCACCGAGGGGCCGGTGGAGGAGGCACGGTGCGCGCGCGACGAGGGGAGGTCGCCGGAGGTGAGCTAGACGGCGGCGGTGGGACGAGTTGGGCTCGGGCGCGGGCGGCGGGATGATTTAGGGTTAGAACGAAGAAGACAGCGCCGAACCGTTATGACGGGTGGGACCCACACTTTTGTATAGCGTCGGATGAACCGACAGTGCAAAAATACGAGCGTCGGTCAAACCGTCGGTGCAACTGAGCTCCCGTGTGAAACAAGGCATCGGATGGTCCGACGACCTATTTTTATAACGCGTCGGAGCAGTTGCGCGCGAGTCTGGGAAGGGCAAATTTCTTCAGCACCGGATGAACCGATGGTCAAAATACGCGAAGCGTCGGTTCATCCGACGATGCGAAATTTGCTAACAGTAAGCAACTGAGCGCCCAAACCCCTTCACCGGACGTTCTGACGCCGGAACCTACAGGGCATCGGTTCATCCGACGGTGACAATTCGATTTTGTTGAACTATTTCTCATTTTTGATCCGTCGAATGTCACACACAAGCCAACACAAGCACATCTTTGGATCAATCCTGAGTGACAACCTCACCCCTCAAGCACTCCTTTGTAAAATACTTATAATACACAATTAACTCCCTAAAAAGGGATAAACCATAGATAAAAATAGGCAAAATAAGAACCAAAGGAGGGAGGGAGCTCCAAAAAGGGAATGTATGAGTTAATTGCCTTTGAACTTAGAGATTGACACCATAAGCTCGCTAGGACTTAACTCAATAGGCATTAAGCACAAATTTTTGTCTCATCACACCTTAAGAGTTGTTGATTTGCATTGAGCGCTAAGCAACTTTCTCAGAGTGTGAGTTTCCTTTGTGACTTCTCTCACGCAATGCTATGCAAGGACAAATGCATGAAAATAAACATGAGTGCATCTACATGACAAGCATAAATGCAAAGCGAGAAGGTAAACTATCTTGCCAAGTTTGAACCCTTAATGAGCTTATTCATGATGAGCCTTTCTTCATGCCTTGAGCGAAACTAGAGAACCACCGGCTCAAGCAAAACCCATGCCCATCACTATCTCATCAAGGTTAGACAAGCCCCTAATCATGTACATATGCAAATGCGAACTATATGACAAGCATTACATGATGTTGGACGCATCAAGCATTTAATTCACTCCGAAGCCTACAAAAGGTGTTTTCATCAAGAGGCTTGGTGAATATATCCGCCAATTGCTCCTCGGAGCGAACACCACAAAGGACAATGTCCCCTTTAGCAACGTGGTCGCGCAAGAAGTGATGACGGATATCAATGTGCTTGGTGCGAGAGTGTTGAACCGGGTTGTTAGCAATTTTTACGGCACTCTCGTTGTCACAAAGGAGGGGAACCCTATCTAGAACCACACCATAATCCAAGAGGCTTTGCTTCATATAGAGGATTTGAGCACAACAAGCCCCCGCGGAAATGTATTCCGCCTCCGCGGTGGATAAGGCCATGGAGTTTTGCTTCTTAGAGGACCAAGCAATCAAAGAGCGACATAGCAAATGGCACCCACCCGAAGTACTCTTACGGTCTACTCAACATCCGGCAAAGTCCGAATCCGAATAACCCAAGAGCTCAAAACAAGCACCATGGGGGTACCACAAGCCAATGCTAAGTGTGTATTTTAAATATCTAAGGATCCTTTTTAAAGCACTTAGGTGAGATTCTTTAGGGTTGGCTTGAAACCGAGCACACATACAAACACTAAACATGATATCGGGCCTAGATGCGGTAAGATAAAGAAGAGAACCTATCATAGAACGGTAAAGCTTTTGGTCAATCGATTTACCTCCGTCATCTAGGTCGAGATGTCCATTAGTAGGCATTGGAGTCTTGATCGGCTTACAATCATCCATCTTGATCTTCTTGAGAATATCATTAGTGTACTTCTCTTGATGAATGAAAGTCTCTTCCTTCAATTGCTTGATTTGAAACCCAAGGAAGAAGTTGAGCTCTCCGATCATTGACATCTCGAATTCCCTAGTCATGAGTTCACTAAAATCCTTGCACACTTTGAGATTAACATAAATTTGACAAATGAAGAGTTCTTTGTTGATTATCTTTGTGAAAAGAGTGTTGTCCACTCTACCAATCTTGAATTCTGCTTCAATGAGAAAATCCCGGAGCCTATCATACCATGCCCTAGGAGCTTGCTTGAGTCCATACAACACCTTGTGCAACCTATAGACATGGTTAGGATATGTAGTATCTTCAAAACCGGGAGGTTGCTCCACATAGACTTCTTCATTGATGAAGCCATTCAAGAAAGCACTCTTTACATCCATTTGAAATAATTTCATTTTATGACTAGATGCATATGCAAGGAGGATACGGATAGCTTCAAGGCGTGCCACCGGAGCGAAGGTCTCTCCATAGTCCAAGCCTTCTACTTGAGAGTACCCTTTGGCGACAAGTCTTGCCTTGTTCTTCACCACAATGCCATGTTCATCTTGCTTGTTCCGGTAGACCCACTTGGTGCCAACACATTCTTGTTCTTGGGGCGCTCGACCAACTCCCACACTTGATTTCTTGTGAAGTTGTTGAGCTCATCTTGCATAGGCAAGATCCAATCCGCTTCCCCAAGAGCTTCATCTATAGTTGTGGGTTCTACAAAAGAGACAAAAGCATGATGTTTGCAAAATGAGGCATATTGCTTGCGGCGAGTCCTTGTACCCCCTTGCGGATCACCCAACACAAGATCAATTGGATGATTTGTTGAAGTTCTTGTGCATCTTCCAAACATTGTAGAGGTGGGATCATCATGAGATTGTACTTCGCCCATGTCCTCTACATGATCTTGTGTGTCTTGTGAGATAGGAGGTGGTTCTTGTGAGGAAGATGGACTATCTTGTCTTGTGGGTGATGCCTTGGTGGATCATTATCATTATCATCATTGGAGGATGAGTCTTTAAGAATGGAGTGAGGGTCATCATCCTCCCTTGGCTTGATGTCGCCAATGGCCATCTTCTTCATTGCTTCTCGAAGAGGTTCTTTTCCTACATCATCACAACAAAAACCATCTCCTTGGGAGCCATTAGATTCATCAAACTCCACATCACATGTTTCTTCAATCACTCTAGTAGAGTTATTAAATACTTTATATGCTTTGGAGTTAGATGCATAACCAACAAATATGCCCTCATCCACTCTACTCTCAAACTTCCCTAGATGATTCTTCTTCTTGAAAATGAAACACTTACAACCAAGCACCCGAAGTAAGAGATGTTGGGCTTTCTCCCAATGAGTAGCTCATATGGTGTCTTCATCATGAGTCGGTGGAGATACACTCTATTTGAAGCGTGACATGCCGTGTTGATAGCTTCCGCCCAAAACCTTTGCGAGACTCCATAGTCATCCAACATAGCTCTAGCAAGAGTGATGAGTGTCTTGTTCTTCCTCTCAACCACACCATTTTGTTGGGGTGTATAGGTTGAGGAGAATTCATGCTTGATGCCTTCACCATCACAATACTCTTCCACCTTGGTGTTGCGGAATTCCGACCCATTGTCACTCCTTATCTTCACCATGGATGACCCAAATTCATTTTGGGCTCTAGTAGCGAACTTCTTGAAGATGTTACATGTCTTGCCCTTGTCCTCCAAAAAAAGTCCAAGTATAGCGTGAGAAATCATCAACAATGACAAGACAATAGAGATTACCACCAAGACTCTTGTATGTAGTTGGTCCGAAGAGGTCTATGTGAATGAGCTCCAATGGTCTTGTGGTAGATACATAAGCCTTCATGGGATGATGACTTGAAACTTGCTTGCCGGCTTGACATGCACTACACAACTTGTCCTTCTCGAATGTAACATCCTTCACACCAAGGACCATGCCTTTCTTGAAAGCTTTCTTGAGTTGGCTCATGCCTATGTGTGCAATGCGACGATGCCATAGCCAACCCTTGGATGTAGTGGAGACGAGGCAAGTAGTCAAGTTTGCTTCACGGGATGTAAAATCTACAAGATAAAGATTGCCATAGTGGAATCCCTTGAAAACAACTTCATTAGTTTTCTTGTTAGTAATTGTGACCCCTTCATCATCAAATGTGCATGAAAGACCAAGGTCACAAAATTGTTCAATGGAAAGCAAGTTATAACTACAAGAATCCACAAAGAGAACATTGGAAAGGGATAAGTCATTAGTTTGAGAGATTTCACCCAATCTGTAGATCCTTCCTTTAAAGTTATCACCAAATGAAACTTGTTCATGATCTCCCGCATCATCCACTAGTGAGGTGAACATTTTTACTTGGCCGGTCATGTGTTGAGTGCAACCACTATCAAGTATCCAATGACTCCCTTCGGCCTTGTAGTTCACCTACACACAAGAAATTAGCATTGAGATTTAGGAACCCAAGCTAGTTTGGGACCTTTGATGTGAGTGACAAGAGCTTTAGGAATCCATAAGCTTCTAGGTGGCTTGACTTTTGGTTTGGCCCCAATGAACTTGATTGCCACTTTGCCATTGTTCTTCTTCATCAACAAGAAGTGGTTGTCATTGTACATGGACTTTGAGTTGCTAGGCAATGTGGGCAAGGGGCGAGTAGGTGTTGGGCACTCCCTTGTGTGATGACCGGTGATCTTGCAATGTTGACAATAAGATCCAACTTCATTGATGAAACACCCATATAGCTCCTTTGATTTAGGAGTTTCCTTGATGGGATTAGGGAAAGCACCAAGCCCCTTTGTCCCATAATCTCTTGCATTGTAGTAGAGGATCTCCTTGTGCAACTCCTCACCCTTGGCCAAAGTCTTTACACAAGACCTTAAGCTTCTCACTTCTTCTTCAAGAGCTTTCACCCTATCATGGTTAGTCTTGGAGGAAGATGCAATATTTTCAACATTAAGCAAGACCTTAGGTTTTTCAATTAGATCATCACATGAGGTGGAGGCATTGACTTTAGTGACTTCTCTAGCATTTGCATGCCCACTAGAATCAATGTCCTCACTAGCAAGCTCAAGTTTTTGATATTTCATCTCTAAGAGCACATGTTCTTTCTTGAGTTTCATATGATTTGACTCAAGTGACTTGTTAAGCACGGTTATGTCGTCATGCTTGACGATTAGCTCATTGTTCTTATCAAGTAACTTGTTGTGGTCATCTCTAAGTGACTTGTTAGACACTACCAAAGCATCATGCTCTTTGCTAAGGTCATCGTGCTTTACAAGTAACTCATCATATGAAAGCTTAAGTTTCTCATGAGTCTCATCAAGAGCTTTGAGCTTACTCTTTTGTTTCTTTATCATGGAGGTGTATTCATCAAGAAGATCTTTAAGAGCAAGAGGTGAGAGATCATCATCACTAGAAGATCACTATCGCTCACCTTGGAGTGCTTTGCCATGAAGCACATAGGTGGAGGTGGAAGTGGAGGCTCATCATCCATGATAGCAATGCCGGCGATCTTCTTGTTCTTGTCCTCTTCACTTTCACTTGACTCACTTGAAGTCTCACCCCCGATCACCCATTCATTAACCAAGAGAGAATGATGTTCACCCTTCTTCTTGTGGTAGGGCTTGGTTGATGACTTTTTCTTGGATGAGTTCTTCTTGTAGTACTTGGCATCCTTGTCATCTTCATCATTCTTCTTGCTTGAGTTTGACACTCTCTTGTCGGGCTTGGGGCAATCATATGAGAGATGATCATAGCTACCACAATTGTAGCACTTCCGATTGCTTCCCTCACCACTTCTTCTTGATGACCAGAACTTTTGCTTCTTAGGATCATAGTTGTAGCCCTTCTTGCCAATCTTGGAGAGCATTCTTGTGGTCTTCCTCATGAGAAGAGCAAGCTTAGTATCATCGCTCTCCGCTTCACTTGAGTCACTTGGATCATCACTTTCACTTGAGGAAGAAGGAACTTTTTCCTTGATCTTCTTGGACTTCCCCTTTTCACTAGCCTTGAGTGCAAGATCTTTCTTGGCGCTTGAGTGTGAGGTAGATGATTCCATGTCTTCCATCATGAACATCTCGTGGGAGTGAATCTTTCTCACAACCTCGGTGATGGTGAGGGTGGTGAAGTCCTTCTCAAAGAGAAGTGCCTTGACGATGTTGTATTTTGGCTTGGGAAGCGTTTGAAGGATTTTCCGGATGATTTCCTGCTCAGAAAGGTTAGCAACATTGAGAGCATTGATACTTTGAATAAGAACCCCCATCCTAGAGTACATTTGCTCTACCCCCTTATCATCTTTCATTTTGAACTCATTGAGTTCCACCTTGAGCAACTCATATTTTTCCTCACGTATCTTTTTGTTACCCACATGAATTTCTTTGAGTTCCATCCACACCTCATGGGCGGTGGGCTTAGCAAAGACCCGATCAAACAACTCCTCATCTAGCGCCTCAAAGATGTGATTCCTAGCACGTGCATTCCACTTAGCCTCACTCTCGATGGGAACCAAAGGCAACGGATACAAGGTAGTGCGCCACGCATCATGATGTTGAGCTTGAAGATAGCTAGCCATTCTATGCGCCTAAAAGGTGAAGCGCTTCCCCGCCAACCTTGGGGGGCCATTGCCGCTTCCCTTCCCCATCTCCCTAGGCGGTTAAGCCAAGCAAAAGGGAGCCTAGCTCTGATACCACTTGTAGGATCTAGTCACATAGAAGGGGGGGGGGTGAATATGGGACTTGTTTTCAAACTCTAGAGGAAAAACGAAATCCTTAACCTATCAACTAGTGTTGCCCATACTAAAAAGGTTCTTCCCTACTTCTAGAGCACACTAACACAAGTTTCCTTAGCCAATATCACACTAGGAGGCAATAGGACAACCTAGGCAAGATATGAAGCACACAAGCGAAACAAGCTAGAACAAAGACAAAGAAACTTGAGAGCGGAATTGAAATGCTGAAAGTAAGTGCTAGAAGTAAATAAGATGGACAAGAGGCGATAGGATTTTTTCCCCATGGTATCGAGAAGTTGACGCTCCCCCCTAGTCCATGTTGGAGCACTCACTTAGAGTATCGCTCCCCCTTGAGTCACTAAGACACAAGTGCTCACTAAGAGTACCCGTTCTCCATCTCCGGAACGGTGGGTCTCGAACCATGTACACCAAGCTTGTCTTGAGGCTCCCACAATCTCCTAGAGCTCACCAAGAACCCCCAAGTCACCTAGACCATCTAGGAGCCGTCAAACTCCAAGAGTAAGAAGCCCGCAAACCTTCACTTGACCTGAGCACTCAGCTAAGCCATGGATGCACCTTGAAACTCTTGCTCACTAAGAAAGAACACCTCAATGAAGAGGAAGAGAAATCCCAATAAGCAAGAACACACTCTCCTTCTCTCCTAGCCTGCAGTAGATCTTCAAGTGGCAAAGGCAGCTCCAGAGAGGCAGGGGGCTTATATATAGGCCTAGCAAAGGTGGCTAACCGTTGGAAAAGTCCCCTGAAAAAGTTGTACCATCGGATGAACCGATGGTGCCCCCCTGCTAAGCGTCGGATCATCCAGTCACTCACAACGCCCAATATAGCCGTTGAACCTTGAAACCCAGACAATACACCGACGCACCGTCGGATCATCCGGTGCTGAAGACACCCCACTCGGGGCGGTACTGTATGATTTGAAACAAACCATCGGATGAACCGCTGTGAACACCATCCAAGCGTCGGATCATCCGATGCTGAAGCAGAAGTCTTGGCGCGTCTCTGTTGAATTTAAATGCAACTGTCGGATGAACCGATGGTCAAGGCGTCGGATCGTCCGATGCTTGAGCTCAGATCCTTGACCAGAACTGTACCCAAACCCTAAGGCATCGGATGAACCGATGCCTGTACCGTCGGTTCATCCGATGATCCGTTTTGAACCGAGCTTGGTCGCGAACGAACTCATCCGACGCGTGTTAAATGTTGGGCGTCGGATCACCCGACGCTATGAAGTTGATTTCAACTCATCCAATTCAGCGCCTTTGAGTTTTCCGTCGATTCTTTTGCTTCAACCTTGCTTCCATGAACTCTCTGAGCTAGATAGGATCCAAGAACCATCAGTGTGCATAAATTATGGCTTTCGAGTGCATGGTCAAGCTACTAGTGTGCGAAGCCCTCTTAATAGTACGATCGAAACTACAAACTAGTAATCCAAGTGTCCTTCATCTCCTTTGCGACACTTGGAACTAACAAAGTCCTTAGCCTTGCAGTCTTCGACCAAATTGAGCCCATTAATTCAAATTGAGGGGTCTCATTCCATTCAATACTTCAAAACAAAGGTTAGTCACAGGCATATGGTTGTCATTTATCACTGAAACACACCCTTACCAAAGGTGCGAAAGGGCCCAGATCGCTACATCGTCCTCGAGTAAGTAATCCTCGCTTAAAAGAGAAATCAGCGTTGCCTTCCAATGTTGTCCCTGCACTTAATCATTCATGACGAGGCAAATTGCTCTCTCTTAAGAATTTATTTTTAAAGTTCAAGTTGTGACCGGCTTCTTTTTCATTATGGAAGATAGACTAACAATAAAGAACAAGCCACATTTAATAAACACGATGCTCTCAAACTTAAGTGAATTCAAACCATAACCTTGTTCCATGGAAGAATTTTCAACAAGATGCATGTCCAACATGAGTGAAAATCTCTTGCAAAAGCTCATGGAAACACTCATCTCATCATGTCACTCAAACCTATACTAGATTATTTTCAACCTATTCTACTCATATGTGATAGTCGAAGGCTTATGTGGAGCTTGGAAGGTTAAAAACAATCCTAGCAAAACATACATTCGAAATATTATCAAATTAAGAAAGAGATCTATTGGAATTACCGAGACTCGTAAAAAAGGCCATGGAAAATAAATGTTGGAAAGAGAGAGAGATGGAACACACACATTTAGAAAGGTGGCCATGTGCAAGTGGCAAATGGATGATCCCGACGCACGAGTGAAGTCCTCGTTATCGGATTGCACATGGTTGGAAGATTTGAGTATGGATTTGTCAAGGCACTTGAGAACTTATGAAGCAAAAAGAACCGAGGAGCATCTATATATATATTTTTACTTTTATTTTATTTCCTTCTCATTTTTATCTTTCTTTTTATCTTTCTTCTTCCTTTTTTTCTTACTTTTCTTTTCTTCTCATCATATTTTTTTCATTTTTCATTTTTTTTCTTTTGCTCCTCGGAACTTTTTCAACATAATACTTACATAGCATTTGTCAGAGATGATGTAATGACTCCTCCCCCATGCTTGAACGATGCTCGTCCTCGAGCATAAAAGAGAGGGGAAGTGACTGCTAAAGTAAGTATAAATTCTATAATCTTGCGAAATATTTGAATCTCCATCGAGAATTTTACTCCATACTCAAATTGGGTTGTGGACAAGGAGGTGGTCAAAAAAAGATGTTTTTGGTTTAGGGTGGATGCCCAGCGAAGTTTGTGAAATTTTCGATGTGAAAACCCACAATGCATGGACAAAAAGGCTAGCATTAAAAAGTTACACAAAGGAATGACCAGCTTCTTAGTCTCAAACCATAGAAATCAATCCTAATCCAACTCATCAAAACATATGTTTGCAATCTACGGGTTTTTATCATAGAACATATATGTATATGGCTTTGGTAGGTAGAACTTTGCAAGAGCATCACAAATATGTAGATAGCATAAAAATTAAGTTTTCATAAAAATAACAAGTTAGCCGGCTATCCATAAACTTAAATCAAAGAGCAAAGATATGCATGTGGGTCTAGAGCATAATCATTTCGCCTCCACAAATAAAAGAGCCGGTATTTAAATTAATTTTAGATCATATTATCGAGAGCAATTAGCCAAGAGATGTATAACTTCATGTAGGTAAAATAAAGTGGCAACTTTCATCATCTTTCCGTAAGCATATGCAATATAAACATCGAGGTGAACACATGGTCATGCCTATCTATTGAAAGTAAAAGGAAACCTAGGTTGTCCTCCTAGTAGCCATGTTATTGTTGGAAAAGAAAAATAAAATGTATCGATGTGGCTTTGCTTTTGTCTTGATTTATCAACGCTCCTAAACTTCTGAATTTTATCTTGTATGCTTAATGGAGTCATTGGTCGCCCTTCTCTTCAATGTTGTCATCACCATATCCTCTTTCTTGTTCTCATCATCTCCTTGCTGTCTCTTTTTCATGGATTTCCCCTCTGTCCAAAACAGAACATATATCGAAATATAGCTCTATTGAAAAGTTATCAAATTACGTTTCCAACGTGTGGTCATTCATCGAAAATGGAGTTCAAACAAGGGAGCTATGTCCGTTTTACTTCAGCGCTGCGTGTTGTCCAAAACTGATTTCAGGACTGTTGCACTCGGTGATTCGGGCATAACCGCTTGTAGGAACCTCCGATTGTCTTGATCCTTGATTGGTTGGAATCGTAACTCCATGGGTCTTCTAAATATCCAAAAACACTCAGTGTTTTCTCTTTGAGACCATGTAGAATTTTGATGAGATCAGTGGCTTCTTGCGCATTGATCTGGTGATGTTAACGATCTTGATCATTCTATCTTCTAGAACGTCATGTTGCACTTCCGTGTTGAAGATTCAGGGTCTCCCCCATGCTTAGCATTTTTCTAGGCATAGAAGAAGAAGACAAAACATTTTTATCTTAGCCATCCTTCAATTTTCCTTATAGTGAGAGTCTTTATCTTGCCTGCAAGACATTTTGGACGCACATTGTACCCACAAGGTGACGGTTGGGAGTAGATAGAATTGCCAACAATCCAATGTTTACTAGTACTCTCAACTTGTGGCATAATTATTCTAATGAGAAATAAAAATCTAATGAGTGTACGTGGTGCAAGGTGTGTATGCACATGATAGGAAAGCATTTAAACAAAGACAATATTTTCACCTAGTTCTAAACACCATGTTTACAACTTGGTCGCCAAATTTCTCCATAGCCACAAAGTTGATAAATCTAGGGTTAAAACACCCTGTCTATCCCTAGATCAATAACTCTTATAGCACAAGAAAAATTGAGCGCATTGCAAAGCTTATAAACTAACCAATGCAACATGAAAACATATGAAATGCTAGCAAGGTTTATTGAACTTAATGATGATGGTCCGCAATCATGTTTAAACACCACGTTTACACAAGATCACAAAAGGAAAATGCCCAGCTGGAGCATTAACATGGATATGAAAGCATACATCATTGAGCCTTAAAACAACCAAGCCAACTATATGCAAAACATGTACATGCAAAGAAACATCATGTTGATAAAAATGCAATGCATGCAAATAAATAAATATGAGCATGAACATGATGGTGGTTCTAAAAAGAAAACTAAACTTAGATTAATAACCACAAGTTGATCATCATAAGATGGTGCCATTCTTTATTCTCTCTAAGAAAGGAATAAAAACGTAAAGAAACGGGTTGCCTCCCGAAAAGCGCTTCATTTAAAGTCATAGAGCTCGACTTTCTCACATACCTTTTTTTTTGTCGAATAGCCATGACCCTTCATGCAAGAAGAAAAGGTACCAATGCAGTTTTAATTTACTTCCCATGTTGTGCTTGATCACTTATAGAAGACTTGCCCAAGGCACCCTTTTGCTTCGTCGCTATCTCCTTCTTTATCACCTTTCGGTGCTGCCTTCACTCCATAAATTTTTATTTAATGTCCAGAACAGAAAGTATACCCAATCTCTACTCCATTGCACAGTGCACTAAATTTCCTTTCCAACTAGTCTTTATTTGCCCAAATCGGACTCCGGACAAGAGAGTTACGTCCATTTTACTTCGGTGATGAAATCTGTCCTGAAATTTTAGAATGCGCAACACTCAATGTTTTCTCCATAACTCCTTGCACGGGTCTTCAAATTCATTGGTTCTTGATGCGTTGGAATGGTGACTTGATGGAGCTTCTGAATATCTCATTTTCTTCATTTTTACACCTCTGAACAAGCTCTCAAATTGATGAAGACAGCAGCATCCATTGCGGGATTTGGAGAGGTTGCTGATTTATCTAGCAACTCTTTTAGGCATGACTTCTTTTTCAATTATTCGAGCCTTGTCTACATGGTTAGTGAAAATCGGGCCTTTCCCGACATGTTCTTATTTAAGGTCATTAGCTTGACCAAGCGCAAAACATGATTGAGATTTACAAAACTTATTGTAAACATACGCGTCCATAATTAACACCACATGCAAATTGTAGTAACAAGTCAAGGTGTAAACAAAAGAAGCATATGTTTCATGCATAGCACATAGCTCATAATTAGGCAAAGGTTCTTTAGATGTGAGATTAATTGGTTCAAACATAAATGTTTCCTCTTTTTCATTCTCAAGAAAATCTAACCTATCAACATGATCATTATTTGAACAAGGCATAGAATTTAAGCTATCATTCATACTATTGGCTGTGCATGAGTATTTGAATTTATCAACATCAATACCAATAATATCTTGAGATTTCAGCACGTACCTTGGCCTTAGAGCTTTTTCAAGAAGAGTGATATTTGGTTCATCTAGCGGTGTTGAAGGCGAATCAATCTCAACGAGTGAAGGTGTCTCTTTGTTACCTTTTTGCACCCCCTTGAAGCGTCCCCTCATCAGAGGTGACTAAATGTGACACAAATACCAGTCCCAGGAGGCTGGTAACACATTTATTACAACAGGTGGATCAGTCTTTTACATCACGGCGACACAGAGGGCACGAAAGTGCCAATGCTACAAGGAACAGCGCAAACGCTAACGACCACACTACGATAGCAAAGGCTTCCAAAGCCTCATCAGAGTACCACACCATGGAAGCTCTCTGTGGAGGCCCTGGGTACACAGGCACGGTTGGGTGTAGGGCAGCGACCTACTCGACGTCTTCGGGAATGTAATCGGGATCCTCCTCTGAAAAATAGTTAGTAAAATAAGGGTGAGCACATACGTACTCAACAAATCCAACCCCACCCACGGAGGGGCTTATAAGCAGAATCATGCATAGAGTATATCAAGGATCAGGTTAAGGTTCATGTTGCAAACTCACGCATGCAGGGGTTCATTTCAAAAAGGTTTTCACAAATCATTTTCATAACCGAAGTGACTCAATTGTTTTTAGGAAAACCACTGTGGAACTACCGGACTCCCCGTCCGCAGTAGCCCAGGCACACAGCCACACACTTCACTCGGAAAGCAACTCACACCAGAGAAACATCCCAAACCCAAACACTAGTTTTTGTGACCACACCGTGACTCGTCCAATACCGTGGACACGGCTATTCGAATAGGTTTGACACTCTGGAGAGGTTGTACATCTTTACCCACAAGTAGGGTACCGTCACACGGACACCTTAGTGTCGGCGCGAGTCCTGTCAAAGCCATTACCCACCTTAGCTAACCCTACGAGCCATCACGGAAGCAACCAAGGGGTTATCCCACATAACCAGGGCGTACCTCACACGGAGCGTACCCCAACTCCTTGGTCTCCCCGCCGCTCACCCGCACACCAGATGGCAAGTAGTTTAACTAGTGGGGTTTATGCTAAGCCGTTGCCACATACAACGGTCGAGTGGTTGTACGATGATTTGGGTCACGTGAGATGTCACGCAACCCGGTCCTTAACCGACAAGATGGGCAACTCCCAACACGCTCAACCACACAGGTACGAGCTCACCCATACTCCTGACACACACGTCCATCCCGTCCACCCAGTTCTTTACTCATTTTCCAAACATACCCCCATTTCCATTTTTAAAGCACTCACACATTTTGAAAGCACTCATTTAGGCCAAGACAAGGTTCAATCATAGCAATCAAGGGTGGCTATCCTACCATGTTTTACAGTAAAACAATATGCAATTTATAAAACGGGTAAGGGTTGTATTTATAAAACTAGGACCAAAGCATGCATCAAAGGATGAGATTGAACTTGCTGTCTTCGAAGTCTTCGGGGAGTGCCGGCTCAGCGTTTGGGATCTCGGGCTCCTGCTCGCAGTAGTCGGCTCCGATCTCCGACTCGGGGTACCTTCCTTCATTTACTTCGTCGGCTATTGCGCACACACAGGCGAGCAAGCAATCAATATAAGCACACACAATTTTTTCGACTGAGCTCGAGGAAGGTACTAAAATAGGGGAAATAAATATTAGGTAGGGGGTTTTTGGGTGTCGGATGGGTGGCAGTATACCCGGTACGGGTGTGAGGAAGGTTGGGCGCGATTTGGATTAAAATCGCGCATGAAATGACGGGTTAAAAGAGGTGTTTAGGATTAATTAGGACCGGTTAGTAATTTATTACAAAATAAAAGGACCTAAATGTAATATTTAAATCTAGCGGGGTTTTAACTACAATAGCCTAGGGATTTAATTGTAAAGGGCAGGGGTTAGTTTGGTGGGATATCTTAAGGTTTAGGGTTTAATTTGGAAAAGAGAGAGAGAGGGAATAGAGGAGGGGGTTAGGTGGGGGAAAGGGGAAAGGACAGGGGCCTCTTGGCAAAACCGCCATCCCCTTCCTCCCATCGCCCGAACGAGAGGGGGGCATTGGGGCGGCCCGCCGGCCGGCTCCGGCGATTGCCGGTGCCCCGGGGGTCGACAGCGGCCGGGATCAGGGGGGAAAGGAAGAGGGGGACGAGGGCTAACCATCGCGTGGCTCACCTTGGTTGGGGGCGGCTTGAGGAGGGGGGCTCCACGCCAAGGGCGGCCGGCGGTAGGGGCTGTTGGCGGCGGCGCGGATGGTGGAGGTGGCGATGCAACTGGGCACTGCTGGAGGCTAGCGGCTGGGGTGGGGAACGACGAGAAGGTGGTGCCGGCCTTTTATAGGCACCGTAGGTCGGTTCGGGGGGGGGGGGGGCAAGATATTTTCCGGCGAGGAGGTCGCCGGCGAAGCTCGAGCGGCTTCTCGATGCCTCGTCCGGTGACGAGACGGATCGAGTGGCGGCAGGTCAACTTGTGCAGGCTCGGCGCGACGCGTGTTGTGGTGGAGCAGGGCCGGTGGCTTGCGGTGGTGGCGGTGCTTGGAAATGACCGGTCGGCCGGGCGCTTTAATGGCCGTCGCAGCGGCGAGTGGCAGTGGCGCGTCGCGTTGTGGGCCTCTGTGGCGTCATCCTGAACAGCAAGAGAGGGGGGCAACTTGGCGTGCCGGCGCGGTCGAGCGCCAGGCGCGCGGGCCAGAGGAGCGGCGCAGGGGGGTCAACGGTGCCAGGCGCGGTCGGCTGAAGGAGGGAGAAGGGAGGAAAGGAAAAGAAGAGAGGAAAAGAAAAGGGAAAAAGAAAAAGGAAGGAAGAAAAAGAAAGAAGAAAAGAAAATAGGAAAAGAAATGGAAAAGAAATAGGAAAAGGTTTAGAAAATTAGGATATTTGCTAGGGGAAATTAGGGGGAAGGATTTGCAGGGTTTTCCGGTTTTTCGGGCGTTGGCGTGATTTTCGGGACGGCGGTGATGGCGAGGCGGACCGGCCGGCGGGACCGCGGCGTGTGCGGGATTCCCGGTGCGGTGGCCGACCGCGACGCCGGGGTGGCACGCGTGGGTGCCGGCCCGAGTGCGGGCGGTGCCGGCGGGATTCGCTGCACGCGCGCTGAGGATGAGAGAGGGAGACAGTGACCAGGGTTTCGAATGAGCTCAGTGGGAAAGTTTTGAAAACACGCGTGATTTATTAGGTGATTTATTAGGAGCTAAAATGTGGGCGTTACAAACCTACCCCAGTTAAAATGAATCTCGCCCTCGAGATTCTGCTAGGTTTCGAACAGGTGGGGAAACTCTTTCTTCAACGCGTCCTCTCATTCCCACGTGGATTCTTCTACTCCGTGTCTGCTCCATTGGACTCTGCACACCCGTACTTCTGATGTCCTCGTCCTCTTGACCACTGTGTCCAAAATCTTGACGGGCACCTCCTGGTACCTAAGGTCTGGCTGTAGATCGATGGTTTCTACCGGTACTCGCTTTTCTTCGTGAACCTTCAAACATCGACTTAGCTGGGAGATATGAAACACTGGGTGTATATCTGACATTTCTTCTGGTAGCTCCAACCGGTATGCTACTGCTCTGACCCTCTTTAGTACTTAATACGGTCCAATGTACCGAGGGGCCAACTTTCCGTGCACCTGAAATCTCTGAGTCCCTCGGATAGGTGAAACCTTGAGGTAAGCGAAATCCCCAGGATTGAAGCTTGCTTCACGCCTCTTCTTGTCTGCGTAGCTCTTCTGTCGGGATTGGGCAGCTTTCAATTTTTCTCGGATGTCGGCTACTCGCTCTTCGGCTTCTTTTATAAGTGCGGGCCCAACCAGGGCACGCTCTCCCACTTCTGACCACATCAGAGGTGTCCTACATTTCCTCCCTTATAAGGCTTCAAACGGCGACATTCCTAGGCTTTCCTGGTAGCCATTGTTGTAGGAGAATTCCGCATACGGTAGGCTCTGTTCCCAGTCTTTGCCATATGTGAGGACGCATGCTCTCAACATGTCTTCCAAAATTTGATTCACCCTTTCGGTCTGTCCGTCTGTCTGCGGGTGGTACGCTGAGCTGAAATCCAGCTTGGTACCCATGGCTTTATGCAGGCTTTTCCAGAACCTAGAGGTGAACTGGGTCCCTCTATCTGAGACTATTCTGCTAGGCACTCCATGCAACTTTACTATATTCTCTATGTAGAGTTTTGCCAACTTCTCTCCACCATAAGTGGTTCGTACGGGTAGAAAGTGAGCGACTTTAGTGAGTCAGTCCACTATCACCCATATGGATTCATGTCCCTTTTGAGTCTTTGGCAACCCTACTATGAAATCCATGCCTATTTCGTCCTATTTCCATACCGGGATTGGTAAAGACTGCAACAGTCCTGCGAGTTTCTGGTCTTCGGCTTTGATTCTCTGACAAGTGTCACAGCGGGCGACGAACCGTGCAATGTCTGCTTTCATCCCATTCCACCAATACCTCTGTTTTAAGTCCATGTACCTCTTGGTGGATCCCGGGTGAATGGAATATGCCGAGTTGTGGGCCTCATCCATGATGGTCTGTCGGAAATCTCCGCCTTCAGGCACGCATATCCTATTCTTATACCACAGTGTGCCTTGATCATCCACTCTAAAATCAGGGGCCTTGTTCTCTCCTGTATGTTTGCGGATCTTCATCAGATTCTCATCGGTTTCTTGGGCCTTCCGGATCTTCTCCTCTAGGGTAGGCTGAACACTCAGCTGGCGGACGTAGCCTTGGGGAACAATGTGCACGTTGAGTCGCGCCATCTCCTCTTGCAACTGGGTACTCTTGGGTGCTGCCTTCTCGTAGGATTTCCGGCTTAGGGCATCTGCTACTACATTGGCTTTCCCTGGGTGGTAGTGAATCTCTAGGTTATAGTCTTTGACTAACTCTAGCCACCTTCTTTGCCTTAGATTCAGGTCAGGCTGGGTGAAGATGTATTTTAGACTCTAGTGGTCCGTGTAGATTTCACACTTGTTCCCGATTAGGTAGTGTCTCCAGATCTTAAGGGCATGCACTACGGTTGCAAACTCCAGATCATGGGTGGGATAATTCTGCTCATGGGGTTTGAGCTGACGGGAAGCGTATGCCACTACCTTCCCATCTTGCATGAGAACACATCCCAACCCTTGTCGGGAGGCGTCACAATACACGACAAAGTCTCGTTGGATATCTGGCAAGGTCAGCACTGGGGCTGTGGTCAATCTTCTCTTCAACTCCTGGAAACTTTTCTCGCACGACTCGGTCCAGTTGAACTTCTTCTCCTTCTTGAGCAACTCCGTCATGGGTCGCGCAATCTTGGAAAATCCTTCAATAAACCTCCGGTAATACCCTGCTAAACCCAGAAAGCTTCTGATCTCGCTCACATTGGTTGGTTGTTGCCAGTTGGAGACGGTTTCAACTTTCCCGGGGTCTACAGCTACTCCTTCCACAGTCAGAATATGCCCAAGGAAAGATATTTTCTTCAGCCAAAACTCACACTTGCTGAACTTGGCGTACAGCTTGTGTGCCCTCAATTTCCCCAGCACTACTCGAAGATGCTGCTCATGTTCCTCCACACTCTTGGAGTAAACAAGTATGTCGTCAATAAAGACTACAACAAACTTGTCCAGCTCTTCCATGAACACCTTATTCATGAGGTTCATAAAATATGCTTGTGCATTGGTGAGTCCAAAGGACATCACTGTGAACTCATACTACCCGTAGCGAGTGACAAAGGCGGTCTTGGGGATGTCACTTTCCCTAATCTTGAGTTGGTGGTACCCTGACCTTAGATCCACCTTCGAAAAATACTTGGCTCATTTCAGCTGGTCAAATAGATCATCTATTCTGGGGAGAGGGTACTTGTTTTTGATAGTGACTTCGTTCGGCCGAGCGATAGTCCACGCACATTCTCATGCTCTTATCCTTCTTTTCCACGAAAAGCACCGGGGCTCCCCATGGTGATGAGCTTGGTCCGATGAACCGCTTCGCCGGGAGTTCTCCTAGCCGCTTCTTCAATTCTCGCCAACTCGTGGGCCGCCATCCTATAGGGTCTCTTGGCTATGGGGGAGGTTCCGGGAATAAGGTCGATGACGAACTCTATATCCCTATCTGGTGGCATTCCAGGGAGTTCTTCGGGAAACACATCTGGGTATTCTCGCACTACTGGGACATTCTCTATGGACTTGACTTCTATGTTGAAAACCATTATGTCTGGCCTGTGTCCTCGGGTGTGGCAAGTCACTTGTATCCCGTCTGGGTTGGTTAGGTGCACTACTTTATCGGCGCAACTTATAAGGCCATGGTGTTGGCTTAACCAATCCATCCCAGGGATCACATCTATCCCCTTGGACTTCAGTACTATCAGGTCTGCTAGGAACTCTACCCCACTTAAAATGATCCTTACCCGGGGGCATCCCAGTTGACACTTGATGTCACCTCCGGGCGTTCGAGTTAATAGGGGTTCTTTTAGTAGTACTGTGGGTATGCTATGCTTTTCCACAAAACTTGAGGATATGAATGAGTGCGATGCTCCCGAATCAAATAATATGGTTGCCAAGACTGAGCTGACCAGGAACTCACCGAGCACTACGTCTTGTGCTTCCTGCGCCTCTTGTGCATTGATGTGGTTGACGTGGGCTCGTCCATACGACTGCTGGGGCTGCCTCATCTGCTGGTTGCTGTTGTTGTTGCCGAAGTTATTGTTGCTGCGCACCAGCATGCGGTTGGCTCCAAACACGAGTGGCCTTGGCCCGTTCACCGAGTTGGAGTAGGTGGTAGTGGTTGGCTTCTTGGCATACGGGCAATTGGCGATGAAGTGTTCGGTTTCGCGGCAGTTGAAACACACTCGGGAGCTGTTGTTGTTGTTGGCTGTGATATGGCTGGTGTTGTTCTGTGGGGGCTTCATGGCACTCTGGTTATTGTAGGGCCTGAACTGGGTTCTGGGGCCTTGCGAGCCCGTGGCTTGGGACTGGGTCTTGTACTGCATGGGAGCTTGGAACCTGGACATGGTGTGTCTGAAGTTTCTCGACCTCTGAGACCGCTCTTGCTGTTTGGCCTTGTGCTCCATAAACTTGCGCTTGTTCTCCTTCTTCTCTTCTGCCCTTGCTCTTTCTGTGAGTATGGCCATGTTCATGAGGGTGTTGAAGTCCGGGTAGATCTGAGGGGTAAGCAGGGTCCTCAGTTCCGGAGTCAGTCCCTTCTTGAACATTTCCTGTTTCTTGGAATCTTTGTCCACTTCCTCGGGCGCATAGCGAGCCAGCTCTATGAACTGGTACGTGTACTCTTCCACGGACATGTTTCCTTGGTGGAGTTCACGAAACTCATCCGCCTTTCGCTTCAGTGTGGCTTCTGGGATGTGGTAGCGGCGGAACTCTTCCACGAACTCATCCCAGGTGATGGCTGAGGGATCCTTGACTGCTGCGCAGTAGTTCTCCCACCAGGCTAGGGCTGTCCCGATGAGCTGGTGAGCTGCCAGGAGAACCTTGTTGCGGTACTCACAGTTGAAGGGCTCTAGTTCCCTCAGAATGGCTCTCAGCTAGTCATCAGCATCCAAAGGATTCACCGACCCGCCAAAAGTGGGCGGCTTCGTCCTGAGGAACTCTATCAGCTTCTCGTTCATGCCCAGAACGCGGGGTCTTGGGCGGTTGACGGTGTTGAAAATGGCCTCCATCAGGACAGTCTGATTGGCCAAAACTTGTGCCAAGTCAATGGGAGGGGGTGGAGGCAGCAGGACCACGTTCTCTCCTCCATCTTCGTCTTGGTTTACTTCCTGGTCGTTAAGACGCTCCCTCTGATCGGCTTGCGATCCTTCAGCGTCTGATCGGCAAGGGCCTTGGTGGGTCCTGACAGGGCGCCTGGAAACCATCTGTAAAGGACTGGGTTTTCTTAAGAGATCTAGCTTTTATGTGATGTTCAAGTGAATTATATCGGGTTTCTTTTTGAAAAGGCAGGGTCTACTCCTGCCGGCAAGCGCACAACAAGCACATAGCAAACAAGCAAGCACAGACAAGTTTTTATTACAAACCAGTGAGGAGGATACATCCCGACTACGTGACTGACACTACGCGGACACACTACACGACTCAGTGCGACAAGAATCTAAGGGTACGACTTGGACCAGTACGGCTTCATTCCCTGGGTTAGGGTCACTAGGGGCGTGCTACTCTCGAGGAGAGCCACCTTCCGGGGTCGAGTGCTCTTCCAGCGGAATGAGCAGCTCGGCGTCATTCTCGCCCTCGGGGTTTCCATTTTCCTAGGGCTGTGCTGCGGCTTCGGCGGTCGTCGTTGGGGGTTCGGTGACTACTGGTGGTGCTGGCGGGACTTCGATAGTTCCTCCCCATCCTACAAGGGGTGTTCCAAGCAAGACTTGAGCTTCTCCAATGGCTGGAACGGGTGTTCCGCTGTTGGTCCATTCTTGCATGCGTTGGTCCTGGATTCGCCTGAGGCTTTCCTGGGCAACGACTTCACTGCTTATGGCGGCTGCGGTCCTTGCCTCAGCTTGAGCCACTCGGACTTGGTGCATCCTTACTGTGACTTCAACTTGCTTGGCCCGACTGATTTGCTCCCTCAAATGCTTGGCTTGGTCATCGAAGAGCTTATCCAGGGAGACAAGGTAGGCAACTACATGGTACAACAGGTCTTCTTGGTGGCGGCGTCGTTCCAGGTTTCTCATGCGGGCTTGCCAAACTGGGGTTCTGATGGCGGGAGGAAAGTACCTCATTGGTGTGGGGACGAGGTGTTCCTCGTAGATCCGGCACAGGTAGCGGAGGGCTTTTCTGAGGGCCAAAGGATAGGTGTCTCGGTGTCGAAATCCTGTGGCGGTCACGCGCCATGGCTTGATGTTGGTGTGGCGGTTGCTTCTAGCGACGGAGAGGACTACCCTACAGCGAAGAGTGCCGAGTTGCTCGTACTCTCTGCTGTAGTACCTAGGGCGCTTAGTGATACCGAGACGCTCCAAGGAGTTGATGAGAAGGCGAGCAAAACCAGGCTCCTCCTGGCACACGCCTTGGGTCCATCCATCTTCCGCTATCTGAAAACAAAGGTAGAGTTGAACAGGTTGTGGTGGGGTACAAGGGGTAGATAACTTTATTCAGTAACAAGGTTGGAGTACACTCTTCGGGGTACACTTATTATTACTCGAACACAGCTCTAGCCTAAACATCCTAGTCTTATCCTTATGGAGATTCCTCCTCTAGCTGAATGCGACGCTTCTTTGGCGGGAGGTCTTGCTCCAGTATCACGTCCTCGGTCTGGGTCCCTTTGTCCCAATGAGTTTCTTCGGGTTCTTCCTCATCCAAGTCAGCTTCTTCTCCTCTCCTTCTACGTTCCCTGTGGAGCTCATCCCATAGATTTTTGTGGAACATCTCAGAACATTCCCTTTCCCTAAGGTAGTCTCGCTCCATGTTGCATAGTTCAACTTCCGCCATGGTTGTCTTTATCCTTTCCAGCTCTATCCTTTGCTCCGCTCTTTCCGCTCTGTCAATCTGTTGCTTCGCTTCTTGGGGCTTGCTCCCCGGTAGAGGTGGTCTAGGCCATTGAGATAAATGGACGGGGGAAACCGCCTCTTCTAGGTCTTCTTCTTCTCGTTCTAGTCCTCTCATGCGATCAATCCACGAGCGTCCTCTTCCTCTAGAGGGTGGGAAAAATTCCATTGGAGTCCTTCTGAGGTGCTGCCTATAAATCACTCGTAGACGTCGCAGGGCTTTCCGAGCAGCCTTTGGGTAGGTGTCAGCGAAGCGAAACCCATTGGCGGAGACGAACCAAGGTTCTATGTCCGGGTAGAGCGTGCTTCTTCCCACGAAGATCAGCACCTTACACCGAAGGGTGCCGTAGCGTTCGTACTCCCGATAGATGAACTCCGGCAGATCCCTTACTCCGACGCGCTCTAAGCTGAGTAGCAGCAGGTTAGGGAGGCCAGGCTGGACGGGGCAGACTCCTCCGTTCCATTCGAGGTTATCCATCTCGAACCAGGCAAGGATCAAGGTAAGGATTTGGGAAAAGATGAGCTCAGCAAAGGAAAGGTTAAAGAGGGGCCAGAGGAGGTCTCGTATCCTAGGGGTCGCGTCCTACGGCCAACCTGCGGCTCTGATACCACCTGAAGCGTCCCCTCATCAGAGGTGACTAAATGTGACACAAATACCAGTCCCCAGGAGGCTAGTAACACATTTATTACAACGGTGGATCGCTCTTTTACATCACGGCGACACAGAGGGCACGGAAGTGCCAACGCTACAAGGAACAGCGCAAACGCTAACGACCACACTACGATAGCAAAGGCTTCCAAAGCCTCATCAGAGTACCACACCATGGAAGCTCTCTGTGGAGGCCCTGGGTACACGGGCACGGTTGGGTGTAGGGCAGCGACCTACTCGACGTCTTCGGGAATGTAATCGGGATCCTCCTCTGAAAAATAGTTAGTAAAATAAGGGTGAGCACATACGTACTCAACAAATCCAACCCCACCCACGGAGGGGCTTATAAGCAGAATCATGCATAGAGTATATCAAGGATCAGGTTAAGGTTCATGTTGCAAACTCACGCACGCGGGGGTTCATTTCAAAAAGGTTTCCACAAATCATTTTCATAACCAAAGTGACTTAATTGTTTTTAGGAAAACCACCGTGGAACTACCGGACTCCCCCGTCCGCGTAGCCCAGGCACACAGCCACACACTTCACTCGGAAAGCAACTCACACCAGAGAAACATCCCAAACCCAAACACTAGTTTTTGTGACCACACCGTGACTCGTCCAATACCGTGGACACGGCTATTCGAATAGGTTTGACACTCTGGAGAGGTTGTACATCTTTACCCACAAGTAGGGTACCGTCACACGGACACCTTAGTGTCGGCGCGGATCCTATCAAAGCCATTACCCACCTTAGCTAACCCTACGAGCCATCACGGAAGCAACCAAGGGGTTATCCCACATAACCAGGGCGTACCTCACACAGAGCGTACCCCTACTCCTTGGTCTCCCGCCGCTCACCCGCACACCAGATGGCAAGTAGTTTAACTAGTTGGGTTTATGCTAAGCCGTTGCCACATACAACGGTCGAGTGGTTGTACGATGATTTGGGTCACGTGAGATGTCACGCAACCCGGTCCTTAACCGACAAGATGGGCAACTCCCAACACGCTCAACCACACAGGTACGAGCTCACCCATACTCCTGACACACACGTCCATCCCGTCCACCCAGTTCTTTACTCATTTTCCAAACATACCCCCATTTCCATTTTTAAAGCACTCACACATTTTGAAAGCACTCACACATTTTGAAAGCACTCATTTAGGCCAAGACAAGGTTCAATCATAGCAATCAAGGGTGGCTATCCTACCATGTTTTGCAGTAAAACAATATGCAATTTATAAAACGGGTAAGGGTTGTATTTATAAAACTAGGACCAAAGCATGCATCAAAGGATGAGATTGAACTTGCTGTCTTCGAAGTCTTCGGGGAGTGCCGGCTCAGCGTTCGGGATCTCGGGCTCCTGCTCGCAGTAGTCGGCTCCGATCTCCGGCTCGGGGTACCTTCCTTCGTTTACTTCGTCGGCTATTGCACACACACAGGCAAGCAAGCAATCAATATAAGCATACACAATTTTTTCGACTGAGCTCGAGGTAGGTACTAAAATAGGGGAAATAAATATTAGGTAGGGGGTTTTTGGGTGTCGGATGGGTGGCAGTATACCCGGTACGAGTGTGAGGAAGGTTGGGCGCGATTTGGATTAAAATCGCGCATGAAATGACGGGTTAAAAGAGGTGTTTAGGATTAATTAGGGTCGGTTAGTAATTTATTACAAAATAAATGGACCTAAATGTAATATTTAAATCTAGCGGGGTTTTAACTATAATAGCCTAGGGATTTAATTGTAAAGGGCAGGGGTTAGTTTGGTGGGATATCTTAAGGTTTAGGGTTTAATTTGGAAAAGAGAGAGAGAGAGGGAATAGAGGAGGGGGTTAGGTGGGGGGAAAGGGGAAAGGACAGGGGCCTCTTGGCAAAACCGCCATCCCCTTCCTCCCATCAGTTCAGAACGCAGTGGGGGGCATTGGGGCGGCCCGCCGGCCGGCTCCGGCGATTGCCGCGCCCGGGGTCGACGGCGGCCGGGATCGGGGGGAAAGGAAGAGGGGGACGAGGGCTAACCACTCCGGGGCTCACCTTGGTTGGGGGCGGCTTGAGGAGGGGGGCTCCACGGCAAGGGCGGCCGGCGATAGGGGCTGTTGGCGGCGGCGCGGATGGTGGAGGTGGCGATGCAACTGGGCACTGCTGGAGGCTCGCGGCTGGGGTGGGGAACGGCGAGAAGGTGGTGCCGGCCTTTTATAGGAGCCGTAGGTCGGTTCGGGGGGGGCAAGATATTTTCCGGCGAGGAGGTCGCCGGCGAAGCTCGAGCGGCTTCTCGATGCCTCGTCCGGTGACGAGACGGCTCGAGCGGCGGCAGGTCAACTGGTGCAGGCTCGGCGCGGCGCGTGCAGTGGTGGAGCAGGGTCGGTGGCTTGCGGTGGTGGCGGTGCTTGGATATGACCGGTCGGCTGGGCGCTTTAATGGCCGTCGCAGCTAGCCGGCGAGCGGCGGGGCGCGTCACGTCGTGGGCCTCCGTGGCGTCGTCCCCGAACGAGAGAGAGGGGGGGGTAGCTTGGCGTGCGGCGCGGTCGGGCGCCGGGCGCGCGGCCGCAGGAGCGGTGCGGGGGGGGGGGTCAACGGTGCCAGGCGCGGTCGGCTGAAGGAGGGAGAAGGGAGGAAAGGAAAGGAAGAGAGGAAAAGAAAAGAGAAAAAGAAAAAGGAAGGAAGAAAAAGAAAGAAGAAAAGAAAATAGGAAAAGAAATGGAAAAGAAATAGGAAAAGGTTTAGAAAATTAGGAAAATTGCTAGGGGAAATTAGGGGGAAGGATTTGCGGGGTTTTCCGGTTTTTCGGGCGTCGGCGTGATTTTCGGGACGGCGGTGATGACGAGGCGGACCGGCCGGCGGGACCGCGGCGTGCGCGGGATTCCCGGCGCGGTGGCCGACCGCGGCGCCGGGGTGGCACGCGTGGGTGCTGGCCCGAGTGTGGGAGGTGCCGGCGGGATTCGCGGCACGCGCGCCGAGGATGAGAGAGGGAGACGGTGACTAGGGTTTCGAATGAGCTCAGCGGGAAAGTTTTGAAAACACGCGTGATTTATTAGGTGATTTATTAGGAGCTAAAAACGCGGGCGTTACACCCCTCCATCTCATCATGTGGAACGTGTAATCCATCAATTGTGTACGCATTCATCTCTTCTTTGATGTCTTAATTATCAACCAAATCTTCATCTTCAAAGTCTTGTATGTTGCTTTCTTTATCTCCCGTGTACCACATGTCGTCAAGATCGCTCTTCATTGATTCACTCTTTTCTTCATCCTTGAGTACTTCCATGTCTTGCTTTGCTAGTGTGTAGGCTTCAATAGCACACAAGCTATAACCTTGTGGGGAGGGACCTTCTTGGAGTACTTGCTCTATGTCAACTCCTTCCCATTCATCTTCTAGCTTGAGTCCTATCTTCTCCCATTTATCCTTTGAGTCACTAGGCTCGGCACGGTTGTACTCTTCTCTTCCTTCATTGCAAATCTTCGAGTTGTCAAATTGATCGATCCATCCTTCATCATCATCTTTTCTTTCTTCAAATATCTTTTGGATCGATTCTCCACTCATCTCTTGATCAAAAATGTCTTCAACTCTCTTGGCGACGTGTCGGTGTTCCTCCTTCCTTCGGTAGTTGATTGGTGGGCAAAATCAACTTGAATCCAACCAGATTGATTGAACTCCGCCAATGGTCTAGTATTCCACATACTTCGGCCTACATTCATGTTAGTTTCAACATTTTTAACATCCGAAATGACTTCACTTACCTTGGGAAGTGGATCTTCAATTTCTCGTATGGTCGGTTCATCTTTCTTGACCTCCGGTTCATCTTTTTCAGAAAATTCAGGAAGCACCTTGGGCTTGCTTTTGTCGTTTTGCTCCTCCCAACAACGTCTTTGCCAATCTCATTGCGTTCTTTGTCCATTGCTTATCCTTTGTAAGATTTGTGCGGCTTCACTAATTGTTTTATCCATTATATCACCGCCTGCACACATGCTTACAAAATGAGATGAGTTAGGGGTTAGTGAAAAATAAAAGGTATGCAACATCAAGCCACTGGAAAATACTAAGTTCGGGCCTTGCTTAAGTAGTTCATTAAAACGGTCCCAAGCTTCATCAATTCCTTCATCCTCTCCTTGCTTGCAAGTGAGCACTGGCCTCCTTAAGTCTTGGACCTTGCTTATGAGAAAGAACTTCAAAAGAAACTTCATCACTAGCTCATCTCAATTTCCTTTTGCTTCAACGGACGCAAGTGTGTACCATCTTCGCGCTTCATCTTCGAGAGAGAACGGAAAAAGATTCCACTTGAACCAAGTGGCCGAAACTCCTTGTTGCATTGTGTTGCATATCATCGTGAATTCCTTAATGTGTCTATATGGGTTGTCATCCTCCACTCCTCTAAAGGGTTTTGTCGCCACTAAATTGATGATTCTAGGCTTCACTTCATAGTGGGTTGTAGCAAGCGTCAAATCTGATTTTTGCATCTCAATGTCTTCCATTGACGGCATTGCTAGCTCCCTTAGCGACATCTCTTCGTCTTCCAATGGTGAGGTAACAAATCCATCTAGGCACAAGAAAAGTAGGAAGAAAAAAAAGATTTTTTTCTAGAAAATAAGGGTTAGATGTTAGTAATCAACAAAATTAATACTAGATTAAACGTAGCAAACTGGCTTGCTCCCCGGCAATGGCGCCAGAAAAAGGGGCTTGTTGACGGTTGAAACACGTAACAACCTTCGATCCGCAGGCGTACGGACCTACACCTTTTTCACCACGGGGTGACCCCCAAGGTTCTTGTCAATCCGCGAAGCAAGGGGATTGCTAGCGCTTAACCAAGCACTAATCTAGTTGATTGGAAAGCCTTGAAAGAAAAGATACTCTAAGGTAAAAGCAATCTAACCTAAGTTAATCTAAGAAGTCTAAGGTTAAACTAGATAGCAAAGGGTGGACACAAGAGAGAGAGAGGTTAAGATAGATAAGCGTTCCCTCCCTAAGGTTTAGGAACACATGACGATGCATCTACTACATGAAATGGGTGTTGCCTACACTAGCTTCATGGCGGTTATGCAGCCGCTAAGCCTTTTCCCTCCACCGTACTGTCACTACGCAAGGTAATCAAACACTTTCACGTATAACCGCATCGATACCTAAGCATCCATAGGGTTAAGATTATCACCACGATTACCAAAAACCATATTAAGACCACATGTTGCGCAAACGTATGTAAACAAAGCATACGCGAAGACATAGATCATAAAGCATTGATTGGCATAAGGTTCATGTATAGATTACATATAATGCATCCATCTAACCCTAGGGACGAACGGAGACATTACCCCATCATCTTACACGGATTGAAGCACATAGGGGTCATGGAGACTCCGGAGAATGTCGTCGATGAAGATGGCGGCGATGAAGCTTGGGAACACCCCTAGGCCCGCAGCTTGGAGTCCTCCTCTTGCTTCCTTCCCTCCGTCGGCGTTGATCCTTGCGACAAGCTCATCCAACTCTCTCCCTCATCTTGCGGCGGCAGTTTTCTGGTGAATGGCGTCAGTAGAATGATTTGTTCGATGTGGCGGCGGACGGAGGAAGAGGCAATAAATAGACGAACACCTATGGAAAAGGGGGCGCCGAACCGGGCTCGGAGTGGGCTGGGCCGGTCGGCCCAGGCCCATTTGGGCCCGGTTTGGCCCCAGTTTCCTCCCAGTTGCTTCTCGCGTGATTCCTTATTTGTGTGCACTTGCATGTGGGCCTTTGACATCGTTTCCTTCACGGTGAAGGCTTGAATCCTTGCTATGCAAGCTTCCCTATTTTCTGGTTGAGTCCCTGAAGACTTGCACGTTGACGCTTTGGTCCTCGGGTCATTTGGAGTCATGTTCATCGCGTGTCTTGACTCTTGTCGGGCTTCATGATCTTCTTCCAAAGTGCTTGGTGAACTTATCCCGAAAGTCTCCTCTTTAGCATAGATTTCCTGCGTAAACAATAAACTCCAAAATCGACATGCAAGAGTGAACTTGTTATATCATTAGTATGCCTAGTGGCGGGTTAGTTGCAAATCATAATTGAAACCAATGTGTAACAAGTACTATAGGTTGACGGAAATTCACCACCAACAGCGTCGCAAGCGCCACAACCACCCCTGCCGTCCGTGAACGTCGCCGCCAAGGAGCACTGAGCCCGCACCACGCCGTTACCACCGAGAGGAGTCGTGGATGCCTTCATCACCGCAGTGTACGTCTTCCACTTCGCCTCGCCGCGGGACATGTAGTTCCTATGTGCGCAGCGCATTGAGCTAAAGACTGCGACGTCGTCGACACTAGGTGTCGCGACGACGCCTCGGAGCCCTGCGCCGCTACCGAACCGCAGGCCACCGTCTCCACGCTTCCTCTACACCATGTGCTCGGCCTTCGTGCCGCTGTTCTACAGGTGCTACGCCGATGCCCTGCCTTTCCTTGAACACCGCCATACCCCAAGATGAGCACACAGCCAAGCCTTTATCCATTGCCCACCAACTGCTCGGTGAAATGCCTGAACCGCGAGGTGTTGCTGTCGCCGCCGTCTATCTCTGTCTCTGAAGCCAGCCTTCGTGCTGTGTACATCTCCTGCAGGTATCGGCCTCGCGGCACCGCCGGTCACCATGCTGCAGCCATGTACCTATAACTGGGAGAACGCACACAAGGTGCTCGACAGAATGTGTCAATCAAGCTGCTGACCACCTAGTCGTTCTCCCTCTCGCCCTCGACATGTTCGTCGAAATGCTCGACAGACACCTTCAAGCCAGGAGAACAACCCCACCTCACTGCGTCCTCGCCATCGGGAACGCCCACACCAAGACCACGATGGCACCTTGAAGCTGTTGTCGTGCTTCGGAGGACGTCCACACCATCATCGCCGCCACGTTGTTGTCATTCCGGCGCCACCGCCGCGCACACCGACACGACACGCCGTGGACGCCTTCGACGCGCCACCGCGTTGCTTCACTTCACCGCGGGACACGAAGCCGACCGCTAGCCTCGTCGCCGAGTTGAAGCCCACACCGACCGCGAGCTAAACCGTGACCTTCGGCCTGCACTGCATGGCACCAAGTCGTCGCGACCACGATCTCTCCCTGCCTCACCGTAGACCATCCCCGAGCCCACGGTGGGCCACACAGCCGACCTCTTCCTTGCCCTCTAAGTGTTCGATAAATTGCATGAACGTATCTTGTGACCAGAAGCTTATCCTGTGACTGGGCCTGTGTCGCCAGCCATCGTGTTGTGCCTGCTGTTTGTCTCCTCTATCACCTCGGCAACCATAGTTGCCTTGTTGAAGCTGCATCTTTGTCATGCCCACCACATGTTCGACGTTGTGCACCAAAGAATGCAGCCACACATTTCTCCCCTTTTGCCCCGCCTCTGTCTGGCTGTCGTGTCGTGGTCTTCTACAGACGCCACCACTGGCCCTGCTTGTCGCAGCTGTGGCTTTTGGCCAACCTCGCATCGCGCCGCCACCTTTGCCTCGCCACCATGTCAGGCGTCGGCCGTAGATGTCCAAAGCTTGGACCTTTGCTGTGCTTGGTTGTCGGCTGTGAACCATCGGCCATCTCCTATCTCGAATCTATCGCCGACACCCTAATCTGCTGCCTGGCCGTGCTTCGTCACCATGGAGCACCACCGGCAGATCGTCGAGCATCTGGAGTGCGTCGACGCGTCACCAAAGAACCCAGTCGAACCACAGGAAAGAATCCAGGGTGGACTTCTGGACTTGGCTTACTGGGCCCTATCGGGCCAGGTCCAATGGGCCGCTTCCGGCCCACTAACTTTTGACGACACGCTGATGTCATCTTATTTTATAAAATCCTTTTCTGTTTTAACAAAGGTCTTAATAAATGATTTATAGATCCTTTTCCTCTTCAAAAATCATAACTAATTATCCGGAGCTCCGAAAATTATGAAACCACTTGCGTCGGTTTCATAATTCTGAGATGCTCACTGCTAGCCTGTCTTTCTCTGCTCTTTCCCTTGAACTGAGCCTTTTTGCCCTGCGTTCTTGGTGTAGAACTCGTGGCCGCTGCCCGCCACTGTGCTAATGTGGGTCTGGGACGCCCGAGCCCCGCAACGAGCCATTGGCGTGCCGAAGACAGGAATCCTACCCCATATTCGCATCGCTTACCTTTCCTACACCACCGCCTTCCCCTTTGTGTTGTAATCCGCATACCCGCTCTTGCCCTACTTTGCTTTGTGTTGTGAAGCGTGTTCTGCACCATGTGCTCGTAACTAAGATGCCGCACATGATTGACGGCCGTGCCGTGAGCAGAGGCCTCTGCTTCACACACGACAACCCCGTGTTGCAACCTAGTTTCTTAACATTGGTCGTTGCCGCATCGCTAGTACATGCCCCTTGGCGCATTTGCGCACGCCTTGCTGCATCATCCCCTTTTATCGATGCTAGTCGATCCTCTCGTCCTCTCTACGCTATCGCCAGACATCTTGGCATGGAAATGCCTTTCCTAGTTTATCTACGTCCTGCTTTGCCACAATCATCTGTTGAGCTTATACCTTGTTGAGTACAACTACCCGAAGATCTTAACCTTGAGACCTTTAACCCGACCATGAGCTAACCCTGGTTCCTATCTTGCTTTCTAGTATATAAAACTAGTTGCTTAAACTACTTTTGTTTTAAAACCAATTGCTTTATTTTCATTATCTAAACAAATGATGCTTGTATTTACTCTAGAGTTTATTTGGATCTTCGAAATTGGTTCTTATCGGTGTTTTCGCATTAGATGAATGCTCGTTATTTATTTTCATGTCGCATCTCGTGTAGGCTTGTGTTCATGTTTGAAGACCCGAGCTGCGACGACCGAGAAGTCCTTCTACCTCAACATTGATCGAGAGGACGCTCAACCTCTACTACTCTACGACGACTACTGCGCAGGTGTCATGTCACTCCCAACCATGTAGAACCCATGCATGCTATTATTTGCTAGTGCTATATTTATGTTACTTGATTTGATGGATTGCATAGCCATTTGATTAGCCTTGCCTTGTTATTTGATATATCCTAATTCCTTGCTTTACCTACCTCAGGACTAGATGCAGACCCCTAGCTAGTCCCATATACACACTATCCATACTTTTGTTGCTCGATTATGGATGGTTCTCTGGGTTTGGACTGAGATGTGGGAGATCTCGGTGTGTTCTAGCGTGAGTTTTGGGTGTGTTCTTCCTTGACGTGTTACTGGCGGGAGCGAGCCGTTTTGTTACTTGTGAACGCCAACCTCGGGGAGATGCGATCTAGCCTCTCGCCCGAGCGGCGTGTCGGACGGGATGGAGATGGTGAGTGCTCGCTCTCGGCCCTTAAGGACCGATCGTCAGTTGACCGTGCTTCAGTGGACTTTTACCGTACAAACCGCCTGCCTTGTATTGGGTGGGGGTGGGGGTGCGGGGGTGAGGCTCATAGTGGATAGCACCCTGCCTGTAGGCGGATTGGTGTGATCGTGATGGGAGACGGCGTTCCTCATTAGAAGACTTCGTCCCGGGAAGGCCGGGGAAGGGTTCCACAGCTTCGAGGGACCTCTTGCTGGCAGTACGAGCTCTACAGCAGAGGCTGTGCCATGCTCGAAGACGTAGGAGGGTACTATCCACTTACTTGGACTTCAGCCATATGGTAGGGTTTCGGGTGGTTCGCTACCATCTGTGCTTTATTCGGGCGGGTACAGTTGTACAACCTCTGTAGAGTGTTAAACCTATAGCTATAGTCTGTGTCCACTGGTTATGGACAGTCCTCTGATCTTTCACCTGGCTAGACTCTTTTCTTGTGCTTCTCTCCCCCGAATGTGTGAGCCCGGCCTGAGCCTGTTGAGATGTGGGGATAGGAGCAGGTGGGCCCCACATCGCAGATGAGAGTTGGGAGCTGGATCGTGGTTGTGATTCAGTGCTTTGGTGTGGACTTCCTTGTTGAGGGGTGCAGACCCCGGAGGTGTGGACCTCCCGAAGGTGTGGACCTCACTGCTTATTCTGCATACCTTGATTGTTGCTATCGCGCTGCTGCATGCATACCTTTCTACAGCCAAATATAGGTTTTATCCATGCATATTAGATTCAACCACCGCTTTTGCCCTTTGTTGGGAAGCTGACATGACCTACCCGCTTATCAGGTAGATGCTGGCGTTTCAGACTCGGTGACCATCTATGACTACAACTTCTGTGACGAAGGTGTGAAGACTAGAGCTGGTCCTATGCTCGAGTTTGCCCGTGGAGCTGGAGACGCTTTGCTTCGATAGATCCGCTGCGTAGATGTTTTTACCTTTCTTGATTCAGTCCGGTTGGACTTGTACCCGACTTTCTTTCGCAAAAACAAAACGAAAACGAACCTTAAACACACTTAAGATAATGCATGGCCCAACGGCTGGGCCCACGGCTCTGATGGATACAGTCGGCTCGGCCACCCTCGGGCGGAACTCCGCTTCGCTCGAGGGGCACGACACCGCACTAGTGAACTTTTGCCTCGCTCGAGGGCTGGGTGCCCCCTCAGATGAGGTCCCGCCTCGCTCGAGGGCAGGTCGCCCCCTCGGGTGAGGTTCCGCCTCGCTCGAGGGTTGAACGCCCCCTCGAGTGAGGTTCCGCCTCACTAGAGGGCTGAACGCCCCCTCGAGCGAGGTTCCGCCTCGCTCGAGGCTCCCACGGGCTTGCCGCCCCCGTGCCTGCTCCCGCGACAGGGGCATTTAATGCTCTAACACTTGCAGGCACCCAGGTCAAAGACGAATCCACGCCACTACGCGCCTGGGAATCACGCCCCAGCGTTGTTCCGCCAACTCCCCCGGTGAGACCATCCATGTCACTGTGCGACGCTATGCGGCATGGCCAGTGTCAGTCTTGTGACACTGTGCCGCCCACTCTCGTACGGCTGACGCACCGCGCCCTTGAGAGAGGACGGCGGAACCCTCGAAGGGGGGACGGACGTCTATTCCACTCTCGCCCAGGGCTACGCCGTGACGTCAGGATAGCGGGACCGGTCACCTCCGTCGCCGTCGGTCCTGTGCAGCCATCCCCACCGTCCCAACGCCATCCCGGGCACTGCATCGCCATCCCCTACGCTGTGGGGGTATGGAGTGAAAAGACGCCGCCATGCCGGTTGTTGTGCGCCCTACGGCCTCCCATCAGCCGCACCCTCGAACCGACATCCAGAAGACGACCAAACGAGAAGCCCCTACACCACCACCCTTGAAGCCGCTCCTGGACGGACACAGCACACGCCATGACGCTCCATCAGAAGCGAGATTCGCTAGGACGGCTGTCTACTCCATAGCACTATGCGCAATACCACTACACGTAACTAGAATAGTGTGGCACGCCTGTAAATTGCCTCCTCCTTGACCTATAAAAGGAGGGGCGGTCCCCTGGCCGCAGGGGGGATGACGGATAGCACTCACTTGCATGCTTTCTGTCTTCACCACGATATTTGGCATTTGCCTCAATCAGTACCTCTGGGACCTGGAGGCCCGGCCTTCTCTCCCGCCTCACTTGTAGCCCCCCTCTGCAAGCACCACGGTGCAACGCAATATAGTGCCTCGAGCACACCACTGCTGGATGTACGGCCCCAGCCGGAACCAGGATAAACCTCGTGTCATCAGTTGCTTAGCACCGGCCATCGAGAGATAGATCTCAGCGCTCTTACTAGTTAGTGTCGGGACTACTTTCCGCACCGGCAGTTGGCGCGCCAGGTAGGGGATTGCGTGTTGAAGATCAGCTTCCACCAGCCATCTCGATGGTGATTCGCACCGAGTATAGGGGCCAGAGGTACTCCATGGGCAGTTCAGACCCCCTCCCAGCCGGATTCAAAATCCGGTTTGGGATCCTGAACTTTCAGGCCACGGGGAACGACTACCTCATGCGCATCACCAACCGCGATGAGCTTCAACCGTGGCGGTCGACCAGACCAGGATCGGTCCCCGTCACACTCGGTGCCAATGCCCCAGCGCCCGCCCAAGCGGACGCCCCAGGCCCCTCAGCGCCACGACACCGACGACGCTCGGCTAGCGCTCTCGACAGGCGCGGATGAAATGACGTTGGGCTGCGCGCGTCGCCTCACAACGCGACGCACCCGCTGGTGAGACAGCGACCGCACCTGCGGGGAGTCCGCAGTTCCCGAGCCGCGATTCCCCCACGGCATGCGCAACGCTACGATGGCGTACACCTCATCCGCCAGCACCGACGTGGCGGCGTACGAGGACCTTCGCGACCTCCACCTCCTGGCGGACAGGAACCTCATCGCCACCACCAACGACGAGTCCTACCACGGCTCCGCCAGTGAGCTTCCACCCACCACTTCGCACAGGTACGCGGAGTGGGACTTCTCCGGTGTGACGGACCCGGTGATGTTCCAGCGGTTCCTCGACGCCGCGGACTACTGGTTCGGCTACTCCGACGACTTCAGCGCCGGAAGCTACGACCCCACGCGTGAGTGCTTCGTTGTGGTCGTCAACGACCAGGCAAACGACGCGAACGCGGCGGGGGCTGGCGACGGAGAAGCCCCCCAGAACCTGGGAACTAGACTACTCCAGGGCTCGGGGCCAAGCGCGCCCCCACCTCACTGGCGAGGGGCGCCGACATCAACGTGCAGCTGGCCCAAGCACGCGAGCTCGAGACAAGCTTGCGGAAGAGTACCGTGCGGTACGACTGCTTCGCGCCTCCATCGCGGAGAAGCTTCTGCGCGTGGCGAACGCGCGCGCAAGCTGGGCAGGCAGGCCCGCGACCGTATCAACGCGGACTTCGACGTCAACAACCCGAACACACCCCCACGAGCGAGCCAAAAGCTCATCGCAGCTGCGACGTTGCTGCGATCCATGCCCGCTCTCTCGACGCCCGAAGCACAGAACCTGCGCCGCGAGGCGCAGGCACTCATCGAGCAGGCGGCCGTGCAGCAGGCTGAGAGCTCGGCGTCCCGCATTCATCAGTAGGGCAGCGCGCGGGACGACGGTGGCAAGCAGGGCCCCGAGGTGTCGATTCACGCGGGCGGCGCAACGGGACAACCCGCCAACCAGGGCCGAACACCGGTCAGGGAGCGAATCCTCGACACGCGAGGACAGTCCCAGGATGGTGACGCCCGAAACGTCATCAACGCCCGGTGGACGGGCAACACGGAGACACAGGCAGTGGTGGGCTACTACCCACGGCGGGGCGGGCGCTATGATAGCCGCGAGGACCGCTCACCGATGCCGGAGCCCCCCGGGACTCGCGTGTTCAGCCGGGAGATCCGCACGGCGAGCTTCCCTCAACGCTTCTGCCATCCCACGTCGATTGACAAGTACACGGGGGAGACGGACCCCCGTGTATGGCTCAACGACTATCGCCTGGCGTGCCAGCTGGGCAGAGCCACCACCGACGAGGTCATCATCCGCAACCTGCCGCTGCACCTCGCCGATTCGGCGCGGACGTGGCTAGAGCACCTGCCGGCCAGTCAGATCCACAACTGGCACGACTTGGTCCACACCTTCGTGGGGAACTTCTAGGGCACATACGTGCGCCCTGGGAACTCCTAGGACCTACGCGCATGCACCCAGAAGCCCGGTGAGTCGCTCCGGGATTTCATACGGCGCTTCTCCAAGCGCTCTACAGAGCTCCCGAGCGTCGCTCAGTCCGAGATCGTGCACGCCCTCCTCGAGGGCACGACCTGCCAGGACCTCATGCGCGAGATCGGGCACAGCCCACCAGTCAACTCCAACGAGTTGTTCGACATCGCCACCAGCTTCGCCTCTGGTGAGGAGGCGGTGGGGGCCATCTTCGACGGGAAGAAGGGCAAGTGCGTGGACGACACGCCCGCGGAGGGCAGCAAGTCCAAGGAGTCCCAGCAGAAGCATAAGTGGGGCAAGAAGGGCAAGAAGCCGCGCCGCGAGGCGAGTGCGCAGGGACACAACAATGACGGGGATGAGGCCCTCGCAGTTGACCCAGCTCGAAGGGGTCCTCGAGCGGCCCCTCGAGGCCCCGGCGTATTCGACGACATGTTGAAGAAGCCTTGCCCATACCACAAGACGCTGGTCAACCACACCCTCGAGCAGTGCGACATGCTCAAAAAATACTACAGTCGCGCCGCCGCGAAGGATGGCGAGGCCAAGAAGGACGGGGGTGACGGCGACGCCGGTGGCTTCCCCCGGTGGAGAACGTCTTCCTCATCTTCGGGGGACCGACCGTGGACATATCCAACAGCCAGCGCAAGCGAGAGCGGCATGAGGTCCTTGCCATAGAAAAGGCTCCTCCCTCCTTCCTTGACTGGTCGGAGGACGCCATCACCTTTAGCCGCGAGGATCACCTGAACCGCATCCCCAATCCGGGCCAGTACCCGTTGGTTGTTGACCCAGTCATCGGCAACGCGCGGTTCTCCAAGGTGCTGATGGACGGAGGCAGCAGCCTCAACATCCTCTACGCGCACACTCTGCGCCTGCTAGGGATCGGGTTGGACCAGTTGCGGCCCAGCACGACGCCGTTCCATGGCGTCGCGATAGGCAAGCGCGTCCAGCCCCTCGGGTAGATCGATCTGCCGGTCTGGTTCGGCACGCCGGACAACTTCCGCAAGGAGACACTCACCTTCAAGGTGGTGGGGTTCAGGGGCGTGTACCATGCCATTCTTGGGCGGCCGTGCTACGCTAAGTTCATGGCGGTCCCGAACTACACCTACCTCAAGACGAAGATGTCGGGGCCCAAGGGTGTCATCACCGTGGGCTCATCAATCGAGCACACATTCGACTGCGACGTCGAGTGCGTGGAGCATACGGAGGCGCTAGCGCTGGATGAAGCGCTCATGGCGAACATGGAGAAGCTGGTCAACGAGGACCTTGACTCCACCACCAAGCATGCCGGCAGCTTCGAGGCTGCTGAGTAGACCAAGGGGGTGCCCCTCGACCCTGCTGCCCCCCGAGGGCAAGGTGTTGAGGGTCAGTTCCACCCTCGACCCCAAATAGGAAGTGGTGCTCGTCGACTTTCTCTGCGCCAACGCCGACATCTTCGCGTGGAGCCCCTCGGATATGCCAGACATCCCGAGAGAGGTCGCCGAGCACTCCCTTGATATCCTACCTCACTCCCGAGCCGTGCAACAACGGTTGTGGCGCTTTGACGAAGAGCGACGCCGAGCAATCAGAGTGGAGCTGCAGAAGCTCCTCGAGGCCGGGTTCATCAAGGAAGTGTTCCACTCTTTGTGGCTAGCTAATCCTATACTAGTTATGAAAAAGAATGGGAAGTGGCGGATGTGTATAGATTACACTAGTTTGAATAAAGCATGTCCTAAAGTTCCCTTTCCTTTGCCATGAATCGATCAAATTGATGCCTATTCCGGGTACCACCAAATAAAAATGAAGGAGTCCGACCAGCTCGCGACTTCATTCATCACGCCGTTTGGAATGTTTTGCTATGTGACAATGACGTTCGGCCTCCGAAACGCGGGCGCGACGTACCATCGGTGTATGCAGCACGTCTTCGGAGACTACATCGGGCGGACCGTTGAGGCTTACGTAGACGACATAGTCGTGAAAACTAGAAAGGCGGACGACCTATTTAGCGACCTGCGCGTGGCATTCGACTGCCTGTGAGCAAACGGGGCGAAGTTTAACCACGAGAAGTGCGTCTTCGGAGTGCCGCGAGGATTGCTGCTGGGATACATAGTCTCCCAGCGGGGCATCGAGCCCAACCCCGAAAAGGTCACAACCCTCGAGCGGATGGGCCTGATTCGAGACCTTAAGGGGGTCCAGAAGGTGCTGGGGTGCCTTGCCGCTTTGAGCCGTTTCATTTCGCGGCTCAGCGAAAAGGGGTTACCCCTCTATCGACTCCTGAAGAAGCACGAGTGCTTCTCCTAGACCGTCGAGGCCCAGGAGGCGCTTGACAAACTCAAGGCGACGCTCACTCACGCGTCAATCCTAACGCCACCCCAGGACAACGAGCCTCTGTAACTCTACGTTGCCACAACCACTTAGGTGGTCAGCACCGTCATAGTGGTGGAGCGCACGGAAGAGGGGCATGCCCTACCAGTCCAGCGGCCCGTATATTACATCAGCGAGGTGCTATCCGAGACCAAGACACGTTACCCTCAGATCCAGAAGCTGCTCTACGCGGTGGTGCTCGTGCGGTGCAAGCTCCGTACTACTTCGAGGCCCACCCGGTTACGGTAGTCTCCTCCTTCCTGTTGGGGGAGATTATCTGAAACCCGGAAGCGCCGGGTAGGATTTCCAAGTGGTCGGTGGAATTGATGGGCGAAACGCTCACCTATGCGCCGCGCAAGGCGATTAAATCGCAGATCCTGGCGGGTTTCGTCACTGAATGGACAGACACACAACTGCCGCCGCCGCAAATCCAGGCCGAGTGCTGGACCCTCTACTTCGACGGGTCGGTGATGAAAACTGGGGAGGTCGCAGTCTTGCTCTTCATCTCACCCCTCGGGGAGCACATGAGGTACGCGGTGCGCCTACATTTCCCCGCGTCGAACAACATGGGGGAGTACGAGGCCCTCCTTTGCGGCCTCAGAATCGCCATCGAGACATGCATCAAACTCCTCGACATTAGGGGGGGACTCACAGCTCGTGATCGACCAGGTCATGAAGAACGCGAGTTGTCACGACGACAAGATGGAGGCATACTGCAATGTCGTATGGGCCCTCGAAGACAGGTTCTACAGCATCGAGCTCAACCACGTACCCCGCAGGTACAATGAGGAGGCGGACGAACTCGCCAAACTTGCATCGGGGTGGATCACCATCCCCCCAAACATTTTTGTGAGGGACATCGTCAGACTGTCCGTCAACCTCGAGTTGGCGCCCTCGAGTCAAGAAGAACCCTCGGGGGCTCCCTCGAACCCAACGGGCGCGGAGCCCATGGACGAGGGCCCCTCGAACGAGGCGTTTGTACTCTCCTTGCTCGAGGGATACGGCGCGGACGAGGCCAAGGCCATGGACACGGAACCAGCCCCCGGCGTGGAGGACTGGCGAGACAAGTACATCGCGTGGATGGATCGAGGGGAACTTCCCTCGGACCGATCCGAGGCCAGACACATCGCTAGGATGGCCAAGTCGTTCACCCTCGTCGACGGCGAGCTGTACAAGCGCGCCGCTTCAGGCATCCTGCAGTGATGCGTGCCCATCCCCCAGGGGCGCGAGCTCCTTCGAGACTTTCACGCGGGCATGTGCGGCCACCACGCGGCGCCGCGCACCCTCGTGGGCAACGCATTCCGCCAGGGCTTCTATTGGCCCATCGCGGTCGCTGATGCTAGCGAGATCGTGCGCACCTGCGAAGGGTGCCAATTTTACGCTCACAAAACTAACCACCCAGCTCACGCCCTCCAGACGATCCCCGTCACGTGGCCTTTTGTTGTGTGGGGGCTGGACATTGTCGGGCCCTTGCGAAAGGCGCCCGGGGGCTACACCCACCTACTGGTTGCCATTGATAAATTCTCCAAGTGGGTTGAGGTGCGCCCAATCACGAATGTCAGGGCGGAGCAGGCTGTGACGTTCTTCATCGACATCATCTACCGCTTCGGGGTGCCTAATTCCATCATCACCGACAACAGGTCTCAATTTACCGGCAGGAAGTTCCTGGAGTTTTGCGACAGGTTCCACATCCGCGTGGATTGGGCGACCGTCGCACACCCACGTACCAATGGTCGAGTGGAGCGGGCCAACAACATGATCTTACAAGGCCTCAAGCCCAGGATTTTCGACAGACTGAACAAGTTCGGTCGAAATTGGCTCCAGGAGCTACCGGCGGTCGTGTGGAGCCACAGAACCACCCCGAGCAGGGCCACATGATTCACCCCGTTTTTTCTGGTCTATGGCGCAGAGGTCGTCGTCCCCACGGACCTGGAATACGGGTCGCCCAGAGTCCAGGGCTATGCCGAGGGCACCATCCAGCGAGCCCGCGAGGACTCACTGGACCAACTTCATGGGGCCCGCACCGTGGCCCTGATGCACTCAGCAAGGTACCAACAGGCTCTGAGGCGCTACGAGGCCCAGAAGATATGGCGCCGAGACTTCAATGAAGGGGACCTAGTCCTAAGGCTGCGCCAAGACAATCGAGGCCGCCACAAGCTATCGCCCACATGGGAGGGACCCTACGTCGTTGTCAAAGTGCTCAAGCCTGGCACCTACAAGCTGGCCAACAAAGACGGCGAGGAACTCACCAACGCTTGGAACATCCAACAACTACATCGTTTCTACCCTTAGAAAGAATTTCCAAGTTTCTCTTTTGTTATTTACACGCCCAACACCCCAGTTGGTTGTACGAATGTAAATTCCATCGAGTTAATAAATTTAAAGGACAACTCGGCTTTCCCCTGAAAACCAAGTCACCCTCGGGGGCTAATGCGGGGGGCATCCCCCCAGAAATGGTCCCATTTTTTTGCAAAAATTCGAGCGCTAAGTATGCCTCGACCCAAATTCTGGGCGAGCTTACGTGGGACGCGAGTGGCCGAAGGGCGAAGAAGCGCGAGTCGGGGATAGCCTTCGCCTCCAGTAGGATATGGCCCTTTTCCCTCACTGCTTTGCCTACAAGCTACCTGTGCGAACGAAACTCTCCCAGCTAAGGTTCACCTAAGAAAATGGGCAGGCAGAACGACGCAATTGCCAAAGTAAACAATGAGCACTTAAATTTACAAACGACAAAATATTTGAAACAAGCAATTGTTCATTACATAGCCGCGTGGCTCGAATGTCAATACTAAAAACACCCAGGGCTTGAATGCCCAGCTACTTTCAGGCTTGGGGGCCGCCAGTCGGCGGGGCGTCCGGGAAGAGGAAGTTCGTGAAGTCATCAGCGAGGATGTCGGTGGCAGGAGCTGTAAGCGCGTCCGCGCGGTCCATCGCCACCTCGTCATCGACACCGACGGGGACGACGTAGCCCGTGGAGACGGCCTCGAGGTTGACCTGATAGTGACACACCACCACGCCGAGAGCCTTCTTGACCCCCAGGTGAAGGGTGCGGCACAGGCGCTAGGTGACACGCTTGCCAAGGGCACAAAGGCGACTCGCCATCGAGCTCCCGGCCTGCACGTCGCCCACCTCGACCTCCTGGCACGCCTCGAGGTCAGCGGCCCGCAGCTCCTCCAACTCCTGTTGTGAGGAGTTGTAGGCCGTCTGGAGGGACTCTGCCTGGGTCGTCAGGTTCCCCAGAGCGTTCCGCAGGCCTAAAAGCCACGAACGAAAAAAACTAAATTGGGAGCAGATCCCGAGTAAACCAAAACAACAGGCGAGAAGTGGAAAGAAGCAGCTTACCTTCGACCTGTTTCCTCTCTGATTCAAGGGCCTTACGCGCGTCCTCAGACGCCTGCTGCAGGCTGAGAACCATGGCTTCCTGCTTCTTGAGGGACTGGTGCAGGTCCTCGTGCGAGACGCTGAGTTGGTTGAGCTCCCCGTCGAGCCACGAGACTTCTTCGTTCCACTGCTTGAGGGTTGCCTGAACCCCCTCGAGTGCGACGCGCTCTTGCTGGAGTCGGCCCTGAGCCTCTTCCCGCGCCAAGCGCTCGCGCTCGAGGGCGGCCCGAGCCTTGGCGAGGGCAGCCCGCTCCTGCTGGAGTTGAGCCTCCGCCTGGCGGCGCGCTCTTGCTCCTGCTGGAGCCTCTCCTCCGTCCAGGCGAGGGAGGCGGCCTTGTCCGCCAGGCTGGTCCTCAGCAGCTCGGCCTCCTTAGCCTTCTCCTCGGCCTGGCTCTGCCAGGACCGTGCCCCCTCGAGGGTAGCGCGGTCTTGCTGGAGCTGAGCTCGAGCGGAAGCCAACTTCCTCTCGAATTCCGCCGCAGCAACCCGCACCGCGGCCACATCCTCACGCGTCTTCCGCAGCGCCTCGTCTCGCTCCAGGAGCACTGCCCGCACCTTCGCGACTGCGGAAACGTCTTCCGCGGCCTGGGCATCCTCCTCCAGGAGCTCGTCCCGCACATCTTGCAACCGGTACTATAGCCATCCACTGTCGGTTCGCAGGGCTTCGACGAGAGCGTCCAGAGCGTCGTACTGGCCCCAGTACCAGTCGCGCTCGGAGCTCAGTTGATCGAGGCAATTATACCTCTCTCGAGCCCGGCCCTCAAGCTCCTACCAATGGTAAACGAGACGCGGGAGAAGGTAGAGTCAGGGAACGCGCGGGCGCAAAAGCAACAAGAACAAACCTCGAATTCAGCAATGAGAGCACGTACCTTGAAGATCTACCACGCGGAACCAGCATGGATCCGCAGGGCCTCGTTCAACATGTTGTTGAGCGAGGCCCCATGGTCTCGAAACTCCTTCCACAGCGCCTGCTCGGCCTGGGCCTCGTTGAAGTAGGCCGGCAGTGCACCGGCAGGCTCCCGCTCCGCTCCAGGCGCGCCACAGTGGTATTTGAGACGGGGAGGCCGGCGCGTGACGACGAAGCCTCAGCTCCGTGCGTCAGCCACCGCGGCATCACGCAGCCGTCTTCTCGCATCACCAGTACCCCCGCCGCAGGCTCGGGGGCTGGCGCGAGCCAGCTCTCCCACTGGCCCCATCCGGGCGGCGGGACGTCGTCATTAGGGATTTCCACCACGGACGCCTGATCGACCGCAGCGGAGATGGGCGTTGGGGGAACCTCCGACACGGCGGCCGCTGCTGCCATGACCGCCACCATTGTCGCCACCTCTTGCCGCAACCCCATGGCCTCGGCCGCGGGCGCGGTGGCTTGCTTGCCGCCGTTGCGCTCTCTGCCCTCGACACCCTCGACGAGCGCCGCCTCGTGGGCACGGACGTACCCGACCTTAGCACCTTAGCAGGCGTGAGGTCGGGGACGATCGGCGCCGCCCTGTGAACACAGAAACAGGAGTTTCAGCTCTAGTCCCTCGAAACCAGGACATCCGGAGGAGCGACTGCTTACCTCAAGGTGGAGAAGCCCCGCTTCCTTTTTCTCGAGGGCTCGACGGAGCGCTCCCAGACGCCTCCGTGGCGCATGCCGGCGCCTCCGCGGCACGTGCCGTCTCTTCCTCGGGGACCGCCCGGCGGCGGGTGCTTCCGCGCCCACCCCCGGCGCTTGCTCCTCTGCCGCCTCCGCGGCTCTTGGCGAGGGGCGCGCAGGATTCCACCTCTCAGGGGGGCTGCCCCCTGTCACTTTCTTCTTCTTCTCCTGACGACGAATACTCCGAGGTCGCCAGGGAGGAAAGTCCCTGCTGCTTGCGCAGCCGATACTCCTCGTCTCGCTATTCCCGGCGCTCCCGACGCCGGATCCTCCTTTCCTTGCGCGCCGCCCGCTCCCCGCACCCGCCGCCGCGCCCGCGCACGAGGCCGCTCGAGCTCGGGGCGTGGGCGGGTTGGACTGCGCAGCATCCACGGTCACCCTCTGCTAAAATGACTGTCAAAACCGCGACGGTATGCTGCGAAGGAACGAAAAGGGAAGGGAGGCCTACTCACCGTTGGGGCGTCGGGGAGCATGACGAACGACCAGAGCTCGTTGTTGTTGTGCCGCCCCACCTTGAGGTTAATGGCACGCCTCGCCCTCGTGGCCGCATACTCCTGAGGGAAGCGGTCGTGTAGCAACCGCGAGCGCGCCAGCGACACGGGGTTGGCCGCCTCGCTCATCTCGTAAATGCGGAGCTCCCTCTCCATGAGAGGGACGATCGGCTTGTGGTGGAGGTTGGTGAGGACCAAAGCCGCGCCCAACCCAGCGTCTGCCAGGCCCTTCAACGCGAGTAGGATTGACTCCAGCCGATCCTGGCGCGAAGAGGGGGACATGCCGTGATGTCGGGAGTCGGCCTTCTCCTTCAGCACCTTGCCGGTGTAGGGGGGAGGCCGGGCCCGTCGTTGCAGAGGTAGAACCATCCCCTCTCCCACTCTGCGTTGTTAGTCGTCATTGCATAGGGGATGTAGAACTCCTTGCGCGAGTCCCGCAGCGAGATTGACAGACCGCCGGCACGCACCGCCCGGCGCACCCGCGCCTCCGCCGCGGTGAGCGTGTGTAGCTCCGCGTAGGCTTGGGCATAATTAACCGAAGACCAAAGACCGAACCGAAATGACTGAAGACCGATATGAAAAGACCGAAACCGACATCTTCGGTCATAGGTTCGGTTCCAGGTGCCAGATAACCGAAATAATTTCGGTCAATTCGGTTCTAGGCCTCGGTTAACCAAAATGACCGAAGTGACCGAATTTCATTCGAATTATTATCTGCCTGTGAGGATGTGAGTGGTACTAATACTGTGATGCATGGTTGTGGTCATGTGTACTTTGAATTATTTTCTACCTGTGAGGATGTGAAATGTGAACTTCTGAAATGTTGTCGAAATTTACTCTGAAATGCTATCAAAATTTACTTCGTACTATCAATCTGTCATACTGAGAATGAGATGCATGTTAGTTCGGTCAGTTCGGTTATAACCGAAGACCGAACCGAAATAACCAAAACCGAATTAGTCGGTCTTCATTTTTTGAACTGACCGATCAGTCTTTGTTTTTGGATGACCGAATTTTGAAGAAGACCGAGGAACCGAACCGATCAGTTCGGTCAGACCGAACGCCCAGTCCTAGCTCCACGCGGAATAGGTGGACCCAGAGATCCCAATTCACGGGGATCCCCAGGAACCCCTCACAGACACCGACGAAGGTGGCCGCCCGCGAAACTGCGTTGGGGGGGAAATTGTGTAGCTCCACCCGTAGTGGTGGCACAGCCCCCGCATGAAGCGGCTCGCCGGCGCGGTGAAGCCGCGTTCATGGTGCCAGATGAAGCTGCACATAGCCAAACGACGGGTTGGGCTCCTGATCCGCCACCAGTGGAACGATCCACGTCGGAGGTTGTCCATCCACGTTCGGTGCCAGCTGGCCGCCGTTCACAAGCTCGTGCAGAGCGAAATCTGTCACCGTTGAGCGATGTAACGACAGCGGATCCAGCACCTGGATTGGATGGGTGGGTGCCATTGCAGCTGGCGGTGGTGCGCGATGAAGAGGCAGGCAGCGAATGAGAGCGAGGGGGCGCGCAGCCAGAGAAGGAAAGCGGAAGGCAAGGGGGCAGCAGCGCTAAATGGCGAGGTAAGGGACTCTCCATTTCCTTCCCTTGGATTTATAGATCTAAGGAAGCCACACTCCCCAAACCGCGCGCGCTGCGCGCATTAACTGCAGGCAACGACGTCCATCACCAACGAGCGGGCCCCACCACGCCAAAACGGCCAGGCGCACGCACACGCGTGATCATTACGGTGCGGTAACCGAACAGCCATGGTGGCCCATCACGTCCGCCCCCACGTCGCCCACTACGCGTGCGGTTGCGTCGCCTGAAAAGGCGCGCCCGCGGTGCGCAACTGCAGCCACGACTGTGGGCATTTAATGGTCTGGTCCCTTACCAAGTAAGCGTGACCCCCACGCGGCCCGAGCCCAGGGCTCGAAAAATTAGACCCTCGAAGGGTGAGATTACCGACCAGTGGTCCCGAGACCTGCACGATGAGAGCGGGCGCCATAGGTGCCCTCGATTTTAGAGGATTACTGATCAGCAGCTCGAGGGCCGGTACGTCCGCAAGCCTATGAGCCCTGCAGATGTAAATAAGATGGGAGCACCGAGATGCCACTCCGAAATGGCCCTACTGATCAGGGGCTTGGAGCCAGACCCTCGAAGGGTTCGAACAGGCGCCCCAGATCAACAGCTCGAGGGTGCGCGCATTCAAGCCTATCCTCGAGCTCACCAGCTCGAGGGCGCCCCACATGTCTTGTTCAAGAGCCAACGAGGGCAGCTAGTCGAGGGATCCCACCGAGGGAGAGCTTCCACGCCCTCGGTCCCCAGCGAATGGGACCGAGCTCTACCTAGCAAACCCACGTAAGTGCTTTCATGGATGAGTCTCCGGACCACGAGCCTACCCTTATCGAACGGGGCATGGGCGTCCACTTGAATCACCCGATAACAGCTCAGCGAGGAATCTCTAATTCGCGACCTGCTCGATGGGAGTTACGGAAACCTCACCCCCCATCCCACGGAGAGACGGCGAGGGAACGTACAAAACAAGTTGGAGAGCTCGTCCCGATCGCCTCGAACGGGCCCAGGCTTGGGGCTCGACGCACAGCTACACCTCCTGGAGATGTGCCGAACGCAGATGAATGCCAAATATGTGCGAGTGGCACCGCCGAGGCCGGCTGGAATATTGCCGATGTCGGCTGAAACCAACACCCCGCTCACTAGCAGACCCTGCGAAAAAACCTTGCAGGAGCACCCACGCACCTGCAAGGCTTCGGGGGCTAGACCCGCGGGTCCTCTAGCGCGGCCCCACGGAATAGCACCAGCGACCAGGAGGGGAAGAAAGTCCCATCAGCAATCGTCAGCATTTGCGGGATCCTAACGGGTACACCCGCAGATGCTTGGGGGCTACTGTCGGGGACGGCCATAAGGGTCCCCTAAACAACTAGGGAAAACCCACTTTCTTTCGCAAAAAAAATGAAAACAAACCTAAAACACGCTTAAGATAACACATGGCCCAACGGCCGGGCCCACGGCTCTGGTGGCCCCAGCGGCCCACCAAACAGTCGCCCTGGCCACCCTCGGGCGGAACTTCGCTTCGCTCGAGGGCTAGGCGCCCCCTCGAGTGAGGTTCCGCCTCGCTCGAGGGCTGGGCGCCCCCTCGGATGAGGTCCCGCCTCGCTCGAGGGTCGGTCGCCCCCTCGGGTGAGGTTCAACCTCGCTGGAGGGCTAAACGCCCCCTCGAGCGAGATTCCGCCTCGCTAGAGGGCTGAACGCCCCCTTGAGCGAGGTTCCGCCTCGCTCGAGGCTCCCAAGGGCTCGCCGCCCCCGTGCCTGCTCCACCGACAGGGGCATTTAATGCTTTGACACTTGCAGGCACCTAGGTCAAAGACGAATCCACGCCACTACGCGCCTGGTAATCATGCCCCGGCGCTATTCCGCCAACTCCCCCAGTGAGGCCATCCCCGTCACTGTGCGACGCTGTGCGGCATGGCCGGTGTCAATCTTGTGACACTATGCCGCCCACTCTCGTATGGCTGACGCGCCGCGCCCTCGAGAGAGGACGGCGGAACCCTCGAAGGGGGGACGGACGTCTATTCCACGCTCGCCCAGGACTATGCCGTGACGTCAGGATAGCGGGACCGATCACCTCCGTCGCCATCGGTCCTGTGCAGCCATCCCCGCTGTCCCAACCATCCCGGGCACTACATCGCCATCCCCTACGCTGTGGGGGTACAGAACGACAAGACGTCGTCATGCCGGCTGCTGTGCGCCCTACGGCCTCCCATCAGCTGCACCCTCGAACCGGCATCCAGACGACGACCAAACGAGAAGCCCCTACGCCACCACCCTCGAAGCCGCTCCTAGGCGGACACAGGACACGCCACGACGCTCCATCAGAAGTGAGATTCGCCAGGACGGCCGTCTACTCCACAGCACTATGCGCCATACCGCTACACGTAAATAGAATAGTGCGGCACGCCTGTAAATTGCCTCCTCCTTGACCTATAAAAGGAGGGGCAGTCCGCTGGCCGCAGGGGGGACGACGGATAGCACTCACTTGCATGCTTTCTGTCTTCACCACGATATTGGCATTGGCCTCAATCAGTACCTCTGGGACCTGGAGGCCCGGCCTCCTCTCCCACCTCGCTTGTAGCCCCTCTCTGCAAGCACCACGGTGCAATGCAATACAGAGCCTTGAGCACACCACTGCTGGACGTACAACCCCGGCCGGAACCAGGATAAACCTCGTGTCATCAGTTGCTTAGTACCGACCATCGAGAGATAGATCTCAGCGCTCTTACTAGTTAGTGTCGGGACTACTTTCCGCACCAACACCATGCATATTAGATTCAACCACCGCTATTGCTCTTTGTTGGGAAGCTGACATGACCTACCCACTTATCGAGTAGATGCTCGCATTTCAGACTCGGTGACCGTCTACGACTACAACTTCTGTGACGAAGGTGTGAAGACTAGAGCTGGTCCTATGCTCGAGTTTGCCTATGGAGCTGGAGACGCTTCACTTCCATAGATCCGCTGCGTAGATGTTTTACCTTTCTTGATGTAGTCTGGTTGGACTTGTACCCGGCTTGTGTCGAAGAGTTGTACTCTGATGTTGTAATGATATTATGTAATTCTTCTTTTATTCCCATGTTGTATGGATTTGTACCACTTAAGATAGGGATTGCACGTGATAGCCGCCTCCTGAGACTATCATGGAGGTGCAGAGAGTCGAATTTCTGTTTGCGGAAATTCGGTTCGTTTCAGATTTGGTCGATTTATGCATTCGCAAAAGCTTACAAGTGTGAGAATAAATCTGATATAATATTTTAAAGATCCACAGCGGAGGGAGTGTGTACTCAGGCTTGTTTCACTCGCACAAGGTGTATAAATGGCAGCAACATGTTGAAATCTTCATATTGGACAAAATCAAGTAAAATGGTCGATAGATGCTATCGTCCTCAAAAAGGTGAAACTTGTTTGCTACACTTGTGCTCAACATCTCTCTTGTGCAGTTTTGGGGCTGGTAAGTATTTCTTGGTACGCAAGCTTTACCAAGAAACAGGGGGCATATGTTCGCATCCAAAAGTGGCACGGTTCGAGATATGTGAAGTTAAAGGCTAGAAGTGTCAATTTAGTGCTAATCCTTGATATCTTGCTAGTTTGGCTTGGATATACATTTTATAGGACAGGGGGATCATCTTGGATATTTTGGATGTGATTTTATTGAAAGGGACGAAGACACTCTTGGAGCAACGTCAAATTAAGTCAAGTCATGGGTTCAAGTTATCAAGATGAACTATTTGCCAAGATGATAAATATGGACATTTAGATCATATAATCATAGTCAAAGGTTGCTGATATGGCTACTAGGACAAGGCCAACTGATTTGATTCAGTTATAGGTCATAGCCGATTCAGCAGCCCTGACCGGTCTGACATTTGACCCACACCGGTCAGACCGGTGAGACCAAATTGCTCAAATGCCAATTGGACTTCACCATTGCGTAGATCTCGTCGAGGCAATCGAAATGCATATGTGGAACGTCCCGTTCGGAGTCCGGATGAGGGAGTTATGGTCCTGGCAAGAACCAGCCCTGCTCCTGACCGGTCTGACCGGTGGGGCCCGACGGTCTGGCCGGTGCCCGCAGTCAAATCCGAGTTAGGAGTTGTATTTCGACACCGTATTTGTATAGGCTTCGACTCCTATTGGGGGAAGACCTCCCCACCCTATAATTATGAAGGGACACGACTGATTGAGGGGGAACACAATCGAATCTATCATTACCTTCTACTTTTTATCCTCTCAACACCTTTTCCAACCTTCATGCTTCTCATCTCTTGATCTCCACGACCTGAGATGGCATCCTAGGGCCTGCTGGTCGACCTAGGGCACGCCGGTGACATCGACGCCCTGAAAACTTTTCTCACCCAACTTTTAGTACAATTGCCTTTAAGTTCCAATTGTACTAACTCTAAAAAAAGTTCGATTTATACTATCTATACTATAATCTATTCTATAAGGAGTAAAAATAATTGAAAACTTTTCTCACCCGAATCGGGTCCACCGTACCCCTCACGCCGGACTATGAAAGACCCAAAAATCACAATTTGAAGAGCGTTTCTGTCAAAAACGAAATTCTTTTCTCACCCACCCCACGCCTACCCGTCCTGTAACCGCTGGGCCCAATTCTATCTCTACCTAATATTAAAGCATGGAGCGTTTCTACCCCTATTTTCGTCTGTCTACAATAAACCAGAACAAACCCGAAGAAAACCGGCGTCGTTCCACGTGAACTGGAGAAAACCAACTCTCGTGATAAGAGGAAAAAGAAAAACTGGGACTCCCACGTCGAACCGGCGTTTCCAGGACTCCCACGTGAACCGATGAAAAAATCGCTGCCCCCCCCCCCCCCCCCCCCCCCACCCCACCACACCCACGTGGTCGAACCATACCTAATCTCTCTTCCTATTGGTCTGTAAAACTTTCATCAATAAAAGTTGCCCGGTCCACCTAATCTCTTTCTTTCTATTGGCTTGCAAAAATCAGCAACAAAAGTTACGCGAGAGGGTATTAGCACTCTCTCTTGTCTACAACTTCGAGCACATTTTATATTAATAGTCCACTAGCATTAGGATCAAGAATGGGTCCAACCACTACAATCTTTTGGATGTGACAATAGGTATAAACACATTTCTCTTATTACTTGGTATAAAAAAAAGTTCTCGACTCCTGCATATGCATCCACACATTATGTTACATTTTCCTTAAAGAAAATATCTACATGATTAGTTTTTTGAAGTTTAAGGATCGTTTTTCGGCTTGAAAAAACTTTTGCAGAATCTAATATGCTAAAGTAAAGATTTATACAAGATGATGAAAATGTTGCAATGAAAAATAGGTTCACACCTACTAGAGCTAGCGCGTGTAAGGTACACTCGGCTACTACTAATTGTTCTTGCTAAGTTTAGGATGAACCATATAAATATAATATCATCAACTCAATAAGAGAGTACAAATAGAGATGTGGTTGTGTTGTATGATACAATATCGGTGTATCTATTCTTTTTATCTCTAACAATTATCTTCCTAAAAAGAGAGTTATAAATAATTGATTGTTTGAGTATATGAAATTATGTTAAATGAAAATTCTGTTAGTTTCTTAGCAAATTTGTATCATGAGTGCAATAAAAATACAATGATAGAAATAGAAACAATTAACAAGGTTTATAAATACAATTAACATTTCAATGTAGCAGCACGAGCATTTTTCTATTAATATCAAAGTGACATTGTTTTTTAACCGTCATGCTTTGAAAAAAGTCCCTCGGTTTTTTATAATTAACCAACATATCACTAAGAGGTGGGTTCTCAAACGACAATACATTAGTGTTGATGTGTCATATGTCATCCATAGGTAAAGTTATCTCAATCTATTTATATTAGGAATGCACATGGCTGGTTGGGAAGATAACAAGATAAAAAAAGCGGGGTCAGGGCGAACGACGACAGGCGGGGGCGAGGTAGTGCAGACATGACAGTGTGAAGCCAGGGAGGCGAGGAAAATGACAGTGGATGAGATTGGGGTGTGGCGCGTGCATGATACAGATGACAGTGAGGCTTGTGAAGCGCAAATGACAATGGCACAATTGAGGTAGTGCGCGTAACAGAAATGATGATAAAACTGGAGAAGGCGAGGTCGGTAGACGACAGGGAGGCTGTGGTAGACGACGGTGAGGTTTGAGAGGCACATATGATAGTGAACGAGGATGTGAAGTTAGGGTGTTGCGGTGGGAATAATGGCGAGGTCAAAGAGTTGTGGGAATGGCGCGATGACGGGATGGACGCATTGCGGTAAGCAATATTTTCTCCCGTTGCAACTCACGGGCCTTACTTATCACACCCGGCCCAATTTGGATGGCCCATGAGTGGCCCATGAGCGCAGGTGCGCATGTTTAGTGCCACATTGCTAGTTGAGCAAGGGTGGAGCCAACTTATAAGTCTTTATCCACCAGCCATAACACCCTCGGGTTAACCCTTTTACATAAAGTGAGGACAAAAGTGTAAGCAGGGTGCTATGTGTACGCGTGCTTACCCCTACGGAAGGGTTGGGCGGTGCGGCTTTGGTGGGCAGGGTGTTACAAATGGTATCAGAGCCGACCCTCGCGGTTGCGCGTACGGGTCAGTGTGCGGATATAGGGCGCATGACGCGTGTGGGCCTGAGATGGGACACACGGCATGGCATATGGGTGCACTGGACGTACGGTCGTGCGCTAAGAGGGAAGGTTCCTGGACATTTGCTCGGGTCAGTGTGCGGACATATGCATGCGCATGTGGGCCTGGGATGGGGCACACGACATGGCGTATGGGTCGGCCCTGGGTGGGTGAGTTGGACCGGCGAGGACGTCGGGTTCTTTGACGGGGTGAATGTCACACCCGACCCAATTTGGATGGCCCATGAGCGCATGTGCGCATGTTTAGTGCCACATTGCTAGTTGAGCAAGGGTGGAGCCAACTTATAAGTCTTTGTCCACCAGCCTAACACCCTCGGGTTAACCCTTTTATACGAAGCGAGCACGAAAGTGTAAGCAGAGTGCTATGTGTACGCATGCTCACCCCTACGGAAGGGCTGGGCGGTGGGGCTTTGGTGGGCAGGGTGTTACATTGATAATATATATATATTAATTTAATTTAATCTCTACCTAATATTAAAGCAAAGATTGATTCTGTCCAAAAGTTTGGTACGTCGCCCTAATCCGTCGCCAATTCGGAGAAAAAACGATGCACGGGGTTCTCTGTCACGGTGAACCGGTAGGCGGTCTCCCGTAGGACGGTGGACGGGGCTCTCTCTCACGGTGAACCAGTAGGCGGTCTCCCGCAGGACTCTCTGTCCAGTGGGAAACCGAAGGAAAATCGGCAGGAAACCGAACAAAAACGGTCTGGCCTGCGTACCAACCGAGGAAAGCATTGGCTCAAGAAAAAAATAGAAATAAAAAACATGCGTGGGGAAGGATTTGACTGATGTCTCTAGGTTCCCGAGAAGCACTCCCTCCAGTTCAGTTACAGTTCATTTGGGAACATAAAATAGATTTCTTCTTATTATCCGAGTGAAATTTGTAAGAACCATACCGGCCATCTACCATCACCTGTCATACATGGCAAATGATCATAATTCATAGCTCTATGCCTTTTGGTGCCATGGTGGTAAACATGGTAAACAATATTTTTAGTTTATTTGCGTAGAAAAGAACAAATATCATGTATGTATACAAGTGAAATTTTTATAGCTATCTATTTAGTTTTCAAACTTTAGAAACCGTTTGTCACTTGAAAACGAATATGACGTGAGAAATCTAATACGCTTTATGGAACACTGTTACGTATCTAATTTTTTTCTCTAGCTTCTCTTGCTTAAATACTTAAGGTAAGAATTTAATGAGTACTTGATCCAAAGAAATAATTAAGTCAAAATTATTTTGGCTTTCTAGCAATTGCGTAGACAACCAATAACCACAATACAAATTTAATAGTGCAAGAAATAAAAAAATCATTAGATTAAAAAAATACAATAAGAATCATTCGGACGCCAATATACAAGGTCAGGGTAGTGTGTGCGCACTCGGGAGAAGATGAGTCATCTGGTGACCACAAAGGTGGCCTTTGGGAGGCACGGGCGACAAGCGAGATTGGGGTGGCGCATGCATGGGGAAGACGACAGCAAGGTCCGGGAGCTAAAGGGGGCAGTAGTGTGACAACATGGTCAACGTGGAAAACATCGAGACGATCAAATGCTTTCTTCCGTTGCAACGCACGGGCATAGCTGCTAGTAATATTAAAGCAAGGGAGAAATCCTTCATGTTTTCTACCAGTTAGTGTTTTTCGTCCGTCGTTACTTTTTCGGTCCGTCGGCACGTAATCGAAGGCAGGGAATTACCGAAACGGAGCCGGTCTCGATAACATTACCGCTGCAATTGAGTCCCTTGGCACCAAGGAGCATCGTCGGGCCCGTAGCATGCCGAAGACAATCGCGAGTGCTCAGCGGCTCCATTCTAGCCGTCCCGCGCCGTCGCTCCGCTCGCTGCTTGCCGTCCTCCTACCCGGGCGCACCCGCCGTCCAAGTCCAAGGGCAGGTAAGCACCGACCATCTTCGGTCTCGGGCCTTCCTGCTCTGTTGCCGCACGGCGTCGTGCCCGGACGGTCGAGTGGCCGTGGTGTGCCCAGCAGCATGTCTGATCGAGTCTGACGTTATATGTTCTATGCTCCTTTTATGCTAAAAAATGTGTTGATCTGATGTGATTGCTCGGTGGTGTTAGCCCTGTTTGCTGCTGCTTCTTGGCCAGCAGTGCTACTACATGCACTTTGGTTGTTTGATGAAATGCCGATTAATTTAATTAATATTTTTTGCAATTAGGATGGCATATGCTAAGCTGAATGGTACTTTATATTAAATGAATGTGGCCTTCTTTGAACAAACAAGTTTCTTTCGAGCATTATCTTTTTTAATTCCCCATTTTTTTTCTTAATCAACCCGTTGAGAGGTGGGTTTTCAAATAGCACTACTAGGGAAAGAGGTTTTCGTCCCTGGGCATTTTTTACATTAGTACCGGTTTTTTTGCCCTCGGTACTAATGTGATGTGCAAAGAGAGAGCCCCGCGGAACCCTCGCGTGACCCACATTAGTACTGGTTTGTAATACGCACATGTACTAATGTGTCACATTAGTAGCGATGCAAGTCCAATATTAATGTGAGGTGAGGACATTAATACTAGGGCAGAATACCACCCGGTACTCATATGAGAACCTTAATACCGGTGTGTTGTTTTGCCCGGTACTACTCTCACGCACCCCCTCGGCCTTTGATTTTGCTATGTCCCGCAGCGCCCTGCTTCTCATTTTTTCTCAGTCCCGCGGCCTTCTCCCCCTTTATTTCTCGATGTGCCTGCTAAAATGGGCAACATATCCTATGGAAACCACCACCCTTGTGCAAACTATGGAAACCTTCATCACAGTCATAGGATCTTCATCTGATGGCTACCGGTAGAGGTGGAGTAATTTTAATAATCAAACCCTTCCACCATTAACTTGCTAAGCATATTTTGCACAAAAACCCCTATCCTAATCCCCTTTGGGTGCCCACGTAGCTGGTTGAGATGCCGACGCCGCGACTGTTCGTTTTCCCCGACGCCGCGACGATTCGTTTCTGCCGACCAAGACCGCCGTCGCCGCCTTGAGGTACGCCGTCGATCCTGATGCCATGTCCATTTTGTGTTCCATTGATCCTCTCTCGTGACCCTCGCATCTCAAATTTCGTTCCTTTTGCTTGTGTTCCGATCGAATCGATTGTGTCTGTACGGTGGAATCAGACTGTTCCGGTGGAGTTCTGTGGACGTGGCGCAATGAAGTGATGGCCTGGGACGGGCATCGTGAACTTGGATCCACTCAAGTCCTTCCCCGGCTATAGGGCATGGACTCACAACTTTGGACTGCAGGTATGGACTCCATATGTCTGTATCCTTCGTAGAACTCATGCATGTCTACACAAACGTTCTTGTCAGGATGAGTTTGGAAAGCCAGCTTCTTGTATCGCTTCTCTGTTGCACTCCATATCTGCAGATAATCTCATGAGTGTCATCACCTCACAAATTAAATAATATCTAGACAAAAAGGAATGACATGGAAAGCAACTCCCAATCAGACTGACAACATAAGTGGATTCAACACTCAATGAAGAGGGTGCAAGAAATGTTCAGTACAGCGCACATACATGAATCTGAATAATGTCAAATACAATGTTCACAGAAACTCCACATTTATGGAATGTATAATCAGGCTTTTCACACTTTTTTTGCTGAAAAAATATTCATGTTTCCATAAAAATCGATTATGTTTCCATCAAAATCAGCAGGAATTGGATACAGACATCAATATTCATGTTTGGGTGCTATCTGAAATTTTAGGTACAGCCATGAACTCCGTCGTCAGCGCTACCATGGAGATAGACACCGCCGCCGCCATGGAAATCACCGTTAATTCTGCCTCCATTGCAGCCATCGACGCCGGACTTGGAGCCCGCCTTGAACATCCAAGCACACCAGAGCCAACATCTTCTCCGAGTATAACAGTAAGTTGCAAAGGACAATTAACATCTTCTGTCTTTGTTTGTTGATCATACAATTTTTACACACATGTTTTTTTACACTTCTATAGGAAACCAATTGCACAGGCAACACAAATTCCAAAGAACATTTGAAGCCAGTGATTGGAATGATCTTTGATACTCTCACAGATGTGGAGGAATTCTACAAATCATATGCACATGATGCTGGTTTTTCTGTTCGTATTGGTCAACACAAGAAGAAAAATGGGGATATATTATTCAAAAGGTATTGTTGTTCAAGAGAAGGGTTCAGTCAGGAGAAGGAACATGATGTTAGTGGTCTATCTGGAAAAAAAGTAAGATATCAAAGGTGATGGAAACCAGATGTGGTTGTCCGGCACATATTGTTGTCAAGTTTGGCAGTGACAAGAAGTATCACATAGCTTCAATGGTTGAGGAGCACAGCCATGGTTTTGTGTCCCCAGATAAGAGGCATTTGCTAAGATCCAACCGTAGAGTCAGTGAGAGAGCTAAGAGTATGGTTGGGGCAGCATTCTTAGCAGATGAAAAGATCGAGTCATATGTGTGGTTGTTTGAGACCTTTCTTAAGGCTATGGGTGGAGTAGCACCTCATCTAATCACAACAGATGAAGATGCGAGCATGAAGGCTGCTATTGCCACTATTCTACCAAATACAACTCATAGACTTTGCATGTGGCATATCATGGATAAGGTACCTGAGAAGGTCGGGCCCTCTATAAGAGAAGATCAAGATTTTTGGGAAAGACTAAACAAGTGTGTCTGGGGGACCGAGAATGAAGATGATTTTGTGTCACAATGGAATTCTATCATGACAGATTATGGACTCATGGGAAATGATTGGTTTTCCAATAGGTTTGCCATTCGCGAATCATGGATTTCGGTATACTTTTTGGACATACCTCTAGCAGCAATGCTTAGGACTACATCACGATCAGAGAGTGCAAATTCATTTTTTAACCGTTTCATTCATAGGAAGTTGACCTTTGCTGAGTTTTGGCTAAGGTTTGACACGGCTTTGGAGTGCCAGCGTCAGGAGGAGTTGATAGCCGATAATAAAAGTCTTCACAGCACTCCTAAATTGATGACACCATGGGCCATGGAGAAGCAATGTAGTGTGATGTATACACATGAAATTTTCTTAAAAATTCAGGAACAAATCATAGTTGCACGAGACCATTGCATTATTCAAGGTATTTCAGAGTGTGAAGATATAAAAATTTTCACCATCAGTAGCCAATCTGGCAGAGAGCGAGTTGTTCGGATGAATAAGTCAAACCTGTTTGGTATGTGTTCATGTAAATTATACGAGTCCTATGGCATCCCATGTCGTCATATCATACAAGTTCTTAGAGCCGAGAAGCAAATTGAGATACCATCGATTTATATTATGAAAAGATGGGAGAAAAAATGCAAAAGGTAAGTATGTGCTGCTGATTTTTTTGTATGAATCTTTTGTTTGGTATGATAATAGCGCTGATAAGATATTTGATTTCGCAGAGAAGTATCCTTTGACGATGAAGGCAACCTTCTGGATGAAAAGGCTAAAGATCCTATGGAGGTGGCGATGCTGAAAAAAAGTTCAGATTCACGCAACAAATTTGAAGATCTAATCCAAATGGCTGGGAACTCTGAACCAGGGATTGACTTTTTATTTTCTAGTTTATTGAACCTAGTCGAACCTCTTCAAAGGATTGTTCCCGCTGCTACAGTCAGTAAACAGGATGAGTTTGAAACATTCCTTGGTAGCAAAATTCCATATGAAGTCCAAATACATCCACCAACTGATATTGTGTCCAAAGGGCGAAGCAAAAGAATTAAGAAGAGCAAGGAGATTAAGAAGACACCAAGAAAACATAAGTGTGGAAAATGCAAGAAAATGGTAATGGATCATAATGCACGAAATTGCCCAAACAACGTTGTTGGTTGATTCTAAACACCTTTGAGCTATCATTTTCAGTGTAACAGTTTTAGAAGAGCAAAATTTGCATACTATTGGTGGTTAGTTCTCTGAAACATTTCTGTCAAACATACAGATGTAGTTGATTTGTGAAGACATTAGTATCATTTCTCTTTTCAGTTGAGCCATGGATGATACCTGTAACTATTGGTGGAGATAATTTGTCACTGAATTATTTTCAAGCTCATTTGTGTCACTGAATTTCCATTCATGTGAAATAATTGTTTCTCATTCCTATGTTGGAAATAATGGTGACAGAAAGGTGGAAACCTTCACTATGTTTACAATTTCCATTCATATGTTGCAATTTGTGCCACTGAATTTTGCTTTGCAATTTTACAATCTTCACCATGTTTACAATTTCCATTGAGATGAGCTGGAGTTACAATTTCCCATTGCAATTTTGCTTCATTCCAACAGTTTTGTCTTCTCTGAACTTTTGCAATCAGAGAATTCGAATTTGCAAAATTTCATCAATTCACACTCAATTGCACAAGACAATCATCATTTCAGGCAATTTCATTACATATGAGATGCCATTACAATAGTCAGGCATTGCAACACTAGACAACAGAATGGGGATCCCATTCAGCTAATACAACACTAGACAACAGAATGGGCCAGCGCCGGTGCCCGGAGTCGTGCTCCCGCGGCCTCTCCATCTGGTCGACCGGTAGCGGCTCGGAGGATGGCGGGCGGCGCGGGGAGGAGGGGGGCCGCGACCCGGGAGGCCGCCGACACCGCGAGGAGAGGGGCCGCGACCCCCGGGTTTCGGGCGGCGCCGGGGAGGAGGGGGGGCCGCGACCCGGGAAGGCGGGCGGCGGCGGGAGGAGGCGGGCCGTGACCCGGGAAGGCGGGTGGCGCCGGGAGGAGGCGGCGGGCGGTGCCGGGAGTAGGCGGTGGTCGGCGCAGGGAGGGCCGGTGGCGCAGGGAGGGGCGACATCGCTGGAACAAGTCGCGGTGCTGGGAGGGGGCGCGGCTCGGTAGGGATAGAGGCGGGACGGTCTGTGGGCGGTCGGGCGAGCGGGGTAGAAGCCAGGGGGTTTTGCAAAAAAACATAGGACACGGTAGGGGGTGGCGGGCGGTTAAATGCAAATTGACACCAGCTCTCTCCGTGGCCATCGGATCTAGATCTGGCGGTCTAGATTGCAGTTTCCATTGCACAAGGGTGGTGGTTTCCATAGGATAGGTTGCCGCTAAAATGTCCTCTTCCTCATTTTATCTCTTTCTTCTTCCTGACCTCTCTTCTCTTCTTTCTCCAGGGATTGGATCAGCCGGGGGACGGAGGGAAGCGGTCCGAGCGCGGCGGCTCTGGCGCGGCCAGCCTCGCGAACCCTGGCGGCGGACCTTGGCGGCGGCGCGGCCGGCCTCGCGCGAGGGCGGTGCGGCCAACCTCGTGGAGGGCGGCGCAGCCGGCCCTCGCGCACGAGCGACCGTGGCCAACCCGAGCGCAGGGGCATGCGGAACCCCGGTGGAGGACCCGGGCGGCGGCGGCCCCGACGCTGGGGGCAGAGGCGTTGGGGGGCCCGTGCGGAGGCGGCTGGGTTCTTGCCCAGATATTTTTTTTCTCACTTCTTTTGCCCAGATTCTTGATGTATTGTTCTTGTGATTCTTGATCTATGATTCTTGATCTGCTTGTTGCAAGTATTTGATTGAGTGTGTAATCGTGGATCTGTGTGAATGTATAATCGTGAATGCATTATTCTTGATCTGGTTGTTGTGACTTGTGTTGAGTGAGATGAGATTAGATGAAATAAGATGAGAAAGAAAAGAGAAGAAAAGAAAAGAAAAATAGAAAAAAAGGGAAGATGAGTGCATCGCGATGCCTCACATTTGTATCAGGTGGGAAGACCACCCGGTACTAATGTTCATATTAATACCGGTTCTGGGCCTCAGTACTAATGTGACTTCACATTAGTACCGATTGAACAATACTGGTTTGGAAACCGGTACTAAAGGGGGGTTCTCAACTGGTACAGATGTGTGCTTCCCTGGTAGTGTAGTAGTACATTAACGCTTGATGTTACATATGCTTAATAGGTAGAGTTATCTCGCTTCATCTATATTGGGGGAGGTGTGTGGGTGGTAGGATGATGATGCGACAGAGGAGGAGAAGTCGGGGTGATTGACAACGGGTGAGGTCGACGTGATGCGTGACTAGGGTAGCCGAGGTTAGGTAGATGGCGATGAGGTTTGAGAGGCACACACAATAGCGAATGAGGTTAGGGGGAATATGCTTGATGGGGATGGCGGCGAGGGTGGTAGGGTGACGATGTGGTCAGAACGGGTGAGGTCGTCGTGGCGCAGGAGCGATGGTCAGGCCCAAGAGTCAACGAGACCATTGTAGATGATGACGATTGAGGTTAAGATGATGCAAGCACGACGACGTCCATGACAGTTGACAATAAAGTGTGTATTATTCTCACCCGTTGCAACGCACGTACATAGTTGCTACGTACGTACGTACATACATACATACATACATACATACATACATGAAGTGGAGAAAAAACTTGGGTCTACCACCTTCCGCTCGGACGACCACAGACGACCCTCGCGCCCCGGCTCGGCGCTCGCGCGCCTATGCCAACCCCGCGGCGCTGTCCGTGGGCTCCTCCCCATGTCCTCCCTCGGGTCCTACCCTACACCCTAGCGAGGTTGCGACCCAATCCGATGCATCCCACCCACCCCTCCCTCTGCTCCGATCTTGTGCGCCGCTGCCACCCCTTCGGCTGCCATCCTCCTCCTCTCCCCGTGCCGCTGCCGCACGCCTATCCTCCTCTCCTCTCCTTCCTTTTTTTCTTGTGCCACGCAATCCGGTCATTGGGGGCGAAGGAGGGGTCGCCACCGCCTGCAAAGGTGTTGATGAGGCTTCTCCAGGCATGGGAAGGAGGTGTCGCCACCGTCTGCCAAGGTGCTGATGAGGATCAGGCAAAGGCTTCTCCAGGCGCGGGACAACTAAGATGGCAGTGGCAGGGCTGCACATGTTTTTTTGCCGTCATGCCGCCGTGGCCCCCGTCATCCATCATTCCATCTCGTCGCTATCCGGCGCGAGCAGGTTCGATGTGCCACGACCTTCTCCTCTACCATCATATCCTACGTTGAAGCTTCCTAGGTACAACCTCATGGATGTAAAGGTGAGGTTCAGATCTCTATGGTGCGTGCTCAGGTAAGCGATGCCCCTTCCGGCCTTCCCTCTGGCCATTGGCTTTCCCTTCCTCATACATGGCTTTGAATTTCAGTGCGTTTTCAATCCAGGGCGATCCTGTTAATCTCGCAGCAATGGATCACAAGGTATATGACTCCTAATCGTGCATCCAAGGTATATGGCTTTTATTTTTATTATTTATTTATTTATTGCCTGTGAGCATTCTTGCATCTCGTCAGTCATTTGTACTAATCAAAATGACTCTCGTGGATAGCTGATGCTGATTATACTCCTCACGTCTTTGCTGTTAAATCTAGAAACATTTAATAAATTCCAGTTACAAGCAAGCAACTCTTGGTGAGTCAGCTTATGGATATTTATGATGGGTATGTTCCATCAAGAAGCAACATCTCAAAGATTTATAAAGGGTGCATAATAGAAAAGGTGAGTCAACTTAATTAGTGGTCAATGTGGATGGCATTCTTAAATTCCTCGGTAGCTACTATTTTTGGAACTGAATTGTATTCACCAAGCAATATGCATGAATTTTACTCCTTACATCTGTGCCTTCATTCTCGTGCCTAATATCAGTTCAGAGCATAGAGAATGGAAGAGTACAAATAGTCCTCTTTTGTGTGAAACTGGCATATGATTAATTCTGGATGAGCATATTTTCACTTTTCCTCTAACTTTGTTTCCAAAACTCAGTACTCATTCTGTTCATATTTTTTTGGATGTACAGTTGCATGAATAGCTTACTCTTTGTGCCCATCCAGATATAACCTTAGACCATCTCCAGCAATGGCCCCTATTTCATGGTCCCTACTTGCTGAATAGGGGCTCCCCTAACTTTTTTTGAGCCTATTATTTGCACCCAACTCCAGCAAGAGCACCTATTTGACAGCCCCTACTTTGGTATGAAAGGTGGGACCGGTTCAGCGGTGACTGCTCCTTCTCCCCCACGCATCCTCTCTCGCCCCGAGTCGAAGGCGAGCTCCGAGCGACAACGAAGGCGAGCCCGAGCAGCAGATATAATTTATGGGACCTAGAAGAAAATATTATCTCAGGTATAATTTATTTATAGACTGCCTTTTTACTTTCCTAGCAATTTAACCACTTTTATATACTCTGTAGATAAGTTCATCACAATTCGTTAGTTTGATTTCAATCTGAATTTCCAGCTGATACTTTTAGTTTATTAATTGTTGTTGAGGGAAAAATGATCTTTCCTAATGAGAAGGATGGGGGTGCTACATAGAGTACAAGTGACACAACTTAAATTAGACACCTTCAGTTCATTTTAATTTTAGAGATCAAAAGGATGGTGGTGCTACTATAGTACAAGTGGAACATCTTTAGTTAGACGCCTTCAATTCATTTTAGTTAGGATATTCCAGGCCTAGAACCAATTTTTTCTATTAAGACTTGAATTGGTATGATTCTTAAGAACAATATAACCACATAATATCATACTAGCATATACTGTAGTTTCAAGATTCAGAATTTAATGATGTTGTATTGACAAATATTATCCATATACTGCAGAGTTTCTCAACTTCTATGGTTATACTCACCTTCCACTAGAATCTTCACAGACAGCTGACATGCAAGCTGAATCTGGTACTATCAAACAAAAAATGACCTCAACTGTTAATTCTCTATTTCTCTTGTGCTAGATAGAAAATAGCTTTGGACTACTTGATCCTGATTTTGCATGACAAGTGGAAATCCTTAGGCATGAAATACATATCCTTGTTGCTGGACTGAATTATCCTCAGGCATGAAGGCACATGGCTGCTCATTGTCTCGGTGGTCATTGGTTCGTGCGGCCGCTGGCTGCAGCCTCCACACGTGCATGGCGGCTGCAACCAGCAGGTACCCCTAATCCTTTTTTTCCAGTTCTCGTGATTCTATTTATCTAATTTTGTTAGATTATTTACTACTTTTCTGATGTGCCTACCTCTTGAAATTTGAAATGTTTTCAAATGTAAACTACCTTTCTAGGTGCAGTAAAATCTCAGTGCAGATTGTTTGACCGTGGTGTTATTTTCCTTTTGCTCATCCATTTTATGCTAAACATTTAGTAAGCAGCTTCTGATTTTGTATTATAAGATTTCTAGATGGTTACCCAATGATTATGTTTTACCTTGGAAAAGGAAAAAACAATAGTTGCATAATTGCAGATGCCATGTAGGCCTTAAAGAGCCCCCAGGGGAAGTGACAATGTGGTTCTTTACCTTTCTTGCTCTTTCCTCAGTTTTTGACCATCTGTCACCGAGCACCACTGTGGATTGCTACTTGCAGTTGTAGAGAGAAATAATTATGCCATTATATGGTAAACATTGTATCTTAGTAACCTTGTTTAGACAATCATATGATTTGTCACTTCTCTCATAGTCTATTTGCTGACGATGTGATGTCGTTGTAATATAATTGACAGTATATACCAATGATATAGAATTATAAATAATCTCATGTCAATTGAACATACCAATTCACATTATATTTGCCATTTAACTGGGTGCATGTGCCACGAACCTTTCAGCCAAGGCAAAGCTTGAAGATATCATGGAAACATTCATCGAACTATGAAATTGTTCATTCAATTTTCATATCCAGTTTGTTGGTGAAAGTATTTTCGAGGTGGAGAGAGGCTAGGTGAATGTACTATTAATTCGATGATGCAATAATGTCAAGAAACATTATCAATGTTGGCTTTGGAATTTAATGCCTCTCTGGTCATCCATTTTATGCTAACATCCAATAAACTTGTTTAATTATCTTATTTTTATCTTATGGATGTTTCATGTATTGCAATATAAATATGTTGCAGCCCATAGCAACGCACTGGCATGATCCTAAAATGCACCCAGGTGCATTCTGTATAACAAATGCACAGACCCTGCAGTTGCAACTTCGCGGCTTAACCAATTGCAATTAGACAGACCAATTGCAACTCGACGTGAACCAATTGCAACTTGACGAACCGATTGCAACTCAACGCGAACCAATTGCAACTAGACCTAGCCGAGCTGCAACTAGGCGCGAACCAGTTGCAACAAAGAGAGTAACCGATTGCAACTGTGACACTACACTGATTGCAACTCGACGAAACTAATTACAACGAATCTGACTCCATTGCAATTGGACACGAACCAATTGCAACTAGACCCTAGTTGCAACCCGACGTGAACAAATTGCAACCAGAATGAGCTCCAGTTGCAACTGGACAAGACCTAGTTGCAACAAGGGTGGGTGCATTCTCTATACAGAATGCACCTAGGTGCACTATAGCAAAACAATATATATATAGGCCAATGCTATTTCATACCCTGGGTATGGAATAGTTATTCCATACCCGAGCCTCCCACCGAACCACCCGCGGGCCTCCCGGTTCCTGTTCCTTCGCGGCGTGCACCCGGTTCCTCCCGACTCCCTGCAGATCCCTCCCGCGGCGTTCCACAAAAAAAGGCAGAGCGGTTCCTCCCAGTAGACGGCGGTGGTGGCCGGCCCGAGCACTAGACCACGGTGGTGGCCGTCCCGGCGAGAGCGGACGCTGGGTAGGGGATCTGCGAGCCCAGGGGTCCAACGCGCCTTCCTCCCAGTAGACCGTCTGAATCCCTGCCGCGGTGATGGTGCGGGTATGAATCGCAGGAAATTGCAATTCGATTCCCCAACCCACGACGGCAGTGATTCATTTGCAGCAACTTCGATTGGGGCCGACGGATGCTCGGTGCAGCTGCCATGCTCGTCGGAGGATGGTCGCAGCATGTATCCTCGTTGGCCGTCCTCATCAGGGGCTGCGACGGCGACTAAGAAGCTGCTGTGCCATGGGATGGGGACGCCACCGACGGTATTGCGAGTGCAAGATGAAGCTGGTTGCAGCGTCTCCGGTTTGGATGGGCGGATTATGCTGAGCCCGCAAGGAACAGGCTGCAGCGCTGCTGGCACTACAAGCAGGGGAATGCTGACGCCTGTAGATCCTGAAAGGGCAGCTGGAGTTGATACACCTGAGGAGGAGCAACGGTTCACACATGTAAGATGTTCTTTGTTAAATTGACCAGCATGCTTACTGTGATTGGAGAAGTTCATCCTTGGATTCATGGTTACTGAATGTATTGCAATTAATTTTTTTAGTACTATGGCCACCAACAACGAGTCAATCCACACTAGGCAATTCAGTGCATAATTAGCAATTGACATCTGTAATTGGAAATTATGTATAGCACCTGAGTAAAGTATCAGTGATTTGTTTTGCTGAATTTATCAGTGCCCATTACTCTATCACAGAAATCTGCTTAGCAGATAGAAAATGTTTTGAATGTGCTCACATCTATAGTTTTTAATGGAGCCCTAAATGAAAATAGATGTACATACTAAACTGAATTGAAAATGTGATGTCCTCTCTTATTTGAAATATTAAACAGCCGGTTCTGCAGATTGATTGTTAAACTGTAGGGTGTCATTGGTTTCATGGGTAATGAGTGTATTGCAATACGGTTTGTTGTTAATGAACTGACCACGGAGAACAAGTCGTTCGACGCTGGGTGTTTCAGTTCATAAATGGAGAAGGAGGTGTGTAATAAAAGTTATATATTTCTGTAATGACTTCTCTGCATGGAAGATTTTTTCCCTGAATTTTTGTAGCAATTATGTAAAGTTTCAGTGAATTTAATACTCCCTCCATACCCACAATAGATGATGTTTAGGACAGGAATACGCATACCAAGAAGTGAGTAATTAGGGTAGAGTTTTCCTGGTTTGCCCTTATTAAATAGGTTCGCGGGTGCCTCCCAAACACAAGTAAATGTGGTCCCAACTGGTTAGCACAACGAAGGCTAAGAGGTGAGGTCGCGGGATCGACTCCTAGCAGCCTTGTTTTTTTTGCCGTCGCGGCTATTTTTGCATGGCACTGTGCAAGCTGCATGCAGACGTGCATGGCGCGCACTGAGACTCGTTTTTTCGATTGGGGACGTGCATGGCGCGCTTGGGGGGTGTTTTTTCGGTTCTGTGTTTTGCTCGTTGGCGCGTTGGGGACGTGCATGGCGCGCTGGGGCATTTTTTCGTTTTCGTTCGCGCGCTGCTCGTTTTCGTCGCGCTTGCCGTTTCGTTTGCCACTGCGCCAGAGTATTTAACGACCCCAAGGCTTCCCTTCCATCACGTCCAACACATTCCAGGGCACACAAATGGATCTCAACATTCCTTTACAGGAAGAAGAAAACAACATTGGTAGCTTTGATTTGAACATTCCCATACTAGAAGATGATGAAGACATGAATGGTAATCCATTCTCTCGTTACTTTCCATTTGCATTTGATTTGTTTTAGTTTCCTCTTTCATGTCAATGTTTCCTGTAGGATTTGGCACACCTGTACTGCAAGATGCTGACGAAGGCCTTGTTCTAGAGGATGGTGAAGACGCCCCTGTAGTGGAGGATGGTGATGCGCACATGTTTGATCTAAACCTTCCACTAGATGAGTTTGGCGCGGTGGGTTTTGATTTCGTTCAAAACAATCTTGGTAAGTAAAACTCAATGTGTTATTTTGTAAGCTTGCTGCATCTACCAAGCCGTGCAAGTAATTTTACTTTACTTTGTTCATGTAGAAGAAGCCATGGAAGCTCCTGTTCAAGCAAACAACCCAAGAAACAAAGAGATGTTAGATGAGCTTAGAAAGCAAGTTTACCAAGCTTTGTTAGCTAGAAGCAAGAATGGGAAGCTAGGCAAGAAAGATACAAGTATTGTTGCTGATCATTTTGGGTTACACATTCAGGCAGTTCAACGTCTGTGGAAGAGAGGTAAAACACAACTTGCAAATTTCATTCCGGTTGATGTTAGCAGTAGAAAGAAGGGTAAATGTGGTCGTAAGGCAGTCCCTGTTAATTTGGAAGCATTGCGGAATGTTCCTCTCAAGGATAGAATGACCCTAGAAGATGTGTGTAACAAACTTAACATGCACAAATCAAAAATTCAGAAGTTATTGAAAGCAGGACTTATTAGGCGCCACTCTAGTAGCATCAAACCATACCTCACTGATGCTAATAAAAAGGCTCGGTTGAAGTGGTGTATTGATATGATCGATAAGGATATCCTTGATGATCCAAGATTTAAGGATTTGTTTGACATTGTGTTCATTGATGAGAAATGTTTTTACATCTCTGCAAAATCTGAGAAATTTTACTTGCTTCCCGAAGAAGATGATCCCCATCGCACTTGTAAGAACAAGAATTACATTCCTAGGCTCATGTTCTTGTGTGTTTGTGCTCGGCCAAGGTTTAGGGATGGAGAGTGTATTTTTGATGGTAAGATTGGTTGCTTCCCACTTGTTACTTATGAACCGGCTCAAAGAGGTAATGAGAGAACGGGTCGTGTCCGTGGAGATTTGATGGTAAAGCCTATAACTTCGATCACAAGAGATGTCATTAGAGAGTTCATGATCAACAAAGTATTGCCGGCAATTAGAGCCAAATGGCCAAGAGAGGATGTGGCCAAACCAATCTACATTCAACAAGATAATGCACCTTCCCATTTAAAATTGGATGATCCAATTTTTTGTGAGGCTGCAAAGCAAAATGGATTTCACATTCGCCTAATTTGTCAACCACCCAATTCTCCCCGATTTTAACATCCTTGATCTGGGATTTTTTCGTGCTATTCAAGCCATTCAGTATAAGAAAAATGCCAAATCAGTTGAAGCTCTTATTCCAGTTGTACAACAGGTAAATTAATCAATTCTCTTCATTTTAGCATTCTTGGTTTAGGGTTTATACTCACTGAATTTTTTTTCAACACATGTAGGCATTCATGGAGTACAGTCCACACAAGGCAAAGAAAATATTTGTAACCCTCCAAACTGTTTTGATGGAAGTCATGAAGATTAAAGGATGCAACAACTACAAAATTCCTCACATGCAAAAAGAAAGGCTAGAGAGAGAGGAACGGCTGCCCCTGCAGATTTCTTGTGATCCATTGTTGCTAGCTGAAGCCATTGGTAGTCTAGATGCATGAAACAAGAACTCGATTACTACTAGATGATTGTCAATGATTGAACAAGATATAGATGCGCAATGTAATCTTACTATTTCATCTTGTTGTCTCTTTTGTTCCTCCTTGCCTTTTCATCTTCCTCTACTCCGGCTTCACATCTTCATCCATCTCGCGCTTCACGGCCGGTCTCGGCGGCGCAATCGAAGTCATCACGGCCGGTACTAGAACGGATCCGGTGGTCCGGGTGGATAAGGCCGCAACGCACGCACGGATACAACATCGAGTGCGAACGCATCCATGCCTCACGATATGCATGAATAACATTGCGGCAAGCACATTGGACGGCGCCCGCGGCAAGGAGTCCGACACGAGAACGCCCTCGGACTCCGGCGTGAGCACCTCCTCGGACTCCTGCGAGGCCATCTTCTCCGACTCCGGAACCATCGTCTCTGCGCCCGGCGGCAAGGAGTGCGGCGCGAGCACGTGCTCAGACTCCGGCGTGAGCACCTCCTCGGACTCCTGCGAGGCCATCTTCTCCGACTTCGGCATCGAATCCATGGCGTTGGCTTTTGGCTGGAGGCGCGGCGCAGATGGGAAGGACGAGCAGGCGCGGCGCAGATGGGAAGGAAGGAGGGAGGAAGGAGGCGGGGCGCAGAAGAATGCGTAGGAGCCGCTACTGGGGCTAGAAAACGAGGCGACGCCTCGAAACCCCCGTGATTAGCGGCGGCAGCAGTTAATTCGGAGGGTAATCGCGTCCAAACTACTCCTCCCGTGGCCAAAACGGCGTCCTTTGGGAAAACGCCCCAACGGCCAGAACGGCTTCTAATCTGGGTATGAAGGGAGTACTTGAATTTTTCTGTTATCAATTTGCTGTCAAAAAATTGTGCATAAATGAGCGTAACAGACTTCAAAAGAGAATTTCATAAAATTTTTTAATGTGTATGCATCCCCTGTTTTAAATAGAGCTCTAAATGAAAATACATGTAAATTGTTCATTTAGTTGGAGATGTAAATAAAGCACAAATCATACACAGGTCATAAAATTGCTTTTTGCAAAAGGGTATGGTAGAGTCGAACAATTATATACCAGATGGAGTTGACTCATTGATTGTTGTTATGTAGAAAGATGACATCCGGCCAGAGTTCATACCGAGGAGGGGCATGAGGTTCAGAACAGACAACGAAGTCAAATGGTTCTTCCGACGGTATGCTCTACAAGCTGGTTTTGGTTTCAACATGGGGAACAAGAAGCCATACTCTCGGATTATTAGATGCTGTTGTGAGGGAAATTGGGAATTCTATAAAAAGGATTCAGGTTCTCCACGGGTGAGGAACAAGACTTCATCAAAGTCCAGATGCATGGTGAAGATGAAGCTGAGCTACGAGTATGATCGGTACCGGCAATTGGATGCATCAGTTATAGAGTATGTGAACCTTGTCCACAACCACCCATTGCTATCACCTGAAGAAGCCAAAAATCATAGGTCCCACAAGGTAAAAGATCCAGGTTTTCTGCAGTATATTGATCAGTTGCAGGATTCTAATGTCCCACCAGCGAGTGTTAGTAACATAATTAGGGAGATGCACGGAGGGGCAAGAAATGTTCCCTTTACTGAGCGTGACCTACAAAATCGGTAAGTCCTGTTGCTGCAAGGCTGTAGGGGACAATGCTGCTTACGTTGATATTGATTATTTGTTTTGGTTGTGCAAACAGGAGAGCAGCGAAAGTGAGGGAGGAAACTGCAAATGACATAAACAAGTTGCTACAGTTCTTCGCAGATTGCCATTCCCAGAACCCTCAGTTTCGGTGGGCACCGAAGCTTGACAGCAATGGAGGAATACACAACTTATTCTGGAGTCATGCGAGCATGCAAGGGGAATATGCAGATTTCGAAGACGTGATAACTTTTGATACCACTCATAAAACAAACATCTATGAAAAACCGCTTGCAATCTTTGTGGGTGCCAACCATCATCTACAAAACACAATATTCGGTTGTGCTTTGCTTGGAGATGAGAAACAGAACACATTTGAGTGGGTGTTCCAAGCCTTCAAAAAGTGCATGGGTACGAACAGGACTAGATGCATACTAACTGGTAAGCCCCATCTAAGAAGTAATCGTTTGTGATTTATGCTGTGTGCTAAGGTGTTACACCAATGGTTGATAGGGATGTGAGGGACTACGAAATGTTACTGATATTGGTCATGTTAAAAATTTGCACAGATCAAGACAAGGCGATGGAAGGGGCAATAGCTAAAGAGTTCCCTGGGGTTAGACATAAGATATGTCGATGGCATGTGGTCAACAAGGTGATGCCCAACCTGAATGTGTTGTTCAAGGAGCATGCAAATAGGGACTTCAAGGAAAAATTTAACTCAGTCCTGAATCACCCTCTGACTCCGGTTGAGTTCGAGACAGCATGGGATGAACTTGTGGCTGAGTTTGGTCTCCGTGATGATGCAACAATGCAAAGTTTGTATCATCAGCGGCAAGATTTTATACCGGCATATTTTAAGAATGAGTATTGTGGAAGGATGGCTTCAACGCAGCGCAGCGAATGCACAAATTTCTTGATAAAGAAGGGATTTGTGAACAAGAGGACATGTTTGCATAGGTTTGCAAAACAGATGATGAATTTCATGCATACTAGGATGATTAAGCATTCCACAGAGACATATCTAGCATCGGTAAGCATAACACAAGCTAATTCTGGACAATGTGAAATAATTTGAGCATTTGATCGAAGAAATAAATCAATTTTATTCTAATATGCTGTTGGTGCAGAGCAAGACCCTGTCGAACACGAAGTGGAGGTTTGAGATCCAACTGTCAAAGATGTACACTAGGGGTGTATTCAAGGAGTTCGAGGATAGGATGGTAAACGCCACTGCATATGGATTTGCAAATGACCCAACGGGTGGGGAGGATGACTACCTGGTATACCACACAAATAAGCACAGCAAGATAACCTGGGGGCAACACCAGTTTAAGGTTAGAGTGGAGAAAGAAAGGGAGGATTACACTTGTGAGTGTAAGGAGTGGGAACACACAGGTACTAGAGGAGGGCGATACATGTGGGTGAATATTATTTGCTGACCTTGAGATTGCAGATGAACATGACAATTTTCCTTGCAGGTCTATTCTGTGTGCACCTATTGCGAGCCTTCATGCAGCTCCAAGTTGACAAAATTCATCTGCGTTACATTCCAAAACGATACACAAGGTTTGCAAGGAAGGACTTGGAGTTTGATAGGTGTGACTTGCGACAGGTGGGGGAGGACGGAAACACTCAGAGCTATAGGACGACCCTGTTGATAACCAAGGCTATGCAAGTAGTCCGGGCTGGGAATATGTCAGCCCAAGCTTGTGAGAGAGGCTTGGAATTATTGGACACAGCCTGCAAGGAGTTGCAACAGATTCCACCCGACATTGGGCCAAGTGCTAGAAAGAGGGGGAAATCACCGGCAGCGGAGGAAGATGATGAAAATTTAGGAAGTCGGAGCTGGCAGGTAAAATCAAATTGTGGGGAGGCATTTGATTTAGAGTGAACGACATCTAATTTAGAGTATAAGAAAACGTATGATCTCTGTTGCAGGCTTGGGATGACTGTACGGAACATGCGGGAGATGAGGTAGTGTGTGGAAGGATACAACAAAGTTGTGCAACGGAGCCACAGGTACGAGGTCGAAATGTTTACTTTATTCTGTTGGGATGCAACTACCTTTCAGAACTCACTTTTTAATTGCAATAATCTGGTTGTGAAAATTAGATTTCTGTTAGATGATAATTTCCTCATATGAACCAGTGCCAAAAAATTTATGAAAAATTATAGGGAGCATTTCAGTGCCGATAAAAAGAGCATTGAGTGGGTCGCATTTGCTAGGTAAACTTGCAGTAGGCTAATAATGTGTGTTTTTCTGGAAGACATCTCTGATTCAGGCACTTACTAATTGCAAAAAAATGACAATAAGTAACGAGGGGAAACCAAGAGGTAGGTCCAAGCATTGCAGCTCCATGTCCCTGGGAATCCAATGTTTTAAAACTGTTTTAGGTACTGAGGTATTGCTGCTAAACGCAAATTAAAATAGGGGAATATGTTATCCTATCAGTACGTCATGATATATTAAGTAGGTTCAAGTATTTTTTTCTTTAGATGGATGCAACAATTAGGAACCTTATACATTGGAACTTGGCATCTTGTTGTAGCTGATCCATGTAATGCAAGCAGACTGATAGTTGAGGCTTCCACATCATGTCAGATTGGGAATTTAATCATTTCAGCTGTGCATGTTTCAGCAATTAATTTGTCTCGCGCTAAACCTGACACCCTAAACTAGTTTAAGGTAGTGTAGGTTTCCTAGAACTGATACTGAAATGTAACAATGGGAAGTGGAAGGTACAATAGGCTAAAAAAATAAGGAAAATTAAATGTTGACAGATTTGTAATATTGGGAAATTTTGTAAGTTGACAGCAACTGCTATAAGAAAAATATTACGTACAACATCAGCTAGTGTGGGATGGGTTAAATGAGGGGTGTGATGTTTGAACCATTCGAAATTGATGCAGGAAAGCCACGGAATCAATGCAGATATAAGCAGGGAACCTCCTGGCCAGGCGAAACCGAAGGGCCGAAAGATGACGGAGACAGAAAAGCAGTCAGCTACTCTTGGAGCTAAAGGTCCAAAATTGGGGACGAGAAGGTGTCACGAGTGTGGCAAGTACACAACACATAACGCCCGGACATGCCCAACTTTGCCGCACAACCAGAAACGACTGGAAGCTTTGAGGAGCAAGAGGGGACCAGGGAGGCCACCAGGAGCTGTGAACAAGAGTAAAATTGCTCGACAGACGGACGATGGTGAGGGCCGCAGCGAAAGGCCGAGAGCACGAGAGAGCGTAACCCCATCGAGACTTGGCGATGAGTTGGGTAGGGGATCACAAAACCATGATGATATGGACATTGACTGCTAGTCAGAAAATGTGTGTCTTGATCCTGTGTTGTCATGTTTGTACATAGTGATGTTATGTGGGTAGACAGGAATTCGAAGATTCGTGAGATTGATTTAGCTTGTTTTGTACGTCAATAATTTGGATCAATATATTTTTCTGCAACAAGGTAAATCGTACTACATTATTACATATTTACGCACGCTTTTGGATATGCCGTCTGATTACATGTTTTTACTATCAACAAGGTTATGATGTATCGATGTTTTATACTGTATATAACTGGGTGTTGTTACTTGGTTGACATGGAGGATGTTACGAAGATCCAAGGCTGGATAGCATGCCGTAGCTGTGGAGAAGGATGGAAGAACGAGAAATACATATGAAGAACATGGCGTCATCCAGTTACAGACAAACTGCATTAAAAGAACCTTATTACTACAAGAGTAGGGAACACTTTTTCACAATTCACGCTACTACCACGAGATGCGGATATAAAAAAGGAGATGAACACCAGTTTGGGGTACATGATACCGAGGAAGGGGGCTACGAAACCCACAACGCCCAATGTGGGAAGGATTATTTTTAAGAAAAAATCATAACACAAAATACATGAGGGTTCATAAGGATGACGGAGCTGCAAATGTACAGGATACATTAAAACAAGTGCAAAACAAATGAGAAAAACCAGCAACTGTACATCACAACAAAACCGACTTGTTCATGGTTTTACATGGGGATGGATGAGTGGAAGAGGGTGGGTTCTAATAGAAATAGGGATGGTGGTCGTCGACACGAAACTGAAGTAGTTCTTCAGGCAACTCGCCACAAACTTTGTTCTCTGAATGGTATGTTAAATAATACAACATCTCAGCCCGCAACTCTTTTGGACGACCCTGCATAGAGAAATGCATGAGAACATGGAAACTGACACAGATTATCAAGACTAAAGTGACATAGGTTATCTTACAGTATCAATATTAGTTTGTATTGTTCTGTGGCCATGCCCATCGTACCACTCAAGGAACTTCATTGCATAGAAGGGGCTATCAGACGATGACTTCTGTATAGGAACCTTCACTTGCACATGTCTCCAGTTCTTGAAGCACACAAACTTGTGCGGAGCTGCCATGGACAATGCATCAGAAAGACGGCTAATTATTTTTTTCCCCAGTTGACCATGGTATGTCTGCCAACTGTTTATCCCACCCAATTTGTAGTCCCTGGAGTCAAGGACATCTATGCGAGTATGCACAAAGTTGACACAATAGACAGTCCAATGGTCCTGGTGTAGGACAGGAAGGAGAATCTAAAAAATAGTGACAGATGTAAGATTATTTCAGCAAACTGACCTGATCAAGCATATGTACCATCTTGGCCCTCTTTAGGTCTGTAAAGGGGAGACACACTCGAATAGCTGCAGCAGCAGCAACTTCACTGTATTTGCGAACAGTAGTGTACCTTCTAGAATACTCAACATTTAGAATCGCCTACAAGAGGAAAATGTTGCACATTACAAGAAAAACTAATATCTTAAGTAAACTAAAATGATGAGAACTATAACGGGGGAACCAGCGTACGAAACTTCGGGCCAAGAAAGATTCCGTAGCCATAGCATTCGGGTCTAACAAAATAGTCATCATAGGTAACACAATTAACGAAGGTCGACATGAATACGGATCCGGCAACACATTGTCGGCAAATGAGCGTGCAATGACGCCACCCCTAATTTGGTTAGATCCAGATTGGATAACTGTTATGCTAAAAAAGAATACAGGGGTTAAGAATCTAGGTTTTAAGAAAGGAAAAATAAAATGTGGTCTTCCGGCCAACCTGCTGAAAGGAGAGTCATCCGCACATAGATATCGCAACAAACTCATTGCCCGACCCACGTCTGGTTGAGGGTGTAAGAAAATGCCACCTTTGAAGGGTGAAACATATCTCATAGGCCTGAATGTGATGTGTTTGCCTGCAGGCATAGGGTTTGGGGAATCTATGCCAGCAGAGGCATGGGATGCAGTTCGGCCAGGTGGACTTGTGACCTGGGCCACAACGCTATGTGGGGGGCATTTGGGATCTGTGGGCTCACTCTCCTTACCAAGGTTCTCAGTTGTCTGGGGATTTATGACGTGCAACGATGAATGATTTGCAATGGAAAAAACAAGCATGGTGAAACAATGATTTAAATTAGTTGCGTGAAATTAATGATGATTAACGGGAATCAGTTGAACTTACAGCAGCGGGGGCCCGATTGACGTCGCCAGAGTAAGGTGACGTTGGAACTGTTGACGCAAAATGTGCACCTAGCGCCAAACACACAGCAAGCCGAACAAGCTGGCTTCACACGCGCAAAGAATCACGAGACGTGCCAGACAATTTTCCCTGAAAATTAACAAAAGAGAAAGTAGTTAGATACCAAAGCTTGGAACTTGCCGGGTGGTACCAGACAATTCCATATTTACGGCCACGAAGCCAAGTAAGATGACATATAGCTATAGAAAGCTATCTGCTAGCAAACTGACACCATTCGGGAGCTTAAAGAAGGAAAAAGTAACATAGCCGAATGGATGACGTAAGCATGACGGCGATCGGTCTTTATTTGGGCAATGATGCACGTACGCAAGATCGCGACCGATCCCCGTGGTGATCAACATTAAATAAATAAATGAAGTAAAGCACGAGCATAAACATGTAATGAACAAGCATGCATAGATCCAAAGCACTAGTCTACCGCATGTCTAGGTACTTTAAAACCCGTCGGGTACGATGCCAAACAAATCTATCCACCGCATGATACAACTTGCATGGGGATCGCACCACTTTCCATAAATAGATCTATCCAACGCATGATACAATATAAATATGGAAAGCTAAAAGCATACATTATTTAAAGCATGAATTACGCATGTGTTCTACTAGTGAGAAACATAACCGAATACGGCTGAACAGCTGATTCGGGGTCCATGAAGAAGGAACGAACATTACCAAGTGAAATAAATCTATCAGATTGATTCGAAATCTAATCCACCGAATGACTAGCTCCAAAGCAACCCAAAAACCTGCATCTACCGCGTGATACTCAGTTCTTTCAAGATTTATACGAACGTTGGCAAGCTTGAACCCGCAACACGTAGCAACCTAGATCGATTCGGTTTCGGCTATCCGAAGAGCACGTGATCCACGTGTTGAATTAACCCAAAGCGCGAACTTGCCTCACATAAGGATCACCAAAAGATATAAAGCCGATCCAAACCCATCTAGATTGGGCAAAGAGGTGTTACATGAATTTAAACATAAAGCAAAAACTCAAAGCAACACGGGGTAACTTAATGAATCTATTGGATCTTGCCAAAATCCAATAGAGCCGATAACTAGCTTCAAGCTAGATCTTAGCCTACCGCATGGCTCATGACCTAACAAGAAACCCTCTTGAACCAAGCTTGAATCTACCGCATGACACTAAGCATGGTAACAAGACTACTTGCATCAAATCTAAATCCACCGCATGATACTAGATATGATACAAGGTTGCCGGTACTCACGGAGGTCGACGGATCGATGAACCCTCTCGAAGAGCTCGACGACACGACAAATGGACTCTAGGGTTTGGTGTAAGGCCGGTTTGTATTGAGAATGATTGTGTATATTTTTACATACAACCAGGGCTCATATTTATACCCTGCCAAGCACAACCTCGAATGGATTCGATACCTAATTTATCTCTAAGCTTGATCGCTTATCCATCCATTCGTCCTTCCTGCTTGAGCCACGTCACCATACAATCCCGCGAAATCAGCTCAACTGTTCTTTTGCCGAACGGAAGCAGATAGCCGACCGCGGATCTTTCTGCCGAATGCATCCGAGGTAACCTTCCTTCCGCCAGACGGGCTCCTTATCGAGCTGGACCCACAAGTCAGATTCCTTACCAAATTTTGGTGTTAACACATGCCCCTTCAATTGCGGGATAAAAATGATTTTATTCCGGAATTGACTCCAGCCACCAACGTCTTCAAATCGAATCTGTTCAACACCTATTCTCTCTCTTCGCAATCCGCCGGAATCTTCGTCTAGATCCAAACCCTAGATCCCCTTGTTCTGATCTTGAATCCCCAATGGCGGCTCAACACCAAGCTGCTCAGGTAAATTCCCCTTCCATAAGCTTCATTCGGCATTTAGGTTTTCAATTTTTACCTGAGATTTCTTTTCCGCTTTCCTTCAGGAGCCTTCCACCGAGCTTCTGATTCACACCGAGGCCAATTCAAGATACTAATACCTTGGTCCTGTGGGAAACTCTGATCCTCGAGATTTCATTGCAGCCGAATCTCAAAGGATCCCCTTCAAAGCGGCTCTGTCCCCATCTCCTCAGTGGCAGGATGCTTTCAAGAACTGGCCCTTGCCCCCAATCGCAGGCTGGAAAAATTGGTACCAGAGAGTTCTTGCAGACAAGAGTGCCAGGACCCAGAATTGGGATACCCTCCGTATTGCTCAGTGCCTGGAGTTATCTTTGGCCGAGACCCCCAAGAATGAAGACCTCTTGATAGCAGCTTGCCACTTCTGGTCAAACGGCGTCAACGCCTTCCTTTTTGGTCACGGCCCGATGTCTCCAACTCTGGCCTTTGATGCTAATCTCCTCTTTTCTTGCACTTTGCAGCCCGTGATGCTGAGCTCAACCAGCTCAAGATGGTGGTGGAGCAGCTGGCTGATAATGTGAACGCCCGTGGAGACACGCCGGCGGAGCGCCTTGCTGCGGTGGAGCACCGCGTTGATGAAGTGGTTACCCATGGCATCCGCTTGGGCACGACCCTGGGCCTGGCTGCCATGGCGACGCACACCGACGTCGACTACTCCACCAGGCCGCGCGGCTTCCGGGGCGGCGCGCCAGAGGACATCGATGAGATTGAGCTCATCTTGGAGCGCCTCGATGGCCACGGCGACGCCATTGCCGAAATCACTCATCCCCAATCTGTGCTGAACAGACTTTTCGACTAGATTGTATTAGGGATGCTTGAATATCGGCAATAAATAAAGAACTTTTGAATTATGTGCTTGTACTGCGATGATTTTCTTCATGTTTGCATCTGTGAATCTTGTTTTTCCTTAAACGTATCCGAGAACTGTCTTGAGCCGAACACGCGCCTTGGCGCAAAATCCACGAAGATCCCCGAATCGGCAATCCGTAAGCACTGTTCAAGTGAAAACCCTTCGCATTTGGGGAGAAAACCCTGCCGCTTGGTATTTCAACAGTGTACGCTGGCCAGTCATCACTCCCAATGCACCCCTTCGGTCAATAAAATAGCCTGCTGGGATGCCCTGCAAATCCACTTGCACACTCATCCATCACTCCTCATCTCCTCCCCCGTCTCCAGAGGAAAAAACCCCAAGGCCATGGACAAAGGCAAGCAGCCTCAGGAGAGCAGCGCCCCGAAGAAGTGCACGATTCGAAGGTGAGTTTCCCTTGATTTGCTCCTTGTTTCCCATATGATCTTGTGCTTTACCTCCTCTCTTATTTTCTTCTTTCAGCCTTGATTTGCTTCCTGAAGAAATCATCGGGACCGAAGACGTGCCTGAGTACATCTCCTCCGATTCCTCCCTCGAAGCAGAGGAGGCTACGCCTGAACAAAGGACCAGCCATCAACTGCGCCGCTGCGTTCGGCACCTGGAGCACGGCCTCAGGGACATCACCGCTCGTTGCCAGGCCGAACGCGAGCGTCGCATGGCTCTGGAGGCACTAGTAGGGGGTAAACGTTTCTGACTCCTTCTTGATTTTGCGCTCACATCTGGATTTCTTGCCCCTAACACCCACTCCTCTGTTTCAGATGTCTCCGACAGGTACAACAACCTGAAAGCGGCTTGGGACAGCTTGGTGGAGGCCGCAAACCATGGTCACCCCCGTGCATTCCAAGTTGCCGTCACGGTGGTCCTGGAGCAACTGAAGAGGGAGCAGTCGAAGAAGAAGCAAAGAAAAGATTGAATCATACTTTCGCTTCTTCCTCCACGCCTTCTGCTTCCCACCTCCTCGTAGTCTAGACCACCAGGGTTGTTGGATGTAAACCTGCAAGTGGCAGTTGTAATGTAGTTTTGTGCTAAGGGCAATGCATCTGGGCACTGGCCGTTCCTTCTGTTTGTGCATTTTTTGTTCTGAAGGCGGCCTCGTTCTTGAGCGCCGGCTATTTCCTGTGTCAGATGCATGTAATCCCACCGCTGATGATCATCGATCGATTTCAATACTAGGATAATATTTCTTCAAATATCTTCCATTTATTGCAGCGGAAAATTCTTCTCGTAGTAAAGTTTTCAATATGTATGCATTACCAGGGACGCATCTGACCACGCGAAAGGGTCCTTCCCAATTGGGGGACCATTTGCCGAATTCGCTGTATTTGGTTCCAATCGGCAATAGCGCTTTCCAAACCAAATCCCCTTCTGCAAATTGCCTGACTTTTACCTTCTTGTTATAATACTTGGCAACCCGCAGCTTATTCTTCTCGATGTTTTCCAGGGCCCTGAGACGGATCATGTGTAAATCCTCTAGCTCATCCATCATCAGGTCACTGTAATCTTTGGAGCTCAAATATTTCTGTAACACGATTCTCCTGGAATCTGATTGCATCTCCCAAGGCAGAACCGCATGATGCCCATAATCCAATTCGTAAGGAGAAGTCTTTGTAGCTCAATGAGGGGCCATTCGGTAAGCCCATAATGCTTCACTGAGTACCGAATGCCATCTCCTTGGCTTCTGGTCGATCTTCTTCTGTATTAGCTTGATCATGATCTTATTAGAAGCCTCTGCTTGACCATTAGCCTGGGCATAATAGGGAGAAGAGTTAAACAATTTGATTCCCATGCTTTCGGCAAATTCTCTGAACTCCAGGGACACGAATTGATCCCCTTGATCAGTTGTGATGGTCTGAGGGATTCCAAATTGATAGATGATGTGCTCCTTGAAAAATTCAACCATGTTTTCCGACGTCACCTTCTTCAGTGGGATCGCCTCAACCCATTTAGTAAAATAATCTGTAGCCAAAAGCACAAACTTATGCCCCTTGCTAGATGGTGGATTAATCTGGCCAATCAAGTCTATACCCCAGCCCCTGAATGGCCATGGCTTGATGATGGGATTCAATGCTGACGCGGGGACCCTTTGAATATTTCCAAACCTCTGGCGGCCTTGACATCCTTTGTAATACTCAAAGCAATCCCGTAACACCCTAACTTTACTAAAAATTTGGCTTTATAAAAATTTGCTAGAAACCATTTATTTGCTTAAGGATAATAAGGTTGCTTTAATTATTTTTAGGCATCTAAAACCTTTTATAAAATAAAGTCAATGAAATATAGGAGTTAATTGTTGCATACATGCTGGAGCATTTCTTTTGATTGTGGAATTCAAATTCAAATTTGAATTCTATTGTTTGAAACCCCTTTTCCAAACAAAGATGCTAAATCCTTTCTCTTTCTTCCTTTACCCCTTTCCCCCCTTCTAGCCCAACGACCCGGGCCGCGGCCCGCGCAAACCGCCCGCAGCCCGCCGCCGGCCCCGGCCAGGCCGCGCCCGCCTTAACCGCGCGCGCGGCCCCCGCGGCCGCCGGCCCAACTAGCCCGCCGCGAGGCCCGGGCCGCGCCGCCCGCTCCCCGCCTCCGCGCGGTCACCGACCCGTGGGGCCCCCGTGTCATCCCCAAGCTCTAGCCCGTCCCCGCCCCGGACTCCTCCGCCGCCGCGCCGAGTCCGAGCAGGGCACGCCTGGGACGCGTGGCCCGCACGCCAAGGTGCTCGACCGGGCTATTTAAAGCCGCCGCCGCCCCTGGACCCTCCCATCCAAGCTTTTTGCGCCGCCTTCTTGCCTAGTCGCGAGCCCAGCCAACCCTAGCTCGAGCTCGCCGCCGCCGCCGTCGATTCCCGCCGCCGTCGTCCGTCCACCGCCAAGGATTCGCTCCGGAGCCGCGCAAGAAGGTGAGCATCGCGCCCGTGCTACACGTCGTCGTCCCCGTGCACCCAGCCGCCCTAACGACCTCGCCGGAGTTCGCGCCCCGCGCCGCCGCGTCGACCGCCCGCGCCGCCGCATCTCCGCCCGAGCCGTCGCCCTCAGATCGATCCGCCGCTCGCGCGCGTCGCGTAGGTGCCCTCCGCGTCCAAGCCCGTGGACGGAAACCCTAGATCGGGGTCTTCGCCGGCGAGCCCGCCGCCGTCCGCCGCCGCTCGCCGCCGCCGCCCGCGCTCCCCGCCGCCCGCCGCTTGCTCGCGTCCTCGGCCGCCGGATCGAGATCTAATGGCTCGATCTAAGCCGCGCCGCCCGCAAACCGCCCGCAGCTCGTTGGATCTAGATCCAATGGATCTAGGTCAACCCGACCCGGTCAACCAGGTCAACCCCGCCGCCAGCCTTGGCAATTTTGCAGAGAAGCCTCTGAGTTTCCTATATTCACAGAAAAACGCTTCCACCTTAGAAGTTTTCTTACAGTTTAGTCCTTTTTCTTTATTTTAGCCCAAAACCTTTTCGAATCTTTACAGATTAGTCCCTACACCTTCCCTAAGCCATAACTTAGTCGTTTTAGCTCCGATTTTAGCGTTCTTTATGTCCACGCGTTCGTCTCGAAGCGTAGATTAGTTTTATGCTACTGTTTAGATCTGTTTGATCTGTTTGGTGACTGTTTCTTATTTATTCCTATTGTATGCTTGTATGTGATGATTGTGGACCGTAGAGAGAGATTCGTTCGAGGGATTTGAAGATCAAGTCGTGCAAGAGTTTGAGCAGCAAGGCTTTGTTGAAGGCAAGTATTCCTTGATGCATGCCCGCTTGTCCTACATAACATGCATCTAAATTCACTGTTTTTACCTTTTCGCTTGCATTAATTTGATGGGAACCTATTAAGGATCATGCCTAGCTTTTACTACCTTTACCTTGATACCGGGGATCAAATTAATCTTGTGGTAGTTATTGCTTAGCATGCTCAACTGGGAATTGGTATTAATCAACTTGGTTACCTTTTGTTATTCTATGTTCCGTTTATGATCTTTTACTTTACAAGACCACTTTAATATGTTAATCGGAACATGGAGAACCACCCGGGAAAACAGTACAACCACAAGAACTAATGGGCAATGGTCTTGGCTGAATAATTAGTAACTTTAGCTTGGGATGGTCTTACCTGATAAGGACAAGGGATCGGCGGTACTGTGGGGTATGGACTCGCTCTAGCAGGGGGTTGGGTGAGTTATTCTTTTTATGGTGGGGTATCAACCGCTAGGGGACTTTATACCTTGCTAACCGATCCGACCTTGTGGGTCATAACTTGCTAGGGAACCTTTGTAAAGGCCATGTAGCGTCCGTTGTGGGGAAAGCCGCGGCTTTCGCGCACGAACAATAAGAGAAGACAAAAGCTCAAGAACCAAAACCAAAACTCGGGACGAAAGACAACCAAAAGCTCTTTACTCAACGCTTGATTTCTCAAAAGTCGATCCCCTTCACATGCGCCGTCCGTCTCCTTTTATAGGGAGGCGGACGGACTTTTTACATTCCGAGAACACCCTTGTGTAAAACGAATCAAAACGAAATGTGCTAGGCTATCTTCGGGCAATCTCCAATTAGGTCTCCACGTAATCGGCGCTCCATGACGTCACGCCGCAAATCGCGGCGTCTTTCCAGCTTCCATCACGTGCGCCTGTCGGAGAGAAAGCCCTTGAGCCTTTTGGAGATCTCCCCTTTCGCCTAGCATTCTTCACCACCTGAAACAAAAACCATACTCAAGTTTGGATTCATTAAGTGTTAGGAGCGACGAAACCCCCTTTCGAATCCCGTGCCGAAGCTTTACGGGTGAATAGCATTCGCCCTAGGGGTTTCGTCGTGGAATGGGCCGTCACGCGAGACTTTGATGCCCGTGTTAAGTTGGATTCGTGCCGATGGCTTTGGTAGCGGCGAAGGGTGCCTGATAAAATGCGGTGCTCAGAGGATGGAAATGGAATCTGTTACTTCTGGGGGTTTTGCTGCCGGCATCCTTCGCATAACCGCTCTTTGTTTCTTTGGGTATGCGAAGGCTCGATTTCGAGTCCCCCCAACAGAAGCCCCTCGATGGCGAAGCGCTTGCCTTGATTGCAAACCTGAGCCAGCGAAACCCTGGGATCGAGAATCGAGGCGGAAGAAAACGTCTTCCACGGCGGCGGTGCCCCCAGGGTCTCTCTGGAAATACCTAGACTGCCCTCGAGCGTGTGTTTTTTACCGTTGAGTTTGAAATTTTCGACCGTTGGGTTTTACCGCCTATAAATAGCCGGGGACCGCCGCCGCCGCAGCCCCACCCGCGTTCGCGTCCTCATTTTTCCCTCGCGGCTTCTGATCGTTGTTTTCGCCTCTGCTTCTGGCGAGTCGCTTCAGCGGAAGCCCCAGCCCAATTTGCGAGGTCGGTTCTGCTTCCGCTTTTCGCACTCGCTTTCGCACTTCAATTTCGAGTATTGCGCGCTTGAATCTATGTTACTGAGGAAGCTTAACTGCTTGTGTCAAGCGCTCTTGCGAAGATATGGAGGACGAAGGATCGTCGTCAAACCGTGGGAAACAGATTGCACCAGCAGTTTCGGAGGCTACCGCGACCTCCTCCACCTCGACGTCTAGCTCGGAGTCCGGTAAGATTTCGGTTTGGATTGGTCTCGCCGCTCTCGTGAGAGTGGCAATACCTCATCTTCTTCTAGTAGCGATGCAAATAGTGGTTCGGATGGAAGTTATGTCGAAATAATGCCTAGCGACACAGATGTTGAAAAACGAGTGCCTGTGGACATGGAGGAGGGCGAAATAGGAGTGGAGACTGACGCAGCTATAGAAGTATCTGAGGGGAATCCTGCTGGAGCAAAGGCCCGGACTTGTTATATTGGCCGGTCCTTGATGACTCAAGCTGATTTGGATGCCTTACGGTTAGAGGGATGCTTCGAGCCGGGGGTGTGTCGATTGCCTGGAAAGGAGACCACGCCGAAACCCCGGAAGAATGAGAGTGTGGTGTTCGGGATTTTTTCACCGCAGGCCTTCGGTTGCCGGTATCCAAGAAGTTTGCGGATATTTTGGCGGCCTATAGCGTTCAAATTCATCACCGACTCCCAACTCTATCCCTCAAGTTTTGAAGTTTTTGTGGGCTGCCGACCTTCGCCGGGGATAATGATGTCGAAACCTTCGTTCGACATTTTGAGATTCATTGGGCTAGGCGGCTTGTGAAGGTTGATGATGAGGATAAGGAAGCTCAATATGGTCGCCGCACCTTTCGGACCCGTCGCTTGGCCAAAAATCGGGCTCGGTGGAACCGGCCCCGCGTACAAGAACAAGTGGGCTAACCGGTGGACTTCGTATTGGTTTTACGTTCCCATTGAAGTAATTGGTCGGAATTCAAAGCAAGAAGAGGTGACAACATATGATTTGGCTAGTCGCATGGTTGATCTAGAGGTTGAACTGTCACCAGAGTTGACGAAAGCCAGCCGGTCTTCAGCAAGTACAACGGCGTTTTACCAGGCGACGCGTGTGATCACTACGCGCGATGCCTTGGAAGAGTTTGTGGCAGCTGATATCTGGCCGTGCCAGCCCCGATGGGGGTCGTGGGCATTTAAGGTACAATGGCTGCCCGGGCTTGATAATGATGTACGAAGCCCCATTTTCAATGTCAAGCGACCGGAAGATATGACCGACGAAGAGGTCGTTGCTGAAGTGGAGAGAAAAGTTGTACAGATGATAGGAAACTTTACCCACAAGGAATGGGAGTGCGCCCAGAGAATTTTGAAGCATCAAGGCCGTGTTAACCGAGTTTTTGATGAAATGGGCGTGACATATTCTCCTCGCCCGGTGCCTCCGACGGCCGGCAAGAAAATGCAACCTCCAGGCAATGTTGGCTCTGAGGCCGTCGAGGCCTCACGAAAAGTCAAGTTAAGCAAGACCAGCTCAGTTGTTGAAAGTACCGTGAAGAGCAATAAAGCCCAAGATATCTTGGCCAAGCGGAAGGCGGACGCTGCGAAAGCAACCCTGCCACCGCTTGCTGAAAAGTCTACAAAGTTGTCAAAAGTTAGCGAGACCTTGGCCCGTCGCAAGGTTGAAGCGGCGAAGGTGGCTGCGGCCGAAAGGGAGAAGAAGAAAACGCAGGACACCGTCGTCCCTGTGGAAGCAGACAAGGGGCTGGCCCTGAAGAAGAGACCGCTGGACACCGTTGAAAAGGTGAAACAGCTTGCGGTTAAGGAAAAAGAACCTGAAGATGCTGAAATTTCTGCCAAAAGAGCACGGGTTGATCCGGTTGCTGAGACTGATGAAGACGTCGATATCATGACGACACCTCAGATTCAACCTTGTACTAAATATCCGCCGAAAGGTTCAGCGCGGAAATTGGCTGAGGGGCTTTCGCAGGTGAATCAGACTGAAGCGGAGGAATTGGAAGCAAGGGAGGCGAGAGGTAGGCGTGTGGCTGAGTTAATCCAAAAGGACATTGCCATGGCCGAGGCAGCCCCGAAGGGGCGAGTGGCTGGGCTGGTGGATATCGTGGATGAATCGGAATCGCTTTGCTATATTGATGACGATGCCACTCAATCAGAAAAAGGCGCAGATGTATCGCTGCCGCAGCCCCAGTGCGAAGCCACGACACATTTGAACGAAGGTTCTGGTGCAAAACCCCAAAGTCTGATTGACTCCGGATGCTCCGTGTTGAAACTTCGGCGGCGCAGACATCTCGTTCGCCTCCTCCGGTGTCACGAGATGGTGACCTGGTATCAGCGAAACCCATTGAAGCTGTGGCGTCGGAGAAATTGAAGGCGCCCGAGAGTCTCCAGCCTGAAGATGCTGGTACGGTGTTTTAGCTTAAGAGCAATATTTTTGTGCGCTTTCTTTCTATCGTACGTTTTGTTTGCTTACGCGTTTTGCTTTCCTGTTAACCTTGGCAGCGAAAACTTTGGTCACCTTGAGCATTAAGGACCGGGAAAAGGGGATTTCCCAGAATGAGGTGGAACCTTCCGCATCAGGATCAAGTCTTGCGTCAATGTTGGGGGAGCATGGTAAGAAGTTTCGCTTATCGTTTTGCCTTTTGATTTTTGACTTTTTGCCTTCGTCGTACGGCGGTGCGAAGGATATACGTTAGATAATGCGGTTGTTGATTACTTTGCAGATTTTGAGCGTACCTTGGAGGATTTAAACGCTGACGACCTTATGAAAGTTGTGCGAGCGTATCTTTCAAGAGGTATCGTCGCCTGCCAGAAGGGCTTTGAAAAGACTGCGTCTGAAGCGAAGGCCTCTTTTGACAAGCAAAAAATATTGGAGGACGAGAATCAGCGTTTGAGAGAAGAAAATGAACGGTTAAGGCGCGACGCTGATGATTGGACGAGTCAGCGCGCCAAACGGCAGGAGGCCCTCGATGCTTTAAAAAGAGAACTTGAGTATAGCGTGAAATGCTATGAGGAGTGTCGCCAGGAATTGAAAGATATGACGGTGCAATACGATGCGCAAAACATCTTGCTAGCCGCCAACGCCGACCTCATTACAGAATTGAAGAAGGTGAAGGGTGAGCTTGAGGATACCCTGGAGAAGAATGAGGCTTACTGCCACCAATGGGGGGCGTATTTGGCGACTGAGTATCGTCGGGCTTTGGAAAGCTTCGGTGCCGAGGCCCGGGACTTCAAAATTACCGACAACATTTCTAGCTTCGTGGAGTGGTTACACGACGAATTGAAGCTTCCGCCCGATACCATGAGCAAGATTGGAGACTATGACGCCGCTACCGCTTTCGAAATGTTGTTGAATCTTCTCGAGCGACGGGGATGTGAACACTTCAAAGCTTTTGGGAGCCGAGGTTTCGTGTTTCCTTCACCCGAGGACGTTCCAACCCCAAGTAAGACGGTCGATTTGATAAACAAGATCGTCCTCCGCAACTTTTGGGCCAAAAGTGGGCGAGCGCACGCACGAAAGAAGGCGGTGGATCGTTTGGCGAAGGTAAGTTTTTCTGGTTCACTTCGACTTCGTCCACTTTTGGTGATCGATTGTTTATGGTGGTTGTTAATGGTTTCTTCCTTCTCACAGCTCCATTTTGGGCAGGCAAAACAAGCTTTGGAACTTCGAGAGCATCGCATGACGCACGGTCCAGAGGCTACTTTGGGGCCTTACGGACCCCCTAGAGATCGGCCGCCGAAGCCGGGCCGATGATGCCCCCGAGCAGGCGATCCCGGAGCTCCGGTTCGCGAAGCGCCTCAAGGCGAAAGCGATCGAGTGGATCCCGTTACGGAGAAGCGTTGGCTCCCCTTCGGCTCGAATGGATGGATTAGTGCTTTGAACAAAAACTGAAAATGACGTGTTGGCCGATTTAAACATTTGAAGGATGAAATGTAAACTTGTATGCCACTGTAGTGTCTTGTAAATGCCGATCATAATTTTTGTTGTGTTAAGGCTTTTGAACGTTTAGAGCTTAAGTTATTGCTCGCTTTCGAGTTACGGGTTTCGAAAGAAAACGTCTTCCCCCCTTCGGAAGCGGGGATAACTTAAGCTCGATCGCTTTGCTTGGGGTTTGTTATGTCATCGAGCTTAGAACTTGTTGGTTCATTTAGATGTTTCACGATGCTTCGAGTGTTGAATTTTCTCGTTTGTTACTTACGGGTTTTTTTCTTTTTGGTGAGAAACGAATAAAAGGCTAGCCTTCGACGCGACGCCTAGGCGTGGAACGTGTCGAAGGACTAGGAGCCGTTTTGGATTTGTCAAATTTTACGACTTTTGAGCTGTTTTTTGACGAGGCATTTGCTCGTGTTTTTTTAGAAACGGTCATCTTTGAAGCGTGCCCTATCACTTGCGACGTAGTTTCCGCACAAGTTAAGGACTGTAACGTTTCGGCTACCAAATTGTTTCGATTCGAGATTGAATCGCTTTTAAGCGTCCTACCGGACGGGGCCGACGAGAGGCGCACTCTTTAAAAAATTGATTCTTGTGAATCGTTACGACCGCACCACTTGTGGGTGGGCTACTAATGAGTAGCACTTTGATGCTCTCGCTTTCGGAGAGGGCTATTTTGAAATAGCACTTCAATTCATCCTCTTCTCGGGATGGGCTATATTAAGATAGCACTTTAAGCCATGCGAAAGAGACACAACAAAATTTTTAGGGAGGAAGTATTCCATTCATTTTGGGAATAAATTTTACATCAAGGCTGCCTCGTTAAAAACCTCGCGCTCCAGAGTGGAGTCCTCCCTATGCGAGGAAAAGAGTACCCGCCTTGTTATTGAATTGTAAAATGCGAAAGTAAATGCTAGAGAAAGCAAATCTAAGATGAATCCTCCGCACTTATAGTAACGCGCGAAAGGCTCCTACTGAAAGTAAACTACGGAAAAAACTTACACAAGTTGTCTACATTCCATGAATAAGGCGACTCCACACCTGCTTCGTCTTTGAGGCGAAAAGCCCCGTCTCGAACCGAGCTTGAGACCACGTAGGGTCCTTCCCAAGCGAACCGGAATTTCCCTACGGCGTCGGCATTCTTCTTTCTTTTCGGACGAAGTCTCCCACTTTGATGTTCTTGAGGGATACTCTCTTGTTCCTCCACTTCCTGGTTTCCTCTTGATACTTCAACAGGTTTTGGACTGCATCAAGTCTGTCGATTTCCACCAAGTCCTTGTCAGCCTCTTCGCTCTCGCGAGAGCTACCAGCCAAAACTCTGGCGCTTTCGTTGGATAGCTCTTCGGGGCACATTGCTTCGGCCCCATATAGCAGTCTGAATGGTGTAAATTTGGTTGTTCTTGACTCTGTAGTGTTGTGCGACCAGACGACTCGCGAGAGCTCATCCGCCCATTTTCCCTTCTTCTCGTTCGAAGAGGCATTTCTTGATGGCGGAGAAAATTTGTCCATTGGCCCTTTCCACGGCGCCATTGGATTGGGGGTGGTACACGGATGCGAAGCATAGCTTTGTCCCAATTGAACGACGGTATTCCCCCGAAATCTTGACAATCGAATTGCTTTCCATTGTCGACAAGTGAGCTCTTTGGGTACCCCGAATCCGCAAATGACTTGCCGCCAAAAGAATTTCCCGATAGTGGCCGAGGTGATGGTGGCGAGAGGCCTTGCCTCGATCCATTTTGTGAAGTATTCAACTGCTACTACTCGCGAACTTGAAGTTGCCCCGGGCGGTGGGGAGCGGCCCGACGATGTCCATTCCCCATCGCCGCAACGGCCGGGTTGGTGTGATGAGCTGCGATGGCGCGCGGGCCTTCGCCGGTGCTTTGCGGCGAATCGGCATGCCTTGCGGGTTTTCACGATGTGCTCGCATCTTTTATGGCCATTGGCCAATAAAAACCTTGCCTGAAGGCTTTTCCTGCCAATGCTCTCGCTGCGATGTGCGAGCCGCACATCCCTCCATGGATTTCTCTCATGAGCTCGATGCCTTGATCTTGAGAAATGCATTTGAGCAGTGGTGCACACACGCCTAGCTTGAACAAGACATCGTCCTTGAGGACGTAACCCTTGGCTCGTGCTTGCATTCTTTTGAGGTCATGAGTTTCGACAGGTTCATAGTGTCCGCGAAGGAAAGCAATTATGGGGGCTCTCCAGTCCAGGCTTGCGATCGCATTGATAGTGCTGAGTGGTTGCTTGTCTGGCTTTGTGGATGGAGCAACTAAAATTTCAAAAAATACATCTGAGGGCATCGCCTCCCCCCTTGCGGCTTTCTTGGCGAGCTCGTCGGCTTCGCCGTTGTGTTTCCTGGGCAGGTGCTCGATGGTGAACCCCCGAAAATGCCTTTCCATTTTGCGCACCTCCGCTAGGTATTTGATCAGCTCTGGCTCCTTGGCCTCACTTTCTTTTTCCACGTGGTCTTTGATGACCTTGGCGTCGCACTTGACTAGGAAGTTGCTGGCCCCTAGAGCTCTTACTTTGCGAAGGCCTAGCAGCAAGGCTTCGTACTCAGTGGTGTTGTTAGTGCATCTGTCGGATGGATCCTTGTAATCAAGCCGGGCGGCATATCTTAGCTTGATGCCCGCCGGGATGTGATGATGGCCGCAATGCCGCCGCCCTTGCGCCCCCGGGCTCCGTCGCATCCGATTTCCCGCATTGGCACTAGCTCTTCGTCGGTAGTAACATTGCTAGGCGAAGTCCAATCTACGATGAAGTCTCGCTAGGACTTGGGATTTGATTGCCGATCTTTTTCCAAAATCTATTGTGTACTCGACGGCTCGGTTGCCCACTTGGCAATTCTGGACGAGGCCTCCTTGTTAATGAACAGATCGTTCAGAGGTTGATCTGTGAGCACTGTGACTTTGTGAGCCTCGAAGTAATGCCTGAGCTTTCTTGTGGTCATGACTACGGCATAGGCAATTTTCTCTAGCTCTGAATAGTGTAGCTTTGACCCTGCTAAGGCTTCCGAGACAAAATAGACTGGGGATTGGAATTTTCCTTTTTCAGTTTCGACCTCTCGGACCAGAGCAACGCTGACTGCAGCTTTTGAGGCGGCTACATAGAGGAGTAGCGGCTCCGAGGGTGAAGGTGGGGACAGGATTGCCATCTTCTCTATGTAATCCTTGAGCTCGGCGAAAGCCTTGCTTTGCTCGGGGCCCCATTCGATTGCGCCCTTGCCTTTCGCGTGCCTTGAAGAATGGAAGGCTTCGCTCGCCGGACCTTGAGATGAATCTGTTCAAGGCCGCTACTCGACCGTTCAATTTCTCGGATGTCTTTCTTTGTTTTGGGTTCCTCCATTTCCCCGATTGCCTTGATCTTGTCGGGATTGGCTTCGATTCTCTTAGCGGAGATGAGGCACCCTAGAATTTTTCCTTTTGTAACCCCAAACACACATTTGTCTGGGTTTAGTTTCAAACCTGCCCTCCTCATGTTGGCGAAGGTTTCGGCCAAATCATTTATGTGGCTGGCCCTGTCAGAGCTTTTGACGATGAGGTCATCGACGTAGGCCTGAATATTCTTGCCGATCTGTGGCTTGAATACTGTTCCAGTCATTCTGGTGAATGTTGAGCCGGCGTTTTTCAACCCCTCTGGCATGCGGACGAAGCAAAAGGTTCCGAAAGGTGTGATGAAACTGGTTTTCTCCTCGTCCTCCTTCGCCATCCAACATTGATGGTAACCGGAGAAACAATCCAGCAGAGACATGATCGCGGCGTTGGCCGCAGAATCCACCACTTGATCCATTCGAGGCAACGGATAGTTATCTTTTGGCGTTGCCTTGTTTAGATCGGTGAAATCGATGCACATGCGCCATTTGCCGTTCTTTTTCTTGACAGGTACTGTGTTTGCCAGCCATTTGGGGTACATGACTTCGCGGATGACGGTGGCGTCAAGTAGCCTTTGGACCTCTGACTTGACGGCTACCACCTTGTCGTCGGACATCTTTCTTAACTTCGTTTACGCGGCTTGACCGATGGGTCGATGTTCAATTTGTGTTCGATGAAACTCCGGTCGACGCCAGTGAGATCTTTGGCGGACCATGCAAAAACATCTTTGTTTTTCTCGGAGGAAAAGAACTAGACTTGCTTCCCCATCGGTCGAAAGATCCGAGCCGATGACGACGGCCTGATCAAGGATCATCGCGTCCGCAGGAACTCGCTTGGTCTCGCGGTCCGGCTAGATGTTGATTTTTTCTTTGTTCGCCTTCGGTGCTTTTCTACGTCGTTTCGTTCGACCGCCTCGTCGAGGGCGTGCACGTTTCGTCCCCGGGGTGCGGCCTCTTTCTAGGTTGCGGCCATCGTTTTGATGACCCCATATTGTGATGACCCCCGCCGTCGCCGGGATTTTGATGCATAGGAACGCTTGGTGGATGACTCGCTTCAAACTTGTTGAGGAATCCTCTCGCCTAGGATACCGTTGTATGGGTAGTACATTTCCACAACGTCGAAGGATAGGTACTCAGTTCTGGCATTTTGTACTGTGCCGAAAGATACAGGGAGGACCACCTTGCCCACTGCGTGGATGACACGCCCCCGAAGCCACGCGAGGTGTGTCCGGTGGTTGCGACAAGTCTCTATTGAGCCCCATCTTGTCGAAGGCATCGGCAAAAATGATGTCTGCTGATGAACCGTTGTCCACCAAAAGTTTTCCGAGAGTACAGCTCGCTATATTGGCTTCTATCACAAGAGCATCGTTGTGAGGGAAACCTTGCAGCCTTACGTCTTCCTCCGAGAAGGTGATCGGGATATGACACCATCTTGTTTTTTCCACTCTTCCTTCCACACAGATGTTTCGCACCTCACGAAAGTAGTGTTTTCGCTCCTTCTTGGTTTCGAACTCCAGGGCGGAGCCCCCTGAAATAGGCATTATGGTGCCGACAGATGGCAGAGGGTCGTTTTGGCCCTCGAGCTTGGCTGGGAGCGGTGGAGCTGAGGGACCTTTGTAAGGAGGGGGAGGGGGCGGAATAGGATGTTGCTCGATGGGCCTGCGCTCGATATTTTGAGCTTGGAAAGTTTGTGATTGCCAAGGCGGAGGCTGCGGGTAATTGGGTAGCGGTGGGTCGGTATTGAGGTGGTTGGAATGGGTTTGCGAAAGAGTTTCTCCCAAAACTAGGATTTTGCCAAGCCGGGGTAATGGTTTACGCACTCGCTCTTTCTTTCTCCTTCCTCTCTTCTTCGAGGATAGCTTCGAACCTTTTCTTGTCCGGGCAATAGTTTGAGCTATGGTCATCGTTTTCCTTGTGAAAAATGCGGTACCATTTTCTTTTCTCGTTATGGCCTCGGCCTCTCGCCTCGACCTCTACCCCCGCCTCCACCTCTCCCGCCCCTACGACCTCCCCCCCCGATTGGGGTGAGGGGGACCGGGTGGGATTGGAACTAGATTCCGTGGGTCGCCCCCGTGGGCAAGGATTTTCTTGGGTGTTTTCGCCCTCCGTGCCGAAAACACTTCGAGGATTAGTATGAGAGGTGTTTCGGGATTGGACCACTCCCTTTCGCCGGGTTGGTTGGCTTTCGCGGACTTTTTCTCGCCGGGATTGTTCTTCCATGCACATTCTGAAGTCATTGTCTGAGCGACAATACTTCTCGAATTCTTCGTAGAGGCGCTGGATAGTTTTGGGCCTTTCGCGCATGAGATGTGAGCGGAATTGACCGGCTCTTAAACCCACGATGGCGGCGTTGATGGCGACGGCGTCCAACACGTTTGGTGCCTGGGCTCTTAAGTGCACGAATCTTCTGAAGTAGTTTTGAAGGGGTTCCTTGTCCTTCTGCTTACAGGAGAAAAGGTCACTCTCTGTAAGTTCTGGACGCTGGAAACCTTGGAAGTTTGAGAGAATTCGCTGCTTCAGATCATCCCATCCGTGAATCACGCCTGGGCTCAGGAGAGAATACCACTGTGCCTCGCCGCGTCATCGCCGGCGATGATGAAATATTTCACTAGCACGGAGTCGTCACCGCCGGCCGAAAGGATGGCGGCTTCGTAGCTCATTAGGAATTGCCTTGGGTCGACCGGCCCGAGAATCTAGGCAGAGGAACCGGCCCGTAAGTTTGCGGCCATGGGGTGATTTGAATCTCTTGAGACAAGGGGGATTTAGGGTCCCATGGTCTCGTGCGAATGGTGTGAATGTCTTGGTGCGAGGGACCGTACTCAAAATGGCTCGCGAAGGGGTTGCGGCCGAATGTAGTGTGCGGAGGGGGCCGGGTGAAAAACTCGGTGCGCTCGCCGAAATTAGGTCGATTAGGAACTGTGTATTCAGGTGAAGGTTGGGTGAAGCTTAAGGATTGTTTTGCTTTTAGAGCGCGCGAGCTTCCTCCTTTAGGGTGGCTATTTCTGCTTTCTGTTTTTGAATCTCAGCTTCGTGCTGAATTGCCAAAAGCCGTTTCTTGGTCCTGGCCAATTCCTCGGCCTCCTTGCGCGGCTTTGGCCGCCCTCCGCTTCCCCGCGTTGGGTCGGGATCCGGAGCGCCTCTCCCCGGGTGAGCATAGCCGAGAGATTGAGCTCCTCGTCCAAGGATGACGACGCTCCTTTGGTGGAATTGACGGTGGTTCTCTTCTTCCTTGTGGACATTCTGGGTTTGATACTCGAGCCAAACACAAACGGTGGGCGCCAATTGTTGTGGGGAAAGCCGCAGCTTTCGCACACGAACAATAAGAGAAGATAAAAGCTCAAGAACCAAAACCAAAACTCAGGACGAAAGACAACCAAAAGCTCTTTACTCAACAGTTGATTTCTCAAAAGTCGATCCCCTTTACATGCGCCGGTCCGTCTCCTTTTATAGGGAGGCGGACGGACTTTTTACATTCCGAGAACACCCTTGTGTAAAACGAATCAAAACAGAATGTGCTAGGCTATCTTCGGGCAATCTCCAATTAGGTCTCCACGTGATCGGCGCTCCATGGCGTCACGCCGCAAATCGCGGCGTCTTTCCAGCTTCCATCACGTGCGCCTGTCGGAGAGAAAGCCCTTGAGCCTTTTGGAGATCCCCCCTTTCGCCTAGCATTCTTCACCACCTGAAACAAAAACCATACTCAAGTTTGGATTCATTAAGTGTTAGGAGCGACGAAACCCCCTGTTCGAATCCCAGGCCGAAGCTTTCTGGGTGAATAGCATTCGCCCTAGGGGTTTCATCGTGGAATGGGCCGTCAAGCGAGACTTTGATGCCTGTGTTAAGTTGGATTCGTGCTGATGGCTTTGGTAGCGGCGAAGGGTGCCTGATAAAATGCGGTGCTCAGAGGATGGAAAAGGAATCTGTTACTTCTGGGGGTTTTGCTGCCCGCATCCTTCGCATAACCGCTCTTTGTTTCTTTGGGTATGCGAAGGCTCGATTTCGAGTCCCCCCAACGGCGTCCCTATGCAATCACACCTCGGAAGTGTGATATGGTGTCTTGCAAACACCGCATGGTTGGGTCCAAAGTTCTTCGGAGCTTTTACGTCGCTTGTGGGTAAAGATGTACAACCTCTCGCAGAGTGTTAAACTAATCGATTAGCCGTGCTCACGGTCAAGAGCGGCCTGGACACTCACATGATTAAATTATGGAACTTTAATGTTTGAATTGTTGTTTTATTCTTTATTTATGATGCTTATATCTTGTTAATTGGGTTGGTATGAACTTACACTCTTTAGTAATCAAAGTTGCTAATAAAACTTGACCAACTAAAATGCTAAAGTGCTTGAACCTTAGCCATCCACCATATGGCCTTGCATGTTATGTTGTTCTCTCTTGCCGAGTACGATATGTGCTCACGCTTGTTTATTCTCTTGCATCTACAATACCGGATTTTGTCGCTCGGACGGGAGAACTTTGAAGACGTTCCAGGAGATTTCCAGGAGTTCTAGGTGTGCGTAGTCTTCAGTCCGCTGCCTGTGGAGGCATTTTGTCCGTTGCGAGTACTCGTTTATTTAAGATTCGTTTAAGACTATGGTTTGTAATAACTCTTTATTCGTGTGGCACTCGTTTTTGGTATTCATAATGTCTAAGCGTGTGTGTAACTTGATCCTGGCGCACACGTGATCAATGCATTCGGTTTTGCCTTTAAAACTCGGGTGTGACAAAGTGGTACCGTAGCCGTGTTGATCGTAGGAACGCTAGCCTAGATAGAAATGGTCGAATTAAGGATTTTATACTCATAGAAGCTTTCTCTTACATGCTTGCTTTATTCTTATTAACCTTACTCTTGTCTTTTTTCTTCACTCTTGAATTGTCCGCATTCTTTACCTTGTGCTTGCTTTAGCTCTCGTCCTTTTTGCCTTACCATCTTTCTCATTTTGCACTACACTACGGATGGTTCGTAGCTTGGAGACCTCTCGGCCGGGAGTCCCATCGGTATGCTCCACAGAACGATACCATGATTTGCATGATGGAGATGCGGATGAGGAGATTGAGATGGAGCTCGCGCCCGTGGCTTTCCCTAACCTTATCATGGTGCCCGACGATGAGGAATATCCGGAGGAGATGATTCCGAGAGGAGGATGAGCTAGCCGAACGACCAAACCTAGAGGAGCAAGCGCCGAAGAAGATGAGGATCACCTTGATCAAGAGATGGAGGAAGAAGAACAAGAGCAAGAGGAGGAAGTCGAAGTGTACCACTACGGAGCCGATGGAGTAGGCATTCCCATGGCGGACCACTTGAGAGCAATGGTACTTCGCCCGGGCTATGATAAAGCCCCCGTCTACTATTGTGAGCCGTGGACTCATCCGTGGTTCGAGCCCCATTGGGAGGTTGCTGCCATCTTGGAGGAGTACATTCCATGCCGTGGAGTGAAGGAGGTGTCCAAGCATCATGACGTGGCTCACGGACTACTATGGATGCCGGGATAGCGAGTCGGCTCGGAGGGCGCTCTATGTGCTCTCTCACAAGGAGCGTGACAGTTGGAGGATACCCACCGCCATTACACACCTTTCGCAGCAAGTGGGGAAGCCAAGACTTACATCGCCCCGGCCACCGGCCTATGAAGGAACGCTCAACAACGTCCGGAGTCTACTTGCAGCCGTGAACACCGCATTGGACGATGCCAACAACACACTATATGCGGCACGGCGAGCAGATTTTCACTCCGGAGACGCAGGCGTGCCTTAGAAGCCGCACTACGAACGGGGAGCGACGAAGCCCATGAAGCCACGGAAGGATGTACCTCCCCGTCACCCAAGAGGCCACACTACGACTCCCCCGACGCCCGTACGGATGCCATGGCGGAAGATAGTCCTTAGGTTTAAGATTAAGGATAGGATCTTTGTAATCGCTAGTAGACGATCGGTAAAGTGTGTTTAGTTTAGAGGTGTGGTTTAATGCTTGATTTTGTGCTTAATGTATGAGTTGGATTTTTGGTTGAGTGCAATGTGTTGTGGAGTGATGACCACAACGACATTGGTTTAGTAGTAAGTTTGTGGGGGTTAACTTTCAGTCTCAATCAGTTATCTATCTTAATCTTTTTGTCCCTTTAAGTTTTCCCTTAATGCAAATTCGAGATCCCTAAATCTGATCGCACAGTTTTCTGAGTCAGCAGCACTGTTTTAATTTTATCTCGAGCTACAGAACTACGATTGCAGTAAAACCAATTGGAAAAGTTCAAGAATTTCGTGACTGATTTTCTGTGAAAAATTCCGAATATTTGGATGGATAACCAGAGAGTTATGACTGAAACATTACAGCCTCACGAATCTGTTAAACACTGCTGACCTACCTGACTTGTTTATTTTGTAACCAGAGCTACACAACTCCGAATGAGGTGATTCCAGTTGGAGTAGTTTTGTAATTTCATTACCTTCTATCAGTCCAAAATCCATAATTTTTGGTTACCCACACTGAGAGCTATGCCTGATTGTTTGGAGTCAACAGAATCTGTCTTATCTGAATATCATTGCTATCTTAACTTCCTAAGTTTAACCCTTGGTGCAATCATCTAAAATAATGTCCCTAACACTCAGATGGTGAACACCAGGTCAGGATCCGGTGTTGATCAACCAGCAGGAAGAGCACCCCAGCCAGTACAAATGGATCCCGCTTTGCAGCATTTCCGGAGGCACGGACCCAGCTCCTCCGTAACTTGACCACCACCGTGACAAACTTGCAAGCCCGGAGTCAACAATCCGCCGGTGCCGCCACCCGCGCCTCGCAACAAGCACCGGGAGTTCATGAGTCACCACCCTCCCGTGTTTACTCACGCGCGCCGATCCACTTGAAGCGGAAGATTGGCTCAAGACGATACCGAAGATGCTCACTACCCGTCGGTGTGACGACAGAGAGAAGGTCATGTATGCTTTGCAGGACGACTTCAAGGATCCGCACGGCCGCTTGGTGGGATGCGTACTCGCCGCTCATGCCGCCCCAAACACTATCACTTGGGAGGAGTTTACCACCAACTTCGGAGCCATCACATACCCTCTCGGAGTTATGAAGTTACGAAGAAGGAGTTCCTTTCTCTCGAAGCGGGGAGGAATGTCGCTAGGCCGAGTATAGAGACAAGTTCATCGAGTTGTCTCGCTATGCAGGTCGAGGAGGTTGCTGAAGATAGGAAGAAGCGGGAGCCGTTTCGGATGGGTTAGGCCGGTTCGCTGCGCACCGACCGATGTCCTATCCTTTCCCTAACTTTCAGCAGCTAGTTGATGCCGCCATCCGCTTGGAGCACAAGCGCAAGGAGCTCGGAGAGCAGAAGAGGAAGGTCGCCAGCTCTGGGCAGTTTGGGAGTGCGTCTCGCCCGCGCTTCAACCCACCGCCGAACACCCCGTTCCGCTTTGGGGGACCGGGTGGAAACTTTGGGCAGCAGCGGTCCCGGCGTCCCCGCTCGGGAGTTCCGGCAGGTCCGCTCGGCGGTTTCGGCTTCTCGTTCCTCGGACTCCCCGCCCCGCTTCCCGGCGAGTCGGCGAGAGAGCCCCGCTTGGCACACCCCGTAAGGTCCGTGGCGCCGCCCAATCCTCGCCACCGCACTTGCTTCAAGTGTAGAGAGCTTGGTCACTATGCCAATGCATGCCCAAAGAGGAACCCTCCACACACCCCCGTGCGGAGAACCGGCGAGCGGACAAGGAGCGGAAGCCAAACCCCGCAGCCTAACAAAGGACAACGAGCTATGCTCGAGGCAAGGCGATGCACGTTGATGCCGAAGTCGCTCGGGAGAACCCCGCAGTAGTGCTCGGTATGTTTCTAGTCAACTCTACTCCCGCCTCGCCTTTGTTTGATTCGGAGCATCCCATTCTTTCATTACATCCCAGTTCGTAGCTCAACATAATCTACCTATCAGTCCCATGTCTCGCCACATGCTAGTTACCTCACCTGGGGGGAATTGAAAGCTATCTATAAATGTGATAACGTCCATCTCAAGATTGTGGGCAGAGATTTCCGTGCCAACCTTATAATCTTGGATTCAAAGGGGATCGATGTGATATTGGGAATGGGATGGTTGACCGCGTGTGATGCGGTGATACGGTGTGCTAAGAGGTCAATCCTTCTTACAAGTCCAAATTCGGTGAAAGATTTGAGTTTGCAGCAGATCCCGCACCGTCAAATGCCAGTGCCGTGAATAAGCTTGATGGAGCAGCCTTGGAAGACATACGAGTAGTGTGCGATTATCCTGATGTGTTTCCCGAGGAGTTGCCGTGCATGCCCCCCGACCGAGATGTTGAGTTCGTTATTGATCTTTTACCTGGTACTGCCCCTATCTCTAAGCGCCCATATAGAATGTCTAGTGATCGGTTATAAGAACTTAAAGCTCGGATTAAAGAATTATTGGGTAAAGGGTTCATTCGTGCTAGTTCATCACCTTGGGGAGCACCCGTTATCTTTGTGGGTAAGAAAGATGGCACACGAGAGGATGTGTGTTGATTACGGTGTCTCTTAATGATGTTACCATCAAGAACAAGTATCCTCTCGCCACGTATTGAAGATTTGTTTGATCGATGAGAGGAGCTAAAGTGTTTTCTAAGATCGATCCGCGATCCGGTTATCATCGCTTGAAGATTAGGCCTTCGAGATATTCCTAAGACAGCTTTTACTACCATGTACGGACTTTATGAGTACACGGTTATGTCTTTTGGGTTAACCAATGCACCCGCGTACTTTATGTACTTGATGAACAAGATCTTTATGGAATATCCGGACAAGTTCGTTGTGGTATTCATTGATGACATTTTGATCTACTCCAAGAATGAGTAAGACCATGAGGAGCATTTGAGACTTGTGTTGCGTAAGCCGAGAGAGCATGAGTTATATGCGAAGTTCAGCAAGTGTGAGTTCTGGCTCAAGGAAGTGTCTTTTCTAGGTCATATCATCACCAACGGAGGTATTGCAGTGGATCCCAGCAAGGTTAGTGATGTATTGAAGTGGGAAGCCCCTCGTACAGTGTCTGAGATTCGGAGTTTCCTTGGACTTGCTGGTTACTATCGTCGGTTTATTGAAGGATTCTCCAAGATTGTGAAGCCTCTCACTACATTGCTAGAGAAGGACAGGGAGTTCAAATGGACCAGTGCATGTCGATCCGGCTTTGAAGAGTTAAAGAAGCGGTTAACCACAAGACTCGTTCTAGTAATGCCCGATCTACGGAAGAGCTTTGACATTTCATCGTGATGCATCTCGACAAGGTCTAGGATGTGTGTTGATGCAAGAAGGTCATGTTATAGCCTATGCATCTCGTCGCTTGAGGAAACATGAGTTGAACTATCCTACGCATGATCTTGAGTTAGCAGCAGTGGTTCATGCATTGAAGATTTGGAGACACTACATTATGGGAACTAAGTGTCAGATCTATACTGATCACAAGAGTTTGAAGTATATCTTTACTCAGAAGGATCTCAATCTAAGACAGCGTCGTTGGTTGGAGTTGATCAAGGACTATGATCTAGAGATCCACTATCATCCTGGTAAAGCAAATTTGGTTGCTGATGCTTTGAGTCGGAAGGACCACACTAACATGGCTATGACCATTCAGTTTCCTGACGAGTTGGTAAAAGAGTTTGAAAGGCTCAACTTGAAAGTGGTTGCACATGCAGAAGGAGTGACTTTGGAAGTGCAGTCCACTTTGGAGCAAGAGATACGTAAGTGGCAGCTAGAGGATGCTGGAATACAGAAAATTAAGGAGAGTATGCAACAAGGAGAAGCCCCGCATTTCACGAGAAGATGAGCAAGGAACCGTGTGGTTTAAGAACCGGTTGTGCGTACCGGAGACAGGAAATCTCGGAGAGACGATCTTGAGAGAAGCTCACGACTCGGCTTATTCTATCCATCCGGGCGGTACTAAGATGTACCAGGATCTCAAACCGAGGTATTGGTGGTATGGTATGAAGAGAGACGTGGCCGCTCATGTGGCTTTGTGTGACACTTGCCACCGGGTTAAGGCCGAACATCGAGAGACCCGCCGGTTTGCTTCAACCATTGAAGGTGCCCGAGTGGAAGTGGGAAGAGATCGGAATGAATTTCATAGTGGGTTTACCCCGAACCCGAGATGGTTATGATTCGATTTGGGTTATCGTGGATCGTTTGACTAAGGTAGCTCACTTCATTCCGGTAAAGACTACTTATACGGAGCTAAGTTGGCGAACTATACATGTCCAGGATTGTGTGTTTACATGGTGTACCAAAGAAGATCGTGTCGACGAGGTACTCGCTTTACTTCTCGTTTCGGGGGAAGTTGCATGAATCTCTGGATACTAAGCTAAATTTCAGCTCGGCTTATCATCCACGGACGGATGGACGGACGAAAGAACCAATCGGATCCTAGAAGACATTCCGAGAGCATGTGCGCTTAAGCATGGTTGTAGTTGGGATAAGAGCTTGCCATATGCCGAGTTCTCTTATAACAATAGCTACCAAGCTAGTCTCAAAATGTCACCCTTTGAGGCCCTGTATGGAAGGAAGTGTAGAACCCCGTTATATTGGAGTGAGACAGGCGAAAGGTAGTTATTTGGGGCAGATATCATCGAGAGAAGCGGAGAAACAAGTTCGGATCATCGAGAGAAAATTTGAGGATTGCTTAGTCTAGACGAGAAAAGTTATGCGGACGGCAAACGGAGGGATGTGGTCTTTCGGGAAGGCGATTATGTGTACCTAAAGGTGTCACCCATCGGTGGTTTGCGTCGATTCGCAGTTAAAGGAAAGTTGTCACCTCGGTTTATTGGACCTTTCAAGATCCTTGAAAGAGTGGGAGAAGTGGCTTACAGATTGGAGTTGCCAGTCCAGCTAGCTGATGTGCATGATGTATTCCATATCTCTCAGTTGAAGAAGGGTTTTGGTCCTCATGACAATGAGCCGTTACCCTTGGATGATCTAAACGTTAAAGAGGATCTTACTATTGTAGAACACCCTATTCGGATATTGGAAACAATGACAAGGGTCACCAGGAATAGTGTGATTAAGATGTGCAAAGTACAGTGGAGTAATCATGCAGAGGATGAGGCAACATGGGAAAGAGAGGATGAGCCGAAAGCGAGTTTCCGCATCTTTTTCCCAATCCGTCCGAATCTCGAGGACGAGATTCTTGTTAGGGGGGGGGGGGATTTGTAACACCCTAACTTTACTAAAAATTTGGCTTTATAAAAATTTGCTAGAAACCATTTATTTGCTTAAGGATAATAAGGTTGCTTTAATTATTTTTAGGCATTTAAAACCTTTTATAAAATAAAGTCAATGAAATATAGGAGTTAATTGTTGCATACATGCTGGAGCATTTCTTTTGGTTGTGGAATTCAAATTCAAATTTGAATTCTATTGTTTGAAACCCCTTTTCCAAACAAAAATGCTAAATCCTTTCTCTTTCTTCCTTTACCCCTTTCCCCCCTTCTAGCCCAACAGCCAGCCGCGGCCCGCGCAAGCCGCCCAGCCACCCGGCCCGGCTCGCTAGCCGGCGAGCCGCGGCCGCCTTAACCGCGCGCGCGGCCCGCGGCGGGCCGCCGACCCAACTAGCCCGCCGCGAGGCCCGGGCCGCGCCGGCCGCTCCCCGCCTCCGCGGTCACCGACCCGTGGGGCCCCCGTGTCATCCCCAAGCTCTAGCCCGTCCCCGCCCGACTCCTCCGCCGCCGCGCCGAGTCCGAGCAGGCACGCCCGGGACGCGTGGCCCGCACACCAAGGTGCTCGACCGGGCTATTTAAAGCCGCCGCCGCCCCCCGGACCCTCCCATCCAAGCTTTTTGCGCCGCCTTCTTGCCTAGCCGCGAGCCCCGCCAACCCTAGCTCGAGCTCGCCGCCGCCGCCGTCGATTCCCGCCGCCGTCGTCCGTCCACCGCCAAGGATTCGCTCCGGAGCCGCGCAAGAAGGTGAGCATCGCGCCCGTGCTACACGTCGTCGTCCCCCGTGCACCCGCCCGCCCTAACGACCTCGCCGGAGTTCGCGCCCCGCGCCGCCGCGTCGACCGCCCGCGCCGCCGCATCTCCGCCCGAGCCGTCGCCCTAGATCGATCCGCCGGTTCGCGCGCGTCGCGTGGGTGCCCTCCGCGTCCAAGCCCGTGGACGGAAACCCTAGATCGGGGTCTTCGCCGGCGAGCCCGCCGCCGTCCGCCGCCGCTCGCCGCCGCCGGCCTCGCGCTCCCCGCCGCCCGCCGCTTGCTCGCGTCCTCGGCCGCCGGATCGAGATCTAATGGCTCGATCTAAGCCGCGCCGCCCGCAAACAGTCGCAGCCGTTGGATCTAGATCCAATGGATCTAGGTCAACCCGACCCGGTCAACCAGGTCAACCCCGCCGCCAGCCTTGGCAATTTTGCAGAGAAGCCTCTGAGTTTCCTATATTCACAGAAAAACGCTTCCACCTTAGAAGTTTTCTTACAGTTTAGTCCTTTTTCTTTATTTTAGCCCAAAACCTTTTCGAATCTTTACGATTAGCCCCTACACCTTCCCTAAGCCCTAACTTAGTCGTTTTAGCTCCGATTTTAGCGTTCTTTATGTCCACGCGTTCGTCTTGAAGCGTAGATTAGTTTTATGCTACTGTTTAGATCTGTTTGATCTGTTTGGTGACTGTTTCTTATTTATTCCTATTGTATGCTTGTATGTGATGATTGTGGACCGTAGAGAGAGATTCGTTCGAGGGATTTGAAGATCAAGTCGTGCAAGAGTTTGAGCAGCAAGGCTTTGTTGAAGGCAAGTATTCCTTGATGCATGCCCGCTTGTCCTACATAACATGCATCTAAATTCACTGTTTTTATTTTTTTCCGCTTGCATTAATTTGATGGGAACCTATTAAGGATCATGCCTAGCTTTTACTACCTTTACCTTGATACCGGGAATCAAATTAATCTTGTGGTAGTTATTGCTTAGCATGCTCAACCGGGAATTGGTATTAATCAACTTGGTTACCTTTTGTTATTCTATGTTCCGTTTATGATCTTTACTTTACAAGACCACTTTAATATGATAATCAGAACATGGAGAACCACCCAAGAAAATAGTACAACCACAAGAACTAATGGGCAATGGTCTTGGCTGAATAATTAGGAACTTTAGCTTGGGATGGTCTTACCTGATAAGGACAAGGGATTGGCGGTACTGTGGGGTGTGGACTCGCTCTAGCGGGGGTTGGGTGAGTTATTCTTTTTATGGTGGGGTATCAACCTGCTAGGGGACTTTATACCTTGCTAACGATCCGGTCCTTGTGGGTCATAACTTGCTAGGGAACCTTTGTAAAGGCCATGTAGCGTCCCTATGCAATCACACCTCGGAAGTGTGATATGGTGTCTTGCAAACACCGCATGGTTGGGTCCAAAGTTCTTCGGAGCTTTTACGCCGCTTCGGGTAAAGATGTACAACCTCTCGCGAGTGTTAAACTAATCGATTAGCCGTGCTCACGGTCAAGAGCGGCCTGGACACTCACATGATTAAATGATGGAACTTTAATGTGTAAATTGTTGTTCTATTCTTTATTTATGATGCTTATATCTTGTTAATTGGGTTGGTATGAACTTACACTCTTTAGTAATCAGGTTGCTAATAAAACTTGACCAACTAAAATGCTAAAGTGCTTGAACCTTAGCCATCCACCATATGGCCTTGCATGTTATGTTGTTCTCTCTTGCTGAGTACGATATGTGCTCACGCTTGTTTATTCTCTTGCATCTACAATACCGGATTTGCTTTGCTCGGACCGGGAGAACTTTGAAGACGTTCCGGAGATTTCCGGGAGTTCTAGGTGTGCGTAGTCTTCGGTCGGTACTGTGGAGGCATTTTGTCCGCCGCGAGTACTCGTTTATTTAAGATTCGTTTAAGACTATGGTTTGTAATAACTCTTTATTCGTGTGGCACCGTTTTTGGTATTCATAATCTCTCGACGTTCCCTTAATAAACGTCGCGATCCGTGACGTATCCGAATCGTCACGGAGCGACCCAAGGCCCATGCGGCCCAACCCATGGCTCACTATCCATGACAAAATAAAATCGTCACGGATTGCTACACACATGGCAGTTGTGGCATCCTACGTGGGCGATGACGTGGCATCCTACGTAGACGATGACGTGGCATCCCACGTGGACGATGACGTGGCATCCCACGTGGACGATGACGTGGCATCCCACGTGTACGATGACGTGGCATCCTACATGGACGATGACTTGGCACCGTATGTGGACGATGACGTGGCAAAAATTTTAAGCCCAGCAGATACAAATTCTGGCCCAACACGACCCATTTCGAATTATATTCCAACATAAATTTAGCAAAATTAGCCCATTTTTCGGAGGGTACATTTTTCCAACACATTTACCAAAATTCAATGAACGGATCTTACATCATCAAATCGAATACAATCTCCGGGCAATAAAAAAACCAAGCAAACACAATCGAGATAGAGGCACATGTCTACCATTCCTAAAACACTACACCTTCCTCTTTGTTATTCTGCCACTCTTTTCTCTGATTTCTTGCGAGTTCGTATAAATCCTGAAATAAAGGAAAACAGAATCCAATTAGAAAAGACAATCAAATATAGGATAATTCCCGAAGTGTAGCATAATTTGATATACAATCAAATATATTTGTCTAAAGTCTATATTGATTCCCAAGTGTAGTTCGCAAGCGAGATGACTAGTTTAGGCTCATGGGAAGCATACAACAAATATTATCAATTTACAAGGTCTCCTCTAGTTTGCATTATTTATCGGCTTAACATTATCAAAACAGAAGTGAATGGTGTGAGAGGAACGGCGAGAAAATAGTGCCAAGGTTGGGTCCGAACAAGCCGCGATCACGAACCCCGGTGGCGGCGGCATGGTGCTTAACGTAGAGGAGATCCCCTATCTTCACGGCCGCACCGTCGAGGCTCAAACAAATACAAAAATCGTGCATCCTTCAAGGCATGCCTAAACCTTCATTCAAGACAGCACCGGTTCATGTGTATCGGTTTATGGCAATGACTTGCACCTGGACTTGTTAGATGACACTAGCAAATTCTAACCCAACCATACTTTGTTACAAATTTAGAAATACTTTGCATCACCGAAATTTCGGTGGTTACTCGGATGAAAGATCTCGTGTACTACATACTCCTAAGATCAGCAACCAAGTTACAGGGGCACTAGATAAAGAGCACTGGGAATAAAATCTATGTTTTATGAACAAAAGCTTGCATCATAAATAATCAAACCCATTGAGATACAAATATACTCCAAGTAGAGTAGCTAGTAGTTAGAAATGTACTACTTCATGGACAAAAGGACATGGGACAGTTGGAGCCGCACTTGCAACCACCGTTCTCGGCTCCGGCAGACACCGCACCGCCCTCGAACCCGCCGTCAGCGTGCCTGCAGCAGAGAGAGCCAAGACAAAACAGAGAGTCGTCAATCATCAGTGTTGTATCTTAACAGACATGGATACAAAATCATTCTTGGCATGTTGGTCGCCCCAGAGCGGCATGCATACATGAGTCATGAGTGTAGACTGCATGACGTCTCAGTTCATCACAAGCACGTGTTTTACAATCTCTGGATGCAAGCATTGCTCTGTTCCAAAGCACAGCACAGCACAGCACCACACCATTTACTTTTCCTGATTCTAGCCCCAAATAGTAAATGTGGCCATTATTTTAGGCAGTTGCATATGCTAGCTACAAGCTCTGATTCTAGCCCCAAATAGTAAATGTGGCCATTATTTTAGGCAGTTGCATATGCTAGCTACAAGCTTTGCTCATTTAAGTAAACCAGAATAATCCACGGAACGTGTCACTGTCTAGTGTGGAAGTGAGAACAATCGAGTAAAATCACAAGCAAGAAGTCACCAGATGCACTGAAAACTACATGAACGCATCAGTGAATCCCCTAATTAGAGTGCCAACTCTTGATTGGCCCTTGATCCTAATATAATCCAGCTGCGCTAAATTTAAAATCCCAATAAGCCGAGCCCGTGAAAATACGACCGACGCAAGAATCGCTACTGCTATCCCAGATAGGGACAGACTGACTGACCTGAGTCGCCGACGACGAGGACGCGCACCACAGGGCGGCCTGCCACTGAGGGAATCCCGCCCGCTCTATGAACTGTGAAGTAATATAGAGTAAATTGCAAGAGGGGGAAATCACAAAGTGGTTAAAAGGGGGCAGCACAGACAAAAAACATTTTCTACATGGGTTGGCTGTAGTAGGAAAGTTATCGAACTAAGCATTATTCATGAACCGGAGAAAATTTATAAGAAACAAGATATAATGCATGGTAAGATCTCTAGATCTCAGGTTAGTTCCTAATTTCGTACAAGAAATGAAGATGTAACAACGCCACATGATATCTACAGAGTACAGATATAAAAACAACTGCTCAGTTGGTAGCTCGGTTAACATGCTAATGGATTAAGAGTGATCAGTTCTGCCAACATGGTTACTTTTAACACCTGAAGACGGAATTTAGATGAGCAGTAATTTAGATGATCCTACTAGTGTGTTCAGTATTGACATGCTAATGGCCTAATCACATGATTAATTCAGTTACCCCTGGCCAGAGAAAACTATAGGTCTCTACAATCAATAACAAGTTCATGAACCCAACAGCAAATTCACAACAAAACAAGTACACTTAAACTAAGCCCATAAGTTGACGGAATCAGTAAAAGTGATTGAGAACAAGGTAATAATAGTGTACTTTTTTCATCGAATATGCAGGAGAGCTGTGCAAAGACTGAACTTCGTGTGATACTAACAAACCTAGTACTAAATATGTAAACCTCTATGTTCAGTTCTTTCTTTCTTTCCAGAAATAAAAGGCAGAGGACTGCCATTTACTAGGTTACTTTATCCATTTCATATGGCAAACATTCATTAACAAATTGATCGGTGTGTCAACATCCAATCACTGACTAACCAATTATATTTGAGGCTGCTATCCATCCACTAGACTGAACTGAACACACATCATGCCCCTTTTCGAAAGCCGGCTCTTGTGTTTGTTGCCATTAAATTGGTGACGCAACAAGCCAAATGTAGGAGTGTCTGCTATCCTAGTCTGGAACGAAAGAAAAGGGTTCTGTCGGATCAACCTTAGCTTTTTGATTGATTTTAATTAGCATCTCGCCCCAGGCATTTCACTTTGCCTGATGAACACTTCTAACTGTTACTATCATGCATACATCAATATTATTCAGAGGGGAGGAAAAAAATGAACTGAGACTGACTCTTATAATCCAGGAGTAAAATTGCTGGATCTACCTCAACAATCCACAGCCACCCAGCACAAACCACAAACCTGCATGTTGCACTTGACGAGGTCGAGGGGCGTGACGGCCATGTGGGTGAGCATATATATGTGGTGCATAACTGCATATATATAGTCTGTATGGTACGCATGCACTGAACTTGTCATCAACGTGAACGTAGGTAGGCAGAATATGGAACCTGAATCTTACAATCTTATTACGTGATGTCACCAGCAGAAATGGTCTGATGCATGTGTGGCAACTCTGCTTTAGTTAGATATATTCATAATTTAACTCAAGTTCTCAGTACGATTTATTCTTTGTAGTCCTTAACATGATTGCCATTCTAACAAGAAATTTGGCACCGGTACTCATGAATTCTCGAGTCCGGTCTGCCTTGCTTTAGTACCCGAGAATCAATTGTAGTCCCGCGAGATGTGAGGGGTCATGGCATGGTTAGGCATGTAGCGCCGGGGGTGATCCTTGGGTGCCTACTGGGCGAACCACACATCACCACCGTACCCTGATGAATGGGAATCAGATGCTCCATGTTAGAGTACTTCATCAGTAGAATCAGGCAAACATATGAAGAAATAAATGAATGGACGACGCAAGTACCAGTAATGTGACCACTCGAGAGTAGCAGTTCGTTTCAGAGCTACTGCAAAAGCCAAACAGAAATTCAGAACTCACACGAAACAAACAAATAATAATAAGAGGAAAAAAACGCCCTGAGCACAGCCGCCTCGCGTCGTCGCTGACGGCGCGGTACTCAGACTGGGTGCTGGAGGCGCTGGACGAGCTCCCGGGGAGCTTCCTCGCTCACGGACCCGTCCCCGGCGGGCCACCCCATCGTCAACGCCTCCCGGGTGCCTCGCCGCGCTCACCGTCTACCCGCGCCGAGAGGTGCCGGGCCGCAACGCCGGCGTCTTCCGGGCGCCGCCACCGCCCGCGCCGCCGTCGCCGGGGTCCGCGAGGCCGCTCGTGCCCGGCCGCCCGCACCGGGACGCGGCGGAGGGCGGAGCGGGCCCCCCCGCGGAGCGCGCGAGCCATGACGCGGCCGCGGCGGCGACCCGCACCTCGAGGCGGTGGAGGGATGCGCGGAGCTCGGCGCACTCGCGGCGCGGCGGCTCGGCGAGCGCGGCGCGGCGGCGAGGTCGTCGGGGAGGCGAAGTGCGCGTCCGGGAAGCCGCGCGGGCTCGGCCGCTCGGCGGGGGGGGGGGGGGACACCGGCATTCCATACTCATGGATCACACACACCGGCGGAGGAAAGGGAGATGCGGGCGCCGGACATGGTGGTAGGGTTAGGGTTTGCTCCCTCGATTTGGTTGGGTTGGGTGGGGATCGATTGATTTGGTTGGACATGGAGGTGGAGACGGGGGCGGGGAGGAGGCTGGGGGCGGTGGCGTCCGCTGGCTGGGGTCCGTGAGGGGTTGCATCTGCTCCATGCGCGGTGGATCTGAGGAGGGAGAGGGAGGGGCGAGGAGGAGAGGGAGTGGGCGGCAGGAGAAGGTTGAGGGGAGGGGGAGGCAGCCGAATAGGGTTTGGAGATCCTTTTATACGAAGCAAACGCAATTTTATCCGTCCGTTCGCAGATGAACGGTCTACAATGATTGGGCTGTTTTGGGCTTAAACGGGCCTGTTACATTTCTCCCCTGCTTATTTTTTTTCTTTTTCTTTTTTCATTATTTGAAATAAGAAAATAATTACAATTTGAACTATGTGTACCTCCAATAGGATTGGAAAAATTTCACAAAAATCATAATTAGACTTCTATGGTCCATTCTAGGCCACATGTAGGATATTGACGAAAACTTCAATTGACTTGTAGGAAAAACTCGAACTTCTACTAGTCACCTTGTTGTAAAATAATATTAATGATACTTAAATTTGTTCAAAACATTCTATAAATTGACATGAAACCATATTTTAAGCGTATAATGCTCCTATAAAAAATTCATATGGTTTTGATAAAGTGAGATTATAGATGTTCACAAGTAGGACACAAGACTCACATAGTTTCGTACAATTGAAAACAAACTTTGAGATTTGAACAACTAATAACGTGACCAAACTTGTATGCACCTCAATTTTTGACACCATCTCATGTTGACCATAACATTAGAGAATATTAAGTTATATTAGCAATTATTATGAAAAAACATGTTTTTTATATTCTCTTTTTAGTTGGAAAAGTTATGTTGTATGAAAAGCAACCAAGAAATAGTAATTAAGATACAAACAAATGGCACTGAGTAAAACATCTCGATTTTAGAAAAATTAGGAAAAAGAATCAATCAATTTGGAGTTCGTATGAGGAAGAAAAACAGTTTACAAGTTTTATCCGAAGATTAAAAACAGAAATTGCAGTTGCTATGAACTGAGATGAACAAGTGTGTTTTCTCTTTTTAATCTTTGACTAAAACTTGTAACTAGTTTTTCCGCCTCATACTAACTCCAAATTCGATGATTCTTTTTTCTTAAATTTTCTAAAATCATTTTCTACCACGTGGTGGTGACGTGGCACCTAGATGAGGTGGCGCCTGCGTGGCAATGAGGTGGGCCCCTAGCGCTCGCGTGGTGGTGACGTGGCGCCTGGGTGGCAGTGTGGTGGGCCCGGGGCGCTCAAGTGGTGGTGACGTGGCGCCTGGGTGAGGTGGCACCTGCGTGGCAGTGAGGTGGGCCCTAGGCGCTCACGTGGTGGTGACGTGGCGCCTTGGTGAGGTGGCGCCTGCGTGGCAGTGAGGTGGGCCCCGGGCGCTCACGTGGTGGTCACGTGGCACCTGGGTGAGGTGGCGCCTGCGTGGCGGTGAGGTGGACCCCGCGGCCTCGCGTGGTGGTGACGTGGCGCCTAGGTGAGGTGGCGCCTGCGTGGCAATGTGGTGGGCCCCTGGCGCTCGCGTGGTGGTGACGTGGCGCCCGGGTGAGGTGGCGCTCGCGTGGCGGTGTGGTGGGCCCCCGGTGCTCGCGTGGTGGTGACGTGGCGCCCGGGTGAGGTGACGCCTACGTGGCGGTGAGGTGGGCCCCCGGCGTTCGCGTGGTGGTGACGTGGCGCTCGCGTGGCGCGGAGGTGGGCCCCCGGGCGCTCGCGTGGTGGTGACGTGGCGCCCGGGTGAGGTGGCGCTCGCGTGGCGGTGTGGTGGGCCCGGGCGCTCACGTGGTGGTGACGTGGCGCCCGGGTGAGGTGGCGCTGCGTGGCGGTGAGGTGGGCCCCCGGCGCTCGCGTGGTGGTGACGTGGCGCCGGGTGAGGTGGCGCTCGCGTGGCGGTGTGGTGGGCCCGAGGCGCTCACGTGGTGGTGACGTGGCGCCTAGGTGCGGTGGCGCTCGCGTGGCGGTGAGGTGGGCCCCGGCGCTCACGTGGTGGTGACGTGGCGCCCGGGTGAGGTGACGCTGCGTGGCGGTGAGGTGGGCCCCCGGCGCTCGCGTGGTGGTGACGTGGCGCCTTGGTGAGGTGGCGCTCGCGTGGCGGTGTGGTGGGCCCTTGGCGCTCACGTGGTGGTGAGGTGGGGCCCGGGTGAGGTGGCGCTCGGCGTGGCGGTGAGGTGGGCCCCGGGCGCTCACGTGTTGGTGACGTGGCGCCCGGGTGAGGTGGCGCTCGCGTGGCGGTGTGGGTGGGTCCTGGTGCCGGTGAGGTGGCTGTTTTTTACGGATCGCGACGAATGCGCTAAAACGTCACGGTGTTGTGGGCCGTATTGCGACGAATTTAACAAATCGTCGTGATGGTTTGGGCTTCAATATCCATCCATGCACGTCCGTGACGAAAAAATATGAATACGTCGTAGAACCGCGACAAACTAAAGAAATCGTCGCGGTGTTTGTGACGAAAAAAAGGAATACGTCGTAGAATCGCGACGAATTTAACAAATCATCGCGGTGTTTTGGGCTTCGATGCATATCCGTGACGAAAAAAAGAAAATACGTCGTAGAATCGCGACGAATTAAAGAAATCGTCGCGATGTTTTGGGGCTGCAATGCACATTCGTGACGTTTTCTGAAAACGTCGCGGAGAAAGCGTCACAGATTAAATAGTTTCTTGTAGTGAATGGATTCAAGGCTGAAAGAAAAAATGGACACAAAAGGAAAGCAGTAATAATGCATAGTAAGGTAAAAAAATATTAGAGTTTATATCTGAACCTTAGAATTTTAGTAACTGGATTGGCCGTACCTCTCTTTCGCCCTGAGCAGGATAATAATCAGTCATCCGTGTCGACTGATCAGGTGGGCAGTCCGTTCGACCAGATAAGCGAGACGTGGTACGTCGCGTCTTCCTCACATGGGATCCACCAGCTACACCTGACGGATCGTTAGAAGAACTACGCCTTCGACGGATAGGTTTAGCCCTCCCGCGGCCAGTAAGGTGGGAGTGCTAGCGAGCGGGAGGGTTGTTGTGCTGCTGTAAGTCTGATGAAGGGACGACACCAGCTGCAAACTCGGACCACAACTCAGGGCGTAGAGGAACCTCGAACCTTCAAAGAAAAGGAGAATGAACAATTATAAAGAACCTTCTCATGAAACGTGTAAAAGGAATCGACATGCTAAATGAAACATGTGAATACCTCTCTTGTGTGCTAATGAATGCCATTGTTCTGGGATTAGTAGGCATCCTATCCACCAACCGCTGACGGGTTTCCATCCTGACATAAAGAGTAGTTACAAAATAAACCAGAAAATTAAAAGAGACGACAAAGGTAAAGGGGATTTTAAATTTTCAACGGGTAAATCAAACTACTATTTGTCATATGGTGATCTCACTAGGACATTAATACACAAATATGAATGAATCACCAAAAAAGAACTTAATAAATAGGAAAAGAATGTTGCTGCACGCGACCTGGAAGATGAGCACTGGGGTGCTGAAGACCGAGGAACACCGGCTGAATGGGGGGGCGTTGGATCTACACATAGAATAAATAAAAATGTAACTCGGAATGGTCTACAAACTATGGAAAGGAAAAAAATAATGTACCATGGACCAACAGCCTCACCAGAAGACTCCATGAGTCAACAAGAAGGTTGAATCAACAGTTGATCGAGAGGTACGTGTGCAGAAGGCTGAAACAACTGACATGAAAAATAAAGGATGGCTGATAAAGCCCTAGAAAGCTAGAAGGTGGACCCGTAGCACAGAGGCAATATACAAAAGTGCACCTGAAAGAACCGAGACACCAAATATGCTAATCAGAAACCCTCAAACTGTGCTTATGAAGCCTGGAATGAAAAATTAATCTCAAAAGGAAATTGAACTGGGAGATATATATGTGACATTATGTACACAAGCGCATGTTTTAAATTGATAAAAAGGGTCCACAACAATGCATTCTGGGGGGGGCTCAGTAAGGAATTTGTTACATATTCCACATACAAGCCCAAAGGATATATGTCCACACTGGTTGCTTATTGGCTGATGAATTAGTTCATGTGTGGTACATCCAGGGCAGTAGTTTTCTCACTTTAGATCAGGAAATGGCTTGGAAACTATACTTCGTTTATCCAGTTCAAGAGCCTATAAGGAAATGGCCTGCCTGAACTTATGCACCCACGCACAGGTTAAGCAGGAGTTCTAGGGCAAGTTGCTAGCATGTGAGCAACTAAGCTCATGACCTGCCAAGTGACTGATAACTTCAACTGTTTGTGCACATTGATATGAAGTGCATAACCTCATATGGCTACACAAGCAACAATAGTTTAATTTGAACCTGAATATAATCCTGAGCGAAACATGAAGAGCTTAATACTCAAAAACATCACTGACTACAATGCCACTATGCCAGCGGTCAAAGTAATGTCGTAGTGTATAAAGGATTATTTTTACAGAATGAATAGGCTGTATATTGAAATGTTGGTTGACCTGGAAATAACAAATTCCTAGTGCCTGAATCACGCGAAAACATACAGTTTTGCATGCTTTGATATGGCCTTTTTCTTTACTGACTAGTTAAAATGCATACCAAAAATGATTTGACACCCTATCAGGACAAAAGACGAACAAGTAGAAGCACCTTAAGACCGGGATCCTTCTTTTGCAGAGTGACACAAGTCAAGATTTTTACAGAGGCAAAGCCACTACTCTCAGGCAACATCTTTGTTCTACAATGTTAATTTTGATATCCATGGTTCATTGGTTCTTATCATGCAAAATTATGTAGGCCAAATTGATTATTCTACTCCTGGGGTTACTATTTGCTGTTCGAATGAAGCTAAAAACTGTGTTGATTGTGGACACAGAAAAAAGTGTGAAAGGCATAGTGCAAAAGCTTGAAGAAAACTTTAAAGAAACTTGACATTGAGTAGGGAGACAGCGTACCTCGTCACCTGGTGCATTCATTAGATCGACGGTGAGAAATCAGTAGCCAATTGGGGGAAGTGGATGAGCCTGAGCTGGAGGGGGAAGTGCTGGGTCGAGGGTGAATGGGTGAATGGCCAGCCACAGCTCGATGATGCATACGTCGAAGGGGGGTGTGCAGTCTGAAATCTCAATGTGGAGGAACCGCGTCTTCGACTCACGTTCCGAGCAGTGTACCGCAGCGACGAGCTGCAAATGAATCCGCGGCGTACGAATGGGGCCCCGTGCCGGAGCTGACGGCAATGGATGAGGAGGGGGTGTACCGCGGCGTACAAATGGGGCGTACGAATGTGTTTCCTTTCGTCCACTGCGGCCGCGGTTCCGTCGTCTCTGTACGTTCGGCTCTGTTGTCTCACCTAATGTTTTCCTAGACGGAAACGGTAGACAAGTCGGTCGACCAACATTTAGCGTTTAATCTGTTTAAACGCCTGTTTAAACAAGGCTAAATGGCATTTAAACGGGCTAAACGATGTTTAAACGGGCTAAACGACGTAGACGGTGTTATCCCGTTTAGCGTTTAAACCCGTTTAAACCGCCCGTTTATGATAACACTCTCTCACCCGCGCCTCTCTACTCTCTTCTCCTTACCTACCTCGGCATGGTGGTCTCCACTGCACCCGGACGGTCGAAACTCGCGCTAGCGGCTGAAGACTATCCCCTTCCCTTCCTCTGTACCATCACAATGGCGGCTGCCATGGCACTCGTACCTGGAGCTGGTGATGGTGGCCCCTCAATGTTGCAAAAGTCCTCACCGATTTGGAATCAAGGTCGATGCCACCTCAGATCGAAACCGAGGCCTCTCCGATTTGGAATCAAGGTTGACGCCACCTCGATCAAAACCGAGGCCGATTGTGTAGGGATCGATGTCTTCGCCGACTCGGATCAGAATCGGGGTCACGTTCTTTTGCTGCACCTGTATAAATAGCTGGGGGAGGATCGTCTTTGGTGACATCTGGAAGTCGCGATCGGAACATCTCCGACGAGTTTGTGCCAGGACCTCCTCGACGTCGACGAGATTGCTCAGCAACACGCGCAGACCTCCTCGACGTCGACGAGATTGCTTAGAAACACGCGCAGTGATCCCCTACATCGACGAGACTGCCGCTGTGTTCAACTTCTTATTATCGACGACCTGCACACAAGGTATGTGAATTTGTTGAAATGTTATATGAGCAACCTTTCTGTTACTGTAACACCCTATTTTTTTACTAAAAATTTGGCTTTATTAAAATTTGCTAGAAACCTTTAATTGCTTAAGGAATATAAGGTTGCTTTATTTCTTTTTAGGCATTTAAAACTTTTCTAAAATAAAGTCAATGAAATATAGGAATTTATTGTGGCATTCATGCTAGTGCATTATTTTTGGTTGCTGGAATTCAAATTCAAATTTGAATTCTATTTTTTGAATCCTTTTCTAAAAATACCTAAACCCTTTTTCCCTCCCTACCCTATTCTTTCTTCGCTTTCGACCCCAAAGCCTCTTAGTAGCCCGGCGAGAAGAACTTTGTTTTCTTTTTTCTTTTAATCCCGCCCGCCCGCCCGCGCCTTGCGGCCCGGCTAGCCGGCGCGCGCGGCCCGGCCGGCGCCCACCCGCGCCGCGGCCGCACCCCGCGCCCCGTGCCGGCCGACGGGTGGGGCCCCCTCGTCATCCCCTCGCCGCGGTCGTCCCGGCCCCGGGACACCGCGCCCGCCGCCGCCTCGGAGTCCGGCTCGGGCACGCCTCCCCCCGTGCGTGGAGCGCACGCCAAGGGGCCGCCCCGTGCCCTTATAAGTCGAACGCCGCACCCCCGGACCGCCTACCCGAGCGCCCGCCGCCCACCGCCTCTTGCGCCTCGCCCTCGCCGGAACCCTAGAGCGCCGCCACCGCTATTCCCCGCCGCCGTTGCCGCTCCGCCGTCGAGAAGCCGTCCGGAGCCGCGTAACGAGGTGAGAAGCTCCCCGGTGCCGCTTGTTGTCGTCCCCGGTGCATTGAGTCGCCGAGGAGGGCTCGCCGGAGTTCGCCGCCGCACCGAGCCGCGCCGCCGCGTGGAGCGTCGTCGCCGTTGCGACCTAGCCGTCTGCGCCGCCCTAGTTGGGTTCCCCGTCGTCCGCACTATGTTTTGGTGCCACTTGTGCACGAGGCCGAGCCCCCCAGCTCAATCCCGTGTGCAGCGCCGCCGCCTCGCCGCGCGTCGTTGCCGGCCGTTGCCGCCGCCGCCGCGTTCCGCCGCCCCTGCCGCTTGCAGCCGTGCGTGGCCGTTAGATCCAGATCTAACGCGCAGGAGCTATCCCGCCGCCCGCAAGCCACCGTAGCCCTTGGATCTAGATCCAACGGATCTAGATCGGGTCAAAAACCTAGTCAACAGGTCAAAACCCGCAGGCCCAGAAGTTTTACGGAACCCCCCAAGTTTTCCGGAATTCGCAGAAATACCCTTCCACCTTAGAAGTTTCCTTGCAGTTTAGTCCCTACACCTTCCCTAAGCCATAACTTAGTCCTTTTAGCTCCGATTTTAGCGTTCTTTATGTCCATGCGTTCGTCTCGAAGAGTAGATTAGTTTTATGTTACTGTTTAGATCTGTTTGATCTGTTTGGTGACTGTTTCTTATTTATTCTTATTGTATGCTTGTATGTGATGATTGTGGACCGTAGAGAGCGATTCGTTTGAGGGATTTGAAGATCAAGTCGTGCAAGAGTTTGAGCAGCAAGGCTTTGTTGAAGCCAAGTCTTCCTTGATGCATATCCGCTTGTCCTACATAACATGCATTTAAATTCACTGTCTTTACTTTTCCGCTTGCATTAATTTGATGGGAACCTATTAAGGATCATGCCTAGTCTTTCACTACCTTTACCTTGATACCGGGTTTATTAAATTAATCTTGTGGTAGCTATTGCTTAGCATGCTCAACTGGGATTGGTATTAATCAAACTTGGTTACTTTTATTATTCTATGTTCCGTCTATGATCTTTACTTTACAAGACCACTTTAATATGCTAATCGGAACATGGAGAACCACCCAGGAAAACAGTACAACCACAAGAACTAATGGGCAATGGTCTTGGCTGAATAATTAGGAACTTTAGCTTGGGATGGTCTTACCAGATAAGGACAAGGGATCGGCGGTACTTGTGGGGTATAGACTCGCTCTAGCGGGGGTTGGGTGAGTTATTCTTTTTATGGTGGGGTATCGACCTGCTAGGGGACTTTATACCTTGCTAACTGATCCAGACCTTGTGGGTCATAACTTGCTAGGGAACCTTTGTAAAGGCCATGTAGCGTCCCTATGCAATCACACCTCGGTAGTGTGATATGGTGCCTTGCAAACACCACATGGTTGGGTCTAAAGTTCTTTGGAGCTTTTACGCTACTTGTGGGTAAAGATGTACAACCTCTGCAGAGTGTTAAACTAATCGATTAGCCGTGCTCACGGTCAAGAGCGGCCTAGACACTCACATGATTAAATTATGGAACTTTAATGTTTAGTTGCTGTTTTGTTCTTTATTCATGATGCTTATATCTTATTAATTGGGGTTGGTATGAACTTACACTCTTTAGTAATCAGGTTGCTAATAAAACTTGATCCACTAAAATTCTTAACTGCTTGAACCTTAGCCATCCACCATATGGCCTGCATGTTATGTTGTTCTCTCTTGCTGAGTACGTCATGTGCTCACGCTTGTTTATTCTCTTGCATCTACAATACCCGGATTTTTGCTCGGACCGGGAGAACTTTGAAGATATTCCAGGAGATTTCCAGGAGTTCTAGGTGTGCGTAGTCTTCAGTCAGCTGCCCGTGGAGGCATTTTGTCCGCTGCGAGAACTCGTTGTTTAAGATTCGTCTAAGACTATGGTTTGTAATAACTCTTTATTCGCGTGGCACTGTTTTCAGTATTCATTATGTCTAGCGTGTGTGTAACTTGATCCTGGCGCACACGTGATCAATGCATTCAGTTTTGCCTTTAAAACTGGGTGTGACAGAGTGGTGCCAGAGCTGTGTTGACTGTAGGAACGCTAGCCTAGATAGAAATGGTCGAACTAAGGATTTTATAACCATAGAAGCTTTCTCTTACATGCTTGCTTTATTTCTATTAAACCCTACTCTTGCCTTTTTGCCTTACTCTTGAGCTATCTGCATTCTTTACCTTGTGCTTGCTTTAGCTCTCATCCTTTTGTCTTGCCATCTTTCTCATTCTGCACTGCACTACAGATGGTTCGCAGTTTGAAGACCTCTCGAGGGCTGGGGGGTCCATCGGTATGCTCCACAAGAATAGTACAATGACTTCCATGATGGAGACACAGATGAGGAGATTGAGATCGAGCCTGCACCTATGGTATTCCCTAACCTTATCATGGTACCTGATGATGAGGAAGATCCAGAGGAGATGATCCCCGAGGAGGATGAGCCAGCTGAACAACCCAACCTAGAAGAGCAAGCGCCAGGAGAAGATCAGGATCACCTTGATCAAGAGATGGAGGAAGAAGAACAAGAGCAAGAGGAGGAAGGCCGAGGAAGCAATGCGGGAAGTGTACGACCACGGAGGGCGATGGAGTAGGCATTCCCATGGCGGATCACCCGAGAGCGATGGTACTCCGCCCTGGGATATGATAAGGCCCATGTCTACCATTGTGAGCCGTGGACTCATCCGTGGTTCGAGCCCTATTGGGAAGTTGCTTGCCATCTCGGAGGAGTACATTCCATGCCGTGGAGTGAAGGAGATGTCCAAGCATCATGATGTGGCTCACAGGACTACTATGGATGCTAGTATAGCAGAGTCAGCTCGGAGGGCACTCTATGTGCTCTCTCACAAGGAGAGTGACAGGTTGGAGGATACCCACTGCTGTTACACACCTTTCAGAGCCAGTGGGGAAGCCAAGACCTACATCGCCCCAGCACCAGCCTATGAAGGAACGCTGAACAATGTCCGGAGTCTACTTGCAGCTGTGAACACCACATTGGACGATGCCAACAACACTCTATATGCAGCACAACAGCAGATTTTCACTCTGGAGACGCAGAGGCGTGCCTTAGAAGCTGCACTTCAGAACAAGGAGCAGCCAGATGCCCATGAAGCCACAGAAGGATTTACCTCCCCGTCGCCCAAGAGGCCACACTACGACTCCCCTGACGCCCGCACAGATGCCATGACAGAAGATAGTCCTTAGGTTTAAGTTAAGAATAAGATCTTTTTGTAATCGCTAGTAGACGATCGATAAAGTGTGTTTAGTTTAGAGGTGTGGTTGAATGTTTGGTTTTGTGCTTAATGTATGAGTTGGATTTTTGTTTGCGTGCAATGTGTTGTGGAGTGATGACCAGAACGACATTGGTTTAGCAGTAAGTTTGTGGGGTTAACTTTCAGTCTCAATCAATTATCTATCTTAATCCTTTTGTCCCTTTAAGTTTTTCCTTAATGCAAATCCGAGATCTCTAAATCTGTTCGCGCAACTTTCTGAGTCAGCTGCACTGTTTTAATTTTATCTCGAGCTACAGAACTCCGATTGCAGTAAAACTAATTGGAAAAGTTCAGAAATTTCATGACTGATTTTCTGTGAAAAATTCAGAATATTTGGATGGATAATCAGAGACTTATGACTGAAACATTACAGCCTCACGAATCTGTAAAACACTGCTGACCTACCTGACTTGTTTATTTTATAACCAGAGTTACACAACTCCGATTGAGGTGATTCCAGTTGGAGTGGTTTCGTAATTTCATTTCCTTTTATCAGTACAAAATCCATAATTTTTGGTTACCCACACTGAGAGTTATTCCTGATTGTTTGGAGTCAACAGAATCTGTCTTATCTAAATATCATTGCTATCTTATCTTTCTGAGTTTAACCCTTGGTGCAATCATCTAAAGTAATGTCCCTAACACTCAGATGGTGAACACCAGGTCAGGATCAGGTGTTGATCAACCAGCGGGAAGAGCACCCCGGCCCAGTACAAATGGATCCCGCTATGCGGCGATTCTTGGAGGCACGGACCCGGCTCCTCCGAACCCGACCAACACCGTGACAAACTTGCAAGCCCGGTCAACAACCCACCGGTGCAGCCACCGGCGCCTCGCAACAAGCACCGGGAGTTTATGAGTCACCACCCTCCTCGTGTTCACTCATGCCGCTGATCCACTTGAAGCTGAAGATTGGCTGAAGACAGTGCTGAAGAAGCTCACTACCTGTCAGTGTGACGACAGAGAGAAGGTCCTGTATGCTGCAGGACGACTTCAAGGATCTGCAGCCGCTTGGTGGGATGTGTACTCTGCCGCTCATGCCGCCCCAGACACCATCACTTGGGAAGAGTTTATCACCAACTTCAGGAGCCATCACATACCCTCTGGAGTCATGAAGATCAAGAAGAAGGAGTTCCTTTCTCTGAAGTAGGGAGGAATGTCAGTGGCTGAGTACAGAGACAAGTTCACTGAGTTGTCTCGCTATGCAGCTGAGGAGGTTGCAGAAGACAGGAAGAAGCAGGAGCTGTTCCTAGATGGGTTAGCTGGTTTGGTTTGCGGTACCGGTCGATGTCCTATCCTTTCCCCAACTTTCGGCGGCTAGTTGATGCCGCCATCCGCTTGGAGCACAAGCGCAAGGAGCTCGGAGAGCGAGAAGAGGAAGGCCGCCAACTGCGGGCGGTTTGGGTATGCGTCTCGCGCGCGCTTCAACCCACCGCCGAACACCCCGTTCCGCTTTGGGGGACCGGGTGGAAACTTTGGGCGCGGCGGTCCCGGCGTCCCGCTCGGCGGTTCCGACGGTCCGCTCGGCGGTTTCGGCGTCTCGTTCCTCGGACTCCCCGCCAAGTTTCCCGGCGAGTTAGCGAGAGAGCCCCGGTTGGCACACACCCGTAAGGTCCGTGGCGCCGCCCAATCCTCGCCACCACTACTTGCTTCAAGTGTGGAGAGCTTGGTCACTATGCCAATGCTTGCCCAAAGAGGAACCCTCCACACACCCCGGTGCGGAACCGGCGAGCGGACAAGGAGCGGAAGTCGGACCCCGCGGACCAACAAAGGACAACGAGCTATGCACGAGGCAAGGCGATGCACGTTGATGCGAAGTCGCCCGGAGAACCCCGGAGTAGTGCTAGGTATGTTTCTAGTCAACTCTATCGCCTCGGTTTTGTTTGATTCTCGGAGCATCCCATTCTTTCATTACATCACAGTTCATAGCTCAACATAATATACCCATCGGTCCCATGTCTCTCCACATGTTAGTTACCTCACCCGGGGGGAATTGAAAGCCATATATAAATGTGACAACGTCTATCTCAAGATTGTGGGCGAGAGATTTCCGTGCCAATCTTATAATCCTGGATTCGAAGGGGATTGATGTGATACCGGGAATGGGATGGTTGACCGCTTGTGATGTGGTGATACGGTGTGCTAAGAGATCAATCCTTCTTACAAGTCCAGCTCGATGAAAGGTTTGAGTTTGCGGCGGATCCCGCACCATCAAACGCCGGTCCGTAAATAAGCTTGATGGAGCAGCCTTGGAAGACATACGAGTGGTGTGCGATTACCCTGATGTGTTTCCTGAGGAGTTGCCAGGTATGCCCCCTGACCGAGATGTTGAGTTCGTTATTGATCTTTTGCCTGGTACTGCTCCTATCTCTAAGTGCCCATATAGAATGTCTAGTGATCAGTTACAAGAACTTAAAGCTAAGATTAAAGAATTAATATGTAAAGGGTTCATTCGTACTAGTTCATCACCTTGGGGAGCACCCGTTATCTTTGTGGGTAAGAAAGATGGCACACAGAGGATGTGTGTTGATTACAGGTCTCTCAATGATGTTACCATCAAGAACAAGTATCCTCTGCCACGTATTGAAGACTTGTTTGATCAGATGAGAGGAGCTAAAGTGTTCTCTAAGATCGATCTGCGATCTGGTTATCATCAGTTGAAAATTAGGCCTTCGGATATTCCTAAGACAGCTTTAACTACCAGGTACGGACTTTATGAGTACACAGTTATGTCCTTTGGGTTAACCAATGCACCCGCCTACTTCATGTACTTGATGAACAAGATCTTTATGGAGTATCTGGACAAGTTTGTTGTGGTATTCATTGATGACATTTTGATCTACTCCAAGAATGAGGAAGAGCATGAAGAGCATTTGAGGCTTGTGTTGCAGAAGCTAAGAGAGCATGAGTTATATGCAAGGTTTAGCAAGTGTGAGTTTTGGCTCAAGGAAGTGTCTTTTCTGGGTCATATCATCACCAACGGAGGTATTGCGGTAGATCCAAGCAAGGTCAGTGATGTGTTGAAGTGGGAAGCCCCTTGTATAGTGTCTGAGATCAGGAGTTTCCTTGGACTCACTGGTTACTATCGTCGGTTTATTGAAGGATTCTCCAAGATTGTGAAACCTCTCACTACATTGCTAGAGAAGGACAGAGAGTTCAAATGGACCAGTGCATGTCAGTCCAGTTTTGAAGAATTAAAGAAGCGGTTAACCACAGCACCTGTTCTAGTAATGCCTGATCTGCAGAAGAGCTTTGACATCTATTGTGATGCATCTCGACAAGGTCTAGGATGTGTGTTGATGCAAGAAGGTCACGTTATAGCCTATGCATCTCGTCAGTTGAGGAAGCATGAGTTGAACTACCCTACGCACGATCTTGAGTTAGCAGCAGTAGTTCATGCATTGAAGATTTGGAGACACTACATTATGGGAACTAAGTGTCAGATCTATACTGATCACAAGAGTCTGAAGTATATCTTCACTCAGAAGGATCTCCATCTAAGACAACGTCGTTGGTTAGAGTTGATCAAAGAGTATGATCTGGAGATTCACTATCACCCTGGTAAAGCGAATCTGGTTGCTGATGCCTTGAGTCGGAAGGGCCATACTAACATGGCTATGATTATTCAGTTTCCTAATGAGTTGGTAAAAGAGTTTGAAAGGCTCAACTTGAAAGTGGTTGCACACGCAGAAGGAGTGACTTTAGAAGTACAGTCCACTCTGGAGCAAGAGATACGTAAGTGGCAGCTAGAGGATGCTGGAATACAGAAAATCAAGGAGAGTATGCAACAGGGAGCAGCCCCAGATTTCACAGAAGATGAACAAGGAACCGTGTGGTTTAAGAACCGGTTGTGTGTACCAGAAACAAGAGATCTCAGAGAGACTATCTTGAGAAGCTCACGATTCAGCTTACTCTATCCATCTAGGCAGTACTAAGATGTACCAGGATCTCAAGCAGAGGTATTGGTGGTACGGTATGAAGAGAGATGTGGCCGCACATGTGGCTTTGTGTGACACCTGCCACCGAGTTAAGGCTGAACATCAGAGACCCGCTGGTTTGCTTCAACCATTGAAGGTGCCTGAGTGGAAGTGGGAAGAGATCGGAATGGACTTCATAGTGGGTTTACCCCGAACCCGAGATGGTTATGATTCGATTTGGGTCATTGTGGATCATTTGACCAAGGTAGCTCACTTCATTCCGGTGAAAACTACGTATACAGGAGCTAAGTTGGCAGAGCAATACATGTCCAGGATCGTGTGTTTGCATGGTGTACCGAAGAAAATCGTGTCAGATAGAGGTACTCAGTTCACTTCTCGTTTCTGGGGGAAGTTGCATGAGTCTCTGGATACTAAGTTAAATTTCAGCTCAGCTTATCATCCACAGACAGATTGACAGACAGAGAGAACCAATCAGATCCTAGAAGACATGTTGAGAGCATGTGCGCTTAAGCATGGTGGTAGTTGGGATAAGAGCTTGCCGTACGCTGAGTTCTCTTATAACAACAGCTACCAAGCCAGTCTCAAAATGTCACCCTTTGAGGCCTTGTATGGAAGGAAGTGTAGAACTCCGTTATACTGGAGTGAGACAGGCGAAAGGCAGTTATTCGGGGTAGATATCATCAGAGAAGCAGAGAAACAAGTTCAGATCATCAGAGAAAATTTGAGGATTGCTCAGTCTAGACAGAAAAGTTAAGCAGATGGTAAACGAAGGGATGTGGTCTTTCAAGAAGGTGATTATGTGTACCTAGAGGTGTCACCTATCAGAGGTTTGCGTCGATTCGGAGTTAAAGGAAACTTGTCACCTCAGTTTATTGGGCCTTTCAAGATCCTTGAGAGTGGGAGAAGTGGCTTACAAGTTGGAGTTGCCGGTCCAGCTAGCTGATGTGCATGATGTATTCCATATCTCTCAGTTGAAGAAGAGTTTTGGTCCTCATGACAAGGAGCCGTTACCCTTGGAGGATCTAAACGTTAAAGAGGATCTCACTATTGTTGAACACCCTATTCGGATATTGGAAACTGTGATTAAGATGTGCAAAGTACAGTGGAGTAATCATGCAGAGGATGAGGCAAAATGGGAAAGAGAGGATGAGCTGAAAGCAGAGTTTCCAGATCTTTTTCCCAATCTGTCCGAATCTCGAGGACGAGATTCTTCTTAGGGGGGTAGGATTTGTAACACCCTATTTTTTACTAAAAATTTGGCTTTATTAAAATTTGCTAGAAACCTTTAATTGCTTAAGGAAAATAAGGTTGCTTTATTTCTTTTTAGGCATTTAAAACTTTTCTAAAATAAAGTCAATGAAATATAGGAACTAATTGTGGCATTCATGCTGGTGCATTATTTTTGGTTGCTGGAATTCAAATTCAAATTTGAATTCTATTGTTTGAATCCTTTTCTAAAAATACCTAAACCCTTTTTCCCTCCCTACCCTATTCCTTCTTCGCTTTCACCCCAGCACTCTTAGTAGCCCAGCAGCAACCCGTTTTCTTTTTTTTCTTTTAATCCAGCCCGCTCGCGCCTTGCGGCACAGCTAGCCAGCCGCGCGACCCAGCACAGCCGGCCCACTTGTGCCGCGGCCGCACCCCGCGCCCCCGTGCCGCCGACGGGTGGGGCCCCCTCGTCATCCCCTCCGCCGCAATCGTCCCCGACCGGGACACGGCGCCGCCGCCGCCTCGGAGTCCGGCTTGGGCACACCTCCCCGTGCGTGGCGCGCACGCCAAGGGGCCGCCCCGGGCCCTTATAAGCCGACCGCCACCCCCGGACCGCCTACCCGAGCGCCCGCCGCCCGCCGCCTCTTGCGCCGCGCCCTCGCAGAACCCTAGAGTGCCGCCGCCGCCGTTCCCCGCTTGCCGCTGCCGCTCCGCCGTCAAGAAGCCGTCCCGAGCTACGCAAGGAGGTGAGAAGCTCCCCGCGTGCCGCTTGTTGTCATCCCCGTGCATCGAGTCGCCGAGGAGGGCTCGCCGGGAGTTCGCCGCCGCACCGAGCCGCGCCGCCGCGCGGAGCGTCGTCGCCGTTGCGACCTAGCCGTCCGCGCCGCCCCCTAGTTGGGTTCCCCGTCGTCCGCGCTACGTTTTGGTGCCGCTTGTGCACGAGGCCGAGCCCCCCCCGGCAATCCCGTGTGCGGCCGCCGCCGCCGCCCGCGCGTCGTCGCCGGCCGTTGCCGCCGCCGCCGCGTTCCGCGGACCCTGCCGCTTGCAGCCGTGCGTTGCCGTTTGATCCAGATCTAACGCGCAGGAGCTATCCCGCCGCCCGCAAGCCACCGTAGCCCTTGGATGTAGATCCAACGGATCTAGATCGGGTCAAAAACCTAGTCAACAGGTCAAAACCCGCCGGCCTAAGAAGTTTTACAGAAAACCCCCCATGTTTTCCGGAATTCGCAGAAATACCCTTCCACCTTAGAAGTTTCCTTGCAATTTAGTCCCTACACCTTCCCTAAGCCATAACTTTATTTGTAACACCCTATTTTTTACTAAAAATTTAGCTTTATTAAAATTTGCTAGAAACCTTTAATTGCTTAAGGAATATAAGGTTGCTTTATTTCTTTTTAGGCATTTAAAACTTTTCTAAAATAAAGTCAATGAAATATAGGAATTTATTGTGGCATTCATGCTGGTGCATTATTTTTGATTGCTGGAATTCAAATTCAAATTCAAATTTGAATTCTATTTTTTGAATCCTTTTCTAAAAATACCTAAATCCTTTTTCCCTCTCTACCCTATTCCTTCTTCGCTTTCAGCCCAGCACTCTTAGTTGCCCAGCAGCAACCTGTTTTCTTTTTTTCTTTTAATCCAGCCCGGTCGTGCCTTGCGGCCCAGCACAGCCGGCCCACCCGCGCCGCGGCCCGCACCCCGCGCCCGTGCCGCCGACGGGTGGGGCCCCCTCATCATCCCCTCCGCCGCGGTCGTCCCCGACCCGGACACCGCCGCCGCCGCCTCGGAGTCCGGCTCGGGCACGCCTCCCCGTGTGTGGAGCGCACGCCAAGGGGCCGCCCCGAGCCCTTATAAGCCGACCCCCGCCGCCCCCCCGGACCGCCTACCCGAGCGCCCGCCGCCCGCCGCCTCTTGCGCCGCGCCCTCGCCGAACCCTAGAGCGTCGCCGCCGCCGCCGCCGTTCCCCGTCGCCGCTGCCGCTCCGCCGGTCGAGAAGCCGTCCGGAGCCGCGCAAGGAGGTGAGAAGCTCCCCGCGTGCCGCTTGTTGTCGTCCCCCGTGCATCGAGTCGCCGAGGAGGGCTCGCCGAGTTCGCCGCCGCACCGAGCCGCGCCGCGCGTGGAGCGTCGTCGCCGTTGCGACCTAGCCGTCCCGTGCCGCCCTAGTTGGGCTCCCCGTCGTCCGCGCTACGTTTTGGTGCCGCTTGTGCACGAGGCCGAGCCCCTCCGCTCAATCTCGTGTGCGGCGCCGCCGCCCGCCACCGCGCGTCGTCGCCGGCCGTTGCCGCCTCGTTCCGCCGCCCCTGCTGCTTGCAGCCGTGCGTGGCCGTTAGATCCAGATCTAACGCGCAGGAGCTATCCCGCCGCCCGCAAGCCACCGTAGCCCTTGGATCTAGATCCAACGGATCTAGATCAGTCAAAAACCTAGTCAACCGGTCAAAACCCGCCAGCCCAAAAGTTTTACGGAAAACCCCCCAAGTTTTCCGGAATTCGCAGAAATACCCTTCCACCTTAGAAGTTTCCTTGCAGTTTAGTCCCTACACCTTCCCTAAGCCATAACTTAGTCATTTTAGCTCCGATTTTAGTGTTCTTTATGTCCATGCGTTCGTCTTGAAGAGTAGATTAGTTTTATGTTACTATTTAGATCTGTTTGATATGTTTGGTGACTGTTTCTTATTTATTCTTATTGTATGCTTGTATGTGATGATTGTGGACCGTAGAGAGCGATTCGTTCGAGGGATTTGAAGATCAAGTCGTGCAAGAGTTTTAGCAGCAAGGCTTTGTTCAAGGCAAGTATTCCTTGATGCATACCCGCTTGTCCTACATAACATGCATTTAAATTCACTGTCTTTACTTTTCCGCTTGCATTAATTTGATGGGAACCTATTAAGGATCATGCCTAGTCTTTCACTACCTTTACCTTGATACCAGGTTTATTAAATTAATCTTGTGGTAGCTATTGCTTAGCATGCTCAACTAGGATTGGTATTAATCAAACTTGGTTACTTTTACTATTCTATGTTTCGTTTATGATCTTTACTTTACAAGACCACTTTAATATGCTAATCGGAACATGGAGAACCACCCAGGAAAACAGTACAACCACAAGAAGTAATGGGCAATGGTCTTGGCTGAATAATTAGGAACTTTAGCTTGGGATGGTCTTACCTGATAAGGACAAGGGATCGGCGGTACTGTGGGGTATAGACTCGCTCTAGCAGGGGGTTGGGTGAGTTATTCTTTTTATGGTGGGGTATCGACCTGCTAGGGGACTTTATACCTTGCTAATCGATCCGGACCTTGTGGGTCATAACTTGCTAGGGAACCTTTGTAAAGGCCATGTAGCGTCCCTATGCAATCACACCTCGGTAATGTGATATGGTGATTTGCAAACACCGCATGGTTGGGTCTAAAGTTCTTTGGAGCTTTTACGCTACTTGTGGGTAAAGATGTACAACCTCTGCAGAGTGTTAAACTAATCGATTAGCCGTGCTCACGGTCAAGAGCGGCCTGGACACTCACATGATTAAATTATGGAACTTTAATGTTTAGTTGCTGTTTTGTTCTTTATTCATGATGCTTATATCTTATTAATTAGGGTTGGTATGAACTTACACTCTTTAGTAATCAGGTTGCTAATAAAACTTGATCCACTAAAATGCTTAACTGCTTGAACCTTAGCCATCCACCATATGGCCTGCATGTTATGTTGTTCTCTCTTGCTGAGTATGTCATGTGCTCACGCTTGTTTATTCTCTTGCATATACAATACCCAGATTTGCTGCTCAGACTGGGAGAACTTTGAAGATATTCCAGGAGATTTCCAGGAGTTCTAGGTGTGCGTAGTCTTCAGTCAGCTGCCTGTGGATGCATTTTGTCCGCTGCGAGAACTCGTTGTTCAAGATTCTTTTAAGACTATGGTTTGTAATAACTCTTTATTCGTGTGGCACTGTTTTCGGTATTCATTATGTCTAGCGTGTGTGTAACTTGATCCTGGCGCACACGTGATCAATGCATTCAGTTTTGCCTTTTAAACTGGGTGTGACGGTCACTGGACTGATAAAATATCTTTTTGTAGTATTTGCAGAAAATGGATCCTCATAACATTGATGAATCATTCAATGTTGATGGTTTAGAGACTCGTTCCTTTAAAAAAGCAAAAAGTTCTGAATCAATGGATTTTGAATCTGATAAAAAGACAACTAATTTTGTCCCTGAATCATCAATTGGTTTTTAATTTGATAAACAGAAGACTGATTGTGACCCTTAATTAAGTGACTTTGAATTGGATAAATAGATGAATGTCTATGAGCCATCAAAGTCATCTCTGCTACCAACCATCACGGAATCATCTCCGGTTAGTTATTTTGCTATTCGTTAATTGATTAGTAGATTGGTCACTCGTTTGACTATGTTTTGTATTTCCCTTTTTCCTGACAATGGATTCTTATAATGTTGAGGAATCAAGCGTTGTTGAGAAAGTAAGTTGTTCTGAATTGAGTGACTTTGGATCAGATAATAAACAGATGGGAGTTCTATTAGATGATGACATTGACAAGAAACCAGTGCAAAATGAACTATTCCAAGTAGATCGAACATATGACTATCTACCACAAGGTACATTCTGAAAATCTTTCATTCACTATGTTCTTTTCATCTTACATTACTATAATATATATATATATATATCTTACATATTATATATTTGCAGATTATGCAATGAACGACCTAGATTACTATTCTCAAATAACAATAGAAACATCTTTGTCAACGGATTTACTGGTAAAGATCAGTGACATATTTGTTACACAAGCTCAATTGTTGTGTCTGTTGGATCCAAACATATTCTTGAATGATGATGTACGTAATTAAACTTTCAAGTAAATGATTTCTTCTCATTAATATTTTTCTTATGTAACAAATCTTGTCACTTAATCTTTACAGGTGATCAGCGCATATATATGTTGTATAAAGGATCAAGAACATCTACAGATTAGGGATGATGTAAAGTTTTACTTTGAGAATCCCTTTATTTCCGAAATGCTAAAAAGAGATGGCAACCTTGGATTAAATGGAGATGGTAATTGCATTACAAAGATAGTGAGAAGCTACCTGGAGTATGAAATGGTGACACCTATATCTCTTTGTGTGTATATAATATACATATACATATATATATAATATATATATATATGTGTGTGTGTGTGTGTGTGTATATATATACATATATATAAATATTCTTGGACGTGACAGATAATTATAAATTCTTGGACGTGTATATATACATATTCTTGGACGTGTTGCATGCAACTAGGGGTTAGGGACAAGAAAAATGTATGCAAGAGTACGTCACCGGAGAAGCCGAGTCTTGGTCCTTGTTCGATTAACTCATTAAACCTATCCCAGGCTTGGTCTATCCCTTCCTCTTCTCCTTGCATGAAAGTGATCACTTGCCTCCTTAGATGTTGAACCTTGCTAATTGGAAAGAACTTCTCGCAAAACTTTTTTGTCAACTTGTTCCAATTGCCTTCAACTTCAAAGGACGCAAACGAGTACCATGTCTTTGCATTGCCGGCAAGTGAGTAGGGAAAGAGATTCCATTTGAACCATTCATCGGGAACTCCTTCTTGACGCATCGTGTTGCATAGCGTCATGAAATGCCTTATGTGTCTATATGGGTTCTTCGTAGCCATCCCTTCAAATGGGTTTGCCGCCACCATCTCGATGATCTTGGATTTAATCTCATACTTGGTCACTTCGAGCTTCGAATCTGACTCTTGTACTTTTATGTCTTCACATCGAGTGCTAGCGTAATCCCTTAACGATTTCTCCGGTTCTTCCACGGGTTGATTGACGAACGCCATCTAGACAATAAGATAAAAACAAAAACAAAAACGAAACAAGTGGTTTTCTAGATAATATGTGTTAGATATAGCAAACAAAAGATAAACTAAATTATAAAACTAAGTTAGATGCAAACCAAACGATGTAAACTAGCTTGCTCCTCGGCAACGGCGCCAGGAAAAGGGGCTTGTTGACGGATAAAAGACGTATCCCTCTATGATCCGCAAGCGTACGGACCCCACACCTTTTTCACCACGGGATTCCCAAGGTTCTTGTCAATCCGTGGAGCAAGGGGATTACAAGCGTTCGATCTACCTTCACACTCTAACTACTCAAACTCTAACTACGATTAAACTAGAAAACAACTAAACTACACTAGAGAAAATGATTAAGATATCAAGATAAAAGACACTCGCCCACGGGTCTACGATACTAGAGCATGCAATCACTTAAAGACATGAAAACCAATCTAATCTATCGGGGTTGTGACCATGGTTTCGCCCTTTCCCTCCTCTCGTACTGTCACTACGCGAAGGTATTCATGACTAGACCTATGATGGACATGGCGTATTGAATGGATCTAAAGAAGCATTGAGGCCTTTACTCCCTTTACGGCATGGTAGCGAACCTTAAGCATTAAAGTATATTCAACACAAGATGATAGATAGATAATCCGACAAAGTATGATTACATCTCAAGATCAATTACAACCCATGGACGAATAAGGAGATTACCCCATCAAGGTGCTGGACATAGCACCGTTGATCATGGTTTCCCTTCCGATGATGTCTTCCTTCTTCTCCTCTTGTGGGTGCTTCCTTCGAGGTGGACGATCTTCCTCTGGAGATCTCCCTCCTCTCTCTCTAGCTTGTGGATGGCCTCCTGGTGCGAATGGCTCTCTCCCTGACGAATGGCGGCGCCTCCAGGGTTTTAGGGTTGAAGATCCTTCGGGTGCAAGGAAACGGGGGGCCGAACCGACCACCGGGGTGGGCTGGGCTGGCCGGCCTGGGCCGACTGGCCCAGGCCCATCTCGGCCCGGTTCGGTCGCACCTTCGCTCCCATGGGTCCTCAGGTGATTATGCACTTTGCCCCCTCCACTTGCATGATTTTGACGATGTCATCCTCGCGTCCAAGATGGAGGTTCTCTGCGCATGAAGTTCGGTCTTTTACGCTTCAATCCCCGGGGTGTTCCTCGTAGCACTTCGGTCCTTGCCACCATTGGAAGTGATTTCATCAAGCTCATGAACACGAACAAGACTCCGTAAATGCTCCTTTGAACTTGTTGCGAATCCGTCCTTTATGTCCATGTTTTCCTACATAAACACAACACTTCCAAATGCATGCACATAGTTGAACTTGTTATATGATTAGCATGCCTAGTGGCGGGTTAGTTCCATAATCAAATCCAAACCAAAGTGTAATGAACATGCTTGGTGTGCCAAAATACACCATCAACATCTCCCCCACGCTTAGCTCTTGCTCATCCTCGAGCAAGTACTCGTAAAAGAACTTCGTCCAAAGCGTTGTAATCGTGTACCGCTAATCCTTCTTCACAAGTTAGTCTATCCTTTCATCTTTAATACATAAACACAAAGTAATGATCATCAAACATAAACATGGGCATTTAGAATCTTTACCACGTCAAGATTTACCCCACAACTCAAACTCTTCACTCGAAGTTCTCAAATTCAGCCATGCTTACTTCTTTGCTTCCATCGGAGGGTTTTTATGATTTTAAAAACAAAATTCCTGCAACAAGTATTAGACAAAAACCTTTCCCCAAGCTCTCTCAAGTCACTCATATGAGGTGGCTATCCTAAACCAATTTTATAAAACTCTCACCTCCCATAAGTCTCTCATATAACATGTAAAGTGGAGCTATATGTAGGGCTAGTGCAATCAACAAAAGTATTGTCAAACTAAGAACTTCCTCTAATGTTGTTTACCTTTCAAAGCCAATGATCATGAGAATTAACCATACGTAGGGATATCAATGATGAAAAGATTTAGAATGGTGGACATGTGCAAGGGCAAAAGATAATTATGACTACAAGGCACCGATGACGTCCTCGTTGTCGGATTGCACATGGTTGGAAAAAAATGAAAGTTCCGTCTTGTCGGGGACAGCCCTAGGGGTCCTCTTAAACAATGGGGGAAAACCTCACTTAAAACCCCCCAACGAAACCAAAACACGTTAAGCCTAACCATGCGGGTGCCTAACCATGCGGGACACGACCCACGCCGCGGGGGACCCCGACGGCCCACCAAAGTGGCCCTCTCGGAGATCTCCTCGAGTAGGCTCCGCCTCGCTCGAGGACACGCGCCCCCCTCGGGCGGGCTTCGCCCCGTTCGAGGGGCGGCCTTCCCTCGAGCGGGTTCCACCTCGCTCGAGGGCTCGCTCCCCCTCGGGCGGGTTCCGCTTGGCTCGAGGGCGCGTCCCGCCCTCGGCCGGGGCCCGCCACGCTCGAGGGCGCCCCTCACGCGTGCGCCGGCCTCCGAACACGGGCATTTAATGCCCTGACACAGGCGGGACGGCGCCATCATGCGCCGGGGCTCGCACCCCGGTGCCGCCGCACCAACTCCCCGGGGGAGGAGCCCATCCCCGCCCGCGTGGGAAGGCACGCGTGCGGCGCGGCCGGTGTCGGTCCCGTGACACCGTGCGCCTGCCCCAGTACGGCTGACGCGCCGAGCCCTCGAAAGGGGGCCGGCTTCACCCTCGATTCACTTTCTTGTGACCCTACAGGGTTAGGTGGAGGCGCTAGGCCGGTGGACTGTCATCCCTGCCACTGTAACGGCGTGGCCGCCGTACCCGCGCGTGCAGGCGCACGCCAGACCCTGTAGCAACAACTCCAGCCCCGTGAAGCGCGTTGGGAAGGAACGCCGTTCTGCCTACTCTTGTACTCCGTACAGGTCTGCGTCAGCACCTCCCTCGAGCCTATCAGAAGGCATCACCGCCATCCGCTGCTCTCCTACCCTCGAACCGCCACTGTTCGGGTACAAGTCAGGCCATGATGACCAGATCGCTGCAAGGATCGCACGGACGGCCGCCCACTCTACGGCGTAGCACGTCGCACTTCCCCACATAGCTAGGTAGCGCGGCGCGCATGTAAACCGCCTCCCCCTTGATCTATAAAAGGGGGAGCGAACCCCCCAGCCGCGGGGGACGGAAGACAACGGACAACGGGAACCCTTCGCACACCACGTACTCATTCCCCAATTCTCCCACAACATCTTCGACCGGGGACTTGGAAGCCCCCGCTTCCTCTCCCGCCTTGCTTGTAGCCGCCCCACTACGGGCACCCCCGGTGCTATGCAATATAGTGTCTCGAGCACGCCACGCGTGCTGGACGTACGGCCCCCTCGGCGGGAACCGGGATAAAAACCCCGTGTCACTTGTTACTTAGCATCGACCATTGAGGGATAGACCTCGGCGCTTTCTACTGGTTAGTGTCGGGACCACATTCCGCACCGACAGTTGGCGCCCACCGTGGGGCAAGCGAGCGCCTAAGGTCATTTCGCCAACTCCCTCCATGGTGATCCGCACTGAGTACCGTGGTACACGCTACTACATGGGTAGCTCGGACCCCCTCCCAGCCGGGTTCGAAATTCGCTTCGGGGACCTGAACTTTCAGGCCACGGGGAACGGCTATCTCATGCGCCTCACTAACCGTGAGGAGCTCCGCGCGCGGCGCCAGGCCAGGTCCGCTCAGGCCCCCGCCGCACGCACAACCCCGGCGCGGCGCCCGCGGGCACGGATGCCGCGGGTCCATCGACGCCACGACGTCGCCGTCGCTCCGGGCCGGCGCTCGCGCCGGGCGCGGTCCGAGCGGCGGCGGGCGAGCGTGCCGCCACTCAATGCGGCACGCCCACCGTTACGACAACCGCCACCGCCCCCGGCGGGACCGCGCGCGGTCTCGGACCGCGCATCCCCATCGGGGCTGCGTGGTGCTACGTCGGCCTACAACGCCAACGTCAACACCACGATGCGCGGGGTTCCACATGGCCGCCACGCCTTCGTCGCCGGGGGTCCCGACGCCTCGGCCAGGAGACGAATCGTCCCCGGGCTCCGTCGACACGTTACCACCCGCCAACCGCCACGCGTAAGCGGAGTGGGACTTCTCTGCGTGCCGGACCCGGTTGTGTTCGGCGTTTCCTAGACGCCGCGGACTGCGGTTCGGCTACTCCCGACGACTCCGGCACGCCGGGAGTTACGACCCCGCGCGGGAGTGCTACGCCGTCATCACCAACGATCCGGCCAATGCCGCCGGCGCGCGCGGCGCGCGAGATGGGGAAATCACCCCCCGCCCCGGGGATCGCCACGCGCACGGGTGCGGGGGCCAAGCGCCCCTGCCGGGGCCGACGCCGACGCACGGTGGCCCAAGCCCGCGAGCTCGAAGCCAGGCGGCGGAAGAGTGCCGAACGGTGCGGCGCTCCCGCGCCTCAATGGCGGGGGGAGGCCTCCGCGCGCGGCGAACGCGCACGGGAGGCCGGGCCGACAATCCGCGACCGCATCAACACCGTCCCCAACGTCGACAACGCGGACGCGCCCCCGCGAGCGAGCCAAAAGCTCATCGCCGCCGCGGCGCCGCGCGCGGGCCATGCCGGCACCCTCGACCCCCGAGGCTCGAGACTCGCACCGTGAGGGTGCAAACTCTTATCGAGCGAGGGCGGCCGGGTCCGGCGGGCCGAGAGCTCGGCCTCACGCATCCGCCAACGGGGGGGATGCGCGGGACGACGAAGCCGCACCGGAGGCGAACCCTCGGTGCACGCGGGGGGGACCGGCGGGGGCGGCCCGCCGACCAAGGACGCACACCGGCCAAGGAGCGGCTCCTTGACACACGCGGGGCGGCCGGACGGCGACGCCCGCAACGTCATCAACGCCGGGCGCACCGGCGGGGGCGGACGCACGGGCGACAAGGGGCTACCACCCTCGACGGGGTGGACTCTACGACGGCGGCGAGGACCGCTCCCCGACGCCGGAGCCCCCGAGCACCCATGTGTTCGGCCGGAGATCCGCGCGGCGGCGTTTCCCCAACGCTTTCGCCGGCCCTCGACCATCGTCAAGTACAACGGGGAGACGGACCCCCGTGTATGGCTCAACGACTACCGCTTAGCTTGTCGGTGGGCGGGGCCACCGGTGACGAGGTCATCATGCGCAACTTGCCCCCGCATCCGGGCGACGCGGCCGGACATGGCTCGAGCACTTGCCCGCTAGCCGGATCCACAACCGGGACGACCCGGTCCACACGTTCGTGGGCAACTTCCGGGGCATGTACGTGCGCCGGGAATTCCCCGGGACTCGCGCTCCGGCACGCGAGAGCCGGCGAGTCGGCGCGGGACTTCATACGGCGCTTCTCTAAGCGCTGCACTGAGCTCCCCGGCGTGGCGCAGTCCGAGATCGTGCATGCCTTCCTCGAGGGCACCACGTGCAGGGACCTCGTACGGGAGCTGGGACGCAGCCCGCCTGCGGACTCCAATGAGCTATTCGACATCGCCACCAGCTTCGCCTCGGGGAGGAGGGCTGTCGGGGCAATCTTCGACGGCAAGAAGGGCAAGCGCTCGGAGGACGCGCCCGCGGAGGGCAGCAAGTCCAAGGAGCCGCACCGCAACGACAAGCGGGGCAAGAAGGGGGAAGAAGCCGCGCCGCGAGGCGCGCGAGCGGGGCGAGACGGCGGCAACGCCGAGGCCCTCGCTGTTGACCCGGCTCGACGGGGCCCTCGACCGGCCCCTCGAGGCCCGGGGGTGTTCGACGACATGCTGAAAAAGCCATGTCCCTACCACAAGACCCCAGTGCACCATACCCTTGAGCAGTGCGACATGCTCAAGAAGTTCTATGGCCGTGCCGCCGCGAAGGAGGCAGAGGCCAAGAAAGACGGAGGCGATGGCGACGCAGGCGGCTTCCCCACCGTTGAAAATGTGTTCCTCATCTTTGGGGGGCCAACCGTCGACATGTCGACCCGCCAGCGCAAAAAGGAGCAGCACGAGGTCCTCGCCGCGGAGAGGGCGCCTCCGTCCTTCCTCAATCGGTCGGAGGACGCCATCACCTTCAGCCGGGAGGACCACCCGAACTGTGTCCCCAACCCGGGCCAGTACCCGCTGGTGGTAGACCCCATCATCGGGAACGCCCGGTTCTCGAAGGTCCTCATGGACGGAGGCGGCAGGCCTCAACATCCTCTACGCGCATACATTGCGCCCGATGGGGATCGGGTTGGACCGAGTGCGGCCCGGCACGAAGCCGTTCCATGGCATCGCGCGCGGCAAGCGGGGTCCGGCCCCTTGGGCGGATCGACCTGCCGGTTTGGTTTGGCACCCCGAAGAATTTCCGCAAGGAGATCCTCACCTTCGAAGTGGTGGGGTTCAAGGGGGCCTACCACGCAATACTTGGGCGACCTTTGTTACGCCAAATTCATGGCGGTCCCCAATTATACTTACCCGAAGATGAAGATGCGGGACCGAACGGCGTCATCACCGTCGGATCATCCATCGAACACGCGTTCGGCCGCGACGTCGAGTGCGTGGAGCACGCGAGAGGCACCGGCGGCCGGACGAAGCGCGGTGAACACGGCCGGAGAAGATGGTCAACGAAGACCTCGACCCCGCCGGCAAGCACGCCGGCACCTTCGAGGCGGCGGAGCGGACCAAGGGGTCCCCCTCGACCCCTCGGCCCCCGAGGGCAAGGCGTTGAGGGTCGGCTCCACCCTCGACCCCAAATAGGAAGCGGTGCTCGTCGACTTCCTCGGCGCCAACGCCGACATCTTCGCGTGGAGCCCCTCGGATATGACGGGCATCCCGAGGGAAGTCGCCGAGCACTCCCTTGACATCACGCCAAACGCCGCGTCGTGCGGCGGCGGGCCGCGCCGCTTCGACGAGGAGCGGCGACGAGCAATCGGAACGGAGGCTGCGGAAGCTTCTCGAGGCCGGATTCATCAAGGAGGTGTTCCACCCTACGTGGCTAGCAAACCCCGTGCTTGTAAAGAAAAAAAAAAAATGGGAAGTGGCGGATGTGTATAGACTACACTAGTCTTAATAAAGCATGTCCTAAAGTTCCTTTTCCTTTGCCGCGCATTGATCAAATCGTTGATTCAACGGCTGGGTGTGAATTGCTTTGCTTCCTCGATGCTTACTCCGGGTACCACCAAATAAAAATGAAGGAGTCCGACCAGCTCGCGACTTCGTTCATCACACCGTTCGGGACGTTCTGTTACGTCACGATGCCATTTGGCCTCAGAAACGCGGGTGCAACATACCAGCATTGCATGCAGCACGTTTTTGGGGATCACATCGGGCGAACGGTCGAAGCATACGTGGACGACATCGTCGTGAAGACCAGGAAGGCGGACGACCTGGTCGGCGACCTCGCCGTCGCGTTCGGTTGCCTACGGGCCAATGGGGTCAAGTTAAACCCCGAAAAATGTGTCTTTGGAGTGCCGCGAGGCATGCTCCTGGGGTACATTGTCTCCCAACGGGGAATCGAGGCCAACCCCGAAAAGGTTGCGGCCCTCGAACGGATGGGTCCGATCCGGGACCTCAAAGGGGTGCAGAAGGTGCTGGGGTGCCTCGCCGCCTTGAGCCGCTTCATCTCGCGGCTCGGTGAGAAGGGCCTGCCCCTCTATCGCCTCCTCAAGAAGCACGAGCGCTTCTCCTAGACCACCGAGGCCCAGGATGCGCTCGACAAATTGAAGGCGTCCCTAACGCACGCCCCGATCCTCACGCCGCCGCAAGACGGCGAACCCCTGCAGCTCTACGTAGCCGCAACCACCCAGGTGGTCAGTGTCGTGATCGTCGTGGAGCGCATGGAAGAAGGGCACGCCTTGCCTGTACAGCGGCCGGTCTACTACATCAGCGAGGTCCTGTCAGACACGAAGACGCGCTACCCCCAGGTCCAGAAGTTGCTGTACGCGGTAGTTCTTGCGCGGCGCAAACTCCGCCACTACTTCGAGGCCCATCCCGTCACGGTGGTTTCCTCCTTCCCACTAGGGGAGATCATCCGCAACCCCGACGCCGCGGGCAGGATCGCCAAGTGGTCCGTGGAGCTGATGGGCGAAACGCTCGCCTACGCCCCGCGCAAGGCCATCAAATCGCAAATCCTGGCGGATTTCGTTCTTCGAGTGGACGGACACGCGGTGCCGCCCCCACAAATCCGGGCGAGTGCTGGACTGCGTTCTTCGACGGTTCGGTGATGAAAACGGGAGCGGGCGCGGGCACGCTCTTCGTGTCACCCCTCGGAGAGCACATGCGCTACGCAGTGCACCTCCACTTCCCCGCGTCCAACGGTATGGGCCGAATACGAGGCCCTTCTCTGCGGCCTCAAAATCGCCATTGAGTTGGGCGTCAAGCGCCTCGACGTGCGGGGGGACTCGCAGCTCGTGATCGATCAAGTCATGAAGAACGCGAGCTGCCATGATGACAAGATGGAGGCTTACTGCAAGGCCGTGCGGGCCCTCGAGGACAAGTTCTACGGCATTGAGCTCAACCATGTACCCCGCCGGTACAACGAGGAGGCAGACGAACTGGCAAAGATCGCGTCGGGCGGATCACCGTTCCCCCCGAACGTTTTCGCGCGCGACATCGCGCAACCCTCGGTCGTCTTCGAGCCCTACCCCTCGAGCCATGACGGACCCTCGGGGGGCTCCCTCGAATCCGGCGGGTGCGGAACCCATGGACGAAGACCCCTCGAACGAGGCGTACGTGCTCTCCCTCCTCGAGGGGTACGGCTCCCACGAGGCCGACGCGATAGACATCGAGCCAGCTCCCGCTCAAGAGGAGCGGCACGAAAAGTACATCGCCCGGATCGCTCGAGGGGAGCTCCCCGCAGACCGGGCCGCGGCCAGGCGCATCGCCAGGATGGCCAAATCCTTTGCCCTCGTCGACGGCGAGCTGTACAAGCGCGCCGCCTCCGGCATCCTACAGCGGTGCGTGCCCATTCCCGAGGGGTGCGAGCTCCTACGGGACATCCACGCGGGGATCTGTGGCCACCACGCCGCACCCCGCACCCTCGTCGGCAATGCGTTCCGCCGGGGCTTTTGCGGCCTCTTGCGGTCTCGGACGCCGGCGAGATCGTGCGCACGTGCGAAGGGTGCCGGTTCTACGCCCCGCAAGTCCAACACTCGCCCGCCCATGCCCTACAAACCATCCCCGTGACATGGCCATTCGCCGTGTGGGGGCTGGACATCGTCGGGCCCCTGCGGAAGGCGCCGGGGGCTTCACCCACCTGCTGGTCGCGATCGACAAGTTCTCCAAGTGGGTGGAGGTGCGCCCCATCACGAACTTAAGGGCTGAGCAGGCGGTGACATTCTTCACCGACATCGTCTACCGTTTGGAGTGCCAAACTCCATCATCACGGACAATGGGTCCCGGTTCACGGGCGGAAGTTCTTGGAGTTCCGTGACAAGTTCCACATCCGTGTGGATTGGGCGGCCGTGGCACACCCACGGACCAACGGCCAAGTGGAGCGTGCTAACGGCATGATCCTACGGGGCCTTAAGCCCGAATTTTCGATCGGCTCAACAAATGCGGGCGAAAATGGCTCCAAGAACTACCGGCGGTCGTGTGGAGCCTAAGGACTACCCCAAGTAGAGCCACGGGTTCACCCCGTTTTTCCTAGTCCACGGCGCGGAGACCGTCCTCCCCACGGACTTAGAATACGGGTCACCCAAGGTTCGAGGCTATAACGAGGATGCTAACCAACGAGCCGCGAGGACTCGCTGGACCAGCTGGACGAGGCACGCCTCGTAGCCTTAATGCATTCCGCGAGGTATCAACAGTCCCTAAGACGCTACCAAGCACGCAAGATACGTCGACGGGATTTCAGCGAGGGGGATCTGGTCCTAAGGCTACGCCAAGATAACCGAGGGCGCCACAAGCTATCGCCCCCATGGGAGGGACCCTACGTCGTGGTGAAGGTACTCAAGCCGGGCACGTACAAGCTGGCCAACGAGGACGGTGAAGAGCTCACCAACGCTTGGAACATCCAACAGCTACGTCGCTTCTACCCTTAGATAGGATTTTTCCAAGTATTTTTGTTGTAAAAATCACATGGCCAACGCCCCAGTTGGCAACAACTATGTAAAAGCTTCAAGTCTAATTGAAAGGATAACTCGGCTTTCCCCTGAAACCCAAGTTACCCTCGGGGGCTAATGCGGGGGGCACCCCCCCAAAATGGTCCCATTTTTTGCGCAAAAACGAAATAACTTACACGCGGCGAGTTTGTTTTCTACTTCAACTACGAGCAACGATTTGAACGGGGCGCGGGGCGGCCCGGCGGAAGGAGCGTGCGAGCCGGAGATAGCCTACGCCGCGTGGATATGGCCCTTCTCTCTTGCCTCCAACCCAGCAGGCCCCCAGCGAAAATCGAACTCCCCTAAGTAAAATCTACTCAGGAAGAAGGAGAAACAAAAAAGCGCAATAAACAAAAGACTTCATTTCATATCGTCAAATGTTTACGATGAAGATAACGTGTTTATTTACAAAGGCCACGAGGCCAGAATATTGATACACAAAAAGCGGGCCCAGCGCCCAGATGTTTCAGGCGGGAGGAGCAGCAGCGTCAGCGACGTCGGGGAAGAGGAACTCCTCGAAGGCCTCGGCGAGCGACCCGGCGGCGTCGGCGGCGAGCGCATCCACACGCTCCATCGCCACCTCGTCCTCGACGCCCTCGGGAACGACGTAGCCTTCCGCCAGCGCCTCGAAGTTGACCTCGTAGTGGGATCGCACCACTCCGAGGGCCTTCTGGACGCCCAGATGCAGCGCCCGGCGCATCCGCTCCGTGACGTGGCCGCCAAGGGCGCGCAGGCGGCTGGCCAGCGAGCTGCCGGCCTGAGCCTCGCCCTCCTCCACGGCACGGCGGGTCTCGAGGGCCGCATCACGCGGCCTCTGCGGCTCCCGCTCGGAGGAGTTGTACGAAGCCTGCGGCGCCTCGGCCCGCTCGGTGCGTGCCCCGGGGCGGTGCGCAAGCTCGGGAAACGCCAAGGCAAGAAAGAAATCGAAAGGGGGACGCGAGCCCTCAAACGAAAAATGAACAAGGCAAGAGTCAAACGGTGGCTCACCTTCGACTCGCTTCCTCTCCATCTCGAGGGCGCGGTGCTCGGCCTCGACCGCCGGCTCGAGGCGCTTGACGGCCTCGCTCGCTCCCCGGAGGGCCATCTCTCGGTTCGCGCTCGCAATGCGAGCACGATGACCTCGCCCTCGGCCTTGGAGAGCTTGGCGTCCCGATCCGCCAAGGACCTCGCGACACCTCGTGGGCGGCGCGCTCTGCTCTAGCGGCGCACGGGCGTCGACGAGGGCGGCTGCTCTGCGCCGGAGCCGCCCCTCGGCCCCTTGGCGGGCGGTGCGCTCTTCTTGGAGCTGCTCCTCGGCGGCGACGAGAGCCGCGGCCTTGGCGTCGAGGGCAGCCTTCGGATCGTCGGCCTCCTTGGCCCGGCCCTGCTCCCGCCCGTGCGCCCGCTCCTCGGCCGGCGGCTGCCGCGCTTGCGCCCCCTCGAGCGACGTACGGAGCTCCCGGTTCTCGCCGCGGGCGGTGGCCACCTCCGCCTCCCGGTTGGCGGCCGGCGTCCGCGTCTTCTCCAAGTCCGAGCGCGCCGCCACGAGCCTCATCACGGTCGATGAGGGCCGTGCGAGACGCGCTCGAGGCTCGAGCGGCGCGCCGGATCTGCCCCCGAGCTCTCGGGGAGCTCATCGCGCCACGCCATGGCCCGGTACGCCAGCCAGCCGTCCGGCGTCCTAAGGGCGTCAGCAAGCGCGTCGAAAGCGCTGCACCGCTCCCGGAGGCCGGTGGACCTCGGCGTTCACCCGGTCGAAGGCGTCGTACTTGTCGTGGGCGCGACGCTCGAGCTCCTGGCAACCACAGAATCAAAACCCATAAGTGCCGAGACACGAAGGCAGCATACACAAACGAAAGAAAGAAGAGAACGAGCAACCACGGCTTACCTGGAAGACGAGCCATGCCGGGCCGCCATGGACCCGCAGCGCCTCGTTCAGCGCGCGGTTGAGCGTGGCGCCGTGGCTCCGGAGCTCGCCCCAGAGCTCCTGCTCCCCCCTGGCGTCGGCAAACGCGGGGGGTCGTCGACGGCCCCCTCCACCGGCGGGGGCGGCCGGCGCGGGGAGGACGAGGCCTCGGCGCCGTGTCCTCGACCCCCCACCACCATGTGACCCTCGTGCCGCCTCACGAGGGCCCCCTCTCCGGGGCTCGGGGGGGGAATCGTGGGCCGGCGGCCCCGCGGTCCCACCCGGGCGGCGGGGAGTCGTCCGAGACCTCCACCACCTCCGCCGCGCAGATCGCCGGCGGGCGCCGCCCTCCACCGGCACCTCCACTTGCGCCTCCGCGGCCGCGGCGCGCCCCCGGCACGGCGCCGCGGCCACCACCTCGGGCCGTGCCACCGCATCCACAGGCGCCGCCGCAGGTTGTGCCCACTCCGCCTCCTCTGCCCCCGCCGCCGCGGCCGCGCCTCCGCGGCGGCGACCCTCCGCGGGCCGCACCTCCACCACGGCCGGCGCCGCGGCCTCGCGTCCCCACGACGGCCGGCGCCGGCCGCTCCTCGACGACCTCCCGGTGCGCCGCGGCGGCGGGCTGATCTGCCGGCCGGAGCCTCGAGGCCCCAACCGGGCTTTGCGAGCTCGCGCCCGCCGCCGTGCTTGCCCCCGGCCGCGACGCCCTTGACGAGCGCCGCCGGGTGGGAATGGACGCGTCCGTCCTCAGCACCTTGGCCGGTGCGAGAGGAGGCACGGTTGGCACCACCTGCGCGAGGGCACAGACAGAGGATTAGAATGCCTGAACATCAACAAATCGAACCAAGCAAAAAGACGAGCTCCTTACCTCGAAGAAGAAAAGGCCCGTTTCCTTTTCCTCGAGGCCTCAGCGGATGAGGCCGGGTGCGGTGGCGCGCGCCCGCTGCGTGCCTCTGACGGCGCCGCCGCGCGCGCGGGGGCTCCCGCCCCGCGCGCGGTCGCGCCCGCCGCCGCGCCTCCCGAAGGGGCACCGCCGCGCGCGCCGGAACGCTCGCCCCGCGTGCGGGCACGCTTGCCGTAGCGCCGCCCCCGACGACGCCGCCGCACGCGCGGGGCACGCTTGCCCCACGCGCGGGCGCGCTCGCGCACGCGCGAGGCACGCTCGCCGCGCACGCCCTCGAGGAGCGCGGCCCGGCGCCCCCGCGGCGCGCGCGCCGCCTCCGATGTCGATTGCACGGCGGCGGGCGCCGTTGCGCCCGCCCCGGGCGATGCCGCCCTTGCCGCCGGCGCGGTTCGGCGACGGGGGCGCGAGCTCGCCACCTATCGGGAGGGGCCCTCCCCCCTCAACCTCTCCCTCTTCGTCCTCCTCCGAGGACGAGTACTCCTCGGTCCCCGGGGAGGAGAGCCCCGGCTCTTCGCGCCGCCGTGCTCCGCGGCCCGCCGGTCGCGGCGCGCTTGATGTCGCCTCGCGCGCTCCCTCCTACGCGCCGCCCGCTCCTGCTGCTGGCGCTACGCCGCCCCGGCCAAGCATGCGGGAGTCGGGGGTGGGCGGAACGGACTTGGCGATGGTGAAGCTCACCGAGTGCACACGGGAGCAACAAGGACGCGTCGGGAGACGAAGCAAGACCAAGAACCAAAGCAAAATCAAGAACCAAAGTCACCGGCGGGCCGGTGGGGAGCATCTCGAGGTCCCATGGGGTCCGGCCCGCGGGCGTCGGCACCGGGTGTCGACGGCGCTCCGCGCCGGGTGAGCGCGTACGCCCGTTCGAGGGGCATCGGGAGCATCCGCGACCTCGCCGGATCGACGGGGTTGGCCGCCTCTGTCATCTCGAAGATACGGAGCGGCCTCTCCATCAAGGGCACGACCCGCCCGTGGTGAAGGAAGGCGAGGACGCCCATCGCGTTCGGCCCCATCGCCGCCGGGCGGCTGCGGGGCGGCCGGGGCCGACTCCTCGCCGCCTCCCGTCTTTGGGCGTTGACACCCCGTAGCCCCGGGGAGTCGGGCCTCTCCTTGAACACCCGACCGGTGTAGGGGGGGGAGGCCGGGCTCGGTGTTGCGCAAGTAGAACCATCCCCGCTCCCGGCCCGGCGTTGTTCGTCGTCATGGTGCGGGGGATGTAGATGTTCTTCAAATTGCCCCCACGGGGCAAGCGACATCCCGCCGCGCGCACCGCGCGCGGTGGGTCCTCGGCTCCGTCGTGGGGCTGCGTGAAGAGCTCCGCGCGGAAAAGGTGAACCCGCAGCTCCCGGTTGGGCGGGATCCCCGGGTACCCTTCGCGGACGCCCACGAATGTGGCCGCTGCGAAATCGCGTTGGGGGCAAAGTTGTGCGGCTCCACTCCGTGGTGGTGGCACATCGCCCGCATGAAGCGACTCGCCGACGCGTTGAAGCCCCCGCTCGTGGTAGCGGATGAAGCTCACCACGTAACCCTCCCGGAGGGTTGGGCTCGCGGTCCGCCGCCGGCGGCACTATCCACTCCGCTCGGGCGTCCATCTTCATTGGCCGCCAAGCGGCCGGCGGCGACCGGCTCGCCAAGGGCCGGCGGGTCACCGACGACCTCTCCCAAGCGTATGGCTCCAAGATCGTGAGGGGAGGGCGAGGCGGCGCCATGAAGAAGGCAAAGAAAAGCGAGGAGCGGAGGATAAGGAAAGAAAAGCTCTAACGGCGACACCGCACGGTGGCAAGAGCGAGATGAAGACGAAGGGGCGGGGGGAGCGAAAATGGTGAGGCGTTAAGGTAAAAAACCGCCGTCTCCTCCTCCCCCTCGGATTTATAAGCCGACGGGCGAGCTCTCGGAGCGGATGCCCCGCTCGCATTAACTGCGGGGAATCTTCCCTTCACGTCGACGGACGGGCCCCACCACGGCTGCGGCGGCCACATCACCGCGGGCGGGCCATCATCACGGCGAAGACTGCGGGGACCGAGGCGAAGCGATCACGTCCACCTGCCACACCGCCCACTACACGCGCGCGCGCGCGCGCGGCGCCTAAAAAGACGCGCCCGCGCCGCAAAAAACCGCGGCCTCGGCCCGCAAGGCATTTAATGACCGGTCCCTTGCCAAGCAAGGAGAACCCTCGAGCGGGGCGAACCCCCGGCTCGAGACAAGGGCAACCCTCGATGGGATATCGACGTGAGAAGGCCGCCGGGACACCGCTGATGTAAAGCGGGGCACCGCGGGTACCCATGCCACGTAAAACCCTCGAGCGGCACGAGCCCTCGGCTCAAAACGAAAACAGCCCTCGATGGGACATCGACGTGAGAAGGCCGCCCGGGACCTGCTTGATGTAAAGCGGGGCACCGCGGGTACCCATGCCACGTAAAACCCTCGAGCGGCACTAGCCCTCGGCTCAAAACGAAAACGGCCCTCGATGGGACATCGACGTGAGAAGGTCGCCGGGGCTCGCTTGATGTAAAGCAGGCACCGCGGGTGCCCATGCCACGTAAAACCCTCGAGCGGCACGAGCCCCCGGCTCGAGACAACATCAACCCTCTAAAGAGGGCACGCGCGTGAGAGGGTCGCCCAGGGCCACGCTTGAGTAAAGCGGGCACCGCAAGCACCCATGTCGCGCCGTGCTACCAACCGGCGCCTCGAGGACCGCCTCGCCCGGACCCCTCGACGGCCGCGAACGCAAAAGACGGGGCCGTCCGGTGCGGCCCCGCACGGCCCCTGCGATCGGAGGTCCGAAGCGACCCTCGACGGGTTCGAACATGCGCCTCGGATCGCGAGTTAGGGACGACGAGGGCACGCGCATTCGAGCCGTTCCTCGAGCCCGTCGGCTCGAGGGTGCCCCACATGTCATGTTCGAGAGCCGGCAAGGGCGGCTAGCGGGGGATCCCACCGAGGGAGAGCTTCCGCGCCCTCGGTCCCTAGCGAACGGGACCGAGCCCCACCTAGCAAACCCACGCAAGCGCTTCCATGGATGTGTCTCGGACCGCGCGGCCTACCCTTATCGAACGGGGCATGGACGTCCACTTGAACCACCGCTAGCGGCTCGACGAGGAATCCGCAATCCGCGACCCGCTCGATGGGGGTTGCGGAAACCTCACCCTCCGTCCCGCGGAGGGACGGCGAGGGCGCGTTAAAAAACAAGTCGCAAAGCTCTACCCGATCGCCTCGAACGGGCCAAGGCTCGGGGGCTTGACGCACGGCTACACCTCCTTGAAATTGCACCCGCCGGAGACAGTGCCAGCAGCGCGTGCACCCCCGAAGCCGGCTGAAACACCGCCGATGCCGGTTGGAATATGTGCCACACCCTCTGACCAAATTCTCGCCGTTAACCCCTGCCGAGCACCCACACTCTGCCGGGGCTTCGAGGGCTAGACCCGCGGGTCGCGCCGACGCGGCCCCACGGAAAGCGTTCGCAAAACAAGGAGGGAAGAACATCCTATCGGTAGGTTCCGGCATCGCGGGAGCCTCAATGGCAACCCCACGGATGCTCGGGGGCTACGTCGGGGACGACCCTAGGGGTCCCCTTAAACAATGGGGGAAAACCTCACTTAAAACCCCCAACGAAACCAAAACACGTTGAGCCTAACCATGCAGGTGCCTAACCATGCAGGACACGGCCCACACCGCAGGGACCCCGACGGCCCACCAAAGCGGCCCTCTCAGAGATCTCCTCGAGTAGGCTCTGCCTCGCTCGAGGACACGCGCCCCCCTCGGGGCGGGCTTCGCCCCATTCGAGGGGCGGCACTTCCCCTCGAGCGGGTTCCACCTCGCTCGAGGGCTCGCTCCCCCCTCGGGCGGGTTCCGCTTCGCTCGAGGGCGCGTCCCCGCCCTCGGCCGGGGTCGGCCACGCTCGAGGGCGCCCCTCACACGTGTGCCGGCCCCCGAACATGGGCATTTAATGCCCCGACACGAGCGGGACCGGCGCCATCATGCGCCCGGGGCTCGCACCCCGGTGCCGCCGCACCAACTCCCCGGGGAGGAGCCCATCCCCGCCCTCGTGGGGAAGGCACGCGTGCGGCGCGGCCGGTGTCGGTCCGTGACACCGTGCGCCCGCCCCGTACGGCGACGCGCCGAGCCCTCGAAAGGGGGCCGGCTTCACCCTCGATTCACTTTCTTGTGACCCTACGGGGGTTAGGTGGAGGCGCTAGGCCGGTGGACCGCCATCCCCCGCCCGCGTAACGGCGTGGCCGCCGTACCCGCGCGTGCGGGTGCACACCGGACCCGTAGCAACAACTCCGGCCCCGTGAAGCGCGTTGGGAAGGAACGCCGTTCTGCCTACTCCTGTACTCCGTACAGGCCTGCGTCAGCACCTCCCTCGAGCCTATCAGAGGACATCACCGCCATCCGCTGCTCTCCTACCCTCGAACCGCCCTTTGTTCGGGTACAAGTCGAGCCATGATGACCAGATCGCTGCAAGGATCGCCCGGACGGCCGCCCACTCTACGGCGTAGCACGTCGCACTTCCCCACGTAGCTAGGTAGCGCGACGCGCATGTAAACCGCCTCCCCCTTGATCTATAAAAGGGGGAGCGAACCCCCGGCCGCGGGGGGACGGAAGACGACGGACAACGGGAACCCTTCGCGCACCACATACTCATTCCCCAATTCTCCCACAACATCTTCAGCCAGGGACTTGGAAGCCCCCTTCCTCTCCCGCCTTGCTTGTAGCCGCCCCACTACGAGGCACCCTCGGTGCTAAGCAATATAGTGTCTCGAGCACGCCACTCGCTGGCGGACGTACGGCCCCCTCGGCGGAACCGGGATAAAAACCCCTGTGTCACTTGTTACTTAGCATCGACCATTGAGGGATAGACCTCGGCGCTTTCTCCTGGTTAGTGTCGGGACCACATTCCGCACCGACACGTCTCTCAACAACGTGACATCCTTCCTTACACTTTATTTTTTTTCTTTTCTTTCACTTGATTCATCCCTCTCATATCTTTGTTGCTACCTACTCCTTTCTCTTTTTTTCTTTTTCATTCATTCTTTCATTCTCATATTTTTTTTGTCTTTCTTTACTTTTCTATATTTCTTTCTTTCTTTCTTTCTTTCTTCTCCATACTCATACTTTTCTCTTTATTTTTCCCTCTCTTGACAACTTTTCAAAGCTCTCAACTCCCCTCTTTCTTGCATGCATACAATCTGAAATTTTAAATAAATCATGCTAGATACGAGACGAAACTTTTGAAAGTAGGTTGTGTTCAAGGCATGCGATGTACAAAAGAGATGTATAGGGTTGGGTATGGAATTCGGCAATGTATGGGACTTCCGATGTGAAAGTCACGTTACCGAATGCAAGACGAGGCTAGCAACAAAAGATAAACACAAGGACATGATCATTGCTTAAAATTAAAACTCCCAAGAGAGAAGGATCCTAGCCTAACTCATTGTGCTAATCACACTTATGATGGAGCAAAAAAATAAATTGGCTTTGTATAGGACTTTTTTCTTACTCTCAATTTGGAAAAAGAGGTTTTGCTAACCTTTATTACAAGGGTTTTAAGATAATTTTCAGAACTGAAATCCTCCAACTTTTAGCATTGAACATAGCACAACTAACATATGAAGCTTAAGATCGAAGTGTGGTATGGGTACTTTTTAGTAGCAATTCCTCTAAGCACCACGGTAAACATTTTTCAAACCACACACTTATGTTCATATATCAAGAATCAAAGATAAACAAACAAGTGAATAAATATAAGCATCACACAAGACACAAAATATATAAACACTCTTTTTATTTGATTTTCTTTGACTCAACACTAATTTAAGACACTTCAAACTTATAAAAATTTAAAACACACTCGAAAACTAAAGACTCATTAAACTCTAAGACTCTCTCGAAGACTAAACCGAACCTAAACTTGAAACTCAAAAGCTAAGGCTAGCTAGCTAGCTCTCCCCCACGCTAAAAACATACGACGTCCTCGTCGTATCTTACAAAATTCCTAAGGGGAAAACTAGACCTAGTGGTACCTCCCGCAAGAATGTCACCACTTGCCTCTCATGTTCCCGACCATACCAAAGAGTTTGCGCACGTTGCGGTTAAGGAACTTGTAGTCGTCTTCAACTACACGCTCCAAATGCTCCAAACACTGCTTCATCGCCTCCATGGCTTGGAGACATTCGTCGACCGACGCGTACAGATCCCCAATGGAGTGACGGCAAGCCGCACAACACATCAGATGCAATCCGAATGGGTCGTTATTGACATCATCTCCACCGTCGTCGCTGCTGTCGTCGCCACCGTCGTCGCCGCCATTGTCGCCACCACCATTGTCGTCGCCGCCGCCGTTGCCGCCGCCGTTAGGGCCTTTGGGAGTCTTCTCCTTGGGCACCTCATCCCAAATGTAGAGGTCGTTATCATCTCTTCCGGCGGCCGCCCACGAACTCGGGCTACGATTTTCGGAGTAGTCGCTACCCCCATAATCCTTAGGCTCGGGCGACACCTCCTTGTAGTCTTTTCGCTTCATGCCTTGGATGCGTGCCGACCTTCAAACGGGCGTAGGGACCTTCTCTCCTTCGACGGGGTTGCGAGATGCAATAGCTCCGGTCGGGACACACCCTCCGCAACGGATGCGGGCGGTCCTCTTGATCTCGACGGGTAGCTTGAGCTCGCATCACTTCGCCTCCTCCGTCGATGGCTCCTTTGCTTCTAGCTTCAACTCTAAGCTTCTTGGGGACACAATGGCTGCTACAAGGGTGCAAAATATTGCTTGAAGGGGTTGATTCCCGAGCTCCCAATTCGGCCAAATAAACAGTCCGAAAAGAAAAACCCTAGGAACCTCATTTTCCTTTTTTAAACTTCCCTTAAAATTTGCTGACCAAAGAAGGAAGTCGAAAAGGAGCAATTCGGGCAGAAACCGGGGGCGTCGGCCGTCGAAACCCTACTGGGCCGGTCGGACCGGGCCGGCCGGCCCACCTGCCTTGGGGGTCGGGGCGGGCCGGTTTTTCGCGTACCACTCTTATTTCACCTCCTTAGCCCATGGGAAAAAGTTGGCCCAGTAAATCTTCGCAAGAAACTACAGAAAATTAAAAGAAAAACTATTTACAAAAACCTATGCCTTGTTTTTCTTCCTAGGCTGGACGTTCGGGCTCTTCTTCCATGGTGAAGACATCAACATGGTGAAGGGGCACAACGTCGGGTTCGTAGTAAACCTTAAGCCGTTGACCATTCACCATAAATTGATCGCCTTTTATATCCATAATGGTTACCGCTCCGTTGGAGAGCACCGAATGCACAACATAAGGTCCGTCCCACTTGCTTTGCAATTTCCCCTTTCCGAAGGTTTTAAACCTCGAATTTTAGAGGAGGACCTTATCTCCTTCTTTAAATTCTTTCTTTTTCAATCTTTTATCATACCACCTTTTGACTCTCTCTTTGTATATGCTTGCATTTTCATATGCTTTCAACCTCATCTCCTCTAGCTCGCTTATTTGGATCCTTTGTTTCACCACCGCGGCATCGAGATCGAGGTTCATTTCTTTAATTGCCCAATAGGCTTTATGTTCCAACTCAACCGGAAGGTGGCAAGCCTTTCCATAGACGAATTGATAAGGGGTCATACCTATCAGTGTCTTGAACGCCGTTCGATAAGCCCATAAAGCTCCGTCTAATTTCTTTGACCAATCTTTGCCTCCCTTCTCTATGGTTTTGTTGAGGATGCTTTTTAATTTCCTATTTGACGTTTCCGCTTGTCCGTTGGTTTGTGGGTGATAGGCCGTAGAGACCCTATGCTCAATTCCCAACTTGGACAAGCACTTTTTGAAGTTCTTCCCGGTGAAGTGAGTTCCTCCATCACTTATCAAGATTCTCGGTGTACCGAAACTAGGAAAAATCACGTTCTTGATCATAGTAATGGACTCCTCCGTGGAAGCTTTACGACACGGCATAGCCTCTACGTTTGGATACATAATCAACCATGACTAGAATATGTTCATACCCGCATGAGTTTTTGAAAGGCCCCATGAAGTCTATACCCCATACATCGAATATATTGATTTGTAGGTTGTATTTCAAAGGAATAGAATTTCTCTGAGAGATGTTTCCGGTTCTTTGGCATTCGGGGCATGATGCAACATATCTTTTAGTATCTTCATGCATCTCCGGCCAAAAGAATCCGCTTGACCATACTTTTGCTTGGGTTCGAAAATGGCTATAGTGTCCACCGTACTCCGCCGAGTGGCACTTTCTCAAAATCTCTACCCTTTCTTCTCTTGGCACACATCTTCTCATTACTCCATCATTGCCAAGTTTGAAGAGGTATGGTGCATCCCAAAAGTATTTCCTACTTTCGGAGATTATCTTCTTTTGAGAGTTTTTATCTAGATGATCGAGAGGCATCTTCCGAATCGCTCGAATGATATTGATCATCCAAGTATCTTTATCAAGCACTCGATAGAGGTGGTCATCTCTCATCTTATCTTCTATGGGCTCTTTATCATCTTATCCACGATTCATCCTAGACAAATGATCGGCCACAACATTCTCCACCCCCTTTTTATCACGAATTTCAACATCAAATTCTTGGAGAAGAAGGATCCAACGAATCAAACGTGGTTTAGCTTCCTTCTTAGCCAAGAGATACTTGATGGCTGCGTGATCGGTGTAGACAATGACCTTCGAGTTCACGATGTAAGATCTGAATTTTTCGAAAGCGAAAACCACTGCTAGCAACTCCTTTTCTGTAGTGGCATAATTTAATTGCGCCTCACTAAGAGTTTTGCTAGCATAGTAAACGGCGTGAACTCGGCCTTCCTTTCTTTGACCCAAAACCGCGCCTACGGCGTAGTCACTGGCGTCACACATGATCTCGAAAGGTTGGCTCCAATCCGAAGGTTGAATAATGGGAGCACTCACCAACGCACTTTTCAAGGTCCGGAATGCCGCTAGGCACTTCTCATCGAAGTCGAAAGCCACATCCTTTTGAAGAAGATGCGTTAATGGCTTAGTGATCTTTGAGAAGTCCTTAATAAATCTTCTATAGAATTCGGCATGGCCTAGAAAGCTCCTTAAGGACTTAACATCCGTAGGAGGTGGGAGTTGCTCAACCATCTCTACCTTAGCCTTGTCCACTTCAATTCCTCTCTCGGATATAACATGTCCGAGCACTATGCCTTGCTTAACCATGAAGTGGCACTTTTCCCAATTTAATACCAAGTCTACCTCTGCACACCTCGTGAGGACCTTTCCCAAGTTTGCCAAGCAATCCATGAACGTCTTCCCATAAACGGAAAAATCATCCATGAACACCTCGACAATTTCCTCGATAAATTCCGAAAATACGGCCATCATGCAACGTTGAAAAGAGGCCGGAGCGTTGCATAGACCGAAGGGCATCCTTCTATATGCAAACGTTCTGTAAGGGCATGTAAACGTTGTTTTGTGTTGATCATCGGGTGAATGGGAATTTGCATGAACCCCGAGTACCCATCGAGAAAGCAAAAATAAGCGTGGTTTGCTAATCTTGTCGTATGGACCTCCTCGCGCCCACTACCTCGGTGGGTACCGGGACCGACTACTCGGTGGGCCCCAGGGACTACCGGCTTGCGCTACACGGCACTCAGAAGGCATGGAGCACAAGGATTACACGAGGAGTAGTACTCGGTTAGGGAGGCTTGTACATGTTCCGCACTGTATAGAGGACTCCTAGACGTACTCGACTAGTACTCTCTCCCTACTCCGACTTGTAACCCCTCGCCTCCCGGACTATATAAGGCGAGGCAGGGACCGATCACCTCATATCATCCAATCCCCTACAACTCACGGCGCACTATTGCACCATCTTGTAATCGTGCCCTATCAATCCGAGCTACGCGACATACGGGACGTAGGGTATTACGCACCTCGCGGCCCGAACCTGTCTAAATTGTGTGCCACGTGTCTCTTCCTTCGAGTTACCGGTCTCGGCGAGTCACAATCATCTACTTCGGGTACTCCCCGTAGTAGGTTGCCGGTCTAAAACACCAACAGCTGGCGCGCCAGGTAGGGGATCTCGCTCGAGATCACATGGCGAACTCGACGGCTTCCGTCCACTTCAAGCCAACTGTCGCCTTCGACCGCGGCGACACCTTCGTCTTCGGCGCCTGGGTCTGCACTGCTGATGGCGCGGTTTCCTTCCAGCGCCACCTAACCGTGCAGCTCAACCCGAGGACAGGCCTCGTGACGCTTCCTGAAGTTGTCACAGGCGAACTCGCCGGCAAGTTCGGCGAAATTTCGCTCTTCAACCACCATGCTGACTTCGAGCTCGAGTCCGTCTCCAACTCGAACCCGACGTCGCCATGGGCCATCGCATGCGAGCCGGCTGCTCAGCCATCGCAGGCGGTCCCTTCACCACGCCAGCACTCCGCGCGTGGCCCCCGCATCCTCAGCCGGGCCCGCACGGGGGCTCCTACTCCACGCCGGGCCGGCAAGGAGCCCGTACCCGAGTACAACTCGGACTCCGACGCCGTCCCCGATCTCGTTTCGGACTCCAGCCCTCTCTCCGAGTTCTACTCGAACCCGGATTACGAGTTCGACTTCGGGTCGGACCCTGAGGAACCCGAGTCCGAAGACGACTCCACTGAGCTTCCCTTGTCAGGGCCAGCCTCTGGGCTGGTTATAAAATCAACGCCGGCCGGGAGATACGTCTACTGGCCAGACCGCAAGCCCGCTGACCTGGTAAAGGGAGACTCACGCTACGTCGCCTACATTGACTCGCTACCGTTCCAGGAGGGAACACCACTAACCCGGGCTGACTCGAATACACCAACTGAGGTGGCACCCTCTGAGTCCAGCCTGGGTACCCCCGATCGCCAAGTCTTCATGGCTGCCGGCGACACCCCAGGACCTTCAGGCACGGCTGAGGACAGGTACCTGGAGGACATCTCCGCAGACCGCCGCCAACGGGGACGCTCGACGCGAACGCAACAGGGAAGCGCGGCGAACGACGCCGGCGGCTCGGAGACAACCTCCCCATCCGCAACCTTGCGGAAGCTCTCGAGGCGGTCGAGAGCGAGTACACACCACCCCCGAGCGGTGCCTCATGTCGATCACAACGATCGCACGCCGGGCTCGGGGCATACGCGCCGGAGAGGTCATCGCCAAGCTCGGCCGAAGAAGCCTACTTCATGCGGGTCGACAACGGAGTCAACCAACCTCCTCCGGCTAAACCCCGCGACAACGAAGCTACTAGTCGCGCGCCAATGCGGCCCCAACCGTACTCGAGCCGACCTTCCGGCCGACCCAAATCGCCGCCGCTCCAACGCCGGCGGGCCCTCGCGGCAAGACCAGGGGCAACCGAGAAGTTGTTCCCCACCGCGCTCCGGCCGGTGGCGGCGGCAACGACCACGACGGTAGCGGCGGCGACGGCGGCGGCTCCAACCACGGGGCCAACAGAGAGGCGGAGGCGGCGGCGGTCGCGCGGCGGCCGAGGCCACGCGAACAGCCACGCCTCCGGCGCCTCGCACGGCGGGTACGACGCTCGCCAGAGATTGAGGAGTTGCGGCGGAAGGAGTCGACCACTGCTGTGCGGGGGCGACCGGCTTCCCCACCTTCTCCCCACGACCCGCCTTTGCTCCTCCCGAGCAAGTTCAAGCCTTTGGGGATCTCCCAGTTACGACGCGAAGCGGATCCCATCCGGTGGCTCCGATGCTACGCCCTCTCCATCGAAACCGCGGCGGCAATAAGCGACACCAAATGCCTCCTGCCCCTTACGTACGGACCAGCACCACTCACATGGCTCGAGTCGTTGGACAAGCACTCGATCGACAAGTGGGACCGGGTGAAAAGAGCGAGTTCACGAGCAACTTCGCGGGCGCCATGGGCCGTTCGGGTACTCGCATGGACCTTGCCATGATCAAGCGAGGAACGGGGGCGAGACCCTCCGCAAGTACATGCGCGCGCTTTTCGACAAGCGTGCTACCGTCGTCGGCGTCACCGACAAGGAGGTCATCGACCCCTTCACGGCCGGCCTCTACCATCGCCGCACCTTCGAGGACTTCGGTCGTCGCCGCCCCGAGTCCATCCCCCACCTCAAGGACATGATCACGTCCTAGGCGGATGAAAGAGGACAAGGCCAACGCCAAGTACGACGCCATTCGTGGCAGAGTCCAAGCGAGAACCGGGCCGGCGGCGCCCGGCAATACAAGCCAAGGCGGCCGCAACATCAACAACAACTGCTCGGGTCCCAGCCGCAAGCGCAAGCCGGACAACACCGTCGCGGCTATCCGGCGCCCGCGAAGGGAACTCGAAGAAGAACTACGGCGGTTTCAAAGCACCGGAAGGAGAAGTGCCGTGGCATCCAAGCGGCAACCACACTACGAAGCGGTGCTACACGGCTCGGGGCATGCACTCAAGGATACGCCGGAGCCACCGCACCCTCACGACCAAAAGGGCAAGAAGAAGGACGGCGGCAACAACGACTTCCAAGAACACGAGAAGACGAGTCAATGTCCTCTTCGACGGACCCCGACAAGCGGGAGCGAAGGCTACCGTCGTGAAGTGATGTCCATTGAACCGGTGGTCCCGGCCCTCTCGGGTGGTCGGAGGTACCCATCACCTTCTTTCGCGTGGACCAATGGACCGGCTTCTCCGAACCCGGGACGGTTCCCCCTCGTCCACACGAAGCCAACGGTGGCGAGGGCTCCAAACTCAACAAGGTGCTCATCGACGGTGGAAGCGGGCTCAACGTCCTTTTCACCAAAACCTTGAAGAAAATGAAGCTCGACGTCACCCCCATGCTCACCAAGAGCAAGACGCCCTTCTACGGCATCGTCCCGGACAACGCGGCCATCCCACCGGGCTCGGTGGTGCGCCGATTACCTTCGGGGCGTCTCGGGACAACTATAGCACCGAGTACATCAAATTCGAGGTCGCGGACTTCGAGACCTCTTACCACGCCATCCTCGACGGACGGCCATCGCCAAGTTCATGGCGGTGCCCCACTACACCTACTTGGTACTCAAGATGCCAAGTCCGCCGGTGTACTCTCCCTCCAAGGGGACTTGAAGATCTCCCACGACCGCGATACGAGGCCGTGGTGATCGCTTCCACTAATCAAGTACCCAACGCGATGATGGAGGTCTACGCCGCGTTGAAGAAGCTTGCCACGAGCGAACTCGACATCCCGGGAGAAGTCGGCGGCCAACAAGCCTCGGCCACCCGAGGAGGTACTCGTCAGGACGGTCGACCTTGGAACAGGCGACCCTAGCAAGACCACCACCATCGGGGCCGGCCTCGACCCCAAATAGGAAGACGCACTCATCAGCTTCCTTCGGGCTAACCGCGATATCTTCGCGTGGAAGCCGAGCGGACATGCCGAGAGTGCCCGGGGCGGCGATTGAGCACGCCTCAACGTCGATCCAAAGGCCACCCCCAAGCGACAACACCTCCGACGTTTTGCCGACGACGGACGGACGCCGGTCAAGAAGGAGCTCGCCAAGCTACTCTCGCAACTGGCTTCATCGAGAGAAGTTTTCCATCTCGAGTGGCTCGCCAACCCCGTCCTCGTCCGCAAGAAGAACTCGAACGAGTGGAGGATGTGCGTCGACTACACCGACCTCAACAAGCAAACGCCCCAGGACCCCTTCGGGTTGCCGCGGATTGATCAAGTCATCGACTCCACGGCGGGGGCCGCGACACCGCTTCTGCTTCCTCGACCGCTACTCCGGATACCACCGAGATCGCAATCAAGGAGGAAGACCGGAAAAGACCGCGTTCATCACCCCGTTTGGCACGTCTTGCTACACGACCATGTCATTCGGGTTGAAGAATGCCGGCGCTACCTATCAACGGGCCATCCAGGGCTTGCTTTTAAGCGGCAACTCAACAAAAATGTCGAGGCTTACGTGGATGACGTGGTTGTCAAAACCGGGGACTCCGGTACCCTCATCGACGACCTTGAAGAGACCTTCGCATCGCTACGCGAGTACCGCTCGGAAGCTCAACCCGAACAAGTGCGTCTTCGGCGTCCCTTCGAGCAAACTACTCGGCTTCATCATCGGCCCGGCGCGGCATTTGAAGCCAATCCCGAGAAGATCTCCGCCATCACCAGCATGAAAGCTCCCACGAGCATCAAAGACGTCCAGAAGCTGACGGGGTGCATGGCGGCATTGAACAGATTCATCTCGAGGCTAGGAGAACGGGGCCTCCCCTTCTTCAAACTACTCAAGCATCATGAGAAGTTCGTGTGGACTCCAGAGGCGGATCAAGCCCTTGCCCAGCTCAAGGACTTCCTCTCAAAACCGCCAATCCTCACGGCTCCTCACAAGGGCGAGCGGCCTCTTGCTCTACCTAGCTGCGACTACTCACGTGGTCAGTACTGCCATCGTTGTCGAGCGGCAGGAAGACGGCCACGCCTACCCGGTCCAGCGCCCAGTCTACTTCGTCAGCGAGGTTCTATCAGAGTCCAAGGCTCGCTACCAGCCCATGCAGAAGCTCCTGTACGCTCTACTCATCACCTCGCGGAAGCTACGACACTACTTCCCGAGAGTACTCGGTCTCCGTCGTCACCGAGCTACCCGCTCGGCGACATCTCGAGGAACCAAGACGCCACCGGAAGAATCTCCAAGTGGGGCAAGTCGAGCTCGGCACCCTCACCATTGACTTCAAACCACGCACGGCCATCAAGTCGCAAGCACTAGTCGACTTCATGGCGAGTGGCGGAGAAGCTCGACTACCTACTCCCACCATGCGACCGAGCATTGGGTGATGTACTTTGATGGCTCACTCAACCTCGAGGGCGCAGGTGCAGGGGTACTCCTGATCTCTCCAACGGGCGAACAACTCAAGTACGTCTGCAGATCTTTTGGAAGGTCTCAAACAACAAAGCCGAGTACGAAGCTCTCCTACACGGGCTCCGCCTCGCGGCTTGACTGGGCATCAAGCGGCTACTAGTCTACGGCGACTCCGCAGTGGTCATCAACCAAGTCAACAAGTCCTGGGACCGCAACAAGGAGAACATGGACGCCTACTGCCTAGAAGTCCGCAAGCTCGAGAACAAATTCTATGGTCTCGAGTTCCATCACATCGTCCGCGACAACAACGTTGCGGCGGACGTTCTCTCGAAGCTTGGATCCACCCGCGCTCAAGTACCGGCGGGCGTCTTCGTCCATGAGCTTCATGCGCCATCCATCCGGAGCGGCGCCACCGACCCCTTGTCCCGGCCCATCCACCGAGCCCGGGCGAGGAGGTCATGATGATCGACGTGGACTGGAGGCAACCCTTCATCGACTACCTCGGCGAGCGAAGGTACCCTCCGACAAGAACGCAGCCGAACAACTCGTCTGTCGCGCCAAGTCTTACGTCCTCGTCGGAGATAAGCTTTACAAGTGGGGCGCATCTTCGGAGTACTCATGAAGTGCGTCCCTCGTGAAGAAGGCAAGGACATCTTGGAGGAGATCCACAAGGGCATGCGGCAACCACGCGTCTTCACGTACGGCGGTCGGCAAGGCTTTCCGACGAGCTTTCTGCGGCCCCACGGCCAGGCGATGCCGAAGAACTCGTCGAAGGTGTCAAGGATGTTAGTACTTCGCCCAGCAGAACACGTCCCGGCCCCTACAAGCTAGTCACCATACCGCCACACCTGGCCCTTTGCCTGCCGGGGGCTCGACATGATTGGGCCACCGCCAGCCGCGCCGGGAGGATTCAACGGGGGTACGGTGGCTATCGACAAGTTCACCAAGTGGATCGAGGTCAAGCCGGTCACATGCCCCAAGGCCAACGCAGTACTCGACTTCCCGGATGAACTCGTACACCGCTATGGGCTACCCCACCGCATCATCACGGACACGGGGTCCAACTTCAACAAGCACCGGTTGGGGGAGTACCGCGAGAACCAGCGGGATTGACGTCCGATGCGTCTCGGTCGCCCATCCACGGGCCAACGGACAAGTCGAGCGCGCCAATGGGATGGTGCTCGACGCCCTCAAGAAGCGGCTACACGACGCCGCTAACTCCAAAGGGGGCAAGTGGATCAAGGAACTACCCAACGCACTCTGGGGGCTACGGACTCAACCATCCAAGCCAACGGGGCAATCCCCCCTACTTCTGGTCTACGGCTCTGAAGCCATCCTCCCTGCCGACGTCATATGGAACTCGCCAGCAGTGGAGCACTACGACGAAGGTGTCTCAGAAGACAGCAGACGAGTCGACATCGACAGCCTCGAAGAAGCTCGCTGCGCTGCCCTCGTCCAATCAGCAAGGTACCTAGAGGGTATCCGACGCTACCATGATCGCAACGTCAAGGAACGCTCCTTCAACGTTGGAGATCTCGTCCTCCGCCGTATCCAGAACACGGAGGGACTTCACAAGCTCAGCTCTCCCCACGGGAAGGCCCCTTCACCGTTGCAAAGGTGGCCAGGGCGGGGCTCCTACCGCCTCCAAACACTTGAAGGCGAAGACGTCAACAACTCGTGGAACGTCGACCAACTCTGTCGATTCTACGCCTAGTCTACACGACTACTCTGGGGTTCAAGTCTACACGACTACATCGACACCCCTCGCCGCAAGCGACCCCCGGTCCCGGGCGCGATCTCCGGACTACTCCTCTCCAGGGTCCAGCCCGTGCGGCTACCTACGGACACCCGGGCTGGGACGAGCGTCAAGGACTCTAGCAGCGGTCTACTAAAAGACCACACTCCAAGACCCAGCCTGCACGGCTACCTACGGGTCTACGATCCAGCCTACACGGCTACCTACGGATCAACCGCGCAAGCGGCCACCCGCTCCGGCGCTACTTAGCCGTAAGCGGCCTCCGGTCCCGGCGACCACTATGTAACTACGGCCCCGGCCACCCCGGGTGTCCTTTTCGGTAATAAAGATTGATCGTTCATCAACTTCTTTCTGCCTACTCCCTACAACGGGACTACTAAAGCCGAGTACTACTACTCGCACTCACTCCACGATGGGCGCTACCGCACTGCGAGATCGCGGTTACGAGTACTCATTGCCGGAAAAATTTCTTTCATTGATACTTGATACAATTCATTACAATTGTTTTCCGTACAACTATGGCTACTAGCTACTTATTACGGGGCTACGGAGGTTCGGCTTTCTCGGCTACCGCTCCGCGATGGGAGCCATCTCGCTCCAGCCGGCTGCCGCATCCCGCTCATCGGGCCCGGCTTGGCGGCTACCCCGCCGCGACCACCTCCACCGGAGCCTTCGGGAAGTACGACTTCATGAAGGCCAAGACTTGTCTTGGGATCGACCCGGCCATGTGCTTGACGTAGGCGGCCGGGGCCCGACTTGGAGCTTCACGAAGGCGATCCACCGCAGGAGCGATCTTGGGGCCGCCGGGTGTGGCACCGAGCCTCGCGATCGGCGAGAGCGGCCTCCTCCAACTCCTTCAAGCGGCCCGCAATGCCTCGCGATCTTCGTTCAATTTCGCAAAGATTTGTAGCAAGTTGACGAGATCTCTGTCGGAGGCAATCCGGCTCCATATGCTTCTCGCACTCGAAGGCGAGTTCCTTGTAGTCGAGCTCGAGTACTCCGGCGGGCTTCTTGCTCCCGGTAGAAGAGATTCTTCATGCTCGTCTCCGAGGCCTTCGGCACTCCCACGCGCCCTCAAGCTGCGCAGCACGGCAAAGAATGCAACGACGGGTCGGATGCTTCTCGACCTCCAACAAGTACTCGACAAGTCGAAGGATATACCTTTATTCTTGTTGCGGAGACCCTTGTTCTTCCGCACCAAGTCGTCGCCCTTCGCCCGTGCCTCCATGACGTCATTGCGGTACTTGGCGAAGGCGGCGTCAAGTTTTGATTGCATGGCAGCCGCGTGCTTCCGCGACTTCACGAGCTGCTCCTCTAGGGCCTCGGCTCGGAGCACGGTGTCGCCATAACCCTGCAGCAGGTTCGACTTGTCGCGGGACCGCTCCGCGACGTCCTGCACAAGACAATTCAAGTCATGACGAGTACTCAATGGCAAAAAGGATTGACTACTCGGAAGGCTACGACCACTTACCTTCATCCATTGCTCGGCTCGACGGATCGCCTCCAGGTGCTTGGCTACCGTCGCCGGCTCGACGAGATCGTCTGCAAGGAGCTCTATCCTGTCGCGGCTACCCGAGGCGGCCTCCGTCATCGGCGCAGAACGGATGGGCTCTGCGTCTTGGATCTCGGGGGGTGGATAGCCACCTCCCAGAGCAATCTCCGGCGACGTGGTGACCGCCTCTCCCCGGCGGTCTTCTCGACGACCTCGCAACGAGCTCGGGGGCTCCTTCCGCGGCCTCCCCGGGGCCTCGGTGTCCAACTCCCGCATCGGCACCCCCGCGGGGGATGTCACCACCTTCGGCGCTCGTCAACAAAACGACATGTGTATCGGTGCCTACGACTACTCTTCCCGGAGCTCCGCGGCTTCACGAAGGGTACTCACCTTCGACTACACCGGCCTCCGGCGGCCGGCGCTCGGTGGCCGGGGGCTCGGTCGCGGCTTGGGCATCGGGGCTGTCCCCCTCGACGGGCGGCGCGACTTCTTCCGCCACCGTTGCGAGGGCTCGTCCCCGTCCCGCGGGACGGATCCGTGGATTTTCTCGCGGAAATATTCACGGAGGGTCGTTAGACAATATCGACTACCGCGGCAAGTACTACTCGTGAGGACATGGTACTTGCAAGTTCGACGGGACGATGGTCACGGCCGGAGCACCGAGGATGCTGGCAATATCAACCGGTCCACCCTCGGCGGGCGCCTCCTCCTCCGCCCCTGCGGCTACCGCCTCCTCCACGGCGGCGGCGGGCGGCGCGCACGTCTCTCCCCCCCGCACTCCCCGAGGCCACCACCTCTTCCACGGCGGCGCCCACGGTCCCGCGCCCCTTTGTGGAGCGAGGGGCGCGCGCTATAGTTGCGCCGGGGTCCTTCAACGGTGGGGGGGGTGGACTACGGCTTCCGGCCCGGTTCCCCCACCCGGTCCCACACGCCCTCGTCGCCCTCTTCGACGGGCTCCCGCCGGCGGCACCTCCCGCACACAAGGAAGACTAATCGTCGGCAAGCCGTACTCGAACAACGAGTACTCGACTACTCGCTCAAGACAACCTACCTCCCGGAGGCGTGGTCTATGAGACCTTCATCTTCTTCGCCACCCGCTTCCTGGCGGGGTTGCGCGGCCTCCGCAGCGGCGCAGCAAGGCTGGCCTCCAGGCTAGCCGGAGGGTCTTGTACCAGCGGAACATGAGGCAAGCCCGGGCGGCTAAACCTCAACCGCGGTCGGAAGCGGTCTCGCAGCCGTCTCTTCGTCTTCGTCGTCGTCATCGGAGGTATCTTCCACGATGACGGTGTCGTCGCCTTCACCAACTTCGCGGCGCTCCTTCACCTTCCCCTCCACCGGATCTCGACCCCGCTCGGTGGCGGTTGCGGCTCGGAGATGAACCTCTTCACGTCATCTTGCGCAAGACACAAGACGTCAGCAACTCTACTACAAGTAATCACTACTCGACCAAGGGAGTACGACTACTCACCTCCTTGGGCGGGCGCGCGGCGGAGTACTCCTCGACTGGGCACGCCGTGTACGGCGGCATGTCCTTGAAGATCCGTGACAACCTCTCGACGATGTCGTTGTCGTCCAGCCTCGCCTCCCCGGCACTCCGCGACGCGTCGTCGTCGCCGGTGTACTCGAAGCCCAGGGTCTCCCCGAGCCATCGCGTGGCCGGATCCTGCGCTTCATGAAACTGAAGGCCACGTGCTCGGCCCTCAGTCCCGCTTCCCTGAGCACTTTGATGCGTGCTAGCGCCTCGGGAGCCGAATCCCTTCTTGCATGGTGGGCTCCGTGTTCCACCACTCACGGTGCTCTGGGCCGCCGTCCGCTCGGCTTCGGCGAGGCCGGGGTGGTGGTTCGTGATGTAGAACCACCCGGTCTTCCGGTCCATGTTGGAGTCGACGAGCTTGTACGCCAGGTACGCTCCGCGGCGTCCTCCCTTGGCCCGGATGCCGGCCCCTCCGACTACTCTGGGGTTGGAGGCACTTGGTTGCGGCTTAACGCGGAAGAACTTCCGGAAGAGCACCCGGTGCGGCTTGATTCGAGGAAGGCTTCGCGAAGTGGACGAAGACCGACGTGTGGAAGATGCCGTTGGGGGTTTAGGTTCGGTACTCGATCCCGTAGTACCCGAGCAGCCCCTTGAAGAAGTCGCCGGGCCGGGAGCACAAGACCGCGCTCCACGAACCGCGAGAACATCGGGATCTCGTCTTCGGCTTTCTCCATTGGATATGGGTCTCCCGCGGCGGATCTCCACATGTCAACTTCTTTCTCCCCGATGAAACCACCGTTCGGGAGGGGTCAACGGATCCTCCGTCTTCACCTTGGATTTTTTCCACTCGTGGCTCGGATCAGCCCGCGGTGGAGACATTGGCGGCCCCACTCTCGGTGGCGGCCCGGCGGCCTCTTCGCGGCCCCCTCTTCTTCCCGGCGGCCTTGGACGTCTTGGATGGCGACGGCTTCATCCTCCAAGTACAAGGTGTCTTCACTCGCATCCGCTCGGGGGCTACCCTAAAGGCTTCGGGTGGCGGCGCGCTTGGATCTACTACGGCGGCGGCGCTGGGAGTGGATTCGCTTCAAGATTCAAACGGAATGGCTGCGGCTCGAATGGGTGAAAAACCCTAAGGGTTTTGGCTTCTATTTATAAGCCAAATCGGCTCCGTAACGGGCGGCCGGATAAGTCCACGCGCGGCTGACTCAGTGGCTGCGCGTGACTCTTCGAATTCTACTAGTCGACGCGCCTCACCTCGGGGGCTCGGCTACTTCTACTCGACTACCTGGGACGCGGCTAGTCTCAAGAGCATCTCAGGACACATTCTCCAAGAAGACCCTTCAATTCGAGAGGAAGTACTCGACTCAAGGCTCGGGGGCTCCGTGCCACGTGTCCTTCGGTTTTTTCTCTCCGGATTTTTCGGGATTTTCTTGCCAAGATTTCAGATGGACCCTCAGCCAGAGCCCGCGGCTCAAGGCTCGGGGGCTACTCCATGTGGAGTGCGGTTCTGCAAATCGCACCTCCATGTCGGCTCCGGCTTCAAGACAAGACAGGCATTTTTTGAAGACCTTCGAGGCGGATTTCAAGGACGCTTGGGACTACTCGAGAAGACTTCAAGATTGCCCAAACATTAGCCGGAGTACATTCCGGCCTCGGGATGCTTCGACTACTCTTGAGGACTTTTGACTTGTAGCACTCGGGGACGCTTGAGGACCACTCGTTAAGGCCGTCAAGAATACTTGAAGCTATCCTTCTCGACTACAAAGTACTCGGGGGCTTGTCGTATGGACCTCCCCGGGCCCACTACCTCGGTGGGTACCGGGATCGACTACTCGGTGGGCCCCCGGGACTACCGGCTTGCGCTACACGGCACCCGAAGGCGTGGAGCACAAGGACTACACAGGGAGTAGTACTCGGTTAGGGAGCCGTACATGTTCCGCACCGTATAGAGGACTCCTAGACGTACTCGACTAGTACTCTCTCCCTACTCCGACTTGTAACCGCCCCTCTCGGACTATATAAGGCGAGGCGAGGGACCGATCACCTCATATCATCCAATCCCCTACAACTCACGGCGCACTATTGCACCATCTTGTAATCGTGCCCTATCAATCCGTAGCTACGCAAAGCATACAGGACGTAGGGTATTACGCACCTCGCGGCCCGAACCTCGTCTAAATTGTGTGCCACGTGTCTCTTCCTTCGAGTTACCGGTCTCGGCGAGTCACAATCATCTACTTCGGATACTCCCCGTAGTAGGTTGCCGGTCTAAAACACCGACAAATCTCTCGAGCATCTCGTCGATGAACGGTAGGGGGAAGTGATCTTTCTTCATCGCTTTGTTAAGCTTACGATAATCAATACACATCCGCCACCCGGTCACGGTTCTTTGTGGTATCAATTCGTTCTTCTCATTCTTCAACACGGTCAAACCTCCTTTCTTTGGTACACAATGTACCGGGCTCACCCATTCGCTATGCGGAACCGGATAAATGATTCCGCATCAAGTAACTTGATGACCACTTTCTTTACTACCTCTCGCATGGCATGAGTTAGCCTCCTTTGGTGGTCCACTACGGGCTTACATTGGTCTTCCATTGGTATACGATGAGAGCAAAAGGCTGGGCTAATACCTTTGAGGTCATTAATCGAATATCCAATCACCTTCCTATGTTTTTTCAATAAAATCAGCAACTTCTCATTCTTTTTGGCACTCAACTCGTCGCTCACAATGACTGGATAAGTCTTGTCTGGGCCCAAAAATTCATACTTCAATCCTTTGGGCAGAGGTTTAAGGTCTACCTCGGGCGCTTGTGGCTCCTCGGGTTTAATCTCTCCTATGTCCTCGAATTTTCCTTCCTCCACGCTCCCATCATGTGGCTCCAAGCCTTTTGTTGCTTCTTCTAGTTCTTCATCTTGTTGATTACTAATTTGATTTTCCATCGCTCTTTGCAGTGGGTCTCTAAGGGTTTCAACAAAACAAAGGCTATCTATCTCCTCTACTTCTTCGTCTTTGAGAGGAAAGGGTGTAAGGTGTTTAGATACGCGAAGAAAATTATATGTGTACTTTGTTCCATTAAGGTTCATTGTTACTTTGCCTTCTCCGGCATCTAACACGGCATCAACCAACTTAAGAAAGGGCCTACCTAAGATTATGTGATCATGATTACTATGGTAAGCATCGATAACAAAGAAATCGGTTGGTATACATTTTCCAGAGATTTTTACTTTCATGTTGCAAGCAATACCTAGAGGTTCAATAGTTCTACCGTCTCCCATAATTAATTTCGTTGAAGTTGGAGCTAAGTCTAGGTTGTGGTCTTGAACTTTATCGTAAATTTTAGAAGATAGGACACTTACTTGGGCTCTGATGTCGCATAAAGCTTTACATTGAACTCCGTTGATCTCGCAACTCAAGTGTGGTGCCATCTTCTCTTCTTCTTCGGATCCTATCGCGTAAATTTCGGCGAGGCGAGCGTATGGTGAAGCTTCGGGCTTGATCCCCATGATTCTCTTCACCTCGGCTATGTGTTCCGGATCCACTTCATCATCTCCAAAGAGCTTTTGAAAGATCTCACCAGTGGTTTCAAGGTCATATGATTCTTCCGCTTTCCTTTCCGGTGGGAAATCCACTTCCAATGCTCTCGCCATTCTCTTTTGATTACGGAACGGTCTTCTCTTGTCGAATACTTCTCCGTAATCGATAGGAACCCAATCCATTGGTTCGAACTCCCTTAGTGGCTTCGCGCTTGACATGCTTCTCTTGATTGTCTCATTTGGTACGGCGAAGTAGATGCTCGGGGTAGTTATTGACTTGATGTGTTCTTGTTCAAGCTTTTCCGTGATTGGTTCCTCTTTTGTGACTTCCGGGGTTGCCTCTTTAGAAAATTCAGCACACTTCTTCTTCCTTGAATTCTATTCCGGCTCTTCCGCAAGTCTTGTTTCCCAATCTCTTCGTATGGCAGCCACTTTATTAATCTTTTGTAAAAGTTGGGCGGCTTCCGTGAGTGTTTTCTCCATGAGATCCCCACCTGCACACATTTGGACGTGTTGCATGCAACTAGGGGTTAGGGAAAAGAAAAATGTATGCAAGAGTATGTCACCGGAGAAGCCGAGTCTTGGTCCTTGTTCGATTAACTCATTAAACCTATCCCAGGCTTGGTCTATCCCTTTTTCTTCTCCTTGCATGAAAGTGATCACTTGCCTCCTTAGATATTGAACCTTGCTAACTGGAAAGAACTTCTCGCAAAACTTCTTTGTCAACTTGTTCCAATTGCCTTCAACTTCAAAGGACGCAAACGAGTACCATGTCTTTGCATTGCCAGCAAGTGAGTAGGGAAAGAGATTCCATTTGAACCATTCATCGGGAACTCCTTCTTTACGCACCGCGTTGCATAGCGTCATGAAATGCCTTATGTGTCTATATGGGTTCTCCGTAGCCATCCCTTCAAACGGGATTGCCGCCACCATCTCGATGATCTTGGATTTAATCTCATACTTGGTCGCTTCGAGTTTCGAATCCGACTCTTGTACTTTTATGTCTTCACATCGAGGGCTAGCGTAATCCTTTAACGATTTCTCCGGTTCTTCCACGGGTTGATTGACGAACGCCATCTAGACAATAAGATAAAAACAAAAACAAAAACGAAACAAGTGGTTTTCTAGATAATATGTGTTAGATATAGCAAACAAAAGATAAATTAAATTATAAAACTAAGTTAGATGCAAACCAAACGATGTAAACTAGCTTGCTCCCCGGCAACGGCGCCAGAAAAAGGGTCATGTTGACGGATAAAAGACGTATCCCTCTACGATCCGCAAGCGTACGGACCCCACACCTGTTTCACCACGGGATTCCCAAGGTTCTTGTAAATACGCGGAGCAAGGGGATTACAAGCGCTGGATCTACCTTCACACTCTAACTACTCAAACTCTAACTACGATTAAACTAGAAAACAACTAAACTACACTAGAGAGAATGATTAAGATATCAAGATAAAAGACACTCGCCCACGGGTCTACGATACTAGAGCATGCAATCGCTTAAAGACATGAAAACCAATCTAATCTATCGGGGTTGTGACCACGGTTTCGCCCTTTCCCTCCTCTCGTACTGTCACTACGCGAAGGTATTCATGACTAGACCTATGATGGACACGGCGTATTGAATGGATCCAAGAAAGCATTGAGGCCTTTACTCCCTTTGCGGCATGGTAGCAAACCTTAAGCATTAAAGTATATTCAACACAACATGATAGATAGATAATCCGACAAAGTATGATTACATCTCAAGATCGATTATAACCCATGGACGAATAAGGAGATTACCCCATCAAGGTGCTGGACATAGCACCATTGATCATGGTTTCCCTTCCGACGGTGTCTTCCTTCTTCTCCTCTTGTGGGTGCTTCCTTCGAGGTGGACGATCTCCCTCCGAAGATCTCCCTTCTCTCTCTCTAGCTTGTGGATGGCCTCTTGGTGCAAATGGCTCTCTCCCTGTCGAATGGCGGCGCCTCCAGGGTTTTAGGGTTGAAGATCCTTCGGGTGCAAGGAAAGGGGGGCCGAACCGACCACCGGGTGGGGCCGGGCCGGCCGGCTCGGGCCGACCGGCCCGTGCCCATCTCGGCCCGGTTCGGTCGCCCCTTCGCTCCCGTGGGTCCTCGGTGATTATGCACTTTGCCCCCTCCACTTGCATGATTTTGACGATGTCATCCTCACGTCCAGGATGGAGGTTCTCTTCGCATGAAGTTCGGTCTTTTACGCTTCAATCCCCGGGGGTGTTCCTCCTAGCACTTCGGTCCTTGCCACCATTAGAAGTGATTTCATCAAGCTCGTGAACACGAACAAGACTCCGTAAATGCTCCTTTGAACTTGTTGCGAATCCGTCCTTTATGTCCATGTTTTCCTACATAAACACAACACTTCCAAATGCATGCACATAGATGAACTTGTTATATGATTAGCGTGCCTAGTGGCGGGTTAGTTCCATAATCAAATCCTAACCGAAGTGTAATGAACATGCTTGGTGTACCAAAATACACGTCAACAATATCAAAGCATTATCTAGACATACAATTTTGGGTATGTTCTTCTTCTCATATATGTATGTATATGCATGTATTCATTATCTTTTGCTCATGTTTCTGAAATCTTGTTTGATATATCCTAGAGAATTACTGATTTTGGACGACACCCCAACTTCCGTAAGAAGTTAGATGTTGAACAATTAGCAAAATCTTTTCATAGCTCGCCTGGTATTAACTATAATGTTTCAAGCTGCAAATTGGTAAGATCACTTCCTATGTCAAGCCTTTTTCCAGATTCTTATGCTCCTATAAGCACTGTTGTTCTTGTTGTTCTAACAACTAACCTTTTGCAGATTCTTATACCAATACTAGAACCCAATGGTGCCTTCAATCTTGTCATATTGGACCAAGATACAAGAACTGTTTATATTTTAGATCCTACTCCGCTCGATCCCATTTACCAATACAACCCGAATGCAAAATATGTGAAAAAGCTTTTGTGGCTAGCTGAGTACTTACCGAAAGCCATTTCAAAAGCATGCCCTGGGTCCAAATGGAATTACTACCGGAATCGCGCTCTTTGTCGTGTGCCGACGGCGCACGACAAAGGGACGAAAATGCATGGCACCGCCTTTGCCGTGCGCATTTTCCCAAAGCGCACAGCAAAGGGCGCCCGGCTCATTTTTACTCGGTAAAGAACTTTGCCATGTGCTTTGGGAAAAGGCAACGCACAGCACAGTTCGTTGCTGTGCGTAATAGGTGACGCACGGCAAAGAAAAGGTGTTGACGTCCGTCTGCGGGGAGACGGCGTCACACCCTCTCTGTCGTGCGCCGTTTAGCACGCACGGGAACGGTAGTACACTTTGTCGTGCGCCACGTGGCAAGGCGCACGACAAAGAGTGGTCAAGGCGCAAGGTTGACCCTGCCCTTTGCCGTGCGCCGTGCTACGTGGCGCACGGCAACGATTGGTCTAGGCGCACGGTGGACTGCTCCCTTTGCCATGCGCCACGTGGCTAGACGCACGGCAAAGATTGGTCTAGGCGCCCGGTGCACCATACCCTGTGCCGTGCGTCTGATGGCGTGGTGCACGGCAAATAATGGTCAATGTGCCGTGCGCCGCCACAGGCGCATGGCAAAGGGACTATTCTGGCAGCCCTTTTTGGTCGATTTGTCGTGCGCCTGCCCCACGGCGCACGGCAAATTGACCAAATTTTTTTTATTTTTTTCTGTTTTTCACGTCCAAAAATTCCCAAAAACCATATACATGACATATATATCACAATATCCATCACAGGCATCATATATATCACAACATGCATCATATATGTCACAATATCCATCACAAGCATTGTATATAATAATATACATCACAAATCCACACCGAAGTCCGAAGTTCATCGATAAGTGCACACAAAAGTCCACAATTCATCGACAGTGCACATAGTTCATCACAGTTCATAGACAAGTCCACAATGCAAATAAAAAGGTGCGGCTCACTGAGGCGGTGGCGTACTGCGGAACTCCGGTGGAAACAACTTCTGCTGGATCACCGGTGACAAGGCTGGGGACCCATGCAGAGTATTCGATGCTGCCGATATGTTCTTTGAAAAAAAAAATAGTAAAAGGCATGTGAGACAAAGAAAGTTGTCCAAGTTATAATCTAAATTGTCTAAGTCTCTACTTTGTCTAGGTTTCAAAGTGAGTCTAAATCTCTATGTTCTCTAAGTCTCTAATGTTCGAAATAAAAGAAGAAAGATGTCAAGTAACTCACAGCAGGAGAACCGGCCGTAGGGGGAGGGAGCATCATCGGCGTGGGCATCGGGGGCATCACAGGCGGCGGGGGCATCGGTAGACCACTCTGAAAAGCTTGCATGCATGCTTGCATGTGCGCGGTCATCTGCGACTGCTGCATCGCCGCCCACTGCTGCATCGCCGCCTGGTGTGTGGCCATCGCCTGGGCCACCTGCTGGGCCACCTGATCGGCCACCTGCCGCTATTGCTGCCCTTGTTGTTCTTCCACACGCTGCTCGACCGCGGTTAAGGCCGCCTGCAATTGTTCATCCCAATGTTACAACGAAAAGTGAAGATATGTAGAAATTCAGTAACTTGCCGTAAATCAGAAATAACCTTGAGTCGCTCCATCTCGGCCAGTGCCGCCGACGGACGTGGGCGTATGGGAGGGGCATTCCCAGTGTCCTTTGCCTTTACCGCCGCGAGAGTGGGAGTACTGGCCGTGTCCAAAAGGCTGTCACCCATGTAGTAATGGTCGTGCTTCTTCCCCCCACCAATCCTCATGACCGTCTCTCCATCAAACGGCGCACAAATGGGATCCCACTCTGGCCCATGGATCTGCCTTCCCGTCTCCGCATAAGTAGTGAAGCGGGAGTGGATGGAGGGATTGTTGTACGCCTCCGGCGGGTCGTCGGGGTTGTAGGTGGTCTCGACGCGGTCGCCTTGCCCTTGTGGGCCAACATGTATGCCATCACGTCGGTGCACTCAGCGTCTCCATGTGCCCGGGACTGAAAAAAAATCAAGTTGATTAGAAATTAGATAGAATTGAGCTTTACAACAAAGAAATGGATCTTTTCATACCCATCTTTTCTTGTACTGTGCAGCCGTGAGGTTTCCTTGATGGTGTGTTGGGTACGTCATCAACAAACGCTTCTGCCGGCCAGCGTCGTGCTTCTCAATCCACTCTGGGTTGAACCACCTCGCCACTATGCGTTTCCAGTAGTCAACATCGTTAACGCACCACCACGCATGCGTCTACACGTGATCAAGTGAACGAGCTGTAAGAATATCATATTAAGTGATGTCTGAAAAGCTGAAATGCAATTTTACCTCCTCGTATTGCTCCTGGGTCAGCCTATAGGTCCGCGCTTCTGCTTTGGTCATCTTCTTTCCCCACTTTGCAGTGGAGTAGTTTATGACGCACTGAATTTGCGCCTCATAGTGCATGTCTAGCACAAGCTTCTTGCACACCGTATCCCGCACCCTCGCTTCCTCGCCTTCTCCTCAAATCCACCAACCAACCTATAGAAGTCCCGCATATAAAGCATCAATGGATCCACAATCAATATTGCAAAAATGCCCGATAGAATACGATGAATTGAGAAAGACTTACCCACAACTCGGCCTTCACTCTCTCCTCGCCTTGTTGGCGAAGCATCCGTCATCCCTCTCGAAAGTGTCGGTGGCTTTCTTGTAGTGTGCCCACGTCCGGCCGGCTCCCACCGGCGTAATCACCCTCACCGATCCGAACGAGGCCCGGGAAGTGGTACCTCACCAAAAGACCCAGATGCCGTTGACCGTGGCGGTTGTGAGAACCTCGGTTCGATGACTTCCCAACCCCCGCCACAAGTAAAAAAGATGAAATATTAGTCTCTATTGCGATTTCAAGTTCTCAAAGGACAAACATCCGAAATTACTTACCGTGTGCCTTCGGGTTTAATCGCCGGCCGTTGAGCAACCGATATCGGCCTCTCCGGAGTCGCGCGCGACCTCGTTGGTAGACGCTACCAATAATGTCACCACTAGTGTCTTCCGCCCTCGTGCTCCCCCCACTAGCCTCCTCGGCCTCTCGGCTCGTAAGCCGCGTCCCGGGGTGGCTCCCTCCTCCCGGGCCGGCTCCCCTCCCGAGCCGGCTCCGCCCGGGGCCGCCTACTCCTCCTCGTGCTCCTCCGCCTCCTCCTGTCGTGCTCTTCTCTTCTTTGCCTTACCCTTGCTGGAGCCACCCTTCCCCGTCACCCTCCCCGTATGCGTACGAGCACGAACGATGAAAGGAGCCGCCCACCATCTTCTCGTCACCCGAAATTAAAAACAAGAGACAAGTCAATATGGGGACATAAGACATAATTAAAAATGAACAAGGAATAAGACATAATTGAAAATAACATAATATTTCAAATAATAATACAATAAGTACGGAGCCTACATGTATTAGTAATAAACATCTTCATGGAGATTATAATGATCGAAGTCTCATCATCACTATCATGCATGTCCTCCGGATATTCATCCGCCGGAGGAGCGTCAACATCTTGCCCGCCGCGACTTTCTCAAGTAATACTACGTCATCATCATCGGCAATCTCTTATCCACCATCATCTTCTACTTCCATTATTTCTAATGCTTCTGCTATGTCTATCACAAAATCCCCCGGAGCCCATCTTCTTGGAAGAACTCTCCCTCATATGTATTTGGGTCTATGTTGTAGTCTTCATTGTTTGGGACATGTAGTCTACCGTGTGGCGATACCTTGTACACAACGTCCCAACCTTGTAAACGTTCGTCAGTTTTGCATGGGTATGAGAGATAATACACTTGGGTGGCCTATTGAGCCACAATGTAGACATCTTCTCCGTCATAGATGGATGACTGTTGAATTTCGACCAGTCCAACATCCTTGGTCTCTTGGTTTGGTCAGGATCAAACCAATGGCATTTGAATAAAACAGGTTTCAGGGGCTTGCAACCAGGAAACGTGGGTTGACATATTTCTTCAACTATTCCATAGTAGTCTTTTCCATCGTTGCTCGTCGAACAAACTCTGGAGTTTGTGGTTCTTCGGTTCGCCCGACTCTGCTCGTGACTTTTTGTGTGAAAGCGGTACCCATTCACATCATAGCTGCCGTATGACGCGGTCCTTAACTCACAACCAATGGAAACCCGTCTCAGCTCAGGATCCATCGATTTTTCGCTTTGGCCCTGCAAGTAGAAGCAAGACGTATCATTGTAACATTCGCGCCTACGAGGATTGTGTTATGTGAAACAAAAAGTATGAGGCTCTCCTAAATGATCGTACCTTCCGCTTGAACCAAGAAATTAAATCATGGTCATCAAGAAGTTTATCAACTTCATCCGGCTTGGGTGGATTTCTTCCCCCGCCGAATTGACGGGTAAATTGTCCGTGCGTACGAGGAGGTTAGGTACCGTTATCAAAAATGGAAATGATGGATAACTAGTTTGTTGAGAACTTACTCAATATAGGGAAGCACTTCGCAAGGTTTTTCAAAGACATATATCATGACAAGTGCGCCACTCATTATACCGCAAGTTCCGATAAGTTGCAACACTTGCTCTTCCGAGTTGCCCTTTGAAGAGGCCGAGGTTCGATTCATTTTCATCGGCATTGTAGCGAGGGGTTGGATTATACACGCTTGGAAGGGTGTCGGCATAGTATTTAGTTGTGAAGTTTGTCACCTCCTCAATACAAGACGCCTCAGCAATGGATGCTTCAATTTTGTTTTTGTTTCTAGTCATCGTTCGAAGAACCTTTGGTACTCTTTCAATTGAATAGAACCAATGACCATGTACAGGGCCCCCCATTCGTGCCTCATATGGGAGGTGCAAAATCATGTGCTGCATCGGATTGAAAAAGCCAGGTGGATAGATCTTCTCCATCTTACAAAGCAACACCGGAGCCGCTTCTTCCAATTTTTTCACCTGTTTCTTGGACAACTCCTTAGCACAAAGGATGCGGAAGAAATAGCTCAACTCTGCAAGCACTTTCCATATGTGTTCAGGTACATAGCCTCGAACCATCACCGGAAGAAGCTGCTCGATCCATATGTGATAGTCATGACTCTTCAACCCATCTGTAGCCAGCGCCTCACGTACATTTCGAGCTTCCTCAGCCTTGTCAGGATGACAGCTGTCGAAATATTGCCAAGACTCAACATCAGCTAGATGTAGCATGATATCTTCACTACGGTATCGCTTGCCTGTTTTGTGCCATGTCATCTGCTTTGCAGTTTCCTCAGTCATGTACATCTGTGTGATCCTCGGTATGAATGGAAGGTACCGTAGGATTTTCACTGGTACGTCGAGTTGCCTCTTATGACCACCGCCAGAGTCTAACTCGAGGTACCTAGAGGATTTACACTCGGGCGGTACTTTGCATCCGCATGTATTTTACGAAACAAAACGCATCCATTTGTACAAGCATCTATCGCCTCACATGGCATCTTAAGTACACGAAGGAGTTTCGTGCCTCGTAATCGCTTCCGTGGGAGACTCGTGCTCTTTCGGAAGCAAAGTGCCAATAACTACCAACATTTCATTGAACCCGTCTCGACCGATGCAAAATTTACACTTTAGGGCCATTAAGCGCCTGATGGCATCAAGTTGAGACACATCAGTATGCTCGTGAAGTGGTTTCTGTGCGGAAGACAACATGTCGTAATAAGCCTTCGCGGTTGGCTCTGGAGCTTCTTCCATAACTTGGTCAGGCCCTTTATCGAAGTTCCCTTGATGAAAGTCTTCTATCATGTCTCCGCACCCGGCTTCAGCATCAAAAGTCTCGATGCGTTGCCTCAAGACCTCTTCTCTCGCACGATGTGCTTCACCATGGCAAATCCACCGGGTATAGTTTTTCACAAACCCATGCGCCACAATGTGTTTACCCATGTTGAGCCTAGATTGGTATTTCGTATTTTCACACTTACTACAGGGACACAGAGCTTTATGTTGTCCTTTCTCAAATGCCTTTTTACAGAATGCATCCATGTTGCGTGCGAATTCAGCGGGGTAGTCTCGCTTATTCCTCCAACCCGTGTACATCCACTCTCGATTATCCATCCTTTAACTAGTGATATAACAAGTTGGTGCAAAAAAACAGAAATCTTAGGAGATTTTATAAAGCAGATTGCTTCTACACATTGTCTATCATGCTAGTAGTAGGTAAAGATAGGTCCTAATCCCACCCGACAATGTGTAGACGGGTTTAGTTTCCATGCTCTACTCCGATCTGAGATAGAATTTTGGCAGCACTTCCCCGCTGTTCTCCAGATACACGTCCTAGAAAGGAGATTGTGTAACCAGAGAACAACGGGAAGGTGGTGCCGAAACTCTGTCTCAGATCGGAGCAGAACATGGAAACTAAACTCATCTACACAATCATAGATATACAAGCATATGCATATCTACAACTGTATCCCTTTCGAACGGGAGACGCCTAATTGGGTTACGAGACCTAGGTAAATAAATTGCGGAGGAGGGTTCATCTGCACATGCTCACCTAGTAGCTCGAACAGGCAACAGCAACACGGTGGACGTCCGAGGAAACGGCCGGGGCTACTCCTTCGACGGTGGATGCGGCGGTGGGCGCTCTCCTGCAAAATTAGACCAAGGCAACGTAGTTAGATAAAAAATTCGGCGAAGACCTCCCCCCGTATGGGAAGGTTTCAAAACCTGCAAATAAAAGACCACGACACGAAGGTCGGGCCAAAAAAACAAATGCTCTTCCCACGGCTCGATGGCTGGACACATGAGACTTGCCATTCTTTCCATTTGAGCATAAGCAACATATACCGCTAGTACTCAAATTTTATTTTTTTGAGTTCAAGCTACTCATCACAAATTTAATCTTACATAGGTCATCACATAGCTATGCATCACTACTGATTTATGTAATGAACGATAGATCATCATAATAGTTTCATCTAAATGCGATAGAGGTTGAGGGAGTGCTCACCGAGAGGATGGCGTACGTGTCGAGACGGCGCGGTGTGAGATCACGGCCGGAGAGCACCACCCATCCTCCTTCTCCCTCTCCTCCTCCCCCCTTCTTCCCTTCCTTTCCTTCCCCCTTCTTCCCTTCCTTTCCTTCCCCCTTCTTCCTTTCCTCCTCCTTCCTGCAGTGGTGGCCGACCGGGGGAGGCGGGCGCCGCCGGGGGGTGCCGCCGCCGGAGCGGGGGAGGCCGGGGCGCGGATGTGGGCGCCCCACCGGCCGGAGCAGGGGCGGGCCGGGGGCGGACAAAGGCCGCGGCCGGGGGCGGTGGCGGTGGCGCGTGGCGCACCGGGGCGGGACGGGGGCGCGCCGGGGGGCGGGGGCGCACCGGGGGCGGGGGGCGGCGGCGGCGGTGCGGTGGCGCGCGGGGGCGGGGCGGGGGCGCGCGCGGGCGGGGGGCGAGCCGGGGGCGGGGGGCGGGAGGTGGCGCCGGGAGGCGGCGGGGGGCGTGGTGGGCGCGGCCGGGGGCGGGGAGCGGGGACAGAGGCGCGGCAGAGGCGGCGGAAAATTAGGGGTTTGAGTCTGGGGAAGAAACGACCGGCACGGGGAGTAGGGTTAACCCCAGTCTTTGTCGTGCACCTCGGGTCACGGCGCACGGCAAAGAGCAAACTCAACCGGCCCCACAATCTTTGCCGTGCGCCTCGGGGGACTGGCGCACGGCAAAGGCGGGCCCACCCGCCGCCCACCGGCCGTGGGTCGACGCCCACGGTGCGACCGGCATGTGGGCCCGCAGCCTTTGCCGTGCGCCTCGGGGTCTGGCGCACGGCAAAGACGGGCCCACATGTCAGTCAAAGTGACCAACCCTGCCTTTGCCGTGCACCGCGTAAGGATGGCGCACGGCAACGATCGGCCCAGCGACCGGCCGTGGGTCGACGCCCACAGTGCCCGACCGGCATGTGGGCCGCCGGCCTTTGTCGTGCGCCTTTTGGGGATGGCGCACGACAAAGAGGTTACATTGGATTTTAAATTGTAAATATTATGCATAAATGTTTAAATGGATGTAAAAATTACCATAAACTAACACGAGACAATTGCACGTTGTATGTTCACTAGAGAAAACGTTTTGAAGTCAAAAACAAAATTCAAATTTTACTAAGTTTACAAACCAAAGGAGATCACTCTAAACACTTTAGAACTTCTAGTGAGATGCTTCAGTTTGTAAACACTATACGTGACAAAATATTCAAAACCTTCCCTACTCTTTATCACAACTTTCCCATACCATATCATGATGTCTCGATGAATCTCATGATTTTCTAACTTCGTTTGCATTTTTTACAATTAAAAAACTTTACTAATGAACGTCGATTCTCATCCTTCGTCAATCAAATGTACATAATTTCAACCAAAGTCGTCGGTAAGGTCTTAAAAAGGACTCAATTACACGAATATCATTTTTCCACGAACTTTACCTTATCATTTCATGTACTTGCAGTTCAATTTTGATTTATGTGAAGAAAATCCTTTTAAGGAAAGAAATTCATAAAGAATACCAAATAAATCGAGATGAGTACCAATTTGAGATACTTAGTACAAAGTAATGCATTTGTAGTGGACAAATCAAAAGAAATCAAAAAACCAAAGTTTTAAAATAATCTTTGCCGTGCGCCGTCACAAAACGCACGGCAAAGATACATCTGTGTCGTGCATTCATGTGGGGCGCACGGCAAAGGCTAACGACCGTTAGCGTCCACCCCCGCCGTCCGCCGTGTCACGGGCGGCGCACGTGCTTGGGCCTCTTTGCCGTGCGCTATGGTCCGACGCACGTCACAGGCCGCTCTTTGCCGTGCGCCTGGGGAGCGACGCACGGCAGAGAGATCTGCACCGTGCGTTTATCGGAGCGGTGCGGCGTGGCGTAGGCGCACGGCAAAGAGTGGCCTTTGCCGTGCGCCTGATAAAAAGCGCCCGGCAAATCATTTGGCGCACGGCAAAGGTCGTCTAGAGCATGCAATCGCTTAAAGACATGAAAACCAATCTAATCTATCGGGGTTGTGACCATGGTTTCGCCCTTTCCCTCCTCTCGTACTGTCACTACGTGAAGGTATTCATGACTAGACCTATGATGGACATGGCGTATTGAATGGATCCAAGGAAGCATTGAGGCCTTTACTCCCTTTACGGCATGGTAGCGAACCTTAAGAATTAAAGTATATTCAACACAAGATGATAGATAGATAATCCGACAAAGTATGATTACATCTCAAGATCAATTATAACCCATGGACGAATAAGGAGATTACCCCATCAAGGTGCTGGACATAGCACCATTGATCATGGTTTCCCTTCCGACGGTGTCTTCCTTCTTCTCCTCTTGTGGGTGCTTCCTTCGAGGTGGACAATCTCCCTCCGGAGAGCTCCCTCCTCTCTCTCTAGCTTGTGGATGGCCTCCTGGTGCAAATGGCTCTCTCCCTGTCGAATGGCGGCGCCTCCAGGGTTTTAGGGTTGAAGATCCTTTGGGTGCCAGGAAAGGGGGGCCGAACCGACAATCGGGGTGGGCTGGGCCGGCCGGCCTGGGCCGACCGGCCCAGGCCCATCTCGGCCCGGTTCGGTCGCCCCTTCGCTCCCGTGGGTCCTCAGGTGATTATGCACTTTGCCCCCTCCACTTGCATGATTTTGACGATGTCATCCTCACGTCCAAGATGGAGGTTCTCTTCGCATGAAGTTCGGTCTTTTACGCTTCAATCCCCGGGGGTGTTCCTCGTAGCACTTCGGTCCTTGCCACCATTGAAAGTGATTTCATCAAGCTCATGAACACGAACAAGACTACGTAAATGCTCTTTTGAACTTGTTGGGAATCCGTCCTTTATGTCCATGTTTTCCTACATAAACACAACACTTCCAAATGCATGCACATAGATGAACTTGTTATATGATTAGCGTGCCTAGTGGCGGATTAGTTCCATAATCATATCCAAACCAAAGTGTAATGAACATTATTGGTGTACCAAAATACACCGTCAACAATATCAAAGCATTATCTAGACATACAATTTTGGGTATGTTCTTCTTCTCATATATGTATGTATATGCATGTATTCATTATCTTTTGCTCATGTTTCTGAAATCTTGTTTGATATATCCTAGAGAATTACTGATTTTGGACGACACCCCAACTTCCGTAAGAAGTTAGATGTTGAACAATTAGCAAAATCTTTTCATAGCTGGCCTGGTATTAACTATAATGTTTCAAGCTGCAAATTGGTAAGATCACTTCCTATGTCAAGCCTTTTCCGCATTCTTATGCTCCTATAAGCACTGTTGTTCTTGTTGTTCTAACAACTAACCTTTTGCAGATTCTTATACCAATACTAGAACCCAATGGTGCCTTCAATCTTGTCATATTGGACCAAGATACAAGAACTGTTTATATTTTAGATCCTACTCCGCTCGATCCCATTTACCAATACAACTCGAATGCAAAATACGTGAAAAAGCTTTTGTGGCTAGCTGAGTACTTACCGAAAGCCATTTCAAAAGCATGCCCTGGGTCCAAATGGAATGATGACATTTTCCTATGGCGTCAGATAATCTTACCTGATGTTCCAATTCAAAACAGGCAAGCTTTCTTTTAAGACCTCAGCACAACAAAACAATTTAGTTCAGCTCAACATATTCCACATATATGTTATAAATGACTGATGTTCTTATTGATCATATCAGGGAACTATCTGGTTTTCTTGTTTCCTACTTCATGTTCGTATGGAAAGATGCAAAACTACACTTGCCAGTTTTAATGGTAATACATATCGTGAGCATTTAAAAATATTATTTATTACTTACATGCATATGATGTTAATATTATTTTTTATCTTACTATGCATGTGCAGGATGGCTACGAACTAAGAAAGCAAATTTTGGCACAATTATTGACGTACAAAGAAAATGAATGTGAACACTACAGGAAACGCGCGCTTCGCCAACAGCTTAGCGCTGTTGGCGAAGACTCCAACCCTGTTGGCGAAGGCTTTCCCAACAGGGTTTCCGAATTGTTGTTGGCAAAGAACCGTTGGTGTTTTAAGTGATGGGAAAGAGCTCTTCGACAACAGGAACACGGGCCCTGTTGGGAAAGCTTCGCCAACAGCCACGTGTACCGTTGGCGAAGGGGGGACGCCGTCAGCTCGGCTGCCGTTACCTTCGCCAATAGGGAAGCGACGGATGTTGGCAAAGTCCGGTTGGCAAAGGGAACGACAGCTTTGCCAACAGCTTGGTTTGCCAATAACATCGGTCCATGTTGTTGGCAAATCCGCTGGACAAGGCTGTTGGCAAAGAAGCCCAGCTTGCCAACAGTTTGCTTTGCCAACAGCATGGGCCGAAGCTGTTGGCAAAGACGACACGCTTCGGGGGGAAGCCTAGCTTTGCCAACAGCCTGTGCCAAAGCTGTTGGCAAAGCTGGCAAGACTGGTGGGGAAAGCCCAGCTTTGCCAACAGCTTTGGCCTATGCTGTTGGCAAAGCTGGGAATTTTTTCCCCTTTTCTTTTGTTGTTTTCTAGCATTTAATTCACACATCAAATCCACACATCAGCATATGAACCAGAATACCACATATATATCAACAATATAGCATATGAACCACATTTCGGCATCGGTTTCGATCTGAACATGAATCCACACATCAAATCCTTCGATACATGTCCATAATACACATAAAGTCATGAAACGAGTGCATACATGTCCAACATACACCAGAATGTCCAACATACATGTCCAAAATGTCCGACAAGTCCAACATACATGTCCAGGGGTCTAACATGCATCGCTACTAGTCCATAAGAGGTAGTCACAGGTACCTAGCTCGTGGCGCCGTCCCCAGAGGTCCCAGCGCCCCCACCTTGCTCCAACACACACCACCCTGACTGAGGTTGTGGCTGTGGCTGCGCTTGAGTCCACCTTGACCCCTGCGGCGGGTCGTAGTGCCAGTAGGGCGGGCGAGGCCCCCGCTGCGTCTGCGCCCCCGGCCACGACGAGTAGGTCTGTGACGGTGGAGCCCACGTGTACAGCTGCGTGGGGTTGGTCGGGTGCTGTGGAAAAAGACCCGGTGGAGGGCTAGCACCTGAAGTAGGGTTCGAACCCGCCGACTGAGCCTACACAAAGTACAAGTGATGTAATTAGTACCTGCAGGATGGCCGCACAAGCTAAAGCAAAAGGCAATATACTCACTGGAGCGTGAACAGGAGGAGGCACTGGGAGTAGTGGTGCAGCAAAGAGTGAGGGAGGAAGCTCCTGCTCGTCCGGGAACTTGGACTTGACGAAGTGGGTCAGGTCCGCTATCTGACGCTGGTAGTGCCCCGCCACTGCCGCTAATGGAGCATGGAAATCACAACAGGAATAAAAGAAATGCTAGTAGTTATATATATCGAATATCTCAATGATAAGGCACAAGAGCATAGAGGAAGTGCTTGTTTGTACTAAACAGATGCAGTCCCATCATAATGATCAATGACGTCATGAACCACTACATCAATAGCGAGGACTTTATATTTCATATCCAGTTACTGTATGGAAATTGTAAGATGCAGCCACATAGGAGGTAAGAGTAAGACAGGCTCTTTAGTCTCACCTCACCATTCACCGGTGGTTCGTATGGATCATAAGCTTAGGTTCATGCTAGCCAAAATAAGCGGAAATATAAATGAAACAGTATTGCGCTAAAAACGGTAGGAATAATGCTCAGGATGCGGCAGGGGTTAACTTAGAATAGCATGCGAGAGAGAAGGAAAAACAGTGTGTATGAACAACACTGAAAAGACAATCACCAGGTGATGTGTTACCACTATCAAGCAATCACTATGTAGCAGAGGGAAGTGCTAAAAGATAAAGAGAAAAAAACAAAATGAACCTAGTAGAAACATCATCAGAGTGAGGGTGTGAGACTTTTTCCCACCACACTACATTCGGTACTTATTGTGGAGATATTAATTTAGCAGTGTACCTAACATCCAATGAAAAGTTTATGCAGTAACAGGGCAACATATGCTGAGTAGCTAATGATAATCAAAATACCAGCACTCAGTTGCCTGTATTGCAGATATCAAACTAATGTGCAGATCTAACTAATGAACAAAGCCTATGAAAGAATTATTTATATTTAATGCATGTTCAATCTGAAGTCTAGTTTAGTTCAACATAATCAGATTTATCAGATGGCAAGGAAATAACATATGAAAATTAACTGGGAAACAACTCTAAACCTGTGTGAGCATATTAGTTGAGATTGAATGTCCAAAGTAAATGACCATTCTTGCCTTCTATCAAAAAGGGTACCAAATTAACTTGAAAACTTATAGCAACAAGAATGTGGAAAAGGAAACTATGGCCGGCAGCATGTAGATCAAGGCAACAATCTACTGAAAATATACCTGAACCGCTAAGTCCTGCCATACAACGCAGCCTTTTTGTCCCAGCAACTTCTGTCTATCAGATTGTCCAATCGGGCAATTATGCCATAGAATATTAGTTGAATTCCCAATGTTTGACATTACAGGCTTCTCCTTCACTGATGATAGATATCCATAAATTGTTAGTGCGACCCTGTTCCTCTTGTCGATCAAATTCATTTGTACAACAGTAACAAAGCAATTAAACCTATATAGACACATATTTTTTATGATGATTTCCTTCCCAGTATCATATCTCAAAATCAGAATTTCTTCTTTTATAGGAAATCATGAAAAACTAAACCTTCTCGAATGGAGAATTATCCGCATCCTAAAATAACACATAAACCAAAAGTGCTTTATTTGCTTTTCTACCAATTATCCTTCATCTTCTTGCTGCCAAGCCTGCCATCGTGAACTATAAGAATTAAGCAACTTTTTATTAGCTTTTACCTTCAACTCATAAGATGAATGCCATGGACTCATCACACTTCAAGTTTATATGGAACCACCACACCACCCATCCCATGCAGTTACCAATTAGTAACCCCTTAAGCAAATTTCATCACCATTAATTGTCAAAAACATTGCTCCTCAGCCATACTGTATGATTAAGATATTTTGAGTGAAGACTTAGCAAAATCATCTAGGTAACCTTTGGCCTTCAGCCTTCTCTACAATGACATTAATGACTACCCTCCCCAGCAACCAGGACTGATCTGTGGTCACCGTAATCAACAAGACAGAATGTGATATGTCAAAATCGCAATATAAACCCCCCTACTGCCATTCTCCAAGAACATATGAAAACGTCTAGACACATCGCTGTCAAAGTGTCAAGTGCCCAATTAACTCAGTTCGAGTTTCAGTTCCACACGTATTTACTAGCAGTTCCATCAATAGCACTAGTGAAGCCGAAGCAATAAGTGGATATCCTCAAAGCCACAGCCACCAGGCGCCCTGCCCGAGCTCGACACATTTGCCTCTGGATGGATAGAGTACTCCAGACGCTACCTTCCTTCACAACGACATCGACATTGACCCCCCAGCCGAGGAAGAAGCGACGAGGAGCTATTACCTAGGCTGCGTTGGCCGTCCCCGTGGTGCTGCTCCATTCCGTCGGCGCCGCACCCACCGTCCAATGCCGCGGCGGCAGTGCGACCGCGCATCCGCACCCGCACCGCGGCCCTCATCCACCTCGTCGCGCCCGCCACCGCCGGTGGCGAGCCCCGTGGGAGCGTGGGGGAACCGAGAGCGAGGCCATGGGCCACGAGCGCGGCGGGCGGGCGCGCGCCGGGCCGGCCGGCGTCGGGTCGAATAGGGTCATGCTCGTGCCCCCCCCCCCGGCCGGCGGCGCGCGGCACCCGCCGAGGGGCGGCGGCGGGGGGAGGGCGGGGGCGGCCGGATTCGGCCGGGCGGGTAGGCCGGCGAGCGGCGGCGGGAGCGAGGGGGCGACGCGGGGGGAGGAGGGCGGCGATGAGCGGGGGCGGCGGGGGCCGGGTGATGTTGTGTGCGTGCGTGAACCGAGGGAAGGGCTTGGGGAATTTTAGGGTTTATGTTATTTGCCAACAGCCTATGGGTGCGGCTGTTGGCAAATAATTTGTTCAATTTTTTATCGCGACAACCTTCGCCAACGACTTGAGCCTTAAAGGTTGTTGGCGAAGACACCTTTTCCAACAAAGATCGCAAAGTTGTTGGGAAAGAATGTTTGCATTTTTTTTGTTTTTTCTTTCCACTTTTTTGTGGGTCCTTCCTACCATAACTAAATCTCAACTTCAAAACTTGGGAATGTTTTGAGTTATCTAGCTATATTTCGTTAATTATTTTTGTTCACTTGAATTTTCTGGCATAATCCAAATTTGAACTGCAGGTGTGTGAAATAATGAAACTTAGGCATTCGAAAAATGATATTCATGTTGGGGAGTGCGTTTTGAGGCCGTTTCCCAAAGCTCACCCAAAATTTCGAAGTCTTTGTCCACGTAACACGACAGTCCAGGCGTGGTACAACTGTTTTTAAATATATAAAATCCAAACAAAGTCGAAAAATCACGAAACTTGTCGGGGTGTCTTGTTATCTCATGTGGAGTCTACGATAAAAATTCGAGAAAGTTTGGAGCAAGTTGCCGCGTCGGATGCTCAAAACCTAGTCATCTCGACATGTGAGTGACTAGTGATCACATGTGGAGATGTCTGGATTTTGAGCATCCGACGCGGCAACTTACTCCAAACTTTCTCAAATTTTTATTGTAGCCTCCACATGAGATAACAAGACACCCCGACAAGTTTCGTGATTTTTCGATTTCGTTTGGATTTTATATAATTAAAAAACAATTGTACCACGCCTGGACCATCGTGTTACGTGGACAAGGACTTCGAAATTTTGGGTGAGCTTTGGGACACGGCCTCAAAACACACTCCCCATCATGAATATCATTTTTCGAACGCCTAAGTTTCATTAATTCACGCACCTGCAGTTCAAATTTGGATTATGCCGGAAAATTCAAGTGAACGAAAATAATTAACGAAATATAGCTAAATGTTGCAAAAAGGGCCCACATTTAACCATGTGCTTGTAAACAATGTAGCAAGGCTACCAAAGAAAGTTTGAATTCAAAATTCAAAAAAATGAAAATTCTTTGCCAACAGCATGCACATGCTGTTGGCAAAGAGCAATCTTCGCCAACAGCACTATAAGGCTGTTGGGAAAGAAGGCTCTACACCAACAGCATGGTAGCCCTGTTGGCGAAGGGCTGTTCCCTTTGCCAACAGCTAACGGCGAAGCTGTTGGCGAAGCGGACGGCGTCGGTACCGTTTGGCTGCGCCGGAGTTTCGCCAACAGCTTTTCTTTCCCAACGGGAATGCCGTTGGGAAAGAACCCCTTCGCCAACAATGGGACTTTGCCATTAGTCCTTGGATTTTGGGCTGTTGGCGAAGATTTCTTTCCCGACAGCAAAGTTTTCCTGTTGGGAAAGATTTTCTTCGCCAACAGCTCAGATCTTAGCAGTTGAGAAACCTCTGGGCTATTGGCGAAGCCACAGTTTCCTGTAGTGGAAGACAACATGTCGGTCGGTGTTCAAGACTTCCTTAATTGTATCAAGGCTTCTCGAAATTATAAATAGTTTTTCTAGGGAAGAGAACAGATGAAAATTGAGATCATGTTGAGACGATGCTAACAATTGTACTTTTTACTTATAATATTACAAAGTTTGTAATAAAGAAATTGTTGGAGGTAGCTCCGTTCCTCTCTTTTGCAATTTGGTTGTGCAGATTCCCTACTCTACATTTGTTCTAGATATATATATTTAGTTAGGGCTTTGTAAGGAAACAAATTCCATCTCATATCTATATAGCTGGTGTACAATTATGTTTTGACGAAATGGTTTCTTTGATACTGCATGTGTTGATCAGATTTTGGTTTCTCTCGTTATGTATGAAGTCTTCTACACTAAAAGATTGAAACTAAACCTCTTTTCTTCTGAACCCATAATGGTCTTAATTAACCCGATGATGGTCATGTATAGTTACAAATAGTGTAAGCGATCGTCATCGAGTGGTCCAAAAAACACATCAGCCAGCTATGCCTGAGCTGAGCCCCTGGCTACAAGCTCCGTCGGAACACGTCGGCCAGAACCGTGACTCTGGAGGCGCCCTAGCCCACCAGGTTGCTACTCTTTCTCTCCTTGTTTATCTTCCGGTCTTCCCTGCAATGGCCCCGGGTCGAGGAGCCGCACCAGCCTCGGCACACCCTTGTCGTCCTTCCTCTCCTCCCGGGCGTTGGCATGGCAACCCAGCATGCTCGCCAGCACCTGCACCATCGCTCGCTCGCCAAGCTCGACTTGGCCTCCGGCCAGCAACCGCACTAGCAGAGGCACGCACCCGTGCTCGCCGAGACGCCGATCACGTGCTTCATCTCGGCGGTGCTGGAGATCGAGCGGAGTGGTCGCCGTCACCACCGCCGTGCGCCGACGGTGTCCGAGCACGTAGGCCAGCCGGGGCGGCACGCCCAACAACACCAAGCTGTCAGGCGACACCTTGGATTTGGATTTTTCAAAATCCATTACCACGGCAGTGGTGGGTGCGGAGCACTCTCATTGTCGATGACGTCGACCGCAAACCGCACCCGCTTCTCCACCTTGCTGCTGTGCTTCGCCTTGCCCCCTCACCTTTGATGCGTCAGCATGAAACAGAGCTCCTCGCGGCAACTTCAGCCACTATGAATACGCCTACAATACATCCTTTACGAACCGGATTACGAATACATCTACAATACAGTTGCTCCTTCTGATACGAACTGTCCAAATCGGCCACTACGAATCCGACTACGATACTACCAGTGTTCTAGGCTATTTGCCAGACGGATGACCACATATCCTAATAGGACATGAGTCCGTAGACGAAACGAGCTTGCTATACAGATCCTTATTTAATAATATGCAAAGGTCACTACATACATCAATTTTGGGTCCAACAAAAATCATTATCTATTCAATCTATTGATGATTGTCAGACAACATCATATATACAAATACAATTCTGGAGTAGCTCTTCCTTTGTGCTTCACAAGTGGTAGCTATGTCAGACCAAGTATCAGCAAATCCTTCTGCACCTACACAAATTCCTGGTAAACCATTATATAAGGTCTATGTATATTTATTATGTGTTCATTCTACATTTCTACATATGGTCTTAAATATTAACAGCTCATACTTATACACAAATTTGAACGCAGGCATGTCATTTGAATCGGCATCCCAACTCTTGGATAAAAAGAAAGAAAAAAGGAAAAGAGATAGAGAAAGATAAGCGCAAATGAGTGATCAAGAAAAGCAGGAAAAACTAAAAAAACGACGTGAAGCCTATCAACAGAAAAGGTCAAGTAAAGATTCAACACATAAACAAGAGGCTAATCAAGAAAAGCAGGAAAAACTAAGCAAGCGTCGTGAAGCATATCGACGAAAAAAGAAAAATACAGATTCTGATAACAAAAAGCAAGAAAGACTCCAAAAGAAATGCATACGGGAAAGGGAAAATTATGCAAATATGCAACCAGACCAAAAAGCAAGGATAGAACAAATTGGTGCTTACCGTGCACTGCGACGTGAAACTCCAAGCAAAGATTCAATCGCAATGGAGAACCCTGTGTATGTCACAACAGATAAATCAACCATTGTTAAGCCACCTGCTCTAGATGTAAGAAAGAGGAAGTACGTAACGCCAGGAGAAAGAAAAGCATTGCTAGCCCGTCGTAACGGAAAAATCATAGCTACAACGATGAGAACAGATTCTACACCACTAGAAGAAAAGAGTTTCATGAGCATTGCCACCAGTGACCAAGAAATTCAAAAGAAGCCAGAAGGACTTGAAGAAGGTAATAATCTAAATTGTAGTATGAAACTCACATTCAGATATAAACTACACCTGCATTATAAATTAACCGTATTTCATGAACAGAAAAACTCTCTTGGATGTCTCCAACTAACAAAGTTGAAAAGGCACCATCCCACTCATTAATCAGTGATGATGAAAATGGTAAGATAATCAAGTGCATTTATATTGTAAAAAATTACAAAAAGTAACTAACACACTTTTCTACACAGACGAAGGAGTCACATTTGAAGATGACATTGATGAGGAAGATAACATGATTTTCGGTCAAGGTACGTGCAACAACTTTCAAATATATTCTCTCCCAACATAACTTAGTATCTCTAATTTATAATCATCCTACAAATCAATTTAGAATGGGAAGAAGATATGGAGGTCGATAACAATGATGATGAGAGAACCACTACAGAGGATTATAACATCATTGATTCGTATGACCTCGTCTATAGCAACATACCAGAAAACACACACATTCTAGAACCAATGGAAAACTCTGTGTTTTGTGATGCAAAGAAATTCGAGCATGAATCTATGGGTCTGTGTTGCCGAAATGGACACATCATACTGGCTAATCAAGAGACACCACCTCAACTCATGAGACTCTGGACGAGCAGTGATTCTGATGCAATACATTTTTGGAAGAATATAAGGTTTTTCAACGGACATTTCTCATTTACTTCTCTTTACTATCGGCTCGACAGAGATACAACTACCATGAAAAGAACAGGTATTTACACCTTCAAAGCTCATGGTCAAATCTATCACAACATACGGTCATTTGCTAAAGATGGAAGAGTTCCTAAGCATTTGGAACTCTACTTCTATGATGATGATCCAAGCCTAGAGCACCAGTATCGTCATTGCCGCAAGGAAATGTACGAGGAAGACAAAAATGTCATCGACACTATGACCAACATTCTACATGACAATCCATACTCTGAACAGTTTAGAAGTTTGGGACAAGAAGAAAACCTTGAAGACTACCGAGTGATGCTTAACCTTGATCAAAGATTGGACCAAAGGACATACAATGCACCAATCACTTCAGAGGTAGCTGCAGTTTGGGTTGAAGGAAATGAACAGAGGAAGAATTTTTGACAGGAATGTAATACTACATGGAAACAACAAAGAGATAAAAGGCATTCGGTCAAATCATGGTTGCTACGATCCGTTGTCCTATCCCCTATTCTTTCCAAGAGGTGAACTAGGTTGGCATGCTGATATACCAAAGATCGGAATTACTACAGAAGATATGACAAAAGCTCGTGCTAATTATAGCGATAAAGAAAACAACCCAGGTTATTATTCTCAATATTATTATTATTAACATTTTACTATTTTACAGATATATGCAGATTATTCTAAATATTATTTTATAGGTTGTTGTAACATATGACACAAACTTCTAATATTCATGCAGATTCGGGCAGCAGAATGTGGGTAACCATGAGAGAATACTACTGCTACAAATTTCACATGCGGCCAAGCATCTTCAACTCAATATTGTATGGCAAACGTCTTTTCCAGCAGTTTGTCGTAGATACATACATCAAGATTGAGAGCTCCAGGCTAGACTATATATGGAACCATCAAAAAGAAATAAGAGCGGATCTATACCAGGGACTTTTGGATAGCGTTCAAGCTGGAGAGAACAAGGGAGATAATGTTGGAAAACGAACTGTTTTAGCTTCATCATTTATCGGAGGTCCCCGAGACAAGCTACGGCGGTACCTAGATGCCATGGCCTTAGTTCGAAAATATGGAAAACCGGACATATTCCTCAAAATGACATGCAACAACAACTGGGAAGAGATAAAGAATGAACTAAAGTCCGATCAAACACCCCAAGATCGCCCTGATCTCGTTGTTCGTGTTTTCAGAGCAAAACTAGAAGAAATGAAAAAGCAGTTGTTTGAAGAGCACATCCTTGGCGTGGTGAAGGCATGTACTTATGTGGTAGAGTTCCAAAAGAGAGGTCTACCTCACGCTCACTTTTTGCTCATCATGAACGGAAAATACAAGCTAACTTGTCCAGAGTAGTATGATCGACTAATCTCCGCGGAGCTCCCAAACAAACAAAAGTACCCAGAGTTATACAAAATGGTAGTCAAACATATAATGCATGTTCCTTGCGGTACATTAAACAAGAATTGTCCATGCACAAAAAATCGAAAATCATGCAGGAATTATTATCCAAGGCCATTTACCGCTACTACCATTCAAGGCAAGGACTCTTACCCATTGTATCGGCGACGTGATGATGGCCGCAATGAAACAGTACGAGGACACATACTAAATAACAGGTGGGTCGTTCCTTACAACCCTTACCTCTTGCGGATGTTCAACTATCATATAAATGTTGAGGTATGCTCAAGCATAAAGGCAGTCAAGTACCTATACAAATACATCTACAAGGGACATGACCACGCGTCTGTATGTGTAAATGAGACAAGCGAGAATGTAGACATCGATGAAATCAGACAATACAGAGACGCACGTTGGGTAACACCACCAGAGACACTTTGGAGGATATATGGGTTCGAACTAAGCAAGACTAATCCTCCTGTCATGCAACTACAGCTTCATCTCCCAAACATGCACATGGTTTCATACCCTGGGAAAAAAGAGATCAAAGAAATTATCAATCGTGATGATGTTGAGAAGTCAATGTTGACTGCGTATTTTGAAGCTAACAAAATAGACGAGAGAGCACGAACCATCCTCTACCGTGATTTTCCTAAACACTATACTTGGCAGATCAAGGGCAAGTTTTGGCAAAAGAGGAAAAAGAAAAAATATTCCAGGTTGGTAGGATGGTCTCCGCCCATCCAGCAGAAGGATAATGATACTTTCTACGAGTTCTACTAAACCACGTGACAGGAGCAACATGCTATGAAGATCTACGAAGAATTGATAATCAAATAATGCCATCCTTCCATGAAGCTGCAGAGAAGAGGGGACTAATCGAGGCAGACAACTCATTAGATGAATGTCTAACAGAAGCAGAGTTGTTTCGAATGCCCTCCTCGCTAAGAAGGTTATTTGCAACAATCCTTGTGTTTTGCAAGCCCCACGATGTCCGTACACTATGGAATAATCACCTTGAGGCAATGGCTGAAGACTATAAACGAAACTGCAAAAACGCACATACAGTCGAACAAAAGGTATTAATGAATATTAGGGATATGTTTCAATCAATGGGAAAGGATATAGAATCATATCGTCTTCCAGAAATTGACGAGCAAAATGACATAACCGACAACATACCCAGAGAGATAACCGAGGAAAACAACATTGAGGTGGACCCGGAAGACATGGACTTGCATAAACGCCTAAATGACGAGCAAAGAGCAGCCTATGATCAAATCCTTACCGCAGTGGACCGTGATGGAGGAGGGCTATTCTTCGTAGATGGCCCGGGAGGCACGGGAAAACTTTTCTATACAAGGCACTACTAGCGACCGTTCGCGGACAAGGAAAAATAGCTCTAGCAACAGCAACAGTTGGTGTGGCAGCATCGATAATGCCTGGAGGAAAGACAGCTCACTTACGGTTTAAGATACCACTAAAAATAGATGACGGGTCTATTTGTTCATTCACAAAACAAAGTGGAACAGCAAAGCTACTTCAAGCAGCATCACTAATCATTTGGGATGAAGCAACTATGACTAAAAGACAAACAGTTGAAGCACTAGACAAAAGCATGCGGGACATAATGGACGAACCAAACATTCCGTTCGGCGGGAAAACATTCGTATTTGGGGGAGATTTTAGACAAGTCCTACCTGTTGTCCGAAAAGGTACAAGATCCCAAATAGTTGATGCCCAATTGCGCAGGTCCGAACTCTGGGATTGCATGCATCACTTAAAGCTCGTGCGAAACATGAGGGCTCAAAATGACCCATGGTTTGCAAAATACCTACTACGAATTGGCAATGGCACTGAGGAGACAAATGATAATGGAGAGATATGCCTACCCAAAACTATTTGTGTTCAACACAAGACGGGTGATTCGGGTCTCGATACACTCATCGACAACATCTATCAAATGGACAACACTAGCCTAACCGATCCAAATTACATCACATCAAGAGCAATATTATCAACACGCAATGAGTGTGTAGACCGCATCAATCTAAAGATGATCGAACGATTCCAAGGAGAGGAAATGATCTACCACAGTTTTGATTCTGCAGAAGATGACCCTCATAATTACTATCCACTAGAGTTCCTAAACACACTTACCCCAAATGGACTACCTCCACATATGCTAAAGCTCAAAATTAATTGTCCAATCATACGCTCAAGAATATTGACCCAGCTAATGGACTATGCAATGGCACAAGGTTGGTGGTACGAGGATTCCAGAAAAATGCAATCGATGCAGAGATTGTGCTAGGACAACATTCTGGAACACGAGTTTTCTTACCTCGAATCCCGCTATGCCCCTCTGATGATGAGATGTTCCCGTTCCGTTTTAAGAGAAAACAATTTCTGGTAAGACTAAGTTTTGCCATGACAATTAACAAAGCACAGGGACAAACAATACCAAATGTAGGTGTCTATTTGCCCGAACCAGTTTTCTCTCATGGTCAACTATATGTCGCACTTTCTAGAGCCACCGCATCAAAGAACATAAGGATACTGACGAAAGAAGAAGAAGATGAAGATAAGGAACAGGATGAGGAAAAGAAGAAGAAAAGGAAAGGAAAAGGAGGCAAGGAACAAAATAAAAAGAAGCAACAAAATAAAAGCACAAGCTAGACATACACAACAAATATAGTGTATACAGAGGTGCTTACAAAATAGGCGATGTAATATAAAAGAGACATTTGTATGTGTTAAATTTTTATCATAACTACAAATGTACAAATATTATACACGAATTTTTGTGTATTTGAAATCCGCCCGTAGCAACGCACGGGCATTTTTACTAGTATCTCTACCTAATATTAAAGCAAGAACTGTTTCTGCTAAGATTTTTTCGTCCGTCATGTTAATCCGTCACAAACTCGTAATTGACACGCAACATCGATAGTATCGGTAGCCTAAATTGCGCGTTAGTCCACGACAGGAAAAAAAACGGTGTCCTAATAGAAAACCACACAGGCCACACTCCCGCATCTCCTTTCTCTCCTGCGTGCAATACCCACCGGCCCAGCTAGGCCGCATGTCACCAAGCGGCCCATCATAAATAACTCACATTTGGCAGCAGCAAGCAACGTCAGGTTTAAAAAAAGAAAAGCAACGTTAGGTGAATAAAGTCAGCAAATGATAAAGATACTTAGGAATTAAGCCTTCATATTAATTTTATACGAGCTCCAAATTTTATAAACAATATATTTATTTTGATTATTTGGACGATCTCTCTTGGTGCTCTCGATTTTCAACTTTGGTGTCAATTTTTTCTACCATATTTTTCTTGGTATTTGATGCTGGGAGGCACATGATGGCATGGCTGGGAAGCCGAGGCTGGGGCGGGTGATGTCAAACGAGCTTAGAGTGGTGCAAGGACGACGGTGAGGATGAAAAGTGGTGTGGATATTATTATCCGTTCTATCGTCCAACCGAAAGGGATCAGACAATCAAATGGATAGTGTGTATTTCGAATACAAACATTCAGTATTTCTATTTATCTGTAGCATATCCGTATCAGGATATTCAAAGTTGAAGTTCTAAGATCCGAATATGATGGCGATTGGGCTTGTAGTCCAATGGTATGATGGTCCAGTGGGACGTTACCCACCAAGGTTCAAATCCTGGTGCTCACACATTTTCCTGGATTTTCCAGGATTTACCGGCATTATGCGTTAAGTGGTAAGCGACGTTCCCGTCGACGACAAGGCGCCTTGGGCAACATTTTTTATTTCACCTTTTTAAACTACGGTACATGTTTTTTTAACAATCGGACCATACACGGCTCAATAGCCGCCAATCATATTAATTATCAATTATCCTTCCCAGACACATGTAGTAATCACCACATTAAGTATTATCTCCTCTACAACAAAAGTGAATAGAAGATTTTGCTTCAAATATCTTGCACGTATATACCATGCTCAAGCACATATTATGTTTAATTATTTTCTCATTGCCAAATGGACAAGTTACATGATGAGTGATATCTATTATTTTCTTATTGCTCTTCTAACACTATGCATTAATTGGATAATGTTAATTAAAAATTAATATTTCACGTAACGCACATGCAACTTGTTTGATAGGTATAACATAGCTTTATATTCTTAACTATATGTCTTGACCAATCTCATCTAAAAAAACTATGTGCGCATGTTAGTTTTTTGAGTCCAGGTTTAGAATTATGTTAGATAGGACAGAATGAGCTAAGTTATTAGGGACTAAACAAGTATAGCACGATCATTGAAAAATTCATGAAGATGGAAAATATACGGTAAATTGAAGAAATAATTTCCTACAGAATAAAAAGATAAGAATTCATATTTTTCTTATAGAGCACATGCAGTAGATTGTAGGGTTTGAGAAATTGAGCAAAAGTCCATAATTTAATGTCTTTAGGTAGATAAAAACGTTGTTGAAATAAATTTGGTACATGTGATGAGACACTCATTTGATGGTATTTTACCCGTGGCAAACGCACGGGTATAATTGCTAATTTATTCTTATGGATGATGCCCGTTGGGCAAAAATCAGGCCGACGCACTCGTCCGGAGGTCATCCCGATCCGACGGCGTCCTTCTCCGTCTGATGGCCGCGAGCGAGGAACACAGCTGACGGTCGGGGGAGGTCGACGAGGCGGCGCCGGCTAGCCCACGGCCGCAACCTTCGTGGGGTGCTTGTCAGCTCGACCCGGCAGCAGTGGAATCCGCCTAATCAAAGCGAGTTACGCTATCGAGAGTGGCAACAGGGCGGTCGGTGGACGTTGGCAGTGAAGACGTAGTGGTCCAGAGTCCGGCGGTGGTGGTGACGGGCGCGGTGCCGTCCGTGGAGGTGGCGCGGGAGAGTTTCCGTGTGGAGGCGGTAGAGGACCTCACGTCGGCGCGGGCAGCGGCGGAGCGCAGTGAGCACGCGGAGGCGTCTCGAATATTAGATTGGTGGTAGGAGGCGTCGGCTGCGTGGGGCTCACCGGCAACGCGAGTTGTGAGTCGTTGGTGGGGCGGAGCTGAGCGCGCGTGACGGAGCAGCGGAAGTACGAGCAGATGAGGCGCACGTTCGTGCTCGCCGGCATCAACATGCACACGCAACAGCACGCGTCCACTGTGCTGTTCACAGGGACGACGGCGCCGACGTTGTCTTGGAGCCTGTTCACGGTAGGGGTGCCATCAGCGTTTGCAGTAGCGACGACATCAAGTTTGATGACAGGGACGACACCATCTTTGAGGAAAACGTGGTAGGTGCTCTACCTTTCATTATAGGAGGAAAGATAAAAAAGTTTGTACAAGCCCGCAAGGACCAGGCAAAGAAGGATTAGACTCTACATACGGATTCCACCGTTATACGTGCACGGACAGTTGCCAATTGCTACTCAACTGACCTGTTGGCCTACCGGTAAGCTAAGATATCATTCTTGATGCAGACTACCAGTTGTTCTTCTAGCATGCCGACGTTCTGGAAGACCCGGCGACAACGTTCTTTCCAAATGTTCCATAGTGTGTAGATGATTACTTGTGTGTGGTTGTCCCTGTCCGTTGCGCCTTGTCTAAGTATCGATCGCCACCAGGCGCGGATAGTTCGACCTCCTGAGGACGGAGCCTGAATGTTGAGGCATGCTGCTACTAGTTGCCATACTGCCTTCGTGTAAGCACACTTAGCCACCATGTGCAGGTGTTTTTCAGGAGTAGTGTGGCAAAGGGTGCAAATTGGATTTGCCTGTCCATTGAACCTTAAGATGCGGTCTGACGTTGGCAACTTGGATTGTAGGAGCAGCCATGAGAAAAACCTGCATTTGTTCTCGACCTTGGCTCGCCAAATGATATTCCACTGACCATCCTTAATAGCACCAACGAACTGCACCCTGTTCAGGTCAGCGACGACATCAGGGTTCGGGGCATCGGGGACACCGGCGTTCGGGGCATCAGCGACAAGACACCGACCTTCGACGCAGCACCTTCATGCTTTAGCTTTGGCTTCGTGACGCCCTCGATGCAGTTCATGGTGGAATTCTCGAGGAGGACACACGAGTTGGCACCGGGAATCGGCGGCAATAGTAGTTTTAGTTTTAACTGAAGTTATTAAAATTGAAGCCCACAATGTGGTGAAGTGTTTGGTTTAGTACTTTAGTTGATTCAAATGTGTCTGGATTGGGAGGTTAGCCTACAGCTTGTTTCTCCATCATAATCCGCCAACAGTACTTGTTCAGGAAAGAATATGTGTCCGATCGACATGTAAGTCATCAAAAGATCTGAAGTTCTGAGCATGACTTCCATGTATGCGATATCTTTCGTTCTTTGCTATGAGTGAATGAATGATATGCAGTTGGACCCACGACTGACAATGTCTATCGATGCAAGAAGCTCCATCCATCTCATCTATTCTCATCCCTCTCACCAGACATTAAATCATCGAGTTTTGTTGTGCTCAAGGTCTATTAGTGGGAGTTGTTGTGCTCATGAGATACCGTTGGGGAAGACGGACGGTGACTAAGCGAGCTACTTCAGTCGTATGAACTTATGGTGTCAATGAAGCATGAGAATTCAAAGGGGCAGGGAATAACAGAGCAACGACAAGAGAATTTTAGGCAACCAAAAAGTTATTTAGGAGAAATTTTAGTGGAAAGATACTAAAATATAATTTTTCATTCAAGTTCCAAGTGAAGTGAAGGACGGGTATTATGGCATGAGTAATATTTTCCTTATTGAATAATTTTAATGTACATGATTAAAAAATAGCATTTACTATATTTCTAAATACTCATGGTACATATTTGCTCCAAAATAAAATATATAATACAATTTTTTCATTGTGTTTTTTAAAACACGGGCGTGTCGCACGTGCGCCTATGGAAGTTCCAAGTGAAGGACTATGAAAGCACAAAAAATCGCAATTTAGAGAGTGTTTCTATCAAAAGTGGATTGTTTTTCTCACCCACCCCACGCGTACCCACGTCAGCCCAACGCCCACCCAAACGGGACGGTCCATCTCGTGCGCGAGGGAACAAAGTTGTACCGTGTTATGTTTCTCACTCTCTCGTCAGTTTCAACATCCATGTACATCGGTACTACATCGTATACGTGTCGCACTACTATACGTAGTGACATGGCAACAACAGAATTATAGGCTGCCACGTACGACACAGTATCCAGCATGCATCAGCTACAGGAAACGATAATTCTGGCCGACTACTGGCTGATGTAGTGATGCATGCTTCGCTTGGGCTGGCAGGTAGGTCACGTGTACACAGTACACTCGATCGTTACATCCATCCATCCACTGGCGGCCACCAGCCGGTCTAATCAACATACGGGCCGGTTTGTCGTAATGCTTTCCCCTGTTTAGCATTTGTTTACCCAAATATTTCATAATATATATCACATTAATCTTTGGACACTAATTAGGAGTATTAAATGTTGATTAATGACAAAACACATTGCACAACCATTACCTTAATTTTTGAGACATATCTAATTATGCCATGATTAGATAACATCATGCTACAATTGTAAGTAGTCTGCGTTCCCCTAACAACAGATTGGTCCAACACACTGAAATATATATCGTGCTTTGAAGTGTGTGATGACAGAGCTAAAGAGTATGTTGAGATAAGGCTCCCAGGGCAGTCCCAACCCAAAACACTAGTTCTAGTTTCCATAAACATTTCATCATCAAGAAACTAAGTACAAGACACTACCCTCCCAATCCAAATATCACTATTCTACAGTTGAATTTAATACTACTCATCTCTCATTATTCATTGGATGGTGTGTAGAAAGCGGGTCGCAAGATCCAGTTTCCTTCTCTTTTTTCATTTAATCTCTTGCCACCTCACCTTTTATCATAAGTGGCAGTCCCAATGGAGGTTTCCAGTTGTAAATTCCAAGACAGAAAAAGAGTAATTAATATCTAGTAGAAACTATCTCCTCCAACACATAGTTTCTATAGTAGAGTTAATACAAAGGATAAATTAAATGCAACACAAAAGGAGAGTAGATAAATTGTGGCAATCAACCATATGGCCTCCAACACAACACAATTTCAGTTTGCATTGTTTTGTCATATTCATTCAGACTCTCACTGAAGAGCAAGCCCTGCTTGCATATTCTAACTGATAGGAATGTGCCTGTGCGTTGCTACGGGCTATAATAAATTTATGTGGTGTAAGACACAAGGCATAACAAAATAATAGTGTGAAATCAAAACAAATATATCATAAAAAATAATTAGATCATGAATGTAATTATTGAAATAGACGAATCCCAAAAATCATGCATTAAGCAACAACGATCTCCATCAAAATTAGTAGCTCTACATTCATGTTCCATCTGGGAATATTAAAAAACAAATTAAATCTGAAGTATGAATTATATAGTTACATGTGAAATGCATTTCACCATATCATCAAGAGCTTTCCATCATAGCTCACGTAGCCACATGAGCATAGTTGCAATACAGGTGAAAAGGATGCAAGAGACGTAGGAGCTATTAGTTTTGCAATTTTTAAAACACCATATTATTTTGCAATCAACATTCATAGAAATAACTTAAAAAATCAACCCACTCTTCCTCTTGTATTTCAAAAAGCCAACAAACATCATAGCAGATTCACAAATAGCATTGCCAGCTCGTCCTAAACAAACTTCAACTTTGAAATCCTGCAAAACGATATAATTAAGTGGTTACTAAACAATACTATATATCAGTATAATAAGCTATAGTGATTTTGCCTACATGAGCTCAGTTCAGAAGCACCAGAACTATAACCAAGGAGCGCCTATATGCGCAAGACATGAATGGATCACCCAAATAAACAAGAGGCTTTGAGCACCACCCTAGGAGGCTTTGAGCACCACTCTGCTGTCAAAAAAATGGTAATTATAACAACTGAGATTCAATCATTTCTTCAGAGAAGTAACCATGAAAATAGTCATCGATAATGCCTGTCAACACCCTGCGGACCCCATGAAAACATACAAAAGGATGTTTACGATTATGCAATCGACACTTAAGCTGAACATCGTAGTTGTACTGCATAACCTATAGGTGTTCAAACGGGCTCAGCCCGTTGGGCCGGCACGAACACGGCCCGATTAAACACGGCCCGAGAACGAAACGGCCCGGCCTGCCCCGTTCTCGTGCCAGGCACGGCCCGACCCCCGTGCCCGTGTTGGGCTGAATTCCCAACACGCCAGCCCGACACGGGCACGGCCCGCTTCAACGGCCGGCACAGCCCCCGGCACGATAGCCGTTGGATCCCGGCCACCCCTCCCTGTGACTGTTGGATCCCGGCCTCCCTACCTTCCTATATAAAGGCTAGCGCCGCCCGACCGAACCCCCAACCCTAACCCTAGTTCATTTGCACACCACCTCGTCTCTCTCCTCTCTCGCGGCGACTGCTCTGTGCTCTCTGCCTCTCTCCACTCCACTGTCCTCCTCCTCCACCGCCGGCACCGCCGTGGATTGGCATCTTGAATCACTCATTCTCGCTTCCCGCCGGCGATGTAGCCTCATCCTCTCCTTTCCCTCATCCTCCTCGTCTCCGCCACGTCGACGTGCTCGCCATCGCCAGGATCCAGATCCAGGAACCTTGGGGCTCCGCGACCGATCCCATGCGTTGAGGTACCAGGGTGCCGGATATGGGCGTCGATGTTGTTGCTGATGTTGCCGGCATCTCTGGTGCTCCGGTGAAAGAGGTAAGTTGTAAGCCTAGCCGTAACAACCCGCCCGGAAAATACCGTACTATCGCCTAAGACCGATCCACTTTGGTCATTAAGCAATAGTAAAGTATCATCCTGTCGTTAGTTGCCGGGTTAACGCCGGTAAATCACTTGGACATCGAACGAGAGGATCGATACATGCATTAAACTCACGCGAAGGCGAGTCCGAGTACAACATGAATTAAACATTTTATTACAAACCATGGTTCACGACATGGAGTAAAGGTTCGAGTTCGAAAATACAACGGAAATAAAATAAACTAGCGCAACGGTAGACATCACGGAGGCCATCCGTGATGTCATCACTTGTCGTCACCCTTCCGATCAATCACACCCGCAACAACGAGTTTTAAAGCAAGGCTCGGTATACTAATACTCGGCAAGACTTAACTATCGGGTGATAACTACATCACCAACCTCTAGACATGAAAGGCTTTTGGCCGGTGGAGTTTCTTTTTCTTTGGAAAGCTTCTAAGAGTTGATCCTTACTTTCAATCTTTTAGCACAAGTTCTAGTTGTTTACCATTTCTAGATGTGCCATCTAATTCAATCAAGAATTGTACAAGCAATTAATTCATCCAACCATATTTCTCGAGTTCCATCATTATGGGATATCATGGCCGATTGATTAAGCGAGTCTCGGATAACGGTGAGAGGCCGACAATCGATTGATTTAAACCTTGCAAGGTAAACCCAAACACACGGTAGGTCGCCCCCGCAAGGACAACTTTCCCCGTGCCGTTCCCGTCGATCTTCGGCTCGGGAGCGGAACCTACATTCCTTGGTACAAGGTTTTACTTGGATCGCTCCCACACGAACGTCCGGACTCATGCGGTACCACACTTTGTTGCAAGCGGGGGGACACAAGTGCCCCGGGTGTAGTAGGGAAAGGTTCCCTTACCGCGTCAATCGGGTACTAGGCTTACCGGTCCCATACCCGCATATGTTTAGTACGTTCAAAAGCTTAGCCCACGAAAGCCACCTGGATCGGAGCCCAAATCCCATGCTCTTACCACATGAGCAATCCATTTAAGGATATCTTAAGATTCCTATCTAGGAACCTAATCTCGCGAGTGACGAACGTCACTCGACTTCAATCGGTCCTATAGCATAGCAACTATCGACCTAGCATACTAGTAATAGAGCATAGGTACCTAGGGATCATGCATCTAGGGTTTCAAATCAACTCTCCGAAACGTAAATGCACAATCGTAGCAAACATAATTGCACAAATTTCGAAAACGGGGTTAATGATCCGGGGCTTGCCTTCGATGGCAAGGTTGGCCTTGGGCCCTTCGGACTTGGTCCAGGTCTCGCTCTACAACGACGTGGTGCACGTCTCCGTCGGCCTCCTCCGTCTCCTCCGTCCGCACACGCGTACGGCTACCGCTCGGGAGGTCTACACGAGGATGCAAATGCAAGATTTAATTGACGATTTTAATTTAATTAATCACAAACAATAAAGGACAACCACGGGGTGCATTAGTTGGACACATTCACCTAGATAAGAATACATTTAGCCTACTCTTCCAAAAAGGAACAATATGCAATTCTTTATTAAACATTTTGAATAAAGGTTCTTATTATACTTATCATTTCATGTGAAAGCTTCATTTCCTTTTATCTTCTCCAATAAAGTGTAATTAATATTTTTATTTAAGAATTAATTTCTTATTAGTGATGATAATTAATTATCTTTTAATTGTATTAAATAATACTTTTCCAAAAAGGAAAAAGAATTAGTTAAGGGTTTTTCTTTATTTAATTTCCCTTTAATATAAAAAAGGGTTTTCAAGCTTTTTATTAAGCAATTAAATTACCGAAATTAAAGTGGTGTTTCTTAAGCCTACTAGCACCTATCTTGGTCCATTGGACCCACATGCAAGTGTTGGAGGCTAGGAAATTAAATATCATTGAAAATAACAAAGGCTAGCTAGTGATTCCATTTTAAATGCATATAAAAATAATTAAGCCTCAAAATGATCCAAACTTTCTTGTGCATGCTCTCCGGTCCTAAACAAGTCTAAAAAGCCGGGCATGTTCACATGGAACCTCTCTTGAACTTGGTTTATTAATTTACAAAGGAAAACACGCATAATTCAAGAATAATTATTTCGTTAATCCAAAAATCATGATTAATTCACAAGATATGCATTTTGGTATTACAAGAAAGTGCGCACAAGTTGGGGTCAAAATCATAAATATATTTAACAAGAAAAATCACTTATGCAGATCTTCATGAAATAGAAAAACATTTTTATAAAAAGATTTACATCATAACTTTGTGCAATGTTTGGCTCGGGAGCTAGCCATGACCTAACACACAACATATCCAAAAATTAGCTACGGAGAGATGTATGGTTTTTGAGTTATTGCGGATCTAGGGTTTTCACATTTGTATTTTTCATGCAAAAACAAAAAGGAATTAGCTCGGTCCGTAATAACAAAAGTTGTAGTATAATTCACCGGGAATCCAACAAAATTGGCCTTGAATTTTTACGAATGTTCCGTGATTTTCTACGCAATTTACAAGAAACGACAAAACAGTTTTACTATTAGAGTTGCACTTTTGCAAGAAAGACCCTCGAAAGATTGGTACCCTTGCAATGTCACCCCCGGGGCGCGGCCACCCCACCGTTCGGCCGGAATTGGGGGAGCTCGCCGGCGTTCGCGGCCGGGGAAGGGTGGGGGAGTGGTCTAGGGGCCACGTGCGCGCGATTTTGGGGGGTTGGAGAGGGCGGGGGCGGCGCGGGTGGCGGCGTGCGCCGGCGGCCGGCGGTGGCGGCCGGCGCGGCTGTGCCGCGGCGCGGTCGGGCGGCGCGGGGGGCCGGGCAGGCGGGGGCATGGACGGACGGAGCGTGTGCATGCGCGAGAGTGAGGCGGCCGGTTTTTATACGTGAACTTGAGCGCACCGTACGGCGGCGCTCGGACCGCCGGTCTCCCCGGGGTGCGCCGTCCGTGGTACGACGTCGCGGCGTTCTAGGAACTTCGGCGAGGCATGCGGCGTGGGAACCTCGGGCCTTGCGACCTTGGGACGGGGGCGGCCTCGGGACGCGTGGCCCTCGGGGCGTGGGCGGCGGCGGCGGCGCGGCCCGCACGCGCGCGCGCGCGCGCGCGCGCGCGCGGCGCGCGCGCGCGCGCGCGCGCGCGCGGAGCGCGCGAGTCCGCCAATCGTGTCGGTGTAGCGCTGTTCGACGGCGTTTTACTCAAAATTTACGAATAGAAGTGCACAATGCGGTCAACGGGGAAAGTTGTAGATCTAACTACCCTCTACAACTTTCGTAAAGGTCGTCTAGTGATTTTCTCCACGGATTTTGCGGGAACGCCGTGCCAACATTGAATGTCGGCACCTTTCGAAAAACGGGAGGTACGCGATCGATCGAGTTTTTCGCTAATTTCCACCCAAAATTTGAAATGCCAATCTACATGAAAGTCGTGTCCCTCAACAAGATGGACAACTTTCATAAAGGTAGATTTTGAAGTGTTTAGGTGAATTTTGGGGAACGCGGCAAAAGTTCGGACGACATTCGGCCGACGTCAACGGTTAAGCGAGGGTTTGACCGTGTCTTTGACCATGGGTTGACCACGGGTGTGTGTAGGCTTGGTCACGGGGTTCAATAGGGTTCAATGGCGAGGTTTTCGGGTGACGGCCCAGGTTGACCTAGGTTTGACCGGTGTTTGACCGGGGTTTGACCGGTTGACCTGGTCATTAGCGTTAATGATGTTAATTAGAAAACTGGGGCATCACAGCCTACCCCCCTTAAAAGGAATCTCGACCCGAGATTCGAAAATTAAAGACAAAGGTAGGGGTAAGGTTCTTACCGTTTCGCGATTGAAGAAAACCGGATACTTGGTATTGAGGAAGTGCTCGGTCTCCCACGTAGCTTCTTCTTCGGTATGGTGACTCCACCGTATCTTGTGCATCTTCACGGTTTGTCTCCTAGTTTGCCTTTCTTTTTGATCTAGCACTCTCGGCGGATGCTCGACCACCGAAAGGTCCGGCTCGATCCAAGCGTTTGCTTCCGTGATCACTTCTCGTCTCGGGTACTTTCACACCTTTCTTCAATTGTGTCACATGAAACACATTGTGCACGGTACGAGAATCGGTCCGAAGTCGGATACGATAAGCGGCGGTCCACATATCTCAATGATCTCGTATGGGCCGATATAGCGTGGGGCTAACTTCCCTTTGACGCCAAATCTCTATACACCTTTGGTCGGGGGAAACCTTGAGGTATACGTAATCTCCCACCGCATAGTGTCGGGGTCTTGTCCCTTTGTCATGGTAACTCTTTTGTCTCATTTGAGCTAACTTCAAGTTTTCTCGGATCACTTCCACCCTCTCTTCTCGCGTCTTTAACTAAATCCGGACCAAAGAGCGTTCGCTCTCCGCTTCGACCAATTCAAAGGAGTTCGACATCTTCGTCCATAAAGAGCTTCAAATGGTGCCATCTTCAAACTAGCTTGATAACTATTGTTATAAGAGAATTCTGCCAAAGATAGACACTTGTCCCAACTCTTATCAAAATGCATGATGCTTGCTCTCAGCATGTCTTCCACAATTTGATTGACTCGCTCGGTCTGACCATCGGTCTGAGGATGATAACTTGAACTACGAATCAATTTGGTTCCCAATGATTCATGCAACTATTCCCAAAAACGAGCCACAAATTGAGTACCTCGATCGAAACAATGGTCTTGGGAATCCCGTGCGGGCGCACAATTTGATCGATATAGAGTTCGCATAATCTTGGACGGAGTAAGTGGTGTGCCTTTGCGATGAAATGAGCAGATCTTGGTCAATTGGTCCACTATAACCCGGATGGAATCCTTCTTTACGGCGGTCGGGGGTAAACCCACAATGAAATCCATACTTATGTCATCCCACTTCCACAAAGGTATAGTCAACGGTTGAAGTACACCGGCCGACTTCAAATGGCCGGCTTTGACTCGATGACAAGTATCACACTCGCCACATATCCGGCTATGTCTACCTTCATGTTTGACCACCAAAAGTTTTTCTTCAAATCTTGATACATTTTGGTGCTTCCGGGTGAATAGAGAATTTAGAAAGATGAGCTTCGTCGAAAATTTCCTTTCGGAGTTCGGATCAACGGGAACTACGAGACGTTGCTCAAACCACACCACATCTTTTGCATCCTTATGGACACAACTATATTTGGGGTCTCCTTCCGCTAATTTCTGTTTTATTAGCTGGACACCTTCATCATTGAGTTGAGCCAAAATGATTCCGTCATATAGATTGGACTCAGTTGAGATAGCATTTAAATTTCCTTGCTCCACAATTTCCAATCGGAGCTTCCTCAAGTCTTCACACAAAGTCTCACTATACGACTCCACGGTTAAGCGATTGCGGTGAACTTTGCGGCTAAGCGCATCCGCAACAACATTGGCTTTTCCGAGATGATAGTGTACTTCCGCATCATAGTCCTTTATCAATTCCAACCATCTTCTCTGCCTCATGTTCAATTCTGATTGGGTGAAGATATACTTAAGACTCTTGTGATCGGTGAAGATATTACAACGGTTTCCCATAAGATAATGCCTCCAAATCTTGAGAGCATGAACAACCGCTGCTAACTCAAGATCATGGGTCGGGTAATTCACTTCATGGGGTCGAAGCGATCGTGAGGCATAGGCAATGACTCGATTTTCTTGCATAAGAACACAACCGAGACCAGTGCCCGAAGCATCACAAAAGACTTCAAACGGTTTAGAATTATCCATTTGCACTAGCATCGGGGCCGTAGTCGGATGTTGCCTCAATGTGTGGAAAGCTTTTTCACAATCTTGGCTCCACACAAACTTAACTCCCTTCTTTAACGGTTCGGTCATAGGTTTAGCGATCCCGGAGAAATCCGGAATGAAACGACGATAATAGCCTGCTAAACCCGTAAAACTTCGGATTTGATGTACGGTCTTGGGTGGTTTCCAATCCATAACCTCTTGAACTTTGCTAGGATCCACGGATATGCCTTCCTTGGAAATAGTGTGCCCCAAAAATTTCACACTATCCAACCAAAATTCACATTTGGAGAACTTGGCATAAAGCTTGTGATCTCGCAAACGTTGCAAAACAACTCGAAGATGTTCTGCATGTTCTTCTTCATTCTTGGAATATATTAAGATATCATCAATGAATACCACCACAAACTTGTCTAGCTCCGTCATGAACACGAAATTCATGAGATACATGAAATAAGCGAGTGCATTGGTAAGACCAAAGGACATTACCAAATACTCATAAAGACCATATCGGGTGGAGAAAGCTGTCTTGGGAATATCACATGGCATGATCTTTATTTGATGATACCCTGATCGAAGATCAATCTTGGAGAAAACTCGGCTCCAGCCAACTGATCAAACAGAACATCGATGCGGGGTAGTGGGTACTTGTTCTTGATTGTTACCGCATTGAGAGGTCGGTAATCCACACATAACCTCAAGCTACCATCTTTCTTCTTCACAAATAAAGTCGGGCAACCCCAAGGTGAAGAACTTGGGCGAATATAACCCTTATCTAGCAACTCTTGAAGTTGGGTCTTCAATTCTCGCTAATTACTTGGGTGGCATACGGTAAGGTCTTTTGAAGACGGGGGTCGTCCCCGGTTGAAGTTCAATGACAAACTCGACATCTCGGTCGGGTGGCATACCCGGCAATCCATCGGGAAAAACATCCGCAAACTCTCGAACCACCGGAATTCCTTCCGGTGAGAAGTGATTGCCACATAAGAACGAGGATTCACATCATCTTTGAAAGGTAAATATAGAATCGTGGCTCCAACAATTGGTGAGTTGATCTCTACCACTCTCTCTCGAAATATCCGGTACTACCTTATGACGATTCATCCGGTCCATCCCTAGAATGACATCAATACCTTCTAATCCCAAAATGATAAGGTCCGTGTCAATTGTTTTGCTTCCTAATTCCAAGAGTACTCCCCTGGTCACCAACTCGGAAGAGATGTTCCCTCCTGCTGTTTTGATTGTAAAAGAGTCCTTGGTGTTGCAGGAGTTCAGTCCTACTTTGCTCAGCGTCTTAGCATTCATGAAGCTATGGGTAGCTCCAGAATCAAACAACACACGGATGGGTTTGCCTCGAATAGAGAATGTGCCCATCATTACTGGTGCTCCTTCTGGAATATCACCCATAGAAGTGAAACTGAGTCTGCCCTCCCTGACTTGAGCACTCTTCTTCTTGCCCTTCTTGATGGGTTTGGAAACTTGTCTCGATTAGGCCGAGTTAGCCGGTGCCGCCCGTTGGTCCGGCACGGTTGCGGGCATGTCCTAGCGAAGTGTCTGGTTCACCACACTTGAAACAACAACGCTCATTGTTGCCATTAGGACTAGGTACGGTAGGCTTGGGAGTCGGTCCGTTGAGTGTTGGGAAGGCAAAGAGTTTCTTGAGTCCGATCCCGGGACAACTTAGCCAACAACGTTTCCGATCGTGAAGCCCGCTGGGAAGTCCGGTAAGGTCTTCCGCATAATGCGTATCTTGCAATGCTTGTGCATTATTGGGCATGGAGTTAGCCTTTCTTTTCTTCTCGGCTTGGGCTCTCTTCATGGCATCTTCTTGGGAGATACCCTTATTTACTAGCATGGGGTAGGCGGTCAAACTTTACCGCATTCGGCCATTCGGCCGGTTTACTATTCGGACCTTCACGAAAAAGCTCCATCTTCTTCGCGTCGGTATCCACATGATACCCTCCATGCGCGAGAGGTTATTAAACTTCGCGCGTCCTGGTACACTTTGTGTCGACCCTTGCTTGAGAGCCAATAACTCTCTCATTTTCCTATCGGTAAGCGCCTTAGGAAGGTGATGATCTCTCGAAAGCCTTTTTGAATTCTTCCCAAGAGATTTCATACTCCGGTGGTTGCATGGATTTGTAGTGTTCCCACCACATTAAAGTAGAACCACGAAGGCGCAATGCGCGAATTTAGCCTTGCGTCCTTCGAACATGGCAAGGTAAACACCGCAAACATAGCTTCGGTGGCCGAATCCGGGCATCAACATCCAAGGGTTCTTCTCGTCCCATTGAGCTGCGGAGGATTCATATCCAAAAAGTGCTTGTACTCGGTTACTTGACCTTGGGCATTAATCGATTCCCATGAGACTTCTGCTGGCGCCGGGATTGCTGCTTGTAGATATAGGAGAATTTGGCGCATCATCTCGGTTTGATTAGCCACTATCGTCGGGTACGGCGATGGTGGCGGCCGGTTGCGGCCACTAGGATCACCGAAACCATACGGAGTGCCGCATGTCGAGCCCACCATACGAAAAATTCGAGTTTTCATAAGTTACACATTCGTAAGCTTGTTCAACAAGTAGAACATGTACGACGAAAACTCAAATTGACCAAATAGCTAGACTCGAGACGGTTGCACCGCATCGAAATGACAATTTCCAACATTCTCGAAACCAAAGTTTCCGAAATGTTCAAATTTCTCCGAGCAACTCGGTAGGTTCATGAGACCAAACTTGATAGTCAAGGGTTAAGCTAGATGTGTCGGGAACAAAGTGCAAAGGTGCAAGATTCGGAATGACGTGTTCGGAAAGACGCGCAAGACCTAGGTTTACTATTGGAGCATAGCTTGAGATCGTGCAAATACTTCTCGACAAAAATCCGGATAGATTGGGAGCACTTGGGTGTAGATCACTATTACGGAAACTGCGGGAAAGGTCTAAGAAGAGGTCACGACAACGGGGTCGACTAAACGGTTCAGCAACACTTTTAAATTCGGTTTAAAGGTTGTTATTGTTGTCATTAGATTATTACTTAAGGAAAACCACACATGTGACCCTTTTATTATTCAGCAGGTTTTGATCATGATGCAAGAACGACCTATTCGTCCTCACCAAGCAATTAAACCAAAATAAATCGGAGTTAGTGCGGTGGCAAGGCAACAATTACGTCTCTCCCTATAATAACTAGTCGTGACTATCGGCACTTGCTTAGCGACTTACGAACGTGGTTAGTGTACTGCGAGAAGATCACGAACACAACGAACCTTTCATGCCAGCACTCATGAAAGCGTCCACACACATTACCGTTCACTATAGAAACGGCACCCATGCGTTAAGCCGCTGCATGGACAGCGTCCAACCTCAGACACCCTCCGTTTGAATGGAGTGTATCCTTGCCTCGCATGAGCGACATGCGGAATGCACACGTATGAAACACGTGGCGACACACAACTCAAAAACAGACGCGAAGATGGGTTCCGTGGAATGGATCACTCCATCAACCCTCGCAATTCCCGTGATGCGGAACAGCACACGTATAAAACACGTGGCTCATCTAGTTTGGTGGTGCAGGAATGTAAGTCGACATAAAGTAATGTGCTGGGAGTTAGCAAAAATAAACCATAGATTAATAAGCCACCTGAAAGAAACCAAAAATTCCCTCTAGGGCCTCTCGGTCTAGTTTATCCTTAACGGACCAACGCATTTTGTAAACACAACCAATCTTGGCAAGTTTTATTCAAAAACCGGTGTTTAAGGTTGCTAATTAAACTGCGGTGCTATAATCGCTACGATACCAAATTTGTGACAACCCGCCCGGGGAAAATACCGTACTATCGGCTAAGACCGATCCACTTTGGTCATTAAGCAATAGTAAAGTATCATCCTGTCGTTAGTTGCCGGGTTAACGCCGGTAAATCACTTGGACATCGAACGGAGGATCGATACATGCATTAAACTCACGCGAAGGCGAGTCCGAGTACAACATGAATTAAACATTTTATTACAAACCATGGTTCACGACATGGAGTAAAGGTTCGAGTTCGAAAATACGGCGGAAATAAAATAAACTAGCGCAACGGTAGACATCACGGGAGGCCATCCGTGATGTCATCACTTGTCGTCACCCTTCCGATCAATCACACCCGCAACAAACGGTTTTAAAGCAAGGCCGAGTATACTAATACTCGGCAAGACTTAACCGTCGGGTGATAACTACATCACCAACCTCTAGACATGAAAGGCTTTTGGCAGGTGGAGTTTCTTTTTGCTTTGGAAAGCTTCTAAGAGTAGATCCTTACTTTCAATCTTTTAGCACAAGTTCTAGTTGTTTACCATTTCTAGATGTGCCATCTAATTCAATCAAGAATTGGACAAGCAATTAATTCATCCAACCATATTTCTCGAGTTCCATCATTATGGGATATCATGGCCGATTGATTAAGCGATCTCGGATAACGGTGAGAGGCCGACAATCGATTGATTTAAACCTTGCAAGGTAAACCCAAACACACGGTAGGCGCCCCCGCAAGGACAACTTTCCCGAGCCGTTCCCGTCGATCTTCGGCTCGGGAGCGGAACCTACATTCCTTGGTACAAGGTTTTATTGGATCGCTCCCACACGAACGTCCGGACTCACGCGGTACCACCTTTGTTGCAAGCGGGGGGGACACAAGTGCCCCGGTGTGTAGTAGGGAAAGGTTCCCTTACCGCGTCAATCGGGTACTAGGCTTACTGGGTCCCATACCCGACATATGTTTAGTACGTTCAAAAGCTTAGCCCACGAAAGCCACTGGACCGGAGCCCAAATCCCATGCTCTTACCACATGAGCAATCCATTTAAGGATATCTTATGATTCCTATCTAGGAACCTAATCTCGCGAGTGACGAACATCACTCGACTTCTATCGGTCCTATAGCATAGCAGCTATCGACCTAGCATCCTAGTGATAGAGCATAGGTACCTAGGGATCATGCATCTAGGGTTTCAAATCAACTCCTGAAACGTAAATGCACAATCGTAGCAAACATAATTGCACAAATTTCAAAACAGGGTTAATGATCCGGGGCTTGCCTTCGATGGCAAGGTTGGCCTTGGGCCCTTCTGGACTTGGTCCAGGTCTTGCTCTACAACGACGTGGTACACGTCTCCGTCAGCCTCCTCCCGTCTCCTCCGTCCGGCACACGCGTACGGCTACTTTGCTCGGGAGGCCTACACGAGGATGCAAATGCAAGATTTAATTGATGATTTCAATTTAATTAATCACAAACAATAAAGGACAACCACAGGGTGCATTAGTTGGACACATTCACCTAGATAAGAATACATTTAGCCTACTCTTCCAAAAAGGAACAATATGCAATTCTTTATTAAACATTTTGAATAAAAGTTCTTATTATACTTATCATTTCATGTGAAAGCTTCATTTCCTTTTATCTTCTCCAATAAAGTGTAATTAATATTTTTATTTAAGAATTAATTTCTTATTAGTGATGATAATTAATTATCTTTTAATTGTATTAAATAATACTTTTCCAAAAAGGAAAAAGAATTAATTAAGGGTTTTTTTATTTAATTTCCCTTTAATATCAAAAAAGGGTTTTCAAGCTTTTTATTAAGCAATTAAATTACCAAAAATTAAAGTGGTGTTTCTTAAGCCTACTAGCACCTATCTTTGGTCCATTGGACCCACATGCAAGTGTTGGAGGCTAGGAAATTAAATATCATTGAAAATAACAAAGGCTAGCTAGTGATTCCATTTTAAATGCATATAAAAATAATTAAGCCTCAAAATGATCCAAACTTTCTTGTGCATGCTCTACGGTCCTAAACAAGTCTAAAAAGCCGAATGTTCATATGGAACCTCTACTTGAACTTGGTTTATTAATTTACAAAGGAAAACACGCATAATTCAAGCATAATTATTTTTGTTAATCCAAAAATCATGATTAGTTCACAAGATGTGCGTTTTGGCATTACAAGACAGGTGCGAACAAGTTGGCGTCAAAATCATAAATATATTTAACAAGAAAAATCACTTATGCGAGATCTTCCCGAAATAGAAAAACATTTTTATAAAAAGATTTACATCATAACTTTGTGCAATTTTTGGCTCGGGGAGCTAGTAATGACCTAACACACAACATATCCAAAATTTAGCTACGGAGGATTTATGGTTTTTGAGTTATTGCGGATCTAGGGTTTTCACATTTGTATTTTTCATGCAAAAACAAAAAGGAATTAGCTCGATCCCGTAATAACAAAAGTTGTAGTATAATTCACCGGGAATCCAACGAAATTGGCCTTGCATTTTTCCGAATTTTCCGTGATTTTCTACGCAATTTACAAGAAACAACAAAATAGTTTTACTATTAGAGTTGCACTTTTGCAAGAAAGACCCCGGAAAGATTGGTACCCTTGCAATGTCACCCACGGGGCGCGGCCGGCCCACCGTTCGCCGGAATTGGGGGAGCTCGCCGGCGTTCGCGGCGGGGAAGGGTGGGGGAGTGGTCTAGGGGCCACGTGCGCATGATTTTGGGGGTTGGAGAGGGCGGGGGCGGCGCGGGTGGCGGCGTGCGCGGCGGCCGGCGGTGGCGGCCGGCTGCCGCGGCTGTCTTTGCGCGCGCGGTCGGGCGGCGCGGGGGCGCGGGCGCAGGCGGGGCATGGACGGACGGAGGCGTGTGCACGCGCGAGAGTGAGGGCGGCCGGTTTTTATACGTGAACTTGAGCGCACCGTACGGCGGCGCTCGGACCGCCGGTCTCCGGGGGCGCCGTCCGTGGTACGACGTCGCGGCGTTCTAGGAACTTCGGCGGGCGTGCGGTGTGGGAACCTCGGGCCTTGCGACCTAGGGACGGGGCGGCCTCGGGACGCGTGGCCCTCGGGGCGTGGGCGGCGGCCGGCGGCGCGGCCCGCACGGCGCGCACGCGGGCGCGCGCGCGGCCGACGCGGCTCGCGCGGCCGGCGCGGCGCGGCCGGGGCCGTGCGGCGCGGCCGGCGCGGCCGGCGCGCGGGAGCGCGCGAGTCCGCCAATCGTGTCGGTGTAGCGGCGTTCGACGGCGTTTTACTCAAAATTTACGAATAAAAGTGCACGGTGCGGTCAACGGGAAAGTTGTAGATCTAACTACCCTCTACAACTTTCGTAAAGGTCGTCTAGTGATTTTCTCCACGGATTTTGCGAGAACGCCGTGCCAACATTGAATGACGGCACGTTTCGAAAAACGAGGAGGTACGCGGTCGATCGAGTTTTTCGCTAATTTCCACCCAAAATTTAAAATGCCAATCTACATGAAAGTCGTGTCCCTCAACAAGATGAACAACTTTCATAAAGGTAGATTTTGAAGTGTTTAGGTGAATTTTGGGGAACGCGGCAAAAGTTCGGACGACATTCGCCGATGTCAACGGTTAAGCGAGGGTTTGACCGTGTCTTTGACCACGGGTTGACCACGGGTGTGTGTAGGCTTGGTCACGGGGTTCAATAGGGTTCAATGGCGAGGTTTTCGGGTGACGGCTCGGGTTGACCTAGGTTTGACCGGTGTTTGACGGGTTGACTTGGTCATTAGCGTTAATGATGTTAATTAGAAAAGCGGGGCGTCACACTAACCCTCTTTTGCTTCTTCTTGATCTTGAACCCTAACCCCTATATCTTGAACTAACTCGAGCTTCGTTTTGTGCGGCCGTTGAGGGACGGAGGCGGCGGCGGCCGAGATGTCGGACGACGAGGTGGAGGAGATCGGTCATTCTATGACCGCGAATGACGAGCTCCACCTCTTTGGGATGCGCGGAGATGACGAGGAGGATCTTCTTGGGGATGCTGAGGCTCTCCTTGGTCTCTCTGCAGCAGAGGAGATCTTGGGTGCCACCGACGAGGCTACTACTTCTGCCGGTGAGGCTCGCTCCTTCCACCAAGCATGACCGCCGATGGAGGCTCCATCAAGCCTTCTTCTAACCGCCCTGCTACCTCTGCTTGCTGGGACGATTTCGAGAAGCTCATCAAAATGGTGAACGGTCGCCAGGTCAGGTATGGTGCTCGTTGTATTCATTGCGGTAAGGAGTACTCTGCATACTCCAAATGTGGCACTGGAACTCTCCTCCGTCACTAGGAAGCGTGCCCCAAAAAGCGTGAGAAATCTCACTTATCCCAGTCTCACATTACTTTCAATAAGGATGGTACTGCTCGTAATTGGGATTACTCTGCTGAGGTAGCTCGTGTTCAGCTTGTTCGTTTGCTTGCTAGGCTAGATCTTCCTCTAATTCTTGGTGAACCGAGGCCCGGGAGGAATACATTAAAACTCGCTCATAACCCTAGATATAAAACTGTTTCTAGGCAAACTACAACTAGAGATCTGCTTAAGTACTTCACTGATAAGCGTGATAACCTGATAGAGTCTTTCAAGAGCAATGCAATTACCTCTGTTGCTGTTACTTCTGATATTTGGTCTGGAAATGCTAAAGAAGACTACTTGAGTGTTGTTGGTCATTACATTAATGCTGATTGGCAACTTGAAAAGAGGGTGCTTGGGTTAAGGCTTATTGATGTGTCACATAATGCTGAGAACATTGCTGAACGTGTTGGTAATGTGCTTAATGATTATGGAATATTGCATAAGGTTTTTTCTGTTACTTTGAATAATGCTTCTGCTAATAACAAAGCCATGGATGCTCTGAAACCTGTACTTAAGCAGTATTAGGGTGTTGATCTATTTTTGCATCAACGTTGTGCTTGTCATATCATAAACCTGATAGTTAAGGAATCTCTTGTTGGTGTTAAACCAATGATTGATGCTTTTAGAACTGCAATATCATTTTTGAACTCATCCAATCAAAGAATTGCTGCATATAAAAGTTATTGCATGGCATCTAACATTAGACCTAGGAAATTTGGATTGGACATGGATGTCGGGTGGAACTCTACATATCTGATGCTTAAGCATCTGCTACCCCACAAGGAAACTTTCCATACTTTTATTGAATCTAATTATCCTAGACCAAGAGGTGCTCCCTTTTTGTTGACTCATGATCATTGGGCTATGGCAACTAAAATTCTTGCATTCCTTGAACTGTTTTATGATTCAACTGTTGCTTTGTCTGGTGTGTACTATCCTACTGCTAATCTTATGATTCATCATATTGTTAGGATTGCTATACACCTGCACAAGTATCAAAATGATGAGCATATTAGATCTGTTGTCCAACCTATGATTGATAAGTATAATAAATACTGGAGAACAATACCTGAACTTTAGTGCATTGCATTTATCTTGGATCCAAGAGCTAAAATTAAAGGTTTTAACAAAGTGATTAGGAAGTTACAACTGATTACTGATGCTGATTATTCTAATAAGTTGTTGGAAACTAGAACTCTTCTTTTCAAGTCCGTATCATAAATATGATGATCCGTATGGCTCGTTAGGGAGAAAAGGGTTGTTCCTCCAAGCCTATCGAGTAAGAAAAGAACGACTTGGGATGAAATATATGATGAAGATGATGATGTCCTTCCTCCTAATCTTGATTTGTCTAGGAGTATACCCGCTTTCGCCTTGCTACATGCAACTTCTAACGAGTAACAATGGTTCCGAACCGATCGCCTACTCCGGATCGTGACACGGTCGATCAATTAGATGATGACTTCAACATCTTGAACCGGTGGCATCGGCATAAACTAACTTATCCGAGTTCTTTCTACCCTTGCTAAAGATGTTTTTAGTGTGCCTCGTTTCAACCATTTCTTCGAAGCTACTTTCGGCACCACCGGCGGGATCATTGAAGAACGACGGCGGAGGCTCAACCCCGAGATTGTGGAGGCTCTCACATGCATCAAAGGCGGGAAGGCTGCGAGTCAAGGCTACAACACATGGTGGAGGACAAGGAGCTGGTGGAGTACTTTGAACAACTATGGATTGATTAGTCATTTATGTAATGGATCTGTAATCTTAATTAGACTTTTAGAGACTTGGATGGTCATGGACTTTGGGTGTAATGTAATGAACTCATGAACAAATGTACTCTTTTTCCCTCTCTAGGGTTTCTCACAAGGGTGAGTTTTACCTAGAGAGGGTTTTAATGAGGCAGCCATTGCACAGCTCCAATCTTTTGTTATCTCTGTCTATTTTGTGTTTTCTTTCTATGTTTTGACTTTGAATGGTTGAACACTCAGTGAATCTTGTGTGTTTTGAACACAACTTGAATTTGTGTACTGTGTAAAATCTGGGGCTGGGCACCGGCATCGTGCCTGGGATGGCACGAGCACTGCTGGGCTGCCGTGCCGAGTAACACGACACGGCACGCTCCAGCTTGCTTAGTGCCGTGCCTGGGCTGTGATGCTGGCACGCCAGCACGGCTAGGCACGGCACGGCAAGCACGCATGCCTGATAGTGTCGTGCCTAGCCCGTGTCATGCCGCGTCGTGTTCGTGCCCGTGTCAACACGACACGCTCGTTTGGCCATCTATAGCATAACCTATCAAAATGCATTATCTCTATCATCAATAGAAGTAACATACCACCAAAGAAGTTCATTGGCCGCATTATTTTAGGACTAATTTTAGCATCAAGTAGTCAGTGAACACAGGAGTGCAACTGTTTAATAATTATAAAATAAAATAATTAAAAGACTGAGGTGGAGAGGGTGCTGTCTCAACAGACTTTTAGGAATAATTTTAGCATCAAGTAGTCAGTAAACACGAGAGTGCGGCTGTTTAATAATTATAAAATAAAATAATTAAAAGACTGAGGGGAGAGGGTGCAGCCTGGGACCTGACTGTTGCACAGCGCAGTGGGTGCTGTCTCAACAGACAACTATACCACCAAGCTATGCTAAACAAAAACTACAAAACTGATTTATTTTTTCATGGAAACTCTGAAGGGTGTGTCATCCATGTGGTGGGTCATGTTTTTAGACTTCAAATACAATTATTCTTTACATGTTTGTTGCATTTTCTAAAAGGAACATTAGATTCATCAACCTAGACAGAATATATGCACGTACTTGTAAAACATGAATGATTCCCTTTGCTTATAAAGAATACTGAAAACTCCCTCCTCTTCCCTGTATTTCATCATCATCAGAGATAAGCCGTAATTTTGCACTTACCCACACTGGATTGTTCTATAAAAATGAAGTCCAGTTCCGTTGACATTTAGAATAGTAGAGAAAAGGTGGACAATTCTGCAATAATTGCAGAAAAGGATCAAATTTTTCATGCCAACTCAATGATTCTATGTTGCCATTACATGTAAATCTCAAATAAAAAGTAGCTTGTAGAACATGTTACCATTAGCACAATATACCGATGAAAGTCTACTGACCTGAAACCAATGGAAAGCACAAGATCAAACCACATAGGCAGTTAGTCACAGACAAACTAATCACCTGCTACAAATGTTAACATATTTATATGGTAAAATCACCATTTCTTTCCAAAACAGAGGCTCACAATATCCCTATAATTTTATATTAGTATGACTATGGATCGGCTCACTGGGGGAGAGGGAGTTGTGTGGTCCAACCTTGTTTACCCATAGCTTAACCAGTTCTTCTGCTTTGTGGACGCAGGGCAACAGCGGCACCTCCATGGCGCGGCGTCGTCATGCCACGCCGTCCCCCACAATAACCACCTCCCGCCTCCTAGATCTAGGATTCCTAAGGAAGAAGGGACAGGATCAGGATTCAGGAATCAGATAGAAATAGGGACATGGGACATGGGCAAGAAGATGGAACCTGCATGAGCCGAGGGCATGAAAAAGATCACTGCTAGAGAGGGCACCAATCTTCAGCGACCGCTGCCTGTCCCGACCTCCTCGTTGACCGGGCTGCGCTGCCAGTTGAGCTCCCCGAGGCGACGCAGGACGACGACGATGGGGAGGAGGCGCAAGAACGAGGGAGGCGGCGGGCTGGGTATGGTGTGGTGACTGAAAAAGGGATGCGGTCGAGCGGAGGCAGCGACGCTCGGCCAGTGCAAGACGGCGACGATGGGGGGAGGCGCAGGAAGGAGGGCGGCGGCGGGCTGGATAGTGCGTGGGGTAGGGTTGAAGGGAAAAAGGGTTAGACTGACTCCAGTGGATCCCCCATACCACCCCACTAGCGCAAAATGTAGATCCGGGGCACACTATAGCGATAGCTGCATTTTGCAGCAAGCTAGGCCGCCCGCAACCGCATTCTCGGGGGATCCGCAGGCTTCCCCCATCACAACAGCCTACGGGCCCCACCGCTCCCCGCCCTGCTCCACCGGTCGTCACGCTGGGTCCGCCGCCGCACAACTCTGCACGTCGCTGCGCTACTCCGCTGCTCGCCACGCCGCCCCCGCCGCCCTCCGCCGGTCGCCGTGTTGGGCCCACCGCCGCGCCGCGCTTCGCCGCCCTCCATCGGTCGCCGCGGCGGGCCCACCGCCACGTTGGGCCCACCGCCACGCCGCCGACCGCCCTGTCGTCGCGGCGGCCTCGGGCCCCGACGGTGCAGAGCCGTAGCTCCTCCAATTCGGTGCGGAGCCAGAGGAGGCGCAGGTGGAGGAGGAGCTCCACAGCCTCGTGCCCCGCTGGCCAGATCTCACGCGTGTTGACTTCCCCGCGGTCGATTCGATCGGTGGGGGGGACTCGATTCGGACGGCGCGATGGCGAGGGTCTGGAGATGGAGGCGGGGTAGTGCGAGGCGAAGCTCCACGGTCGAGGTCGATGTCGACATGTCCTCCACCACGTCGGCGCAGAGGAGCTCTTGGCCCCCTTCCCTCCTCCGTCTCCTCGCGGGAAGCAACAGTCACGGGGGATGCGCGGGGGATGCGTGAGGCTGTTGGGAGCGCCCCTAGCGCTTCTTCTCTCTCCCTTCTTCAAGAGCGTCTCGCGACGGGGACAGAGACCTTGTTGGAGACGGTCTTATTTGGTTATAGGCCATTACAATTTTCCAAACTTGGAGAAACGCTATTACTATTCGTCTATTTTGAAATTTGCCATTACAATTTTTCTTCTACCCGATTCTTTCCATTTTCTACGTCTTATAGGCCGTGGGGCCCATTGTCACACTATATTTGTACACACATGTTTCGTATGCCTCCCTCTCCACTCGCTGACATGTGGGCCCCACAAGTCAGATTCTTCCTCAACCTCTAGCTGCATGGCGGTTGCTCCAGTTCTGGGACAAGTCCCGCGGCGAGTAGGCAGAGGAGCACCGCATCCCCGCGCTCGGGGAGGGCACCGTCGTTGCCAGGAGGAGGCTCGCGGCCGCGGCGAGCGGGCGGGCGGAGGAGCGCGGGGAGGCAGCGGGTCGAGGACGCGATCGTGCCGGAGAGTGTCACACCCTGAAATTTCCAATTTCAGGATGTGAATAGAAAGAATAATTAAATAAGGATTTTCTCATAATGTTAAAATTTTTCCAACATTTATTTTTCTTTACAGATAATATAGTATAGGAAAAATCCTTTGTTTGATTTTTCTGAATCAAATAAAAAGTTTTTAGTGTTGCATTCATGTCGATGCATCTAGTGGTTCTTGAGTGCAAAAGGTTTCAAAAATGCGTTTAGGAGCTGTCCTAATTTTCCCGAGAATTTTCCGGATTTTTCTGGAATTTATTCTCATTTTTCCTTGAGCTATTTCTATTTATTAGAAGGCTCTAAAATCCTTTTCATGAGCTCCAAATGCTTTATTTGGATTGTTCATGTCTTAATCTATCTCTAAAAATATTCCTAGAAGTTTTTTGATTTTCGGAGTATTTTTTGTGCCTTTAAACAATTTCTAGGTTTTTCTGGAATTGTTTTCACATTAAAAATAAATTCGAAAAAAAGAAGCCGGATTGGGTCGAGCCCGTGGGCCCGACCCAATCCCTCCGGCCCAGCCGCGAGCCCGCTGGAGCCCATCCGGGCCCGGCGCAACCGTCCGTCAGGGATGCCATGGCCGCGCCGCCGCCGGTCCATTGGCCCGGGCGTGCGCGCCTAGGGCTCCCGCGCCCCTATAAAGGGGGAGCCGCGGCCCCTCGCGCGCCCGCCCGTGCCTCGCTCCCCGCCCGCGCGAAGCCGCCGCCGCCGGGTGACCGAGCCGCCGCCGCCGCCCTGCACCGAGCTAGCTGGAGGCCGAGCCGCCTGAACTCCGCCGCCACCGTTGACTCCGATTTCCAGCCACCTCCCTTCGTCTTAGTTGCAGGTGAGCACGCCTTTGCGATCCCCTCGATCTCTTCTCTCCATTTTGCATATCACCCGAGCCCCTACTCGCCCGGAGCGCCGGCGACCCCATCGGCCAGACCTCCTTGTGCCTGTGCGAGCTCTGTCCAGAGGTAGGAGAAGACATGGCGGTTTTGCACATAGCCCCATGCCTTTTCCTGTAATGAGTAGGTCTGTTTCATGTGTCTTAGCAAAACTATAAGAAACCCCCTGGATCTAATAGTTTCCCCAAATCCAATCCAATCGAGCACTCTTTTAGATCTAACCCTGTATTTTATCCTTTTCGCGAGCACTGTTTCTTGTGTCTCGGGTTTCTTCTCAGCTAGCCCCTGAAGTCTATAGTTAATCACGAATATGTCCTCCAATCTTGTTTATCTCGTAAAATCTTCATTTTAGCTCCGTTTTAATCCGTTCAAGTTGCGTTAGGTTCATAATAATGTAAAGCACGCGTTAGTGGTGAGTTTTCATCATGTTTGTTTTCTGAAAATAAAATTTATATTACTTTTGATTAATGTCTAGTTATACATGCCTTTTATAAATAAAAGTAATATAGATCTATACATCGTTTTTCATAAGTAAATTTAATTTGATTAATGTTTCTATCACATGTTTTTGTACATAAAAGTTAATTAGATCTTTATCTCAGTTTTCGTAAACCAAATGTTAATTTGTTTAATAGTTAATTAATCTTTTCTAATTAAAATTTGATTAGGCTTTTACATTGGCTTTTATAATAAATGTTAATATGATTAATGTTAGTTCCATAATGTTTTTAATAATAATATGATCTACTCGAGTTACAAAGTTTCGTTTAGATTGTTCATATAGTTTAGTTTTTCTAAAGTAAATATTTAATTGATTAATTCATATATGAATCTTTATAAATAAAACTTGACTAGTTCTTTACACCGGTTTCGTAAATAAAGTTTAATATTGCATTAATGTCAACATAGGGTATTTTCTTTCTGAAATATCCTTTATATTTGTTTTGTTAATAAAAATGAACCTAGCTCATAATCTTGTTCTATCATAAATGCAAATAATTCGTTAGACGTTCGGTGTCAGCTTTATCTTAGTATCTCTTTTGATCGAGTTTATCAGAAGCTCTAAACCTTTCTAGTGTTAGCCAAGCTAAACCGTGTGCATCCAATCAAGCCTTAGAGTTTCTGCTTAGCTTAGTAGCTTTATCTGTGTGAGTAGTTTTTACTGCTCATTTGCCTATCAAGTAATCTTATCACTCTTGTTTCATGTTTATCTTAGAATCTTGTTTATCAGCATCTAGCTAGTTGATGTCTATCCCATCTCTGTTAGGTTGTCTTTTTACAAATCAGCCATGTTCTTATGCCCAATCCTTCGTAGCTATACCTTTCTTTAGAGCTAATCTTGTTATCAGTTCCTTTACCAACTAGTTTAGCTTACCTTTTGCTCAGTTGTTGCCTCTCGGTCTAGTTCTCTTCGTAGACTAGTTTTCCTAAACCCACCTTAAGGTTTTCTTGTGCGTTGATAGTTCGTTTGTGCCGTTCTAGTTCGTTTCACCATAACCTGTACGTTAGCATGTGTATCACCTGTTACTTGTTTTAACACTAAAGTTGCATGTTAATCTTGACTAATATTTATTCCATTACTTTTCAATAAAAGTGACTAGGTTCTATCCCGGTTTTCATAAGCTAAGATCTAATTTGGTTAATTCCTATTTATAACTAGCTTTCTTTAAATAAAAGATGCTTAGCGTTAAACATCAGTTTCCATAGTAAAGTTAATATGCCTAATGACATCATAAATGCCTTTTTAATATTAAATATGTTTAGTTGAACACGTGACATAAAGTTACTCGTCTAGATATCTTATACTTGCTTTATCTTTCTAAAGTAATTGTTAATTTGACATAACTTCCACTCGAATGTTATAAATAAAACATGATTAGGTTTATCGTGATTTCTTTAATTAAATGTAACTTGTTTAATGGTAACATAGAGTATTTCTCTGAAATATTCTTTCACATGATTTCTTAATTAAAATATGCCAAGTGTAGTCTCTTGTTGTTTGATAATGATCTCACGATAGTTTCGAGCTTAGTTCTGTTTTTAGCGTTTCTTGCGCTTGCGTAACCAATAGGATCGAGCTCTATTTCAGTGTGATCTTTCCGGTCCTTGCTCAATCTTCCGCCACCATCTCTTCAAAGTTAACCAAGCTTTTCTTCCTCTAAGCACGGTTTGTGTGCTTTAGTGGTCCATCTAATCAAGCCTATCCTTTAGTGCGTTCTTTTAAAGCTTCTCTTTTGTTTGGTGCTTTGTTCTTAGTATGCTTGTTTGTTTGCTTTGTGTATGCTTGTGCCCGATGATTGATGCGCTTAGAGTGAACGCCGTTCGAGAAGTTTGGAAGAGCTAGAAGTGAAGATATTTTGAGCAACTACTCTGTGGTTCTCATTGCATTGCTTGCATTAATTTTGATGGGTTCCTATTAAGGATTACCTAGTCTTTATGATCATTCCTTGTTAACCTGGGTTTACATTTATGTTGGGTAGCTATGCTTAGTTGCTATACTTGGGTTATGGTGGTTTTAATGAACAATAATGATGAATCATGCTATACCTTTATGTTATATCTTTGGATGTTTAATACAAGACCATATGTTTAATCGGAACATGGAGCGACCACCCAGGACAACAGTGCAACCACAAGAACTATATGGCTCTGGTCTTGGCTGAGTAATTAGGGAAGTCTTTGTGTGGTTATTACTCGCATAGTAGGTTGGGGACGGAGGAATGCTTTTATGACTCTTCTATTCTGGAGTGGTGTTGGAACGGAAGTACTCTATGGCTGACCGTCCGTCATAGAAGTGTGGTACGAAAGATAGCCTCTATGACATACTACTATGGACTAATACGCACGGGAGGACTCTTTGTAAAGGTCTCGTAGCGTCCCTATGCAATCACGCCTCAGTAGTGTGGTATGGTGCCTAGCTAGCACCGCATGGTTGGGTTTAAAGTTCCTAGAACTTTTACGCGACTTGTGGGTAAAGATGTACAACCTCTGCAGAGTGTAAAACTAATCGATTAGCCGTGCTCACGGTCAAGAGCGGCCTGGACCCTCACATGATTATTGAACTTGAAGACGGACTTAAATCGTGCTCTCTGGTTATGCTTGCCATATGCTTATGGCGTATTTCTCGTCTTTATGCTTAATGTGGGTTTGTATAAACTTATACTTTATTAGTAATCAGGTGCTAATAAAATTTGACCAACTAAAAATGCTAAATGCTTTGAGCCAGTCCACTATAAAGCCTTTGCATTTCTTTCCCCCACACTTGCTGAGTACGACAAGTGCTCACCCTTGCTATAAACATTGTTGCTCAGAAAGAGGATGCTACTCTGAAGTCTTGTGAAGATATTGCTGGTTCTAGGCGTGCGCAACCCCTAGTCGACTGCCTGTGATGTTTGGTGCCTTCGTTTCCAGGATTAAGCGTAAATCTCTGATAATCTCCCTTTTTCTTACGTGATACTGTTTCTGTATACACTTATATGTCACTATATGCATAAAACTTAATCCTGCATATAGTTATGCACTTGGTTTTCTTTGGAAAAGCAGGTGTGACAGAGAGCGGCGAGAGCACCCCCACGGCAAATGTGGAGCGCGCGTGACTCCATTCGGCAACAAAACCCTAGGAGGGAGGGACGGCGGCGAGCGATGCGACACCTCGCTTTATGGCGGCTGGCCTCGCTCTGCAACGGAGGTCGCCTCCTCGTCGGTGGAGGTCCCGGTGGTCGGAGGAGTGGAGAGGAGAAGAGCGGTGTGGAGCCTCCTCCCGGCGGTGGCGGCAGCGGTGCCCTCCCCAGGCGCGGGGCTGAGGTGCTTTGCGACGGGCGGCATCCTCACTACAGGACTCGTCCCCAAATTGGAGCAACCAGCTGGAGGTTTAGGAAGAAGATGACGCATTGGGCCCACATGTCAGCAAGTGGAGAGGGAATGATACGAAAATTGTGTTTACAAATACAGTATGACAGTGGGTCCCAACGTCTATGAGACATAGAAAATGGTAGGAACCAGGTAAAAGAAGAATTTTAATGGCAAATTTCAAAATAGACGAATAGTAATGACGTTTTTCCAACTATGCAAAATTGTAATGGCCTGGAACCAAATAACCGAGGAAAAAAGGAAAGGATCGAAGAGGGGCGTCGAGGAAAAACAGGAGCGAGGGGTCGCGTCACGACACGGCCAGACGCGCGGGGCAGGGCACGCGGGACCTACCATTTTTCCGCCATTCCATTCTTTTTAGAGTAGAGATTACCTGAGCTTTGAGGGGGTAACGGCGTGGGAGCACTCTTGGTTAGGGCCCACCTTGTCAGCTAAAGAGAGGAGGGAGGGGGCCGAACGGACGGGTAACGACGCGTCGACCCCCATCCTCGTCTTCTTCTTCTAGCATATGCGCCATGGGAGGAAGGGAAAATTGGGTTAGTACCATTAAAAGAACTCAACTATAGAAAAATACTATTGCAAGTTTGAAGTGCGGAATACTAACATCAAAAGTTCCTCCGTTATAGCAATCTACCATCCTTGTTAACTTTGACGTTAACTGGAGCTAAAAACAAATCGAGCTCGTGCATGGCGAGCGGGCAGGTGGAGCTGGGTATCTCAGTGAGCTCGGTGGTGCTGGACACACCACGACCGACATGCTATGGGACCCCCAAGGATTCCAGGTGCTTGAGTCGGAGCTTTGGAGGAGGTCAAGCTCATCATTGCCCGCAAGCAGCTTCGAGGGGGCTCCGCATCTCCATGCCGCAAGCAACGTCGACACGGAAAGGAGTTGTAGAATGGGACGTGGAGCGCAGCCGACAATGTGGGACGACATGGAGACGGCGAGCTTCAGCACGAGCGCGGCGGCCAGGAACAACGGCGAGGTGGCGCTGGCGGCCGGGTCACCGGGTGGGCAAGGCATCCAGGCAGGAGAGCGGCGCGACCACCGGTTGAAGCGGAGCATGGCACGGCTGCTGCCGCAGAGCATGGCCACCTGGCTGTTGGCGTTTGGTCAGGGTAAGAGAGAACAGGGTTGGCCGGAGTGCGATTTGGCCATTTGGGGATTGAATCATATGGCTGGAGGTAAGGGATGACGAGTGGGGCCCAGGTATCATAGGGTGAGTGAGGTGGCCCGCTAACGTTGTGACGACGTTGATGGTAAAAATCTATAACGTAGCAGTGTTTCAATGCTACTTTTCTGTAATTGAATCTTTCAATGGTATTTTTCCATAGTGTGAATCTTTTAATGGTATGAATCTAATTTTCCCCGGGAAAAAAGGCTGCCTGCAGCTTAGGCCATAGGGGTGGTCCGACCTTCTAGGAGCTAAGCCGAGGCTACCAGAAGGGAGAGGTTGAGATGGGCAACCCTGGAGGGGGGGGGCGGTGGCCGGAGTTGGACGGATCCCTAGTGCTCGGCTTGGCTCGGTGGACGGAAATTCTTTGATTCCAGGTCGAGCGATGGGCGGAGCCTGAGGAGGAAAGATCGAAGTTATAGAGAAGGGGATTTCTGTGACGGATCCCTAGTTCTCGGCTTGGTTGATTTGGAATCAATGGAGTGAGTCGCCGGGATTTGGAATTGATGGAGTGAGTTGTCTTCTCCGGGAGCGCCTCAATCCGGTGCCCAGGCTGCTTGGCGTGAGTGTCCGCCAGGAAGTGGCCCAACGTCTCGAGCTCGACCGCCGTCCCCGGGAGCTCTCCTGCAGGAGCGCCGCAAGACCGGCCGCCGGGTGAGGCGAGGCATGCCCCATCCACGGCGAACTCCCTGCTCCCCCGCCGAGAGTGTCGGTGCGCGGGCGGCGAGCTCTCCTGCAGCTACAGGTAGCGGCACTTGCACACCGGATCTGCGGTAGCGTCATGGAAACGACCCAGTTTCTCCCCAACGTGTTTCGTGCGGTTTCCTCGTGCTTTGATTCACGTGTAGACAGGAAACGATTTCTTCGTTTTCCACTCTTTCTTCGTTGATAGAAATAGAAAAAGCTTAGCTGTCAACACAATTAATAGATATAGAAATCATCATAAATATCCTATTGGGACTGCCCTTAAATGTTGTATGCATGTCAATTCAAAAAATTTTGAACATTTATTGTTTTAGAAATAAAGGGGTATGGCTTCTAAGAGCATCTCCAAAAGGATGTGAAAAAATTGATGCTAAAACAATGTATTGGGGCCTATGCTAAAAATTTTATTTTCCTAAAAACATATCTCCTACGGCGGAATGCTAATAACTATCTCCCAATATTCCAAAACAGGCCACGTGGCGGATTGCGAGCGAGAAAGAGGAAATCGGAGGGATTGGGAAGATGTACGGGTGCCAATATATGCGGCTCGGCTTTCTTTGTTTTTTGGGCTCCCCAAAAGATTGGGAGGGTGATAGGGTCTCGTTGGAGTGCTCTTTTTTCTTATTTCTCCCTAAAACAATTATTAGGAATACAATTAGCACTCTTTTGGAGTTGCTCTAAGAACGTCTCTAGTGGCTGCTCGAGATGCTATAAACAAATATGTATGTAGCACGTCAGTTGGAGGATATTGTGGTACTCCATCCGGTTTTGTAGATGAAGTTGTTTTTTACAAGGTTTGAGTCAAACATTAAGAATATAAATCACGAATAATTTTTTTAAGTCGTTGAGTTTGAAAATATGAAAACTACATGAGTAGATTTTTCTTGCAAAATACTTTCATAAAAGTATGTATATGTTAGTTTTTAATAAATATTTTTTATAAAATAAGAAGTCAAATTTGTACTTTTGAGACCATATCAATGTCCTAAACGACTTTATTTACCAAACCGGATGGATGGGAGTATTAATTGTTAGCTTATCGTACGCTAGCTATAAATAGGGGACGGTGGAGAATATTGTGAAGAAGCAACACTCTCTTTGTTCCTCTAACTTGACACCATAATAGCCTACAATGGGTATACAAGAAATCCTTCGACTCCTTGTTTTTACTTAGTGTTTACGAATCATCATCAAGCATTAGGTGAGTGTTGGGTGTGAGCCCCGTGTAGAGCAAGTTATTTAGGTTGTCTTAGATGTGAGTGGTTCTTACTAGAGATCCTAGTTCGGGTTGTGTTTAGCTGGCTTGCGTTCATCTGGAGTCCGTTCCATTTGAGTTGTAACTGAAACTGTACCAAATTCATGTCTTCTTAATACAATGATAGGCTACACGCATATTCGAGAAAAAAGCATTAGGTGACGATGAATGCTATACTCAGAAAGAATCAGTAAAGTATGCATGCATGAAAACTATAAAGCATCGTGGCCAATACAAACCCCCAACTGATTCTGCTGCCGTTTTGTGACCTGGCTTGCATATGTCGCATCTTCAACATTCAAGATGGGTTAGAGCAACTCCAATAGTTTGGGATAATTTGATTGGCACACCTTGGTTTTTGGCAACTCATCAAAAGTTATGGCAAAAAAATGTTCATCTCCAACAATGTCCCATAATTCACTTGGCAAAACAAAATTTGGGCCCAAACTGCTACTTTCCCGCGATCTCCAGTCATCCTCGCGCCATTTTTTTCTGCCGCGATCTGGCATTGCGCTCGCGCCAAAACACCGCAGTCGCAATCTCCTAGGAGGTGCCATCGTTTTTCTTCCTCCCACCGGCGGCCGTCACCGTCCCTGATAGAAGGAGAGGTTGGTGGTACCACGTGACAATGTATCTCCCAGGTGATTGATTAGACCGTCTCCAGCTGTATCTCCAAACCCACCCGTCTGCAAAATGAAGAAAAAAACGCTAATCTAGCGCCTCCAACGGTATGTGCAACTGCATCTGCAAAACGGGCGTCGCCCTCAGCCAAACCGCACCCCTGAGATTTCTTCCTCCTCACTGCATCGCTACAGTGCCAACCGCCCGTCCCTCCGTCCCTGATGGCCGCACCTCGATTCGGAGCAGGGGCACCACGGAGGAGCTCCACGGTTGGTGCAACGGCGGGCAAGCTGCGCCAGCTCGTCCGGGTCACGCCGCGCCCTGCTCCGCCAGTGGAATCCTCGAGGAACCCCCCTCTTCTTCGTCTAATCGTCTCTGGCCGAGTAGCAGAGCTGAGCAGGCGCGGTGGAGTTGCGGTCGCAGCGGTGCTCTCCGTCTCCTCTTCCACCACCGCGGGAGGTGTGTTGACCTTCGCCGGGATGGACGAAGCGAGGCGGAGGTCCTCGGAGGATCTCGAGCCCACCATGGCTGAAGAGGATCCTTCCTATCCTCCCTCCTCTCCATGGGATCTAGCATCGTCCTCTCCCTCGCGAAGGCCTGGATCTGAGGCGCAGATCCGGGGAGCCGAGGCGGACGCGAGCTGCCTCCTCCCACGACCAACGGCGGCGCGAGCTTCCTCCCTTCCTCCTTGAGCGGCAGCTGGCATGACCCCTTCCTCCCTTCCTCCTCCAGCTCGTGACGCAGAGCAGCGGTGAAGCTTACTTGCGCTCAGCGCGGCCTCCGCAAGCCCACAGGAGGCAACTGCCCGGGTCTTTGCGCGGCCCCTTCCGCTATGCTGCTGGAGGCGCTCCTCCTTTGCAACATGCAATCTCTCTCTCTCTCTCTCATTTCTGCAGAACTCGATTTTGCAGAAGAACTACTGGAGACGGTCTTAGCCCAACCTTTTCGTCAAAAGTAGATAATAGGTTCATAGTCATGGTGATGTCTGATAACACGTCCAATAGCCTGGTTTTGTTACAAGAATCCAACAGCCTGGTTGGCAACCCTTGGGTTTTCGCTTTTTGGTGAGTGAAAGATTTGTATCCGGGTCTACGTTCAAAGCTTCTACCGTAGAACAAATTCGAGAGGCCTTCGTACCCATAGACCTAATTCGAGAAGGCTTGATAGTCCTAAGAAAGGTGAGGGTGGGGGGTTCTATTATGGACGAATAAGGAAGAGGAATAGAATCTCATTCATGTGTTCATGCTAACAGAAGAGCGGATCCAATGAAAATGACAAGGTACGAGTAGTAGACCAGATCCCGCCGAGAGCCCAGAAACCAGCGCAAAGATCCGGCACTTCCCAAGCCGAATCCGACCGCTAGCCACACCCAACTTTAGATGTAGCACGCAAAGGGGGGAGGGAATGAAGAAAGGTAAAGGTTGGTGAGAGAATGTGACGGACACCAAAGGCCATTGCCGGCCGCTTCCGCCACTGCCGTTGGGATTATAGTGGCAACAGAGATGGGGACTAGGCAGTGGTGGAGGTGGGGGGGGGGTGGCGGCGGCAGCCCGCTCCCACCCTGTACCGCTCGGGAGGGAGGAGGAAGAGAGAACTAGCATGTGGGACCCACCTTAATTATGTGGGGCCCACTACCGCATCAGAAAAAACCGCCGAGGGACCCAAAACAAATGGATTTAGAAGTTGAAGGATGCTAGATAGATAAGGGACGAAAGTTAAACTCTTACGATAGATGAGGTATGTCAAAAGGACTCTTTGCTTTGCTATTCTCCATAGTCCATCTACCACAAACGACGTCCACGTCACAAGTACCAACTACGTATAGATCGATGGGTCCAACATTCTGATCAAAGAGGCCCATTCATTAAGCTCGGCCCGGCTCGCCTCCTCGTCGGCTCCTCCTCTGCCTAGCACTTGCCAATCTAATCCCCTCCTCCCCCATTCCACTTCCTCCCACTTAGATCGGAGTGCCACCGCCCAATGCGCATGCTCAGAACATGGTGCTTGTCCTCGAGGTCTTCGCCGCCACGCGCTAGCTGCTACGCGGCGTAACATCCTCCCTTTACCGCTACCTCGCATCCACCTCCGACGAAGACGAACTGGCACCTTCCCGGACACCCACCACCATGATCAGCCCCCCATGGTGCATCGTACGACGACGAGGCTTGGCTTCCGTCTCCAGGGCGAGGAGGTGGTGGAGTTCGCCGTTGAGCTCTCTCTGACCACACCGGCTTCCACGTTCTACCAGTGTCGCGCCAGCGTCGAGGACACCTTCTTCAGCAGCAACGAGTGCGACTTTCTCGTTGCTCCGTGCAGCCAGTCGAGGAGTGCGGCACTCTCCATAGCCACAACGTCCATCACACTGTCTCGCGCTCCGTCCTCTTCAGCCATGGTGGATGCAAGGTACAGGTCACCACATCATTTAGATTTAGATGCGGAAGTCCAAAGTGCTCTCAATTGTTAGCCACATATAGTAAGTTTTGGCATGCAAATCAGATAGGTACTTAGATTCATTTTTTAGGGATATTTGTATAACCTTTTAGCCAGAGTTGACGGTCTTTATTACTTAATAAATTTCTTGTGTTGTCATTTATTATATGAGAAGTTCTTGTTTCTTTTGCTATGGAATTGGGGTCTTAATGTAATGTGTTATGCTAATCCAACACCATATTAAATAGGATGAAAGTCCATCTCCCATTTTGTAGTTAGCATCAAATCATCTGGTTTATCTTATATACATTAATTTTCCTTGTGTTTGTTTATATCACTTGTTTTTCACTAGCTATGATAGCCTACTATCATGTCTAAAACTTTCTTAGCAAACAACATACTCATCTAATTGTATTGAGATAGTTTTAGCTAGTTGTAAGGTGTGACTTTGATTTAGTAGATCTGCTTCACACCTTCACCTTTAGATAATATCACCTGTAGTTGTTTGGTTTTGATCTTATGTGTTAACCAACAAGACCATAAGATATTGTCCTGAACAAATCTCACACAAAGATATTATATGTGCTTGTCATGTTGGCTATCAGCGCATCACATAAGATCGTAACAAGAGGCAAAGACCAATGGCAAAATCTTAATGACGTGTGAATAATCAATGACAAAATCACAATATTAAGGGTTGAAACATAATTGCACTTCAAGTAGGGGTATAATCATTAAAAAAATATTTTTTACGTATCGATGGCATCATGGATCACAATGATTAAAAACGTAATAACCACCAAAGTTATGTAAGCAGAGAAATCTCCCACTTTGTTCCTTGGGGCATGCAAACCATTGTCAACTGGAGTACATTCGGGTCCTTGCTGACGAAAATGGAATCTAATGATTGTACAACCTTTCAGGACTTCTCTTGAAAACGGAGCAAGAACCCAAATTGACCACACCCGAAGCATCAATTTGCAAGCCAAAACTATTTAGGTCAACTATTTGTTGCTCCTGTAACGTACATGTACCCATCAACAAACCCCCACTTAGCCAATAAGTGTTCAAATAGAAGTCTGGGATCCTTTTATGTAATCTTAATCACGATGTAACCTTATTATAAAGAAATCTCAAAAATGGAGAAGAGGTCAAAAGTGAGCACCATATATTGGAGCACGAATTGAACGTACATAAGTTATGGTGTAACATGTTCTCTTTATTTGCGTCCCTGTTCGAACCCAAAATTGGCAGGTCTAGGGTGATCGGTTAGGTCTCATCGGTCAGATTGGTGCGGCCAAATACCACAAAATGCAATTTAGGCTTCACCATTAGATAGGTCTCGTCAAGTAGATCAAGATTTATATGTGCTACGTCCAATTAGGAGTTTGGGTGAGGGAGATATGACTTGTACAAGATTTGCACGTCGGGTGGACCGGTCTGACTAGTGCGCCACACCGGTCTAACCGGTACCCCCTGTCCGAACAAGAACGAGGAGTCCTGATAGATTTAGGATTGTAATATGATTTCGTTGCGGTGCAAGACCTCCCCACCCTATAAATATAAAGGGCCACGGTGGATTGAGGGATCCAATCAGTCAAATCAATCTATTTTTATCTTTTTACCTTTTTCTCTTAGCCCTAAACTTTTCCACTCTACTACTTGTTGTTCCTCCTTCCATCTACGTCGATTAAGGGCGTTCTAGGTGGCCTGACGACCTTAGTGTTGGGGACAGCCACGAGGGTCCCCTAAAAAACCGGGGGAATCCTGCTTAAAACCTGCAAAAAACACAAAACACAAACACTCCTCGAACATAACACGAAACATACGCACACAGCACAACCCACGTAGCGATGGCCCCCGCGGCCCACCAGAGCGGCCCAACAGGGCACCCCCTCGAGCAAGGTCCGCCTCGCTCGAGGGCTCACACCCCCTCGAGCAAGGTCTGCCTCGCTCGAGGGCTCACGCTCCCTCGAGCGGGCTCCGCCTCGCTCGAGGCTCCCTCACGAGCGCACCTGCTCCCGCACACGGGTATGAGCATTTAATGCTCTGACACAGCAGAGCTGCGCCACTACGCGCCTGGGAATCACGCCCCGGTGTTGTTCCGCCAACTCCCTAGGGGGAGCCCATCCCCGCCACTGTGGGGGACTGTGCGACGAGGCCGGTGTCAGCTCCGTGACACTGTGCCGCCCACTTTAGTACGGCTAACGCGCCGCGCCCTCGAAGGGGGAGCGGTCGCACCCTCGAACCCTCTTCTCGTGACTCCGCAGGGTCAAACCGTGACGTCAGGCCGGCGGGAGCGCCGTCCCCATCGCTGTCAGTCCTGTGTGGCCATCCCCGCCCCTGCAGCGCCATGCCGTGCACTGCTACAACTACTCCGACGTTGTTGGGCACGCGGGGACGGGACGCCGCCACGCCCGCCACTGTACCCCGTACGGATCACCGTCGACGGCTCCGTCGAGCCCGCATGGAGACACCCCGGTCAACCACTACGCCTCCACCCTCGAAATCGCCCCTGTTCAGGCACAGGACACGCCGCGATGCCGTAATTGGAGCAAGATTCGCCAGGACGGCCGTCAGCTCCTCAGCACTGTACACCATACCTCTACGCGTAGCTAAATAGTGCGGCATGCCTGTAAATCGCCCTCACCTTGGTCTATAAAAGGAAGGTGATCCCCCTCGCCGCAGGGGGACAAGACACCAGACACGGGACAGCGGATAGCGATCGTTCACTCGCTCCCCGTCTTCCCCACGATATTGGCACTCGCCTCAATCACTCCTTTTGGGACTTGGAGGCCACACCTCCTCTCCCGCCTCGCTTGTAGCCGCCCCACTACAGGCACCCCGGTGCAAAGCAATATAGTGCCTCGAGCACACCCCTGCTGGACGTACGGCCCCGGCCGGAACCAGGATAAACCAAGTGTCCTAGTTGCTTAGCACCGACCATCGAGAGACAGATCTCAGTGCTTATTACTAGTTAGTGTCGGGACTACATTCAGCACCGACAGTTGGTGCCCACCGTGGGGCACGGCACGCTGAAGATCAACTCGTCACCAGTTCTCTCGATGGTGATTCGCACCGAGTACTGTGGTCAGCGTTACTCCATGGGCAGCTCGGACCCCCTCCTGGCCGGATTCGAAATCCGGTTCGGGGGCCTGAACTTTCAGGCCACGGGGAACGACTACCTGATGCGCCTCACTAACCGTGAGGAACTCCGCGCGCGGCGCCGGGCGGGGTCCGCCCCGGTCGCCTCCGCACGCGTCGCCACGACACCAACACCCGCCGCACGGACGCCGCGGGTCCATCGGCGCCACATCGCCGCCGTCGCTCCGGCCGGCGCTCGCGACAGGCGCGGTCGGAGCGCCCGCATGCCGCGCACATCGCTTCGCAACGCGACGCGCTCACCGCCGGCGACAGCCGACCGCCCTCGGCGGGGAGCGCTCGCTCTCCGACCGCGCTTCCCCATCGGTCTGCGCGGCGCCACGGCGGCGTACATCGCCAACACCAACGCCAACACAACGATGCGCAGGGTTCCCCCTAGCCGCCACATCTTGGTTGCCAGGGACCCTGGCGCCTCCGCCGGCGACGAGTCATCCCTAGGCTCCATCGACGAGCTGCAACCCGCCACCTCGCATGGATACGCGGAGTGGGACTTCTCCGGCGTACCAGACCTAGTAATGTTCCGGCGGTTCCTCGACGCCGTGAACTACTGGTTCGGCTACTCCGACGACTCCAGCGCTGGGAGCTACGACCCCGCGTGGGAGTGCTGCGTCGTAATCGCTAACAACCCAGCAAACGCCGTCGACACGGAGGGCGCCGGCGACGGAGAGGTTCCTCCTGCTCTGGGAACTGGACCACGCCTGGCTGCGGGGCCAAGTGCCCCTCCCCCTTCACCGCCGAGGGGGGCCGACATCAACACCCAGCTGGCCCAAGCACGCGAGGTCGAGGCCAAGCTGGCAGAACAGTACCGCACGGTGCGGTTGCTTCGCGCCTCTATCGCGGGGGAAGCCTCCGCGCACGGCGAACGCGCTGTGAGCTGGGCAGACAAGCCCGCGATCGCATCAACGCCGACTTCAACGTCGACAATCTGGACACGGCCCCGCGAGCGAGCCAAAAGCTCATCGCCGCCGCAAGACTGCTGCGGGCCATGCCCGCCCCCTCAACGCCCGAGGCACGGGAACCGCGCCGCGAGGCGCAGCGCTCATCGAACAAGCCGCCGTCCAACAAAGTCGAAAGCTCGGCGTCCCGCATCCGCCAATAGGGGAGCGCGCGGGACGATGGGGGTGCGCAAGGCCCCGAGCCCTCGCTACACGCGGGTGGCGCACCGAGCGCCCCGCCAACCCGGGGCGCACGCTGGCCAAAGAACGGCTCCTATACACGCGCGGGCAAGCCCGAGACGGCGACGCCCGCAACGTCATCAACGCCCGACAAACGAGCAAAGCAGAGGCGCGGGCGGCAGCACGCTACCACCCTCAACGGGGTGGACGTTACGACAGCGATGAGGACCGCTCACCGACGCTGGAGCCCCCGGGGACCCGCGTGTTCAGCCGGGAGATCCACACGACAACCTTACCCTAGCGCTTCCGCCAGCCCATGATGATCATCAAGTACAACGGGGAGATGGATCCCCATGTGTGGCTCAGCAACTATCGTCTGGCGTGTCAGCTGGGCGGAGCCACCAGCGATGAAGTCATCATTCGCAACCTCCCCCTGCACTTCGCCGACTCGGCGCAGACGTGGCTCGAGCACCTGCCGGCCGGCCAGATCCACAACTGGGACGACCTGGTCCGCACATTCGTGGGAAATTTCCAGGGCACGAACATGCGCCCTGGGAACTCCTGGGACCTGCGCTCTTGCACCCGGAAGCCCAGCGAATCGCTCTGGGACTTCATACTGCGCTTCTCCAAGTGCTGTACGGAGCTCCCAAGCGTGGCGCAGTCTGAGACCGTGCACGCCTTCCTCGAGGGCACCACATGCTGGGATCTTGTGCGCGAGCTCGGGCGCAGCCCGCCGGTCGACTCAAATGAGTTGTTCGACATCGCCACCAGCTTCACCTCAGGGGAAGAGGCGGTGGGGGCAATCTTTGACGGCAAGAAGGGCAAACACGTCGACGACACGCCCACGGAAGGCGCAAGTCCAAGGAGCCCCGCCAGAAGAACAAGCAGGGCAAGAAGGGAAAGAAGTCGCGCCGCGAGGCGAGCGAACAGGGGAACGGCGACGACGACGGCGAAGCTCTTGCTGTTGACCCGGCTCGACGGGGCCCTCGACCGGCCCCTCGAAGCCCGAGAGTTTTCGACGACATGTTGAAGAAGCCATGTCCCTACCACAAGACGCCAGTCAACCACACCCTCGAGCAGTGCGACATGCTCAAACGGTTCTACGGCCGCGCCGCCGCGAAGGACGATGAGGCCAAGAAGGACGGGGGTGATGGCGACGCCGGCGGCTTCCCCGCAATGGAGAATGTCTTCCTCATCTTCGGGGGGCCAACTGTCGACATGTCCAGCCGCTAGCGCAAGCGGGAGCAGCACGAGGTTCTCGCCGCAGAGAAGGTGCCTCCTTCCTTCCTCGACTGGTCGGAGGACGCCATCACGTTCAGCCGCGAGGATCACCCGAACCGCATCCCCAACCCGGGTCAGTACCCGCTGGTAGTCGACCCAGTCATCAGGAACGCGCGGTTCTCGAAGGTCCTGATGGACGGAGGCAGCAGCATCAACATCCTCTACGCGCACACGCTGCACCTGCTGGGGATCGGGATCAGCTGCGGCCCAGCACGACACCGTTCCATGGCGTCGCGCCGAGCAAGCGCGTCCAGCCCCTCGGGCAGATCGACCTGCGGGTCTGGTTCGACACGCCGGACAACTACCGCAAGGAGACGCTCACCTTCTAGGTGGTGGGGTTCAGGGGCGCGTACCACGCCATATTTGGGCGGCCCTGCTACGCCAAGTTCATGGCGGTCCCCAACTACACCTACCTCAAGATGAAGATGTCGGGGCCCAACGGCGTCATAACCGTGGGCTCATCCATCGAGCACGCCTTCGACTGCGACGTCGAGTGTGTGGAACAGGCCGAGGCCCTAGCGCTGGATGAAGCGCTGGTGGTCAACGAGGACCCCGACTCCACCACCAAGCACGCCGGCAGCTTCGAGGCTGCTGAGCAGACCAAGGAAGTGCCCCTCGACCCTGCTGCCCCCGAGGGCAAGGTGTTGAGGGTCAGCTCTACCCTCGACCCGAAATAGGAAGTGGTGCTCGTCAACTTTCTCCGCGCCAACGCCGACATCTTCGCGTGGAGCCCCTCGGACATGCCAGGCATCCCGAGGGAGGTCGCCGAGCACTCCCTTGACATCCTACCTCACTCCCGCGCCGTGCAACAACGGCTGCGCCGCTCCGACGAGGAGCGGCGCCGGGCAATCGGAGCGGAGCTGCGGAAGCTCCTCGAGGCTGGATTCATTAAGGAAGTGTTCCACCCTACTTGGCTAGCTAATCTTGTATTAGTGAAGAAGAAGAATGGGAAGTGGCGGATGTGTGTAGACTACACTAGTCTTAATAAAGCATGTCCTAAAGTTCCTTTTCCTTTGCCGCGTATCGATCAGATCGTTGATTCAGCCGCTGGGTGCGAACTACTCTGTTTCCTTGATGCCTATTCCGGGTACCATCAGATAAAAATGAAGGAGTCCGACCAGCTCGCGACTTCGTTCATCACAACGTTTGGAATGTATTGCTACGTCACGATGCCGTTCGGCCTCCGAAACGCGGGCGCGACGTACCAGCGGTGTATACAGCACGTCTTCGGAGACCACATCGGACGAACCATTGAGGCGTACATAGATGATGTAGTCGTAAAAACCAGGAAGGCGGATGACCTTGTTAACGACCTTCGCATCGCGGTCGGCTACCTACGGGCCAACGGGGTGAAGCTAAACCCCGAATACATCGTCTCCCAGCGAGGCATCGAGGCCAACCCCGAAAAGGTTGCAGCCCTCGAGTGGATGGGTCCGATTTGGGACCTTAAGGGGGTCCAAAGGGTGCTGGGGTGCCTTGCCGCCTTGAGCCGCTTCATCTCGCGGCTCGACGAGAAGGGCTTGCCCCTCTACCGGCTCCTCAAGAAGCATGAGCGTTTCTCCTGGACCGCTGAGGCCCAGGAAGCGCTTGATAAGCTAAAGGCGTCCCTTACCCACGCCCCAATCCTCACATCACCGCAAGACAGCGAGCCTCTGTACCTCTACGTGGCTGCGACCACCCAGGTGGTCAGTGCCGTGATCGTGGTGGAGCGCACGGAGGAGGGACACGCTTTGCCGGTTCAGCAGCCGGTGTACTACATCAGCGAAGTCTTGTCCGACACCAAGACGCGCTACCCGCAAGTCCAGAAGCTGCTTTACGCAGTGGTTCTCGCGCGGCGCAAACTCCGCCACTACTTCGAGGTTCACCCAGTCACGATTGTTTCCTCCTTTCCGTTAGGGGAAATCATCCGTAACCCGGATGCGGCGGGCAGGATTGCCAAGTGGTCGGTGGAGCTGATGGGTGAAACACTCGCCTACGCCCCGCGTAAGGCCATCAAGTCCCAAATCTTGGCAGATTTCATGGCCGAGTGGACAGACACGCAATTGCCGCCGCCACAGATCCAGGCGGAATGCTGGACTCTGTACTTCGACGGCTCGGTGATGAAGACAGGGGCGGGCGCGGGGCTGCTCTTCGTCTCACCCCTCGGGGAGCACATGCGTTACGCTGTGCGCCTCCACTTCCCCGCATTGAACAACATGGCTGAGTACGAGGCCCTGCTTTGCGGCCTCAAGATCGCCATCGAGATAGGAATCAAACGCCTCGACGTGCGGGGGGACTCGCAGCTCATGATCGACCAGGTCATGAAAAACGCGAGCTGCCAAGACGATAAGATGGAGGCGTACTGCAAGGCCGTGCGGGCCCTCGAGGACAAGTTCTACGACATCGAGGTCAACCACGTGCCCCGCCGGTATAACGAGGAGATGGACGAGCTTGCCAAGATCGCGTCGGGGCGGATCACTGTCCCCCCGAACGTCTTCGCTCGGGACGTCGCCCAACCGTCCGTCACCCTCGAGCCGCACCCCTCGAACTGCACGGAACCCTCGGGGGGGCCCTCGAATCCAGCGGGCGCAGAGCCCATGGACGAAGACCCCGCGAATGAGGCATACGTGCTCTCCCTCCTCGAGGGGTACGGCGCCGGCGAGGCCGAAGCCATGGACGTCAAGCCAGCCCCCAGCGAGGTGGACTGGCGCGACAAGTACATCGCCTGGATGGACCGTGGGGAACTCCCCTCGGACCGGTCCGAGGCCAGGCGCATCACTAGGATGGCCAAGTCCTTCACCCTCGTCGACAGCGAGCTGTACAAGTGCACCGCCTCCGGCATCCTGCAGCGATGCGTGCCCATCCCCCAGGGGCGCGAGCTCCTCCGGGATATACACGTGGGCATATGCGGCCACCACGCCGCACCCCACACCCTCGTGGGCAACGCGTTCCGCCAGGGCTTTTACTGGCCCACCGCGGTCGCTGACGCCAGCGAGATCGTGCGCACCTGCGAAGGGTGCCAGTTCTACGCTCGCAAGTCCAATCTCCCCGCGCACGTCCTACAGACCATCCCCATCACGTGGCCTTTCGCCGTGTGGGGGCTGGACATCATTGGGCCCTTGCGGAAGGCACCCGGGGGCTACACCCACCTGTTGGTCGCAATCGACAAGTTCTCCAAGTGGGTGGAGGTACGCCCCATCACGAACCTCAGGGCGGAGCAGGCAGTGACGTTCTTCACTGACATCGTCTATCGCTTCGGAGTGCCCAACTCCATCATCACCGACAACGGGTCTCAATTCACAGGCAGGAAGTACCTGGAATTCTGTGATAAGTTCCACATCCGTGTGGATTGGGCAGCCGTGGCGCACCCGCAGACCAACGGCCAAGTAGAACGCGCCAACGACATGATTCTGCAAGGCCTCAGGCCCAGAATTTTCGACCAGCTAAACAAGTCTGGTCGGAAATGGCTCCAGGAGCTGACGGCAGTTGTGTGGAGCCTCAGGACCACCCCCAGCAGGGCCACCGAGTTCACCCCATTCTTCCTGGTCCATGGCGCGGAGGCCGTCCTCCCCACGGACTTGGAATACGGGTCGTCCAGAGTCCGGGGCTACGACGAAGGTGCCAACCAGCGAGCCCGCGAGGACTCGCTGGACCAATTGGATGAAGCAGGACTCGTGGCCCTGATGCACTCCGCAAGCTACCAGCAGTCCCTAAGGCGCTACCAAGCTCGGAAGGTGCGGCGATGGGATTTCAGCGAAGGGGACTTGGTCCTAAGGCTACGCCAAGATAATCGAGGCCACCACAAATTGTCACCCCCATGGGAAGGCCCTACGTCGTGGTGAAGGTGCTCAAGCCCGGCACGTACAAATTGGCCAACGAGGACGGCGAAGAACTCACCAACGCTTGGAACATCCAGCAGCTACGTCGCTTCTACCCTTAGCTAGGATTTCCAAGTTTTTTGTTGTAAATTACATGCCCAACACCCCAGTTGGCAGCACAATGTAAATAACAGCAAGTCAATAAAGTTAAAGGGCAACTCGGCTTTCCCCTGAAAACCAAGTCACCCTCGGGGGCTACTGCGGGGGGCATCCCCCCCCCCAAAAAATGGTCCCATTTTTTTGCAAAAAAATCAACTCGCAAACGCGCTAAGTATGTTTCGACCTTGGTCTCAAGTGAATCAAGGCGGGGCGCGGGCGGCCAAGCGGAAAGGACACGCGAGCCAGAGATAGACTACGCCTCCGTGAGGATACGGCCCAGCGGGCTACTCACGAAAATCGAACTCCCCCAACCCGAATTCGCCCAAGCAAAGGGAGAAACATAACAGCACGATAAATGAAACAAGAGATACCATTTACAAATGTTTAACACCTCAATAAAATACTTGTTTATTTACATGGCTGCGTGGCCCAAACACTAACGTTTAAACAAAAAATGGGCCAAGTGCCCAGCGATCTTCAGGCTTGAGGCGCGTCGGCGTCAGCAGCGTCCGGGAACAGGAACTCCAGGAAGTCCTCGGTGAGCGCCTCGGCGGCATCAGCGACAAGCGCGTTGTTGACGGTTAATAATTGTATCAAAGTTCGTTTGTGACTCGCAAGCGTACAAGTCTCCCGTTGTAGTCAAGGGACCCTTCTTCCCTCGAGTGGTGAACCCAAGGTATCGAATCCGTGGAACAAATGTGTGACGCAAAACTTAATCTATTAAAGCCAAGTAACTTCAATCTTCGATAAAACCCTAATGCATCTAAGTAAAAGACACAAAACGAATCTAATCTACTAAAGACCGGAGAAAACAAAGTAAGATTGGGTAGATAAACCGATCTAGAGGGATCGGGGTAAGCCTTTTGTTGAAGTTCCAAGCAAGAGAAGAAGTAGCAAATAGAATCTTAATAGAAGCCTCTTTAAATCGTGGTTTCCCGTCCAAATCCGAAAACATCCGCCCTTCGAGACCCCCGTTCTGTCACAACGTATCCCTATTCATGCGGGGAGCTTAGGGCGAGTCAAAAGACAAGTCGAGATTCTTTCGGAAGATCCGGTGTGTACCTCTAGCCACCGCGACTACAAGAACACCCTATGTAATCTATCTCGAGAATAGAATTGGAATAAGCAAAGCCGATCGAAAAACAAAATCTTCGAGGAAACACTTGATCGCTAGGAAAAGATTCAACTTGATAATTCAACTATAACAATGATACATACACAAGATCACCACTGGGATCCTTCCTTGATCTTGCTTCTAGCTCCGGAACTCCGACGTGGTCTTCCGTGCAAGGTTCCCACGTCGGCTAGGGGAACCCTAGTCAACTAGCTCGACCCTCTCCTCTCCGAGATGGTGTCCCTCTCTTCTCTCGCTCCTCGGCGGCCGATGACGAATTCCTCTCCCCGAGGCTCTCGGTCGGGGGGGCTATAAATAGCCCGATTGGCGGCTAGGGCAAAGGAGGGGGCATTTGGGCCCCGGATGGGCTCGGGCCGACCGGATCGGGCCGGCCGGCCCGGGCCCATCTAGGCCCGGCCCCGAGGGCTCCTTCGCTCCACGTCGGTTCCCTTGCTTCTCGGATGTTTCCCCCTTCCGCATGTAGGTCCATGTCGTCGGTTTCTCTCCGAATTGGACTCAACTCCTTGTCTTGCAAGATTCGAAGACTTTTCTCGGTCGTGTCCTCGAGTCCGTCGTCTTCTCGGATCAAGTCCCTGGCTTCTTGGAGTTAAGTTTGCTTCATTGCATGACTTGTACGGGGCTTCAAGGTGTTGTCATGAGGTGCTTGATGAACTTATCCCGAAAGTCTTGCATTCAACACTAAAACCCTGCATAAACACTAAACTCCAAAACCGACATGCACACGTGAACTTGTTATACCACGGGGGTTAGTACCAATGGATAAGGTATAAAACTCATGCCAACACCGAAGGTAAACTCATGGCTAGGTTGACGGATTTTCACCGTCAACATCTCCCCCATGCTTAAACCTTGCTCGTCCTCGAGTAAGCCTTCGATGGATATCATCATTGCCAAACAATGTTTAAACTTTGCACTTGATCACACATGAGAAAACATAATGCTCTCAAATTTTTAATTCATTAAAGTTCCATAATGTACTAGCTTTCATCTCTACGGAGGGTAGATCCTTATTAAGCTTATCCCACAAGTATTAACATGCTCACAAAGTTTTAAATAGATCTCAGAATTTTTGAAATAAAGAACGAGATAAAGAAAAGCTAAACCAAGCTCACAAATTTAAAACATCTTGTATATTGCTCATGAACTCTCAACTCACTTGTCTCTCAAGCCTATATATTCTACTCCTTTCCCTCTCATATATATGTGTGGTAGGCTTTATATGGAGCTTTGGGAAAGTTTAGTCCTAACAAGGTTTTATAAATGAGGTGTTGTCAAAACAAGACAAGCTTCTCATGGTCTTACCGAGACTCGTCAAAAAGGTCATTGGAAAATAATGTTAAATCAAGGAGGGGAAAGAGAAAAATACACACACTTTTAGATGAGTGGACATGTGCAAATGGCAAAGAGTGATCCCGAGGCACAAAGGAAGTCCTCGTTATCAGATTGCACATGGTTGGAAAAATGAGAATGGATCTTAACTTGAAGCCTTGAATGCACTCTTAGAGAACCGGGGAGTTCACTTTACGCACATATTTTTTTTCTCTTTCTCATATTTCTCATTCTTTTCTTTCTTTCTTTCTTTCTTTCTTTCATTCATTCATTATATATATATTTTTTCTTTCTTCTTGTGAGACCTTCACCTTGGAAGTCACGTATATCGCCGAATTTTTTTTCTTTCATCATTATATTATTTTTTTTAAATACTCCCTTTTGAACTCTAAAACTGCACCGTACCTACCTCCTCCCCCATGCTTAGACGTTGCTCGTCCTCGAGCAAAGAGGCAAAAAATAAGGTAGGTACCGGAAATAATTTTCCTTGGAGAGATACTTGAAATCTTCAATGTCGGCACCGTCTTGCGATCTTCCTTGAATTGATGATCCATTCTCAACGATAGGTTGTGGTCAAGGAGGTAATCACAAAAGATGATATTTGGTTTAAGGGTGGATATCCGGCGAAGTTTGTGAGATCTCCGATGCGGGGATACACAATGCACGGATAAAAGGCTAGCAAAAAGATAGATACGCAAAAACGGAATGACCAGCTTCTTAGTCTCGGGCCAGAGAAATCATGGCCTGCAATAACTCACTCAAAAATAAATCTCGTACACTAAGGTTATGCACTCGAATATAAGGCTTTGGATAGGTTGAGCAACACACAAGTGATATTTGTGACAAGGTTAGCAATATTTTTGAGCATAAAAGACATCTTTAATCTATTCATAACTTGAGAGCACATAAACTATGGGTCTTTATTTTAATCATAACCTCCGCTGAAAATTAAGCTAGCATTTAAATAAATTCAGATTTGTATTTTTAATAGAGCACTAGCTTAAACATGCATAAATCAATTACAAAGATGAACAAAGCTGCAATTATAATCATATATCATCATGGCACGAATTTTGTAACTTTTCCAATGATATAATCAAGGTGGTGTCTTTATTAATGATGACATCAAGTTGAAATACAAACTGAAAATAAACAAACATGCTTGCTGAAATTTAAATAAAAACAGAAAATACTACGCAAACACACATAAGCAAAAGCTGAAAATTACGAGAGAAAAAGAAAAGAAAAGAAAACTAAAGTTCCTAAATCTTCTAGTCCTCCGCCGGTGGTTGATGTTGATGATCTTGATAATAATACCCTTGCTCATAATACGATTGGACATTCCCTCCGACGAATTGATTTGGCTCCACGAGGTGAAGGCGTCCGAGCTCAAAGGCAATATTTGCGTTGCCTTCACCAAGTTGAGCTGCGTTAGCTTGGATGGCTGCGATGTTTTGGGCGTTTCTTGCAGCATACCCTCCAATTATGGCCATGCTTTGTTGTGGTTGGGGATGATGAGCGTAGGACTCCGCGAAGTTAGCGTTGGGCACAACATAATTTGGTGGGGGTACCGGTGCACCACCCCCCATGCTTGCTCTTGTGGCCCTCCGTAGTAACTTGGCGGAGGAGGGATCCCGCCGAATGGTTGCACATTGGGTTGTGCTCCACTCGCTTGTGCGGAGGATGTTCCCTCCTCTACGATTCTTCCTCTTTTGTTTTTCCTTGCAGGGACGAGGAGTCCCTCTTCCAACCAATCTTCCCTCCCTTCGGTGAAAAGCCTAAGCCTCTCATTCGGAAGGGGTAGGTTCACTATGGCCAACCGATAACCTCCTCTCTCATCTCCACTAATGTATTTGCCTTGCCGCAAATACTCAATGCCGAGAGAGGTACCACACAAAAGGTGGTCGGGGTTTCTTGCGATCCCCGGCCGCAAGGAGAAGGCCAACATGGAGAGGTAGCACCCCGAACCAATATTACCCGCCCCCGATGTTGCTTCACAACACCAACGGTTGATCATGAGGTAAGAGGGGTCTATTGGCTGCCTGGCAATTAAAGCCGAGTATAGCCTATTCAACTTCGTGTCGGTCACCTTTGTCTCCTTCATCCTCCCCAATACCCTCTTGCACATCCAAGAGTGAAATATCCGGATAATGGGGTTGCGGATGCAATTGCTTTGTTGATGGGCTTCTCCGGAGATCATATTCCAAAATCCCGCTAACATGCCGGGTGGCACGTCAACTTTCTCCGAGCTCCCTTGTGGAATCCAAGCAGCTCCCTAACGTGCTCGTAGGGAACCACTTGTTGGACTCCCTCCAAACGGAATGACAAGCTTTGCACCCCATCATCATCAATGATGGGTGCAATAGTCATCAAAATTTCCGGGCGAACCCCAAATGGGTGTCCACCGATACTCCGTTGGAGAACCGCACCCATCCAAGGTGCCCCAACATATAGTATATGTCGGTGCCAAAACCCAAGGTGTAGAGTGCTTGGTCGTCGAACTCGACGTTGGGCACAAGCCTCTTCTTAAGATTAGAGAGCCTCTCCTCCTCCTCCGCCGACAAGATGATGAAGCCGTACGAAGAGTATGTCGGGGTGTAAGGAGGTGGCGCGGTTGAGCGAGTCGATCGTCGTGGTGGCGCGGGCTGCTCCTCCGTGCACCCACGAGGTTCGGTAAACCTCATGGACGTGCTTCTTGCAGCCCTCATACCACCAAGGAGGAGAGCATCGTTCCTCCTCGGTGGTGCCGTATCCGTCTCCATGCTCCGGGAGACTCGGAAACCGAGTGCCTCCTCGAAGACATGGTTGATGACGGCTTGGATGACGACGAACTCTTCTTCTTGGAGAAGAGACTTGTGGTCTTCTTCCACATGGTTGCTGCACTCTTTTCTTCAACTAAAACTCCGGGTTGCAACCGGTAACTAGGCACTTAAACTCTTTGCTTCGGATGTGGACTTTGAGTGGATTAAGGATGTGGATTTTTTCTTGAGCTATCAAGCTTGGGAAGGTTGGCTATGTCTACGGAGGTTTTGAGCACACAAACTTGAACACACAAACAAAGGAAGGAGAGGGAAGCTTGCCTGCAGAAAACGGGAGCCGGGGGCTCCTTATGTAGGTGAGGCCGGCCGGCCCCGGGCCGGCCGCCGCCGGGGTCCTCCCCGGCTCCTCCCCGCCTCGTCTTTCTTCCGGCCAAAGACGATCATTTCGCCTCCGCAACTTTCCCCGCCCGCGTGCTCCACGAGTTGCACCGCCCAAACGCTCTCGTCCACTCCTTTTCTTGCATTATTGGTCCTTCCACTTGATGCTCCATGCTTTGGGTCATGTCCATGCTCCCTAGCTCCACTTGCTTCACATGCCACCATGAAATTCCTGCAAAGTTGATGCTTGCTTCCCACCATGCTTGTCCTTTGCATGTGGAATTGGTGAAAGTTGATAAAAGGGAATCCAATGGTGCATGCATGATTAATTCAAACTAGATTGCCTCCATTTAGGTGTGTTTAAGGTTAAGCACTCCTCTAATTCGAATTTTAAAATGTTTTTCAGATCCATGCAAGAGCTCAAACACAATTTTAGAGAAGTTTCTAAACCATTAAAAACAAATGTAAGTCAAAAATATTTTTCGACTACGTCGATTTCGGTCTCACCGGTATAGTTTGCCTTCATCGGTTGAGAGCAAACATTTCCCGGCTTGATCATGGGGGCATAGGTTTAGGTTCTAATTTTGGCTAAATAGGAAAGATTTTGAATAAAACAAAATTAGAATAGGCTTAGAAAAATTCTAATCCTAGAGAAACCAAGGATAAAGATTTTTAAAACCAACCAAAAGTTTTGATTTCTAGGTTCACGCGAGTTCTACCACGTGCTGAATTTTATTGACACTTAAATATAAATCGTGGCTCTACTCGTGTGGTTTTAGCATGAAAAAATAAGTCAACCTCAGCACCATAATGAGGGTGAAAGGTTGAGTTAGGTTCTGAAATTATTTGGTTGAGGTTTCTCGAAAAGAAAAGAACAAACAAGCACATAGGAGGGTTCATGCAAAGGGTTTATGATAAAGCAAACATTCGATCAAGAATTATGTCTCTAATATTGTTCAACCACTTCTAAGTCTAATGTCTTTGCGTAATAAAACTCAAAAACTAAATTATTAAAAAGACTCGAAAAACCTGGAATCGGGTTGTCCTCCCGTAGCTTATTCTTGACTCGACGAAACGGGTTGCCTCCCGCCTAGCGCTTCGTTTATAGTCTATAGCTAGACTTCTTCACTTGATTACTCCGGATCAACGCTCTTTGCGGGTGTTGCAATCTTGGGTACCCACTTCCGCACCATCTTGGGCGCGGGCTTGTCTTCCGGCTTAGTTGGCTTAGTCATTTTTTTGGTCTTCACAGGCGGCTTCTCTTCCTTTGTCTTGACGGATGCAACACCTTCTTTGATTTTCTTTACGTTCATTTTTTTCGGCTCCTTCTTCTTTTTCAGCCCCTCCGTTTGTTTTGGTTCTCCCTTCACTCCAATCATGTTGCATGCCTCGATCCTTGGACGGAACTTGAAGGAACTCCTTTCTCCGTTGATATCGAACATGATCTCCCCCTTGCCAACATCAATAGTAGCTCCCACGGTCTTGAGGAACGGCCTCCCTAGGATGAGCGGCGGCTTCTCCCTCTCTCCCATCTCGAGCACAACGAAGTCGACGGGGATGAAGTGGTGTCCAATCTTCACGGGTACATCCTCAGCAATGCCCAAGGGATAGCGAATGGAGTTATCTCCCAACTCCAAACATATTCCCGTAGGCTCCATTGGTAGGCGTAGCTTCTCGAACACATCCCTCGGCATGACGCTTACACTAGCTCCAAGGTCGCATAACGCCTTCTCGAAGTTGAAAGAACCAACCGAACATGGAATTGTAGGGCACCCGGTGTCTTTTTGCTTCTCTAGCCCATTAGCAATAGCGGCACTACACTCCTCGGACATCTTGACATGATCTACCCCGAGTGTTGCTATCTCATATTTATTTGCAAGTATATCTTTAAAGTAACGAGAATATGTAGGTACTTGTAGGGCATCTAGTAATGGCATGTTGATGCTAAGTCTACGCACAACTTCCACAAACTTCTCAAAGTGGTTGTCAAGTTTACCTCGGAAGTAGCGTGGCTTGAGTTGCGGTATCCTCGTGTCTTCCTCCGGCATCTCGAATTCGGGTTCCTCGGTGACGATCCCCGTAACCTTCTCTTTAGCGGCTTCTTCCACCTCGGTGGATGGTTTAAGCTTCCTTGCTCCCGCGGAACGTTCTGGATCTTCAGTCTCCTTCCCCGAACGCGTTTGAATGGCCTTCGCCGATTCGGGACATTTGGGTTGTCCCGGAAGCTTCCCTTCATCATTAGTGAGGCGCTCCGCAAGTTGTCCAACTTGCGTCTCGAGCATCTTCATCATGTTGAGTACTTGATGATTGGAACTTCCGACCTCCGTCACCTTGCTATCGATGTTCTCCAACACCTTGTCTATGGTCTTGAACTTGGTGACGGTGTCCTTGTTGATCTTATCTTGCTCATCCATGAACTTCTTCAATTGTATACGAAGCGGAACCGCGTTAGGAATAGATGAGCTTGCATTAAATTGAGGCCTACCTTGCCCGTAGCGGAAGTTTGGCAATTCTCCCTTCCTCATGTAGTCGAGCACTTTGGCTTCCTCCGGACAATCTTTGCGGACATGGCCATACTCTCCACATTCTTCACATGTGGACCTTGCTTCGGCGGCCTTCAAGTCTTGAGCCTCTTTCTTTTCCATCTCCATCTTCTCCAACCTCCTCGTGAGCGAGTCGATCTTGCCTTCAAGTATGTTCTCCTTCTCCACTTGCAAGACTCCTTTGATGTTTCCCGTGGGTTGAACCGGATGTAGGCGCCGGACGACGCCCACGTGTCATTATCCGCGACCTTCTTGAATAGAGTGAAAGCTTCCGTCGGTGTAAGTTCGATGATGGATCCTCCTGCCGATGCATCGATGATCGTCCTTGACGCCATGGTGAGTCCTTGATAGAACTTTTGCACGAGATCTTCTTTCGGGAACTTGTGATGTGGAACCGCCGGTGTACTCGTTGAAGCGCTCGAATGCCTCCGAGATAGTTTCCGTAGGATATTGAACAAAGGTGGCAATCTTATTACGCAAGCTTTGAGTTTTACCCAGTGAGTAGTATTCCTTCATGAAAGCCTTCATCAACGTGATCCAATTTTGCACCGTCTCCGCCGGTTGAGAGTGGAACCATTGCAAAGCCTTCCCGAGTAGTGAAAACGGAAAAAGCCTTGCCCTCATTTGGTCTTGAGTCACCCCATCCATGTTGAAAGTCTGACATAGTTGAATGAATGCTTGGAGGTGAAGGTTCGGATCCTCTTTACCGGTGAAGGGTGAATGTTGCACCATGCGGATTGTTGAGGTCTTGATCTCGAACGGTCTTCCGATCTCCTCAAGGTTCAAGATTGGTAGGTCGATGATGTCTGGGGTGCATAGCTCCCCAATCTTGCGTTCTTGCGGTGGTTGGTCACCCATTGGTGGAAGTCGATTCTCCCGAGGACTTTGAGGTGGTGAATTCTTCGGAGATTCCTGCGATCCTTTGTCTTCCGACTCCGAATCTACAAAATCCAGCTTTTTAGCTTGATGTGCTTCGCGTCTCCTTAGCATGTAAAGTCTTTCTGGATCATCCACAAAATTATTGGGTTTGTTGGAGAGGTAGCCGTCCATCTCCTGTTAGGGTTAGCAATAAACAAAGTATGCAAAAAACTAGAAAGTAAAAACAAATCTATAAAAACTAGGGTTAGACAAACTAGATTAGATGTATTTTGAGGATGATCAAAATTTAGTAGATGCAAAAATAAAAACAAAAAGAAAACTGAAAATTACAAAAAGGCAATAAAAAATCAAATCTTGATCACTTGTTCCCCGGCAACGGCGCCAGAAAAGGGGCTTGTTGACGGTTAATAATTGTATCAAAGTTCGTTTGTGACTCGCAAGCGTACAAGTCTCCCGTCGTAGTCAAGGGACCCTTCTTCCCTCGAGTGGTGAACCCAAGGTATCGAATCCGTGGAACAAATGTGTGACGCAAAACTTAATCTATTAAAGCCAAGTAACTTCAATCTTCGATAAAACCCTAATGCATCTAAGTAAAAGACACAAAACGAATCTAATCTACTAAAGACCGAAGAAAACAAAGTAAGATTGGGTAGATAAACCGATCTAGAGGGATCGTGGTAAGCCTTTTGTTGAAGTTCCAAGCAAGAGAAGAAGTAGCAAATCGAATCTTAATAGAAGCCTCTTTAAATCGTGGTTTCCCGTCCAAATCCGAAAACATCCGCCTTTCGAGACCCCCATTCTGTCACAACGTATCCCTATTCATGCGGGGAGCTTAGGGGCGAGTCAAAAGACAAGTCGAGATTCTTTCGGAAGATCCGGCGTGTACCTCTAGCCACCGCGGCTACAAGAACACCCTATGTAATCTATCTCGAGAATAGAATTGGAATAAGCAAAGCCGATCGAAAAACGAAATCTTCGAGGAAACACTTGATCGCTAGGAAAAGATTCAACTTGATAATTCAACTATAACAATGATACATACACAAGATCACCACCGGATCCTTCCTTGATCTTGCTTCTAGCTCCCCGGAACTCCGACGTGGTCTTCCGTGCAAGGTTCCCACGTCGGCTAGGGGAACCCTAGTCAACTAGCTCGACCCTCTCCTCTCCGAGATGGTGTCCCTCTCTTCTCTGCTCCTCGGCGGCCGATGACGAATTCCTCTCCCCGAGGCTCTCGGTCAGGGGGCTATAAATAGCCCGATTGGCGGCTAGGGCAAAGGAGGGGGCATTTGGGCCCTGGATGGGCCTGGGCCGACCGGGATCGGGCCGGCCGGCCCGGGCCCATCTAGGCCCCGGCCCGAGGGCTCCTTCGCTCCACGTCGGTTCCCTTGCTTCTCGGATGTTTCCCCCTTCGCATGTAGGTCCATGTCGTCGGTTTCTCTCCGAATTGGACTCAACTCCTTGTCTTGCAAGATTCGAAGCACTTTTCGGTCGGGTCCTCGGAGTCCGTCGTCTTCTCGAATCAAGTCCCCGGCTTCTTGGAGTTAAGTTTGCTTCATTGCATGACTTGTACGGGGCTTCAAGGTCTTGTCATGAGGTGCTTGATGAACTTATCCCGAAAGTCTTGCATTCAACACTAAAACCCTGCATAAACACTAAACTCCAAAACCGACATGCACACGTGAACTTGTTATACCACGGGGGTTAGTACCAATGGATAAGGTATAAAACTCATGCCAACACCGAAGGTAAACTCATGGCTAGGTTGACGGATTTTCACCGTCAACACGCGTCCACTTGCTCCGTCGCCACCTCATCCTCGACGCCCTCCGGGACAACGTAGCCTGACGCCACGGCCTCGAAGTTCACCTCGTAGTGGGACCGCACCACGCCGAGGGTCTTTTGGATGCCCAGGTGAAGCGCGCGGCATATGCGCCTCGAGACGTGCCCACCAAGGGCGCGCAGACGGCTGGCCAGCGAGCTTCTCGCTTGCGCCTCGCCCTCTTCGACCGCCTGGCAGGTCTCGAGGGCCGCAACGCGCAGCTCTACTAGCTCCCGCTCGGAGGAGTCGTAGGCAGCCTGCAGTGTCTCGGCCCGATCGGTCACACGCCCCAGCGCGGTGCGCAGGCCTGGATACCACGAGCAAGGAAATTCAAGAAGGGAATGAATCCCCGAAAAGAAGATCAACAAAACAAAGGAACGAAGCGGCGACTCACCTTCAACCTGCTTCCTCTCCCCCTCGAGAGCTTGGCGCCCGCTCTCGACCGCCTGCTGCAAGCTGACGACCGTGGCGCTCTGCTCCTCGAGGGTCCGGAGCTGGTCCGCGTTCGAGATGCTGAGGGCGATCAGCTCCCCGTCGAGCTTCGAGACCTCGTCCTCCCGCTCCTTCAGCGACGCCTGCGCCCTCTCGAGAGCAGCATGTTCCCGCTCGAGCGCCGTCCGGGCATCAACGAGGGCGGCTCGCTCATGCTGGAGCTGACACTCAGCCTCCTGGCGGGCGGCGCGCTCCTGCCGGAGCTGCTCCTCCGCTGCGACAACCGCGGCGACCTTAGCGGCGAGGGCGGCCTTCAATTCTTCGGCTTCCTTGGCCTTCTGCTCGGCCTCCCTCGCCCTCTCCTCGGCCTGGCCTCGCCGGGACCGTGCCTCCTCGAGCTCCACGCGGACCTGCCGATTCTGGGTCCGGACGGAGGCCACCTCTGCCTCCCAGTCAGCCACCACGGTGCGTGCCCTCTCCAGGTCCCCTCTCGCCTGCTGCAGTGCCTCGTCTCGGTCAATGAGGGCCGTGCGAATCCGCTCGATGGCAGAGGGGCGCGCCGTAGATTGCCCCTCCAGCTCCAAGAGCTAGTCGCGCAGGGCCTCCGCCCGGTACGCCAGACAGCCGTCCCGGGTCCTCAGGGCCTCAGCGAGGGCATCGAGAGAATCGCGCTGCTCCCGGAGCTGGCGGAGCTCAGCACTCATCTGGTCGAGGGCGTCGTACCTGTCGCGGGCGCGAAGCTCCATCTCCTGCCACCAGCGGACAAAATCCATTAGTGCCGCACCGCAAAGACGAACGTGAGAACAACGGAGCAAAGAAGAAAGCAACAAGCTAACGGAACAACGCGAGAACACCGACGCACCTGGAAAACACACCACGCCGGGCCGCTGTGAATCCGCAGCGCCTCGTTCAGCACCCGGTTGAGCGAGGCGCCATGGTCGCGGAGCTCCTCCCACAGTTGCTGCTCCTCTTGGGGTGTCGGCGAAGTGGGGGCGGTGCATCAACGTGCTCCCGCCCGAGGCAGGGGGGCCGGCGCGGGATGAAGAGGCCTCGGCGCCATGCCTCGGGCCTGCGGCCACCATGTGGCCGTCCCACCTTCTCACAAGCGCCCCGCCCGGGGCTCGAGGGCCGGCGTAGGCGAGGCTTGCCCACCGGTCCCACCCCGGCGGCGGGACGTCGTCGTCGAGAATCTCCACCGCCGTCGCCCGGGAGCCGCCGGCGAGGGTGGGTTCTCGCCGCACCACCACTACCGCCTCCGACCGAGCCTCTGCGCGGCGTGGTCTCCTCGGCCGCGGTGCCATGACCGGCGCCTCCGGCCCGCGCTCGGTGGCCGCGGCGCCGGACGCGCCTCCGCGGCCGACATCGCCGGCGCCGCCGCCGCGACCGGCGTCGTCGGTTGTACCTCCGCCACCGGCCGCGCCTCCGTCGCGGCCGTCGCCCGTTGCGCTTCCTCCACGGCCGGTGCTCCGCCGTGCCTCCGCGACCGCCGGCCGCGGCCGGTGGGTGACGTCCCCGGCCGCGGCCCCGAGGCCTCGCCCGCGCCTTGCGAGCTCCCGCTCGCCACCGCCTCCGTGCCTGCGGGCGCCCACGTCGCCCTTGACGAGCGCCGCCTGGTGGGGACGGACACGTCCACCCTCAACACCTTGGCCGGTGCAAGGGGAGCACGGTTGGCGTCACCCTGCAAAAACAGAGTGTCATATCCCCGCCCGTCGAGCACGTGACCCCTCGAAAGGCAATTTCTTACCTCAAGGAGGAGAAGGCCTGCTTCCTCTTCCTCGAGGTCCCCGCTGATGTCGCGGGCGTGGCCGGCGCGGCCGCCGCCGCGCCTCTTGCCGCCTCCACCGCGCGTGCGGGCTCCGCCGCGCGCGTGGACGCCTCCGCCGCGCGCACCGGCGCCTCCGCCGCGCGCACCGGCGCCTCCGTGGCGCGCGCCGGGTGCCTCCGCGGCTCATGCCGCCTCTGTCGTAGACCGCCTGGTGGCGGGCGCCCCTGCGCCCGCTCCAGGCGATAGTTCTCTTGCGACCGGAGTCGGCTGCGGTGACGGGGGTGCAGGCTCCCACCTGTCGGAGAGAACCTGCCCCCTATCCTCTTCCTCCTCCTCCTCCTCTTCCTCGTCCGACGACGAGTACTCCTCTGTCCAGGGCGAGGAAAGTCCCTGCTGCTCGCGCAGCCGGAACTCCTTGCTCCTCTGCTCCCGGCGCTCCCGGCGCCGCGCATTGCGCTCTCTTCTGCGATCCACCCGCTCCTGCTCTCACCGCTGCGCCGCGCGTGCGGGACCGAGGCGTGGGTGGGTCGGACCGCACGGCATTCACGCGCACCATCTGCGGGGGTCAGGCAAAGCCTTAAAACGTGCAGGCAACCCAAAAACCGGCAGAACAAGAAAAGAAATCAAGAAATTCACTCACCAATTGGCCGACGGGGAGCATGGAGGATGCCCATAGGGACGCGTTATCACAACGCCCCGGCCTGAGGTCGATGGCGCGCCGCGCCCGGGTGGCCACGTACTCCCGCGGGAAGGGGTCCCGCCGGCGGCCGCGACTCCGCCAACGCGACGGGGTCTGCGTCCTCGCTCATCTCGAAGATGCGGAGCCGCCTCTCCGGGACGATCCGCCGGTGGTGGAGGTTGGCGAGGACGCATCCCGCGGTCAGCCCGCGGTCCGCCAGGTTCTTCAACGCGGCCAGGAGCGAGTCTAGCCGCGCTTGGTGCGAGGGCGGAGATACCCCGTGGTACCAGGAGGCGGCCTTCTCCCTCAGCACCTTGCCGGTGTAGGGGGGAGGCCGGGGTCGGCGTTGCGGAGGTAGAACCACCCCTGCTCCCAGTCCGTGTTGTTGGAGGTCATCGTGTAGGGATGTACTCCTCCCTGCGCGAGCTCCGCAACGCGAGCGCCAAGCCGCCGGCGCGCGCGCGCGCGCGCGAGTCCTTGGCTCCGTCGTGGACAGCGTATGCAATTCCGCGCGGAAGAGGTGAACCCAAAGATCCCAATTTACCGGGATCCCCAGGAAGCCTTCGCAGACGCCGACGAACGTGGCCGCCTGCGAGATCGCGTTCGGCGTGAAGTTGTGCAGCTCCACGCCGTAGTTGTAGCACAGACCCCGCATGAAGCGGCTCGCCGGCGCCGCGAAGCCGCGCTCGTGGAAGTGGACGAAGCTGACGATGTAGCCGTATGGTGGGTTGGGAACTCGGTCCCTCTCCAACGGCACGATCCACTCCGTGGGCTGCCCATCCACATTTGCCTCCAGCTGACCGCCGGCCACCAGCAGATTCAGAGACAGCGTCGTCGCCGTCGAGCGCTCCCATGCCGGCGGGTCGATGACGGTGATGGGCTGCTGGGGAGCCATACGAATGGGCGGGGGAATGAGGAACGAGAAGCAAGAGTGGCTCCGAGAGCAGAGGCGCAAAGGCAAGAATGGCTCGGGGGCTGAAGCGCAAGAGGCAGGGATGGCAAATGCTAAGTGCAAAGGTAAAAAACCGCCCCTCCTCCGCCTATTGGATTTATAGACCGCGGGGCGTGCTCTCCGGAGCGCACGCCCCGCGCACATTAACTGCAGGTGAAATATTCCCTCACTGACGAGCGGGGCCCACCACGACCGCGGCGGCCGCACATCTGCACGCGCGCCATCATCACGGCGCGGTAACCGGAGGGCCGCGGCAGGCGGTCACGTCCGCCTGCCCACTCCGCCCACTACACGCGCGGCCACGGCGCCTGAAAAGGCACGCCCGCAGCACAAGACTATAGCCGCGGCTGCGGGCATTAAATGGCCCAGTCCCTAACCAAGTAGGGAAGACCCTCGAGCGGCCCGAGCCCCAGGCTCAAATAAGACCGACCCACAAAGGGTGCGAATACAAACCAGTGGCCTCGAAGCCCGTTCGAAATAAACGGGCGCCACAGGTGCCCTCGATCTACAGAAATTACTGATAAGCGGTTCGATGGCTGGCACGGCCAAGAACCCTCGAAACCTGCAGATGCAAAAAGACGGGAGCACTCCGCTGCTACCCCGCACGGCCCTACTGATCAGGGGTTCGAAACCTGACCCTCGACGGGTTCGAATAGGTGCTCCAGATCACCAGAGTCAGGGACGACGAGGGCGCGCGCATTTGAGCCTTTTCTCGAGCCCACCGGTTCGAGGGCGCCCCACATGTCGTGTTCGAGAGCCAACGAGGGCAGCTAGCCGGGGGGATCCCACCGAGGGAGAGCTTCCGCGCCCTCGGTCCCTAGCGAACGGGACCGAGCCCCACCTAGCAAACCCGCGCAAGTGCTTTAATGGACGAGTCTCTGAACCACGAGCCTACCCTTATCGAACGGGGCATGGGCGTCCACTTGAACCACCCGCCAACAGCTCGACGCGGAATCCGCAATCCGCGACCCGATCGAAGGGGTTGTGGAGACCTCACCCTCCGTCCCGCGGAGGGACGACGAGGGCGCATTTAAAATAAGACGAAGAGTTCGCCCCGATCGCCTCGAATGGGCCCAAGCTCGGGGGCTCGACGCATGGCTACACCTCCTGGGATGCGCCGAACGCGAAAGATATTAGTTGCGCGTGCGTCACCGAAGCCGGCTGCAACATCGCCGATGCCGGTTGAGACATGTACCACGCCCGCTGATAAAATTCCGTGGGAAAACCCCTGCAGGAGCACTCATGCTCCTGCAGGGCTTCGGGGGCTAGACCCGCAGGTCCGCTGACGCGGCCCCATGGAAAGGCATTTGTGACCGGGAGGGAAGGACGTCCTATTAGTAGGCTCCAGCATCTGGGGGAACCTGACCGGTACGCCCACAGATGCTCGGGGGCTACTATCGGGGACAGCCACGAGGGTCCCCTAAAATATCGGGGGAATCCTGCTTAAAACCTGCAAAAAACACAAAACACAAACACTCCTCGAACATAACATGAAACATACGCACACAGCACAGCCCACGCCGCGATGGCCCCCGCGGCCCACCAGAGCAGCCCAACAAGGCACCCCCTCGAGCAAGGTCCGCCTCGCTCGAGGGCTCACGCCCCCTCGAGGAAGGTCCACCTCGCTCGAGGGATCACGCTCCCTCGAGCAAGCTTCGCCTTGCTCGAGGGCTCACGCTCCCTCGAGCGGGTTCCGCCTCGCTCGAGGGTCCCCGCCTCCCTCGAGCGGGCTCCGCCTCGCTCGAGGCTCCCTCACGAGTGCACCTGCTCCCGCACACGGGTATGAGCATTTAATGCTCTGACACAGCAGAGCTGCGCCACTACGCGCCTGGAAATCACGCCCCGGCGCTGTTCCGCCAACTCCCTAGGTGGAGCCCATCCCCGCCACTATGGGGGACTGTGCGACGAGGCCGGTGTCGGCTCCGTGACACTGTGCCGCCCACTTTAGTACGGCTAACGTGCCGCGCCCTCAAAGGGGGGCCGGTCGCACCCTCGAACCCTCTTCTCGTGACTCCGCAGGGTCAAACCGTGACGTCAGGCCGGCAGGAGCGCCGTCCCCGTCGCTGTCAGTCCTATGTGGCCATCCCCACCCCTACAGCGCCACGCTGTGAACTACTCCGACGCTGTTGGGCACGCGGGGACGGGACGCCGCCACGCCCGCCACTGTACCCCGTACGGATCACCGTCGACGGCTCCCTCGAGCCCGCATGGAGATGCCCCGGTCAACCACTACGCCTCCACCCCCGAAATCGCCCCTGTTCAGGCATAGGACACGCCGCGATGCCGTAATTGGAGCAAGATTCGCCAGGACGGTCGTCAGCTCCTCGGCACTGTACACCATACCTCTACACGTAGCTAAATAGTGCGACATGCCTGTAAATCGCCCTCTCCTTGGTCTATGAAAGGAAGGTGATCCCCCTCGCCACAGGGGGACAAGACACCAGACACGGGACAGCGGATAGCGATCGTTCACTCGCTCCCCGTCTTCCCCACGATATTGGCACTCGCCTCAATCACTCCTCTTGGGACTTGGAGGCCACGCCTCCTCTCCCGCCTCGCTTGTAGGCGCCCCACTACAGGCACCCCGGTGCAAAGCAATATAGTGCCTCGAGCACACCCCTGCTGGTTGTACGGCCCCGGCCGGAACCAGGATAAACCAAGTGTCCTAGTTGCTTAGCACCGACCATCGAGAGACATATCTCAGCACTTATTACTAGTTAGTGTCGAGACTACCCTGCGTGTGCCGTTCTGACGGGATCCTGCTCGAGCAACGTTCAAAGATCTTTCGCCAGTTCAACCCGGCGACACCGGTCTAACCAGCCTCCTGCACTGGTCTGACCGGCGGCGTCCGAGGCGTTGTAACGAGCCCCTCCATACACTGCGTGATTCGTGTGTTGGCCATAGACGCGCGCCAACAACAGTCCCCAATTTTGTATGGGTAGTTGGGTACTTGTATTATATTTATATACTAGGTGATACCCCATGCATTGCTGTGGGAATTTTGTAAACAATTTTTAAGGTGAAATGTGAAAGGAAACACCAAAGTGATTACATGGTAGCATTCATTTGTAAACAACATTATATACGAAAGCATACCATTTTGTTGAGAGTGAATCATTCTAAAATGATTGATCCTACATGTATTTCAACTGTGGAAATTTTGTGGTGTGCTAAGCTACAAAAAAATTGGTTGAATACATAAATAGATGGTCTAGTGGATGATCACATGGTGTATAGTGGATGGTGACTTGACGTGTAGAGGGTTATGATGTGGAATACTTGCATGTTGAGAGAAATAGAGCTATGCCTCTTAGCGGGTACCAATTATATAGTTGTTATAAATTAAGTATTGACAGCTATATCACATAAGTGGTTAGGTGTTAACAGCAATATTACTGGTAAAGTGACATGACCATCAATGACGACTTAGTTTACCCCGGTTTAGGATTTGACGTCTCATTCTTTGAAACGTACTTGTTAAAATAAGATTTGTGTTTATTAATAGAGTTAATAAGTGTATTTGTATGTAATTGTACATAATATGTGATTTGGGGAAAAAGTAAGATGTTGCTTGAGTAACATTCATATGCTGGGCTGCCCGCCAAAGTCATATAAGCAACGTGGGCACACGGCAACACAATTGCCCCTTCGTGCTTGATCGGACCACCAACAGCTCACCCGCAAGGATGGAAGCGACGGTGAGCTTGGCGAGGTTCGTGCTGGCCAGCGTCTTGAGTAGCGCCTACGCCACCATCTTCGATGAGCTCGCGCACATCATTGGCGTCCCGAACGCCCTGATGCCGTCGGGTGCACCGAGACCGTCAGGACGTGGGTGAAACAGGTGCGCGACCTCACGTACGACATTGAGGATGGCCTCCTCGACTTCTTTATCCTCTCCCTGCAACTCCAGCAAAGCAAGCTTTTGAAGCCACCAAGTTGTCTTTTGCTAGGTGGTATAGTCGCTTAGGCCATCCATCTTTTCGTGTTAAACAAATTATTCATAGCAATAATCTTCCATGCTTAGATGAGTCTAGTAATAAGTCGGTGTGCAATGCTTGTCAACAATCAAAGAGTCATCAACTACCCTAGAACTTGTTTTCTCAGATGTCTGGGGCCTGCGTCTGAATCTGTTGGGTGCAAACAACATTATGTGAGCTTCATCGATGACTTCAACAAGTACACTTGGATTTATCTCTTGAAATATAAGTCTTGAGTCTTTCAAAAATTTAAAGAGTTTCAAGCTCGAGTAGGGGTGGTGAATATCAAAGGCTTAATTCCTTTTTCTCCCAAATTGGCATTGTTCACTCGGTCTCTTTCCCTCATGCTCATCAATAGAATGGATCGGTTGAGAGAAAACATCGTCATATTGTGTGGAGATAGGTCTACCTCTTTTAGCTCATGCATCCATGCCCTTAAAATTTTGGGATGAAGCTTTTCTTGCAGCTGTATATCTTATAAATCGCATGCCCAGTAAGACTATCCAAAACTCTATGCCCCTAGAGCGTATTTTTAAACAAAAGCCTGATTATTCCTCTATACGAACCTTTGGTTGTGCTTGTTGGCCTGACCTACGCCCATACAATACTCGCAAACTTCAGTTTCGCTCGAAGCAATGTGTTTTTGTTGGTTTCAATGACATGCACAAGGGCTTCAAATGTCTCGAAGTATCCACTGGGCGGGTTTACATTTTTCCTTTTGCATCTCTTCATTAGAACGCTGGAGCACGTCTCGGATCAGAAGTTACCAATTTATCTCCTGATTTTTTTCCTTCCTTCTTTAGTTCAGGGGGTGTTCAGTCAGGAAACAATATGGCTAATGATCCAACTAATACTACTAATAATTTTGTTGAAGAAAATTTTGTTCAGGGTCCACAATTTGTAGCAGATTCGGTGCATGAGATATCAACAGAGGCAGCAAACGCTGAGCACGAGGTAAATCTGCCTCAGATTCAGGGTGTGTCAGCATCTGGATTGGAGCCGTAGCAGAATCTCCCGACCGACGAATCAGGACGTGGCGCGTCGGCTTCTCCAGCTGCAGTGTCTCCCACCGAGGGGGGCACCATGCAACGACCCGCGGCAGACACTGTTGCTGCTGCAACGACCACCACAGGCGCAGGTTCAGACACAACTGCGACAACTGCACCGAGTGTCGGCGGCGTGGGATCTTCTGCGACCAGTGGTGGTGGATCTTTCGCGGCTGGCACTGTACCGGGTGTTGGATCTTCTGTTTCGACATCTACTGCTGAACCAAGACGTACCCGTCTTCAATTAGGCATTCGAAAACCAAAAGTGTACACTGATGGTACAATAAGGTATGGTTGTATTACGTCCTCTGAAGAACCTCGTAATGTTGATGAAGCTTTGTCTAATCATAATTGGAAGCATGTAATGGATTTGGAGTATAATGCTTTGTAAAAAAATAAGACTTGGCACTTAGTTCCACTACAAAAAGGGAGAAATGTTATAGGATGCAAATGGGTTTGGAAAATTAAAATAAAAGCTGATGTAAGCTTAGATAAATACAAGGCTCGATTAGTTGTGAAAGGGTACAAGCAAAGATATGGTGTTGCTTATGAAGATATGTTTAGTCCAGTTGTGAAGGCGGCTACTATTCGAGTCATTTTGTCAATTGTTGTTTCTAGAGGCTAGAGTCTTAGGCAACTTGATGTTCAGAATGCCTTCTTTCATGGTGATTTATATCATGGCGATTTAGATGAGGAAATATATGTGCAGCAACCTCTAGGTTTTGAGGATCAACAAAAGCCATGTGTGTAAGCTTGATAAAGCCCTGTATAGTTTAAAGCAAGTGCCAAGAGCATGGTATTCCAAGTTGAGTAATAAACTGATACGTCTTGGGTTTCATGCATCTAAATCTGACACATCCTTATTCTTCTATAACAAGGGAGGTACTACTATATATATTCTTGTTTATGTGGATGACATAATAGTAGTGAGTTCGTCTAATAAGCCACAACAACTTTTCTACAAGATTTGAAGGAAGATTTTGCTCTCAAGGATTTGGGTGAGCTACGCTATTTTCTGGGTATTGAGGTAAAGAGAGTTAATAATGGCATTGTGTTAACACCAGAGAAATATGCTTCTGATTTGTTAAGGAGAGTTGGCATGAGCGATTGCAAGCCTGTTAGTACACCTCTTTCTACTAGTGAAAAATTGTCTTTATACGATGGAACACTTCTTGGTCCTGAAGATGCAACCCGGTATAGAAGCATAGTTGGAGCATTGCAGTATTTAACACTTACAAGACTTGATATTGCCTTCTCTGCTGATAAAGTTTGTCAATTTCTTCATGCTCCTACTACAATTCATTGGGTGGTTGTTAAAAGGATTTTGAGGTATGTAAAACAATGTACACGACTTGGGTTAAAGATTCACAGGTCGGCGTCTACATTGATCAGTGCATATTTTGATGCGGATTGGGCTAGAAGTCTAGACGATCGTCGATCCACAGGTGGATATGCAGTATTTCTTGGGACAAATCTTGTGTCATGGAGTGCTCGAAAACAATCTACGATCAAGTATTGAATCTGAATATAAGGCAGTAGCTGATGCAACAATAGAGATAATGTGGATACAAATTTTGCTCTGAGAGATAGGAGTTAAAAGTCCATTAGCTGCCAAGATATTGTGTGATAATATAGGTGTGAAATATTTGTTAGCAAATCCGGTTTTTCATGCTCGGACAAAGCATATTGAGGTGGATTATCATTTTGTGAGAGAACGGGTCTTACAGAAGCTCCTGGAGATTGATTATGTGTCTACCAACAAAGATCAAGTAGCAGATGGTTTTATGATGGTGTTGAGTGTTCGATTACATGAGAACTTTAAATACAATCTTAACCTCACTCGGTTATGATTGAGGGGGTGTATTAGACAATGTAAATTAGAGATAGACTTGGAAAGTTGATAATATTCTAGCTAAGAGTTTGTACTGGCCAAGGAGGTCTTGTAGATATATAAATTGTATTGTAACCAAACTCCTTGGCTGGCTCTCCAAGCTATGTACGTAACATCTGTATAAAGCCATGCGAGGGGCTCTTTCTCACCATTCAAAACACAACCGTCGAGACCCCAAGATCGTGGGCGATGTTCCTCGTAGCGCCGCTGACTTTTACAGATGGTGTTGCTGACTTTGCATTGTGTGCGGTGTGCCTCAGGCAATGCTGCAAAGAAAGGTCAGCATAGGTGGTAGGTATCTGGTGACAGACCTGGTCGCCACCATCAGAAGCTCCTTTGGAGCGTCCCCTCTGTTGTTGTACTGGCGAGGATCGTTGCAGAAACTCAGGTTATGCTATGCTTCGACAAGGATCTGAAGGTTAATTCTTCATTCTCTCGCGAGTCATGTGACTTGCCGGTTTGTTCAGTTTGTTGCAATATTTTTCGGTCACTGATTTCTTTCAGCCTCTTGATTGCATGAATGGAGGAAATAACAATGGGTATGATATAATCAGAGTGAAAATCCCACTCGCATCAGGGGCCGCAGAGCCTATCCGTGACCTCCCATTGGCTGCATGCAACCGCGGACCCCATATTTGCATGTGTCTGCTGGTATTGTTTATGGGACGTGGGTCCCAACCGTCAACAAGCGCGAGGCAAAATCATTCCGCGGAGCAGAATTCGTTTGACTGGCAGCGGGTCCCAACATTTATTTTATCAACCGCGGTGGGCATGCAACGTGGGCCCCAGGATTGCATGCGACCAATCACAACCACGTAATAAGCCCAGCGGCCACTTATAGTAGCCGTCATGCATTTCTGATGATATAATGGAAAATGGCGGGTCTTGTCGGAGATATATTAGCCCGCCTTCTTATAAACCTCGTGGTACGTGTAATGTGTTTCTTGTGAAAGTTGAGAACCCATGTGTCTTGAACATATTTTCTTTCTATAAAACCCTAAAAATTTTGCAATTTCAGGTGGTGACACCAGTGGAGCCATAATGCTGGCCTTCTCTGGTGCATTCTTTGCTGGATACGCGCAGACACCACGCCCTTTTTCAATCTCTGATAGTGCACAAATGTACCTATGAAATTTCACTTCAGTTTTCTTCTTAATTGATTCAATAGTAGTGGCGTCGTGCGGTCGTGCCTCCCATCATATCACCGCCCGGGCCGGTTGTACCTACTGTATGTTACAACTTCATCACGCGTTACTCAACAACCACCATATTCACCTTTGTGGTTAAGAGTTTTTTTTGGGGGCGGGGGAGGGGGCATTTTGTTCTTTCTCTTATTTTTTGAAGTGTGTTTGTGAATTTACTCTCGGTGTTCAACTTTGTGATTTTGCCCTCGACTATGCGCAAGTCAATGCGATTTTGCCATAGTCAATGATCAAAACGAGGAAGTACACACAGATTAAGGGCAAAATCACAACGTGTGAATAATTAAGGACAAAATCACTGAGTTAAAAAATAAGGTAAAAATACAATTACGCTTCATAGAGACTATAATCACACAAAAAAGTTTTTTTATCCTATCGATGGCGTCATGGATCACAATAATTGAAAAACGTAATTCTGCAAGACAAGATCACAATATCAACACGTTAATGTTCATGTACCCACCAATATAAAGTTATGTAAGCAAAGAAATCTCCCACTTTGTTCATTGGTGCATGCAAACCATAGTCAACTAATAGTTTCGGGTTCTTTGCTGGCGAAAATGGAATCTGATGATTGTAAAGCCTTCAGGTCTTCTCTTGAAAACGGAGAAAGAATCCAAATCGAGCACGCCAGAAGCGTCAATTTGCAAGCCAAAACTACCTAGGTCAACTGTTTGCTGCTCCTGTAACATGCATGCCAATCATTGTTTAAATAAAAGTCTGGATCCTTTTATAACAATGCAATCACGATGAAACCTTGTTATAAAAAATTTCAACATGGAGAAGAGGTCAAAAGTGAGCATCATACTCTCTCTTATATTACTTGTCATTTTGGCTTATGTGCATAACAAAATGAATGTATCTATAAAAGTCAAAATGACAAATAATATGAAATAGGGAGTACTCCCTCCGTCCCAAAATAAGTGCTCATCTCACATTTCAAGGAGTCAATAAGTTGTAACTTTGACCGGTTATATGAAAAATAATATTAACATTTGTGTCTGTAAACAAATTTGCTATGACAATATATGACATGATTAATCTAATGATGTTTATTTAATATCATAATTATTAATATTTTTATATATATTTGGTCAAACTTTAAAGTGTTTGACTTCCCGAAGTGCGTGATGTGCATTTAATTTGGGACGGAGGGAGTATATTAGAGCCCAAATTGAGCATACATATATAAGTTGCTTAGGTTTATGGTGTGGTGTAACCTCTTCTCTGGATTTAGCATGAGTACTCGTATTCTATTTATTTTATTTTAGGTATTAACAGCGATATTACATAAGTAGTTAGGTATTAACAGAGATATTGCATAATTATATTGGTAAAAACGACATGACCGTCGATGGTGACATAGTTGTTAAGAGTAAAAAGGAATGGAATGTAATGGAATGGGGGCGAATGAATTGATTCATTGATGAGGGGGTGGACCCCTGAATATATACATAGGGAAAGGGTGTGTAGGCACCCCTTGAGGAGTGTCGCACCCCTTCGGGATGACCCTTCGACAAGGCGGTTGTAACTTCCTAATTACATCACTAATTATTCCCCTAATTACATAGTTATGCTAATTGATCATTAATCAATATTTCATAACACTCCCCCTTGATCAATTGCTTCTTGGGATCTTGATGTAATTCTTCTTCAATCATTTGTAGATATTGTCTTGTAAAACTCCTCCAAAAACCCTATGGGAAAAATCTTGAGGAGAAACCAATCTGTGTGTATATATCATTAAAACTCCTTTAAACCCAATGGGAAAATATAAGGAGAAAATGATATGGCATTTTAGATTATTGTCTCACTGATGACTTATATGAGAAAACCTTGAAAAGGAAAAACTCATAAATAAGTTTAGAGATCAGTAATGTTACGATCTGAGGATCATGTTTGAATAACCTTCTCCAAAACCCAATGGGAAAAATATGAGAAGGGATTCTATATCTTCTTAAAAACTCTTGTAGAGAAAACAGAAGATATGACATAGAATATGTCTTGAATACCACCCTTAAAACCGTAGTGGAAAAATTAGGTGACATGCGATATGTTCTTGTATTGATATTGCCTCATTAAAACCTTTTATGAGAAACCTTGTAAGGAAAACTGATATAGGAAAAAGAGTACAATATTCATAATCAGATGATTATGTATAGGTTTATATCAAAGGAATGTCTCCCCCTGATTCTTGCAAATCTTTGAGTTGTCTCATACCTATTCCAAAAACATATTTCTGGAACTTTGTAAATAAATCTGTAAGATTATCACATGATTTGGTTTGCAAGATTTCTATCTCACCTTTCTTTTGTAATTTATGAGAATATCTCCTCTTGAACCTTGCAAAATTTTAAGTTGTCCCTCACCACTTACCACGGATACCATTCTACGATATAGTGGTGGATAAGAAAATTAGTGAGTGCCTTTTGCAAGATATTTATTCTCTCATTTTGTAAAAATGAGGATAAATATTTTGATCAATACAAGATGCATTATCATTTATGGATAAAGCTAGTGATTATATGGAATCACATGTTATCATCCATTAAAGTCAAGCATATGAATATGATGCTTCAGAATGATATATAAAAGTTTATGTTGTGGAGTCCATTATGATGACTACCATGAAAACCTTATTATTTGTATCAGTCAATGATCTGGCAATATGTGGGGGGATCAGTTAGCCAATATCTTCAAATCCTACTTGGTCAAGTCTCAAAATATTAATCAAGACTTTTAGTACCATTTGATATCTATGGATATCATTTTTCACTCCCACCAGTATGGTGTTGTTGGAGTTGAATTATAGCAAGGTATCTACAACTGCAATATTAAGTATGTTGTAATATATATGATACACAAGCACTTTATTGGAACTAAATTCATCATCCCAGGATCTAAATGGATATTGATCCATCTTTAGGGATTGAATGACCCATGAGTATTTACAGATATGCTTGTCCAGTATTATTTGAATATTGGTACATGTTATCAATTGAATATTGATAAACTGATATGTATCTGCGCGAGTTGTAAACTTGAGCATAGTTTGGTTTTACCAAATTTTCCATCTCAAATTCCGTCATGAAATGATTGCTTGTTTGTTTATGTGTGTTAAAGATGATGATGGAAAATCCAAGTTGGATTTGTTTATTAACACACATTCAACCATAGTGATTGGAGTAATCCTTCTATGGAAGATACTCGCTTAGTCAGTTGTACCACAATCAACTTGACTATTTCAAGTTATGGAGTGACTTGAATGATACACAATTTATGTTGCGATTTATATTTAGATGTAGAATATGGAATAAGTCAAAGACTTGTATATCCAAATCTATGAAAGTCATTTGATCTGCCAATAAAGTATAGGAACATAATTTTCACATATACCACAAGGGTATGCTGCTCGGTCTTTGTGTGAAACCATTGCTACAATATCTCATTATATCACCACCTATCTTTCATAAAGAATGCATTTGTGAGAAGATGGCATTACTTTGGTAAATACATCTCACTAGTGAATGAGATAAATTCTCCATAATTGCCACCTTTTTATTAGACCCAATTTTGAGTGTTGATACACTCTGCCTAGGACTTTTGGTCTAGATCCAGTTTAAGGTGTATAGAAATTTTCAAGAGTATATGTCGACATTTATGTAGTCTTTGTATTATTGATTCGATAGAACCAATATAGAATGTGAAATATTAATACTTTAGAACTCTTATCTCATTTCCCAAGACGATAGAGTTAGGATGTTCCAATGATGCCTCAGTGCCTAAATTTATGTGCACATGTACTAGGCTTTAGAATGTTAAACATTCATAGGCTTTGAATTTTCAATAATCCATAAAGTGTCTAACAACATGTATGATGTTGATTTGCATTTACTATACTGGAGGATGTCTCCCCCTGTTTCCGCGGATGCTTATTAACAAGTTATGTCCCTAGTGACCATACTTCTCCCCTCTTATTTTAATTTGGGAGTTGAGTGATCTTGTTAGATTTCCACTCTTTTCTGGCACATTGATTTGTAGGGATTGAATAAGATGACAGTTTTGATAAGTAAATGCATTTGGCAGAATATTTGTAATATGCTACAAATATATAAGATGTTTTGAACTGATAGTTCAAATATTCTTTTGTATGTACGTGAATGTGAGGATTGAATGTGATTGGTAACATCCATTTTGTATTCCTGGCATTCTATACGTGGTATTAATCTCCCCCTAATGCCTGGAATTATCCTCAAGGTGTGATCAACATACGGGCTTTTTGTGTAAATCCCCATAGAGACCTAAGGTATTATATGAATGACGGATAATACCTTTTATGTTGGTCCCTAATGCCCATGATGTATGTTGTGAGGTGGTGATATCGGTATGTGCAAAACATAACCGACACGCAGATGGGAAATATTTGGCTGTAGCCAAGCTTTCACGTACTAACTGCAACGGAGGGAGCCATATGATTGCATCTTGATGAATGTAAAATATGTGGTGTGTAAATCCACATATTACCAACTTGATGTTGATAGGTTGAATTCTATTGTGATGGTCATGCAAATGAGTTATCTTGATAAGAGATTTAGTTAAGCCATAATTGGTATGGACATATGGTACTTAGTGATATAGTTCCCCAAACCAAATAATTCTATATGAATGGATGTAATCCTTCGTCCAGGAAAGTTTTGCTCAAAGTTGAAAACTAGAGTAATTAATTTGGGAATTTGTGATGCCTTATGATCAGTAAGGGACACAAATGGAACTATTCATAATTGACTCTATGAGCACTTGATAGTGCTTAGATAATCCATAAATGGTTGAATATGCCAACTTATCTTGAATGCATTCAAGGATTTGTGTGGCTTATTGTTTAGAATTTTAAGGTAAGAGGGCCTTAAAATTAATTCTCAAGTGACACATGCGGTGCACAAAATCTGAGGATTTTGAGAATGTATGCTATGACCAATAAGATTGGTAATAATTTTTCTTATCATTCATGAGTTAGAATGACCAAAGCTATCATGCCAATTCTTGATATAATCAAGATTGAAAAATTATTTGGTACGCAACATGTCATGCGGGATTTATGTATGCACATATAACATATCCCAGATAATATGAAAGGAAGTGTATGAATATTGAATTTTCATGTCCATTTTACCAAGTTGAGTGCTGATTTTTCATCATTATCCTTGGTAATGGGTTTCAGTATGAACCATATAGAAATGGATGTCACAAAATTGAGGGTATTTGTAGAATACATGAGTGCATCTATAAGAAATAATTGAATACCCGTGAGGAGAGTAAATTTCTCATAACTGTGATAGTGGTGATCCACTAAATGGAATTCCTTTTCTTTCTGGGTGTATCCCGAGTAAATATCATGTATGAAGTACATGATATTGATGATGGACAATATACTACACTTGTAGTATGATATTGAACTAATGATAATTTCATGAATTTATATGGAAACGTATAGAGATCTAATTTATTAATTTATTGAAGTGCGCTTCAAATTGATCTCCTTGAATTCGCTTTTCTCCAATGATGTGGAAGTATTTGCTTGAACCAAATATTTGATTTGGAAATCATGTGTACATGAATGTACAACCACACTTTAGACAAACTTGAAGTTAGTCATTATGGTCACTTGATTTGAAGGAAAGTGACATTTTATAGATGAGATCCATTGTGTTGTAAATACCATGAACGAAAAGTTCTATTCTTTGTTGATAACTCTACGTGGAGTTCAAAGAAATAAATGGATCTTGTTCTTATGGTTACTCAGATTTGTAAAATCTGAATAAGAAATTTAGTAACACCAAAGGTGTATGTGTGGTAATTCAATTATGAATGGTATTGGGTACTTCTTTAAAGTAGAACTATGGTGGCTTGGATGCCATGAATCTTGCAATGATATTGTTAATATGATGTACCCATATTGGATAGTAAACTCAATCCAATGCAAATTCAAAAATTTCCATTTTGGAAACATTAGTCGTGTCCTACATGAGTTAATCATGTATTTGAATAAATTTACTCGATGAGCAAATTATATAGCATGAAATAAATTGTAGTGCAAAAATTATTTAAATCAAGTTGATACTTGATTCTAATTGGACTATTCTATAATTTTCTAGCAACGCATGTTTTGTTGCATATGATTTTGGACTCTATTCTTGTGAGCATAAATGATCTGATGATCATTGCCAAAACATACTCCCTTTATGATAGAATATAATCACCATAATATTTTGCACATTTTCTGCTATTTATTTAAGCCAAAATTGATGCTTAAAATTATGTATTCAAGATGGATCTTGGATTATTTTATGTATAATCTTGTATTTTCAAATTGCGATTTGAATTACAAGTAGTATGAACCTTATATTTGATAGGCGATGATTTCGCTTTTTGACTCGATCATCACGTACTAGTGATGAATCAACACATCAAATGGTAATCACCAAAATGGTGTAAACTTGAAATGTTGGACGAGGAACTCGTTGCTATAGGTATAATTTGCATGAGTGCAATACCTTAGACTCCACTAATATGTGTTACACTAGTAATATTAGGTCATTTTTAGGAAATAATCACCATGTTAGTGATATAATTATGCAACGATTAGTGAAGGCAAGATGATTCTTGCAACATAATTTACTTTACTGATGTAAAATTCTATTGTAAAATAAGCAAATGAATGTAAGATGGTTCTTACAAAATTAAGGTATAGGACATATTAATTCCTGTATGAGTAATTTGACTTGATAGTCATTCAAATATTTTTGTCCTTTTATGTGGATATACACTTTGAAGGTAATCATCATAAAAATGTAGACCTCTCAATGATGAGCAAAAGATGCCTAAAGGCACGGTCTCAAGGCAAATAAGTTCTTATAAAGAACTTATCGCAGCCAGCGCCTAAGTCACATCACCTTATGTTATTCCAGAATCATATGTATATTTTTTTAATTTTTGAATTTTGCTTTCTGTTCTACATGATGCAGAATTTTCCTTTTGATTAATTATTAATCATGCAAGTAAATTAAATTGCATATGAAAAATTGTTCTAACGCCAATAGACGATCTGCGGATCATAGAGATGCATATTTAATGTGGTAATATTAGCATCCAAATTACATAGGTGCAAATATCGGAAGGTATATATCACAATGTGCTTGACAACACATATTTACAGAACAATTCAGGGTCTAAAATAGAAACATGTAGAATTGATTTTTTCTAGACATGTAATTATAAATAAGCCTGGTTCTAATTTGTAAATTGGAGAGGGTAATGTGGCATGTTGGCCTACTGGAGTGGCTCGGTCGGGCCGGCCTGTTGGCAGCCCAAGCAAGCAGGCAGGCCTACGGGCTGGCTCCGGCATGTGGGCCGACTATAGCCTGGTTTGCGGCTCGCATAGCGGGCTAGTGGCTTGCGAATAAAAGGGAGGGGGCAGTTAGGTTTCCCTAACCCACTCGCCTTCCCCTGGAACCGCCGCCGCCGCCTGCGTGTGGCTCCATCGCCGCTGGTGGGGTGGCCGGCCGGATGGTCGACGTCCTTTAGTACCACCAGTAGCCACAGATTGGTGTCATCCCCCTCTTCTTCTCCTCCTTTTTTCGTATGCCGCCCCCTGGTGCTTCGGCTTGCTCCGGCCGCCGGCCATGGCTGGTCGTCTAGCCCCCGAGGAGAGCCCCAGCGCGATGAGATGGCTCCTCGTGCCGCGTCAGATGTCGGGACGGCGTTACGTGGCTGCGATGCGGCCGAAAAGTAGGCCACAGTGACAATCATGCTAGTCATTGCATCTTGCAGGATGAAAATCAAAGCGTAGTTTGGACTTGCTGTCCGGGATGTTGCGGTGGAGCACGGTGAAGGCTTCGCCGGGAAGGTATCCATTGGTGGATGAGACCATGACGAGTTAGTGACTTTGACCACCAAAATGATGAACTTACAGCCATGGCGTCCTGCAGGACGTCAACAAAATTGCGAGGAAGCGACCACCGATGGTGCTTCAGGAGATGTCAGCGATCATATTCGCTGGATAAAGTTGCAGTCCTTGTGGTACCGCATCTCTCCATGGTCTGGTGAGTACACTGAGTAGTCCATGTACTTCATGGTGCTCTCTATCATGTTAATGGAGTAGCATCCTATCGTGTACGTGAAAAATGAAAGGCTTGCATGCCTGTTGAGGCTAGCATGTATTCCTCTGTACTTACAGACTACAGTTTGTCATCTGGCCTGTTTGGGAAGAAGCACTACTGCTCCATTGATGAGACCTTCGTGCCTCCACAGAATGTGAGGCCTTCTCGGCTACTTCCTCTTTATGCCCAGGGAAGAGCAAAGGGCTGATAACGTGTTAAGAGTAAAAAGGAATGAAATGGGGGCAAATGAATTGATTAATTGATGAGGGGTGGACCCCTGAATATATACATAGGGAAAGGGTGTGTAGGCACGCCTTGAGGAGTGTCGCACGACCCCTTCGGGATGACCCTTCGACAAGGCGGTTGTAACTTCCTAATTACATCACTAATTATTCCCCTAATTACATAGTTATGCTAATTGATCATTAATCAATATTTCATAACAATAGTCAACTTAAACATTTACCAAATTTTTTTAACGAACTGCACAAGAAAGTGCGTGTTTCATTGATATAGCAGATGAAATACAAGGCTACAGCCCTAGAGGACCAAAGACAGGAAAGAGAAAAAAAAGCGAAAAAAACTAAATGTCCCGGTTGGATTGGGACGTCAACACGAGACAGCACACAAACTCGCTGGCCGGTTGGATTGGGATATCAACGCGGTCGTAACTCAACACGGCAAGGCAGCAAAAAGGAAGAAAGAAACCGAACCAAAACCTGCTCGAAACTCACACCAAACAACCACTCTTGAAGCAACCGCCGAAGCCTCCATCCGAAGTCACACGCCGACGGAGACTCCGAAGAGAGCGGACCACACCACACCAAGAGGTCGTCGCCATGCGAGACCCCGCGCCATGGTGCCGTTGCAACACTACACTCCTCCCGGTAGGGTGAAGCCACCAGATCCGGGCCTCAAACGCACGGGGGCCTCGCCTCTCCCGTCGTTGGACGCCACCACCACTCTTGTCGCCTCGAAGAAACCGCACGCGGGGGCCACGCCACACCGCCACAGCACTCCATGCCACAGATCTGTTTCAAAAATCGCCACCAGAAAAGTGTGTAGAGTTGCCCCGCCTCCTAGAGTCTCAGAAGAGCAGCAGAACCCCAACAGAATGTCGACATCGTCACGTTGCTCCACTTGCGCACAGGCACCACCGTCGTGACCGCCATCCAGGGTAGTCGCTTGCGCCGTCCTCAAACGACGTACTGCACCAGCGCAACCTAGCGAAGCTAGGCCACCCGCCATGAATCTCTATCATTTACCGAACTTACCTCACATTTACCGAACTTAACATTTACCAAATTTAACATTTACCGAACTTACCTCACATCCATGAATCTCTATCAATCTCTCTCTCATCGCCACGTCATCAAATTTGATGATATTTAAGTCATGAAACTCCATTGCCACTGATCTATTACATAATGTTCTTCTAGGCTGCCCGCTAAAGTCATATAAGCAGCACGAGCACACGGCAACACAACTGCCCAATGCCCCCTCGTGCTTTATAGGACCACCAACAGCTCGCCCGCAAGGATGGAAGCGACGGCCCTAAGCTTGGCGAGGTCCGTGCTGGCCGGCGTCCTGAGCAGCGCCCGCGCCGCCGTCTTCGACGAGGTCGCGAGCCTCATCGGCGTCCCGAACGAGGCGGAGTTCATCCGCACCGAGCTGGAGATGATGCTCGCCTTCCTCAAGGTGGCCTCGGCACACCCCGAGGCCGCCGGGCGCACCGAGACCGTTAGGACGTGGGTGAAGCAGGTGCGCGACCTCGCGTACGACGTCGAGGACTGCCTCCTCGACTTCGCGCTCTAGGCGGCCAGGGCGTCCTCGTCGCGGGCCGGCTCGCTGCTCCCGAGCGCCATCGCCGAGCGCCACCGGATCGCGGAGCGGATCCGGGACCTCAAGTCCAGCATCGAGCAGCTGAACCAGCGCAACCTGCGGTACCGCATCGTCGTGGACAGCCCCGCCCCCGCGGCCGGCGCCGGCGCGGCCGAGCAGGCGACGGCAGCGACTGCGCTACCCGACCAAGACACGCAGTCGGTTGCCGAGCTCGCGTTCCAGGAGTCCGAAATCATCGGCCGGCTCGAAGAGAAGGCTAAGCTGACCGAGCTGATCTCGGGAGCAGAGCCAGGCGAAGCTCGAAGACGCCGTGCGCCATGGAGAGGTCTGGTGTCAAATCTCCTGCTCCGCAGCATCGTAGAGTTGCTCTTCGTGCCGAGCATAGGTGGTCCAGCAGCAGGCGAAGCGGCGGCGATAATCCCCGCCCGGCCAGGCGCGCTGCGGGTGGTGTCGGTGTGGGGGATGGGCGGCATGGGGAAGTCGTCGCTGGCGTGGGCGGTGCACAACGACCCGGTGCTCCTCGACGAGTTCGACTGCGGCGCGTGGGTCACCGTGCCGCACCCGCTCGACAGCGCCGAGGTGTTCCGGCGGAGGCTGAGGAGGGAGCTCGGCGTGGCGGGCAGCCAGGACATCGGACAGTACCTGCAGGAGAAACGGTATCGGGTCATCGTGGACGACGTGCTGACGAATGAGGAGTGGAAGGATATCTGCCAGGTTTTTCAGTTCAGCAACAGCAAGGGAAGCCGGATCATCGTGACGACGCGGCGGGAGGACGTCGCCCGGTACTGCGCCGAGCATGTGGCGGACTGGCAAGGGCATGTCTACGAGCTGAAGCGACTGAGAGATGCGGAGGCCATGGATCTCCTCTGTCAGAAGGTGTGTCTTCTTTCCGTTTTTCAGAGCAATAAATTTACTGTGCCCCTCCTTTTTTTACTGAATGCAATATATGTCGGCGCAGTCGCAGAGGTCGGAAACATTTGTTTTTTTAAAAAAAAGGTGTATAATACAGTAATTAGGCTTACTCACGCCTACGAATATGCACACGCAAATCTGATTCCTACAATATGAGAGATTGGGGGCAAACGTAATAACTGTCATTATTTCTAAAATAAATCATACTCACGCCTACGAATATGCACACGCAAATCTGATTCCTTCAATATGAGAGATTGGGGGCAAACGTAATAACTGTCGTTATTTCTAAAATAAAAAATATGACCAATAGTGCCATGTCAAAGTCGTCGACCCAGTAGAAAGAACTAGGCGATACCCCACGCGTTGCTGCGGGGATTTTGTAAACAAATTTGGTGAAATGTGGAAGAAGAAACGCCAAAGTGATTATATGGTAACAATCATTTGTAACCAACATTATATATGAAAGCATACCATTTTGTTGAGAGTGAATCATTCTAAAATGATTGATCCTATGTGTATTTTAACTGCGGAAATTTTGTGGTGTGCTACTCACAAATACATGTTATTAGCCACAGAAAATCGGTTGAAGGCATAAATAGATGGTCTATTAGATGATGACATGGTGTATAGTGAATAGTGACATGATGTGTAGTGGATTACGACGTGAAATGCTTGCATGTTGAGAGAAATATCTATGTCTTTTAGTGAGTACCAATTATATAATTGTTATAGATGTCTTCAAATTTCATTGGATTCTCAAAGTACACATATATATATAGGGCCTAAAATACTTTTCATGTGGGCGAAAATAGCTAATTTGCCATTTCTTATATTATACTCGCTCAACTAAATTGTGTTGGTAGTGGAACTTAAAGAATGGCAACCAGAATAGTACTAGCACACGAATTCAACAGTACTTTTCTCTCAGAACAAACCAGCCACCAGTACTTTTCTCTCAGAACAAATTAGCACCAGCCACCATCCAAACGAACAGGCTGTCCCCGGACGCCGCGTCATCTCTAGGGGCGTCTCGGTGGGCGACACGCTGCCACCCACCGAAACCCACCTCTTGAGGCCGGCGGCGGCCCATTCTCCCTCACCTCCTTCCTCCCTTCTCCCGCTCGCAGCCTCCCTCCTCTTCTTTCCTCTCCCTCTTGACACCACACCACTGGTCGCTTCCCTGTCGCCCTCCTCCCCCGGTGTTGTTGTCTCCTTTCCCATCTCCGGCTGAGACGGCAGCCCGGCCGGCGGCCCTCCCCTCCCTTCATCCGCCTCTGAGTGCCCATCGGGAACCCTAGATCTGGTGGACTTGTGTCCGCCGCTGCCCCGAGGTTGGCGACCTGCGCCGTCGAGCCGGGTCGGGACCCTGTCCGGTGTCGCCTCTGTTGGCACCGCTTCCCCGCCACCGGGGCGGGCCGCCGCCGCCTTGCGGATCTCGCAACCCTAGATCTGGTGGGCCCTAGCCACCACCGTCGCTCCTCCCTGCCTTCGGGGTGGGCCGCCTTCGCGAATTCGGCATCGCTAGGGCCACCTCCTCTTTCGCTTGTGCTGTCAACCAGAGATGCGGGGCCACCTCCGTCGTCCTCTCGCTGGCCGGCGCCCTAGCACCCGAGCTCAACAATATCTCCTTTCTCTCATATCTAGACCTCAGCAACACCACCCGCGACTGCCGCCGCCACCTCTTCCGAGCGGTTGCTAGTGTCGCCGCTTCTACTATTGCATGCCCTTGCTCGGGGCAGCCCCTCCCCGCTGGGGGTCTCAGATTTGCCCTTCTACCGGAGACTCCCTTGTGTGTGTCCTCTTCCTGCTTCTTCGAAGTCCCCGTGCCCCCACCCTACAGACAGTGTCCCTATCGGCCTCCTCGACAGTGCCCCCGCCAGCCTCCTCGACTACTCCCATGTCAGCCTCCTCGGTGGCGTCCGCAGACCCCTTCTTCCCCGCCGGCGGTCACGGGCCCTTCTCCGTGGCGGTGGTCGTGACTCCCTCCGTCTTGTCGGCGACTGCGGCCCCACCTTCGTGCTGGTGGCCATGGCTCCCTCCCTCCGTCCGGTAGCCGCAAACCTCCTCCGGCCTCCGCGCCGACGGCCGCTGCCCCCTCCTCTGTGCCACCGGTCACGGCTCCCTCCCTCCAATCGGTGGTCACGACTCCCTCCCCGTGCTAGCGGTCGCTGCCCCCTCCTCCGCAACAGCAGCCGCAGCTCCTCCCTCCTGTCGACATTCGCGGTCCCGCCGGCGGCGTTCCCTGTTCGCGGCCTCCCGTCAGTTCTCGGTGTCATCTTCTCCGATGTTGGGCCTAACGCTATCAACGCACCTGCTGCAAGGGGCCCTAGCTTGGCCTAGCTTCTCGGTGCCTCACTCCTGCGCGGTCACTAGCGGGGGTGCTTCAGGCTGCAGCCCTCCCCCTCTAAGATGGTGTCTGCATTTGTCCAGTGTTGCCATCACCTTGGAGTCTCGCTGCAAATCTCATCACTTTGGCTCTCATCACGCTGGTGGCGGTCGACTGTGTGGTGCGGGTCTTTGAGGCCTTAGGTGAAAGCTTTTCCTAGCCTATGCTAGCGCCGACAACAATTGCGCTACCTTTCGTAACTTGTCCTGTTGGGAGTGTTGTTGCGGCCTCCAAATCCTTTTGGTCTGCCAGGTGAAAACTTGGCATGCTCCTTCGTGGGTGGGCGGACGACGGTGTTGTCGTCGCTTCCCTCTTGAGAGTGTTGTCCCGCAAGACCTCTTCACAGCCTCAGTTGCTTACGAGGTTTTTGACAAGTGGTGATATGTGTGTCTCCTTAGTGTCTCTTCCTTGCAGGCATTTGTCGTCTTAGGTTGTTTCTTCAGTAGTGGTGGTCGTTTAGTGATTTTCTGTGCTTTCCTCCTGTCGTCTGCTTTGTTTCTTGTTCGGGTTGTGGTCTTTGTAGCTCTGCGCTTTAGAGGTTCTTCTAAAGTTGTGTTTTGTAAAACTCACTTTCTCTTAATAAGTGTTTTGCACGACTTAAAAAATGGAACATAAAGACTGCTTGCTCCATCTGCCCCTCTTCCACTTCCACACGTCCTTTTTAAAAGGTCCACTCCACCCATGCATTCCCAATTTTCTACTATATATCCATCTCAAATTACTAATTATTTTGACTTTTTTTAATATATCACTTGTCGCTTTCATGGGTCTCGTGTTTTAAGAGAAGGGAAACACTTCCGCAAATACAATTTTTGAGAAATGTTTTTGGGGTATCCCCGCCCCCAACACAAAAAATATAGGGAAAAATCTTGAAAGAAACATTAAAAAAAGGATTTGAGATTTGAAAGGTTTTAGGGCCGAGGAGGTGTTTTTCAGAAAAGGAACGGCGAAATCACAGCTTCGTTGCGGAGGCAAGGCAAGGGTTGCCGGCGCGCGAGCCCCGTGCCCCCGTGCCTGGCAAGTTTCCTTCCTACATTCTACGTCAAAGCTCCATTTTTTCGGTTTCAAAAAAAAAGCTCCATTTTTTTCTCATGCACTCAACTGCAACAACGACGTCCGCGTTCACATTGTCGATTGCCGGACGATGACCAAGAGCGGCGTTGGAAGGCAGACGGGAGGGCGTGCCTTTACATTACATTGCACTCAGAGTAGCATCCCCGAGCTACACTACCATGCAGGCGTAGTGTTCGACGAAATGTGTCACTCGGAAATGCCATGCGCCACCAACTGGCAACATCCTATCCCTGAAGCAGCAATGTGAGTTCTTCTAGGCTTCCCTTGTTCGATAGCGCTGCGCCACTGCCTACATGTGTGCCTGTGATACTGGAAAACGATACTAGAAAATTAGGATGAATATCATGTGCGTTCCTGTCGGTGCGGAATATGTTCCCGACACTAACCAGTAGTAAGCGCCGAGGTCTCTCCCTCAATGGTCGATGCTAAGCAACTAATGACACGAGTTTTATCCTGGTTCCGGCCGAGGGGCCGTATGTCCAGCAGTGGTGTGCTCGAGGCACTATATTGCTCAGCACCGGGGGTGCCTGTAGTGGGGCGGCTACAAGCAAGGCGGGAGAGGAAGCGTGGCTTCCAAGTCCCTGGTGAAGTGGCTGAAGATGTTGTGGGAGAATTGGAGAGCAAGTGCGTGATGTGCTGTGTCCACACTTGTCTGTTGTGTTCTGTCTCCCCCCTGTGGCAGGGGGGGTTCGTCCTCCTTTTATAGACCAAGGAGAGAGCGAATCACATGCATGCCGCGCTATTTAGCTACGTGGGGAAGCGTGGTGTGTCGCGCCGTAGAGTAGGAGGCCGCCTGGACGGTCCTTGCTGTTGACGCAAAAAGTGCACTCAACGCCAATCACACAGCAAGCCGAACAAAGCTGGCTTCACACGCGCAGAGAGCGAAAGACGTGCCAGTCAATTTTTCCTGAAAATTAACAAAAGATAATGTAGTTAGATACCAAAGCTTGGAACTTGCCGGGTGGTACCAGACAGTTCCATATTTACGGCTAAAAGCCAAATGAAATGACACATAGCTATAGAAAGCTATCTGCCAAAGGACTACAACCATTCGGGAAAAAATGTAAAGGGAAACAATAACACTGCCGAATGGATGACGTGAGCATGACGGCGATCGGTCTTTACATGAACAAGGATGCTCGTACAAAAAGTCATGACCGATCCCCACAAAGATTAACATTAAATAAATAAATAAAGTAAAGCACGGACATGATCATGTGTTAAACAAGCATGCATAGATCCAAAGCACTAGTCTACCGCATGTCTAGTTACTTTAAAACCCGTCGAGTACGATATCAGGCAAATCTATCCACCGCATGATACAACTTGCATGAAAAACCGTACCACTTTCCATAAATAGATCTATCCACCGCACGATACAATCTAAATATGGAAAGCTAAAAGCACACATCATTTAAAGCATGGATAACGCACGTGTTCTACTCGTGGAGAAACATAACCGAATGCGGCCGAATGTACCGATTCGGGGGTCCATGAAGAAGGAACAAACACTACCAAGTGAATAAATCTATCGATTGATTTGGGAATCTAATCCACGGATGACTAGCCCCAAAGCAACCCAAAAACCTGCATCTACCGCATGATACCCGGCTCTTTCAAGATTTATACGAACATGAGCAAGCTTGAACCCGCAACACGTAACAACCTAGATCGATTCGGTTTCGGCTATCGGAAAGCACAAGATCCACATGTTAAAATACGAAATCCACTCGAATAAGGATCATAAAAAGATAGAGCCGATCCAAACCCATCTAGATTGGGCAAAGGTGTGTTACATGAATTGAAACATAAAGTAAAACTCAAGATAACACGGGGTAACTTAATGAATCTATTGGATCTTGCCAAAATCCAATAGAGCCGATAACTAGCTTCAAGCTAGATCTTAGCCTACCGCATGGCTCATGATCCAACAAGAAACCTTCTTGAACCAAGCTTGAATCTACCGCATGACACGAAGCATGGTAACAAGACTACTTGCATCGATCTAAATCCACCGCATGATACTAGACATGATACAAGGTTGCCGTACTCACGGAGGTCGACGGATCGATTGGCCCTCTCGAAGAACTCGACGACACGACAAGGACTCTAGGGTTTGGCGTAAGGCCGGTGTGTATTGAGGAATGATTGTGTCTGTTACATACATTCAGGGGTCATATTTATACCCTGTTGAGTACAACTTCGAATGGATTCATTGCCTAACTTATCTCTAAGCTTGATCGCCTATCCATCCATTCGTCTCCCCTGATTGAGCCACGTCACCGTCCAATCCCGCAAAATCAGCTCTACTGTTCTTTTGCCGAACCGGAGCAGATAGCCGACCGCGGATCCTTTTGCCGAATATCTCTGAAAATATCCTTCCTTCCACCAGACGGACTCTTTATCGAACCGGACCCACAAGTCGACTCCTTACCAAATTTTGGTGTTAACACATGCCCCTTCAATTGTGGGATAAAAGTAATTTTGTTCCACAATTGACTCCACCACGAATACCTCAAAATCGAATCTGTCAACACCGTTCTTCGCAATCCGCCGGAGTCTTCATCCGCATCCAACCCTAGATCTCCTTGTTCCGAGCTCGAACCTCCAATGGCAACTCGGCACCAAGATACTCGGGTAAACTCATCCCCCCGCAAGCCTCGTTCGGCATTTAGGTTTTCAATTTTACCTGAGATTTCCTTTTCCGCTTTTCTTTCAGGAGCCTTCTACTGCTCTTTTGATTCCTACCGAGGCCAATTCGAGGTCTTATTATCTTGGTCCCGTGGGGAACTCTGACCCTCGAGATTTCATAGCAGCTGAATCTCAAAGAATCCCCTTTAAAGCAGCTCTGTCTCCACCGGCTCAATGGCAATACGCTTTTAAGAACTGGCCTTTACCTCCAATTGCAGGCTGGAGAACTTGGTATCGGAGGATTCTTGCAGATAAGAGTGGATTGACCAACCTAGACACCCTCCGTATCGCCCAGTGCTTGGAGTTGTCGGTCGGCCGAGACTCCTAAGAACGAAGACCTCCCGATAGCCGCCCGCCACTTCGGTCAAATGGCGTCAACGCCTTCCTTTTTGGGCATGGCCCAATGTCTCCAACTTTGGCCGATGTATATATGATCACCGGCCTTGACATCACGGGGTCCGTCCCGGCCACTCGGAACTTCAAAAACTCTTCACGCCGGACGGGGGTAAAGCCGGGGAACGGCTACAAGAATTACATCTTGAAGCACATGAAAGACAATCCCCTTGGTGATGTTGAATACAGAGCCTTTCTGAATATGTGGCTGTGCAGATTTGTTTTCTGTGGCAAAGCCAACGAGCCCACCTTGAACCATATCGCAATGGCGACTCATCTGGCTGGTGGCAATCGCCTCCCTCTGGGAAAATTCCTCTTAGGCAGCGTATATCATATGCTTCATCAGACTGTTACCCAAATGTATACCAGCCAAAGGATAACATGCGTCAATGGCCCTTGGTGGTTTGTTCAAATGTGGCTGCAGCTCCACATGCATCAGATTGTCGGCGTCGATTTGAACTCCAGGTTCTTTCACTTGTCCAATCACCCTGAAGGAGAACCTCAAGCTACCAGAGGATGCCAGACCTACAGAGAAGCGGCTTCAACTGTTCTTGTTCAGCAGGACATTAGCCAGCTTTTCGAGTTATTCTTCAAAGGTTTCCCCGATCCCCTCTGGCTTCCTTATCTGGACAACGACACCTTGACCTTCCCTGTTGAATTTTCCTTCGAACCCGGCCGTCAAGATGGGAGATTCTTAGAGATCTTCAACATCATAATCCGCCCATGCATACTGCCGGCTGAGTTCAATGGAGGACGGCTGAATGTTAGCACTTATGAGTATTATCAGCCCAATATAATGGCCAGGCAAATTGGATGTGGACAGATGCCCCCAAGATTGTTCCCGCACGAATTCCTCAAGCCCGGAGAGGAAATCAAAGAACCGATGCGGGCGAGCGGGGTTTTTAATTATGTGTGCGGTCCAACCGTCTACACATGTCCTTTCGTGCCTACAACCATAGCTCACCCCACCTTCAACTCCCCGGTGGCAAGAATTTCATGATCATATCTTCAGTGAGCCTGTCCATGTGTTCTATGCAGAGTTAACGCCTGATTTCCTGCCAACTTCAGAGGTAATACAATGAACCCTTGGATCAGACATGTCCTCTTTATTCATGATTCTGACCTTCATCTTCTTGTCCACAGAACACGGTGCCTGCCCCTCGAGCTAGGGATATTACTTATAATGCCGAAGGCCCAATTTCGGCACTGGGATTTAAATCCACAACTCTAGCTCAACTAATGGCCAGGTATGCCACATCAGATCCCAGCCTCTCTAGCCTTGCCGCTGACAAGAGGCAAGGTCTATCTCTGGTTGCCCCTCCAGCTGCCAAGAGGAGGAGAACAATCAAGAAAGTGCTCATTGAGGTAGAATCCCTTACCCTCTTGATCACAAGATTACTCTGTTCTTGATGAATCATATCATTGTGCATTTTCAGACCGCAGCCCGAAAGCGGCTTTCGAGCCGAGCGTACACGCCAATGCCCCATCTACTGGTATGACCCTTACTGTCTTTTTCTTAAAGATGAGCACTGGCATTTACCCTTCCAATTTGACATTTGCGAAGAAACAATGGAAGAGCAGCTTGTAAATGTCCCAGTGGTCCAGCAAGCAAGTCCATCCGGGGTGAATTACCTATCCCGAAGGAGATCTCCTCTTCATCACCTTCTCGCAGAAGCAAAGACATTCTCCCGCAGATGAATCTCTCATTCCAGCCGAGCCACCAAGTCCTCCAAGGGTGCAATCACCCCGTTGGTCATGCAGACAATAGTCCCAACGAGGTGGACCCCACTTCTCATCAACCAGAAGCCCCCGAGCTAACAGCAGCTGCATCAACACCTCCCAGCTCGGAAGCTTCAGCTCTACCTGGAACACCTCCTTCACCTGTGATTGCCCCTGCTCAAGAAACCAGCCATGAGGTATCCATCCGCACTTAACTCTGCTACTTCCGCGTTTAGCATTCTTAACTCGGCAATACTGCTTCTCAGGGTCAGGCTCCATCATTATCAAGCCCGCCGTCAGAGATCGATCCAGCTGCCGAGGTGATGGCAAGAGCATATCAGCCTCTGTCAGATGAAGTGCTATCAAGGCTTAAGGAAATTGTTGCTTGGCTAGAAAAGGATGCGCAAGATCACCTCGTAGATCTTGATCACTTCGAGGAGATGTTTGAATCCATCAGCCAAGAACTCCCTGAAGACATCAGGACTTCTCTATCATCTGTTTATGGCTTGGACACCCTTTATGCGCCCATAAAGCACGCCTTGAGGAAATTGCGCTCCCGCCCGGCTATTGAAAAGAAGAAAGCCGATGCTGAACATGCCATGACCGGGGCGCAATCCCAAGTAGAGAGCCACAAGGATACTGGCCAACCCCGCGGAGCTTCTTGCGACCTGAAAATTGCTAGGAAAGCTGCTCTAGAAGCAGAACTGAGAAGCCTGACAGCGGAGATAGAGGCTGACAAAGCAAAAATAGCCGAACTCCCCGGATTGATAGAGAAGATCCAAGCGGAAGCAAAATCGGCTATCACCAAGGTAGAGCAATGCGATGCAGAACTCACCGACCTGTCTGGCACTCAAAAAGATTGCCAGGAGCTGCTGGACAATTCCCGTATGATAACATCCAATGCCCGTGGTGTAATTGCAAAATATCTGAACATTTGAATGCCCGTATTGATGTATAGCCGAGTTGGTCGTTCTTGTAATATTTCCTTGCAATTTGTTTCCTTTCTTCTGCGTACCTTTGAATATAACGCTGAACGACCCATTCGGCAAAGAAATGCCAACTCCCGAACGGCACTCTGATTTTTCTTCAGCCGAACCGATCAACTGAACCTGGCTCAGCTTAGAACTCCAAGCGACCTGCCGGCGGGCTGGCCAAGGAAACCTTTCCACCTTCCGATTTTCTTGGGATATGCGCCACGATCCAAGGCCACGACTCAAAGCCACGATTCATCTTGCCAGGCCTATAAATGCAGCCGTAGGTGCCCCTAGCTCTCCACCAGGCCTTCTAGCTCTCGAATCTTTGCCAATCTCAGCCTCTTTGCAAACAGTGCACATACCAAGCCATCATGGTGCGCCGCCTCAACCGCCGCCGCGCCTCCGACGAGGCAGAGGGGAGCAGCGCCAACGCGCGGCGAAGGCAATGATCGTCGATTCTTCCTCTTTGATTCAACCTTTGATCTTTTTCTTACTCTGACGATCATCCCCTTTTTTCAGATTGATCCAGTGGAATCCGTCTCCTGCGCCGGCCAATCAACCCCTTCCTGACGACTCCTCGGAGTCCGATGGCCACTCCCCCGTGCCGTACGGGGAAGCAGACGCCCTCCGCTTCAGGGAGGAGCTGGAGGCGTCCCGGCGCGAGCTAGAGGATGTCTCCAAGAAGGCGGGTTTAGCCGAGTTGGAATGGGAGGACCGGCCGCAAGCGGGGCCGGCCGGAAGCCATTGACGGTACGGCTCTGATTGATTCTTGATCCAACCCGGCTTTTGATGCTAATCTTTTCTTCTTGCTTTCTGCAGCCCGTGATGCTGAGCTCAACCAGCTGAAGGAGCTGGTAGAGCAGCTGACTGAGAAGGTGAATGCCCGCGGTGACACGCCGGCGGAGCGCCTTGCCGCGGTGGAGCGCCGCGTCGACGAAGTGGCCACCCATGGCGTTCGTCTGGGCACCACCTTGGGCCTGGCTGCCATGGCGACGCATACGGACGTCGACTACTCTACCGAGCCGCGCGGCTTCCGGGGCGGCGCGCCGGAGGACATCGACGAGATCGAGCTCATCCTGGAGCGCCTCGATGGCCACGGCGACGCCATTGCCGAAATTACTCATCCCCAATCTGTGTTGAATAGGCTTTTTGACTAGATTGTACTAGGGATGTGTAAATATCGGCAATATATGAAGAACTTTTGCATTCTGTGCTTGTCCTGTGATGACTTCCTTTGCATTTTGCGTTTGTGAATTCTGTTTTCTTTGAATGCATTCGGGACTATCTTGAGCCGAACGCGCGAGAACAACTGCCCCCTGGCACAAAATCCACAGCGGATCCCGATTCGGCAATCCATAAATACTGTTCAAGAGAAAACCCTTCGCACTTGGGAGAAAAACCCTGCCGTTTGGTATTCCAACAGTGTGTACCGACCGGTCATCACTCCCAATGCACCCCTTGGTCAATAAAATAGCCTCGCCGGGATGCCCCCGCAAATCCACTCGCGCACTCATCCATCATTTCTCATCTCCTCCCCTGTCTTTAGAAGAGAAAACCCCAAAGCCATGGACAAGGGCAAGCAACCCCAAGAAAGCAGCTCATCAAAGAGGCGCACGATTCGGAAGTGAGTTTTCCCTTGATCTACTCCTCGTTCTTCCGCATGATCTCGTGCTTCATGTTTTCTTCTTGTCCTCTTCCAGCCTTGATTTGCTCCCCGAAGAAATCATCGGGACCGAAGATGTGCCTGAGTACATCTCCTCCGATTCCTCCCTTGAAGCCGAGGATGCCACGCCCGAACAGAGGACCAACCATCAGCTGCGCCGCCGTGTGCGGCATCTGGAGCACGGCCTCAGGGACATCACCGCCCGTTGCCAAGCCGAGCGCGAGCGTCGCATGGCTCTGGATGCACTAGTAGGGGGTAAACACTTCTGACTCCTTCTTGACTTCGTGCTTGCACTTGGATTCCTTGCCCCTAACCTTGATTCCTCCGCTTCAGATGTCTCTGACAGGTACAACAACCTGAAGGCGGCCTGGGATAGCTTGGTGGAGGCTGCCAATCGTGGTCACCCCCATGCGTTCCAAAGTTGCCGTCACGGTAGTCCCGGAACAACCGAAGAGGGGAGCACCGAAGAAGTAAAGAAAAGATTGCATCATACTTTCGCTTCTTCCTCCACGCCTTCTGCTTCCCACCTCCTCGAGGATCTGACCACCAGGGTTGTTCGATGTAATCCTGCAAGAAGCAGTTGTAATGCAGTTTTGTGCTAAGGGCAATGCATCTAGGCACTGGCCATTTTTCCTGTTCGAGGATTTTTGTTCTGAAGGCGACCTCATTCTTGAGCGCCGGCTATCTCTGTGTCAGATGTGTGTAATCATCGATCAATCTCAATGCTAGGATAATATTTCTTCAGATATCTTCCATTTATCGCTGCGGAAAATTCTTCTCCTAGCAAAGTTTTCAATATGTATGCATTACCAGGGACGCATCTGACCACACGAAAAGGCCCTTCCCAGTTAGGGGACCATTTGCCGAATTCACTGTATTTAGTTCCAATCGGCAATAACGCTTTCCATACTAGATCGCCTTCTGCAAATTGCTTTACTTTTACCTTTTTGTTGTAGTACTTGGCAACCCGCAGCCTTGTTTTTCTCAATGTTTTCCGGGGCCCTAAGACGGATCATATGTAAATCCTCTAGCTCATCCATCATTAGGCCACCGTAATCCTTGGAGCTTAACTCATTTTGCGAAGCACCACTCTCCTTGAATCCGATTGCATCTCCCAAGGCAGGATTGCGTGATGCCCGTAAACCAACTCGTAAGGAGAAGTCTTTGTGGCTCCATGGGGGGCAATTCGGTAAGCCCACAGTGCTTCGCTGAGAACCGAATGCCACCTTCTTGGCTTCTGATCGATCTTCTTTTGTATCAATTTGATCATGATCTTATTAGAAGCCTCTGCCTGACCATTAGCTTGGGCATAATAGGGAGAGGAGTTAAACAATTTGATCCCCATGCTTTCGGCAAATTCTCTGACCTCCAGTGACACGAATTGTGCCCCTTGATCAGTGGTAATCGTTTGGGGGATCCCAAATCGATAGACGATGTGCTCCTTGACAAATTCAGTCATGTTTTCTGACGTCGCCTTCTTCAACGGGATCGCCTCAACCCATTTAGTGAAATAATCTGTAGCCAAAAGCACGAACTTATGCCCCTTGCTAGACGGTGGATTAATTTGGCCAATCAGGTCTATGCCCCAGCCCCTGAATGGCCATGGCTTGATGATGGGATTTAATGCTGATGCAGGGACCCTTTGAATATTCCCGAGCCTTTGGCAATCCTGGCATCCCTTGTAATACTCAAAGCAGTCCTCTAATATCGTCGGCCAAAAGCATCCAGCTTGTCTAATAACCCACTTCATACGGTAGGCCGATTGGTGTGCTCCACATATCCCATCGTGCACTTCGCTCATCATGTTCTTGGCCTCTTCTGGACCCAGGCATCGTAGTAATACCCCATCTAATGATTTATAGAATAAATTATCATCCAGAAGAACGAACTTAATGGCCTTGTACCTTAGCTTCCTAGAGACCTTTTGGGATGGATCCTTCAAGTAATCAATGATCTCTTTTCTCCAATCATCTTCTGCAAGATCCGCCCCTAGTGCATGTATTTCTGCAGCAAACGCTTCTTGACTCTCTTTGTAACCAGAGGTGCTCTGAGCCAGCCTGTTTGCTTCCTCGTTATGTTCCCTAGGAATATGCTACAGAGTTACTAATGGAAAGCTCTTCAAGATCTCCCTGCATTCTTCGTAGTAACTCCTTAGTGCTTCACTTCTGCACTCGTACTGGCCGTTCAATTGCTTGATTACCAGCTCTGAATCCCCATAGACTTCAACTGAAACGGCCCCAGCTTCTCTCAAATATTGAAGCCCTCGAAGTAATGCCTCGTACTCAGCCTGGTTATTTGTGACAGTGGGTTGTATAGGAATAGCAAATTCAAACATCTCACCTCTGGGCGAAATCAGTAGGATCCCTACTCCCCCACCTTTACCACACGATGATCCGTCAAAGAATAGAGCCCAAGGGGTAATTTCAAGCAAATCAATTGACGGATCACGATGTTCAGTTATAAAATCGGCAATGATCTGACCTTTTATGGCTTTTGCCGATTCGAACTTCAACTCAAACTCCGACAGAGCCAAAATCCACTTGCCAATCCCGCCGTTCAGAATTGGCATAGATAACATATGTTTTATCACATCAAACTTGGAATACACAGTGCATTCGGCATTCAACAGGTAGTGCCGAAACTTTGTACACGAGTAGTACACGCAAAGGCACAGTTCTCTCACCGAATACCGGTCTCGGGATCAAGTAGTTTTCGGCTAAGATAAGCTACTACCCGCTCCTTTCCTTCAAATTCTTGAATGAGGGCCGATCCAATGGTTTGGGTATCGGCCGCCACGTACAACTTGAAAGACTTGTTTAGCTGAGGAGGAACCAAGACCGGCGGCTCCTTCATGTACTGCTTGATTTCATCAAAAGCCTTTTGTTGTTCGTCGCCCCACGTGAATTTCTGATCTTTCTTCAGCTTCAGCAATGGAGAGAATGGCAACACCTTCTGTGATAAGTTTGAAATGAATCTTCTCACGAAGTTGATCTTGCCGAGCGTTGATTGTAACTCCTTGAGGTTAGTTGGAGGAACAACTTCATCGATGGCTTTCATGCTCTTCTTGCCAACTTCAATTCCTCCCTCGTGGACCAAAAACCCCAAGAATTCTCCAGCTGATACCCCAAAAGCGCACTTGTTTGGATTCATCTTCAAACCGTGTTTTCGGGTGCACTCTAAGGTTTTCTTCACGTCTTCCAAATGGGTGTCATGACTAAGGGATTTGATCACCACGTCATCAATGTAGATCTCCACAACTTTGCCGATCAACTCATGAAAAATGTAATTCATGGCCCGTTGATAGGTTGCACCGGCATTTTTTAACCCAAATGTCATGACTATCCACTCGAACAGGCCTATATGACCAGGACATCTGAAGGCCGTCTTTGATATGTCTTCTATTGCCATGAAGATCTGATTGTATCCCGCATTGCCATCCATGAAGCTAATCACCTTGTGCCGGCAGCGGCGTCGATCAACAAATCGGCAATAGGCATCGGGTATCCATCCATCGGAGTAGCTCGTTCGGGTCCCCGAAATCTATGCAAACCCTCATTTTTCCATTCTTCTTGTACACAGGGACGATGTTAGATATCCACTCCGCGTATCTGCATGGCCGAACGAAGTTTGCATCAAGTAATCTTTCAATTTCCTTCTTCACATCGGCCAATACTTCATCCTTGTAGATTTTCCGGGGTGGTTGCTTATATGGTTTGAAACCAGGCTTGATTGGCAACCGATACTCGACGATGGAACGATCCAATCCAGGCATCTCCGAATAATCCCAGGCGAAGCAATCCTTGTATTCTTTGAGAAGCTCAATCAAATTCCCCCTGAAGTCCGTCGCAAATTTGCACCGATGAACGTCGGCCTTGGCTTATCACCGCTTCCAATGTCAACCTCTTCTAGTTTATCAGCCGACATGAATCCTCGCCCTAATTTGCCATCAGTGCCATCCACGGGGTTCTCCATTAAAAATTACTATAAGAGCCGACTGCTTGAATCGGCTGTTGGTCACTGCTGACAGGTTCAGCAGGACCTTCCCCCCGACTCTTTGCCTCGAGAAGCAATCAATCCCCCGGTACTCCCAAAAAGCCGGTTCCATGTTGGCCACGCTCACGGAATCATCCGCTTGGACGACCTCGATCTCATCGTCCACCCACCGGATAAGTCGTTGATGCATGGTGGATGGGACGCAGCGCTTAGCATGAATCCGGTCCCCGCCCAAGCGACGAGGCCGTAGGCTCCTTTGCCCTCGATGACAAAGAAGGTGGTGAGCGGCGTCTTGGACCCGATCATCAAGTCCACGTGAGCGCATCCCTTGGTGTCCGAGGGGTTCCCGCGAAATCGTTCAAGATGATGCTCGTAGGTGTCAAATCGCTCGGGCCCATACCAAGCTTCTCGAAGGTGGTGTACGGCATTACGTTGATCGCCGCTCCACCGTCGACGAACATCTTGGTCAATGGCTTGCCATTGACGTATCCCCTCAAGTACGGCGGCCTCATATGACGATTCTTGGCCGGCTTGTCGAAGATGGCCTCGCTTGGCCGGCACTCGGTTGTGCCATCATCCCCTCGGTCGCTCATCGTCGAAGGAAGCTTCTTCTCGCATAACCCGGTTAGCGGGAGCCATGAACTCGTTCGGCGGGAAGTATACCATGCACGCTGGAGCCGAACGCTTCGATCCCTCCGGTTGGTCTTTGGGGCGCCACACCTGGCGCGTCTGGATTCCGCCTCTGCCTCGGCCTCGCGGTTCCTCAAGCGCTGGACCCGTCTCTTCTGGCTTCTCCTCAGGCCGGGCGGGCACCATTGCCCCTTCTGCCAGATGTAGTCATCTTCGCCCTCCTCGTGATCAGCCCACCTGAGATCAGCTTGGCGCTTCCTGGGATGATCGATGACTTCAATTTTTTGGCGCCGATCCCCATTAGGGTGGATCCTTCCAAGTCTCTCGTGGACGGATCGGCGATCGGCAGTTTCCTGCCTGTACTCAACATGCCTGTCACTGCATTCAGGACAGTTCCTCAATGTGGGCAGCTTTAAGCCCTCATTCCAGCAATGCCTGAAGAAGGCGCATCCTCAGTGTGCGCGCTCCTGCTCGCGCGTGTACTGCTCCTGGTCCCTTCTGCGCGCCTCTTCTTCGGCTCTGCGCTCCTCCTCCTCATAGCACCGTTTCTGGTAGAGTTCTTTCTCTATCTGGCGCTGCCATTTGTTGAGGAGGATGCGCGATGTCACCCTGGGCTTAGCTCTGGAGGATTCCCCAACTTCGATGTGACTCTTAAGAATGCGGGGGCGTCACCTTGCACCCGCTCCGCAGTCACCCGGCGCTCTGGGTCCACTGCTCCACCTTGTCTAGACCTGGCTGAGGTCAAGACCTTGACTTTCCCCTTCTCCTCGGCTGTTATCACATTAACAGAAAAGCCCACCATGTTTTGAGGAAAGGGGTGGCCATCCAGCTTCATCTTGTTATCGAACTTGAGGTGACCCTCCTGGATGGCCTTCTGGATCCTCATCCTGAAGACCCTGCAGTCATTGATGGAGTGTGAATCCCTGTCATGGAAGCCACAGTAACGTTTTGATTTAACTCCATCAGGCCGAAGCATGGAATGCCCCTCAGGCAGCTTGATTCGGCCTTCTTTTACTAAGAGCTCAAACAATTTATCAGCTTTTGTGATGTCAAAATCATAAGTTCCCTTGGTCTGCTTGACCCAGCGCTGATTCATTGTCAGAGGCTCCTTCCCCCACATGATCTCTGTTGTAGCTACATCCAACTCATCATCAAAATCCTCGAGTAGATCAGCCTTGTCCAAGAACTGGTTGTAGATATCAGCGATGTCGTGCTGCTTGCCAAACTTGGCGTCCTTCTTGAAGCCATACGCCTGATTGCTCATCAGCGACAGCTTCTGCGACAGCTGGCCCAGGTTCTCAAACTCCATCCCAAACAATTTCTCGCGCACGGCCGGCAGCATCCCGGCGACAGCCATGTCAGCCAACTGGTCATCTGGCAAGTTAAGTGAGAAGCACATGCCCTTGACCTCCCTGAACCTCCGGAGAAACTCCAGCGGTGTCTCGCTATGCCTCTGCTTCATGGTCGCCAGGTCAATCAGTTTCTTCTCCGAGCTGCCGCTGAAATAATGAGCGTGGAACTTCCGCTCTAAATCCTTCCATCTGGCGACTGATTCAGGAGGCAGGGACGAGAACCACTGAAACGCTGGACCTGTCAGTGATGCGGCGAAGTAGCAGACCCTGAACGTCTCCTCGGCCGAGCACTCCCCGAGCTGCATGAGGTAACGAGCGATGTGCTCGACCGTGCTCGTGTCGTCTTGCCCGGAGAACTTTGTGAACTCCGTTGGTGGCTTCACCCTTGGTGGAAAGAGCACGTTGTAGTACCACTCAGGGAACGGCGGCCTATAGGCGGGTCCCTGCATCCTTGGCTTGAGGCCGAACTGATTCTGCATCAACTCGGCCATCTTGCGCGCCAGGGCGTCGTCCTCTTGCGCGCCTGCAGCCGGCGCGTATCATGGGTGCGGGAAGGCGTCGAACGCTCCGTAGTTTCCCACTTCATGATAACCACCACCGTACAAATCCTTCTGCAGCCAGTTGGTCGATGGAGCAATCCTCCGGCCAGGATCAAGTGGGGCCCCAGATGAGCCGAACGCTATGTCTCCGTACGTAGGCTGGTACGGATTCGGCTATTGCACAGGCTGACCTGTGCTGCTCTGTGGTGGCGGCAGAACTGGCTGACTCCCTGAAGCTTGTAACGGGGGCTGAGCTGGCTGCCCCCCAGTGCCGTGTGGAGGAGGCTGGAACGCTTGGCTTCCAGAACTCTGAGGAGGAGGCTGCTGCGGCTGACTCCGCAACGGCGGCTGCGAGCTTGATTCACCCAGCTCCACCGTCTTCCCCCCGGCCGGGTGCCTTGCCGAACGCTTGCTCCATGCCCGGGCCAAAGATGGCCACCATCATCTGCTGAAGCGATCCGAGGAAAGCCTTGTTGTGCTTGGTAAGCATGTAATCTGGCCGATTCTTGGAATACTCGTGCGCATTCCTCCTTTTCCCCGCCGAGATGTAGCATCGCTTTCCCCCGGCAGCAGCACCCTGGGCATCTCGTTCTTCAGATACGGGACGCCGCTTCTATTCTTCTTAAACGACAGCAGACACTTCTGCTGAAATTGATCTACGACGTCTTGGAGTTGTTGCCGCTGCTCTGGAGAAAGATCTTCCAGGTTGACATCCATGAGGTCTGCGATTTCAGGCATCTTGAATCTATTCGGCTGTGTCCCACTGGGCGTGCCAAAAAGTGTGTTGACGCAAAAAGTGCACTCAACGCCAATCACAAAGCAAGTCGAACAAAGCTGGCTTCACACGCGCAGAGAGCGAAAGACGTGCCAGTCAATTTTTCCTGAAAGTTAACAAAAGATAATGTAGTTAGTTACCAAAGCTTGGAACTTGCCGGGTGGTACCAGACACTTCCATATTTACGGCTAAAAGCCAAATGAAATGACACATAGCTATAGAAAGCTATCTGCCAAAGGACTACAACCATTCGGGAAAAAACGTAAAGGAAAACAATAACACTGCCGAATGGATGACGTGAGCATGACGGCGATCGGTCTTTACATGAACAAGGATGCTCGTACAAAAAGTCATGACCGATCCCCACAAAGATTAACATTAAATAAATAAATAAAGTAAAGCACGGACATGATCATGTGTTAAACAAGCATGCATAGATCCAAAGCACTAGTCTACCGCATGTCTAGTTACTTTAAAACCCGTCGAGTACAATATCAGGCAAATCTATCCACCGCATGATACAACTTGCATGAAAAACCGTACCACTTTCCACAAATAGATCTATCCACCGCATGATACAATCTAAATATGGAAAGCTAAAAGCACACATCATTTAAAGCATGGATAACGCACGTGTTCTACTCGTGTAGAAACATAACCGAATGCGGCTGAACAGCCGATTCGGGGTCCATGAAGAAGGAACAAACACTACCAAGTGAATAAATCTATCAGATTGATTTGGGAATCTAATCCACCGGATGACTAGCCCCAAAGCAACCCAAAAACCTGCATCTACCGCATGATACCCGCTCTATCAAGATTTATACGAACATGAGCAAGCTTGAACCCGCAACACGTAACAACCTAGATCGATTCGGTTTCGGCTATCGGAAAGCACAAGATCCACATGTTAAAATACGAAATCCACTCGAATAAGGATCATAAAAAGATAGAGCCGATCCAAACCCATCTAGATTGGGCAAAGGTGTGTTACATGAATTGAAACATAAAGTAAAACTCAAGATAACACGGGGTAACTTAATGAATCTATTGGATCTTGCCAAAATCCAATAGAGCCGATAACTAGCTTCAAGCTAGATCTTAGCCTACCGCATGGCTCATGATCCAACAAGAAACCTTCTTGAACCAAGCTTGAATCTACCGCATGACACGAAGCATGGTAACAAGACTACTTGCATCGATCTAAATCCACCGCATGATACTAGACATGATACAAGGTTGCCGGTACTCACGGAGGTCGACGGATCGATTGGCCCTCTCGAAGAACTCGACGACACGACAAGGACTCTAGGGTTTGGCGTAAGGCCGGTGTGTATTGAGGAATGATTGTGTCTGTTACATACATTCAGGGGTCATATTTATACCCTGTTGAGTACAACTTCGAATGGATTCATTGCCTAACTTATCTCTAAGCTTGATCGCCTATCCATCCATTCGTCTCCCCTGATTGAGCCACGTCACCGTCCAATCCCGCAAAATCAGCTCTACTGTTCTTTTCCCGAACCGGAGCAGATAGCCGACCGCGGATCCTTTTGCCGAATATCTCTGAAAATATCCTTCCTTCCACCAGACGGACTCTTTATCGAACCGGACCCACAAGTCAGACTCCTTACCAAATTTTGGTGTTAACACATGCCCCTTCAATTGTGGGATAAAAGTAATTTTGTTCCACAATTGACTCCAGCCACGAATACCTCAAAATCGAATCTGTCAACACCTGTTCTTCGCAATCCGCCGGAGTCTTCATCCAGATCCAACCCTAGATCTCCTTGTTCCGAGCTCGAACCTCCAATGGCAGCTCAGCACCAAGATACTCAGGTAAACTCATCCCCCGCAAGCCTCGTTCGGCATTTAGGTTTTCAATTTTACCTGAGATTTCCTTTTCCGCTTTTCTTTCAGGAGCCTTCTACTGCTCTTTTGATTCCTACCGAGGCCAATTCGAGGTCTTATTATCTTGGTCCTGTGGGGAACTCTGACCCTTGAGATTTCATAGCAGCTGAATCTCAGAGAATCCCCTTTAAAGCAGCTCTGTCTCCACCGGCTCAATGGCAAGACGCTTTCAAGAACTGGCCTTTACCTCCAATTGCAGGCTGGAGAACCTCGTATCGGAGGATTCTTGCAGATAAGAGTGGATTGACCAACCTAGACACCCTCCGTATCGCCCAGTGCTTGGAGTTGTCAGTGGCTGAGACTCCTAAGAACGAAGACCTCATGATAGCCGCCTGCCACTTCTGGTCAAATGGCGTCAACGCCTTCCTTTTTGGGCATGGCCCAATGTCTCCAACTTTGGCCGATGTATATATGATCACCGGCCTTGACATCACAGGGTCTGTCCAGCCCTGGAACTTCAAAAACTCTTCACGCCAGACAGGGGTAAAGCCAGGGAACGGCTACAAGAATTACATCTTGAAGCACATGAAAGACAATCCCCTTGGTGATGTTGAATACAGAGCCTTTCTGAATATGTGGCTGTGCAGATTTGTTTTCTGTGGCAAAGCCAACGAGCCCACCTTGAAGAAGATCGAGGGTGCAGCCGGCCCCCCTTCGAGGGCTCAGCGCGTTAGTGTAACGCCCGCGTTTTTAGCTCTAAATAAATCACCTAATAAATCATGCGTATTTTCAAAACTGACCCGCCGAGCTCAATTACCATTCAAACCCTAGCCACTGTTTTCCCCCTCTCTCGCCCCGACGCGCGTGCCGCGAATCCCGCCGGCACCGCACCTCGACCCGACACCCATGCGCGCCTTCCCAACGCCGCGGTCGGCCACCGGCCGGGAATCCCGCGCACGCCGCGGTCCCGACGCCCGGTCCGCCTCGCCATCACCGCCGTCCCGGAAAAACGCGCCGACACCCGAAAACCGGGAAAACCCCCGCAAAACTTTTCCCCAATCTCCATAAAAATTTCCCAAGATTTTCTGAAAACCCTTCACTATTTTCTTTCTTTTCTTTCCTTATTTTTTTTCTCCCCTTTCTTTTCTTTTCCCTCCTTTCCTTTTTCTTTTCTTCCTTTTTACCTTTTCTCCTTTCTTTTCCTCCTTTCTTCTTTTCCTTCCCCTCCCTTCTCCTTCCTCCCGCGCGGCCGAGCACGCGCCCGACCGACGCCTGACGGGGGTTGACCCCGGCCGGGGACCCGCGTGCGCCCGCCCCCCCCCCCCCCCCCTCCTCGGCACGCGGCAAGATCACCCGCCTCCTCACGCCACCGCGGCCCACGCCCGGCCGGACGCCGGAGCCGGCCCGACGCGGCCGGCGCCATTAATTCCCCCCCGCCCGAGCCATCACTTCCACCCGCGCCCCGACCGCGCCGCCCCGCGCCCTAGCACGCCCGCGCAAGTTGACCGGCGGCGGCACGAGCCGTCGCGTCGCCGGTCGCCGCCTCGCGAAGCTCCTCGAGCTCGCCGGAGTAGAGCTCGCCGGAGAAAAATCTCCTCTCCAAACCGCCATCCGCCGCCTATAAAAGGGGCCGACGGCCTCCCCCCGCTCGCCGCACTTCACCACCACGGTCTCACGGCACCTCCTTCCCTCTTCCCCGAGCACCACCGCGCCGTCGCCCCCTAGCGCCGCCGCCGCGCCACGCTCTCTCCCCGCGGAGCCGCCTCCACCATGCACTATAGCCCAAGGTGAGCACGGGGATAGGACCCCCCTCGCCCCCCTCTTCCTTTTCCCCTTGTCCCCGCCGCCGCCGCGCCGGAGCCGCCGGCGGGTACCCCTGCCGGCCGGCCATGCCCGCGCCCCCCTCCCTCTCTGTTCTGTTTCGAGGGGGGAGAAGAAGGGCACTTTTGCCCAAGGCCCCCTAGCCTTTTCTTTTATCCTGAGTTCCTCTCTAATCCTATTCACTCTCTCTCCTTTTCCTTCCAAATAGCCCCTAAGGCTAATAATTAATTACTGTTGAGCCCTAAACAATTTACAAACAGGCCCTAACCCAACTTATATTGTCATAAACACACCCTTTCTCCATTAGTAGAAATTACCAATATGTCCTTAATACCTATAACCCCTCCTTAACCTAGCCTTTCATACACGCCTTTTATTCCCGATTAAGTCCAAATAATACCGCACCCCCGCCGAACCAACCCCCTTTCCTAGGGCTTATATATACCCCCTCTCCGCTCACTTCCCCCTCCCCGAGCTCGGCCGGAAACGTGTGTGCTAATATTGCTTGCTTGCTTGTGTGTGCGCCATAGCCAACGGAGTAGACGGAGGAAGATACCCCGAGCCGGAGATCGAAGCCGACTACTGCGAGCAGGAGCCCGAAGCCCCGAACGTCGAGCCGGCACTCCCCGAGGACTACGAAGACGGCAAGTTCAACCTTCCCCTTTGATGCATGCTTCTGTCCTAGTTTTAAAAAAATATATCCTATACCCGTTTTATAAATTGCATATTGTTTTACTGCAAAACATGGTAGAATAGCCACCCTTGATTGCTATGATTGAACCTTGTTTTGGCCTAAACGAGTGCTTTAAAAATGTGTGTGTGCTTTCAAAAGGTGTGAGTACTTTAAAAACAAAAAGGGGATATGTTTGGAAAATGAGTAAAGAACTGGGTAGACGGGATGGACGTGTGTGTCAGGAGTATGGGTGAGCTCGTACCTGTGTGGTTGAGCGTGTTGGGAGTTGTCCATCTTGTCGGTTAAGGACTGGGTTGCGTGACATCTCACCTGACCCAAATCATCGTACAACCACTCGACCGTTGTATGTGGCAACGGCTTAGCATAAACCCCACTAGTTAATCTACTTGCCATCTGGTGTGCGGGTGAGCGGCGGGGAGACCAAGGAGTAGGGGTACGCTCTCGTGTGAGGTACGCCCTGGTTATGTGGGATAACCCCTTGATTGCTTCCGTGGTGGCTCGTAGCGTTAGCTAAGGTGGGTAATGGCTATGATAGGATCCGTACCGGCGCTGAGGTGTCCGTGTGACGGTACCCTACTTGTGGGTAAAGATGTACAACCTATGCAGAGTGTCAAAACTATTCGAATAGCCGTGTCCACGGTATTGGACGAGTCACGGTGTGGTCACAAAGACTAGTGTTTGGGATGGGATGTTTTCTGGCGTGGGTTGTTTTCTGGGTGAAGTGTGTGGCTGTGTGCCTGGGCTACGACGGACGGGAAGTCCGGTAGTTCCACAGTGGTTTTTCCTAAAATTTTTGAGCTACTTGGGTTAGGAAAAAGGACCTGAAAAAACCTTTTCAAAATGAACCTCTGCATGTGTAAGTTTGCAAAATGAACCTCAACCCGATCCTTGTTATACCTTACGCATGGTTCTGCTTGTAAGCCCCTCCATGGGTGGGGTTGGATTTGCTGAGTACGTATGTGCTCACCCTTGTTTTACTAACTATTTTACAGAGGAGGATCCCGATTACATTCCCGAAGACGTTGAGTAGGTCGTGCCCTACACCCAACCGTGCCTGTGTACTCAGGGCCCCTACCGAAAGCTTCCATGGTGTGGTACTCTGAGGAGGCTATGGAAGCCTTTGCCATTGTAGTGTGGTCGTTAGCGTTTGTGTTGTTCCTTGTAGCGTTGGCACTACCGTGCCCTTTGTGTCGCCGTGATGTAAAAGACCGATTCCACCTCGTTGTAATAAATGTGTTACCGACCTCCCGGGATCGGTATTTGTGTCACATTTAGTCACCTCTGATGAGGGGACGCTTCAGGTGGTATCAGAGCCGTAGGTTGGCCGTAGGACATGACCCCTAGGATACGAGACCTCCTCTGGCCTTCTCTAACCTCTTCTTTGCTAAGCTCACCTTTTCCCAAATCCTTACCTTGATTCTTGCCTGTTTCCAGATGGCTAACCCCGAATGGAACGGAGGAATCTGCCCCGTCCAACCTGGCCTCCCTAACCTGCTGCTACTCAGCCTAGAGCGCGTCGGAGTAAGGGATCCGCCAGAGTTCGTCTACCGAGAGTACGAACGTTTCGGCACCCCTCGGTGTAAGCTGCTGATCTTTGTGGGAAGGAGCACGCTTTACCCCGACATAGAGCCATGGTTCGTCACCGCCCCTGGTTTTCGCTTTGCCGACACCTACCCCAAGGCTGCTCGGAAGGCCCTGTGACAGCTACGAGTGGTTTATAGACAGCACCTCCGAAGGACTCCAATGGGATTCTTTCCACCCTCCGGAGGAAGAGTACGCTCGTGGATTGATCGCATGAGAGGTTTAGAACGAGAGGAAGAAGACTTAGAAGAGGCAATTTCCCACCTATCCATATACCTCAGAGGCCTAGACCACCTTTATCAGGAGCAAGCCCAGCAACTGAAGCAGCAGATCGACAGAGCGGAAAGAGCAGAACAGAGGATAGAACTAGAAAGGGTGAAGACGACCATAGCAGAAGTTGAACTACACAACACAAAGCAGGAATACCTCAGGGAAAGAGAACGCACGCTGTTGGCCCATAAAGCCCTATGGGATGAGCTAAAGGAGCGAAGAAGCAGAGATGAAGGAGCCAGAGCAGAAGAAGATGAACCCGAAGAAACCCACTGGGACAAAGGGACCCAGACTGAAGATGAGATACTGGAACAAGATCTTCCACTAAAGAAGCGCCGTATCCAGCTAGAGGAAGAGTCACCATGAGGATAAGACTAGGGTTTAGGCTAGAGACTGAGTCCTAGTAATAATAAGTGTACCCCGAAGGATGTACCCCAACCTTCCTAATAAATAAAGTTATCCATCTCTTGTACCCCACCACAACCTGTTCAACTCTACCTTTGTTTTCAGATGGCGGAAGATGGATGGACCCAAGGCGTGTGCCAGGAGGAGCCTGGTTTTGCTCGCCTGCTCATAAGCTCCCTGGAGCGCCTCGGTATCACTGAGCGCCCTAGGTACTACAGCAGAGAGTATGAGCAACTCGGTACTCTTCGCTGTAGAGTGGTCCTCTCCGTCGCTAGAAGCAACCGCCACACCAACATCGAGCCGTGGCGCGTGACCGCCACAGGGTTCCGACACCGAGACACCTATCCTTTGGCCCTCAGAAAAGCCCTCCGCTACCTGTGCCGGATCTACGAAGAACACCTCGTCCCCACACCGATGAGGTACTTCCCTCCCGCCATCAGAACCCCAGTTTGGCAGGCCCGCATGAGAAACCTGGAACAACGCCGCCACCAAGAAGACCTGCTATACCACGTAGTCGCCTACCTTGTCTCCCTGGACAAGCTCTTTGATGACCGAGGCCGGGCACTTGAGGGAACAAATCGGTCGGGCCGAACAAGCCGAAGTCACGGTGAGGATGCACCAAGTCCGAGTGGCTCAAGGCCGAAGCAAGGACTGCGGCGGCCATAAGCGGTGAAGCCGTTGCCCGGGAAAGCCTCGGGAGAATCCGGGACCAACGCATGCAAGAATGGACCCACGGCGGAACACCCGTTCCGGCCATTGGAGAAGCTCAAGTCTCGCCGGGAACACCCCTTATAGGATGGGGAGGAACTATCGAAGTCCCCCCAGCACCACCAGCAGCCACCGAACCCCCAACAGCTACCACTGAAGCCGCAGCACAGCCTCAGGAAAACGGAGACCCCGAAGGCGGAAACGATGACGAGTTGCTCATTCCGCTGGAAGAACACTCGACCCCAGAAGACAGCTCCCCTCGCGAGTAGTGTGCCCAAAACCCAGGGAATGAAGCCGTACTGGTCCAAGTCGCGCCCTTAGTCCTTAGTCGTGTAATGTGTCCGCGTAGTCGGGATGTATCCTCCACGCTGGTTTGTAATAAAAACTTGTTTGTGCTTGCTTGATTGCTATGTGCTTGTTGTGTGCTTACCGGCAGAATAAACCCTGCCTTTTCAAAAAGAAACCCGATATAATCCACTTAAACATCACATAAAACTAGACCTCTTAGAAAACCCGTTTCTTTACAGATGGTTTCCAGGCGCCCTGTCAGGACCCACCGATCGGACGCTGAGGGATCGCAAGCCGATCGGAGGGAGCGTCTCCACGACTAGGAGGTTAACCAAAATGAAGATGGAGGAGAGAACGTGGTCCTGCCACCGCCACCCCCTCCTGTTGACTTGGCACAAGTCTTAGCCAACCAGACTGTCCTGATGGAGGCTATCTTCAATGCCATCAACCGCCCAAGACCCCGTGCTATGAGCATGAATGAGAAGCTGATCGAGTTCCTCAGGACTAAGCCGCCCACCTTTAGCGGGTCGGTGAATCCTTTGGACGCTGACGATTGGCTGAGAGCCATCCTGAGAGAACTGGAGCCCCTCCACTGCGAGGACCACGACAAGGTTCTCCTGGCAGCTCACCCGACTCACCGGACCGCCCTAGCCCGGTGGGAGAATTACCGCGCCGCGGCCCAAGGATCCCTCCGCCATCACATGGGATGAATTCGTGGAGGAGTTCCGCCGCTACCACATCCGGAGGCCACACCGAAGCGGAAGGCAGACGAGTTCCGCGAACTCCGCCAAGGCAACATGTCTGTGGAGGAATACACGTACCGCTTCATAGAGCCGGCACGCTATGCCCCCGAGGAGGTGGATAAAGACTCCAAAAAGCAAGAGATGTTCAAGAAGGGGCTGACTCCGGAACTGAGGACACTGCTGACTCCTCAGATTTACCCGGACTTTAACACCCTTATGAACATGGCAATCCTCACGGAGAGAGCAAGGGCCGAGGAAAAGAAGGAAAACAAGCGCAAGTTCATGGAACACAAGGCCAAGCGAAGCAAGAGCGGTCCCGGAGGCCGAGAAACTTTGGACACCCCATGTCCGGGTTCCAAGCTCCTATGCGATGCAACCCAATCCCAAGCCACGAGCTCACAAGCCCCTAGAGCCCGCGTTCAAGCCCTCCTACAACCGAGTGCCATGAAGCCCCCACGAGAACAACACCGGCCCGGATCACTACCAACAACAACAATAGCTCCCGAGTGTGTTTCAACTGCCGAGAAACCGGGCACTTCATCGCCAACTGCCCCTATGCTAAAAAGCCAGCCACCACCACCTACTCCAACTCGGTGAACGGGCCAAGGCCACTTGCGTCAGGAGCCAACCGCATGCTAGTGCGCAGCAACAATAACTTCGGCAACAACACCGAAGCAACCGGCGGATGAGGCGGCCCCGGCGGTCGTATGGACGCGCCGGGTGAATCACATCAATGCGCAGGAGGCACAGGAAGCACAAGGCGTAGTACTCGGTGAGTTCCTGGTCAGCTCAGTTTTGGCTACCATACTATTCGATTCGGGAGCATCACACTCATTCATATCCTCAAGCTTTGTGGAAAAGCATAGCATACCCACAATACTACTCAAAGCACCCCTAATAACTCGAACGCCCGGAGGTGACATTAAGTGTCAACTGGGATGCCCCCGGTAAGGATTATTTTAAGTGGGGTAGAGTTCCTAGCCGACCTGGTAGTACTGAAATCCAAGGGGATAGATGTGATCCTTGGTATGGACTGGTTAAGCCAACACCATGGCCTCATAAGTTGCGCCGATAAAGTAGTGCACCTGACCAACCCAGACGGGATACAAGTAACCTGCCACACCCGGGGACACAGGCCGGACATAATGGTTTTCAACATAGAAGTCAAGTCCATAGAAGATGTCCCAGTAGTACGAGAATACCCAGATGTGTTCCCCGAAGAACTCCCTGGAATGCCACCCGACAGGGATATAGAGTTCGTAATCGACCTTATCCCTGGAACCTCTCCCATAGCCAAGAGACCCTATAGGATGGCAGCCCCCCGAGCCGGCGAATTGAAGAAGCAACTAGCGAGCTCCCGGCGAAGCGGGTTCATCGAACCAAGCTCATCACCATGGGGAGCCCTAGTGATTTTCGTGGAGAAGAAGGATAAGAGCATGAGGATGTGCGTGGACTATCGCTCGCCGAACGAGGTCACTATTAAAAACAAGTACCCTCTTCCCAGAATAGATGACCTGTTTGACCAACTGAAGGGAGCCAAGTATTTCTCGAAGGTGGATCTAAGATCAGGGTATCACCAACTCAAGATTAGGGAGAGTGACATCCCCAAGACTGCCTTTGTCACTCGCTACGGGCAATATGAGTTCACGGTGATGTCATTTGGACTAACCAATGCACCAGCATACTTCATGAACCTCATGAATAAGGTGTTCATGGAAGAGCTGGACAAGTTTGTCGTGGTCTTCATTGACGACATACTTGTTTACTCCAAGAGCGTGGAGGAGCATGAACAACATCTTCGGGTAGTGCTGGGAAAGTTAAGGGCACACAAGCTATACGCCAAGTTCAGCAAGTGTGAATTTTGGCTAGAGAAAATATCCTTGGGCACATATTGATCGCGAAGGAGTAGGCGTAGACCCCGGGAAAGTTGAGACAGGTCTCTAACTGGCAGCAACCAACCAACGTGAGTGAGATCAGGAGTTTCCTAGGTTTAGCCGGGTACTACCGAAGATTTATCGAGGGATTCTCCAAGATCGCCCGGCCCATGATAGAGCTGCTCAAGAAAGAGAAGAAGTTTAACTGGACTGAGGCCTGTGAAAGAAGTTTCCAAGAGTTGAAGAAGAGGTTGACCACAGCCCCAGTGCTAACCCTGCCAGACATTCAACGGGATTTTGTCATGTATTGCGACGCCTCCCGACAAGGATTGGGATGTGTTCTCATGCAAGATGGGAAGGTGGTGGCATACGCCTCCCGTCGCCCTCAAACCCCATGAGCGAGAACTATCCCACCCACGATCCGGAGTTTGCGGCCGTAGTGCATGCCCCGAAGATCCGGAGACACTATCCGATCGGGAACAAGTGTGAAATCTACACGGACCACAAGAGTCTAAAGTACATCTTCACCCGTCCCGACCTAAACCTAAGGCGAGAGAAGATGGCTAGAGCTAGTCAAGGACTATAATCTAGAGATTCACTACCACCCGGGGAAGGCCAATGTAGTAGCAGATGCGCTAAGCCGGAAAACCTACGAGAAGGTAGCACCCAAGAGTGCCCAGTTGCAAGAGGAGATGGCACGGCTCAACGTACACATCGTCCCCCAAGGCTACGTCCGCCAGCTGAGTGTTCAACCTACCCTAGAAGAGAAGATCCGGAAGGCCCAAGAAGCCGACGAGAATCTGATGAAGATCCGCAAGCATACCGGAGAGAACAAGGCCCCTGACTTCAGGGTAGATGACCAAGGCACCCTGTGGTACAAGAACAGGATATGCGTGCCCGAAGGTGGAGATTTCCGACAGACCATCATGGATGAGGCACACAACTCAGCATACTCCATTCACCCGGGATCCACCAAGATGTACATGGACTTAAAGCAGAAGTACTGGTGGAATGGGATGAAGGCAGACATTGCACGGTTCGTCGCCCACCGTGACACTTGTCGGAGGATCAAAGTCGAACATCGAAGCCGGCGGGATCGTTGCAACCTTTACCAATCCCGGTATGGAAGTGGGACGAGATAGGTATGGACTTCATAGTAGGGTTGCCAAGGACTCAGAAGGGACATGACTCCATATGGGTGATCGTGGACCGACTCACTAAAGTCGCTCACTTTCTACCCGTACGGACCACTTATGGTGGAGAGAAGTTGGCGAAACTCTACATAGAAAATATAGTGAAGCTGCATGGAGTGCCTAGCAAGAAAAGTCTCAGACAGAGTGACCCAGTTCACCTCTAGGTTCTGGAAAAGCTTGCACAAAGCCATGGGCACCAAGCTAGACTTCAGCTCAGCGTACCACCCACAGACAGACGGACAGACCGAAAGGGTGAATCAGATTTTGGAAGATATGTTAAGAGCATGCGTCCTCACCTACGGCAAAGATTGGGAGCAGAGCCTGCCATATGCAGAATTTTCCTACAACAACGGCTACCAGGCAAGTCTGGGAATGTCGCCATTCGAAGCACTATACAGGAGAAAGTGTAGGACACCCCTGATGTGGTCAGAAGTAGGAGAGCGTGCCCTGGTCGGGCCCGCGCTTATAAAGGAAGCCGAGGAGCGAGTAGCTGATATCCGAGAAAAGTTGAAAGCCGCTCAGTCCCGACAGAAGAGCTACGCAGACAAGAAGAGGCGTGAAGCGAGCTACAATCCAGGAGACTTCGTCTACCTCAAGGTTTCACCCATCCGGGGGACTCGGAGATTTCAAGTACACGGGAAGTTAGCCCCTCGGTACATCGGACCGTATAAAGTGCTCAAGAGAGTCGGAGCAGTAGCATATCGGTTGGAGCTACCCGAAGAAATGTCAGATATACACCCAGTGTTCCACGTCTCCCAGCTACGCCGATGTTTGAAGGTGTTAGAAGAAAAGCAAGTATCGGTGGAGACCAGCGATCTACAGCCAGACCTTAGGTACCAGGAGGTGCCCGTCAAGATCTTAGACACTGTGGTCAAGCGGACAAGAACGACCGAAGTACGGGTGTGCAGAGTCCAATGGAGCAAACACGGGGTGGGAGAAGCTACGTGGGAACGAGAGGATGCACTGAGGAAAGAGTTCCCCCACCTATTCGAAACTTAGCCGAATCTCGAGGACGAGATTCATTTTAAGTGGGGTAGGTTTGTAACGCCCGCGTTTTTAGCTCTAAATAAATCACCTAATAAATCATGCGTATTTTCAAAACTGACCCGCCGAGCTCAATTACCATTCAAACCCTAGCCACTGTTTTCCCCCTCTCTCTCCCCCCGACGCGCGTGCCGCGAATCCCGCCGCACCGCACCTCGGCCGGCACCCATGCGCGCCTTCCCAACGCCGCGGTCGGCCACCGGCCGGGAATCCCGCGCACGCCGCGGTCCCGACGCCCGGTCCGCCTCGCCATCACCGCCGTCCCGAAAAACGCGCCGACACCCGAAACCGGAAAAACCCCGCAAAACTTTTCCCCAATCTCCCTAAAAATTTCCCAAGATTTTCTGAAAACCCTTCCCTATTTTCTTTCTTTTCTTTCCTTATTTTTTTTCTCCCCTTTCTTTTCTTTTCCCTCCTTTCCTTTTTCTTTTCTTCCTTTTTCCCTTTTCTCCTTTCTTTTCCTCCTTTCTTCTTTTCCTTCCCCTCCCTTCTCCTTCCTCCCGTGCGGCCGAGCACGCGCCCGACCGGCGCCCGACGGGGGGTTGACCCCGGCCGGGGCCCCGCGTCCGCCCGCCGCCCCCCCCTCCCTCGGCACGCCGCAAGATCACCCGCCTCCTCACGCCACCGCAGCCCCACGCCCGCCGGGACGCCGAGAGCCGGCCGACGCGGCCGGCGCCACACCCCCCCCCCCCCCCGAGCCATCACTTCCACCGCCCGACCGCGGCCGCCCCGCGCCCTAGCACGCCCTCGCGCAAGTTGACCGGCGGCGCACGAGCCGTCGCGTCGCCGGCCGCCGCCTCGCGAAGCTCCTCGAGCTCGCCGGGAGTGGAGCTCGCCGGAGAAAAATCTCCTCTCCAAACCGCCATCCGCCGCCTATAAAAGGGGCCGACGGCCTCCCCCGGCTCGCCGCAATTCACCACCACGGTCTCACGGCACCTCCTCCCCCTCTTCCCCGAGCGCCACCGCGCCGTCGCCCCCTAGCGCCGCCGCCGCGCCACCGCTCTCCCGCGGAGCCGCCTCCCACCGTGCACTATAGCCCAAGGTGAGCACGGGGATAGGACCCCCTTGCCCCCCCTCTTCCTTTTCCCCTTGTCCCCGGCCGCCGCGCGCGCCGGGAGCCGCCGGCGGTACCCCCCGCCGCCGGCCATGCCCGCACCCCCCTCCCTCTCTGTTCTGTTTCGAGGGGGGGGAGAAGAAGGGCACTTTTGCCCAAGGCCCCCTGGCCTTTTCTTTTATCCTGAGTTCCTCTCTAATCCTATTCACTCTCTCTCCTTTTCCTTCCAAATAGCCCCTAAGGCTGATAATCAATTACTGTTGAGCCCTAAACAATTTACAAACAGGCCCTAACCCAACTTATATTGTCATAAACACACCCTTTCTCGATTAGTAGAAATTACCAATAGGTCCTTAATACCTATAACCCCTCCTTAACCTAGCCTTTCATACACGCCTTTTATTCCCGGTTAAGTCCAAATAATACCGCACCCCTGCCGAACCAACCCCCTTTCATAGGGCTTATATATACCCCCTCTCCGCTCACTTCCCCCTCCCCGAGCTCGGCCGGAAACGTGTGTGCTAATATTGCTTGCTTGCTTGTGTGTGCGCCATAGCCAACGGAGTAGACGGAGGAAGGTACCCCGAGCCGGAGATCGAAGCCGACTACTGCGAGCAGGAGCCCGAAGCCCCGAACGTCGAGCCGGCACTCCCCGAGGACTACGAAGACGGCAAGTTCAACCTTCCCCTTTGATGCATGCTTCTGTCCTAGTTTTAAAAAAAATATATCCTATACCCGTTTTATAAATTGCATATTGTTTTACTGCAAATCATGGTAGGATAGCCACCCTTGATTGCTATGATTGAACCTTGTTTTGGCCTAAACGAGTGCTTTAAAAATGTGTGTGTGCTTTCAAAAGGTGTGAGTACTTTAAAAACAAAAAGGCGATATGTTTGGAAAATGAGTAAAGAACTGGGTAGACGGGATGGACGTGTGTGTCAGGAGTATGGGTGATCTCGTACCTGTGTGGTTGAGCGTGTTGGGAGTTGTCCATCTTGTCGGTTAAGGACCGGGTTGCGTGACATCTCACCTGACCCAAATCATCGTACAACCACTCGACCGTTGTATGTGGCAACGGCTTAGCATAAACCCCACTAGTTAATCTACTTGCCATCTGGTGTGCGGGTGAGCGGCGGGAGACCAAGGAGTAGGGGTACGCTCTGTGTGAGGTACGCCCTGGTTATGTGGGATAACCCCTTGATTGCTTCCGTGGTGGCTCGTAGCATTAGCTAAGGTGGGTAATGGCTATGATAGGATCCGTACCGGCGCTGAGGTGTCCGTGTGACGGTACCCTACTTGTGGGTAAAGATGTACAACCTCTGCAGAGTGTCAAAACTATTCGAATAGCCGTGTCCACGGTATTGGACGAGTCACGGTGTGGTCACAAAGACTAGTGTTTGGGATAGGATGTTTTCTGGCGTGGGTTGTTTTCTGGGTGAAGTGTGTGGCTGTGTGCCTGGGCTACGACGGACGGGAAGTCCGGTAGTTCCACCGTGGTTTTTCCTAAAATTTTTGAGCTACTTGGGTTAGGAAAAAGGACTTGCGAAAACCTTTTCAAAATGAACCTCTGCATGTGTAAGTTTGCAAAATGAACCTCAACCTGATCCTTGTTATACCTTACGCATGGTTCTGCTTGTAAGCCCCTCCATGGGTGGGGTTGGATTTGCTGAGTACGTATGTGCTCACCCTTGTTTTACTAACTATTTTACAGAGGAGGATCCCGATTACATTCCCGAAGACGTTGAGTAGGTCGTGCCCTACACCCAACCGTGCTCGTGTACTCGGGGCCCCTACCGAAAGCTTCCATGGTGTGGTACTCTGAGGAGGCTATGGAAGCCTTTGCCATTGTAGTGTGGTCGTTAGCGTTTGTGTTGTTCCTTGTAGCGTTGGCACTACCGTGCCCTTTGTGTCGCCGTGATGTAAAAGACTGATTCCACCTGTTGTAATAAATGTGTTACCAGCCTCTTGGGACTGGTATTTGTGTCACATTTAGTCACCTCTGATGAGGGGACGCTTCTGTTAGCCGTACCGGAGCAGGCGGCGCGGCGTCACGGGACTGGCACCGGCCACGCCGCACAGTCCCCCACAGTGGCGGGGATGGGTTCCCTCCTGGGGAGTTGGTGTGACGGCACCGGGCGCGAGCCCCGGGCGTATGATGGCGCCGCCCCGCCGTTGCCGGGGCATTTAATGCCCGCGTACGGGGAACAGGCGTGCGCGTGCGGGGCGCCCCTCGAGCGAGGCGGAGCCCGCTCGAGGGCGGAGCGGCACCCTCGAATGAGGCGGAGCCCGCCGAGGTAAGCGCACCCCCCTCGAACCGGGCGCGCCCCGCTCGGGGAGGCGTGCGCCCTCGAGCGAGGCGGAGCCTGCTCGAGGGGATCTTTGAGTGGGCCGTCCTGGTGGGCCGTCGGGGCCACCGCGGCGTGGGCCCTACCTCGTGTGTTTAATTGAGGTGCGCTTAGCTTTGGCTTGTCGTGGGATTTAAGTGGGGATTCCCCAGTTTGTTTAAGGGGACCCCTAGGGCTGTCCCCGACAGTAGCCCCCGAGCATCTGCGGGTTTGCCATTGAGGCTCCCGCAGATGCTGGAGCCTACTGATAGGACGTTCTTCCCTCCTGGTCTTGCGAACGCTTTCCGTGGGGCCGCGTCAGCGGACCCGCGGGTCTAGCCCCCGAAACCCCACAGAAGCGCGGGCGCTCCTGTGGGGGTTTTACCGCGAGACCTGGTCAGAGGGCGTGATGCATGTTTCAACCGGCTTCGGCAATGTCTCAGCCGCCTTCGGCGACGCACGCGTCGCTGGCATTGTCCCCGGCGGGTGCAATCCAGGAGGTGTAGCCGTGCGTCGAGCCCCCGAGCCTGGGCCCGTTCAAGGCGATCGGGTAGAGCTCTACGACTTGCTTTTTATCGCGCCCTCGCCGTCCCTCCGCGGGACGGAGGGTGAGGTTTCCGCAACCCCCATCGAGCGGGTCGCGGATTGCGGATTCCTCGTTGAGCTGTTAGTGGGTGGTTCGAGTGGACGCCCCTGCCCCGTTCGATAAGGGTATGCTGCGTGGTCCAGAGACACGTCCATTAAAGCGCTTACGTGGGTTTGCTAGGTGGGGCTCGGTCCCGTTCGCTAGGGACCGAGGGCGCGGAAGCTCTCCCTCGGTGGGATCCCCCGGCTAGCTGCCCTCGCTGGCTCTCGAGCACGACATGTGGGGCACCCTCGAGCCGGCGGGCTCGAGGAACGGCTCGAATGCGCGTGCCCTCGTCATCCCTGACTCTGGTGATCTGGGGCGCCTGTTCGAACACGTCGAGGGTCAGGCTTCGAACCTCTCGATCGCAGGGCCGTGCGGGGGGTGGCGCCTAGGCGGCCCCGTCTTTGCATCTGCGAGCCATCGAGGGACCCGGGCGAGCCGGCCCTCGAGGCGCCGATCGCAAAGTGGTGCGGGGCGGCGGCTAAGCGCTCCCGGCCTGGCATCTACGAGCCATCGAGGGGTCCGGGTGAGCCGGCCCTTGAGGCGCTGATCGCAAAGTGGTGCGGGGCGGCGGCTAAGCGCTCCCGGCCGGCATCCGCGAGCCATCGAGGGGCCCGGCGAGCCGGCCCTCGAGGCGCCGATCGCAAAGTGGTGCGGGGCGGCGGCTAAGCGCTCCCGCCCGGCATCCGCGAGCCATTGAGGGGTCCGGGCGAGCCGACCCTTGAGGCGCTGATCGCAAAGTGGTGCGGGGCGGCGGCCCTAAGCGCTCCCGACCCCGGCATCCGCGAGCCATCGAGGGGTCCGGCGAGCCGCCGCCCTTGAGGCGCCGATCGGGAAAGTGGTGCGGGGCGGCGGCTAAGCGCTCCCGTCTGGCATCTGCGAGACATCGAGGGGTCCGGGCGAGCCGGCCCTTGAGGCGCTGATCAGTAAAGTGGTGCGGGGCGGCGGCTAAGCGCTCCCGGCCTGGCATTTGCGAGCCATCGAGGGGTCTGGGCGAGCCGGCCCTTGAGGCGCTGATCAGTAAAGTGGTGCGGGGCGGCGGCTAAGCTCTCCCGGCCTGGCATCTGCGAGCCATCGAGGGGCCCGGGCGAGCCGGCCCTTGAGGCGCTGATCAGTAAAGTGGCGTGGCATTGGCGCTTGCGGTGCCTGTTTTATCTCAAACTGGCCCCGAGGTGACCGTCCCACGCCTGCACCCTTTCGAGGGTTGAAGATTTCCGAGCCAGGAGCTCGTGCCGCTCGAGGGTCCTCCTTACTTGGTAAGGAGCCGGGCCATTTAATGCTCCACAGTCGAGGCTGTGATTTCGCGTCGCGGGCGCGCCTTTTTAGGTGCCACGGCCGCGCGCGTAATGGGCGGCGTGGGCAGGCGGACGTGACCGCCTGCCACGGCCCTCCTGGTTCTTCGTCGTGATGATGGCCTGTTTGCGGTGGCGTGGCCACCGCGGTCGTGGTGGGGCCCGCCCGTCAGCGAGAAAAAGATTCCCTGCAGTTAATGCGCGCGAGACGTGCGCCCCGGAGAGCACGCCCACGGCTTATAAATCTGAGGAGAGGGAAAACGGCGGTTTTTACCTTAGCGTTTCGCAGTTCTCGCCCCCTGCGCTCTCACCTCTGTCCCGTTCGCACCACCACGCTCTTTCGCCGTTGGAGCTCTTCTTCTCCTTCCAGTCCTCCGCTCTCGGCCAGCTTGCCTTTCCTCATGGCGCCGCCTCCTCCCCTCACGATCGTTGATCCCTACGCGTGGGAGCGCTCGTCGGTGACGCGGTTGGCCCTTGGCGATCTTGTGTCTGCCGGCCAGCTGGCGGCGAACGAAGAGGGCCGACCGGCGGAGTGGATCGTGCCGCCGGCGAAGATCGCGCGCCCAACCCGCCGGGACGGCTACGTGGTGAGCTTCATCCGCTTCCACGAACGCGGCTTCGCAGCGCCGGCGAGCCGCTTCATGCGGGCACTCTGCCACCGTTACGGCGTGGAGTTGCACAACTTCGCGCCGAACGCGATTTCGCAGGCGGCTACGTTCGTGGGCATCTGCGAAGGGTATCTAGGGATCCCAGTGAACTGGGATCTCTGGGTACACCTCTTCCGCGCGGAGCTGTTCACGCAGCCGACGACGAAGTAGAGGACCCACCGCGCGGTGCGCGCCGGCGGCATGTCGCTCGCTTTGCGGGGGCAGTACAAGGACGACTACATCCCTTGTACCATGACGACCAACAACGCCGGCAGGGAGCGGGGGTGGTTCTACCTTCGCAACGCCGAGCCCGGCCTCCCCCCCTTGTAACACCCTAAAAATTCTATCACTAAAATAATTTAGCAACAAAAAAGGCAAGGTTTAAAATTTCCTTTAAGGACATGAATAAATCCTTAAGCAAAAATGGCTTTTAAAATATCTAAACATCACAAGGATTTAGAAATAATAAGTGTTTGAGCATCATGATTTGAATGCATGGATTTTTGTTTGATTGGAGTTTAAATGTTTGAAAAATGAATTTGAAAGAAATCTAAAAAAAAGGCAAAACCTTTTCTCTCTCTCTCTCCCTTTCTCCTCTTTCAGCCCGCAAGCGAGCAGGCCTAAGGCCTTTTCCTTTTTCTCGCGCGCGCGCACCGGCCCAGTTGGCCCAGCCTCGCACACGCCGGCCCAGCACAGCCCCCCCTCCCTTTTCTTTCGCTGCGGCCGCCGGACGGTGGGACCCGGCCGTCGTGCCCGTCTCCCACCTTCGGCCCGGGTCAACCGCGCCGCCCCCGCGCGCCGCCGGCCGTTACGTGCCATCTCCCCGCACCCCCGCGCCTTCAAACCGCGCCATTAAGCCGCCTTGAAGCTCCCCCATCACTCCCCCCCCCTCTTCAATCGGCCGTTACCGCACTTAAACCCCCTCCCCCCTTAACTCCCAATCAAGCCCGGCCGTTAATGGCGAGGCCGCCGGGGAACCGCCTCCCGTGCCCCCCCTCGGGCCTATATAAACACCCCCAGGACACCCTGCTCCTCCCCTTCGCTTCACACCAAGCTCCAGCGCCTCCCGTGCCCTAGCCGCTTGCGCCACCGCACTGAACCGTGCGCCGCCGCGCCATTGCCGTCGCCCGAGCCCGTCCGCCGTCGGTGAAGCCCCCTGGACTCCCTCAATCGATTCCTCTTCGCACGTGTGAGCTAACCATCGCATCCTATCGAACCCGCAGGCCCTCGTGTACTCCGGGGCCGCAGCTCGCCGTCGCCGCCCGTGACGACCGGCCGCCGGAGTTGAACTGCGCCGCCGCCGCCGTCTCCATCCAATTCACGCCCACCAGAGCTCCTACCCGCCGTAAGGACCCTATCCCCGCCCTCCTTTTCACTTGTGCCCGACCGTAGCGCCGCCGCCGCTTGACCGGCCGCCGGCCGTCCGCCCCCATGGACGCCGCGCCTCGGTTGCCGGGCGTTCCACTCGTGTAAGCGCCTGGCTAGGTTAGCCTTGTTCCCAGCTACGTGTAGATGCTCTTTCCGCTCAAATTTGTGGCCGGGAACCCTGGTTTTGGTCGTCGCCGCGACCCACCGCCGTGCGCCGCCGCGCGCCGCCGCCGCCGGCGCGGGCGCCGCCCCTCCGGCGCATGCGGGCGTGGGTGGCCGTTGGATCGGCCATCCACGGCTCGTATCCGTTGGACCCCGCGGGTCAAACCGCTTATAACGGTCAACCCGAGGGCAAATTGTTAAAGAGACCCCCAACTCTTTTATAATCGCAAGCCGGTCCTCCCACCTTTAAAGATCCTTGCAAATCGCTCCCGAGTTTTATGTTTAAGCCCCCGTTTTTAATAGAACTTTGCTCGCAGGTCCGTAACAGCTTTTTTTAGAGTTTAAACCTTCTGTTTTTAAGTTTATTTATGTTTTAGCCCCTGTTTTCTTGCTGTTAGGCCCCCGTATGGTTTAGTTTATCGCAAATTAGTCCTTAAATCTTGTTTTTAGCATAACTTCTCCGTTATAGCTCGCATTTTAGCGTTCTAGTAGTCCTTACGATCGTCTCGCCGAGCCCGTCGTTTTAGTAGCATGTTTTCAGTCTTTAGGATTGTTTGGTGATCTGTTTTATTTATTGTATGCTTTATGTGTGCATCGTAGATATCGTGCCCGTTTCATCCGAGCCACCTCTCGGGGACGATCGGGAGCGGCTTGTTCGAAGAGGAAGAAGTTTTTACCGTAGTTGAGGAAGGCAAGTGGTCTTCTCCCCCTGCATGTTCTCTTTCTGTCCTACATAATTGCATTACAAATTAATGTTTACTTTATGTTATCATTGCATTAAATTGACGGGAAAACCTTTTTAAGGACTTACCTAGATCTTTTACCCTGATCCTTGGCCTAGCCCCTTTTAAATAAAGTTTTGGGTAGAAAACGCTAGTTGCTTAACATGGGTTGGTTAAATGGGTCTTTTATGGAATGATACATGGTTTATAGTTAATGTTTTGGGTAATGCAAGAACACTCATTTTAATCGGAACATGGAGAACCACCCAAGAAAACATGCGCAACCACAGTGTTACATGGCTCTGACCTTAGCCGAATAATTAGGTGTGTGATCGTACTAGTGGCCCTTTTCCGTAAGGAGCAGAGGGGGATCCGGGTTGCAGGGGTATAGCCCGGCCCTTTTGGGGTAGTAGCCTTTGCTAAGGTACTGACCACTAGGGAGGGTTATGGTCCGCCCTGATCTGTAACTATGCGGGTCGTTAGTCTTTTGCATGCCTTTGTAAAGGCTTCGTAGCGTCCCTATGCAATCACACCTCTGAAGTGTGGTATGGTGCTTGGCCGCATCGCATGGTTGGGTTTAAAGTTCTTCGAGCTTTTACGCGAACCGTGGGTAAAGTGTGCAAACCTCTCGCAGTGTAAACCGATCGATCGCCGTGCTCACGGCCATGAGCGGCTTGGACCCTCACATGATTAATAAACTTAAAGATGAGACAAATCGTGGTTGGTGAAGCTCGTTGAGCTTGGGTTGTTTTGGCTCTTAAGTTTTTCTTAAGTGGGATGGTACGAACTTACACTTAGTAACTAGGTGTTCTATAATTAAAACTTGACCAATATTAAAATGCTAACCGCTGCAAAACCTTAGCCTATCCTTGATAGCCTTGCATTTTCCCCCACTTGTTGAGCTCCAACCATAAGTGTGCTCAGCCTTGCCTATCGCTGTTCAGAGGAAAACTTTGGAGGGGAATTCTATGACGACTTCGATGAGCTGTGAGGCTTGCGGACCCCCCAATCAAGTGCCTGTGGGAGCGGAAGACGAGGACTCGACGAGTAGTTATCGTTTTCCGTTGTTAGAGACCTTCGAGTCTCCCCGCATGAGTGTAATAAGAGGTTAAACTTTGATATACGTTTGAATACTGTTTATGATATTTCACTCATTCTTGTCTATCATATGTGTGTGAACTGATCCTGGCGCACATATGAGATGCACTTGGTTCCTCTTCGGGAATCGTGTGTGACAGAGTGGTATCGAGCGGTGTTGATCGTAGGAATGCAAACTTAGTTAGAAATGGACGAAATTTAAGGATTCATGTTCTAGATCATTCTCGTCATCTTTCAAAACCACCTTATTTTCGCATAAAAATCTAATTTGTTCTCGTTCTTTTGTTGAAAATTTGCATCATTTTGATTTCCTCTATGCCGAGTTCACTCTTTCTTAACAGATGGCCAGGTCTCGTCTTACTGCCCGCAAGAGCACCGGTGGCCGCCTTCCTTCGGGACGCTTGGCTCCACGCTACCCGCAGTCCCGGAGGAGGCACAACTGGAGGAGATGCAACAGGAGGTTGGAGACTACCCGACATTGCTATGGGGAGCAACTTGAGCAGGATATCAGCAAGACAAAGATCAAGAAAATGATGAAGAGGATCCGGAGGAAATAGTGTTTGAGGATGATGGGACCGAGGAACATCCACGCTTATATGACGGAGTTTTTCCGGAGGTTAATGAAGATGGAGACATAATATTTCCACCGCAGGTAGAAGCCGAACCGTAACCGGATGTGGTAGGAGGAGAAGAGCTTGAACGTAATGCCACAGGGGATGATCCGGATGACTCCGGGATAATTCAAGTAGCAAGAAGAAAGTTCCAGCGAAGAAGATGATGAGAGTGAGGAAGAAGAAGAGGAGGTGGACATAGAAGGATTAGAGGATGACAACAAGGTCTTGTGGGAAATGGAGAAGACAACAATGGTAATCAGAATGAGAACAACAACAACAATGAAAATGAAGACCAGCAAGGTGATGAGCATAGGTATCACGGGGCCGAGTATCATGAACACACATACATCGGCCCGTACGCTCCGTTCGTGAGCTATTGGAGGAGCCGTTGCAGGAGATAGAGTATGCAAAGGAGACCGTTGTACATCACCAAACACTATGTAGAGCCGGGGATGAGAGATTATTATACCACAGAGGTCCATGTCAGGGTTGCTACTGCACAGGCAGGAAGATGGAGGACCCGTACCATTCACCCCTGCACAGCACACTTTGCCTCAGAAGCAGCTGCTATCAATGATGCCGCAAGAAGAGCACTATGGTCCATTAGCAGCACGTTCCGTGACCGCTTAGAAGGCACGGACTTCCGATTCGTCCCCAGCAGAGTCAGTGGTACGGAAAACACCGTGATACCTATGGGGGACTTCCGAGATAGCCGTGTTGACATACTTGCCAGAGTGACAGCAGCTCTTAACACGGACTTGGAGGGAGCGACGGCGGAGTTGGATAGGACACATCGGGAGCTGCGAATGCACAAAGCGAGGATAGCCCACCGGAAGCTCACCGGCAGACGCAGCCCACCGACGGCGTGAAGCATCTTGTCCTTCCCGTTCTCCTCCCCGAAAAAGGCTTCGATATGGCACTCCAAAGAGCCTACCACTAGTCTTCGGTGGAATAGGGTCTAGGATATCCACCCTCTTTTTGTTTTTCCGGAGACGTTCCTCGCGAGGACGAACGATTGTAATAAAGTTGTTGAGTGAACCATGTTTGATTTGGATCTTTGTTTGAGTGAGTTGTATTGTGGAGTGATGGCCACAAATGCAACAAGAAAAATCATGTTAAGTTAATGGTTAGTTGGGGTTCAATTCCAAGTTGTCTTCTACCTTACTTATCAAACCAAATCAATCGTACAAAATCTGTTCGCGCAGTTCCTTGACAGCGCAGCAATGTTTTTATCATAACTCAAGCTACGGAACTCCGATTGACCTAAATCCAGTTGGGTTGGTTCACAAATTTTATGGATCAACCTCTGTCCAAAATTCAGCATCAAAGGATTAATATACAGTGAGTTATAAACAGAACAATGGGGCTAACAGAATCTGTAAAACCGTACTAACACAGCTGCGGTATTCGAATTTTAACTCAAATTGTGGATCTCCAAATGGGATAAAACCAGTGGGGTTAGATGCATAAATGGGTTCTTCATGGCCTAGCAAAAGTTCATAATTTTTGAAGAAGGATACCATGGGATACAACTGTTTTATCGGAATCAACCAAATCTGTCACGTAAAAGAAAATCTTGCCGATTCCTTAATTCAAACTCAATTCCTTATACAACAGTTCGATAATCTTATCCGAAATATCTTTCTCTAACAATCAGATGGTAAACACCAGGTCGGGAGGAGGACAGACGTCCCACCGCCTGTTCGGGCACACATAGCCAACCAGCAAAACCCGGTGCCACCTCCCCCGCTCAATCCCGCAATGGATCCCGCTACTCGCAATTCTTCGCCGCCCGTATGCAGCTACTTCGTAACCTCACCGCCGCAGTTGCGTAACTTACAAGCCCGGCGCAGAATCAGCCCGCCGGGAACCACCCCCACCACCACCACCCGCTCCGAGAGATAAGCACAAGGAGTTTATGAGCCACCACCCTCCCACCTACTCTCACTCAACCGATCCGCTTGATGCTGATGATTGGTTGAAAACCATTACCAAGAAGTTGGAGAGGGCTCAATGTAATGACCGAGAAATGGTCCTTTATGCTTCCGACGCCCGGAAGGGCAGGCATCGGATTGGTGGGATGCCTACACAGCCGCCCATCCTGCACCTAACACCATCACATGGCAAAGAAGCTTCCGAGATGCTTTTCGCGCTCACCACATCCCTGATGGGGTATTGAAGCTTAAGCAGAGAGAGTTCCTTGCTCTGAAACAGGGCAATATGTCTGTAAATGAATACCTTGACAAGTTCACTCAGTTGTCTCGTTATGCTCCCGACGAGGTCAACACAGACCCAAAAAGGCAGGAACACTTCCTTGATGGGTTGATAGGACCACTGAATTACCAGCTCCAGAGCCATACCTTCCCAGATTTCGCCACTCTGTTAAACAAGGCAATTGGCCTAGAGAACAAGCGCAGAGAGCTTGGGGAGCAGAAACGCAAGTTTCAATCCCGTGGTCGATCCGGCCAGCCCATACTCGCCCACGCTTCGGCCTACCATCGAATACACCATTCCGCTCTGGAGGACATGGTGGTAAGCACCCACAGAATATGCAGTTGCAGTGTTCCTTCCAGCAGCCTCAACGGTTCAATCCGCAAACCCCTCGCACACCAAACTTCCAGCAGAACCGTCCAGCTCCTACCCCGGGTGCACCGGCAAGAAACATCACACCCGTGCAGCCCAACGGATGCTTCAAATGTGGCGAGTTGGGGCATTATGCTAATAACTACCCTAAGCGTGGAATGCAGACTCCCCAGAGGAGTAACGTTCAGAAAGTTGGACAGTCATCAACTCCAGCACGCCCTGGAAATGCAGGTACTCCAGGCAACAAAGCGCAAAGAAAATTATGTGCGCAGAGGGTGCACAACATGACCGTGGAGCAGCACAAGACGCTTCGGGGTTGTGCTTGGTACGTTCCCCGTCGACTCGTACCCGCTACGCACTATTTGATTCGGGGGCTACGCATTCATTCATTACCGATCGTTCGTAGCAAGGCATAATATGCCCGTGAGTCCGATGAAGAAACCGTTGCTTGTTAGTTCACCCGGCGGTGATATGAAAGCCACCATCCGTGCCCACAAGTAAACCTTAAAATCATGGGGATAGACTTTCCATCTAATCCGGTAGTCCTCAAATCCCGGGGCATAGATGTGATCCTAGGGATGGATTGGTTAAGAAAGTATGATGGGGTTATCCAAAGGTCGGGAGAAATCGCTTCACTTGACTAGCCCACAAGGGGACGTAATAGAATTTATCGCAACACCGTCACCTACCGGAAGGAGTTAGTTAATTCAATGAAGGGAAAAGTGCCGGAGGACATTAAGGTGGTGAATGAGTATCCTGGATGTATTTCCCGATGACTTGCCGTGTATGCCACCCGACCGAGACATTGAATTCAAAGCATCGAACTCTTACCCGGTACTCGCTCCTATATCCAAAAGACCGTATAGAATGGATGTCAAAGATTTGGCGTAATTAAAGAAACAAATAGAGGAATTGTTAAGTAAAGGGTTTATCCGTCCTAGTTCATCACCATGGGGAGCCCCCACACTCTTCGTAGATAAAAAGGATGGATCTAGGAGGATGTGTGTAGACTATCGATCTCTCAATGAGGTCACTATCAAAAATAAATATCCTTTACCCCGAATAGAGGATCTGTTCGATCAAATGAGAGGAGCGAAAGTTTTCTCTAAGATAGATCTGCGATCTGGCTACCATCAGCTGAAGATCCGTATGGAGGACATTCCTAAAACAGCTTTCACATCAAGATATGGTCTATACGAGTTCACAGTGATGTCCTTTGGATTGACCAACGCACCAGCATACTTCATGTATCTGATGAACAAGGTTTTTATGGAATATCTTGATAGGTTTGTGGTAGTATTTATAGATGATATCTTAGTTTTCTCTCAGAATGAAGTGGAACATGAGGGACACTTGAGACTGGTATTGCAGAAACTTCGAGAGCATCAGTTATACGCCAAGTTCAGCAAGTGTGGTTTTTGGTTGAAAGAGGTCTCGTTTCTTGGACACATTATCACGGACGGAGGAATTGCCGTAGACCCAAGTAAAGTTCAGGATGTGCTAAATTGGACTCCACCTAGAAATGTATCAGAAATCAGGAGTTTCCTCGGTTGTGGGGGTACTACCGACGGTTTATAGAGGGATTCTCGAGAATCGTAAAACCACTCACTTCTTTGTTGGAGAAAGGAAAGGAGTTTAAGTGGGATGATAAGTGTCAAGCTAGCTTTGAAGAACTAAAGAAGAAACTGACCACCACGCCAGTACTAATAATGCCTGATATACACAAAGGATTTGATGTGTATTGCGACGCATCAAGGCAAGGATTAGGATGTGTTTTGATGCAGGAGGAAAAGTGGTAGCATATGCTTCTAGGCAACTAAGGAAGCATGAACAAAACTACCCTACGCATGATCCGGAGTTAGCGCCTATAGTGCACGCACCGAAGATTTGGAGACACTATATGATTGGAAACAAGTGTCGATTTTCACGGACCACAAAAGCTTGAAGTACATCTTCACCCGCAGAGATCTCAATCTCGTACAACGAAGGTGGTTAGAGCCGATTAAGGATTACGATTTGGACATACAAAGTATCATCCAGGAAAGGCCAATGTGGTGGCGGATGCCTTGAGCCGTAAGAGTCAAGCAAACATGTTAGTAGCCCGATTAATGCCTCGTGAACTCGTGTTGGGAAATGGCACGACTCAATCTAGGGATAGCTGCACCGAGCGAAAGTATGACATTGGAAATGGAGTCAACTCTTGAACAAGAGATTAGAAAAGGGCAATTGGACGATGAAAAGATTAAGGGATATAAGAAGTTGATTGATCAAGGCAAGGTTCCAGAATTCAGAGAGGATGAACAGGGAACCATTTGGTTTAAGAACAGGATCTGTGTACCGGAAATCAAACATCTTCGTGAGTCCATATTGAAAGAAGCGCACGATTCAGCCCTCTCTATACATCCAGGAAGTACCAAGATGTACCAAGACCTAAAGCAGAAATATTGGTGGTACGGTATGAAGAAAGATGTTGCAACCTCATGTAGCACTATGTGATATATGCCAAAGAGTAAAAGCAGAGCATCAAAGGCCAAAGAGGGTTACTACAACCACTACAAGTACCTGAATGGAAGTGGGAAGAGATTAGTATGGATTTTATAGTAGGATTACCACGTACACGAGATGGATACGATTCGATATGGGTCATAGTGGACAGATTAACCAAAGTTGCACATTTCATACCGGTAAAGACCACATATTCAGGAACAAAGTTAGCGAGGCAATTATACATATCAAAGATAGTCTCGTCCGCATGGGGTACCGAAGAAGATAGTATCGACCGAGGCACTCGCTCACGTCCCGATTCGGTAGAAGTTACATGAGTCTATGGATACGAAGTTAAATTTCAACTCAAAGATATCATCCACGCACGGATGGTCAAACGTAAAGGACGAATCAAATCTTAGAGGATATGTTAAGGGCATGTGCCTTGAAACATGGTGGAAGTTGGGATAAAAGCTTGCCATATGCGGAGTTCTCATACAACAATAGTTATCAGAGTAGTCTTAAGATGGCACCATTTGAAGCTCTGTATGGAAGGAAGTGCAGGACGCCATTGTTCTGGAACCAGACAGGGGAAAGTCAACTCTTTGGTCCAGAAATAATAAAGGAGGCAGAAAGACAAGTGGAGATAATTCGGGAAAATCTCAAGATTGCTCAATCTAGACAAAAGAGTTATGCATACCCTAAGAGAAGAGAAGTGATATTTGAAGTCGGGGATTATGCATATCTTAGAGTGTCACCTATCCGAGGCCTTCGAAGGTTTAATATCAGAGGGAAGTTATCGCCTCGCTTTATCGGACCTTTTCAAGTCTTGGAAAGACGTGGCGAAGTAGCTTATCGGTTGGAGTTACCGAACATTTGGCGTGTGTGTCCATGATGTGTTCCACGTCTCTCAATTGAAAAAGTGTACGAGTGAGGTCGAGTAGAACATTTACCATTGGAAGAACTTGAGGTAAAGGATGACCTAACATACAAGGAACACCCGCTAAAATCTTGGATACCTCCGAAAGGGCTACTCGCAAGAAGGTCATTAGGATGTGCAAAGCACAATGGAGTCACCATTCAGAGGATGAGGCTACCTGGGAAAGAGAGGACGAACTTAAGGAAGAATTCCCTCAGCTGTTCTCTAATCTTCCTGAATCTCGGGACGAGATTCTCTTTAAGGGGGTAGGATTTGTAACACCCTAAAAATTCCATCACTAAAATAATTTAGCAACAAAAAAGGCAAGGTTTAAAAATTCCTTTAAGGACATGAATAAATCATTAAGCAAAAATGGCTTTTAAAATATCTAAACATCACTAAAAGGATTTAGAAATAATAAGTGTTTGAGCATCATGATTTGAATGCATGGATTTTTGTTTGATTGGAGTTTAAATGTTTGAAAAATGAATTTGAAAGAAATCTAAAAAAAAGGCAAAACCTTTTCTCTCTCTCTCTCCCTTTCTCCTCTTTCAGCCCGCAAGCGAGCAGGCCTAAGGCCTTTTCCTTTTTCTCGCGCGCGCGCACCGCCCCGCTTGGCCCGCCCTCGCACACGCCGGCCCGACAGCCCCCCCCCCCCCCTTTTCTTTCGCTGCGGCCGCTGACAGGTGGGGCCCGGCCGTCAGGCCCGTCTCCCACCTTCGCCCGGGTCAACCGCGCCGCCCCCCGCGCGCCGCCGGCCGTGTACAGCCATCTCCCCGCACCCCGCGCCTTCAAACCGCGCCATTAAGCCGCCTTGAAGCTCCCCCATCACTCCCCCCCCTCTTCAATCGGCCGTTACCGCACTTAAACCCCCTCCCCCCTTAACTCCCAATCAAGCCCGGCCGTTAATGGCGAGGCCGCCGGGGAACCGCCTCCCGTGCCCCCCCTCGGGCCTATATAAACACCCCCAGACACCCTCGCTCCTCCCCTTCGCTTCACACCAAGCTCCCGCCGCCTCCCGTGCCCTAGCCGCTTGCGCCACCGCACCGAACCGTGCGCCGCCGCGCCATTGCCGTCGCCCGAGCCCGTCCGCCGCTCGGTGAAGCCCCCCCCGGACTCCCTCAATCGATTCCTCTTCGCACGTGTGAGCTAACCATCGCATCCTATCGAACCCGCAGCCCTCGTGTACCCGGGCCGCAGCTCGCCGTCGCCGCCCGTGACGACCGGCCGCCGGAGTTGAACCGCGCCGCCGCCGCCGTCTCCATCCAATTCACGCCCACCGCAGCTCCTACCCGCCGTAAGGACCCTATCCCCGCCCTCCTTTTCACTTGTGCCCGACCGTAGCGCCGCCGCCGCTGACCGGCCGCCGGCCGTCCGCCCCCATGGACGCCGCGCCTCGGTTGGCCGTTCCACTCGTGTAAGCGCCCGGCTAGGTTAGCCTTGTTCCCGCCTACGTGTAGATGCTCTTTCCGCTCAAATTTGTGGCCGGGAACCCCGGTTTTGGTCGTCGCCGCGACCCACCGCCGTGCCGCCGCGCGCGCGCCGCCGCCGCCGGCGCGGCGCCGCCCCTCTCGGCGCATGCGGGCGTGGGTGGCCGTTGGATCGGCCATCCACGCGCTCGTATCCGTTGGACCCCGCGGGTCAAACCGCTTATAACGGTCAACCCGAGGGCAAATTGTTAAAGAGACCCCCAACTCTTTTATAATCGCAAGCCGGTCCTCCCACCTTTAAAGATCCTTGCAAATCGCCCGAGTTTTATGTTTAAGCCCCTGTTTTTAATAGAACTTTGCTCAGAGGTCCAGAACAGCTTTTTTTTAGAGTTTAAACCTTCTGTTTTTAAGTTTATTTATGTTTTAGCCCCTGTTTTCTTGCTGTTAGGCCCCTGTATGGTTTAGTTTATCGCAAATTAGTCCTTAAATCTTGTTTTTAGCATAACTTCTCCGTTATAGCTCCGATTTTAGCGTTCTAGTAGTCCTTACGATCGTCTCAGCGAGCCCGTCGTTTTAGTAGCATGTTTTCAGTCTTTAGGATTGTTTGGTGATCTGTTTTATTTATTGTATGCTTTATGTGTGCATCGTAGATATCGTGCCTGTTTCATCTGAGCCACCTCTCGGGGACGATCAGGAGCAGTTGTTCGAAGAGGAAGAAGTTTTTACCGTAGTTGAGGAAGGCAAGTGGTCTTCTCCCCCCCGCATGTTCTCTTTCTCGTCCTACATAATTGCATTACAAATTAATGTTTACTTTATGTTATCATTGCATTAAATTGACGGGAAAACCTTTTTAAGGACTTACCTAGATCTTTTACCCTGATCCTTGGCCTAGCCCCTTTTAAATAAAGTTTTGGGTAGAAAACGCTAGTTGCTTAACATGGGTTGGTTAAATGGGTCTTTTATGGAATGATACATGGTTTATAGTTAATGTTTTGGGTAATGCAAGAACACTCATTTTAATCGGAACATGGAGAACCACCCAAGAAAACATGCGCAACCACAGTGTTACATGGCTCTGACCTTAGCCGAATAATTAGGTGTGTGATCGTACTAGTGGCCCTTTTCCGTAAGGAGCGCAGGGGGATCCGGGTTGCGGTGGGTATAGCCCGGCCCTTTTGGGGTAGTAGCCTTTGCTAAGGTACTGACCACTAGGGAGGGTTATGGTCCGCCCTGATCTGTAACTATGCGGGTCGTTAGTCTTTTGCATGCCTTTGTAAAGGCTTCGTAGCGTCCCTATGCAATCACACCTCGGAAGTGTGGTATGGTGCTTGGCCGCATCGCATGGTTGGGTTTAAAGTTCTTCGGAGCTTTTACGCGAACCGTGGGTAAAGTGTGCAAACCTCTCGAGTGTAAAACCGATCGATCGCCGTGCTCACGGTCATGAGCGGCTTGGACCCTCACATGATTAATAAACTTAAAGATGAGACAAATCGTGGTTGGTGAAGCTCGTTGAGCTTGGGTTGTTTTGGCTCTTAAGTTTTTCTTAAGTGGGATGGTACGAACTTACACTTAGTAACTAGGTGTTCTATAATTAAAACTTGACCAATATTAAAATGCTAACCGCTGCAAAACCTTAGCCTATCCTTGATAGCCTTGCATTTTCCCCCACTTGTTGAGCTCCAACCATAAGTGTGCTCGGCCCTTGCCTATCGCCGTTCAGAGGAAAACTTTGGAGGGGAATTCTATGACGACTTCGATGAGCTGTGAGGCTTGCGGACCCCCCCAATCAAGTGCCTGTGGGAGCGGAAGACGAGGACTCGACGAGTAGTTATCGTTTTCCGTTGTTAGAGACCTTCGAGTCTCCCCGCATGAGTGTAATAAGAGGTTAAACTTTGATATACGTTTGAATACTGTTTATGATATTTCACTCATTCTTGTCTATCATATGTGTGTGAACTGATCCTGGCGCACATATGAGATGCACTTGGTTCCTCTTCGGGAATCAGGTGTGACAGAGTGGTATCAGAGCGGTGTTGACTGTAGGAATGCAGCCTTAGTTAGAAATGGACGAAATTTAAGGATTCATGTTCTAGATCATTCTGTCATCTTTCAAAACCACCTTATTTTCGCATAAAAATCTAATTTGTTCTCGTTCTTTTGTTGAAAATTTGCATCATTTTGATTTCCTCTATGCTGAGTTCACTCTTTCTTAACAGATGGCCAGGTCTCGTCTTACTGCCCGCAAGAGCACTGGTGGTCGCCTTCCTTCAGGACAGTTGGCTCCACGCTACCCAGTAGTCCCGGAGGAGGCACAGCTGGAGGAGATGCAGCAGGAGGTTGGAGACTACCCGTACGATTCACGTCGGGAGCGACTGAGCAGGATATCAGCAAGACAAAGATCAAGAAAATGATGAAGAGGATCCAGAGGAAATAGTGTTTGAGGATGATGGGACCGAGGAACATCCACAGTTATATGACGGAGTTTTTCTGGAGGTTAATGAAGATGGAGACATAATATTTCCACCAGAGGTAGAAGCTGAACCAGAACCAGATGTGGTAGGAGGAGAAGAGCTTGAACAGAATGCCACAGGGGATGATCCAGATGACTCCGGGGATAATTCAAGTAGCAGTGAAGAAAGTTCCAGCGAAGAAGATGATGAGAGTGAGGAAGAAGAAGAGGAGGTGGACATAGAAGGATTAGAGGATGACAACAGTGCTGTGGGAAATGGAGAAGACAACAATGGTAATCAGAATGAGAACAACAACAACAATGAAAATGAAGACCAGCAAGGTGATGAGCATAGGTATCACAGGGCTGAGTATCATGAACACACATACATCGGCCCAGACGCTCCGTTCTGTGAGCTATTGGAGGAGCTGTTGCAGGAGATAGAGTATGCAGTGAGACCGTTGTACATCACCAAACACTATGTAGAGCCGGGGATGAGAGATTATTATACCACAGAGGTCCATGTCAGGGTTGCTACTGCACAGGAGGGAAGATGGAGGACCCGTACCATTCACCCCCCGCACAAAGACACTTTGCCTCAGAAGCAGCTGCTATCAATGATGCCGCAAGAAGAGCACTATGGTCCATTAGCAGCACGTTCCGTGACCGCTTAGAAGGCACGGACTTCCGATTCGTCCCCAGCAGAGTCAGTGGTACGGAAAACACCGTGATACCTATGGGGGACTTCCGAGATAGCCGTGTTGACATACTTGCCAGAGTGACAGCAGCTCTTAACACGGACTTGGAGGGAGCGACGGCGGAGTTGGATAGGACACATCAGGAGCTACAGAATGCACAGGCGAGGATAGCCCAGCTGGAAGCTCAGCTGGCAGGACAGCAGCCACCTGACGAAGCAGAAGCATCTTGTCCTTCCCGTTCTCCTCCCCGAAAAAGGCTTCGATATGGCACTCCAGCAGCTACCACTAGTCTTCAGTGGAATAGGGTCTAGGATATCCACCCTCTTTTTGTTTTTCCGGTAGACGTTCCTGCGAGGACGAACGATTGTAATAAAGTTGTTGAGTGAACCATGTTTGATTTGGATCTTTGTTTGAGTGAGTTGTATTGTGGAGTGATGGCCACAAATGCAACAAGAAAAATCATGTTAAGTTAATGGTTAGTTGGGGTTCAATTCCAAGTTGTCTTCTACCTTACTTATCAAACCAAATCAATCGTACAAAATCTGTTCGCGCAGTTCCTTGACAGCGCAGCAATGTTTTTATCATAACTCAAGCTACGGAACTCCGATTGACCTAAATCCAGTTGGGTTGGTTCACAAATTTTATGGATCAACCTCTGTCCAAAATTCAGCATCAAAGGATTAATATACAGTGAGTTATAAACAGAACAATGGGGCTAACAGAATCTGTAAAACCGTACTAACACAGCTGCGGTATTCGAATTTTAACTCAAATTGTGGATCTCCAAATGGGATAAAACCAGTGGGGTTAGATGCATAAATGGGTTCTTCATGGCCTAGCAAAAGTTCATAATTTTTGAAGAAGGATACCATGGGATACAACTGTTTTATCGGAATCAACCAAATCTGTCACAGAAAAGAAAATCTTGCTGATTCCTTAATTCAAACTCAATTCCTTATACAACAGTTCGATAATCTTATCTGAAATATCTTTCTCTAACAATCAGATGGTAAACACCAGGTCAGGAGGAGGACAGGACGTCCCACCAGTTGTTCGGGCACACATAGCCAACCAGCAAAACCCGGTGCCACCTCCCCCGCTCAATCCCGCAATGGATCCTGCTACTCAGCAATTCTTCGCTGCCCAGATGCAGCTAATTCAGAACCTCACTGCCGCAGTGCAGAACTTACAAGCCCAGCAGAATCAGCCGCAGGAACCACCCCCACCACCACCACCCGCTCCGAGAGATAAGCACAAGGAGTTTATGAGCCACCACCCTCCCACCTACTCTCACTCAACCGATCCGCTTGATGCTGATGATTGGTTGAAAACCATTACCAAGAAGTTGGAGAGGGCTCAATGTAATGACCGAGAAATGGTCCTTTATGCTTCCGGACGCCTGGAAGGGCAGGCATCGGATTGGTGGGATGCCTACACAGTCGCCCATCCTGCACCTAACACCATCACATGGCAAAGAGCCTCCGAGATGCTTTTCGCGCTCACCACATCCCTGATGGGGTATTGAAGCTTAAGCAGAGAGAGTTCCTTGCTCTGAAACAGGGCAATATGTCTGTAAATGAATACCTTGACAAGTTCACTCAGTTGTCTCGTTATGCTCCCGACGAGGTCAACACAGACCCAAAAAGGCAGGAACACTTCCTTGATGGGTTGATAGGACCACTGAATTACCAGCTCCAGAGCCATACCTTCCCAGATTTCGCCACTCTGTTAAACAAGGCAATTGGCCTAGAGAACAAGCGCAGAGAGCTTGGGGAGCAGAAACGCAAGTTTCAATCCCAGGGTCAGTCCAGCAGCCATACTCGCCCACGCTTCAGCTACCATCAGAATACACCATTCCGCTCTGGAGGACATGGTGGTAAGCACCCACAGAATATGCAGTTGCAGTGTTCCTTCCAGCAGCCTCAACGGTTCAATCCGCAAACCCCTCGCACACCAAACTTCCAAACGAGAACCGTCCGGCTCCTACCCCCGGTGCACCGGCAAGAAACATCACACCCGTGCAGCCCAACGGATGCTTCAAATGTGGCGAGTTGGGGCATTATGCTAATAACTACCCTAAGCGTGGAATGCAGACTCCCCAGAGGAGTAACGTTCAGAAAGTTGGACAGTCATCAACTCCAGCACGCCCTGGAAATGCAGGTACTCCAGGCAACAAAGCGCAGCAAAATTATGTGCGCAGTAGGGTGCACAACATGACCGTGGAGCGAGCACAAGACGCTTCGGGGTTGTGCTTGGTACGTTCCCCCGTCGACTCGTACCGCGCGTACTATTTGATTCGGGGGCTACGCATTCATTCATTACCGATCGCTCGTAGCAAGGCATAATATGCCTGTGAGTCCGATGAAGAAACCGTTGCTTGTTAGTTCACCTGGCGGTGATATGAAAGCCAGCCATCTGTGCCCACAAGTAAACCTTAAAATCATGGGGATAGACTTTCCATCTAATCTGGTAGTCCTCAAATCCTGGGGCATAGATGTGATCCTAGGGATGGATTGGTTAAGAAAGTATGATGGGGTTATCCAAAGGTTCGGGAGAAATCAGTTCACTTGACTAGCCCACAAGGGGACAGAATAGAATTTATCGCAACACCGTCACCTACCGGGAAGGAGTTAGTTAATTCAATGAAGGGAAAAGTGCTGGAGGACATTAAGGTGGTGAATGAGTATCCGGATGTATTTCCTGATGACTTGCCAGGTATGCCACCCGACCGAGACATTGAATTCAGCATCGAACTCTTACCTGGTACTGCTCCTATATCCAAAAGACCGTATAGAATGGATGTCAAAGATTTGGCAGAATTAAAGAAACAAATAGAGGAATTGTTAAGTAAAGGGTTTATCCGTCCTAGTTCATCACCATGGGGAGCCCCCACACTCTTCGTAGATAAAAAGGATGGATCTAGGAGGATGTGTGTAGACTATCGATCTCTCAATGAGGTCACTATCAAAAATAAATATCCTTTACCCCGAATAGAGGATCCGTTCGATCAAATGAGAGGAGCGAAAGTTTTCTCTAAGATAGATCTCGCGATCCGGCTACCATCACCGAAGATCCGTATGGAGGACATTCCTAAAACAGCCTTTCACATCAAGATATGGTCTATACGAGTTCACAGTGATGTCCTTTGGATTGACCAACGCACCAGCATACTTCATGTATCTGATGAACAAGGTTTTTATGGAATATCTTGATAGGTTTGTGGTAGTATTTATAGATGATATCTTAGTTTTCTCTCAGAATGAAGTGGAACATGAGGGACACTTGAGACTGGTATTGCAGAAACTTCGAGAGCATCAGTTATACGCCAAGTTCGAAATAAGTGTGGTTTTTGGTTGAAAGAGGTCTCGTTTCTTGGACACATTATCACGGACGGAGGAATTGCCGTAGACCCAAGTAAAGTTCAGGATGTGCTAAATTGGACTCCACCTAGAAATGTATCAGAAATCAGGAGTTTCCTCGGTTTGGCAGGGTACTACCGACGGTTTATAGAGGGATTCTCGAGAATCGTAAAACCACTCACTTCTTTGTTGGAGAAAGGAAAGGAGTTTAAGTGGGATGATAAGTGTCAAGCTAGCTTTGAAGAACTAAAGAAGAAACTGACCACCACGCCAGTACTAATAATGCCTGATATACACAAAGGATTTGATGTGTATTGCGACGCATCAAGGCAAGGATTAGGATGTGTTTTGATGCAGGAAGGAAAAGTGGTAGCATATGCTTCTAGGCAACTAAGGAAGCATGAACAAAACTACCCTACGCATGATCTGGAGTTAGCAGCTATAGTGCACGCACTGAAGATTTGGAGACACTATATGATTGGAAACAAGTGTCAGATATTCACGGACCACAAAAGCTTGAAGTACATCTTCACCCAGAGAGATCTCAATCTCAGACAACGAAGGTGGTTAGAGCTGATTAAGGATTACGATTTGGACATACAGTATCATCCAGGAAAGGCCAATGTGGTGGCAGATGCCTTGAGCCGTAAGAGTCAAGCAAACATGTTAGTAGCCCGATTAATGCCTCGAGAACTCGTGTTGGGAAATGGCACGACTCAATCTAGGGATAGCTGCACCGAGCGAAAGTATGACATTGGAAATGGAGTCAACTCTTGAACAAGAGATTAGAAAAGGGCAATTGGACGATGAAAAGATTAAGGGATATAAGAAGTTGATTGATCAAGGCAAGGTTCCAGAATTCAGAGAGGATGAACAGGGAACCATTTGGTTTAAGAACAGGATCTGTGTACCGGAAATCAAACATCTTCGTGAGTCCATATTGAAAGAAGCGCACGATTCAGCCCTCTCTATACATCCAGGAAGTACCAAGATGTACCAAGACCTAAAGCAGAAATATTGGTGGTACGGTATGAAGAAAGATGTTGCAGCTCATGTAGCACTATGTGATATATGCCAAAGAGTAAAAGCAGAGCATCAAAGGCCAGCAGGGTTACTACAACCACTACAAGTACCTGAATGGAAGTGGGAAGAGATTAGTATGGATTTTATAGTAGGATTACCACGTACACGAGATGGATACGATTCGATATGGGTCATAGTGGACAGATTAACCAAAGTTGCACATTTCATACCGGTAAAGACCACATATTCAGGAACAAAGTTAGCAGAATTATACATATCAAAGATAGTCTGTCTGCATGGGGTACCGAAGAAGATAGTATCAGACCGAGGCACTCAGTTCACGTCCCGATTCTGGCAGAAGTTACATGAGTCTATGGATACGAAGTTAAATTTCAGCTCAGCATATCATCCACAGACAGATGGTCAAACAGAAAGGACGAATCAAATCTTAGAGGATATGTTAAGGGCATGTGCCTTGAAACATGGTGGAAGTTGGGATAAAAGCTTGCCATATGCGGAGTTCTCATACAACAATAGTTATCAGAGTAGTCTTAAGATGGCACCATTTGAAGCTCTGTATGGAAGGAAGTGCAGGACGCCATTGTTCTGGAACCAGACAGGGGAAAGTCAACTCTTTGGTCCAGAAATAATAAAGGAGGCAGAAAGACAAGTGGAGATAATTCGGGAAAATCTCAAGATTGCTCAATCTAGACAAAAGAGTTATGCATACCCTAAGAGAAGAGAAGTGATATTTGAAGTCGGGGATTATGCATATCTTAGAGTGTCACCTATCCGAGGCCTTCGAAGGTTTAATATCAGAGGGAAGTTATCGCCTCGCTTTATCGGACCTTTTCAAGTCTTGGAAAGACGTGGCGAAGTAGCTTATCGGTTGGAGTTACCGGAACATTTGGCAGGTGTCCATGATGTGTTCCACGTCTCTCAATTGAAAAAGTGTACGAGTGAGGTCAGAGTAGAACATTTACCATTGGAAGAACTTGAGGTAAAGGATGACCTAACATACAAGGAACACCCAGTTAAAATCTTGGATACCTCCGAAAGGGCTACTCGCGAAGAAGGTCATTAGGATGTGCAAAGTACAATGGAGTCACCATTCGAGAGGATGAGGCTACACCGGGAAAGAGAGGACGAACTTAAGGAAGAATTCCCTCAAATTTGTTCTCTAATCTTCCCGAATCTCGGGACGAGATTCTCTTTAAGGGGGTAGGATTTGTAACACCCTAAAAATTCCATCACTAAAATAATTTAGCAACAAAAAAGGCAAGGTTTAAAAATTCCTTTAAGGACATGAATAAATCATTAAGCAAAAATGGCTTTTAAAATATCTAAACATCACTAAAAGGATTTAGAAATAATAAGTGTTTGAGCATCATGATTTGAATGCATGGATTTTTGTTTGATTGGAGTTTGAATGTTTGAAAAATGAATTTGAAAGAAATCTAAAAAAGGCAAAACCTTTTCTCTCTCTCTCTCTCCCTTTCTCCTCTTTCAGCCCGCAAGCGAGCAGGCCTAAGGCCTTTTTCTTTTTCTCGCGCGCACGCACCGGCCCAGTTGGCCCAGCCTCGCACACGCCGGCCCAGCACAGCCCCCCCTCCCCTTTTCTTTCGCCGCGCCGGCCGCGACGGGACCCGGCCCGTCGGCCCGTCTCCCACCTTCGGCCCGGGTCAACCGCGCCGCCCCCGCGCGCCGCCGGCCGTTACCGGCCATCTCCCCGCACCCCGCGCCTTCAAACCGCGCCTTTAAGCCGCAGTGAAGCCTCCCCATCACTCCACCCCTCTTCAATCGGCCGTTACCGCTCTTAAACCCCCTCCCCCCTTAACTCCCAATCAAGCCCGGCCGTTAATGGCGAGGCCGCCGGGGAACCGCCTCCCGGTGCCCCCTCGGGCCTATATAAACACCCCAGGACACCCCGCTCCTCCCCTTCGCTTCACACCAAGCTCCAGCGCCTCCCGTGCCCTAGCCGCTTGCGCCACCGCACTGAACCGTGCGCCGCCGCGCCATTGCCGTCACCCGAGCCCGTCCGCCATCGGTGAAGCCCCCTGGACTCCCTCAATCGATTCCTCTTCGCATGTGTGAGCTAACCATCGCATCCTATCGAACCCGCAGGCCCTCGTGTACTCCAGTCGCAGCTCGCCGTCGCCGCCCGTGACGACCGGCCGCCGGAGTTGAACTGCGCCACCGCTGCCGTCTCCATCCAATTCACGCCCACCGCAGCTCCTACCCGCCGTAAGGACCCTATCCCCGCCCTCCTTTTCACTTGTGCCCGACCATAGCGCCGCCGCCGCTTGACCGCCGCCGGCCGTCCGCCCCCATGGACGCCGCGCCTCGGTTGCCGGTCGTTCCACTCGTGTAAGCGCCTGACTAGGTTAGCCTTGTTCCCAGCTACGCGTAGATGCTCTTTCCGCTCAAATTCGTGGCCGGGAACCCTGGTTTTGGTCGTCACCGGCGACCCACCGCCGTGCGCCGCCGCGCGCCGCCGCCGCGGCGCGGGCGCCGCCCCCTCTGGCGCATGCGGGCGTGGGTGGCCGTTGGATCGGCCATCCACGGCTCAGATCCGTTGGACCCCGCGGGTCAAACCGCTTATAACGGTCAACCCGAGGGCAAATTGTTAAAGAGACCCCCAACTCTTTTATAATCGCAAGCCGGTCCTCCCACCTTTAAAGATCCTTGCAAATCAGTCCTGAGTTTTATGTTTAAGCCCCTGTTTTTAATAGAACTTTGCTCAGAGGTCCAGAACAGCTTTTTTTTAGAGTTTAAACCTTCTGTTTTTAAGTTTATTTATGTTTTAGCCCTTGTTTTCTTGCTGTTAGGCCCCTGTATGGTTTAGTTTATCGCAAATTAGTCCTTAAATCTTGTTTTTAGCATAACTTCTCCGTTATAGCTCCGATTTTAGCGTTCTAGTAGTCCTTACGATCGTCTCAGCGAGCCCGTCGTTTTAGTAGCATGTTTTCAGTCTTTAGGATTGTTTGGTGATCTGTTTTATTTATTGTATGCTTTATGTGTGCATCGTAAATATCGTGCCTGTTTCATCTGAGCCACCTCTCGGGGACGATCAGGAGCGCTTGTTCGAAGAGGAAGAAGTTTTTACCGTAGTTGAGGAAGGCAAGTGGTCTTCTCCCCCCGCATGTTCTCTTTCCTTCCTACATAATTGCATTACAAATTAATGTTTACTTTATGTTATCATTGCATTAAATTGACGGGAAAACCTTTTTAAGGACTTACCTAGATCTTTTACCCTGATCCTTGGCCTAGCCCCTTTTAAATAAAGTTTTGGGTAGAAAACGCTAGTTGCTTAACATGGGTTGGTTAAATGGGTCTTTTATGGAATGATACATGGTTTATAGTTAATGTTTTGGGTAATGCAAGAACACTCATTTTAATCGGAACATGGAGAACCACCCAAGAAAACATGCGCAACCACAGTGTTACATGGCTCTGACCTTAGCCGAATAATTAGGTGTGTGATCGTACTAGTGGCCCTTTTCTGTAAGGAGCAGAGGGGGATCCGGGTTGCAGGGGTATAGCCCGGCCCTTTTGGGGTAGTAGCCTTTGCTAAGGTACTGACCACTAGGGAGGGTTATGGTCCGCCCTGATCTGTAACTATGCGGGTCGTTAGTCTTTTGCATGCCTTTGTAAAGGCTTCGTAGCGTCCCTATGCAATCACACCTCGGAAGTGTGGTATGGTGCTTGGCCAGCATCGCATGGTTGGGTTTAAAGTTCTTCGGAGCTTTTACGCGAACTGTGGGTAAAGTGTGCAAACCTCTGCAGAGTGTAAAACTGATCGATCAGCCGTGCTCACGGTCATGAGCGGCTTGGACCCTCACATGATTAATAAACTTAAAGATGAGACAAATCGTGGTTGGTGAAGCTCGTTGAGCTTGGGTTGTTTTGGCTCTTAAGTTTTTCTTAAGTGGGATGGTACGAACTTACACTTAGTAACTAGGTGTTCTATAATTAAAACTTGACCAATATTAAAATGCTAACCGCTGCAAAACCTTAGCCTATCCTTGATAGCCTTGCATTTTCCCCCACTTGCTGAGCTCCAACCATAAGTGTGCTCAGCCTTGCCTATCGCTGTTCAGAGGAAAACTTTGGAGGGGAATTCTATGACGACTTCGATGAGCTGTGAGGCTTGCGGACCCCCCAGTCAAGTGCCTGTGGGAGCGAAAGACGAGGACTCGACGAGTAGTTATCGTTTTCCGTTGTTAGAGACCTTCGAGTCTCCCCGCATGAGTGTAATAAGAGGTTAAACTTTGATATACGTTTGAATACTGTTTATGATATTTCACTCATTCTTGTCTATCATATGTGTGTGAACTGATCCTGGCGCACATATGAGATGCACTTGGTTCCTCTTCGGGAATCAGGTGTGACACCCCTACACCGGTCTGGTGCTTCGGGAGAAGCCCAACTCCTGGGGCTACGGGGTGTCCACGGTCCAGCATCGGAGGCGGCTGGACTCGCTCCTGGCCGCGCTGAGGAGCCTGGCGGCGCACGGGCTGACGACGGCAACCGTCCTCGCCTTCCTCCACCATCGGCGGATCGTGCCCCGGATGGAGAGGCCGCTTTGCATCTTTGAGATGACGGAGGCAGCGGACCCCGTCGCGCTGGCGAAGTCGCGGATGCTCCCGAGCCCCCTCGAGCGGGGGTACGCGCTCACACGGGCGCGGAGCGCCGTCGACACACAGATGCTGCGCAGCGACCGGTCCCCGTGGGAACTCGAGATGCTCCCCACCGGTCCACTGGTAAGTACAAGTTTTGGCCCTGTTTTTGACCTTGATGATGCTCCTGGTTTCTGACGTGCCTTTTGACGTTTTCGCCTGCAGATGGTGAGCCTGAGCGCCGCGAAGTCCGTTCCGCCCACTGCTGACTCCCGCTCGGTCGGTCGGGCGTCGCGGCGGCCGGGAGCGGGAGCGGCCGCGCGCGCAAGAAGGAGCGCGCAAGGCGGCACCGCGAGCGGCGGAGCGAGGAGTACCCGGCCGCGTGAGCGACAGGGGCTCTCCCCTCTCCGGGGGACCGAGGAGTATTCGTCCTCGGAAGAGGATGAGGAGGAGGAAACCGGGGGCAGGGCCCCTCCGATGGGTGGGAGCCCCGCGCCCCGTCGCCGGAGCCGGCCTCCGGCGGCAAGGGCGCATCGCCGGAGCGGGCGCGGCGGTGCCGCCGCCGGCAATCAACAACGAGGAGCGGCGCGGGCCGCGGAGGGCGGCGCGCGCGCGCGGAGGCACCGGCGCGCGCCGGCGTCATCCACCGAGGCCTCGAGGAAGAGGAAGCGCGCCTTCTCCTCTTCGAGGTAAGGGGCTTGCTCTTCTGCGGGGTTGGGTTTTCGGCGACCAAGTGTTCTGATTATTCGTTTGTGTTCATGCAGGGTGGTGCCGACCGTGCCTCCCCTCGCACCAGCCAAGGTGCTGAGGGCAGACGCGTCCGTTCCCACCCGGCGGCGCTCGTCGAGGGCGCCATGGGCGGGGGCGAGCACGGCGGCCGCGGGCCGAGGTGTCGAGGCCTCGGCCCGACGGATCGGTCCGTCGTGCCACGGCCGGAGGCCGTCGAGGAGCGGCGGGCGCCGGTCCGTGGTGGAGGCGCAACCCACGGCGGCGGCCGTGGTGGAGGCGCGACCCACAACGGCGGCCGTGGTGGAGGCGCGGCCCGCGGCGGCGGCCGCGGTGGAGGTGCGGCGAGCGCGGCGGCGGCCGCGGTGGAGGCGCGGCGCGGCGGCGGCCGAGGAGGGTGGTCGGGCGCCCGCGGTCGTGGGGGCGCGGCCGGAAACGGTGGCCGCGGCGCCGCGTCGGGCGCCCGCGGCCACGGAGGCGCGGGCGGAGGCGTCGACGCAGGCGACGCAGGCGCGTACCCGCCGGCGGTTCCCGGACGGTGGTGGTGGAGATCCCGGACGATGACTCCCCGCCGCCGGGTGGGACCAGTGGGCGAGCTTCCCCACGCTTTCCCCGCAGTCCCGGAGGGGGCCCTCGTGAGGCGGCGTGAGGGCCACATGGTGGCGGGGGGCCGAGGGCATGGCGCCGAGGCCTCGTCTTCCCGCGCCGGCCACTCCGCCCGGGTAGAGGGGGTCGTGGGCGACCCGCCTGCGTTCGCCGACGCCCAGGGGGAGCAGGAGTTATGGGGAGAGCTCCGCAACCACGGCGCCACGCTCGACCGAGCGTTGAACGAGGCGCTGAGGATCCACAGCGGCCCCGCGTGGCGCGTCTTCCAGGTGAGGCATCGTTGCTCGTTTTCTTCTTTTTCTCGTCTCTGCGCGCAATCTTTGCGTCATGATGCTTACAGGTTCTGACTTGTTGGTGACAGGAGCTTGAGCTCCGCGCCCGCGACAAGTACACCGCCTTCGAACAGGTGAGCGTCGAGCTCTGCCAGCTCCGGGAGCGGTGCGACGCCTTCGACGCGCTCGCCGACGCCCTGAGGACCCCGGACGGCTGGCTGTCGTACCGGGTCATGGCCCTGCGTGATCAACCCATGAGAGCGCAAGGCAGGACCCGGCGCACCCCTCCACTCTCGAGCGGGTCTGCACGGCCCTCATAGACAGGGATGAGGCGCTGCGGCAGGCGCGGGCAGACCTGGAGAAGATGCGCACCCTGGCGGCCAACTGGGAGGCGGAGGTGGACGTCGTCCGCAACGACAACCGAGGGCTCCGCTCGTCGCTCCAGGGGGCGCAGGCTCGGCAGGGCCGGCCGAGGAGCCGGGCGCGCGTGCTTGAGCAGAGGGCCAAGGAGGCTGACGATCTGAAGGCCGCCCTCGACGCCAAGGTTGCGGCGCTCGCTGTCGCTGAGGACCAGCTCCTGCGGGAGCGCACTACCCACCAGGGAGCCGAGGAGCGGCTCCAGCAGGAGCAGGCCGCCCTTGCCGACACCCGGTCAGCGCTGGAGCGGGAGCGCGTCGCTCGCGAGGCGGCACAGAAGTCGCTGGAGGACCGGAACACCAAGTTCTCCAAGCTCGAGGGCGAGCTGATGGTGCTTGGTATAAATAGCGCGAGCCAGGAGCTGGCTCTCCAGGAGCAAGGCGAGACCATCAGGGGCCTTGAGCAGGCGGTCGAGGCCGGGCGCCGCGACCTCGAGGTGGAGAGGAAGCAAGTCGAAGGTAAGTCGCTGTTTGGCTCCTGTTTTGCTGGTTTTCCCTTAGGGGGTTCGCACCCTTTTTCTGACTTCTTTCTTTCCGGCCGACTTCGGGCTTGCGCACCGCGCCGGGGCACGCGGCCGAGCGGCCGAGGCGCGGCACCTCCTACAACTCCCCTCCGAGCAGAGCCGCCGGAGCCGCGTACCGCGACCCTCGAGACCCTGCCGGCCGTGGAGGAGGGCGAGGCGCAGGCGGGGAGCTCGCCGGCCGCCCGCTCGCGCGCCCTTGGCGGCCACGTCACCGGGCGCGTGCGCCGGGCGTTGCATCTCGGCGTCCAGAAGGCCCTCGGGGTGGTGCGTTCCCACTACGAGGTTAACTTCGAGGCGCTGGCGGAGGGCTACGTCGTCCCCGAGAGTGTCGAGGACGAGGTGGCGATGGAGCACGTGGACGCGCTTGCCGCCGACGCAGCCGGGACGCTTGCCGAGGCCTTCGAGGAGTTCCTCTTCCCACACGCCGCTGATGCCGCCGCTCCTCCAGCCTGAAGACAGCTGGGCGCCGGGCCCTTTTTTGTTCATGTATCAGTATGCTGGCCGTGTGGCCTTGTAAATAGACAAATTACTTTGCTATGGATATTTGACGAAGTGAAATGATGTCTTTCGCTTTATCACGCCTTTTTGTTTCTTCTTCTTTCTGAGTAGATTCTAGTTAGGGGAGTTCGGTTTTCGCGGGTGGCCTGCTGGGTTGGAGGCAAGAGAGAAGGGCCGTATCCTCACGGAGGCGTAGGCTATCTTTGGCTTGCGCGCTCCTTCCGCTAGGCTGCCTGCGCCCTGTTCGAACCTTTGCTCGGGGACGAAGTGGAAACATACTTAGCGCGCATGAGTTGTTTTATTTTTTCGCGAAAAATGGGACCATTTTGGGGGGAGGGATGCCCCCGTAGTAGCCCCCGAGGGTAACTTGGGTTTCAGGGGAAAGCCGAGTTGCCCTTTTTATTAAACTGATGATGTTTACATGGTTGTCACCAACTGGGGTGCTGGTTACGTGATTTTACAACAAAATACTTGGAAATCTTAGGCTAGGGATAGAAGCGACGTAGCTGTTGGATGTTCCAAGCGTTGGTGAGTTCTTCGCCGTCCTCGTTGGCCAGCTTGTAGGTGCCTGGCTTGAGCACTTTCACCACGACGTAGGGTCCCTCCCACGGAGGTGATAGCTTGTGGCGTCCTCGGTTGTCTTGTCGCAGCCTTAGGACCAGATCCCCTTCGCTGAAGTCCCGCCGGCGTATTTTCCGTGCCTGGTAGCGCCTGAGGGACTGTTGGTACCTTGCGGAGTGCATCAAGGCCACGAGGCGAGCTTCGTCCAGCTGGTCCAGTGAGTCCTCGCGGGCTCGCTGGTTGGCGTCCTCGTCGTAGCCTCGAACCCTCGGGTGACCCGTACTCTAAGTCCGTGGGGAGGATGGCCTCTGCGCCATGGACTAGGAAAAACGGGGTGAACCCGGTGGCTCTGCTTGGGGTGGTCCTTAGGCTCCACACGACTGCTGGTAACTCCTGGAGCCATTTCCGACCAGATTTATTCAGCTGGTCAAAAATTCTGGGCTTAAGGCCTTGTAGGATCATGCCGTTGGCACGCTCTACTTGGCCGTTGGTCTGTGGATGCGCCACAGCTGCCTAGTCCACATGGATGTGGAAGTTGTCGCAGAACTCCAGGAATTTCCTGCCCGTGAACTGGGACCCGTTGTCGGTGATGATGGAGTTTGGCACTCCGAAGCGGTGGATGATATCGGTGAAGAACGTCACCGCTTGCTCCGCCCTGAGGTTCGTGATGGGGCGTACTTCTACCCACTTGGAGAACTTGTCGATCGCTACCAGTAGGTGAGTGAAGCCCCCGGGCGCCTTCCGCAGGGGCCCGACGATGTCCAGCCCCCATACGGCGAACGGCCATGTTATGGGGATGGTCTGCAGGACGTGAGCGGGAAGGTTGGACTTGCGGGCGTAGAACTGGCACCCTTCGCAGGTGCGCAAGATCTCGCTGGCATCCGCGACCGCGGTAGGCCAATAAAAGCTTTGGCGGAAAGCGTTGCCAACGAGGGTGCGGGGCGCGGCGTGATGGCCGCAGATTCCCGCGTGGATGTCCCGCAGGAGCTCGCGCCCTTTGGGAATGGGGATGCACCGCTGCAAGATGCCGGAGGCGGCGCGCTTGTACAGCTCGCCGTCGACGAGGGCAAAGGACTTGGCCATCCTGGCGATGCGCCTGGCCTCGGTCCGGTTCGAGGGGAGTTCCCCTTGAGCCATCCATGCGACATACTTGTCGCGCCAGTCAGCCCTGACAGGGGCTGGCTCGATATCCATCACATCAGCCTCGTAGGTGCCAAACCCCTCGAGGAGGGAGAGTACGTACGCCTCATTCGAGGGGTCCTCGTCCATGGGCTCCGCGCCTGCTGGATTCGAGGGAGCCCCCGAGGGTTCTGCGTGGCTCGAGGGGTGAGGCTCGAATATGACGGAGGGCTGGGCGATATCACGGGCGAAAACGTTCGGTGGGACGGTGATCCTCCCGGACGCGATCTTGGCCAGCTCGTCCGCCTCCTCGTTGTACTGGCGGGGCACATGATTGAGCTCGATGCCGTAGAACTTGTCCTCGAGGGCTCGCACGGCCTTGCAGTATGCTTCCATCTTGTCGTCATGGCAATTCGCATTCTTCATGACTTGGTCAATCACGAGCTGCGAATCCCCCCGCACGTCGAGGCGCTTGACGGCTATCTCGATGGCGATCTTGAGGCCGCAAAGGAGGGCCTCGTACTCAGCCATGTTGTTTGACGCGGGGAAGTGGAGGCGCACCGCGTACCGCATGTGCTCCCCGAGGGGTGACACGAAGAGCAGGCCCGCGCCCGCCCCCGTTTTCATCACCAAGCCGTCGAAGTACAGAGTCCAGCACTCTGCTTGGATCTGCGGCGGTGGTAGCTGCGTATCTGTCCACTCAGCGACGAAATCCGCCAGGATCTAGGACTTCATGGCCTTGCACGGCGCGTAGGCTAGAGTCTCGCCCATCAGCTCTACTGACCACTTCGCGATCCTGCCCACCGCGTCTGGATTGCAGATGATCTCACCCAGCGGGAAGGAGGAGACCAGTGTGACGGGGTGGGCCTCGAAGTAGTGGCGGAGCTTGCGCCGCGCAAGGACCACCGCATACAGCAGCTTTTGGACTTGAGGGTAGCGCGTCTTGGTGTCGGACAAGACTTCGCTGATGTAATAGACCGGCCGCTGGACCGGTAGGGCGTGCCCTTCCTCCGTGCGCTCCACCACGATTATGGCGCTGACCACCTGGGTGGTCGCGGCCACGTACAGCTGCAGGGGTTCGCCGTCTTGCGGCGGCGTGAGTATCGGGGCGCGGGTCAGGGAGGCCTTTAGCTTGTCGAGCGCGTCCTGGGCCTCGGCGGTCCAGGAGAAGCGCTCGTGCTTCTTAAGGAGGCGGTAGAGGGGCAGGCCCTTCTCGCCGAGCCGCAAGATGAAGCGGCTCAAGGCGGCAAGGCACCCCAGCACCTTTTGCACCCCTTTGAGGTCCCGGATTGGGCCCATTCGCTCGAGGGCCGCAACCTTCTCGGGGTTGGCCTCGATGCCCTGTTGGGAGACGATGTATCCTAGGAGCATGCCTCGCGGCACTCCAAAGACACATTTTTCGGGGTTTAGTTTGACCCCGTTGGCCCGTAGGCAGCCGAACGCGATGCTGAGATCGCCAACCAGGTCGTCCGCCTTCCTGGTCTTCACGACGATGTCGTCTACGTACGCCTCAACCGTTCGCCCGATGTGGTCTCCGAAAACGTGTTGCATGCAGTGTTGATATGTTGCGCCCACGTTTCGGAGGCCGAACGGCATCGTGACGTAACAGAACATCCCGAACGGCGTGATGAACGAAGTCGCGAGCTGGTCGGACTCCTTCATCTTTATCTGGTGATACCCGGAGTAGGCATCAAGGAAGCAAAGCAGCTCACACCCAGCCGTTGAATCAACGATTTGATCAATGCGTGGCAAAGGAAAAGGAACTTTAGGACATGCTTTATTAAGACTAGTGTAGTCTATACACATCCGCCATTTCCCGTTCTTTTTCTTTACAAGTACAGGGTTTGCTAGCCACGTCGGGTGGAACACTTCCTTGATGAACCCGGCCTCGAGAAGCTTCCGCAGCTCCGCTCCGATCGCCCGCCGCCGCTCCTCGTCGAAACGGCGGAGCCGTTGCTGCACGGCACGGGCATGAGGCAGGATGTCAAGGGAGTGCTCGGCGACCTCCCTCGGGATGCCTGGCATATCCGAGGGGCTCCACGCGAAGATGTCTGCGTTGGCGCGGAGGAAGTCGACGAGCACCACTTACTATTTTGGGTCGAGGGTGGAGTTGACCCTCAACGCCTTGCCCTCGGGGGCAGCAGGGTCGAGGGGTACCTCCTTGGTCTGCTCCGCGGCCTCGAAATTGCCGGCGTGCTTGGCGGTGGAGTCGAGGTCCTCGTTGACTATCTTCTCCAAGGTGGTCACCAGCGCTTCATCCAGCGCCAGTGCTTCTGCATGCTCTATGCACTCGACGTCGCAGTCGAATGCGTGCTCGATGGACGAGCCCACGGTGATGATGTCGTTCGGTCCCGACATCTTCATCTTCAAGTAGGTGTAGTTGGGGACCACCATGAACTTGGCGTAGCAGGGCCGCCCAAGTATGGCGTGATAGGCGCCCTTGAACCCCACCACCTCGAAGGTGAGTGTTTCCTTGCGGAAATTCTTCGCAGTGTTGAACCAAACCGGCAGGTCGATCTGCCCGAGGGGCTGGACACGCTTGCCGGGAGCGACGCCATGGAACGGCGTCGTGCTGGGCTGAAGCTGGTCCAACCCGATCCCCAACAGCGCAGCGTGTGCGCGTAGAGGATGTTGAGGCTACTGCCCCCGTCCATCAAGACTTTTGGGAACCGCGCGTTCCCAATAATCGGGTCGACCACCAGCGGATACTGGCCCGGATTGGGGATGCGGTTTGGGTGGTCTTCCCGACTGAAGGTGATGGCGTCCTCCGACCAGTCGAGGAAGGAGGGAGGCACCTTCTCTGCGGCGAGGACCTCGTGCCGCTCCCGCTTACGCTGGCGGGTCGACATGTCGACGGTGGGTCCCCCGAAGATGAGGAACACATTCTCCACAGCGGGGAAGCCGCCGGCGTCGCCATCTCCTCCGTCCTTCTTGGCCTCCACGTCCTTCGCGGCGGCGCGACCGTAGAACTTCTTGAGCATGTCGCATTGCTCAAGGGTGTGGTTCACTAGGGTCTTGTGGTATGGACATGGCTTTTTCAGCATGTCGTCAAACACTCCCGGGCCTCGAGGGGCCGGTTGAGGGCCTCGTCGAGCCGGGTCAACAGCAAGGGCCTCGGCATCGTCGCAGTCGCGCCCCTGCTCGCGCGCCTCGCGGTGCGGCTTCTTCCCTTTCTTACCCCGCTTGTCCTTCCGGTGGGGCTCTCTGGATTTGCTGCCTTCCGCGGGCGCATCGTCCGAGCGCTTGCCCTTCTTGCCGTCAAAGATCGCCTCCACAGCCTCCTCTCCTGAGGCGAAGCTGGTGGCGATGTCGAACAGCTCGTTGGAGTCCGCAGGCGGGCTGCGCCCCAGCTCCGGCGCATCGTCGTGTTGACGTTGGCGTTGTAAGCCGTCGTGGCACCGGGAAGACCGATGGGGAAGCGCGGCCCGGAGACCGTGCACTGCCCCGCCGGGGCGGTGGTTGTTGTGCTAACAGGTGCGCCGCGTTGAGAGGCAGTGCGTTCAGCTTGCCGCCGCTCGGACCGCGCCTGGCGCGAACGCCGGCCGAGCGGCGGCGACGTCGTGGTGTTGACGGGCCCGCGGCATCCGTGCCGTGGGCGTCCGCGTCGTGGCCGTGCGTGCGGCGGGGACCGGGGCGGACCCGGCCTGGCGCCGCGCGCGTAGCTCCTCACGGTTGGTGAGGCGCATCAGGTAGCCGTTCCCCGTCGCCTGGAAATTTAGGCCCCCAAACCGGATTTCAAAACCGGCGGGAAGGGGTTCCGAGCTGCCCATGCAATAACGCGTACCGCGATATTCAGTGCGGATCATCATGGAGGGAGTTGATGATGGATTGACCTTAGGCGCTCGATTGCCCCACGGTGGGCGCCAACTGTCGGTGCGGAATATGGTCCCGACACTAACCAGTAGTAAGCGCCGAGGTCTCTCCCTCAATGGTCGATGCTAAGCAACTAATGACACGAGTTTTATCCTGGTTCCGGTCGAGGGGCCGTACGTCCAGTAGTGGTGTGCTCGAGGCACTATATTGCTCAGCACCGGGGGTGCCTGTAGTGGGGCGGCTACAAGCAAGGCGGGAGAGGAAGCGTGGCTTCCAAGTCCCTGGTGAAGTGGCTGAAGATGTTGTGGGAGAATTGGAGAGCAAGTGCGTGATGTGCTGTGTCCACACTTGTCTGTTGTGTTCTGTCTCCCCCCTGCGGCAGGGGGGTTCGTCCTCCTTTTATAGACCAAGGAGAGAGCGAATCACATGCATGCCGCACTATTTAGCTACGTGGGGAAGCGTGGTGTGTCGCGCCGTAGAGTAGGCGGTCGCCTGGACGGTCCTTGCCGCGATCCGGCCATCATGGCGTATCTTGTACCCGCACAGGAGTGGCCTCGAGGGTAGGAGTGGAGCGGACGGTCGTGATGTCTTCAGACGGATTCGAGGGAGTTGCTGACGTCGGTCCGTACGGGACACAGTGGCAGGTAAGGTGGCGCCCCGTTCCTGCACGCTACACAGCGCCCGGCGTGAGTTTGTACGCGCGGGGGCGACTGCCATGCCATTAACAGTGGTAGGGATGGCGTCCCGCCGGCCTAACGCCTCCACCTAACCCTGCAGGGTCACAAGAAAGCAGATCGAGGGTGCGGCGGCCCCCTTCGAGGGCTCGGCGCGTTAGCCGTCACGGAGCGGCGCGGCGCGGCGTCACGGGACGGCACCGGCCACGCCGCACGCTCCCCCACGGCCACGGTGGCGGGGATGGGTTCCCTCTCGGGGAGTTGGTGCGACGCGCACGGGCGCGAGCCCCGGGCGTATGATGGCGCCGCCCCGCCGTTGCCGGGGCATTTAATGCCCGCGTACGGGAACAGCGTGCGCGTGCGGGCGCCCTCGAGCGAGGCGGAGCCTCGCTCGAGGTAAGCGCACCCCCCTCGAACCGGCGGAGCCCGCTCGGGGGAGGGCGTGCGCCCTCGAGCGAGGCGGAGCCTGCTCGAGGGGATCTTTGAGTGGGCCATCCTGGTGGGCCGTCGGGGCCACCGCGGCGTGGGCCCTGCCTCGTGTGTTTAAGTGTGGTGCGCTTAGCTTTGGCTTGTCGGGTTTTAAGTGAGTATTCCCCAGTTTGTTTAAGGGGACCCCTAGGGCTGTCCCCGACAGTTCCTGTACCGTGCATTTTTTTAATTAACAAATAGCTAGAAACACGGCCTTACGTGCTTGCAACATAAGAGAAAGGAAGTGCTTGATATTTCAGCTACTCCTTTACTCCGAAAGTATATGCTGTATTGTTGTATGACCTTTTTTCTTAAGCACGTGTAGAAAGCTGCCGGAACATTCCCACTGAGCTTATGGCATGAAATTGTGCCATTGTAGTTTCCAAAGAGTAGGTCATAGTTCTATTTTTGTTAGTTTGCCATGCTTGCTGGGTTGTCAGTAATCAAGTCTATTTTCCAGGACACTCAGTATATTTCCACCATTTTGTAGGTTTACAAGAAAACTGAGTACACTTTACCAGAGGATATGGCAGATCAAGCCAAACATATCTTGAGCAGATGTCGTGGGCTTCCACTTGCCATAGCTACAATAGGTGGCCTCCTTGCAAACAGGCCTAAAACAAGCATAGAATGGAGGAATCTGCACGAACACCTTGGAGCAGAACTGGAATCTGACCTCCGCAACATTCCCGATGTGATCATCAAAAGTTACCATGGCTTGCCATATGACCTGAAATCGATCTTCTTGTACCTCAGTATCTTCCCTGAGAACCATGAGATCAGACGCAATCGCTTGCTCGGGCGGTGGATGGCAGAAGGCTTCATAGCAGAGAAACGTGACATGCCTGTGGAGGATGTAGCAGTGCATTTCTACAATGAGCTCATTAACAGAAGCATGATTCAAGGATACAAGGCCAGCCGTGGAGTTGGAGTTGATCGTTGTCGGGTTCATAGCATGGTGCGCCAGATCATCCTGTCCAAGTTCATCGAGGAGAACCAACTAGTCCTCATTGAGCAGCAATCCAATGTGGCTCAACAAAGTAAGATACGCCATCTGGTAGTATCCAGGTGGAAGAATAGGGATGAGAAGCTGCAAAACATAAACATGTCATATATCCGATCATTGACAATCTTCGGGGAGCAACCTTCATCTCTCATCTCTCCAAAAATGCGGCTACTGCGAGTGCTGGACCTGGAGGACACTATTAATATGAAGAATGATGACTTGAAGCACATAGGGGAGCTACAACACCTGAGGTATCTGAGCCTCAGAGGAACAGATATTTCTAGACTTCCTTCTTCCTTGCGGAAACTTTGCTATCAAGAGACGTTAGACATTCAAGACACAAAGGTGAGGCAACTCCCCAGCGGCATTGTCAAACTTGAGAAGTTGCGATATCTTGTTGCTGGTGTCAATTTCACAAAAGATTTGTTGCAGAAGATGAGAGATTCAAGGGAAAAAGTTCATGAAGCTGGCCTTTTTGGAGACATAGAAGCTTATCTAGGCTGCAACCGCAGTGAATGCTGTGAGGTTTTCAACGTGGACCATTTCTTTACAGGAGCTCCAGAAGGAATTGAGAAATTAAAGAACTTGCATATGTTGGGGGTGGTCAAACTTGCCAAGGGAAATGGTGGAGCTGGAAGGTTCAGGAACCTGATGAACTTGACAAATCTGCGACGATTAGGGGTCACAGGGCTCACCGAGGAAGAAGGCCAGGAGCTGTGCAGGTCAATAGGAGGGTTCAGTCAATTGCAACGGCTTGAGGTGCGTTCAGTCTCAATGAAATTTCCTGCCAGGATGGATGAACCAGAAATACCAAGACACCTAATTTCACTGAGGCTTTGTGGTAAACTCATTGGGATGCCTGAATGGGTCAGTTTGCTCACCAATCTACAAAAGGTGAAGCTTCTGGGGACACGACTGAATCAGGAAGACATCACGCGCCTTCAGAATTTGCGCAACCTAGATTTGCTAAGCCTGTGGGAAAACTCCTACATAGAGGAGTCGTTGCATTTTGCTGCCAATACATTCCCAAAGCTCAAAGTCCTTGACATTGGCGGGCTAGAGAAGATTAGATCGGTGACAATTTGGGAAGGTGCGATGCCCCAGCTCGAGCTACTTTGGCTGAACAAGTGTTGTTCACTTCATGACAACAGTTTTGGCGTGTCTGGAGTGCAGTACCTGGAGAGCCTAAAGGAGCTTCTTCTTAAGAATTGCGGTGAGAAACAGAATCTGATTGACACATTGCAAGAATATATCAATAGGCATGCCAAACGTCCTAGATTCCTCATTGGCAAGTCGAGGATTGTTTCATGAATGCATATCCACAATAGTATGTATTTTCTCTTCAATAGCAATTTATCATGTTAACACATTACTGTATTCATAAATCATTGCTTTCCAGTCACCTTTAATTAGTGAATGGAATTGTACTTTAGACAACTAGTAACATCATACCATATTAGTTCCAGATACAGAACATGGTTCATGTAATTGTGTTCACATGAAACAATTTTGAGTGATAACAACAAAACAGATTAAAAAAAATAGGTTTCAGTGTAGCAGATCCAAAATCCAAATCTAATAAAGTGAAGATTTCTGTCACTTCATAAGTTGTCCAGCCAAAAATGAAGCTATATTCCATTAAATTATTATAACACACCTAAGACTCAGAGTTGTGACTAACATACAACATATTCGGAAGAGATAATGCTCTGTTTCTTCTAACTGCATGTTTTCTTTTCTTCATGGAGGCAAAAAAATCCCATTATAAAGGGAACACAAGTACGAATTTTCACCTGATTTTTTCTCCAAAGTTCATTGCTCATGCATACAAGCCCATGAAATGGAGACAGCATACCACGTTTCTTGAACCAGTAATTTCGCTGCATTGCCCATGGAGAAGATTCGTCGTCGCCCAACAACACGTTGCAGTCTAGCATGAAGAAACCAAACACCACCGTGTTGAGTTGTTAACTGTATGCACATGATTTTAGCATCATGTATATGATCTACAAACGGACTTAGGACGAATTTTGACCTGATTTTTTCTCCAAAGTTCATTGCTCATGCATACAAGCCCATGGAATGGAGACAGCATACCACGTTTCTTGAACCAGTAATTTCGCTGCATTGCCCATGGAGAAGATTCGTCATCGCCCAACAACACGTTGCGGTCTAGTATGAAGAAACCAAACACCACCGTGTTGAGTTGTTGACTGTATGCACATGATTTTAGCATCATGTATACGGCAAGGTGATCTACAATAAATCTACTCCTAGCTCGTCGTAATACTCCATTGGTCATCACATCGTCAATTCTGCATACTCAATCCATGGGTTTCCAATTTCGCAGCCGATTGCCAACAACAAAGTGGAGATATTTTGACGAGTCCGCCTTCCTCCCGAAGCCTCCAGCCTCGTCCCCTCGCTCGTCCGTCTCGGGCCCCTCCCTCCTCCCCTCCGGCGACCTCGCCGGCGGCGAGAGGGTAGGGACCCCAAGTAATAGATCTAGTCTTCATGTATCTAGTTCTACTAGTTTCTATCATTTGTTTAATAACATTTGTGCTTGGTCTTTATGGTGTCTCCCTGTCCACCGTCGTCGTTGTCGGTGTTCTTGCCGTCGCCTGCGCCGCCTCCCAGGTATGGGGTCTCCCTCACTTTTGCTCCGTCTCCATTGTTTCCACTTCGGGATCCATCTCCCTCCGCCTCGTTTCTCTCCACCGTGCCCTTCCGCTGCAGCACGGATTTGCTCTGGTTGGTAGCTTTTCAGTTCAGAGGGCAGCCTCCTCTACATCGACTTCTCCTTTGGGGGAGTTCAATTCGGGAGATGCCCATTCAGAGGTTGTTCGGACATGCTCTGTTGTTGAACGCTCTGATCCGCCTCTGCCTCACCTCCTGCCATGGCCACTGGAGCTTGACTTCTTCGGATGAAGATCTGCTCTGGTTGGATCAGTCGCCGACGAGATCTTTTCGATGGTTGTTCCAATGGATTTGTCTCCAGGTTGAAGATCCCTGTCGTCGAACGCATCAATCCGCTTCAGTTCCTCGTTCCGTCTGCACCATTCGCCCCAGTCAAGCAGCAACACTGCACCATTCGCCCCAGTCAAGCAGCAACACGTCCTGCAGCTTCGAGTCTTCTCTAGTTCCTCCGACATCGCCTTGGCAGTGAGCCTCCCCCGGGCTTTGAAGACAACGATCCTCTACACGCCGACGCCGTCTTCAGTTACATCTTTGGGTCGCCGGCGATGCCCTCCCTCGACGGAGTCTTCAGCCTCTTCAAGCCTTTCAATAACAAGGCCCTTCCGCACCGCTGCTTCCATGCGTCCGAGACGCCCCTGCTGCAGCTCACTGACGATCTAGCATCCGACGATGTTCCTGGTTCTTGTTGTAGGGACTCCATTGCAATTGGTTCCTTTTCGAAGGACCTTTCTGTAAGACTGCTGCTTTAACTTAATATATGTGTTTTCGTAAAAAAAAGGTGGACCGAACAGTTGACCAAGCGGACCCCTACTGACAATGGCTTGCATGTGGAATATCAGTTGACTAGTCATACCTACCGTTGCACACGGCTGTACGCCCAGCTGACGTGTACATTCAAGAACCATCAACCACCGAAATTAGAAATTGCGCTGCTAAGGATCTTCTAGGATGCTTCTCTCAAAAACTCAGTCGCCATGATCTTCTAGGATGGTTCACAAGAGGAAGCAGCAAACTCGAATTCGAGCGCGCCACGTGAAGAGTCAATTTGCAAGCCAGACTAGCTGCTATATAGGAGTATATGCACAGCAAACTCCCGCTTACTTCATCTTCAGACTTCAGTGGAGCAACACCATTGAGCTAGAGAGAGATGGAAGTGACGGTCGTGAGCTTGGCGAGGTCCGTGCTGGACACCGTCGTGACCAGCGCTCGCAGCACCCTCGCCGACGAGGTGGCGCGCCTGCTGGGCGTGCCCAAGGAGGTGGAGTTCATCCGCAGCGAGCTGGAGATGATGCAGTCGGCCCTCAAGGACGCCTCGGCGGCCCACCCCGAGGCGGCGGGGCGGAACGAGACGGTAAGAACGATGGTGAAGCAGCTGCGGGAGCACGCCTACGACTTCGAGGACTGCCTCCTGGACTTCACGCTCTTCCGGGACCGGACCTCGTCGTCGCGGGCAGGCTCGTGGCAGCCCAGCGCCGTCGCCGAGCGCCACCGCCTCGCCGCGCGGATCCGGGACCTCAAGGCCAGCGTCGAGGCGCTCAACCTGCGCAGCCAGCGGTATCGCATCTTCGCTGACCTCACAGCGCCACGCGGCGCAGAGGAGAATTCTGCTGCCGCCATGCTCGTCGCCGACGACCATGGCGACGTGCACTCATCAGCTGATGGTGAGACCGCGTTCAAGGAGTCCGACATCATCGGCCGGCGCCACGATAAGACTAAGCTGACCAGCTGGCTGATCATCTCGCCGGCGGAGCCAGCTGAAACCATCCACGACGAGGATCAACAGGCACTAGCAGTAGCACCTACTTATCACAATCCATTAAGGGGCCTGATGAATCTTGTCTACAGTTACATAATACCAACATGGAGATCGCCGAGCATAGGGGCTGCTGCTACTAGGACGCCGCTGCCCCTCCAAGTCTCACTCCCACCTTCTCCCGGCGCCGGCGCGGTGGGCGTGGTGGCGGTGTGTGGGATGGGCGGCATGGGGAAGTCGTCGCTGGTGCGGATGGTGCACAATGACCCGGACGTCATCGCCGAGTTCGACTGCGCCGCGTGGATCACCGTGCCGCACCCGCTCGACAACCCCGACGTGTTCCGCAAGCGGCTGGGGAAGGAGCTCGGCCTGGCACCCGGGAAGAAGATCGGGGAGTTCCTGCGGAAGAGGCGGTACCTGGTCGTCGTGGATGACCTGGAAAGCCGGGAGGAGTGGAACACTGTATGGCAGGTCTTTCAGTTCCACAACGACAAGGACAGCCGTATCATCGTGACGACGCGGCGCGAGGACGTCGCCCGGCACTGCACGGCGGCGGGGCAAGGGCCGGACGGGCAAGACCTGCTCTACGAGCTCAAGCCACTCGATAAGGAGGCGTCCAAGAGCCTCCTCTGTCAGAAGGTGCGTCTACTCCATCAGATTTCTCTGTGTTTTTTACCAAGATTTTCAATTACTATAGAAAAGATTAATTTAAACTGCAAATTGCATTTATCTATTAGAAAATTCATAATGACCTGTAAATTGCAACAGAGGGAGTAGTATTGTAAGAAAAAAAAGGCACGAATTGCCATGGTATGGTCATTATTATTGAGCACACATCTAGAAGAAAGGTCAAAGTAGGTTTGCTCTTCTTAACTTGTATATTTCGTTTAAAGGATGGCAAGTTGATATTAGGTGATATAAACAAAAAAAAACACCAATTCTGATGCAGAATATAAAGGTGAAATGTTGCGAATTTTCGGTCTTTTTGTTCATCTGAATATTGAAAGATCTATCTTTTTAACTCAAACTTTTTTTTGAAATTCCACGGAATTTGTTCATTTCGATATGAACCTAAAAATTGCCGTAACAAAATCTAAAACTCTGCATATGACATCAAAACAAAAGGATCGAAAGGTCTAATTAAAATGAAAGACAAAACCATCAGAAAAAATCTGAATCGGACGCTTTCATTTCCTACATTATTGGCATGGGCCTCATGGGCCGGATAGACAAGCCCATTAGATAGGCAAGCCCAGATGCCCATGACAATTATAATATCGTTTTCAATCGTTTCCGTTTTAACAAAATATTTAAGTTTTTAAATTGAACTAATTTTAATGGCATTTCACCATTTTTTAGTTGTTTGTTTCATAAACATTAAAAATCCTAGCTGTCCCACTTTCGTTTCTACTCCCTCCATTCTAAATAATAGGTTGGTTGATTTTTTTAACCTCAAGTTTATCACTTAATTTTATTCAAAATTTGTGCAAACATTTTTGAAGATTTTTAGTAATAAAACAAGTCACAACAAAAAAACATGGTATTATGCACAATTTTTGAATAACATGAGTGGTCAAATTTTAGGTAAAAAATCAAACAAACTATAATTTGAAGCTGGGAAAGTACATTTTTTTCATCCTATAGAGCATGTTTAGAAAAAATAACCAAACAGCAACCAGTTTAATAAAGTGCTTTTCCTGGAAATTGCATTCCCATCTCACTCCAGTGCGCACTCCCCAATTCCCCATCCCCTTTTACCACACGGGCGCGGACGGCATCACATCCGCCGGCGCGCAGGGAGACAGTAACAGGAAGATGGAAGTGATTGTGGAGAGGAAGAGGGATGGTGGTTGCGATGTCATGTTCACCCATTAACCCGAGAGGACTGACGAGAGATACAACGATCGGCGGCCGGCGGGCGCGGCACTCTCTTGGTCAAAGAAAGTGGCCACACTTTTCGCGCGCGACTTCACAGGTGACAGGTCAACGCCCTCACCATGTTCGACGAAATGCATATCCTGGAAATGTGAAATATCTCCAGTATTATTTGGTCCACCAAAACCCACATGACCTTTGAAACTTTCTTTTGTGCGTAGCATCTAACTATTTTGTTTTCAGTGGGGTATAGTATCTTAAACATATACAACATACTCATCAGAAATTCAGAATTTCCATGACACCGTGTGCCACTGTGCCATATCTCATCGATCCATTATATTATTTAAAGGCCATTCATTACCTGTTTCTTTCCATCATTGTGTAGGTCTATAAAAAATGTGATTATGAATTGCCACCCGACATGGAGGAGCAAGCCAGATATATCTTGGGGAAATGCTGGGGGCTTCCACTTGCCATTTGTGCAATAGGAGGTTTCCTCGCCAGTAGGCCTAACACAAGCACAGAATGGAGGAATCTGCATGAACATCTAGGAGCAGAGCTGGAGTCTGACCTCCATGACATCAGGAAGGTGATCCTCTCAAGTTATGATGGCTTACCGTATCACCTGAAATCGATCTTCTTGTACCTCAGTATCTTCCCTGAGAACCATGAGATCAGACGCACTCGCTTGCTCAGGCGGTGGATGGCAGAAGGCTACATAGCAAAGAAACGTGACAAGCCTGCGGAGGATGTAGCAGCGGATTTCTACAATGATCTCATTAGCAGAAGCATGATTCAAGGATCCAAGGCCAGCCGTGGGGTTGGAGTTGATCGTTGCCAGGTTCATAGCATGGTGCGCGAGATCATCTTGTCTAGGTTCATTGACGAGAACCAACTATTCCTCATCGAGGAGCACTCTAATGACATTCCGCAAAGTAAGATACGCCACCTGGTAGTATCTAGATGGAAGAGTAAGGATGAGAAGCTGCAAAACATAAACTTGTCATTTGTCCGATCGTTGACAATCTTTGGAGAGTACCCTGCATCTCTCATCTCTCCAAAATTGCTAAGGTTGCTAGTGCTTGACCTGGAGGACACGATCAACCTAGAGAATGGTGACCTCGAGCACATAGGAGAGCTACGACACCTAAGGTATCTGAGCCTGCGAGGAACGAGTATTTCTAAACTTCCATCTTCCTTACAGAACCTCCGATATCTGGAGACATTAGACATTCAAGACACACAGGTGACCCAACTTCCCAGCGGTGTTGCCAAGCTTGAGAAGCTCCGTTATCTTCTAGCTGGCATTAACTTTTCGAAAGATTTGCTGAGAAAGATGGAGTCAAAGCACAACGATAAAGACAGCCTTTTACCCTCTTTATGCTGCAAACCTGGTGAGTGCTGCAAGGTTTTCGACTTGAGTGTAAGAGCTCCCGAAGGAATTGATAAGTTACAGAACTTGCACATATTGGGGGTGGTCAATTTTGGCAACGGCAATGGTGTGGCTGGGAGGCTCAATAAGCTGACAAACTTGATGAGTTTAAGAAGGTTAGGGGTCGCTGGGCTTACCGAGAAAGAAGGGCAGGATCTGTGCCAATTGATAGGTGAGCTCAGGCGATTGCAGCGGCTTGAAGTGCGATCTGATTCACTTACATTTCTGGCCCAAACCCCACAAAAAATACCTGGATATCTTGATTCGTTGAGGCTGTGTGGTAATCTCGGCAGTCTGCCTAAATGGATCAGTTCACTCAAATATCTTGCTAGGGTGAAGCTGCTCGGGACACAACTGAAGCAGGAAGATATTCAGCATCTTCAGAACTTGCCCAACCTGGCTTTGCTAGGCCTTTGGGAGAAGTCCTACATAGGGGACTCCTTGCATTTCTGTGTTGGTACGTTCCTAAAGCTCAAGTTCCTTGACATTGATGGGCTAGATGAAATTAAAACAGTGAAAATCGAGAAAGACACGATGCCTAAGCTTAAGAAACTCTGGGTGAACGAGTGCCCATCACTGCTCGACAACAGCTTTGGCTTGTCTGGAGTGCCATACCTGCTGAACCTGAATGAGCTTGTTCTTAAGAAATGTGGTAAGAAAGAGAACTTGCTAAGGATACTGCAAAAGCAGGTCAGTGCTCACATAAATCGCCCTAAGTTACTCGTCGGCAAGTCAATCGTACTACGAACCCGTGCGCGCACACCAACAGCTGATCAATGAAGATGATGCCATCGCCATGGCAAATTTATCTCGTATACATGTATATAGGGGTATTTGCTATGATTTGTGTATGCTTATGTTTATAATATCCAGATGTAACAGTACGATACTGGCTTTCATTGCATTGAATTGCTGAATAAAGTGTAAAAATGCTGCATTAAGATGCTGCATCAACAGCATTATGCCATATTAGATGCAGTTATTCATCGAAACGAGATGTTTGGAACCCTACAATAGAGTTCACATGGAACATAAGCATGAACATAGCATCGTGTTGATTCTTACATACTTGCATTCATCTTCGAATTCACGTTTAATCGGCAGCTATATTCCAAAAGTGAAGAATTCTACTATACGTTATTGAGTAACAACGCTCCAGGCAAAATGGAGCTGCTAGTTCTAGCCTTCAGTTATCGACAGGCCTCTCTATTTGTGGCTCAGCTCGGCCGCAATCTCCACACTGCCTTCTTACGCCGCTAACACCGGGCCTGATGGCAGAGGCTGTCCCCTGGAAGCAACAGAAACAGTGTTGTCGTATTGTACCAGCACCTGTAGCAATCATGCATGCCACACAGAAATGCCCGTAACTACAGCAGCATTACATTAAAAAAATGAATGTAACGGCAAAAAAAATTACCGTAATTTTTATTAGAAGAAAAAGGTACAAAACCCAAAACAAAAGGGGAACCTATCAGATGAAAACCAACCCCTTCGTGCAAACTATGGAAACTTTAATCTGAACCACATGATGTTGATATAAGGGAAGATTTATGGAAGTTGAGAGTGGTGATGTGCAAAACTCAAGAGCATCGACTCCAAAGACCCAAAAAAATCAACTAAATACAACTATAAACAACTATGAGCATCGACTCCAAAGAAATAGGAAAAAAACACCCACGCCTGTGCAACTAAGAAGGAGCAACGACAAACACAGCTTGAGACGAAGTCTGGGATTGGAAGCTTTGGGTGTTGTTTATGATCAGAGAAGCCACTTCGGCTACATCTGAAGAGATGTGCTGAAAGATTCTACGATTGCGTTCTTTCGAAGTATTCCACCAAAAATTAAGAAAGTCTTTTGTTTCTTATCAAAGTGAAGGAAAACATAGCTGGTACATATTCAGAAGGGAAAGGAATTGCACATGGCTTTGTTTCTTCTAAGAGCGTGTTTTCTCATAAGAGTACCAAAATAGTGAAATGGAGTAATGTACCTATGAAATTTCACCTCATCCTACAGCTAAAAAGGGTCAAGTGTTATCGTCGTCGGTCCCCCGCGGCTCGCGCCTCCACACCCCCCCCCCCCGGACGTCTAAGCACGCGCGGCCCTCGGCCAACCGCCACCCCCCCCCCCCCCGCTCTTTCCGCCTCCACCCCCCCCCCCCCCGCCTCTCCTCGCTCCGCCGCGCCTCGCCACCACCGCGCGCCCGCGGCGCCGCCTCCCTCACCTCACGACGGCGGATCCCCACGGCGGACCTCACCACCGCGCCCCACGACACCGCCTCGCCTTCATCTCCTCACGACGGCGGCGCCGCCACGCAACGCCCCCGATCCAACCGCACGCCGACCGCCGCGACGCCCTCCGTCGAGGCCACCGCCAACGGCCTCCGCCGGTGCCGTCGCCGCCAACGTCATCAGCCGGAGGATCCGCCATCAACCTAGTATGAGCCCAAATTCTTCGATGTGGATGAAGCACATTACTCTTGTCTCCACTGATGGCATCCACAGGAGGCGCAAGCTGCAAAGGCAAGCGGAAATCTAGAAGAGATGCAAGGGCAAATCTAGAAGAGGCTGATGGAGGAGGTCGCCTTCAACCACAAGATCCACCAAGCGTGCCACCGTATCCTGCATCCTAGGTGATGAATTTGTCCCAAACGTTATATGCTACGTATAAAATTTGTGTGATGCTTATACCCATGTGCTTAAAGTAACAAATTTGACATTTCAGTCTACTGGCCGAAAATGTGATGGTTGTGATATTAGTATCTTACCATCGGATATACAATAACCCAAGGATGAGCATAAATAACTTTCATGCTATATGTGTAATAGCCACCAGATCAGTATCATTTTTTATTTCTTTATGTTCTTGTCAAATGAACAACTCAATTAATCTTTCCTGCTGTTAAGTCTAATCTCTTGTATGCGTGCCTACAATTGTGATCTGACATTCGATTGATTAGTCGGACATTATCAAATTAGAGTTGGTTAAGGTCTCCTTTCCTGCTTCCACTAAACACAACTTAAAACAACTGTGCTTTTGACTTTGATCCATTATGTACTCTATCGACGGTCCAGCTCTAGGATCAAGGTGGCGCTTTTTGGTCTTTTCTCACCTCATATCCTTCTACAGTTGCAATCCCTTCTTCGTTATTATGGAACAACTGATTGGATCTTGAGAGGGATCATGGCCTTCGATTGCCTCATTTTATACCAAGTTACTTTGTTTTCTGTTCTTTACAGAACATTATTGTCCGTATGCATGGAGAATCCTACACCAGCAATGATACTAATTCGAGCTCTTATTTGTTTATTTATATGGTGGTTCATGTAAAATTTTGGTCTTGTGATTTTTTCTCTCTCTAGGTTCTTGTGGTAGGTTCTGGTTTTACCCGGACAATAAAATTCGTTAGTGCCATATCGAAAGTCAATCTTGCTTTGACAACATTGCTTTTCGATAACGATTTCGATTGCTGATTTCGATTGTGCACGGACGAAGGTCCGAAGCTACTACGTTAAGAGTGTTAACCACCTCAATACATGCGGGAGATAATAATATTTTAGTAGTATTTTGCACCGCTAAGGAGCAGCTCCATGTTTATCGATGGATTCAATTAAGTTTATCTTAGTCCTGAGTGGTTATATGATTTGCAAATTCAGTTAGTGACTAATTGCTCTACATATCTGTACATGTTAGTTTTCACTAGGTAAATTGGCCCCTCCTTAGCATGGATCCTAGCTCCGCCACTGGCTGCATGATAGGGTTTACAGTGGCACTTCCGCAGGGGGATGCATGTTCTAGGATGCAACTACTAAATTGGATTTCGTAGTGAAATTGTTATAGAATCCGGACATTAAAATGGATGAGTTTTTGTGTGAATGAGTACAATTCTACAGATGTTCTAGAGAGTAGGATTAGAAATCAGTCCTTGCTGTGTGTTTTCATAATACAGTGTAACACCAAAAGGGATTGCAGGCATCTGAAATTCCTAGCTTAAATAAACAATAAACTCAAGATAAAAACCAGACAATCACCAAGCCCCGTCTGTTACGGGATATAAATATTTCTCCATATGATGTGTGACCATTTGTATATAGGTTGGTTTTGGTGGGAAATTGCATGGGATATGTGAAAGGTAGGTTTATGTGATTGTACCCCCTTTCCTGTGTATGGCTTGCATGAGGTTTTAATTTGGGGTATTAATTTAGTGATATTTAGCGTTTAAGAATCCATGAATGCCTTGAATTTGGTCACAAGATCTTCCGCCTTGCTTCCCTTACTTTCTAGAGTATATCTAGAAAGTAATTGCAGCCTACCAAATGGCCACGGAAAAAAAGGGAAGGACCAAAGGATGCGATTTGATTAACTCGAGAAACAATAGGAGAACATCTCTCAATTTTAAGCTCCTAAATCTATGGATGGGCAATAAACAGACGAAATGTGTGTTATAAAATTAATGGTATCTTAGTTTTGTATATTCAATTACAGATGCATGCTGCAATGAGGATGTTGGTGGTTGTGTTGCTTGACTGATTAAAAAAATATAACATGTTCCTTCTAATGTTTCTTAGATTTTGTCAATCTTTAAGTTATCTTGCAACACTGGCATAAATCAGTTACTTGTGCTAATTGATCACAATAAACCAGCATTGTTCGGCATATCGGTTTTATATATGAGAGATGTTTCATACTTCACTGATTGTATTATTTCTTTCTAAGGTCTCGATCCGAATTTCTTTCTTTACTAAGTTCATGTGGAATGCGCAGAACAATATATTCCTATGGTCCAGCATTAGGCCATCAACCAGTTAATATTCATCTATTTTTTTGAAAGGTGTTATGTAAAATGACTGCTCTAAGTTTTCTGATATGATACTGAACAGTAGCCAATGGCACCATGATAGTTAAAGGCACCAGTTCCTGTTTTTGGATCCATTGAACAAAAAATGTGTTGATGAGAAGTTCACAGTAGATTTGTTGTTTTATGCCTTTTAAGATGGAGGGGGTGCAAGCAGAGGAGCAGTTCCTGTTTTATTTGCTGGAACTAGCATCTTAGGCAGAAGATAACTGACAAGGAAAAAGAAGGTATATCCCTCTATTGTGTTCAGGTCTCAGCAGCCACCCATATCTTATTTTGTTTATATACATCTAATGATTTGTGGTATGACGCTTTTCCACATATCTTTGATGTTTAAGCATATTATTAAACCATAAGGACTGGAGGAGCTGTGTATTGTTTTTGGTCATGCTATTTCCTATGTCCAAAACCTGAATAAGTTAATAGTTTTATTTTTCAGGGTCAGTAAACTACAGAAGTAGAGAGAAATCGCAGAAGAAATTGCACCATTGTGTTTCAAAACTAACCCATCGAAGAAACTTGAAAATAGTGAGAACTGGATGATAAAAGGCCATCAATTCAACTCTTGCCTATCAGTCGTGATGTCCACTCCAGTTAAACAAGGTTGGTGATTTGCTCGTGGTGCACAGTTTTGTCAGTCGTGATGTCCACTCCAGTCATCAAATTGTTAGATAAATATCAACTGAGTTTTGCAGCACATCATTTCTGAATTTTTCTTCTCCGACCTGTTTTCTAAATGGAAAATATAATCTCTATTTTTAACTAGGATAACTTGACACAAAGCAATGCATGGTGCTAAGTACTTTCACAGATGCCATATTGGCTTGCAGAGAACTGCTTCTAAACATTTGTATGCTAGCAGAAGATACTATTTTTTTCATATGCAGTCTTCGCAGGAGCATGTTGGCGAAATGTAATTTCTAAACTGATTTCATTTGAGTATCCACAACCAATCAATTTATTGGAGAATTCAAATCAGCCACTCGTTGTTATGGAGGAGTTCTGGCCACAATGGCAGATTATATGCATATTCATTTCATTGCGATTGCTATGGTCTTATGTGGAACTTTTACTATTATAGCACAATAGTCACGAGAAAGTACATGGTAGAGTGACTGTACATGAATCAATAGTACGCATTATAGAATAGAAGAGTAACTTTATACATGAATCTTAGGCTTTGCTTCCGCTCATACCGCCGTCGGCGGGGCCTGAGCCTATTTGCACCCGCTCCTCTCATTTTCAGATTAGCATCAAATTCTAGGTACACACTGGTCAAACTTCAAAGTTGGCTGGGTGGCTGTTGATTATATTAATGTTTCAATCATCACGGCTGTAGTATATGTTCTTAAATTATAAAATAAATGAAGTTGGTGTTTCATATTTAAATGTTTCTTGGGCTTAAACATATGACATATAGTACTATGTGTCCCGTATCAACGCACGGGCACTTAACTAGTTTTCTAAGAAAGTTCAGTAGTCGTACCTCCCACAGCACCCCGCCCGTTCACACACCTACCGTACGTCGTCGTGCGTTGCAACAACGGCAACTTGCATCAATGGTCAATCCATCACTGTATGTACTCTTTCCCTTATTAATAATAAGGGAGAATTTTCCTCGAATCTTATATATCATAATAATCTCCGAGTCATGATGGCCGTACAACCTTGATCAGTCTCCTTTGTTAAATTTTGTTAAAAATGGAGAAAGAAAATTTCAGATTGAACGCCCATGAAAGCGAAGTTTGCCGAACAAACTTGCTAGGTCAACGCGGCGTCGCCACTTAGAACGTGCATGCATGCGATGCGAACTAGGCAATTCGTCCAAGTTACATAGACGAAGCAACCGCCCGAACGCTAGCTTATATTAATCCGTTGGCGCAAACCATTAGCAACTTCAGTGGGGAGAGATGGAGGTGACGGCCGTGAGCTTGGCACGGTCCGTGCTGGACGGCGTCCTGAGCAGCGCCGGCGCCGCCGTCGCCGATGAGGTGGCGCGGCTGCTCGGCGTGCCCAGGGAGGTGGACTTCATCCGCGGCGAGCTGGAGATGATGCGGTCGTTCCTCAGGGTGGCTTCGGCCCACCCGGAGGCCGCCGCCGCGCGCAACGACACCGTGAGGACGTGGGTGAAGCAGGTGCGCGACCTTGCGCACGACGTCGAGGACTGCCTCCTCGACTTCGCGCTCTACGCGGATCGGGCCTCCGCGTCGCGGGCCGGCTCCTGGCTCCCGGGCGCCGTCGCCGAGCGCCGCCGCATCGCCGCGCGGATCCGGGACCTCAGGGCCAGCGTCGAGGCGCTCAACCAGCGCAACCTGCGCTACCACATCGCCGCGGTGGACAGGGACGGCAGGTGCAGCCTGCACGCCCACGCGGCGGCGCCCCGCGCCGAGGAGCAGCCGCCGCCCGTGGTCCCGGTCCCGGACCAAGACGACGACGCGAGCTCGGCGGAGCTCGCGTTCCTGGAAGCCGACATCGTCGGGCGGAGGGACGATAAGGAGGAGCTGACGAGGATGATCTCCGGCGGCGGCCGCGCGGTGGGCGTGGTGTCGGTGTGGGGCATGGGCGGCATGGGGAAGACGTCGCTGGTGCGGACGGTGCACAACGACCCGGTGCTCCTCGACGAGTTCGACTGCGGCGCGTGGATCACCGTGCCGCACCCGCTCGACAGCGCCGACGCGTTCCGGCGGCGGCTGAGGAAGGAGCTCGGCCTGCAGGCGCCCGACCAGAACGTCGCCGAGTACCTCCGGGAGAAGAGGTACCTGGTCGTCGTTGACGACCTGCATAGCCAGGAGGAGTGGGAAATCATCTGCCAGGTCTTTCTCTTTCACAATCACCAGTTGGTGGAGAACCGCAAGGGAAGCCGGATCATCGTGACGACGCGGAGGGAGGACGTGGCGCGGCACTGCGCGGGGCATGTGGCAGGGTGGCATGGCCAGGTCTACGAGCTCAAACCACTGGAAGAACGAGAGTCCATGGATCTCCTCTGCCAGAAGGTAAGTCCTCTCCTCCCGCTCCTCAACCTTGTCTTCCTCCTGCCCTAAATAAAATGTCTTCCTCGTCTAGTCAACCAGCTCTAAACTCTAAACCATCTTAACAACTCTTAATTCTGTACAAATTTAGTCCCTCCATCCCGGAATGATTGTCGTTGTTGATTTTCGTGCAAATTTAACCGAATTTGCAGAACATGTGCAATATTTAAATTATTAAGTAAATTTACAAGGAATAGATTATTCAATTATATTAATTGTGTATTGTACAAATTAATGTATTTATATATATATATAGTCAAAAATGTTTCTCAAGATGTGAAAATGATAGTCATTTCGGGCCGGATGAAGTGATCTCCAATACTCTGTCTCCGCAGTGAAAAATCAACGACATCAATGTCTTAACACAAGGACATGTTCTGTTTAGTTCCTCCTGCAAAGTTTTTTTATGTGTTGCATCAGATGTTTAAGCACAAGTATTAAGTACTAAATGTAGACAGAAATAATTTATTGCATACATTACGATAATTTTGCAAGACAAAATTTTAAAGTTTAATTGATTCATGATTTGACAGTATCTTGCTATATGCTAATGATGAATTAACTAGTTTAATAAATTCATCTCGTGATCTCCAAACAAATTATGTAATTAGTTTTTTTATTAGTATCCGAACATCTTTTCGACCTTCTATGGAAGTCTATTTTACAGTGGACCATACCACCATATATCATTATTTCAAAAGGTACAGTAGAAAATGATCTGACGGATGAGATTAATTACATACCAGCACAACTTGCACCTGTGGTATATGGTGGTATGCATAAATGGTATAGGTGATATATATAGAGTATTATTGAAAGTATATATCGGCGGTGGTCATAAATGACAGAGGGAGAAAGGACGGGGACGAGGGGTAACAGGGTGGGGTGGGGTGGTGTTGTGATCCAGAGGAACCAATCACAAACAATAAGAAAACAACTCAAACAAATAAGACTCGAAGGTGGAAAACTTAAAATCTATTCCTCTTTCAGTAAAAATCCCCCCTTTACGAGTACGGATTAGCCTCCTTTTATAGGGAGCCGAACCGACTTTTGCATTCCGAAAATTAGCTTTGAATGAGAGTGATCATTCTAGGATGTACTAAACCTTAACTCCGGATTTTACATCACGACCTTCACGCAATCCACGCCTTGCCAAACTCGCGCCGCAGATCATGCCGCTTCTACAAGCAAAAACACATGCAGTCGTTGGGTGAAGGCCTTTCGTGGATGTCCCTTCGTCCGAGGGATCCCATTCCTGCAGTCAAGCGCAAAAACAACAGTGCGATGGTGAATCATTAGAAGTCAAAACCTTCAATCGAAACATCTTGAGCAATCCCTTTCGAGCTATAGTTTTGTACCGTGGCTTTCGATCGGAGAGTAGACGAAACGAAAGCCGAGAATCAAAAGGTCTGGAAAATGAAAGACGATTCATGAGACGAAAGGTGTGAGGCCAATCCTTCTGTGGATAGATTCACTCCAAGAGGCACTTAACGAAAACTTATCCGCCAAAACGCCGAGTGCCCGAGTGAATGCTTTTTCCTCCTCCGGGTTTACTGTTGTCCGGTTTGAGTCATATCCGTGTCCACTGAAAGCTGCATCGGTGTTGCCCGTTCCTCAGCCTCAGCCCCTCGCAAACCTCGGCAGTGTCCCCCACCTCCACCGTACCATACGCGCCCGCGGCGATATCCGCATGACCGCGTCTATGGCCTGTGACACAAAGAGAGGGAGGAAGGGCGCAGGGCGGGGAGTGCATAGAACACAGATAGGCGCCTGTGTCGCTGTGATGATCACATGGCCTGAGATGAGAGAGATGGCGGCGGCGCTGGTGGTCGAGTGACGGCGGGCCGAGCGGCTTTGGAAGGACTGAAAGGAGGGCACCGTCTCATTGGAACTAGTATGCATCGTTTGCCAAAACCTCCTGACCAGTCCTTTGAGCGCGACTGCAAGCCATCAACATGTTCGACGAAATGGGTAGCTTGGAAATGCCTGATGCCACTAGCTTCCTGCCCGAAGCACCAATTTAATACCTGTGACGTTTGAAACTTTCTTTGCTGACAGCATGTTGCATGTAGCTGCTCACCTTTCATGCTTGTGCTGCTAGGTAAGAGCAACACAGGTAACTGTAACAGTAGTAGAAAACTGAGATGAATGTGTATGGTAGTTTGCCACATATAGATTGTGCCTTTGACAACTCTAGTCGAAATGTTTAAGTAAAGAATAACCAGGTCGTTGTCGATTCCAGTTTTACTTTTAGTTAGTGTATGCATCAAATCATCCATTTATTGGAGTCACCATCATGATATGTTTCTCACTGACCATTCGTTTTTTTTTTTTTTTTTTTTTTTTTTTGCGAATTGACCATTCGATTTTTTGAGGACAATCATTTATCTGTTCCATCATTTGTAGGTCTACAAGACAACTAATTATGATTGTCCGACAGACATGGAGGATCAAGCTAGGCGTATCTTGAGGAGATGCCGTGGGCTTCCACTTGCCATATCTACAATAGGAGGTCTTCTAGCCAACAGGCCAAAAACGAACATAGAATGGAGGAACCTGCACCAACACCTTGGAGCAGAGCTGGAATCTGACCTCCGCAATATCACCAAGGTGATCGTCTCAAGTTATGATGGCTTGCCGTATCATCTGAAATCAATCTTCTTGTACCTTGGTATCTTCCCCGAGAACCATGAGGTCAGACGCACACGCTTGCTGAGGCGGTGGATGGCAGAGGGCCACATAGCAAAGAACCGTGACATGCCTGTGGAGGATGTAGGAGACCGTTTCTACAGTGAGCTCATTAACAGAAGCATGATTCAACCTTCTAATGCCAGCCCTGGAGTTAGAGCAGATCGCTGCCGGGTACATAGTATTTTGCTTCAGATCATACTGTCCAAATCCACTGAGGAGAACCAACTATTCCTTATTGAGAAGCAGTTCAGTGAGGTTCCACAAAGTAAGGTACGCCACTTGGTGGTATCCAGATGGAAGAGGAAAGATGAGAGGCTGCAAAACATAAACCTATCATACATGCGATCCTTGACAATATTTGGGGAGTGCCCTGCATCTCTCATCTCTCCAAAAATGCGGTTGTTGCGTGTGTTGGACCTGGAGGATACGATCAATATGAAAAATGATGACCTCAAGCACATTGGGGAGCTACAGCACCTAAGGTATCTCGGACTTCGAGGAACAGACATTTCCAAACTTCCGTCTTCCTTGCAGAACCTTCGATATCTGGAGACTTTAGACATCCAGGACACATATGTGAGAGAACTTCCTAGTGGCATTGCCAAACTTGAGAAGCTGCGTTATCTTCTTTCTGGTGTCAGCTTCACGAAAGATTTGCTGCAGAAGATGGGGGAGTCAACCGAGATCAACTATAAAACAAGCCTTTTTGGGAACATAGGGGCTTGCCTATGCTGCAACAGCACTGAGTGCTGCAAGGTTTTCGACATGGACCAATTCAGCGTAAGAGCTCCTGAAGGTATTGAGTTGTTAAAGAACTTGCACATGTTAGGGGTGGTCAATGTTGGCAAGGACACTGGTGTGGTAGGGAGGCTAAAGAACTTGACGAATTTGCGAAGGTTAGGGGTCACAGGGCTTTCCGAGAGAGAAGGCCAGGAGCTGTGTGAATCAATTAGTGAGCTCAAACGATTGCAAAGCCTTGAAGTGCGCTCTGATTCACTGAAATTTCTTACCAGAATGGATCAAGAAGATGAAGAACCGAACCCGCGCAGAATACCAAGACATCTAGTTTCACTGAGGCTTTGTGGTGATCTCAGCAGTATGCCTAGATGGATTGGTTCACTTAATGATCTAGCTAAGGTGAAGCTGCTGGGGACACAACTGAAGCAGGGAGACATTGAACTCCTTAAGAACTTGCGTAATCTGACTTTGCTAGGTCTGTGGGATAACTCCTACATGGACAAGACATTGCGTTTCTGCTCTGGTACATTCCCAAAACTCAAGTTCCTTGACATTGACGGGCTAAAGGAGATTGAAATAGTGACAATCGGGAAAGGTGCGATGGCTGAGCTTGAGCAACTTTGGGTGAACAAGTGCCCATCACTTCGTGACGACAGATCTGGCTTGTCCGGAGTGCCACACCTGCTGAAGCTGAATGAGCTTCTTCTGAAGAATTGTGGCGAGAAAGAGAAGCTGATTAACACATTGCAAGTGCAGGTCAATAGGCATGACAGACGTCCCAAATTCCTCATTGGCAAGTCGATTGCACCAGCCAGTCCGACGCAGGGTACGATCACAATTTCACAACAATAGAACATTGAGATAAAGGTTGGAGCCTTGGAGGATTTACTTATGAAATGGATGTATCGAATCGCATAATATGTCTTCCTTTTGTGGACGAATTTGTCAAATGTAGCTGTATCCATACAATAGTATCAATCTTTACATCTAATCACTGAATAGATGGTATTTTTATTTTGATAGCAGCACACCATATTCAGTTATTGCACTGGATCCGATCCACACAGTTTGAGTTCACAAGGGGGAAACATGAAGAACAGCAATAAAGCTGGCGCTCACATAGTTACAATGCAGCAGCTCTTTTTTTCCGTTTTCAGTTAACTGTACACATAATTGAAGAATCCCATTATTCATCGAGTCGTAGCTCTCCAACCAAAGGCCTACTTGTTCTGCTCTTCACTTATCAACAGGCTTCCCCTTCTCCCTCAACTTGGCCACAGCTTCCTTCATGGCCTCCTTCCTTCTCTTGCTGGCGAGCACCTTAGCCAGCACGCCGCTGACGTTCGGGTCTTGCTTCTCCTCCGTCGGTGACGGCGGCGGAGGCCGTCTCTTAGACGCGGCAGAAGCAATGTCAGGGCCCAGGCTTGCACCAGCACCAGCAGCAATCAAGCCACAGACAAGTGCCCTGTTACAGCAATACATCGAGGCTGTAAGAAGAAGGGGAACAGACACGAACGCATTCAGAAGAAACATTATCTTTAAAAAATCAGAAGAGAAACTGAACTGAATATACTTCACCGACCTCCTGGTGTCGCATTTGGCTCCCAGAGAACGATTGCTGCTGTTCTTCGGAGTTGGGGATTTTGGGGCAATCTTCAGAATGGAGGTAATGTTTTGCGCTGTTGAAAGGGGAGGCATGGTATGCGCCATTGCTTGCTGCTGCCCTGGCGCCGTACAGCAACTGTGGAGTCTGGCAGTCTGCTGGGAGCCTGGGAGCTATGGCCATTAGCAGCAGCGATGCAAAATGCAACCAAGAGGGATAGAAATGGCCCCACGCATGTATCATGTCAAGTTGCCATTGGCTGCACCGTTTGAGACCGGATAAGGCACTTTAACATATACTCTCAGCATATGCCAAGGAGCTGCATCCATCACTTTCTCGGTTTTAGCTGAATCCGCAGTAGTTTGTTGATTTGCACACGTGTACGTAACAAAAAGGAAAAGGTCTACATCACTGGGTGGACTACATGACCTCCAATTTATGAATCTTATATCACATCCCAACTTTTCAAAACCGGTCAAATTACAGCTTAAATCCGTTTTTAAAAAATCATATTAAATAAAATAATCTTAAATAAAAAATCTAATTATGTTGGACTCCAAATGAGTAGGTGATGGACATGGTATCCAAGGGTCCCCACCGGGTCAGGGTCCTAAAGGTCCATGACAAGTGGGTCTGACCTGCCAAGTGACCCGCCAATCTGCATGTGGGCCCAGAAGACCTTATCCATAACCCCGGAGACCTCCGTAACACTTGGCGTGCAAAACAAGACACAAGAGGCGGCGCAACGGCGCCCACCAGTCCGGATATCACGGGATATTGTTTGTAATCCGTAGAGATAGCTTTCCACATTGTAACCGATCTGAACTCTCGGTCCACCGACCTCGAAAACCCTAGTCCGCCAGCCAATATAAGGCGGCCTAGGGTGCCCTTCCGAGGACACGAAGTCTTTTCCCTCAAATACAAGCAATACAATACCAACTGGACGTAGGGTTTTACTCTCCGAAGGCCTGAACCAATATAAACCCACGTGTCCCTGTGTCTCGCCGAGTTCCGTGTGCAACCTAGTGCAACCATCTACACTCTTAGTCTCCAGATCCTCATTTAACTTGCAAACTGCTCGGCTAGCCCTTGTAGCGGATCTGTCCAGGTCTCACCCGTGACAGTTGGCGCACCAGGTAGGGGCTTGTCGGTGTTTTAGACCGGCAAACCTACCAAGGGGGTACCCGAGGTAGTAGATTGTGCGGTGAGGATCGTGATCGGGAGACCGAGAACTCGAAGGTATGCGCAAGGACACGAGACACAAGATTTATACAGGTTCGGGTTGCCAAGGTGGCGAACCCTACGTCCTGTTTGGGGGATCAAGTATGGCGCCCTGCGCTTGGTGTTGGGTTGAGATCAGGTGCCCGGCTAGGTACTCGACCCTCCTTTATATAGTCCAGGGGCAGGTTCCTAGTCGGCTACAAGGTAGGAGTCCTAGTAGGATTACACGGAACGAGTCCTAGTAGGATTACAGGGGAATTCTTATAGGAGTCCGTCTTCTTCCTTCCTTGCATGAGTACCCGGGGAGTATGCCCGACAAGCCCCCGAGCACATTGTAGTCAAGTGTAGTAGTTTGAGTAGTCTTGAAGCCTCTTCGAGTAGTTTTTGAGCGTCCTCGAGTACTGCTTGGAGAAGTCTTCAATAGTACTTGAACTGCCACGAGGCTGGAAGGTGGTCCAGCTCATCAGTCTTGAAGTCGAGATTATATGGAAGTGCGGTTGCAAAATCGCACTCCATATGGAGTAGCCCCCGAGCCTTAGGTTGAGTTGCAGACTCTAGCTGAGGGTCAATCTTGATTCCAAATCTTCCGTTTTGAAAAATTTGAATGATGGGCGTAGCATAGCAGCCCCCGAGCCTTGAAATGATTAGGTAATCAATCCAAGGGTCTTCAGTGATCGCGAAAGCCATCATCCGAATACTCTTGTAGCGTGTAGCCCCGGAGATAAGAGAGCCATATGAGCCACGTCGAGTAGTTGTTGGTGCGGAGCCCCCGAGCTTGAGAGTTAGCAAAGCCTGCTGAAGTTATCCTTGAGTAGTAATTTGAGCATAGCCCCCGAGCTGGAGAGATTCCAAGTAGTAGTTTGGTGTCGAGCCGTGGAGCATGAGAAGTAGTTGTGCCGTCAGAACGAACTTTAAGTGCGACCGAAGTCGACTTTAGATGCCGACAGAGCGGACTTTAGAATGCGACTTGAAAACCGAAGTCGACTTTGTGTCGCGCGGAGCGGACTTTAGATGCGACTTAAAAACCGAAGTCGACTTGAGTTGCCGCACAGGGCGGACTTTGAGATGCGACTTGAAAACCGAAGTCGACTTTAGTTGCTGCACAAGGCGGACTTTGATATGCGACTTTAGAAGTCGACTTTAGGATGTCATGTGAAACAGACTTTAGATGCGACTACAGTAGTCGACTTTGCTCCACACGGGGTGGACTTAAGATGAAAAAAAAAGAAAAGCACTTTCCAGAAAGCAAAAGCAAAAAAAATCAGAGAAAACAAGAATTTTTGCCGCCGGAGCGGGCTTAAGATTGCGACCAAAGTTGGCTTGTGCCACCGGAGTGGGCTTGGATGCGACCGTTACCGTCGACTTGTGCCACCGGAGTGGGCTTGGATGCGACCGTTAGCGTCGACTTGTGCCACCGGAGTGGGCTTGGATGCGACCGTTAGCGTCGACTTGTGCCACCGGAGTGGGCTTGGGTGCGACCGGTAGCGTCGACTTGTGCCACCGGAGTGGGCTTGGGTGCGACCGTTAGCGTCGACTTGTGCCACCGGAGTGGGCTTGAGTACCTGAGCCATGGATTTCAGACCCAAGGTACGATTGCCGCCAGAGCGGGCTTGAAGGTGCGACCAAAGTCGACTTGTGTATCTGGGCCATGGATTTCAGACCCAAGGTACGGGTGCCACCGTAGTGGACTTGAAGGTGCGACTGGAGTCGACTTGTGTACTTGGGCCATGGATTTCAGACCCAAGGTACGGAGCGCGAGTACTTAGGGTACTTGGACCCATGGTACAAAGCGTGAAGACCACGTGCAGCTAGGTTCCATCGTCGCCAGGACCCGAGGGCCACTTACAGCTAGGTTTCATCGAAGCTTACACACGTAGTATGCCACCTAAGCAGGCGAAGATGCAACCGAAGTCGACTTTAAGTTGCCGCACGGAACAGACTTTAGAATGCGACTTTAGAAGTTGACTTTAGATTGCCGCGCGTAGCGGACTTTAGAAGCTGCCTTCTTGGGATAGCCCCCGAGTTGATGAAGTAGACTCGTGGTGACTTGATTGATATACCCCAAGAGTAGTCAGCAGAGTGTAGCTCCCGTGAAAACCCGTCGAGAAGCGTACACAAATGGGTAGTTGGCAAGTAGTCCTACATGATGAGGAGAACAAGCCAAGAAAAGAAAACATTAATCATTTAAATAAATGACTTAGCTGTTGCTGCCTGGGCAGACTGTTGATGAAGCCGTGGCGGTCGGCGATGGAGCCGCGATGCAATGGGATGACTCATTGTGTATCGCGATGGCCATACCCGACGTCGTATTCCCGGTGAGCATGGCAGACTTTCTTGCCAACCCCGTCAAGATCAGCTTCGGCTCCTTCTCGGCGACCTTCACCGCTCCTGCTGTCATCGCTCCTCCGACAGCTACACCCAACGAGCATGTCAGTGAGATCCGTCTCAGTGCACTTGTTGAAGATTTGCCAGAGAAAACCCACCCACCCGCACCCTTCGACCTAGTCGCGGGGATGGATCACGTCATCAACATGATGATGAAGACTCTCCAGATCCGCGAGCAAGCTCAGCGCCCCCTAGGTCGGTATCTGGTCCATTCCCATGTACCTTTCGGCCTAAGGAGCTCGGTCAAGGTCTACTCCGACTAGATGGCCAAGAAGACCCAGATCCAATCTGGGCAACATGCATCAGATGTCCAGCGACCGGTTCTTGGTCCCTACTAAGACCCTCTCAACGAGCTTTGACCTTACCACAAGCAGGCGAAGCACACTCTTCGTGAGTGCCACGTGCTGAAGGACACCGTCAAGCTAATTGAGCAAGACAAACTTCGACACGCCGCGAGAACCTCATGGTTTCCAGATTGTGGGGTGTTCCAAGAAGCTCATGTTCGCCTTTCCCCCAACACCTAGGGCGAGGTGGGCAAACCCTCTTGAGATCGCGAAGCCTTCGTGATCTCTGCCAATGATCCACCACACGATGGCGAGACGAACACCCATGATGAAGCATGTGTCTGACACAACACCAACCGTGCTCAACGGCTCTTGCAAACCAGCAGCCTCCCAACGGCGCTGGCGGTGCCAACGACGCTGGTGGCGCTAACGGTGTTGGCGACGCTGTTGGTGCACCATCACCACTACCAGAGGCCGCGCTTGACACTGCCAATGAAGGAGAACGCCCAAGGCGACAACCCATGCGTGCTCGAGACCTTCTGTTGGAGTTCGAGGAGGCCGGTCATCAAGTCTTCAACAACCCTTAGGTCAACTTGGGTGCTGCCATGGCCGACCTAGCACGCGAGGGCGACACCCCGGTGATCCGACGAGCTCTTGCTCATCTTCGCGTCGCCAACACCCAGGTGGAAGAACATAGCAGGGCATCCACATCCAGATCTGCCTCATCTTTCCACTCACGGAACCAATCAAACCGGCCTCGTGGGAGTCATCAGCCTCCTCTGGTGGGAGCTCATGGCAGAGGAGATCGAGCAGAATGTCATTGGTGCCCGACCCAACCTTGGAGGCAACATCGACGCAAACCGCAACAGGTGCGACCTGTGCAACCAGGCTCGTCATGGTCGGATGTTCGCCTTGACCTCGACAAGTGTCATCGCGAATGCGAGGAGGCCGAGTTACGCAGGCATGCGTAGTACGACCAGGAATCCCCCCCGGGTGCTGTACATCGCATCATGGAGTGAGAGGAGCGTGATCGCCACAAGAAGGAGCTCCGGCGGTGTGCGAACTACTAGTTGCAACATGGCATACCTCCCAACACCTACGTCCCTCCCAGGGGCCCTCCTACTGCCGCCGCCGACGGCCTCGAAAACCTGACCATCAACAACTTCCTTGCATTATCAGAGCGACTCAGGTTGATCCAGTACCTGGAGAACTTCAAGCCAGCTATCACAAAGTATGACGGGTGCTCCGACCCCAACATATGGCTACGGACCTACGCCATCACTACTCGGGTAGCCGGCGGCTCCTACGACCACATGGCGGCCTACTACCCCTTAGTGATGGGCAAAGGTCCCTTGCTATGGCTAGACAACCTCCCCACGAGAAGCATCAACTACTGGGCCGCCCTATCCCGTAGGTTGACATCCAACTTTCAGGCTACCTATAGCCGCCCGAGCAACACTCACCATCTAGGTCGGGTCACCATGCGACCTAAAGAGACCCTCCAAGATTACACAGATTGGTTCTTCGAGAACCACAACAAGCTAGATAGGGTCAAAGATGACCAAGTCATTGATTACTACAAGAAAGGCATCAAGGATCTCAAGCTATTTGACAAGATACATTAAGCTGGTGCCACCACCATTGCCGACCTCATGACGGTGGTGAAGAAGCTGGTCGACATGCAAGAGGCGGTGGTCAACCAGTTCAGCAGTGATGCCCAGCACACTGCTAGACAGGCCGCCCCACCGTTGCTGCGGACTCTGGTTCATAGCTCCACAAACGGATGATGGAAGTTTTAACTGCCAAGGGACATCTGTCGTCGACCTTACTTGAAGAGGAGTTAAAGGATACCTTGGACAACACGTGTCTGCTCCACAACAGGGCAAAGCATTCGCTCTGTGACTGCTCCGTCCTAAAGAAATATCTTGGCGTTCCAGAGGAGCCCAACAAGCTGTAAGGCAATAAGCCAATAACGATAAAAACTGCAGGGGTTGCTGCAAACGACGATCATGGTCGACGCTACGGCCACTGCGATGATCGTGATAATCATAACGATCACTACACCCGCCACAGCTACTGTGATGGCCGCTACGACCGCAATGGAGACCACGACAGACGCGATGACCGTGACAACCATCGCAATGATGGAGATAGAGGTCGGCACAACAACGGTGGATGGCACAATGACAATGGCGACTGTGATGAGCTTAACCTGTCACCACCACCCGCAGGGGGCAACCCTAATGGAGCTTTCTGGGCACCCAATCGGCAGTTCAACATCATCCTCGAAGGCGCTAAGGCCGTGGTGAGCAGGAAGAAGCACCACCAGTTGGAGTGCAAAGTTAGCCTCGTCAACACCCATCTCATCCAACCTCTTAGGTGGTCAGAGTGGTTCACCTTAGTGAGTCATTGGCAATTCTTACCGCGCATGCGGAGCACACTATCATAGATGGACATATGGTAGCCGAGTCGCCCAATACTGATGATGTTCCTTCCATAGCTTGGGGATGAGGTACACACTGGTGATGGTGTGGTGCTCCCCATTCTAGCACTTGAATACGATGGTGTCGCGCCTGCGGATCTCCACGTGTGAGCCTGTGACAACCCGCCCAGGAAAATACCATACTATCGCCTAAACCAATCCACTTTGGTCATTAAGCGATAATAAAGTATCATCCTGTCGTTAGTCGTCGGGTTAACGTCCGGTAAATCACTTGAATAGCAACAATGATTGACATATATGCATTAAAACTCACTCTAAGGCGAGTCCGGAGATACATCATCATTAACATCCAAGTTTGTACCCCGAAGGGTTTAATTATTACAAACCGAAGTTTTTGCCATAAAGAAGTAGTTCAGAGTTTTTGAAACAGCGGAAATAAACTAACGGAAGCGGAAACACCACGGGAGGCCATCCATGATGCTCTCAGTAGTTGTCCTCCACCCACTCCAGCTCCCAGCCGGGCGGGATCTCTCCGGGCCACACATCACCGAAAGCATTACCTGGAACAACACATTATCAAGGTTGAGTATACTAATACTCAGCAAGACTTACCCGTCGGTGATAACTACTTCACCAATCTAGACATGAAGGGCTTTTGGCCACTAAGTTTCTTTTTGCTGAAAAGTAATAAAGAGTATGTCCTTACTTTCAAGATTTTAGCACCAGTTCTAGTGGGTTTAATCTTTACTACATTAGCCAACTAGTACAGACAGAGTTGTACAATACAATTTAATCAAGCATAGTTTTCATCAACTTCCATCATTAGGGATCTCATGGCTAGTGGAGTAAGCAGTCTCAGATAACGGTGAGAGGCCGACAATCGATTGATTCAAACCTTGCAAGGTAGACCTAAACACATGGTAGGCTGCCCCCGCAAGGACAACTTCCCAAGCAGTTCCCAAAAATCCTCGGGTCGGGATCGAATCTTACAGTCTTTGGTGCAGGCTATCCGGCATACCTCGCGAGGCACCCGGAGTCACCGTACACCACCGGTAGCTAGCCGTGAGACGAATCCCAAGAGTAGTAATAGTAGGATCCCTCGCCACCTCATTAAGGTACTAGGCTTACCGGTCCCATTCCCGACAAGTGCGTAGTACGTTCAAACACTTAACCCACAATAGCCATTGGACCGGAGCCCAAATGCCATGCTCTTACCACATGAGCAATCTAATTAAGGATATCCTATGATTCCTATCTAGGAACCTATTCTCGCGAGTGAGGTCATCACCCGACTTGTAACGGTCCTATAGCTTAGCAGCTATCGACCTATCATACTAGTAAGGACAAAGGTACCTAGGGATCATGCATCTAGGGTTCCATTCAACTCCTGAACTTAAATGCACAATCATCCATAGATAATTGAATAAGAAAATTTGAAAACTAGGTTAGATGCACCGGAGCTTGCCTTCGTCAGCTAGGTTAGCCTGGGCACCCTCGGTGTCGTCGAGCACTTCCGCGTACTGCAGCGAAGCTTCTGCTCCTCCTTCCTCGGATTCCGGGACAAGAGAGTAGTCACCGTCCGGAAGATCTACACGGAATGCAATGCAAGGTTCAGGTGATGTGACAGTTTGTTATCTTACCCAACTCTTGTTGGTCATATTCACCTTAACAAGTATCTAGATAGTACATCACTTTTAGGAAGGTTATTAGTTATATGTGATTCATTCTTTTATTGCACATTTGAATTAATGTTTCTTTTGTACTTGTTATTTCATGTGAAGGTTTAATCCTTTTCCTCTCACTAGCAAGGGTTTGAACAAGATTTTTATTCATAAATTAATTCCTTATCAGCAAGGGTGGTTTCTTAACTTTTAATTAAGTTAGGTAATATTTCCCAAAAAGGGAAATGAATTAAAAAGAGATTTTCCTTATTTAATTACTCTTTAATCTTTAAAAGGCTTTTAAGATTTTTATTAAGCAATAAATCACTACAAATTTAAGAAGTGTTTCTTAAGCATCACAACACCCATACTGGTCCACTGGACCCACAAGTAAGGCCTTGAAGCTAGGAAATTAAATATTATGGAAAATAACAAAGACTAGCTAGTGATTCAACTTAAATGCATACAAAAATAAATAAGCACCAAAATGATCCACACTTTCTCATGCATGCTCTCTGGTCCTAAACAAGCCTAAAGAACTAGCAAGTACACCTAGAAACTCTACTGATCTTGCTTCACAAATTTACAAAGGAAAACATGCACAAATTAAGAATAAATATTTCTCTTAAACTAAAAAATCATGATTAATTCACCAGAGGTGTTTTTTGACATAACAAGACAGGATGCACAAGTTAGGCACAAAAACATAAATATTTTTAGCTACAAAAATCATCTAGGCAGTTTCTGCAGAAAAGGAAAACAATTTATATAAAACGATTTACTTCATAACTTTATGCAATTTTTTGGCACAGGAGCTAGTCATGCCATGATACACAACATATCCAAAATTTGGATGTAGAGGAATTATAGTTTTTGAGTTTTGGCAGATCTAGGTATTTCACAATCCTATTTTTCATGTTAAAAATATTCAGAATCAGACCATGTGAGAATTACAAAAGTTGTAGTATTTTCCACCGTGAATCCAACAAAATTGGTTTTGCAATTTTCTGAATTTTCTACAATTTTCTAGGGATTTTCTACTGCACTGGACCAACTAGCAAGAAAACCTAGATAACTTTCATCGCAAACAGGTCCCTAATTCACAAAACAGCCGCTAGACTTCACAAATATGCCCCCGCGGCGGCGGGGGAGCTCGCCGGCGGCGATGTGGGGCCGGACCAGGGCAACATGTGGCATGGTGGTGCGATTAGGCTCACCCCTAGCCGATTGGTGGCGGTGGCAGGGCGAGCTCCGGCGAGCGGCGGCGACGGGAGCACGGCGGCGCCCGCGGTCTCGCGGGTTCCGGCGAGGCTCGCGGCGGTGCGGTGCAATGCGTGGCTCGGGAGGCTTGAGTGTGGTCTAGGGAAGGCGTAGAAGCGCTTGGACGGCGGCGAGCGCGAGCGGGGGATGGACGTCACCGGCGGCGGCGGCAATGGCACGGCGCGGCGGTGGCTCGGGATGGTGTGGGGGCGAGGGGAGAGCGGGGCGGCCTTATATGCACACGAGTCCGGGTGATGGCGGGTGATGCTGGTAGGGCATCTTCTTGCCACGGCGGCTCGAGCGTCGTGCGTACGGCCGGCGCCGCGGACGGACCGGGGTCCGCCGCGCGCACGACGCGGTACGGCGGCGTGGCCGGCGCGGCTCGAGGTGCCTAGGGCGGAGCGAGCGTCGGGTGGTGCGTGGATCTCGGGCAAAGCACATGCCTCGGACGGAGGGAACGTCGGGAAGGTGCGTGGGGGCACGGCCGTCGAGGTTCGGCCGGTGCGGCCGGCGACGTGCGTCGCGCGGGTGCGCGACGTCGCGCGCGTCGGCGCCCGGCCCTAAACTGTGTTGCTGGCACTGATTTCAAATTAGATTTTTTCCAAAATTTTGAATAAACGTCGACCAAGCTTTGAACACAAAAGTTGTAGATCTAGTCACCCTCTACAACTTCTTAAAAGGCTATATGGGGTTTTTCTTCACAGATTTTGAAATACACTGCTGCCAACATTGAATGTCAGCCTGTTCCCTAAAACAGTAGACCTGCCTTTGCAACAAATTTTTCAAGCTTTTCACTCAAAATTTGAAATGCCAATCTACATGAAAGTTGTGTCCCTCAACAAGATGGACAACTTTCATAAAGGTAGAATTTTAAGTGTTTAGGTGAATTTTGGAGAACGTGGCAAAAGTTCCGGCAAACATCTATGGACACTAGGGGTGAAAGGGGTTTGACCAAGTTTTTGACCATGGGTTGGCCCCACAAGTGTGTTTACTAGTCACAGGGGGTCACTAGAGTAGGTTAGTGAGTTTTTCGGGGTGAGGGCCCAGGTTGACCGTGATTTGACCATTGTCAGCTGGGTTGACCGGCTGTTAGGGTTAATTAAAAACCTGGGGCGTCACAGCCTACCCCCCTTAAACGGAATCTCGTACCGAGATTCGATTAGATAGCGAAAAGATGGGGAGGAGAACACACGGTTTCGAGATTGCAGGAAGCCCGGATACTTAGTGTTGAGATAGTCCTCCGTCTCCCAAGTTGCTTCTCCTTCCGTGTGATGACTCCATTGGATCTTGTACATTCGTACAGTTTGTCTTCGGGTCTTTCGCTCTTTTTGGTCTAATATTCTCAATGGGTGTTCGATGAGCGAGAAATCCGGCTCAATCCAAGCATTAGGTTCGTGATGACTTCGTTCTCTGGCACAGACATTCCCTTCTTCAATTGAGTTACATGAAACACGTTGTGGATCGCGGAAAACCGTTCGGCAACTCGGATACGATAAGCCACCGGCCCACATACTTCTATCACTTCATAGGGTCCAATGTAGCGCGGAGCTAACTTTCCCTTAACACCGAACCTTTGCACACCTTTGGTGGGGGACACCTTCAAATACACGTAGTCTCCCACTTCAAAGTGTCGGGGTGCGATTCCCTTGTCATGGTAACTCTTTTGCCTCATCTGAGCCATCTTCAAATTCTCTGTTATCACTTGCACTCTTTCTTCGGCATCTTTAACTAAGTCTGGACCAAAGAGTGTTCTCTCTCCGCTTCGACCAATTCAACGAGTGCGGCATCTTCGTCCGTAAAGAGCATCAAACGGTGCCATCTTCAAACTGGCTTGATAACTATTGTTGTAAGAGAATTCTGCCAAAGACAAACACTTGTCCCAACTTTTGTCAAAATGCAAGATGCTTGCTCTCAGCATATCTTCGAAAATCTGGTTTATTCTTTCCGTCTGACCATCGGTCTGCGAATGATAACTGGAACTGCGAATCAGCTTGGTTCCTAAGCACTCATGCAACTGCTCCCAGAAACGAGCTACAAACTGAGTTCCTTTGTCAGAGATTATAGTCTTCGGAATTTGAAGGATCAGATGGCGACTAGAGAGGGGGGGAGTGAATAGGAGCCGGTAAAAATTCTTCCCAAAGAACCCGGCCTATGTCCTACTCGAATCCCGGTCACACACTAGCGATGGATCGAATCACGCACCAATCGCCAAGACTACGAGGTTATGGATCAACCTCTAGCCTTAGGAACGATTCCTCAAAGCACACGTGGAAGCACTAGAAAGGGAGGAAGGAATCGAGCAAAGAAGCGAAGCACACGAGGCTGCGCGACCGTCCGCGCAGAGGGGCGGACCGTCCGCAAGAGCCGCGCGGACCGTCCGGCCGGTATCGCGGACCGTCCGCACCCGGCCGCGGACCGTCCGGCCTTAGCCGCGGACCGTCCGTTAATTTACACGAACGACCCAAAGACACCCCCGTGCCACGACCGTCCGCGGGGAGCACGCGGACCGTCCGCGTGCACCCCGACCGTCCGCCCGACACCGCGGACTGTCCGAAACTTCGTCCAACCAAACACCAAAATCACAACGGATCGAAACAAAGGACGAGCAAGAACACGAAGAACACGGGATGAACTGGGGCCGCGCGGACCGTCCGCCAGGTGCGGACAGAACAGAAAATAGCCCGACCCCGAAAGTCAACTCCCCCAAATCATCATCGGATTTCCCAAACGGTTGAAGCTGTGGAGACAAGGGTTTGGGTACTTCAAAAGCGTCTCACAAGGATGCTATAGCCCAAAAATCTTGCCTCCTAACTTCCTAAATCACCGGGAATCGCGAATCCTTTGAGCACCACCAAAAGCTAGAGCACCGAACGAAAACTCACGAATCGAAGTCGTTTCCCGGCGTTTGAGGGCACAAAATCAAGCACAAAGATGCACAAGACATCTATCCATGTTTCCCTCAAAGAAATCCGGAAAGAAACTCACTCAAATCCGCGGAATCACACCGGGAGCAAAGGCACGAAAATAGGCACAAAAAGCCACGAAAAACAACCCCGAATCTTCTATACAAACCAGGAAAGATTCACAAGGTCTAGCATGCCGCCCTAGCATCCATCCCTCTCAACAAATCTCTCATGAAGCTCTCATGCTAGCCTAGAGAAAATAGGAAGGAAAATAGCTACGAAAAATGAGAAAGAGGAAGGGGGAAATGAAACCCTAAGTCGTGGAGAGAGGCCGCCATCAACACACACTCATGGCTTATATATCAGGTCCCGTCGGAGTGGTAAATGACTCGACTACCCCTAGCTACTCTACTGGCGATACAACCCACGTAGGGGCATTTTGGTAATGTTTGTGGGTCTTCCCATCGGACGGCCACGCCTTTGCCGCACCCCGCGTCCTCCCGACGCAAGCCATGCGATCTCGCCGCGTGTCCTCCGCCTCGAAGCTTCCCGACACGCCGGATCCCGTCTCCGTCGTGTTGGGCCCTCGGACTTGGTTTTGAGGCCCAAACCAAGAAACCGTCCGCCGATGGTTTTGTGGGCAAACCACCAAACCCCGCGTGCTCGGTCCGCCTCCCGCCAAACCACTTGACTTGACCGCCACCGTGCACCGGCTCACTTGTCCATGACTTCGTCTTGCTTGTGTCGCCACCATGTGACCCGCACCCGGGCCCCGCCGTCCACCGGTCCCTCGAACCGAGCCTACTTGTCTCTCCATCTCCCGGAGGCCCCTCAAGGCCGAAGACCTTTCGCGCCCCGTTCTTCACCCGCAACAACACGAACTAGGCCGCGGCCTACACCTCGCGCACTAAGCCAAGAGTCGGTCCAACACCCGTTGTCAATCACTCATCACTAAGGAGCGGTCATCCACCGACCACCGGGACGCTCCCGGTCCACAATCTCCCCCCTTGATGAGTGCATTGACAACACACAACGCGAAATGAAATTCAGAGTAAAAGAGAAAAGAAAGAAGAAGGAAAAACAAAGAAGCTCAACTCATGACCAAAACCGAAGAAAGGCGAAGAAAGGTCACAAGCCAAGCAAAGCACAAAATCCACACTGAAAACAGCAAGAAAGCTCCCCCTGAACAAATGCAAGCTCCCCCCGAACATGTGGATGTAAACTCATGCAAAACTCCCAAATTTCAGCTCACCTCTTCGAATTTTCATTAAGCTCACCTTTTCTCCCCCTTGTTGACAATGTATGAATCAAGGTGAAAATGCAGAAATGCAAAGCAAAGCATATAAACATCTACATGAGCTTCTCAAATAGGCCAAATCTAGTGTCAAAGGCTAAAAGTGAGACAAAGATCACACACATGAATCATAGCATAGTCAAAGCATTGCCACAAGTAATATATGAAAATACAAGCATGTGACAAAGCAAAATTTTCAGATTTAAGCAGTTTTACCAAAAGAAGACTCGCTTCACATGTAAAAGCCTATCCATGTCACACTTGAGCCACAAACATGCATATTACTCAAAGATCATACAAGGATATCAAATTCTCAAAGCAAAAGATCATGGCAAACACCCATAAAGCAAAGCATGTCATGTCAAAGCTCATGAGCCATGTGTCCACTTCGGGGAGACTTCTCCACCGGTGAACATCATGCAACATGTTTTGCACCCATATGTGAAAGATAAGACATTTTAAACATAGACATGATGGATGGAGCATTTTTCAAGCATTATGCACTTCTTTTCAAGATTAATTCATTTCATGGTACATGAAGTGCCTTTGCGGCAAAAAAGAAGCTTATGCTCCCCCATGAATGCAACATAGGCTAAACATTCACAATGATATCCGGCCTTTGGCCCAAATGCAAGAACAGGGCATCCAAGCACAATCTAAGCATGAAAAGCATATTTAGACCAAAATGTGACATGGATACACAACTACACACGAGTGGAGCATATTTCATTAAAAATTAGTCAAGTCAAATTTTTCAAGCTTTTCACTCAAAATTTGAAATGCCAATCTACATGAAAGTTGTGTCCCTCAACAAGATGGACAACTTTCATAAAGGTAGAATTTTAAGTGTTTAGGTGAATTTTGGAGAACACGGCAAAAGTTCCGGCAAACATCTATGGACACTAGGGGTGAAAGGGGTTTGACCAAGTCTTTGACCATGGGTTGGCCCCACAAGTTTGTTTACTAGTCACAGGGGGTCACTAGAGTAGGTTAGTGAGTTTTTCGGGGTGAGGGCCCAGGTTGACCGTGATTTGACCACTGTCAGCTGGGTTGACCGTCTGTTAGGGTTAATTAAAAACCTGGGGCGTCACAGCCTACCCCCCTTAAACGGAATCTCGTACCGAGATTCGATTAGATAGCGAAAAGATGGGGAGGAGAACACACGGTTTCGAGATTGCAGGGAAGCCCGGATACTTAGTGTTGAGATAGTCCTCCGTCTCCCAAGTTGCTTCTCCTTCCGTGTGATGACTCCATTGGATCTTGTACATTCGTACAGTTTGTCTTCGGGTCTTTCGCTCTTTTTGGTCTAATATTCTCAATGGGTGTTCGATGAGCGAGAAATCCGGCTCAATCCAAGCATTAGGTTCTGTGATGACTTCGTTCTCTGGCACAGACATTCCCTTCTTCAATTGAGTTACATGAAACACGTTGTGGACTGCGGAAAACCGTTCTGGCAACTGGATACGATAAGCCACTGGCCCACATACTTCTATCACTTCATAGGGTCCAATGTAGCGCGGAGCTAACTTTCCCTTAACACCGAACCTTTGCACACCTTTGGTGGGGGACACCTTCAAATACACGTAGTCTCCCACTTCAAAGTGTCGGGGTGCGATTCCCTTGTCATGGTAACTCTTTTGCCTCATCTGAGCCATCTTCAAATTCTCTGTTATCACTTGCACTCTTTCTTCGGCATCTTTAACTAAGTCTGGACCAAAGAGTGTTCTCTCTCCGGCTTCTGACCAATTCAACAGAGTGCGGCATCTTCGTCCGTAAAGAGCATCAAACGGTGCCATCTTCAAACTGGCTTGATAACTATTGTTGTAAGAGAATTCTGCCAAAGACAAACACTTGTCCCAACTTTTGTCAAAATGCAAGATGCTTGCTCTCAGCATATCTTCGAAAATCTGGTTTATTCTTTCCGTCTGACCATCGGTCTGCGAATGATAACTGGAACTGCGAATCGCCTTGGTTCCTAAGCACTCATGCAATCGCTCCCGAAAACGAGCTACAACCGAGTTCCTTTGTCGGAGATTATAGTCTTCGGAATTTGAAGGATCGATGGCGACTAGAGAGGGGGGGAGTGAATAGGAGCCGGTAAAAATTCTTCCCAAAGAACCCGGCCTATGTCCTACTCGAATCCCGGTCACACACTAGCGATGGATCGAATCACGCACCAATCGCCAAGACTACGAGGTTATGGATCAACCTCTAGCCTTAGGAACGATTCCTCAAAGCACACGTGGAAGCACTAGAAAGGGAGGAAGGAATCGAGCAAAGAAGTGAAGCACACGTGCTCGCGACCGTCCGCGCAGGAGGGGCGGACCGTCCGCAAGAGCCGCGCGGACCGTCCGGCCGGCATCGCGGACCGTCCGCACCCGGCCGCGACCGTCCGCCTTAGCCGCGGACCGTCCGTTAATTTACACGAACGACCCAAAGACACCCCCGTGCCACGGACCGTCCGCGGGGAGCACGCGGACCGTCCGCCAGGCACCCCGGACCGTCCGCCCGACACCGCGGACTGTCCGAAACTTCGTCCAACCAAACACCAAAATCACAACGGATCGAAACAAAGGACGAGCAAGAACACGAAGAACACGGGATGAACTGGGGCCGCGCGGACCGTCCGCCAGGTGCGGACAGAACAGAAAATAGCCCGACCCCGAAAGTCAACTCCCCCAAATCATCATCGGATTTCCCAAACGGTTGAAGCTGTGGAGACAAGGGTTTGGGTACTTCAAAAGCGTCTCACAAGGATGCTATAGCCCAAAAATCTTGCCTCCTAACTTCCTAAATCACCGGGAATCGCGAATCCTTTGAGCACCACCAAAAGCTAGAGCACCGAACGAAAACTCACGAATCGAAGTCGTTTCCCGGCGTTTGAGGGCACAAAATCAAGCACAAAGATGCACAAGACATCTATCCATGTTTCCCTCAAAGAAATCCGGAAAGAAACTCACTCAAATCCGCGGAATCACACCGGGAGCAAAGGCACGAAAATAGGCACAAAAAGCCACGAAAAACAACCCCGAATCTTCTATACAAACCAGGAAAGATTCACAAGGTCTAGCATGCCGCCCTAGCATCCATCCCTCTCAACAAATCTCTCATGAAGCTCTCATGCTAGCCTAGAGAAAATAGGAAGGAAAATAGCTACGAAAAATGAGAAAGAGGAAGGGGGAAATGAAACCCTAAGTCGTGGAGAGAGGCCGCCATCAACACACACTCATGGCTTATATATCAGGTCCCGCCGGAGTGGTAAATGACTCGACTACCCCTAGCTACTCTACTGGCGATACAACCCACGTAGGGGCATTTTGGTAATGTTTGTGGGTCTTCCCATCGGACGGCCACGCCTTTGCCGCACCCCGCGTCCTCCCGACGCAAGCCATGCGATCTCGCCGCGTGTCCTCCGCCTCGAAGCTTCCCGACACGCCCGGATCCCGTCTCCGTCGTGTTGGGCCCTCGGACTTGGTTTTGAGGCCCAAACCAAGAAACCGTCCGCCGATGGTTTTGTGGGCAAACCACCAAACCCCGCGTGCTCGGTCCGGCCTCCCGCCAAACCACTTGACTTGACCGCCACCGTGCACCGCTCACTTGTCCATGACTTCGTCTTGCTTGTGTCGCCACCATGTGACCCGCACCCGGGCCCCGCCGTCCACCGGTCCCTCGAACCGAGCCTACTTGTCTCTCCATCTCCCGGAGGCCCCTCAAGGCCGAAGACCTTTCGCGCCCCGTTCTTCACCCGCAACAACACGAACTAGGCCGCGGCCTACACCCGCGCACTAAGCCAAGAGTCGGTCCAACACCCGTTGTCAATCACTCATCACTAAGGAGCGGTCATCCACCGACCACTGGGACGCTCCTGGTCCACAATCTCCCCCTTGATGAGTGCATTGACAACACACAACGCGAAATGAAATTCAGAGTAAAAGAGAAAAGAAAGAAGAAGGAAAAACAAAGAAGCTCAACTCATGACCAAAACCGAAGAAAGGCGAAGAAAGGTCACAAGCCAAGCAAAGCACAAAATCCACACTGAAAACAGCAAGAAAGCTCCCCCTGAACAAATGCAAGCTCCCCCTGAACATGTGGATGTAAACTCATGCAAAACTCCCAAATTTCAGCTCACCTCTTCTGAATTTTCATTAAGCTCACCTTTTCTCCCCCTTGTTGACAATGTATGAATCAAGGTGAAAATGCAGAAATGCAAAGCAAAGCATATAAACATCTACATGAGCTTCTCAAATAGGCCAAATCTAGTGTCAAAGGCTAAAAGTGAGACAGAGATCACACACATGAATCATAGCATAGTCAAAGCATTGCCACAAGTAATATATGAAAATACAAGCATGTGACAAAGCAAAATTTTCGGATTTAAGCGCTTTTACCAAAAGAAGACTCGCTTCACATGTAAAAGCCTATCCATGTCACACTTGAGCCACAAACATGCATATTACTCAAAGATCATACAAGGATATCAAATTCTCAGCAAAAGATCATGGCAAACACCCATAAAGCAAAGCATGTCATGTCAAAGCTCATGAGCCATGTGTCCACTTCGGGGAGACTTCTCCACCGGTGAACATCATGCAACATGTTTTGCACCCATATGTGAAAGATAAGACATTTTAAACATAGACATGATGGATGGAGCATTTTTCAAGCATTATGCACTTCTTTTCAAGATTAATTCATTTCATGGTACATGAAGTGCCTTTGCGGCAAAAAGAAGCTTATGCTCCCCCATGAATGCAACATAGGCTAAACATTCACAATGATATCCGGCCTTTGGCCCAAATGCAAGAACAGGGCATCCAAGGACAATCTAAGCATGAAAAGCATATTTAGACCAAAATGTGACATGGATACACAACTACACACGAGTGGAGCATATTTTATTAAAAATTAGTCAAGTTAAGCATTTATCTCAAAAGGGGCTATCTCACCACACATATATCTCAAATATTCCAAGAGCATAGCCTCACATCACCATTTCTCCACACATATAACCAATATCTCACAAATAGCCAAAGAGACTCAAATATGGCATATAGAAGAAGCTCATCATCCTAAAATGCAATATTACACAAATGCAACATGATATATGACAAGATGGCTATCCTACCATGGTTTGTACATCAAACAAAGCATGTATATACATCAAAGTAAAACATGGTATGATACATATGGTACAAAAAGGAAATCCCCCAAGAATCAACTAGAAAGGGCAACAAACCCCAAGTTCCCCCCGCAAGCGCACAAATGTAGCTTGGTCGAGAGGCTTTGTAAAGATGTCGGCTAGCTGATCTTGGGTAGGGACATGGCTCAAAACAATGGTTCCTTTCTCCACATTGTCCCTCGGAAATGATACCTCACTTCTATATGTTTGGTTCCGGAGTGAAGCACCGGGTTTTTGGCTACGCTTATGGCACCGGTGCTATCACAAAGAAGTGGGATCTCGGGTGCACTCCTAACCAAAGTCTCTCAAAGTGTATGAAATCCACAGCAGTGGGAACAACAACTCGCGGCAGAACATACTCCGCCTCCGTGGTAGACCGAGCTACACTAGATCGCTTGCGGGAAGACCATGAGACCAACGAAGAACCAAGAAACCGACAAGTGCCGAAGTAGACTTCCTCTCGACTCGACAACCAAGAAAATCCGCATCGAAAAACCATGAAGAGACAGAGTCGAGGAGGAAGAATACCAAAGGCCAAGACCGAGAGACCGGTAGGTACCGAAAATCCTCTTGACGGCCCGTCGATGTGATGTCCTCGGCGAAGCTCGAAAACGAGCGCACGGACACACGCCGAACCGTATGTCCGGCCTCGTCGCCGTCAAGTAGAGGAGGGAGCCGATCATGCTCCCGTACTCCCGCCGGTCCACCGGTTCTCCGTCCTCATCCGCATCCAAAGTTGCCGTACTCCCCATGGGAGTTGACATCGCCTTCACATCTTGCATCCGGAACTTCCTCGACATGTCTTTCGTGTACTTGGTTTGGTGCACAAATGTACCGTCCTTCACTTGCTTGATCTCGGCCCCCGAGAAAATACCGCAACTCGCCCATCATGCTCATCTCGAACTCCCCGCTCATCTCATCCGCAAACTTGGCAACAAGGTTATGTGACGAGCCACCAAAGACAATATCATCCACGTATATCCGAACAATCGGCAAGTCATTCCTATGCTTGAGGAGAAACAAGGTTCTATCCACCGTGCCCATCACAAACCCTCTCGCTCAAAAGAAAACCTCTCAATCTCCCATACCAAGCACGGGCGCCCGTTTCAATCCATACGAGCCCTTTTCAACCCGTATACCCCGTGTGGGTACAACTCGCTCTCAAACCCAGGTGGTCGCTTCACATACACCTCCTCCTCTATGACCCCATTTAGAAAGGCACTCTTCACGTCCATCTGAAACAACTTGAACCCATTAGCCACGGCAAAGGCTAGAAGGATCCGAATTGCCTCAAGACGGGCCACAGGAGCAAAGGTCTCCTCATAGTCGATCCCCTCCTTCTGACTAAACCCCTGAGCAACAAGTCTGGACTTGTTCCTCACAACCATCCCATTCTCTCCCTCTTTGTTCTTCCAAACCCACTTGGTTCCTATGGGATGGCAATTTGGAGGTGGTTCAACTAACTCCCACACCCGGTTCCTCTCAAAATTTTCCAACTCCTTATGCATAGAATTGACCCGGTTTGCATCGGATAAAGCATGTCCAATGTCCTTGGGCTCAAAAGTAGCAACAAAAGCAAGATGAGCAAAATGAGAGGAATTCCCGGACCTCGACCGTGTAGTGCGTTCATTGATGTCTCCAATGATCTTCGACGTGGGATGCACTTCTTGAATCCGCCGGGAGCCTCACGCCTCGAGACTACCTCCCCCTCAACTTCCGCCTTCTCTCGCCCGGTCCTCTTGTTGCACCGTCGTTGTCCATGAAGTAGACGGTCCATGCTCCAAAGTAGTCGTAGGGGAAGTAGTGGGTACATGCTCGGCTTCGGCGCCCGGGTTCTCCCCATCATCATCTCCGCCTTCATCTTTCTCCTCTTCAAAGAGGTCCTCGGCCATCTCTTCATCACCTGCACATTCAAAGCCAAGAGAGGTACATGGCATTGTCTCGTCGAAGGTCACCTCGCAAGTCTCCATGATTTTGTTAGTCTCAAGGTTAAGCACCCTATAGGCTCTAGAATGGTTGGCATATCCAAAGAAAATACCATCACTAGACCTAGCCTCAAACTTGTCGAGTTTTCCCTTTTTCAAAATAAAGCATTTGCAGCCAAAAACTCGGAAATGACTCACTTTGGGTGCCCGACCATGCATAAGCTCATAACAGGTCTTCTTCTTGAAAGCTCTCAATAAAATCCGATTGGAAACATGACAAGTCGTATTGACCGCCTCGGCCCAAAACCTCCTAGGAGTCCCGTGCTCATCGAGCATCGTCCTAGCCATCTCACAAAGAGTCCGATTTTTCCTTTCCACGACTCCATTTTGAGGGGGCACATAAGGGGTCGAATACCGATGTTCAAGACCTAGATCACGACAAAAGGCATCAAAACGAGAGTTCTTGAACTCGCAGCCATTATCACCGCGGATAGCTCGAATAGCATTCCCATGCCTCTCGTTTTTCAACCTCACGATCGGATCTCGAACAAAACCAAAAGTCTCACTCTTATCCTCCAAGAAGAACACCCGTGCATAGCGAGAGTAATCGTTCACCACAACAAGGACATACCACTTCCCACCCACCGAGCGAACTCGAGCCGGCCCAACAAGGTCCATATGCAACGGCTCCGTCGGACGCTCGGTCATGACATCGGTCGGGGGTGGATGGGGAGTGGCTACCATCTTACCATGCCCCGCAAGGAGCACAAACCAAATCCATCTCAAACTTCAACTTCGGCAATCCTCGGACCAGGTCAAGACCACTCAAGCGGGAAACCAAATCAAAGCTCAAGTGTCCCAACCGCCTATGCCATTTCCACAAATCGAAGAAGGACCAGCCATCAAACGACGAGCAGACCCAAAGAACGAGAGAAATCGACCTCGAAAATCGACCCTCGGGGATGATCATACGGACAAGATCACCTCGAGAATCAAGCAAACGAGACTCGCCGGACTTGAAACGCACCTCAAAACCCTCATCAAGCAACCGAGAAACCGAAAGCAAATTAAAACCCAAAGACTTCACAAGAGCCACTCTCTTCAACGTTACCTTGTCACTCACATGCACAACACCCTCTCGAAAGCACCCTACCTCGTCCATTGTCCCCAAATGTAATGTACATCTTTTCCTTCACCGGGGTGAGGCCGGAGAACCACTTCTTATCTCCGGTCATGTGTCGAGAACACCCGGAGTCGATCAACCAAATGTTCTCCAAGCCTCCCCGCCCGCAATCGAAACAAGAACGAGAATGAGCTAGCGACTCGACACCGGGGTTAGCACATAGAAAGTTAAACCGGTGTCGAGCCATCTCGCTCAAAAGAGGGGTTAGCAAACATCACTCCCCTTGCCACCAAACTTCCCATGTCCCATGGGAGGAGTACGAGCACCACGAGGGGGAAAACGTGGTCCGTAGTTCCTCTGGAACCCAAAGCTGCGATCATCTCCCCTAAACCCGTACTGAGGACGAGTAGGAGGACGTCCAGCAAAACCACCACGAGCCCGACCAAACCTCTCACCAGCACGCACACCATCATCTCTCCTGACAAACCTCTCACCACCACCTCTCTGTGGGAACCTGCCAACACTCCTCACACTTCCCACACCCCGTGGAAGTGGCACTCTAGGCTCAGGAATACCGCGAGACTGGCGATACTTGTCCTGGTTTGCTTGCTCCCTAGCAAGCCTCTCATCCCTCTTCCTCTTGTAGCAAAACTCTGCAAGATGCCTCTCCTTGCCACAATACTCACACCCGAAGGGGATGGGTTTTGGTTTTGGCTCGGCTTCTCTCTAGGCTTCTCACCCTTCTCACCCACAAACTTCACTGGTTTCTGGAAGTCATTTGTCTTAGGTGGGAATTTGGGTGGATCTTGGGTTGTGTCAAGCTTGTTGCAAAGGTGGTTGGGCTTTGGTGTGAAAGAGTTCTTGGGTGCTTTTGGGAGTGGGACTTGAATCTCTCCGATCACCTCAAACTCGGGGTTCGACTCAACACACTTCTCGTACACGCTCTCCCCACCCGTTCTCTCCCCACTTTCTCACCCAACTTCTCAAAACCCAAACCACGACCATCGCTCTCTTGAACTCCTCAATCATGATTTTCAATTGAGGTTCCTCGCCCCGTACAACCAACCCAACACTTTCCTCAAATAGTCATTCTCCTCATAGATGACATCCAACCGGAAGTAAGCTCAAGATTACGCAAAGTGACTTCATCACGGCTAGAGCATGCATTTGCAACGGAGATTTCAAAGATGCTTCCAAAGAACTAATAGTAGAGCGAGCATCAACAAGCTTAGCATGCATAGTAGGACATGATTTGCAAGCACCAAGCAAAGTAGGTCTAGCCTTAAGCTCATCATGTTCGAGTCCTAAGAGCATCTAGTTGAGCCAAAATAGAAGCATTCTTCTCATTAAGCGAGTTTGATCTCATTCAACCAAGCATCACATTCAACACATTCAACATCATCGGAGAAGTAGGAGCAAGTTTCAAAGAGTCATTCTCAAGTTTTAATTCAAGCAATTTTGACTCTAAATCTCCTACTTTCTCACTAGCATTCTCAAGCCGAGCCCTAAGATCTTTCCTCATCTTTTTGGCATCTCTCAAGGCACACTATCACGGTTATCAAGCAAACCATTCAACCTAGCAATCTCGGCAAGCAAAGAGTCGGGATCACGGTTTACCTCATCCTCCGAGTCGGAGTCGCTGTCCTCCTTCACACTCTTCTTGCTGCTCGAGCTATGGGCCATGCCACAAAAGCCCTCGAGCGTCACACGCTCCCGGCCCGCCGAGGTTCCGGCTTGCACTCTTCTTGCCACTGCGCCTTCCGGCGTCTTCATCTTCGCTGCTTGAGCTTGACTGCTCCTCGCTTGAGCTTGAGTCGACGTCGCTCGCACCGGCCACCATCGCTCTTGCCTTGTTCTTCTTGTAGGTGCTCTTGCTCGGTCGCCGCTTGTCCTTGTCCTTGCTCTTGGACTTGTTGAAGTGCTTGCCCTTGGAGGAGTACTTGTCTTCACGCCTCGGGTGCGTCTTGTACTCGTTCACCTTGTACTTGTTCTCCTCCGCTTCCGGCACTCGGCGATGAAGTGGCCACGCTTGCCACACTTGTAGCACGTCCCGAGCTCCGCCTTGCGTTCCTCCGACTCTCGTGTAGTCGTTCAAACCTTCTTGAGAGCAAGGCCGGCTCCTCCTCGCCCGCACATCAAACTCCTCATCCGGAATGGACATAAGAGAGGACAAAGAAAACTCGTCGACGGAAGGGTTAGATTTGCCCTTTGATCCTCCCACAAGAGCAAGACTATGGTCGGTCGAGCCCTCATGCTTGGATAGAAACTTCCCCGTCAACCTCAACCGACTTGAGCTTAGAAAAGAGGTCATCCAACTCAATAGTCAAATAATTCCCGTACTCCTTGATGGCCTCAACCTTAGCACCCCAAACACTTGGATCCAAGACATGCAAGAGCTTCAAAGCCCGATCATGCTCGAATACGGAAAATCCTCAACATTTGCCTTCATGTTGTTCACGATGGCGGTGAACCTCGAAACATCGCATCAATGTCCTCACCGGAAGTGGAGTGAAATTCTCATATTGCATCCGGTAAGAGACAAAGAGGCGAGCCTTCACATGGTTATCACCACCGTGAGCAATCAACAACTTATCCCAAATTTGCCAAGCAAGACTCAAATGGCGAACACGCTCAAACTCGGATCACACAAGCTCCGCACAAGTGATCAACGGCTTTTGCATTAGCCTCATACTTGGCCTTGGCATCGGCATCGGTCACCATAAGAGTATGGATGTTGACCGGAATAGCATATGTCTTGTCAAGCACAATAAAATCCAACAGCTTCCCTCGAAGAAAGATCATCATACGAGCCGCCCACTTGTGGTAACCCTTGCCATCGAAGTGCGGCGGACCGCCCCGCTCAACGTACGCCATCTTAGGGTTCGAGACTTGTCAAAGTCGCAAAGAATCCGGCACCGAGCTCTGATACCAATTGAAGGATCAGATGGCGACTAGAGAGGGGGGGAGTGAATAGGAGCCGGTAAAAATTCTTCCCAAAGAACCCGGCCTATGTCCTACTCGAATCCCGGTCACACACTAGCGATGGATCGAATCACGCACCAATCGCCAAGACTACGAGGTTATGGATCAACCTCTAGCCTTAGGAACGATTCCTCAAAGCACACGTGGAAGCACTAGAAAGGGAGGAAGGAATCGAGCAAAGAAGTGAAGCACACAGGCTCTGGCGGACCGTCCGCGCAGGAGGGGCGGACCGTCCGCAAGAGCCGCGCGGACCGTCCGGCCGGGGTATCGCGGACCGTCCGCACCCGGCCGCGACCGTCCGGCCTTAGCCGCGGACCGTCCGTTAATTTACACGAACGACCCAAAGACACCCCCCGTGCCACGGACCGTCCGCGGGGAGCACGCGGACCGTCCGCCGTGCACCGCCGACCGTCCGCCCGACACCGCGGACCGTCCGAAACTTCGTCCAACCAAACACCAAAATCACAACGGATCGAAACAAAGGACGAGCAAGAACACGAAGAACACGGGATGAACCGGGGCCGCGCGGACCGTCCGCTCCGGTCCTCGCGGACCGTCCGCCGTGTGCGGACGAACGTAAAATAGCCCGACCCCGAAAGTCAACTCCCCCAAATCATCATCGGATTTCCCAAACGGTTGAAGCTGTGGAGACAAGGGTTTGGGTACTTCAAAAGCGTCACACAAGGATGCTATAGCCCAAAAATCTTGCCTCCTAACTTCCTAAATCACCGGGAATCGCGAATCCTTTGAGCACCACCAAAAGCTAGAGCACCGAACGAAAACTCACGAATCGAAGTCGTTTCCCGGCGTTTGAGGGCACAAAATCAAGCACAAAGATGCACAAGACATCTATCCATGTTTCCCTCAAAGAAATCCGGAAAGAAACTCACTCAAATCCGCGGAATCACACCGGGAGCAAAGGCACGAAAATAGGCACAAAAAGCCACGAAAAACAACCCCCGAATCTTCTATACAAACCAGGAAAGATTCACAAGGTCTAGCATGCCGCCCTAGCATCCATCCCTCTCAACAAATCTCTCATGAAGCTCTCATGCTAGCCTAGAGAAAATAGGAAGGAAAATAGCTACGAAAAATGAGAAAGAGGAAGGGGGAAATGAAACCCTAAGTCGTGGAGAGAGGCCGCCATCAACACACACTCATGGCTTATATATCAGGTCCCGCCGGAGTGGTAAATGACTCGACTACCCCTAGCTACTCTCTTGGCGATACAACCCACGTAGGGGCATTTTGGTAATGTTTGTGGGTCTTCCCATCGGACGGCCACGCCTTTGCCGCACCCCGCGTCCTCCCGACGCAAGCCATGCGATCCCGCCGCGTGTCCTCCGCCTCGAAGCTTCCCGACACGCCCGGATCCCGTCTCCGTCGTGTTGGGCCCTCGGACTTGGTTTTGAGGCCCAAACCAAGAAACCGTCCGCCGATGGTTTTGTGGGCAAACCACCAAACCCCCGCGTGCTCCGGTCCGGCCTCCCGCCAAACCACTTGACTTGACCGCCACCGTGCACCGGCTCACTTGTCCATGACTTCGTCTTGCTTGTGTCGCCACCATGTGACCCGCACCCGGGCCCCGCCGTCCACCGGGTCCCTCGAACCGAGCCTACTTGTCTCTCCATCTCCCGGAGGCCCCTCAAGGCCGAAGACCTTTCGCGCCCGTTCTTCACCTGCAACAACACGAACTAGGCCGCAGCCTACACCTGTGCACTAAGCCAAGAGTCAGTCCAACACCCGTTGTCAATCACTCATCACTAAGGAGCGGTCATCCACCGACCACTGGGACGCTCCTGGTCCACAGAATTCCATGCAAACGAACTATGTGGTCCATGTACAACTCTGCATATTGCTGCACTGAATAAGTGGTATGCACGGCAATGAAGTGAGCGGTCTTGGTGAGTCTGTCTACGGTTACCCAAATAGAATCTTTCTTTCTAGCTGTTAGGGGTAAACCCACAATGAAATCCATACTAATATCATCCCACTTCCACATGGGTATCGACAGGGGTTGGAGTACACCTGCCGATTTCAAATGGCTTGCTTTCATCCGGTGGCAAGTATCGCACTCGGCTACATACTTGGCTATATCCACCTTCATATTGGACCACCAGAAATTCTGTTTCAAATCTTGGTACATCTTGGTACTGCCGGGATGAATAGAAAATTTGGACTGGTGAGCCTCATCTAGAATGATTTGCTTAATTTCCGGATCAACGGGAACCACAAGACGCTTCCCAAACCAGACCACATCCCGGTGATCTTTCTGGAAACAAGTATACTTGGGATCTCCCTCCGTTAGTTTCTGTTTGATGGTTTGTATGTCTTCATCATTGTGTTGAGCAGTAACAATTCTATCATAAAGATTGGACTCTGCCGTTAAGGCATAAAGACTTCCTTGCGGTACCACATCTAAGTTGAGCCTTCTCATTTCTTCACATAACGGGTCACTAACGGGCTCCACCTCTAGGTGGTTGCAGTGATCTTTGCGGCTAAGAGCATCCGCAACAACATTCGCTTTGCCGGGGTGGTAGTGCACTTCTAGATCATAATCCTTAATCAACTAAAGCCATCTTCTTTGCCTCATATTCAACTCTGACTGAGTAAAGATGTATTTGAGACTCTTGTGATCAGTGAAGATGTTACAACGATTACCCATCAGATAATGCCTCCATATGTTGAGATCGTGGACAACATCAGCTAACTCAAGATCGTGGGTAGGATAATTGAGCTCATGAGGTTGAAGTGCCCGTGAAGCATAGGCAATGACTCGGCCTTCTTGCATAAGGACACAGCCGAGACCCGTGCCTGATGTGTCACAGAAGACTTCAAACGGTTTGGAATTATCCGGTTGCACTAGCACTGGGGCTGAGGTTAAATGTTACCTCAAGGTGTGGAAGGCTTTCTCACATGCTTCGCTCCACACGAACTTTACTCCTTTCTTGAGTAGTTCAGTCACATGTTTTGCGATTCTAGAAAAGTCAGGAATGAATCGACGGTAGTATCCCGCCAATCCTAGGAAACTGCGGATTTGATGTACGGACTTGGGTGGTTTCCAATCCATCACCTCTTGAACTTTGCTAGGATCTACGGAGATACCCTGTCGTGGAAATGGTGTGCCCTAAGAATTTCACACTCTTTGCTTGGTCACATTTGGAGAACTTAGCATAAAGCTTATGATCATGGCAATGAAGGACAACTCGGAGGTGTTTGGCATGTTCTTTCTCGCTTTTGGAATAGATGAGGATATCATCGATAAAGTCACGACAAATTTGTCGAGGCTCGAGTCTTAAACACGAGTTCATGAGGTACATGAAGTAGGTTGGGGCATTCGTGAGACCAAAGGACATTACCAAGAACTCGTAAAGACCATAGCGAGTGGAGAAAGCGGTTTAGAGATGTCGCAAGGTCAAATTTTGATTTGATGATAAACGGAATGAAGGTCAATCTTAGAGAAGACTTTGGCTCCAGTAATTGATCAAAAAGAACATCGATTCGGAGAAGAGGGTACTTGTTCTTAATGGTGAGAAGTTTGCCGGTAGGCGGTCGGTAATCCATTCTCCGACTACATCTTTCTTTTTTACGAAAAGGCGAGACAACCCCAAGGAGAAGAGCTTGGCCAGAATATAACCCTTATCTAACAATTCACGGAGTTGGGTTTTCAGTTCGGCTAATTCTTTGGGTGGCATACGATACGGTCTTTTGGAAATGGGTGCGGTACCTGGTTGGAGTTCGATCACAAACTCGACATCTCTGTCTAGGGGCATACCAGGCAACTCATCAGGAAAGACATCCGGATACTCACACACTACTGGAATTTCATCAAGAGGGGAGATAATGGTCACATAGGCACAAGATTCGGTACCGTCCTTGAAAGGTAGGTACAAGGTAGTGTTCTAAATAGTAGGAGAATTGATCTCTATGACCCTATACGATATATCTAGAATTACCTTATGTTGGTTCATCCATTCCATACCCAAGATAACATCATGCTTCCCAATTTTATGGTTATGAGATTAGATCGAATAACCTTACTTCCCTAACCTTAAAGGAACTCCAAAAGTTACTAGGTGGGAAGTGATATTTCCCTGGTGTGGTAATTTTTATAAGCCGATTTGGTTTGCTTTCCTTTTAGACCCAATTTGTCTAGTAGATTCTCACTTATGAAGGCTGTGGTGGCTCCCGGAAATCGAATAAAATCTTAACAGGAGTGTTGTTGATAGAGAATGTACGCGTGAGCACTGAGGCTCCCTCTGGGATATCACTCATGGCGGTGAAGTTTAGCTTGCCTTGGCGTACTTGCACTATAGGCTTCTTGGCTGGGGTGGCAGGCTTGCTTCCTGCACCTTGATTCTGCGGGTTGGGCTTGATGCACTTTTGGGCTTGGGACACTCGCTAATGTAATGCCCATTTAACGGTTGTAGCAACGACGATCACCAATGTTGCGAGGAGGTGCATTAGGCTTTGGAGCCTGGCTGTGACATTGCGAAGCTGGAGGTTCCCTGTGGGTTTGCTGGGATGGCCTCATCGTCCGGCATCCGGTTGAAGATGGGCCGGGATGGGCTTGGAACGTTCTTCTTCACAAAGTGAAACTTTTTGCCCGTTCCGCTGCCCGGAGCAAAACCAGACATCCTCTTCTTGTCCCCGCGGGCCTTCTTCATAGCATCTTCTTGAGAGATAGCCTTGTTCACTAGCTCATGGAAGTTCGCGGGCTCGAGCAGGTTCAGCCGCTCATACAACTTGCCATCTAGCCTGTCACGGAATCTCTCCATATTCTTCGTCCCTAACTCCGAGATCCGGGGCGCCCGTTCGAACCCGTCGAGGGTCGCTTCGAACCCCCGACCGCAAGGGCCGTGCGGGGCCGTGCATGGACAGCTCCGTCTTTTCACGCTTGCGGCCGTCGAGGGTCCGGGGCGGCCGCTCCTCGAGGTGCTTGTTGGCGGCGTGGCGCGGTATGAGTGCTTTCGTGTCGCTCTATTTCAAGCGTGACCCGGGCGATCGCCTTACGCGTGTGCCTTCTTTCGTGAGGGTTGACATCGTCTCGAGTTGGGGGTCATGCCGCTCGAGGGTCCTACGTGGCATGGGTGCCCGGCGGCGGGTCCGGCTTGGCATCGAGCAGGTCCCGGCGACCTTCTCACGCCGATATCCCACCGAGGGTCGCCTTATTTCGAGTCGAGGTTCACGCCGCCGAGGGCTTCACGTGGCATGGGTGCCCGCGGGCCGCTCGCTCTACACCGAGTGAGGTCCCGGGCGACCTTTCTCACGCTCGTCATCCATCGAGGGTCACCTTTGTCTCGAGCCGAGGATTCGCCTCGCTCGAGGGCTTTCTGCTTGGCAAGGGGCCCGGCACGGACTGCCCCCCGCGGCGTGCCGCGTGCCTGCGCCTACGGCGCGCTTGTGCGCTCGCGGCCGCGCGCGCGCGTAGTGGGCGACGTGTGGCCGGCGGATGTGACGGCTTCGCCTTCGCTCGCCACGGCCTCGCCGTAATGATGACCCGCGCTCGGCTGTGTAGAGCCGCCAGCCGTGGTGGGGCCCGCCCGTCGACGCGATGGAAAGATTCCCGGCAGCCATCGTTTGGCGGGCGTGCGCTCCGGAGAACTCGCGCCCGCGTTCATATAAACCGCGGTGTGGAAGGGACGGTGGTTTTTTTTACCCGTTCCTCACCGTTTTCGGGGCCCCTCCGTCCCTTCGCCTTCGCTCTCGCTCTGGCCACCGCGCGGCTTCGTTGCTTAGAGCTTTCTTCTCGCTTCCTTGTCCTCCGCCCCCGCGCTCGTTCGTCCTTCCTTATGGCGCCGCCCGCCCTTCCGATCCGGTCCCGGGAGCCGTACGTTTGGGAGAGGTCGACCGGGACCCGGCCGCCCCGGGCGAGCCGGTCGCCGCCGGGCCACCGTCGCCCAATGAAGAAGGGCGCCCGATGGAGTGGATCGTGCCGCCATCGTCGCACCTCGAGCCCAATCCGCCGAGGGATACGTGGTGAGCCTCCTCCGGCTACCACGAGCGCGGCTTCAACGCGCCGGCGGAGCACATTTATGCGGGCGTTGTGCTTCCACCACGGGTGGAGCCGCACAACTTCGCCCCCAACGCGATCCCCGCAGCGCGGCCACACCCGTGGGCGTCCGCGAGGGGTACCCTCGGGGATCCCGCCTAACCGGGAGCTTCCGGGTACACCTCTTCCGCGCGGAGCTCATCACGCAGCCTACGACGGAAAGCCGGGACCCCGCCGCGCGGTGCGTGCCGGCGGGATGTCGCTGTCAGTGGGCGGGGCAGCCAAGAACTCCTACATCCCCCGCACCATGACGACGAACAACGCCTGCCGGGAGCGGGGATGGTTTTACCGCGCAACGCCGAGCTCCGCCTCCCTCCCTACACCGGCGGTGCTCAAGGAGAGGCCGGATCGTCGGGGCTACGAGTTGCCTACGGCCAACCACCGGCGCGCCGAGAGTCCGTCCTCGCCGCCTTGCGGGGCCGGCGAGGGGAAGGGCTCAACGCGATGGGCGTCCTTGCCTTCCTTCATCACCGCGAATCGTGCTGTTGATGGAGAGGCCGCTCCGCATCTTCGAGATGACGGAGGCGGCCAACCCCGTCGACCCGGCGAGGTCGCTGACAGCTCCCGACGCCGCCGGAGCGGCCGTACGCGCTCACCCGGCGCGAGCGCCCGCCGACACCCGACGCCGGCGCCGCGGGCCTGGACCCCCGTGGGACCTCGAGATGCTCCCCCACCGCCCGTTGGTGAGTGTGGTTTTTTGATTCGTTTTGGGTCCTCGTTCTTGATTCCGTTTCCCGATGTGCCGCCGTCGCTCTCGTGCGCCTCGGTGCGGTTCAACGCCGCCAAGTCCGTTCCACCCACCCCCCGACCCCCGTGCGCCGGGCCGGGGGGCGCCGGGAGCAAAAAGGGAGCGGGCGGCGCGCCGGGAGGGAGCACGCAAGGCGGCGGCAAGCGCGCCGCGCGCACCGTCCGCCGAGTACCGGCGCGGGAGGAGAGCAGCCGGGGTCTCCTCCCCGACATCGAGGAGCCCCTCGTCCCCGGACCCGAGACGAGGAGGAAGAGTCTCGAGGGGGGAGGGCCCCCGCACTGTGGCGCCTCGCGCCCCCGTCGTCGGATCTTGCGCCGTCGGGGGGCGGCTTCGTCCGGGCGCGCGCGCCGCCCGCCGGCTGTGCGGCCGTCGTTCGGGGCGGCTCGCGCCGCGGAGGTGTGCCGCGCGCCACCCGAGGCGCGCGCGCGTACGTGCCAGCGCGCGCGTCAGGCGTGCCCGCACGCGGCGGGAGCGCGTCCGCGCGCGCGCGTCCCCGTCGAGGGGCGGGCGGGCGCGCGCGCGCGCGCGGGGCCAGGCGTGCCGCCGCGTGTGGTGGCGGCACGGGCGCGCCCACGCATGAGGCGGGCGTGCCCGCGCGTGCGCGGCGCTCGTCGGGGGGGGCGCCGCGGCAGCGCGGCCCCTGCGCCGGCTCTCGTCGGGAGGCTCCTCGAGGAAAAGGAAGCGGCCTTTTCCTCCGCGAGGTGAGGAATCGTTCTTCCTTTGCTTGGCCTTAATTTGCTTGGTTAATAGATGCTCTAATTCTCCGCTCGCGCTTGCAGCAGGCGGTGCCAACCGTCCCTCCTCTTGCACCGGCCAAGGTGCCGAGGACCCGACGCATCGATCCCCACCCGGCGGCGTTCGTCGAGGGGGTCGCGCCAGGACAACGCGCGGCGGCGGCACGAGCGGCCACGGCGTCTGGGCCGGGGCTGAGGCCCCGCCGGCGGATCAACCCGCCGGCGGCGCGCACCGGGAGGCCGCCTGGGGGGCGGCCGCGCGAGTCGCCATGGAGGCGCGGGCCGCGCCGGCGGCCACGGCGGAGGTGCCGCCGCGGGGCGGCCACCGGCGAGGAGGCCGAGGCCGGCGCCACCGCGGGAGCGCCCGCATGTGGTGGCGCGGACGGAGGTGGCGGCAACGGCCGCCGCAACGCGGCGCGCGGCCGCGGAGGCGCAGGGAGGCGCCGGGGCCGGAGGCGAGCAGGCGGCTCCGCCGCCGGCGGCCCCCGGAGCGGAGGTGGTGGGAGCCTCGGATGACTCCTCGCCGCCCGGGTGGAACGGCGGGGCCGCCGGCCCACGAACTCTCCCCGAGCCCCAGAGAGGGAGCCCGCGTGAGGCGTCACGAGGGTCGCACGATAGTGGGGGCCGAGGGCGCGACGCCGAGGCCTCGTCCTCCCATGCCGGCCGCCCCGCCTGGGTGGGGGGGGGGCCGTGGAGGATCCTCCGGCGTTCGCCGACGCCCGAGGGAGCAGGAGCTCGGGGCGAGCTCCCCGAGCCACGCGCGCCACGCTCAACCGCGCGTTGAACGAAGCGCCGCGGGTGCACAGAGGCCCGGCTCCGGATCGTCTTCCTTCCAGTGAGCCACGGTTGCTCGTCCTCCCCGCCTTATTTCGTTTTCGCGTGCCGCATTTAAGCCTTCGCGCTTACGAGGCTCGATGCGTGGATGCCAGAGCGTGAGCGCCGCGCCCGCGAGAAGCATGCCGCGTTCGACCGTGTGAAGGCCGAGGCCCGCCGCCCTCCGGAGCGATGCAGCCGTCGACGCGCTTGCGGAAGCTCTTAGGACGCCGGGACAGCCGGCTGGTCCACCGGGCGATGGCGTGGTGCGACGTGCTCCCCGAGAGCTCGGTGGCGGACGCGCGCGTGACTCGAGCCCTCGGCGGATCGCGGCCCTCGTCGATCGTGACGAGGCGCCGTGGAACGCGCGAGGACCTCGGAGAAGACGCGGACGTTGGCCGCCACCCGGGAGATCCGAGGTGGCCAGCCGCTCGCGCCGAGACCGGGAGACTCGCACGGCCGCCGAAGGAGCGCGGCGCGCCAGGCCGCCGGGGGCCGAGGAGCCGGCGCGCGGGGCCGGGAGCGGAGCCGCGCCAAGGAGGCCGAGGACTCGAAGGCCGCCCTCGACGTCAAGGCCGCGCTCTCGTCGCCGCCGAGGGGCGGGGCCCACAGAGCGCATCGCCCGCCAAGGGGCCGAGGGGCGGCTCCCGCAGAGAGCAGCCGCCCTTCGCGACGCCCGACGCGCGCCGGAGCCGGGAGCGCGCGCTCGCGAGGCGGCGGAGAAGTCGCCGGAGGAGCGGAACGCCGCATTCTCCGAGGTTGAGGATGAGGCGTTGACGCCGCACGCAACGCCGCCCAAGAGATGGCCCTCGTCGAGCAAGGCGAGACCGTCCGAGCCTCGAGGCGGCGCTTGAGTCCGCGCGCCGCGACCTCGATCCGGGGAGGAAACAAATCGAAGGTAAGCTACTTGTCCGATTCTCGCTTGTTAGTTTTTGCTTTAGAGGGTTCGTTTCCTTTTTCCGATTTCTTGTCGTCTTGTCGCTCCTGTGCTTGCGCACCGCCCGGGGACACGCCGCGGGCGGGCCGAGGCCCCGCAAGCCTCCTACAACCCCCTCCGAGCAGGGCCGGCAGAGCCGCGCGAACGCGGCCTCGAGACCCGTCACGCCGTCGAGGAAGGCGATGTCCAGGCCGGCAGCCTCTCTCGCCGCCGCCCGCGCGCCCTCGGTGGCCACGTCACGGAGCGGGTGCGCCGGCGTTGCACCCGGGCGTGCGTAAGGCGCCTCGGAGTGGTGCGATCCCACTACGAGGTCAACCTCGAGGCGGTAGCGGAAGGCACATCGTGCCCGAGGGCGTCGAGGACGAGGGTGGCCATGGAGCGTGCGGACGCGCTTGCTGCTGACGCCGCCGAGTCGCTCGCCGAGGCCTTCGAAGAATTCCTCTTCCCGGACGCCGCTGATGCTGCCGCTCCGCCTGCCTGAAAGCACCTGGGCGCTAGGCCCGTTTTTTTTTTTGTTTAAGTGTATCAGAATTGTGGCCTCGTGGCCTCTTGTAAATAAACAAGTAGTTTCGTGAATCATAGACAGCTTTTGTAAGTGAAATCGCTTGCTTATTGCGCTTTCTCGCTTCTTCTTCTTCCCCGAGTAGATTCTAGTTAGGGAAGTCCGCCTTTCGCAGGGGCCCGCTGGGTTGGAGGCGAGAGAGACGGGCCATAGCCGCGCGCGTAGGGCCGTCTTCGGCTCGCGCGCTCCTTCCGCTGTGCCGCCTACGCCCGTTCGAATCGTAGCTCGTGGTTGAAGTAGGAGACAAACTTAGCGCGTGTTATTACGTTTTTTGCGAAAAAAATGGGACCATTTGGGGGGGGGGTGCCCCCCCGCAGTAGCCCCCGAGGGTAACTTGGGTTTCAGGGGAAAGCCGAGTTGCCCTTTTATTGGATTCGGAGTATTTACATAGGTGACACCAACTGGGGCGTTGGCCGTGCGTTTTTACAACGGAAAGTACTTGGAAATCCTAGCTAAGGGTAGAAGCGACGTAGCTGTTGGATGTTCCAAGCGTTGGTGAGTTCTTCGCCGTCCTCGTTGGCCGCCTTGTACGTGCCTCGGTTTGAGCACCTTCATCACGACGTAGGGTCCCTCCCATGGGGGCGATAGCTTGTGGCGCCCTCGATTGTCTTGGCGTAGCCTTAGGACCAAGTCCCCCTCGCCGAAATCCCCGCGACGTATCTTGCGTGCTTGGTAGCGCCGTAGGACCGTTGATATCTTGCGGAGTGCATCAACGCCACGAGGCGTACTTCGTCTAGCCGATCCAGCGTTGAGTCCTCGCGGCTCGCCGGTTAGCATCCTCGTTGTAGCCTCGAACCTTGGGCGACCCGTATTCCGCATCCGTGGGGAGGACTCGCCTCCGCGCCATGGACTAGGAAAACCGGGGTGAACCCGTGGCTCGCTTGGGGTGGTCCTTAGGCTCCACACGACCGTCGGGTAGTTCTTGGAGCCATTTCCGCCGATTTGTTGAGCCGGTCGAAAACCCGGGGCTTGAGGCCCCGTAGGATCATGCCGTTGGCGCGTTCTACTTGGCCGTTGGTCCGTGGGTGTGCCACACCGCCCAATCCACGCGGATGTGGAACTTGTCGCAGAACTCCAAGAACTTCCGACCCGTGAACTGGGACCCGTTGTCTGTGATGATGGAGTTTGGCACTCCAAAGCGGTAGACGATGTCCGTGAAGAACGTGACCGCCTGCTCAGCCCTCAAATTCGTAATGGGGCGCACCTCCACCCACTTGGAGAACTTGTCGATTGCGACGAGCAGGTGGGTGAAGCCCCCGGGCGCCCTCCGCAGGGGCCCAACGATGTCCAATCCCCACACAGCGAACGGCCACGTCACGGGGATTGTTTGCAGGGCGTGAGCTGGCAAGTTGGTTTTGCGGGCGTAGAACTGGCACCCTTCGCAGGTGCGCACGATTTCGTTGGCGTCCGCGACCGCGGTAGGCCAATAGAAGCCCTGGCGGAACGCGTTGCCAACGAGAGTGCGTGGCGCGGCGTGGTGACCACAGATTCCCGCGTGTATGTCCCGCAGGAGCTCGCGCCCCTCGGGGATTGGTATGCATCGCTGGAGGATGCCTGACGCGGCGCGCTTGTACAGCTCACCGTCGACCAGGGTGAACGACTTGGCCATCCTGGCGATGCGCCTGGCTGCGGCCCGGTCCGCGGGGGAGCTCTCCTCGGGCAATCCAGGCGATGTATTCCCCCCCCGCCAGTCCGCCTGGACGGGAACTGGCTCGATGTCCATTGCAACAGCCTCGTGGGAGCCGTACCCCTCGAGAAGGGAGAGTACGTACGCCTCGTTCGAGGGGTCCTCTTCCATGGGGTCCGCACCCCGCCGGATTCGAGGGGAGCCCCCGAGGGTCCGCCGTCGCTCGAGGGGTAGGGCTCGAAGGTGACTGAGGGCTGCGCGATGTCGCGCGTGAAGACGTTTGGGGGAACGGTGATCCGCCCGACGCGATCTTGGCAAGTTCATCTCGCCTCTTCGTTGTACCGGCGGGGCACACGATTGAGCTCGATGCCGTAGAATTTGTCTTCGAGGGCCCGCACGGCCTTGCAGGAGGGCCTCCATCTTGTCGCCGTGGCAGCTCGCGTTCTTCATGACTTGGTCGATCACGAGCTGCGAATCCCCTCGCACGTCGAGGCGCTTGATGCCCAACTCAATGGCGATTTTGAGGCCACGCAGGAGGGCCTCGTATTCCGCCATATTGTTGGACGCGGGGAAATGGAGGCGTACTGCATAGCGCATGTGCTCCCCGAGGGGTGACACGAAGAGCGTGCCCGCGCCCGCTCCCCGTCTTCATCACCGAGCCGTCGAAGAACGGGCAGTCCAGCACTCGCTGGGATCCGAGGGGGCGGCGCCCGTGTGTCCGTCCACTCGGGCCGACGAAGTCTGCTAAGATTTGCGATTTGATGGCCTTGCGCGGGCGTAGGCGAGCGTTTCGCCCATCAACTCCACGGACCACTTGGCAACCCCCGCTCGCCGCGTCGGGGTTGCGAATGATCTCTCCTAACGGGAAGGAAGAGACCACCGTGAATCGGGTGGGCCTCGAAGTAGTGGCGGAGCTTGCGCCGCGCGAGGACTACCGCGTACAACAGCCTTCTCGGACCCGGGGGTAGGCGCGTCTTCGTGTCCGACAGACCTCGCCGATGTAGTAGACCGCCTCTCGCACGGCGGGCGTGTCCTTCCTCCGTGCGCTCCACAACGATCACGCGCCGACCACCCCGGGTGGTTGCGGCCACGTAGAGTTGGAGGGGCTCGCCGTCTCGCGGCGGCGTAAGGATTGGGGCGTGCGTCGGCGATGCCTTCGGCTTGTCGAGCGCTTCCCGGGCCTCGGCGGTCCAAGAGAAGCGCTCGTGCTTCTTGAGCAGCCGGTAGAGGGCGGTGCCCTTCTCACCGAGCCTCGAGACGAAGCGCTTAAGGCGGCGAGGCACCCCAAAGACCTTCGCACTCCTTTGAGGTCCCGAATTGGACCCATTCGCTCGAGGGCCGCGACCTTTTCGGGGTTGGCCTCGATTCCCCGTCGGGAGACAATGTATCCTAGGAGCATGCCCCGCGCACTCCAAAGACACATTTTTCGGGGTTGAGCTTGACCCCGTTGGCCCGTAGGCAGTGAATGCGATGCCAAGATTGCCGACCAGGTCGTCCGCCTTCTCGGTTTTGACGACGATGTCGTCTACGTAGGCCTCGACCGTCCGCCCGATATGGTCCCCAAAAACGTGCCGCATGCGCGCTCGATAGGTTGCGCCCCGCGTTTACGAGGCCAAAAGGCATCGTGACATACCGTAACGTCCCGAACGGTGTGATGAACGAAGTCGCGAGCTGGTCGGACTCTTTCATTTTTATTTGATGATATCCCGAATAGGCATCAAGGAAACAGAGTAGTTCGCACCCTAAGCAAGGGGAATCAATGATCCGATCTATGCGCGGCAAAGGAAAAGGAACTTTTGGACACGCTTTATCGAGACTTGTGTAGTCAATGCACATCCTCCACTTCCCATTTTTCTTTTTTACAAGCACAGGATTAGCTAACCACGTCGGGTGGAACACTTCCTTGATGAATCCGGCCTCGAGGAGCTTCCGCAGCCTCCACTCCGATCGCCCGTCGCCGTTCCTCGTCGAGGCGCGCGCGGCCGCCGCCGAGCCGCCGCGAGCGTTAGGCAGATATCAAGGGAGTGCTCGGCGACCTCCCTCGGAATGCCTGGCATGTCCGAGGGGCTCCACGCGAAAACGTCGGCGTTGGCGCGGAGGAAGTCGACGAGCACTGCTTCCTATTTAGGATCGAGGGTCGAGCTGACCCTCAAAGCCTTGCCCTCGGGGGCTGATGGGTCGAGGGGGACCCCTTTGGTTTGCTCGGCGGCCTCGAATGTGCCGACGTGCTTGGTGGCGGAGCTGAGGTCGTCGTTGACCATCTTCTCCAGCGTGTTTACCGGCGCTTCATCCGCGCTAGCGCCTCTCGCATGTTCCACGCACTCGACATCGCAAGCCGAATGCATGCTCGATCGACGACCCGACGGTGATGACGCCGTTTGGACCCGCATCTTCATCTTCGTGTACGTGTAGTTGGGGACCGCCATGAACTTGGCATAGCATGGTCGCCCAAGGATGGCATGGTAGGCCCCTTTGAATCCCACCACCTCGAAGGTGAGGGTTTCCTTGCGGAAATTCTTGGGGGTCCCGAACCAGACGGGCAGATCGATCTGCCCGAGGGGTTGAACCCCGGTTTCCGGCGCGATGCCGTGAAACGGCTTCGTGCCGGGCCGCAGCCCGGTCCAGCCCAATCCCCATTAGGCGCAGTGTATGCGCGAAGAGGATATTGAGGCTACTGCCTCCGTCCATAAGGACCTTCGAAAACCGGGCGTTCCCCAATGATGGGATCGACCACCAGGGGTACCGGCCGGGTTCGGGATGCGGTTTGGGTGATCATCCCGGCTAAAGGTGATGGCATCCTTCGACCGTTGAGAAAGGCCGGAGGTGCCCCTCTCGCGGCGAGGACTTCGTGCCGCTCCTTCTTGCGCCGCCGGGTTGACATGTCGACAAGTGGGTCCCCCAAAAATGAGGAACACATTTTCGACCGCGGGGAAGCCACCCGCGTCGCCCCCGTCCTTCTTGGCCTCTCGCCTCCTTCGCGGCGGCACGGCCATAGAACTTCTTGAGCATGTCGCACTGCTCAAGAGTGTGATTCACGGGGGTCTTGTGGTAGGGGCACGGCTTCTTCATCATGTCGTCGAAAACCCCCGGGCCTCGAGGAGCCGGCCGAGGGCCCCGTCGGGCCGGGTCAACGGCCGAGGGCCTCGGCGTTGCCGCCGTTGCGCCCCCGCTCGCGCGCCTCGCGGCGCGGCTTCTTCCCCCTTCTTGCCCCGCTTGTCGTTGCGGCGCGGCTCCTTGGACCCGCTGCCCTCCGCGGCGTGTCCTCGGAGCGCTTGCCCTTCTTGCCGTCGAAGATTGCCCCCACGGCCTCCTCCCGGAGGCGAAGCCGGTGGCAATGTCGAACGCGCTCGTTCGAGTCCGTGGGTGGGCTGCGTCCCGGCTCGCGCACAACGTCCCGCACGTGGTGCCCTCGAGGAACGCGTGCACGATCTCGGATTGTGCCACGGCGGGGAGCTCCGTGCGGCGCTTGGAGAAGCGCCGTATGAAGTCCCGCGCGGTCGCTCGCCCCTTCGCGTGCGGGGGCGCGCATCCCGAGGAGTTCCCGGGGGCGCACGTATGTGCCCCGGAAGTTGCCCACAAAAGTGTGGACCGGATCGTCCCGGTTGTGGATCCGGGCGGCGGGCAAGTGCTCGAGCCATGTCCGGCCGCGTCGCCCGGATGCGGGGGCAAGTTGCGGATGATCACTTCGTCGTTGGTGGCCCCGCCCACCGACAAAGCCAGGCGGTAATCGTTGAGCCAAACACGAGGGTCCGTCTCCCCGTTGTATTTGATGATCGTCGAGGGCCGACGGAAGCGGCCGGGGGGAACGCCGCCGTGCGGATCTCCCGGCCGAACACGCGGGTGCCGGGGCCCCGCGTTGGGGAGCGATCCTCACCGCCGTCGTAGCGTCCACCCCTTCGAGGGTGGTAGCCCCCGGCCGCTCGCGCGTCCGCCTTGCCTGGTGCGCCCCGGCGTTGATGACGTTGCGGGCATCGCCATCCGCCGCCTGCGCGTGTCGAGGAGCCGTTCCTTGGCCGGCGCGCGTCCCCGGTCGGCGGGTCGACCCGCATGCACCGAGGGGTTCGCCCCCGGTGCCGGATCATCACCCCCGCGCGTCCCCCCGTTGGCGGATGCGTGAGGCCGAGCTTTCGGCCTCGCCGGACGGCCGCTTGCTCAAGGAGGGTCCGCACCTCGCGGTGCATTTCTCGAGCCTCGGGGGTCGAGGGTGCCGGCATGGCGCGCGAGTGTCGCGGCGGCGATGAGCTTTTGGCTCGCTCGCGGTGGAGTATCCGCGTTGTCAACGTTGGGGACGAGGTTGAGGCGGTCGCGGACTTGACGGCCTAGCTCCCGTGCGCGCGTTCGCCGCGCGCGGAGGCCTCCCCTCGCCATCGAGGCGCGGAGCGGCCGCACGGTCCCGTACTCCTCCGCGCCTTGGCCTCGAGCTCGCGAGCTTGGGCCGCCGCGCGTCGACGTCGGCCCCAACGGGAGCGCTTGGTCCCCGCGGTCGGGCGCGTGGCAACCCCCCGGGGCTGGCGTGACTTCCCCATCTCCGCGCCCGCCCCGCACCGGCGGCGTTGGCCGGTCGTTGGTGATGACGGCGCGGCATTCCCGCGTGGGGTCGTAGCTCCCAGTGCTGGAGTCGTCGGAGAGCGGCCGAACCGGTGGTCCGTGGCGTCGAGGAAGCGCCTGAACGCGACTGGGTCCGGCACACCGGAGAAGTCCCACTCCGCGTACCCATGACGGTTGGCGGGTGGCATCGTGTCGACGGAGCCCAGGGACGACTCGTCCGCTGCTGAAGTGCCGGGATCCCTGGCGACGAAGACGTGCCGACCAGGCGGAACCCTGCGCATTGTCGTGTTGACGTTGGCGTTGTAGGCCGTAGTGGCGCCACGCAGCCCGATGGGGACGCGTGGTCCGGAGACCGCGCGCGGTCCCGCTGGGGCGGTGGCGGCCGTCGTGACGGTGGGCGCACCGCGTTGGGCGGCGCGCGCTCGCCGCCGCCGCTCGGACCGTGCCCCGACGCGAGCGTAGCCCGGAGCGGCGATGGCGTCGCGGCGTCGACGGACCCGCGGCATCCGTGCCCGCGGTGCCTCGCGCCGGTGTCGTGCGTGCGGCGGTGACCGCAGCGGACCGGCCTCCCGCTGCGCGCGTAGCTCCTCACGGTTGGTGAGGCGCATGAGATAGCCATTCCCCGTGGCACGGAAGTTCAAGTCCCCGAAGCGGATCTCGAACCCGTGGGAAGGGGGTCCGAGCTACCCATGTTGTAGCGGGTGCTACGGTACTCGGTGCGAATCACCATGGAGGGAGTTAGCGAAATGACCTTAGGCGCTCGTTTGCCCCACGGTGGGCGCCAAGCGTCGGTGCGGAATATGGTCCCGACACTAACACAGTAGATAACGCCTAAGTCTATCCCTCGATGGTCGATGCTAAGCAACAAATGACACAAGGATTTATCCCGGTTCCGGCCGAGGGGGCCGTACGTCCAAAGCGAGTGGGGTGCTCGTGGCACTATATTGCTCGGACCGGGGGTGCTTGTAGTGGGGCAAATACAAGCAAGGTGGGAGAGGAAGCGTGGCTCCCAAGTCCCCGGTGAATGGTTGAAGATGTTGTGGGAGAATAAGAGAGTGAGTGCACAAGGAGTCGCGTTCTTCCGGATTCGTCCGAACTCCTCTCGAACTCGTCCCCCGCGGGCCGGGGGCTCGCCTCCCCTTTTATAGGCCAAGGGGGCGGCGAGTTACATGCACGTCGCGCTACCTAGCTACGTGTGGGAGCACGTCGTGCTATGGCGTAGAATGGGCGGTCGTCCTGGTCGATCTTCGCCGCGATCCGGCCATGATGGCCTACCTTGTACCCGAACAGTGGCGGTTCGAGGGTAGGAGGCGGCGATGGCGATGGCGTTCTCGATAGGCTTCGAGGGAGGTGCTGATGATGGCTGGTACGGGGTACAGGAGCGGGTGGAACGGCGTTCCTTCCCAATGAGCTCTGCGGTGGCGGAGTGGTTGCTGCAGTGCCCGGGCGTGCGCCTGCGGAGTCAGGCGTGCGCCCGCACGCGTGGGTACGGCGGCCGCGCCGTTACAGTGGCCGGGATGGCCTCCCACCGGCCTAGCGCCCCTCACCTAACCTGCAAGGTCACGGGAAAGTGGAATCGAGGGTGCGCCCGGCCCCCTTTCGAGGGTCGGGCGCGTTAGTCGTACAGCGGCGTGCGCACGGTGTCACGGGACTGACACCGGCCGTACCGCACAGTCCATCCCACAGTGGCGGGGATGGGCTCCTTCCCCGGGGAGTTGGTGCGGCGGCACCGGGCGTGAGCCCCGGCGCATGATGGCGCCGTCCCGCGGTGTCGTGGCGTTAAATGCCCAAGTACGGGGCCGGCGCACGCGTGCGGGGCGCCCGTGATCGTGGTGGGCCCCGGCCGAGGGCGGAGCGGACCCTCGAGCGAGACGGGACTTGCTCGAGGGGGAGCGCGCCCTCGAGCGGGCGGGACCGCTCGAGGGGAAGGGGCCGCCCCTCGAGCCGGGGCGGTACCCGTTCGAGGAGGGAGTTGCCCCTCGAACGGGGCGGAGCCCGTTCGAGGGGAGGGAGCATGCCCTCGGGCGAGGCGGAGCCCGGCTCGAGGGGTCTTCCTAGGCGGGCCGCCTTGGTGGGCCTCGGAGTCCTGTCGCATGGGCCGTGTCTGCGGGGTTAGTTTCTGCATGGTTAGGCTTAGCTTATATTGATGCGAGAATTTAAGTAGGGGTTTCCCCCTTGTTTGAGGGGACTCCTAGGGCGGTCCCCGACAGCTAGGATCTACGGAGATACCTTCTTGGGAAATGGTGTGCCCTAAGAATTTCACACTTTTCAACCAGAATTCACATTTGGAGAACTTAGCATAAAGCTTATGATCTCGCAAACGCTGAAGGACAACTCAGAGGTGTTTGGCATGTTCTTTCTCGCTTTTGGAATAGATGAGAATTGTCGGTGTTTTAGACCGGCAACCTACTAAGGGGAGTACCCGAAGTAGATGAATGTGGCCTCGCCGAGATCGGTAACTCGAAGGAAGAGACACGTGGCACACAATTTAGACAGGTTCGGGCCACGAGGTGCGTAATACCCTACGTCCTGTATGCTGTGTAGCTCTGGATTGATTGGGTATGATTACAAGATGATGCAATCTTACGCCGTGAGATGAGATGATGAGAGAGGGGTTCCTGCCTCACCTTATATAATCCGGGAGGCAGGGTTACAAGTCGGAATAGGGAGAAAGTACTATTCGAGTACGTCTAGGAGACCTCTACACAGTGCGGGACATGTACAGCTTCCTAACTGAGTACTTCTCCTCTGTAGTCCTTGTGCTTCACGCCATCAGGTGCTGTGCAGCGCAAGCCGGGTAGTCCCAGGGGCCCACCGAGTAGTCGGTCCTGGTACCCACCGAGGTAGTGGGCCCAGAGAGGTCCATACGACAAGCCCCCGAGTACTTTGTAGTCGAGAAGGATAGCTTCAAGTAGTCTTGACGGCCTTAACGAGTAGTCCTCAAGCGTCCCCGAGTACTACAAGTCAAAAGTCCTCAAGAGTAGTCGAAGCATCCCGAGGCTGGAATGTACTCCAGCTGATGTTTGAGCAATCCTGAAATCTTCTCGAGTAGTCCCAAGCGTCCTCGAGTGCTGCCCTTGAAGGTCTTCAACAATGCTCATGTTGTCTTGAAGTCGAAGCTGATATGGAATTGCAATTGCAAAATCACACTCCATATGGAGTAGCCCCCGATCCTTAGGTTGAGTTGTAGACTCTGGCTGAGGGTCCATCTGAAGTTTTGGCAAGAATATCCCGAAAAATCCAGAGAAAAAACCGAAGGACATGTGGCACGGAGCCCCCGAGCCTTGAGTCGAGTACTTCCTCTCGAATTGAAGGGTCATCTTGTAGAATGTGTGCTGAGATGCTCTTGAATCTTGCCGCTTCCCAGGAAGTCGAGTAGAAGTAGCCGAGCCCCCGAGGTGAGGCGCGTCGACTAGTAGAAGTTGAAAGGTCACGCGCGGCCGCTGAGTCAGCCGAGCGCAGACTTATCCATCCGGCCGTTGGAGGGCCATTTTGACTTATAAATAGAAGCCAAAACCCTTAGGGTTTTTCACCCTACACAGCTGTAGCCATTCCCAGCAGATCTTGGCCAAAAATCGCCACTAGTGCACACCGCCGCCGCTGAGTGAAGCGTAGATCTGAGTGCGCCGCCGTAGAGAGCCATCATAGTAGCCCCCGAGCGGATGCGCGTGAAGACACCGTGCACTTGGAGGATGAAGCCGTCTCCGTCGAAGACTGCAAAGGCCGCCGGCGGAAAAAAGAGAGGCCGTGAAGAGGCCGCCGGATCTGCCGCAGGGACATCGCCGCCGGTGTCCCCGCCGCGGCCAGATCCAAACCGCGAGTGGAAGAAGTCCAAAGCGAAGACCGAAGACCTGCTGGCCCTGCTCAATAGTGGATTCTTGCGCGAGGAGGTGGACATGTGGAGGGCCGCCTTCAGGGATCCGTACCCCATGGAGAAGAATCCTGATGAGATCCCGATGTTCGCGCGGTTCGCGAAGCGCAGACTATCTCTTCCAGCGAGCGACTTCTTCAAGGGGCTCATGGGGTACTACGGCGTCGAGTACCTCAACCTCAACCCCAACGGTATCTTCCACACTGCTGTCTTCGTACATTTTTGCGAAGCTTTTCTGGGGATCAAACCCCATTGGATCTTGTTCCGGAAGTTCTTCCGGGTGAAGCCGCAACCCAGCGCCAGCAACCCGCGGGTAGTCGGAGGAGCGGGGATCCAGATGCGGGAGGACGCCGCTGAGCAGTACCTCTTGTACAAGCTGATAGACTCCAATTAGGATTGGAAGGCCAAATGGTTCTACGTCACGAACCACCACCCGAGGCTGCCGAAGCCCAGTGGGAAGCAGCCCAAGCATCGCCCGTGGTGGAACTCGGAGCCGACGATGCAGGAAGGGATCCAGCTGCCCGAGTTGTTGGCGCGGATCAAGGCGTTGAGGGAAGCCGGGCTGAGGGCCGAGCACGTGGCCTTCAGCTTCATGAAGCGCAGGGTGCAGCCGCTGATGGCTCGCGACACCCTGGGGTACGAGTACACCGGCGATGACGACACGTCGCAGATGCCTGGAGACGAAGTCAACGACGACGACATTGTTGACAGGCTCACCCGGATCTTCAAGGATATGCCAGCGTACACGCCGTGCCCCGTACCGGAGTACTCCGTCGCGCGCCCACCAAAAGAGGTTAGTAGCCGCATCCATAGTCGAGTACCCATTTCTTGAGAGTAGTCGCGCTGATGAGTTGTTCTTGTAGGATGACTTGAAGAAGTTCGTCTCCGAGCCGCCACCGCCACCTCCTCAGCTAGTCGAGGTCCCAGAGGAGGGGAAAGCCAAGGCCAAGGAGCGGCGTGAAGTCGGCGAAGGAGACGACACCGTTGTCGTAGAAGACATGTCCGAGGAGGATGACGATGAGGAGACGTTGTAGGACCGCTTCCAGCTACGGTCGAGGTTCAGCCGTCCTGGCCTACCTCATGTCCCTCTCGTTCAGGATCAACCGGCTAGCCTGGAGGCTAGTCTGGCCGCGCCGCCGAGGAGGCCGCGCAATGCGTCCTGCAAGCGCGTGGACAAGAAGTTGAAAGTCACAGAAACCACGTCCCAGGAGGTAAGCCATCCTGAGTAGTGTAGTCGAGTACTGATGTCTCGAGTTCACTTGTTGATGAAGAAGTTTCCTTGCTTGCAGGAGTTGCCGCCTACGGAGCCCGTTGATCAGGGCAACGAAGGCGAGTGGGACACGGTGGGGGAGGCCGCTGGGAGTCGTAGCCCAGCCCCCACTGTCGAACAACTCTTGGCGCAGATGGAGCACCAGCCCCCTGCTGCTTAGGGGAGCACGGAACCCGCCGCTGCTGCTGCGGAAGAGGCAACACCCGCAGATGTGCAGGAGGCGCCCGCCGAGGCTGGACTGGTGGACATCGCCAGCATCCTCAGCGCCCCGACCGTGATGGTGGTTCGGTCAAGCTTGTAAGTGTTGAGTCTTCCCAAGTAGTACTTAATGTGGTAGTCGTACTTGGTTGACAACCGGCTTGTGTACTCTGCAGGAAATCGACAGACCTGTCCTGGGAGGGGGATCAACCCTCTGCAGCGGTGGCGGAAGAAGAAACCGCGCCACCCGCTGAGGAGTCCGCTCCCGCCCCTTAGGCGGAGCCCGAAGCGCCGGCCGCTGAGGCTACGTTGCCCGAAGCCAGCGTAGTTGAAGGTGAGTATTCTGCTGAAGCTGAAGTGCCTTCGTAGAGTAGTCGTAGTCGCCATATTGACTGATACACTTGTCTTCTTGTCGGCAGGTGCTGAGGCGGAAAGGGGCGACATCCCATCGGCAGTGCCCGTAGAGGACGTGGCACCGAAGACTCAGGAGGCAGCCGTAGAAGCCTCCGAGCCGATGGAGGCGGTTGCCGGGGAAGCTGCCGCGACGACTGGAGGAGAGGAGGCCGCCACGCTACCAGAACCCGCTCAGGAGGTGGTCGTCCGCTCATCGGAGATCCAAGACGCGGAGCCAATCCGCTCGGCGCCGATGACCGAAGCCGCTACGAGTAGTCGTGGCGGGATCGAGTTGTTGGCGGACGACCTGGTCGATCCGGTAACGGTGGCTCGGCACCTGGAAGCGGTGCGACAAGCCGAACAGTGGATGAAGGTGAGTAGTCATCACCCTTGAGTAGTCAATCCTTTAGCGTTGAGTACCCATTTGATGCGAGTTATCTGTGCAGGACGTCGCTGAGAGGTCCCGCCTAAAGTCGGAGATGCTTCAGGGGTACGGCGACGCTGTGCTTCGGGCCGAGACGCTGGAGGACCAACTTGTGAAGTCCCGGAAGCACGCTGCTGCCATGCAGTCAAAGCTGGACACCGCCTTCGCCAGGTACCATAATGACATCCAGGAGATGCAGGCGAAGAGCGACGACTTGGTGCGGAAGAACAAGTCGCTCTGCAACAAGAACAAAGGTACATCACTTGTCTTGTTGAGTACTTGTTGGAGGTGGAGAGGTAGTCTAACCCGCTGTGCCTTGTTGTTTGCAGAGCTTGAGTCTCGGGTAGAGCAGCTGAAGGCTTCAGAGACTAATCTGAAGAATCTCTTCTACCGGGAGCAGGAGGCCCGCCAGGTACTGGAGTTAGATTATAAGGAGCTTGCTTACGAGTACGACAAGCACATGGAGCTCCGTATTGCATCCGACCGTGACCTCATCAACTGCTACAAATCATTGCAGAAGCTGAACGAGGATTGCGAGAAGCTATGGGGCCAGCTCAAGGAGCTTGAAGAAGCCGCGCTCCCCATCGCGAGGCTGCTGGTGCCTCATCCTTGCGGTCCCAAGATAGCGCCGCTAGTGGATCGGTTGAAGGAAGCCCCCAGCTGGCTGGCGGCCTACGTGAAGCACTTGGCGAAGTCAACCCCAAACCAAGTGCTGGCCTTCATGAAGTCGTACTTCCCGAAGGATCCCGTAGAGGTAGTCGCTGGTGGACTAGCCGCCAACTGTAGCGACGAGCAGTATGCGGAGCTACTAGAGCAGATGGCGCCCATTGCGGATCAAGTTGCCGAAAAACTTAATCTCCAGTAGTCCTGTAATAGTTAGCTTGTAGCAGTAGTTGTACAAAAACAATTGTAATTATTTAAGTATTAATGAAGAAAAGTTTCCATCAATGAGTACTCGTTGTCGCGATCTCAGAGTGCGGAGTCCCATCGTGGAGTTGTCGCGAGTAGTCGTACTCGACAGTAGTCCCGCAGAGGGAAAAAGACAGTAAAGCAGTTGATGGACAATCAAACTTTATTACTGAAGAAGTACGCCTGGATGGCCAGGGCCGTAGTTACAGAGTAGTCGCCAGGACCCGGAGGCCGCCTACGGCTAAGTGGTGCTAGGGCGAGTAGCCGCTTACAGCAGTAGATCCGTAGGTAGCCGTATAAGCTGGATCTAGGAGTACATGGTCTCTCAGTAGACCGTTGCTAGAGTCCTTTGTCGCTCGTCGCAGCCCAGGATCCATAGGTAGCTGCATGGGCTGGATCCTGGAGAGGAGTAGTCCGGAGACTGGTGCTTGGACCCGGAGGCCGCTTACAGCGAAGAAGTAGTCCGGAGACTAGTGCCCTGACCCGGAGGCCGCTTACGGCGGAGCGGTCTTGGTGTAGTCGTGCAAACTTGAGCCCCCAGGGTAGTCGTGTAGACTAGGCGTAGAACCGACAGAGCTTCGCCTTCAAGTGTCTGGAGGCGGTAGGAGCCCGGCTAGGTCACCTTTGCGACTGTGAAGGGACCTTCCCAGGGGGAGTGTCGGTGTTTAAACCTTTCGACCTCCATGGGAGGTACCCGCAGCAAGGTAGAAGGTGGGGATCGCCATGATCTGGAACCCGAAGGTACGCTTGAGAACACAAGACACGAGATTTGTACAGGTTCAGGTAGCCGGAGTAGCTACCCTACATCGTGTTTGGAGTAGTATTGCGCCCTGCGCTTGGTGTTGTTCCCCAGAGGGATTGTGGATGTCCTCCTAGGTACCCGGTCCTCCTTTATATAGTCCAGGGGGCGGGTTCCTAGTCGGTTACAAGGCAGGAGTCCTAGTAGGATTACACAGAGCGAGTCCTAGTAGGAGTACAGAGGAATTCTAGTAGGAGTCTGTCTTCTACTCTTCCTCCTTCCTTGCATGAGTACTCGGGGAGTATGCCCGACAAGCCCCCGAGCACATTGTAGTCGAGAGTAGTAGTTCGAGTAGTCTTGAAGCCTCTGCGAGTAGTTCTTGAGCGTCCTCGAGTACTGCTTGGAGAAGCCTTCAATAGTACTTGAACTGCCGCGAGGCTGGAAGGTGGTCCAGCTCATCAGTCTTGACATCGAGATTATATGGAAGTGCGGTTGCAAAATCGCACTCCATATGGAGTAGCCCTCGAGCCTTAGGTTGAGTTGCAGACTCTAGCTGAGGGTCAATCTTGATTCCAAATCTTCCGTCTTGAAAAATTTGAATGATGGGTGTAGCATAGCAGCCCCCCGAGCCTTGAAATGATTAGGTAATCAATCCAAGGGTCTTCAGTGTTCGCGAAAGCCATCATCTGAGTACTCTTGTAGCGTTCAGCCCCCGAGCTCGTCGCCAAGAGAGCCGTAGGAGCCACGTCGAGTAGTTGTTGGTGCCGAGCCCCCGAGCTAGAGAGCTAGCGGAGACTACTCGAGTTGTTATCGAGTAGTAATTTGGTGTGTAGCCCCCGAGTTGGGAACTAGCCGCGCCGGTGGAGGTACGCGGAGCGTCAGCGGAAGTCGTTGCCGAAGCTTGACCTGAAAGTAGAGATGCGTACATTATGTAGCATTTTTGTAGAAATTTAATCTACAAATGACAAATACAAATATGAATATAGATGTAAATGTCATGTGTCATGCTCTTGTTTCGGTCGTAAGGCGTCGAGTAGTTAGCCTGATGCGGTTTAGCGCCCAGTCTCTGTGATCGCTGTTTAGCCATAGCCGCTGGGGGCGTGAAGGCATGACAGGAGAGCTGGTTTAAGTGCTCAGTCTCTGAGGAGCCTGTTTAGCCATAGCCGTTGGGGGCGTGGAGGCATGACAGGAGAGCCGAGGCTTTGCGCGGATCAAGGCGTGTGATACTGAAGCGGGACCATTAAGAGGTAGACGAAAGTAGTCGACATGGCAACAAGAGAGAGCGCGATTGCTCGTTGTTCCGCATGGCGGAGAGCAGGATTGCGCAGTGCCTCCTCAGGGTGTAGCCGTTGTGCGCCTCCAGCACTCAGTACACGAAACGTCGTGGCAAGAGCCTCCTAATTTGGTATACCAAGCCTGTGACAGTCAGTCAACAGTCCCCAAGGAATAGCTGGCACAGTGTAGCTCTGCTGGCAGGTAGCCGTTGAGAGGCATACACGAAGTAGTCTTTGGCGTTGGTTCCTGTATGTGGAGAGGAAGCCAAAGAAAGAATAATTATTGAAATAAGTGACTTAGCTTAATTCGCGGACAAGAGCCGACGAAGCCGTGGCGGTCGGTGATGGAGCCGCGACGGTTGTTGCTGACGTCGACTAGTCGGAGGTGGATCCGACTAGTTGTTGATGACGTAGTAGCCGCCCTCGACAAGTTTACTAGTCGAGGTGAGTAGTCGAAGTAGTCGTACGCCCAGAAGACGACGTCGCGGCGGCGTACAGCGTAGTCGATGTAGAGCCGCTGCGGCCGAGAGACGAGTACTCGCGACGCACGACAAGGTTGACGTAGAGCCCGTGCGTCCAGGTGATGAGTAGTCGCGGCGCAATGTGTAGTTGTACTTGAGTAGTTGAAGTAGGTGTGCCCACGTACGTCTTGCCGTGTGCACCAAGAAAAAAATCTTGCATGTTCCTGGTATAGCTTTGGTGTGGCTGTTGTCAAGAGCCAATATTCTCTATGACCTTCACGTGCAGCGTAATCTTCATGGTCAGCTTCGGACTCGATGCCGCCAGGGCACAGGGTTAACTTCTCGCGAGCAATAATTGGAGTTTGATTCCGAACTTGATTCCGTCTCGGTGGACAGGTGACACGAAGTTGATTCTGTGTCGTTCTTGAACTCGAGCGAAACTCCACCAAGTGGACGAGTTGCTAACCCGTCAGGCTGATTGATGCGGCGAGTTGATCGAATCAGCCAACAATCGTTGCGGTAGATTGATTTTGCAGATGAGGTCCTTCGAATTCGCCTGATGATCGTGACAATTGCCCCACGGTGGGCGCCAGCTGTCGGTGTTTAAACCTTTCGACCTCCATGGGAGGTACCCGCAGCAAGGTAGAAGGTGGGGATCGCCATGATCTGGAACCCGAAGGTACGCGCGAGGACACAAGACACGAGATTTGTACAGGTTCAGGTAGCCGGAGTAGCTACCCTACATCCTGTTTGGAGTAGTATTGCGCCCTACGCTTGGTGTTGTTCCCCAGAGGGATTGTGGATGTCCTCCTAGGTACCCGGCCCTCCTTTATATAGTCCAGGGGGCGGGTTCCTAGTCGGTTACAAGGCAGGAGTCCTAGTAGGATTACACAGAGCGAGTCCTAGTAGGAGTACAGGGGAATTCTAGTAGGAGTCCGTCTTCTACTCTTCCTCCTTCCTTACATGAGTACCCGGGGAGTATGCCCGACAGGGAGCTGAGCTTGTGTAGTCCTTCCGTGTTCTGGATGCGACGGAGGACGAGATCGCCAACGTTGAAGGAGCGTTCCTTGACGTTGCGGTCGTGGTAGCGTCAGATACCCTCCAGGTACCTTGCTGATTGGACGAGGGCGGCGCAGCGAGCTTCTTCAAACCCGTCGATGTCAACTCGTCTGCTGTCTTCACAGACACCTTCGTCGTAGTGCTCCACTGCTGGTGAATCCCATATGACATCACCAGGGAGGATTGCTTTAGAGTCGTAGACCAGGAAGTAAGGGGATTGCCCCGTTGGCTTGGAGGGCTGAGTACGTAGCCCCTAGAGTGCATTGGGTAGTTCCTTGATCCACTTGCCTCCTTTAGAGTTAGCAGCGTCGTGTAGGCACTTCTTGAGAGCGTCGAGCACCATCCCGTTGGCGCGCTCGACTTGTCCGTTGGCCCAAGGATGGGAAACTGAGACGTATCGGACGTCAATCCCGCTGTACTCGCAGTACTCCCAGAACTGGTGGTTGTTTAAGTTGGAGCCCATGTCTGTGATGATGCGGTGGGGTAGTCCGTAGCGATGCACGAGTTCATCCAGGAAGTTGAGTACTCTGTCAGCCTTGGGGCATGTGACCGGCTTGACCTCGATCCACTTGGTGAACTTGTCGATGGCCACCAATACTCTGTTGAATCCACTTGGCGCAGTTGGCAGTGGCCCAATCATGTCGAGCCCCCAGCAGGCGAAAGGCCAGGTTGGCGGTATGGTGACTAGCTTGTAGGCTGGGACGTGTTGCTGCTTGGCGAAGTACTGGCACCCTTGGCACCTTCTGACGAGTTCTTTGGTGTCGCCCAGAGCTGTGGGCCAGTAGAAAGCTCGTCGGAAGGCCTTGCTGACCAGCGTGCGAGAGGACGCGTGGTTGTCGCAGACGCCCTTGTGGATCTCCTCCAAGATGTCCTTGCCTTCTTGTCTGGGGACGCACTTCATGAGTACTCCAGAAGATGCGCCCCGTCTGTAAAGCTTGTCTCCGACGAGGACGTAGGACTTGGCGTGACGGATGAGCTGCTCGGCCAAGTTCTTGTCTGAGGGAATCTTCTGTTCGCTGAGGTAGTCAATGAAGGGTTGCCTCCAGTCCACGTCCATCATCATGACCTCTCGGCCGGCCCGGCGGATGCGGCCGGAACAAGGTGGTCGGTGGCGCGGCTGCGGGATGGATGGCGCGTGAAGCTCGTGGACAAAGACACCCGCTGGTACTTGAGCGCGAGTAGAACCAAGCTTCGACAGGATGTCCGCTTGCAACGTTGTTGTCGCGGACGATGTGGTGGAACTCGAGACCATAGAATTTGTTCTCGAGCTTGCGGACTTCTAGGCGTAGGCGTCCATGTTCTCCTTGTTGCGGTCCCGGGACTTGTTGACTTGGTTGATGACCCTTTCGCGGAGTCGCCGTAGACTAGTAGCCGGTTGATGCCCAGTGAAGCCGCGAGGCGGAGCCCATGTAGTAGAGCTTCGTACTCGGCTTTGTTGTTTGAGACCTTCCAGAAGATCTGCAGGACGTACTTGAGTTGTTCGCCCGTTGGAGAGATCAAGAGTACCCCTGCACCTGCGCCCTCGAGGTTGAGTGAGCCGTCGAAGTACATCACCCAATGCTCTGGTCGCTTGGCTGGTGTAGGTAGCTGATTCTCCCACCATTCCGCCATGAAGTCGACTAGTGCTTGCGACTTGATGGCTGTGCGTGGCTTGAAGTCGATGGTGAGGGCGCCGAGTTCAACTGCCCACTTGGAGATTCTTTCAGTAGCATCTTGGTTCCGCAGAATGTCACCGAGCGGGTAGTTGGTGACGACGGAGATAGAGTACTCCTGGAAGTAGTGTCGTAGCTTCCGCGAGGTGATGAATACTGCGTACAGAAGCTTCTATACAGGCTGGTAGCGTGCCTTGGACTCTGACAGGACCTCGTTGACGAAGTAGACTGGGCGCTGGACTGGATGGGCGTGGCCGTCTTCCTGCCGCTCAACGATGATGGCGATGATCGACCACATGAGTAGTCGCGGCGAGGTAGAGCGATAGCTACTCGCCTTTGCGAGGAGCCGTGAGGGCTGGCGGCTTCGATAGGAAGTCCTTGAGGCGGGCAAGGGCTTGGTCCGCCTCTGGAGTCCACACGAACTTCTCTTGGTACTTGAGTAGTTTGAAGAAGGGGAGCCCCCGTTCTCCAAGCTTCGAGATGAATCTGTTCAAGGCCGCCATGCACCCGATCAGCTTCTGGACGTCTTTGATGCACGTGGGAGCTTTCATGCTGGTGATGGCAGAGATCTTCTCGGGATTGGCTTCGATGCCGTGCTGGCTGATGATGAAGCTGAGTAGTTTGCCCGAAGGTACGCCGAAGACGCACTTGTTCGGGTTGAGCTTCCAGCGGTACTCACGCAGGGATGCGAAAGTCTCTTCAAGATCGTCGTTGAGGGTACTGGAGTTTCTGGTCTTGACGACCACGTCATCCACGTAGGCTTCGACGTTCTTGTTGAGTTGCCTCTTGAAGCAGGCCTGGATAGCTCGTTGATATGTGGCGCCAGCGTTCTTCAACCCGAAGGACATGGTCTTGTAGTGGTACGTACGCGCCAAACGGGGTGATGAACGCGGTCTTCTCCTGGTCTTCTTCCTTGATCGCGATCTGGTGGTACCCGGAGTAGCAGTCGAGGAAGCGAGAGCGAGTCGCGGCCGCCGTGGAGTCGATGACTTGGTCAATCCGCGGCAACCCGAAGGGGTCCTTGGGGCAGTGCTTGTTGAGATCGGTGTAGTCGACGCACATCCTCCAGTCGTTCGAGTTCTTCTTGCGGACGAGGACGGGGTTGGCGAGCCACTCGGGATGGAAGGCTTCTCTGATGAAGCCAGCCGCGAGTAGTTTGGCGAGTTCCTTCTTGATGGCATCCCGTCTGTCGTCGGCGAAACGGCGGAGGTGTTGTCACTTGGGTGTAGCTTTAGGATCGACGTTGAGGCAGTGCTCGATCAACTCCCTGGGCACTCCTGGCATGTCCGCTGGCTTCCACGCGAAGATGTCGCGCTTAGCCCGAAGGAAGTTGATGAGCGTGTCTTCCTATTTGGGGTCGAGGCCGGCCCCGATGGTGGTGGTCTTGCTGCTGTCGCCTGTCCCGAGGTCGATCGTCTTGACCAAAACCTCCTCAGCTGGCTGAGGCTTGTTGGCTTTGTCTGACTTCTTAGGAATGTCGAGTTCACTTGGAGCAAGCTTCTTCGACGCGGCGTAGACCTCCATCATTGCGTTGGGTACTTGGTTTGTAGAGGCGATCTCCACGGCTTCAGTGTCGCAGTCGTGCGAGATCTTCAAGTCCCCTTGGAGCGAGAGTACACCTGCTGGGCTTGGCATCTTGAGTACCAAGTCGGTGTAGTGGGTACCGCCATGAACTTGGCGATAGTCGATCTGCCGAGGATGGCATGGTAGGACGTCTCGAAGTCCGCAACTTCGAACTTGACGTACTCGGTACGGTAGTTGTCCCGAGATTCCCCAAAGGTAACTGGCAGGACCACTGAGCCCAGTGGGATAGCCGCGTTCCCGGGGACGATGCCGTAGAAGGGCGAGGGGCTCTTGGTGAGCATGTGGGTGATGTCGAGCTTCATCTTCTTCAAGGTCTTGGTGAAAAGGACGTTGAGCCCGCTTCCACCATCGATGAGGACCTTGTTGAGCATGGAGCCCGCGACCACCGGCTTCAGGACGAGAGGGAACTGACCTGGTTCGGAGAAGCTGGTCCATTGATCCGCGCGGGAGAAGGTGATGGGTACCTCCGACCACCTGAGAGGGGTCGGAACCGCCGGTTCAATGCTCATGACTTCTCGACGCGTGGCCTTTTGCTCCCGTCTGCTGGGTAGTCCGCCGAAGAGGACGTTGACAGTCTTGTCGGGTTCTTGGAAGTCGTCGTTACCTCTGTCATTCTTCTTCTTGCCGTTCTTGTCGTGAGGGTGTGGTGGCTCTGGAGTACTCTTGAGTGCTCGCCTGAGTTGGTAGCACTGCTCGGTGGTGTGGTTGCCGTCCATATGCCACGGGCACTTCTCTTTTAGCAAGTCTTTGAAGCCGCCAGAGGTCTTCTTCGAGTTCTCCTTCGCAGGGCGCTAGAGTACGGTTGCGGCCGAGGTCAGCGCAGCGACTTGTAGCTTCGTTGTCACGGTTCCTGGCGTGGGGAGGCTGGGTGACCCTGTTGTCGACCCACATGAAGTAAGCGTCTTCAGCGAGCTTGGCGATGACTTCTCCAGCGCGTATCCCCTGAGCTTGGCGTGCGATCGCTGTGATCGACATGAGGCATTGCTCGGGGGTGGTGTGTACATTGCTCTCGACAGCCTCGAGAGCTTCCGCGAGGTTGCGGATGGGAAGGTTGTCTCGGAGACACCGGCGCCGTTCGTTGCGCTTTCTGTCACGCTCACGTCGAGCGTCCCTGTTGGAGTCGGTCTCATCCGCGGGTGCTTCAGCAGACAGCTCGTCTGCGGAGATGTCTTCAAGGTACTTGTCTTGAGCCGTCCCTGAAGGTCCTGGCGTGTCGCCGGCAGCCATGAAGACTTGGCGATCGGGGTTGCCAAGACTGGACTCAGAGCTCGCAACCTCTGTTAGAGTGTACGAGTCAGCTCGGGCAAGTGGTGTTCCCTCCTGGAACGGGAGCGAGTCGAGGTAGGCGATGTAGTGTGAGTCCCCGCTTATCAGGTCAGCGGGCTTGCGATCTGGCCAGTAGACGAATCTCCCAGCCGGTGTGGACGTTATAACCAGCCCGGAAGTCGGCCCTGACAAGGGTTGCTCAGTAGTGTTGTCTTCGGACTCGGGATCCTCAGGGTCCGACCCGAAGTCGAACTCGTACGCGGAGTCCGAGTAGAAGCCGTAGAGGGGGTTGGAGTCCAAGGCGTGGCCGGGGGCGGTGTCGGAGTCCGAGTTGTACTCGGGTACGGGCTCCTTGCGGCCGGCGCGCGGAGGGGAGCCTCCGTGCGGGCCCCCTGCGGTGGTTGCGGGGGGCCACGCGTGGAGCGCTCGCGGGGTGGGGGGACCACATGCGATGGGCGAGCGGCCGGCTCGCATACGGTAGCCCACGGGGGACGTCGAGTTCGAGTTGGAAGCGGATCCGAGCTCGAAGTCAGCGTGTTGGTCGAAAAGCGAAATTTCGCCGAACTTGCCGGCGAGTTCGCCCGTGACTACTTCGGGAAGCGTCATGAAGCCGGTCTCCGGGTTGGGCGGCATGGTGAGGCGGCGTTGGAAGGATCCAGCGCCGTCAGCGGTGCAGACCCAGGCGCCGAAGACGAAGGTGTCGCCGCGGTTGAAGGCGACAGTTGGCTTGATGTAGACAGGAGTCGTCGAGTTCGCCATGTGATCTCGGGCGAGAGCCCCTACCTGGCGCGCCAGCTGTCGGTGTTTTAGACCGGCAACCTATTAAGGGGAGTACCCGAAGTAGATGAATGTGGCCTCGCCAAGATCGGTAACTCGAAGGAAGAGACACGTGGCACACAATTTAGACAGGTTCGGGCCGCGAGGTGCGTAATACCCTACGTCCTGTATGCTGCGTAGCTCTGGATTGATTGGGTATGATTACAAGATGATGCAATCTTACGCCGTGAGATGAGATGATGAGAGAGGGGTCCCTGCCTCGCCTTATATAATCTGGGAGGCAGGGTTACAAGTCGGAATAGGGAGAGAGTACTAGTCGAGTACGTCTAGGAGACCTCTATACAGTGCGGGACATGTACAACTTCCTAACCGAGTACTTTTCCTCTGTAGTCCTTGTGCTTCACGCCATCAGGTGTCGTGCAGCGCAAGTTGGGTAGTCCCAGGGGGCCACCGAGTAGTCGGTCCTGGTACCCACCGAGGTAGTGGGCCCAGGGAGGTCCATACGACAAGAATATCATCGATAAAGACCACGACAAATTTGTCGAGCTCTGTCATAAACACGGAATTCATGAGGTACATGAAGTAGGCTGGGGCATTTGTGAGACCAAAAGACATTACCAAGATCTCGTAAAGACCATAATGAGTGGAGAAAGCGGTTTTAGGAATGTCGCAAGGTTGAATTTTGATTTGATGATAACCAGAACGAAGGTCAATCTTGGAGAAAACCTTGACTCCAGCCAATTGATCAAAAAGAACATCGGTTTGGGGAAGAGGATATTTGTTCTTGATGGTGACTGCATTGAGCGGTTGGTAATCCACACACATTCTCAAGCTACCATCTTTCTTTTTGACGAACAGAGCGAGACAACCCCAAGGAGAAGAGCTCGGGCGAATATAACCCTTATCTAACAATTCCTGGAGTTGGGTTTTCAGTTCGGCTAATTCCTTGGGTGGCATACGATAAGGTCTTTTGGAAATGGGTGCGGTACCCGGTTGGAGTTCGATCACAAACTCGACATCTCTGTCTGGTGGCATACCAGGCAACTCATCAGGAAAGACATCCGGATACTCACACACTACTGGAATTTCATCAAGAGGGGAGACAATGGTCACATAGGCACGAGAGTCGGTACCGTCCTTCAAAGGTAGGTACAAGGTAGTGTGCCCGACCGTAGAAGAATTGATCTCTACGATCCTATCTGATATATCTAGAATCACCTTATGCTGGGTCATCCACTCCATACCCAAGATAACATCCATGCTTCCCAATTTTATGGTTATGAGATTAGATTGAATAACCTTACTCCCTAACCTTAAAGGAACTCCAAAAGTTACTAGGTGAGAAGAAATGTTTCCACCTGGTGTGATAATTTTATAAGCCGATTTGGTTTGCATTCCTTTTAGACCCAATTTGCCTAATAGATTCTCACTTATGAAACTGTGGGTGGCTCCCGAATCAAATAAATCTTAACAGGGGTGTTGTTGATAGAGAATGTACCTGTGAGCACTGAAGCTCCCTCTGGAATATCGCTCATGGCGGTGGAGTTCAGCTTGCCTTGGTGTACTTGCACCATAGGTTTCTTAGCCGGAGTGGCAGGCTTGTTTACTGCACCTTGATTCTGCGGGTTGGGCTTGATCTGCCTGGGCTTGGGACAATCGCTGATGTAATGCCCTGGCTGACCACAGTTGAAGCAACGACGATCACCAACGTTGCGAGGAGGTGCATTAGGCTTTGGAGCCTGCTGCTGAGCATTGCGGAACTGGAAGTTCCCTGCGGGTTTGCTCTGGGATGGCTTCATCGTCCAGCGTCCAGTTGAAGATTGCTGGGATGGGTTTGGGGTGTTCTTCTTCACAAAGCGAAACTTTTTACCCGTTCCGCTGCCCGGAGCAAAACCAGACATCCTCTTTTTGTCCCCGTGGGCCTTCTTCATGGCATCCTCTTGGGAGATAGCCTTGTTTACTAGCTCATGGAAGTTCGCGGGCTCGAGCAGGTTCAGTCGCTCGTACAACTTGCCATCTAGCCCGTCGCGGAATCTCTCCATCTTCTTCGCATCAGTATCAACGTGATGCCCACCATACTGGCACAAGCTGTTAAATCTTCTTGAAGGCTTGCTTAAACTCATCCCAAGTTACAGCGTGCCCTCGCTGCATCGACTTGAAATGGTCCCACCACATCAAAGCTTCTCCCCGCAGTTGCAGAGCTGCGAAGTTGGCTTTGTTCTCCTCGGAGCAAGGCAGCACAAAGGCCGAGAACTTTGCCTCAATGGCCTTGATCCAAGCTTCAGCTTCCAGGGGGTCTTCCGCCTTGGAGAAGGTCGGCGGCTTCATCGCGATGAACTGAGCATACGTGGTGACCTAATTAGGCCCCTCGTGGTTGGCCCTGTGTTGCGGCCCTCGGTTCATCTGCTGGGCGATCTGCTGCTGGGTCTGCAGGATCTGGCGCAGCACCTTGGTTTGCGTGGCCATGAAGGCCTCCGACGGCGTCATGGGCGGCGGTGGCGGCAAGTCACCGCTACCATTTGCTCTGAACCCGTTGGGAGAGCTACGCATGGTTCCCACCATCTGAAATGCGAGCCTTGTTAGTTACATAATCAAAAGCTTACTCCAAAATGATGACAAGCGTCATCATACATAACTACCACTCATTAGCATTCATATGATGATGACAGCAATAGTCGAAAGGCATTAAATCACCAGCAAGGATTCATAGAATCGTTCTTCAACACCGTTAGGAATGCGATCACTCGAATAACATGATCCAACATTCGCTCTCGGACAATTACTGCCACTTCGGGTACCAACGAAGGTGGTATACGATCGAGCGCTTAATCGTTGGGCAGACGAGTGATGCCCCTAGAAATGCTTTGGTTTACTAATGCTTATGTGAAATGCAAGATTTGACAAGCGTGGTCATTGCAACGATTTGCTCAAGAATTCAGCAATCATACGCAATAAAACTTCAACTTCTAGGGTGAACAAGCGAATTTCAATTAAAACACCACATGCTTAAGCATTCATTATTACAACAAGATGGAACAAGGTCCAAGGACATTACAAAGCTTGAATTTGAAAACACCACAATACGACAAGTTATAAGCAGTTACTCTGCACGAAGATGTGCTCAAAAGCTAACTACTCCAAACATCTCGAAGATAACACCATAGGATCACAATCCTTTTTATTATCGTTGCCAGCAACCTAGTTGCCCACTGAAGCACCACTGTCCGTAGGCGAAGCTGGGGGAGTCGGCAACGGTGGTCCTGCCTGGCTCGTCTCATCCAGACCAGACAAATCCTGCTGCTCCTCCGGGTGTGCCTGTACTGGAGGCAATGGCTGTAAGGCCACTATAGCCTGCAAGGCTGCCACCTGTACCGACCTCCTCCACCTACTGCTGCATATCAGCAATGTTCTGAAGTAGCGTCAACCTCTCAATCTCATATGCATCGGCATTCTCCTCTAGGGTATGATTCTCTGCCTCCAGATCTACAATCCTCTGCAGGCGGTCGCCTCTCTCTAGCTCTAACTGGAATCTCCTAGCACGCAGTCTGTCATTCTCCTGCTGCATCTGAGTAAGTGTAAAGTTCAGCTGCTGATGTGCTATTGATAGCTGCTGCCAATCTCGCCTAGATGCCTCCAAACACTGCCCAATAATCGCTGCGGTATTATAGCGCAGCCCCTGAAGTGTGAAAACCACGTTAAGACAGCGAGTCAACATCTGAGTGACATCTAGTGGCTCCGCTAGCGACAACAGCTCTCGTAGGTGATCCATACGGTCCAACCATGCTGGGTCGTGAGGACTCACAGTAGGAAACAGCCCGAACGGAGAGAGAGCTACCACAGTGGGGTTGTGGTCACAGAAGTCCGTCAGCACTCTGAGGGCTGCTGACTCAACGGCCTCGTGGGTAATGAATCCCCAGTAGATAAAACTCAAGTCGAACCAGTCGGCGTGGTCCGGGTGTGGTAGAACAGTGAAAATCACTCTGCAATGGGGAACGCAATAGCGCTCAAACTCGGACACCTCATAAGTCGGTGGTGTGAGGTAGCCTGCGGCGCTGAGTGCTTCCCACGCAAGGTGTGGAAAACCCTCCCAGTGCAACCCGTTGGTACGGATCGTACCATCAGCGTCGAACTCGTGAAACACGGGGAAAGCCATCTGTACAAAAACGTAACACATGTCAGGTCTCAAGGAGAACGGCGTGTCAAATGATGAAGTTCTGGCAGCTGTGAATAAAAATTCATAACCCAAAATCCAGAAACCTCAAAATCTTCCCCCAAGTTTCCCGGCTACTACAAAGTTCTTTTACACACTTTAGGTTTTCAAGGTTGAGCTTGAACAGGAAAACAAGGTGGACGGATACAAGACCTAGATGTGCCTAGGAAAGTGTAAACCAAGCCGAAAGAAGCTATGATCGGAACTTGCGACTACAAGCTAGGCTGGTTAAGGAGCAACTGTTTTTAACAAACTGGTTTAATTAATCTAGCACAAGGTACAACAAGGTGAACAAGCTTTTTCTTCAAAATTTTAGCAGCACCATAGCTAAGCATGAGAGGTACTCTAGTTTATAAAAAGCACACACTAGCAAAATCTTCCTTATAGAGCATATAGAAGTTCGGTTTTGGGTCCATTTTAGTTGTTTCGATTTTTAATATGCATGCAAGACGTCCTATTCGACCTCACATGGAAATCAAGCCAAAATCGAAGTTAGTGTCAGTGGCAGGGCTTTTATTCGTCTCTCCCTGTAATATCTAGTCGAGAGCTAAACGGTACTCGCTTAACGACTAACGAAGCGCTGTTATATACCTGCAGAAAATGAACCTTTCGTGCCAGCACATCATGAAAGCGTCCACATACATTACCGTTCACTATAGAAACGACATCCATGCGTTAAGCCGCTGCATGGACAGCGTCCAATCTCAGACACCCTCCGTTTGAGTGGAGTGTATCCTTGCCTCGCATGATCGACATGCGGAATGCACACGTATGAAACACGTGGCGACAACACAACCCTTAAACAGACGCGAAGATGGGATCTGTGGAATAGATCACTCCATCAACCCTCGCAATTCCCGTGATGCGGAACAGCACACGTACAAAACACGTGGCTCATCTAGTTTGGTTGTGCACGAAAGTAAGTCTGACACATAAAGTAATGTGCTGGAAGTTAGAAAAATAAACCATAGGTTGATTAAGCCACCTGAAAGAACCCAAAAATTCCCTCTAGGGCCTCTCGGTCTAATTTATCCTTAGCGGACCAACGTATTTCGGAAAATCAGGCAATCTTGGCAAATTTTATTCAAAAACCAGTGATTTAGTTTATTAATTAATCTCTGGTGCATATAATTACTCTGATACTATCGGGCATACACCCCGGGTACTCATGCAAGGAAGCAAGAAGAGTAGAAGATGGACTCCTACTAGAATTCCCCTGTACTCCTACTAGGACTCGCTCAGTGTAATCCTACTAGGACTCCTGCCTTGTAACCGACTAGGAACCCGCCACCTGGACTATATAAAGGAGGGCCGGGTACCTAGCCAAACATCCACAATCCCTCCGGGGAACAACACCAAGCGCAGGGCGCAATACTACCCCAAACAGGACGTAGGGTAGCTACTCCGCTACCCGAACCTGTATAAATCTTGTGTCTTGTGTCCTCGCGCATACCTTCGGGTTCCAGATCATGGTGATCCCCACCTTCTACCTTCTTTGCGGGTACCTCCCATGGAGGTCGAGTGGTTTAAACACCGACAGTTGGCGCCCACCGTGGGGCCATCGTCACGATCATCGGCGAATTCGAAGGACCTCATCTGCAAAATCAATCTACCGCAACGGTTGTTGGCTGATTCGATCAACTCGCCGCATCAATCTGCCTGACGGGTCAGCAACTCGTCGACTTGGTGGAGTTCCGCTCGAGTTCAAGAACGACACGGAATCAACTTCGTGTCACCTGTCCGCCGAGACGAAATCAAGTTCGAAATCAAGCTCCAATTATTGCTCGCGAGAAGTTAACCCTGTGCCCTGGCGGCATCGAGTCCGAAGCTGACCATGAAGATTACGCTGCACGTGAAGGTCATGGAGAATATTGGCTCTTGACAACAGCCACACCAAAGCTATACCAGGAACATGCAAGATTTTTTGCTTGGGCACACGGCAAGACGTACGTGGGCACACCTACTTCAACTACTCGAGTACGACTACTACATCGCCGTCCAGACGCATCGACTCGCTGACTACTCATCACCCGGCCGCACGGGCTCTACGTCAACCTGGCCGTGCGCCGCGAGTACTCGTCTCTCGGCCACAGCGGCTCTACATCGACTACACCGTACGCCGCCACGACGTCGTTTTCTGGGCGTAAGACTACCATCTCGACTAGTAAACTAGTCGAGAACGGCTTTCGCGACATCAACAACTAGTCGGATCCACCTCCGACTAGTCGACTTCAGCAACAACCGTCGCGGCTCCATCACCGACCGCCACGGCTTCGTCGACTCTCGTCCGTGAATCAAGCTAAGTCACTTATTTCAATAATTATTTCTTCTTCGGCTTGTTTTTCGCATACAGGAACCAATGCTGAAGACTACTTTGTGTACGCCTCTCAACGGCTACCTGCCAGCAGAGCTACACCGTGCCAGCTATTCCTTAGGGACCGTTGACTGATCGTCACGGGGCTTGGTACACCAAATTAGGAGGCTCTTGCCACGACGTTTCGTGTACTGAGTGCTGGAGGCGCACAACGGCTACACCCTGAGGAGGCACTGCGCAATCCTGCTCTCCGCCATGCGGAACAACGAGCAATCGCGCTCTCTCTTGTCGCCATGTCGACTACCTTCGTCTACCTCTTAATGGTCTTGCTCCAGTAGCACACGCCTTGATCCGCGCAAAGCCTCGGCTCTCCTGTCATGCCTTCACGTCCCCAGCGACTATGGCTAAACAGGCTCCTCAGAGACCGGGCGCTTAAACCAGCTCTCCTGTCATGCCTTCACGCCCCCAGCGGCTATGGCTAAACAGCGATCACAGAGACTGGGCGCTAAACCGCATCAGGCTAACTACTCGACGCCTAACGACCACAACAAGAGCATGACACATGACATTTGCATCTACATTCATATTTGTATTTGTCATTTGTAGATTCAATTTCTACAAAAATGCTACATAATGTACGCATCTCTACTTTCAGGTCAAGCTTCGGCGACAACTTCCAGTACGCTCCGCGTACCTCCACCGGCGCGGCTAGTTCCCAAACTCGGGGGCTACGCACCACATTACTACTTGATGACAACTCGAGTAGTCTCCGCTAGCTCTCTGGCTCGGGGGCTCGGCACCAACAACTACTCGACGTGGATCTTACGGCTCACCTGGCGACGAGCTCGGGGGCTGAACGCTACAAGTGTACTCAGATGATGACTTCCGCAAACACTGAAGACCCTTGGATTGATTCTTCAATCGTTCCAAGGCTCGAAGGCTACTAGGCTACACCCATCAGTTGATTTTTTCAAGACGGAAGCAGAATCAAGATTGACCCTCAGCCAGAGTCTACAACTCAACCTAAGGCTCGGGGGCTACTCCATATGGAGTGCGATTTTGCAATCGCACTTCCATATAATCTCAACTTCAAGACAAATGAGCTGGACCACCTTCCAGCCTCGCGGCAGTTCAAGTACTATTGAAGACTTCTCCAAGCAGTACTCGAGGACGCTCAAGAACTACTCGCAAAGGCTTCAAGACTACTCGAACTACTACTCTCGACTCCAACGTGCTCGGGGGCTTGTCGGGCATACACCCCGGGTACTCATGCAAGGAAGGAAGAAGAGTAGAAGATGGACTCCTACTAGAATTCCCCTGTACTCCTACTAGGACTCACTCTGTGTAATCCTACTAGGACTCCTGCCTTGTAACCGACTAGGAACCCGCCCCCTGGACTATATAAAGGAGGGCCGGGTACCTAGCCAAACATCCACAATCCCTCCGGGGAAAAACACCAAGCGCAGGGCGCAATACTACCCCAAACAGGACGTATGGTAGCTACTCCGGCTACCCGAACCTGTATAAATCTTGTGTCTTGTGTCCTCGCGCATACCTTCGGGTTCCAGATCATGGCGATCCCCACCTTCTACCTTGCTGCGGGTACCTCCCATGGAGGTCGAGTGGTTTAAACACCGACAGATACCAACTGTGACAACACGCCCAGGAAAATACCGTACTATCGCCTAAACCAATCCACTTTGGTCATTAAGCGATAATAAAGTATCATACTGTCGTTAGTCGCCAGGTTAACGCCCGGTAAATCACTTGAATAGCAACAAGGATCGACATATATGCATTAAAACTCACTCGAAGGCGAGTCCAGAGATACATCATCATTAACATTCAAATTTGTACCCCGCAGGGTTTAATTATTACAAACCGAAGTTTTTGCCATAAAGAAGTAGTTCAGAGTTTTTGAAACAACGGAAATAAACTAACGGAAGCGGAAACACCACGAGAGGCCATCCATGATGCTCTCAGTAGTCGTCCTCCAACCACTCCAACTCCCAGCCGGGCGGGATCTCTCCGGGCCACACATCACCGAAAGCATTACCTGGACCAACACATTAGCAAGGCTGAGTATACTAATACTCAGCAAGACTTACCCGTCGGTGATAACTACTTCACCAATCTAGACATGAAGGGCTTTTGGTCACTAAATTTCTTTTTGCTGAAAAGTAACAAAGAGTATGTCCTTACTTTCAAGATTTTAGCACCAGTTCTAGTGGGTTTAATCTTTACTACATTAGCCAACTAGTACAGACAGAGTTGTACAATACAATTTAATCAAGCATAGTTTTCATCCACTTCCATCATTAGGGATCTCATGGCTAGTGGAGTAAGCAGTCTCAGATAACGGTGAGAGGCTGACAATCGATTGATTCAAACCTTGCAAGGTAGACCTAAACACACGGTAGGCTGCCCCGCAAGGACAACTTCCCAAGCAGTTCCCAAAAATCCTCGGGTCGGGATCGAATCTTACAGTCTTTGGTGCAGGCTATCTAGCATACCTCGCGAAGCACCCGGAGTCACCGTACACCACCGGTAGCTAGCCGTGAGACGAATCCCAAGAGTAGTAATAGTAGGATCCCTCGCCGCCTCATTAAGGTACTAGGCTTACCGGTCCCATTCCCGACAAGTGCGTAGTACGTTCAAACACTTAACCCACAATAGCCATTGGACCGGAGCCCAAATGCCATGCTCTTACCACATGAGCAATCTAATTAAGGATATCCTATGATTCCTATCTAGGAACCTATTCTCGCGAGTGAGGTCATCACCCGACTTGTAACGGTCCTATAGCTTAGCAGCTATCGACCTATCATACTAGTAAGGACAAAGGTACCTAGGGATCATGCATCTAGGGTTCCATTCAACTCCTGAACTTAAATGCACAATCATCCATAGATAATTGAATAAGAAAATTTGAAAACTAGGTTAGATGCACCGGAGCTTGCCTTCGTCAGCTAGGTTAGCCTGGGCACCCTCGGTGTCGTCGAGCACTTCCGCGTCTTTGCGGCGAAGCTTCTCGCTCCTCCTTCCTCGGATTCCGGGACAAGAGAGTAGTCACCGTCCGGAAGATCTACACGGAATGCAATGCAAGGTTCAGGTGATGTGACAGTTTGTTATCTTACCCAACTCTTGTTGGTCATATTCACCTTAACAAGTATCTAGATAGTACATCACTTTTAGGAAGGTTATTAGTTATATGTGATTCATTCTTTTATTGCACATTTGAATTAATGTTTCTTTTGTACTTGTTATTTCATGTGAAGGTTTAATCCTTTTCCTCTCACTAGCAAGGGTTTGAACAAGATTTTTATTCATAAATTAATTCCTTATCAGCAAGGGTGGTTTCTTAACTTTTAATTAAGTTAGGTAATATTTCCCAAAAAGGGAAATGAACTAAAAAGGGATTTTCCTTATTTAATTACTCTTTAATCTTTAAAAGGCTTTTAAGCTTTTTATTAAGCAATAAATCACTACAAATTTAAGAAGTGTTTCTTAAGCATCACAACACCCATACTGGTCCACTGGACCCACAAGTAAGGCTTGAAGCTAGGAAATTAAATATTATGGAAAATAACAAAGACTAGCTAGTGATTCAAATTAAATGCATACAAAAATAAATAAGCACCAAAATGATCCACACTTTCTCATGCATGCTCTCTGGTCCTAAACAAGCCTAAAGAACCAGCAAGTACACCTAGAAACTCTACTGATCTTGCTTCACAAATTTACAAAGGAAAACATGCACAAATTAAGAATAAATATTTCTGTTAAACTAAAAAATCATGATTAATTCACCAGAGGTGTTTTTTGACATAACAAGACAGGATGCACAAGTTAGGCACAAAAACATAAATATTTTTAGCTACAAAAATCATCTAGGCAGTTTCTGCAGAAAAGGAAAACAATTTATATAAAATGATTTACTCCATAACTTTGTGCAATTTTTTGGCACAGGAGCTAGTCATGCCATGATGCACAACATATCCAAAATTTGGATGCAGAGGAATTATAGTTTTTGAGTTTTGGCAGATCTAGGTATTTCACAATCCTATTTTTCATGTTAAAAATATTCAGAATCAGACCATGTGAGAATTACAAAAGTTGTAGTATTTTCCACCGTGAATCCAACAAAATTGGTTTTGCAATTTTCTGAATTTTCTACAATTTTCTAGGGATTTTCTACCGCACTGGACCAACTAGCAAGAAAACCTAGATAACTTTCATCGCAAACAGGTCCCTAATTCACAAAACAGCCGCTAGACTTCACAAATATGCCCCCGCGGCGGCGGGGGAGCTCGCCGGCGGCGATGTGGGGCCGGACCAGGGCAACATGTGGCATGGGGGTGCGATTAGGCTCACCCCTAGCCGATTGGTGGCGGTGGCGGGGCGAGCTCCGGCGAGCGGCGACGACGGGAGCACGGCGGCGCGCCCGCGGTCTCACGGGTTCCGGCGAGGCTCGCGGCGGTGCGGCGCAATGCGTGGCTCGGGAGGCTTGAGTGTGGTCTAAGGAAGGCGTAGAAGCACTTGGACGGCGGCGAGCGCGAGCGGGGGATGGACTTCACCGGCGGCGGCGGCAATGGGCGCGGCGCGGTGCGGCGGTGGCTCGGGATGGCGTGGGGGCGAGGGGAGAGCGGGGGCGGCCTTATATGCACGCGAGTCCCGGTGACGGTGGGTGACGCCGGGAGGGCATCTCCGTGCCACGGCCGACTCGAGTGTCGTGCGTACGGCCGGCGCCGCGGACGGACCGGGGGTCCGCCGCGCGCACGGCGCGGTATAGCGGCGTGGCGGTGCGGCTCGAGGTGCCTAGGGCGGAGCGGCGGCGTCGGGGCGCGTGGATCTCGAGCGGCACATGCCTCGGACGGAGGGGAATGTCGGGAAGGCGCGTGGGGGCACGGCCGTCGAGGTTCGGCCGGCGACGCGCGGGCGCGCGACGTCGCGGCGTGCTGACGCCCGGCCCTAAACTGTGTTGCTGGCACTGATTTCAAATTAGAATTTCTCCAAAATTTTGAATAAAATTCGACCAAGCTTTGAACACAAAGGTTGTAGATCTTGTCACCCTCTACAACTTCTAAAAAGGCTATAATGGGTTTTTCTTCACAGATTTTGAAATACACTGCTGCCAACATTGAATGTCAGCCTGTTCCCTGAAACAGTGGACCCTGCCTTTGCAACCAATTTTTCAAGCTTTTCCACTCAAAATTTGAAAAGCCAATCCACATGAAAGTTGTGTCCCTCAACAAGATGGACAACTTTCATAAAGGTATAATTTTAAGTGTTTAGGTGAATTTTGGAGAACGCGGCAAAAGTTCCGGCAGACATCTATGGACACTAGGGGTGAAAGGGGTTTGACCAAGTCTTTGACCATGGGTTGGCCCCACAAGTGTGTTTACTAGTCACAGGGGGTCACTAGAGTAGGTTAGTGAGTTTTTCGGGGTGAGGGCCCAGGTTGACCGTGATTTAACCACTGTCAGCTGGGTTGACCGGCTGTTAGGGTTAATTAAAAACCTGGGGCGTCACAGAGCCATCGTCAAACTTGATTGTTCTGGTGACACTCGTGTCAAGCTCAGAAAAGGCATCACGGTAGGTGCTCCTATGGTTGTTGGCACTGGAGTCCAAGTACCACATTTTCTTCTTTGTGTTGTTGCCACCTTCCCTCCCAAGGTGGCCCTGTGCTCACGTTTCGACAAGCAGGATGTGTGTGCGCGACACGTCCTTTGCATCGACATTGGTGAGGGCCCGCACCTATGTTGACGGTGTATAATCGTATTAAACTTCAAGTAGACTTGCAAGCGAACAAGTCTCCCGTCGTAGTCAAGGGACCCTTCTTCCCTCGAGTGGTGAACCCAAGGTATCGAATCCGTGGAACAAATGTGTGATGCAAGAGTTGATCTAGTAAAGCCCAGAAACATCGATCTTCAAGAGGTGAAACCTATGCATCTAATCTTAAGGAACATCAAAACGAATCTAATCTACTAAAGGTCGGAGGTAGCGACAGATAGAGGGGGATAGATAAACCGATCTAGAGAGATCGAATCAAGCCTTTTGTTGAAGTTCCGAGCAAAAGAAGAAGTAGCAAGTTCAGTCTCATTAGAAGCCTCTTTAAACCACAGTTTCCCGTCCGACTCCGAAAACGCCCACCTTTTGGAGCCACCGTTCTGTCACAACGCACCCCTATTCATGCGGGTTAGTCTAGGGCGAGTCCAAGAACAAGTTGAAATCTTTCGGAAGATCAGGCATGCACCTCTAGCCACCACGGCTATAAGAACACCCTATGTGACCTATCTCGAGAATAGATCTAAGATAAGAAAAGCCGATCGAAACCAAAGATGTAGGAGAAACATTTGATCCCTAGAAATCGAATTCAACTTGATAAATCAACTTGGTACATGATACATGAATCAAGATCACAACCGGGATCCTACCTCGATCTTGCTTCTAGCTCCGGGAACTCCGATGTGGTCTTCCTTGCAATGTTCCCACGTCGGCTAGGGAGACCCTAGTCAACTAGCTCTACCCTCTCCTCTCTGAGATGGTGTCCCTCTCTTCTCTGCTCCTCGGCGGCTGATGACGAATGAGTTGATGCGTGGCTCTCGGCCTTGGGGCTATAAATAGCCTGAATGGTGGCTAGGTCAAAGGGGGGCTGACTGGGCCCTGGAATGGGCTGGGCCGGCCGGCCTGGGCCCATTTCCGCCCAGTTAGTCGCCTCCTTCGCCCGGTGTTGGTTCCCGAGTCTTCTAGATCGTTCCCCCTTCTGCATGTGGGCCCTTGTCGTCAGTTTCTCTCCGAGTTGGACGAAGCTCCTTGCCCCGCGAGACTTGACACTTTTCTGGCTAGGTCCTTAGAGTTTTAATATCCTGTAAAAACATAAAAGAAAATCGGAGTAGGTACCTTTCTTGGTCGCAACGATCGTGCCCCGGCGAACCCTTCTCGTCCTCCCGCTCCTCGCTTGCGTCTCGCGTCGATTACAGCACTGCCTCCGTGTGTGCATGATTAAATAGACGATGGCCAGGTCGAGGTAGGCGCACTGGGGGAAGGTTCTCGATGCCGATGGGGAGCGGACGCGAAACTCTCTTAAATCCGGTTGAATCGACACCACGCCACCTTCTGGGAGGACCCAAAGATGGAGAGGAAGGGCCATCAGACTCCGCTGCCTCGGAGCTCCGCGCATCGCAGTCGTCCTCGGGACAACACCGCCCTTGGTCCTCCCGCCGCCGCCGGGGTCCTATGCTCCTCCGCTCCAGATCGAGGTGCCACCGGTGTGGGAGCAAGAGGGGGTGGCATTGCAAGAGTCCATGCTCTTCCGGCGGGCTCCCTGGCGGCAGGAGCAGGGGACGGGCAGGGCTACATCGCCGCTCACTGGCAGCCAGAGAACCAACGATTTGGTGGCGGCGATGTCGATCCGGAGACGTCGGAGAGGTGCGGCGGCGCGTAGGCCCAGAGATACGACGCGATATCCCGCCCTCGCGCTGCTCTTGGCTGAGCCGGGTCGCGCACGTGGAGCTCCGCTGCCGCTGGCACCAGTGGTGGAGGGAGCGGGCGCCGCCGTGGAGGGAGTCGTGCCTGCCGAATCGCCGGAGGTTGACGTGGCGATGTTGGCGGGGAGGAGGCCCGTGGGGCAGATTGAGCGCCCCCGGTCGTCGATTCGTCGTCCCCGAGCAGAAGACGGATGGGGGAGGGAGGTGTGCACTGTCGAGGAGCCCCGCCCGCTGCCACCCTCGTGCCCGTCCGCCATGGGAGGAGGAGGCTTGGCGGAAGGCAGACACGCGGATGAGGGAGCCCGTGTCAGACGCATGGCTGGGGGAGGAAGGCAGGCGAGCGAGCGTCCGGCAGCGGCGGCGGGCGCACGGTGGAGAGGGAGGCGGACAGAGGTTCACAGGTTTAGGGTTTGGATGGAGAACGGGGGAGGCGGAGCGGAAGAAAGGGAGAGGATAACGGGACGCAGGCGGACGCGCGGTGCGGGGGAGTAGAGAAATGGATAAATGGATTGCGGGCCAAGGCGAGGGGCGCGCGCGGGTGGAGGCGTGGGGGTGGAGCGGCAGACCCGCGCGAGCGGAAAGATGAGGGAGGACAGAGTTTTTTCTCCTTTCTAAACTTTTTAGGAGTAGAGATTTAACCCTTTTTATCTAATATTTTAAAATTATCCCCCTCCAATCTACATTTTCAAAAACTAGCCCTTGGTCACATTAAGTGTTATGGTGTGACTAATAGTTGAAACGCATCACATTCGTTAACATAACTAATGTACACGTTAGCATAAGAGAAAAACAATTGTGCCGTGGCTGGCCACTCTGCCAGGCCGTAGCATAGGAGAAAAACATACCATTTTATTCTAAAAACATATCGTTTAACCATATTTTGTGCTCCATTTTAATTGGAAAATAATTTTTTAAATTTCTCAAACTCGATGTATATAGTCTATACAATGCACACATTCCATTTTAATAGTTTGCAATCCAAACTATGGTGTGAAAAATAAGAAATTTAATTTAAAATAGGTGAAGTATTATTGATTGATAAAGGAGGAGTGGCTGATTCTAAGTCCCCGAAATGCATCCCATGTAACCATGTTTTATTTTCTATTTTAATTATGAATTATAGGGTGCACACATTTCATTTTATGCATTTGCATGAATGTGAAAAATGAGAAATTGCATTCAAAATCGTGATGTGAAAAATGAGAATGCAAATGATTCGAATGCAAGTGCATAAAATGGAACACTGAAAACGTTCCATTTTGAATGCGAGGGGCGCCTGGTCTGTGTTACACACAAAACGTGCTGAAATCCTTCTGATTTATGGAATTTCAAAATTCTCTGCGGAAGTGAAAAATTCAGAATGTGTAGGTGCTCACCCGAAGTTAAACCCAAGGAAGTTTCCAAGAAAAAAGCAGTTTCCACTTTTCTTCAAATGATAACTTCGACTTTGACGTGCTCATCGGCACGGTCTTTCCATCTCCAGGCCGACCGGCGCCGGCGTCGTCGTGGGCCCATCCGACCAGCGTCATCCCCGCAGCGCGTCACGATCCGCGCCACCTCCGAGGTCAAGCAGCACCAGCCGTCCGATCCCCACGTCCGACCCTCCCTCCGGTACACGGGGCCCCGACCGCTCCCACCTTCTCCGCCTCGTCGTCCCCCTCCATAACCACCACCTCCTCCCATTCCTTCCTCGCCCGCCCGCCCGCCCCCACCATGGCCCTCGCGCGCGGCCTCCCGCTCCAGGAACCCTAGAGCGCGGCACGCACGCACGCACCCTCCCATCGCGGGCGCGGGCGGCATGGCGCCGCAGGCCGCGGGGTCGCCCCCGGCGGTGGCGGCGCTCGGGTTCCTCCTCCCGACCTGCTGGGAGATCGAGGTCACCTGCGCCGCCGCAATGATCCTCGTCGCGCTCTACGCTGCCTACGAGCTCCTCAACCCGCGCCCCTCGCAGGCGGGTGAGACCGCCGCTGGGCCCCTCTCGGGGGAGTTCGCCGGCGCCGACAAGGTAAACGGCTCTGCTTCTGCTTGCGTTTTCGGGGGATTCGACCGGTGATCACGCGTCCTGATGCTGCGATCGTTTGATTGGCTGCGGGTGGAATCGGATTGGGCCAGTTCAAGGGAGGCTCGAGCGGCCCCTCTGCGTACGTGGTGAAGGTAATCAGTGATCAGCTTTCTGTCTCTCCGATATATATATTTTTTTAGTTTTGCTGCTAACGGTTACACCTGGATGGTTTCCTGACTTGGATTGGATATGTCTGTTCAGCTTGAATTGTTGGCCGCGAAGAATTTGATGGCGGCCAACTTAAATGGGACGTCTGACCCGTATGCATTGATCACTTGTGGGGCGGAGAAGCGTTTCAGGTGATCACACTGATTCAGTGATTCCAACAGTTTGGTGCATACCCTTTCTTGTAGGCTCTCGATTGTAAACAGCCTGTTCGTTTGGCTGGTGGCTGATGGCTGGTGCTGATTTGTTCTGAGAGAAAAGTACTGCTGGTTGATTGTTGGTGGCTGGTTTGTTCTGAGAGGAAAGTACAACTGGCTGGTGGCTGATAAGCCAAACGAACAGGGCAACCTGTGTACTGGATAGTTTGAGTCGTTTCAAGCTATCATCAACTGTATATAGCTTTTGCACGATTCCCCATTTCTAGCCCATTTCCGAAACTAGAAAACTGTGCCAAGCTGTAGTTCATTTAGCCACATTATATCTTCCGGGACATGGACTGCAATCTGGACCTTTGCTCAAGAAAATCGTGTTTGGGCGAAAGTGTTAAACTGGCTGTGATGGGGTTTTTATTGAATTTAAGCTTGGGAAAGTGGAGAACAAACTCATGGCCTTTTTAAGGGTGTACTGTAGTGCCTGTGAGTTAGGTTCAAGGGGGGGGGGGCATTATGATTGGGACGATCTTGTCACAAAAAATGATTGGGACGATCTTCCCTAAGATGGTCTCAGGAAATTGGCACCTGTGGGATTTATTAGAGATAGGAAAGTACGAAGGCAATTTGATTTTTTATAAATAAATGGCAATTTGACTCTGGATATAGCAGTGGCAAGCATAGGCAGTAAAACAGAGTAAACAAGTGGTGAATTTCCCAGGATTGTGTCAACTGCTAAAAGTCTTGTGTAATTGGTGAGAGATGTGGGGAAATAGATGATAATGATATATGTATAAAATAATAGACACTGCTATTTTGAAACGGTTCTGTGGGAGAAGCAATGGTGGAAGGTAGAGCAGGAACACAACTTCAAATCACCATCCTTTGAATATAAAATAAAATTGGTCCATTTGATAATGTAATGCAGCTAATGCTCAGCTAATCTAATCGTCTTTCCTCACACCCTACAGCTCCATGGTTCCTGGCTCAAGAAATCCAATGTGGGGAGAGGAATTCAACTTTTTTGTTGATAGTCTTCCTGTAAAGGTAATTCCCAGTTCCTTCTCTCCTATTTAGTTTGGCATCCTTTTAAAAGTGCTGTGTTTGTTCTTGGTACAGGAAAATGTGCCAAATTAGCTAGTCACTGTTGCACCATTCTTATATTAAAAGAATTTGAACCTGCACTGTTCTACAACAATATAGTCACATATCTCTTTTGGATTTGCAACTTTACATTTACCAATGAATTGTTTCCAATTCGTAAGTTCATATAGTGTAATCCCAAAATGTCCCTGCTCCATTGGTCATTGGATGCAGGAAGATCTGTACATTTCGTTTCCCTTGTTCTCATGCATTTGTTCTCTATAATTCAATAGATAAATGTTACAATATATGACTGGGACATTGTATGGAAAAGCACAATCCTTGGTTCTGTTACTGTTCCAGTCGAGTCTGAGGGACCGAGTGGACCAGTTTGGTATGCACTTGACAGCACATCAGGCCAGGTAAATGATTTCTACAGAACTGCTTGGTTTCTGAGGTTAAATTTATTTTTCAGTTATTTTACTGTACAATTTTAAATTGTCAGGTGTGTCTTCATATTAAGGCAATCAAGGTTCATGAGAGCTCCTCCAGGTTAAAATTTCATTCTGTTTTTTTACTGTTGAAGCATTGGCTATCCTACATCCGTGTCTTATTATCAGTTCACCAGAAGGAATGAATTTTATTCTGCTCTTTGTTAAAATAACATGTCTGAACAAAGTTGCTGTATGCTTTAGCCATTTTTCTTCACTAATTTACTTTAGTTTTCTGGAAAGACAAGTGAAACTATAGTAGAGCGTGATGCTAAATATGCTGCCTGCGTCGCTGTACCTTCTGTGGCCCAAATTCATTGTTTCTTTAGTCTTAGGATAAAATCAATATGAGGCGTCAGCTTCTCTGATGATTCAAATATTTCCCCACTTTAGGGCTTTAAATAACTCAGCTGAGGCTGGTGCTCGTAGAAGGATATCCCTGGATAAGCAAGGTCCCACTGTAGTCCATCAAAAGCCAGGTCCTTTGCAGACAATTTTTGAACTACCTCCAGATGAGGTGGGTAACTGCTACAACTTTTGACTCAATTTCATTGTGGATGTAATACCAACGTTTCCAACTTGCACGAGTTATTTCTGTCTTGTTCCTTTCAGGTTGTTGACCACAGTTATTCATGTGCGCTTGAAAGGTCATTCCTGTACCATGGCCGTATGTATGTCTCTTCATGGCACATTTGCTTTCATTCAAACGTATTTTCTAAGCAGATTAAGGTTAGCTCACATGAAAGTCCTCCATTGACATCCTTCGATTAATTATTTTTACTATAGATTCTTTGTGTAGAGCCCACTTTACTTCTATTTTGTGTTATATGATACATTTTTCATTTTTCAATGCCCTATAATTTTAAATGAATACTCCATATAAACAGACACATCAATGATGTGACAGACTGATAGTTTTTTGTAGTTTATACTGAAGAACTAGAGTGTCACTTGGACCTAGTTTTTTTTGTCAAATTAAATCTAAAACTTGTGTCAGCTCTCAGTCAACAGCATAGCAGAGTAGTAGGAAACACTTGGTTAGTTAGTAAGGACAAATACACATTCCACCGTTGTTGATGGGTGTTCAAGTGATATCCCTTTACACTTTGTTATTTAATGGTGATGGGTTAAAGATTATATGGTTGTCCTCTTGATTGAGATATTAAATGAACAAAACTAAAGCAGCTATGTATTTCCAATGGGTCATTGAAATTTATACATAAATCCTAATGGGTTATTTTCTCTCCCAATATTTCCACCATTCATGAACTAAATAGATGTTTACTGTATGTGCCAGCGATTATTCAAGCTAGTGCTTGCAACTTAGGAGCATATTCTGCTGACTTCCAGCTTTCTGGCAAATTTCTTTCCGATTTTCCATACAAGATGCCATGCTCAAGTACCCTTCCTAATTTTGATCAGTGAAGCAACAAATCTTGGATGAGAACAGTTTTTTCCTGTTTATACTCTTTTATGACATGTGGGTTCATGTTTTCCTTAGTAGATAGTGCTTGCAATATAGGACTATATTCTGCTGAATTTCAGCTTGAGAGCAAATTATTTTCCAACAAGCTGACACGTACCAGTTCTCTTCCTGATTTTAATCGATGAAGCTACTAATCCTGGTTAACAGCAGTATTCTTCTGTGTATACTCTGAAGTTATGTGGATTGATGTTTTCCCATCAGATTGATTCTGTGAGCTTAGGGAAGTTGTGTTTTTTTCTTTGAAAAACTATATTCATATCTAATAATTTGTCTGTGCATACATTGTTTGATTTATTTCTGTGACTAAAAATATGTTCTCGTATATGAAGGTTGTTATTCCTTTGAGAGATATTGATGAGGTAATTCTTATTTGATGCTGTTTTGTTATTTGTACACAATTTCTGTGCTATGCACTCAAGGTGCCATCTGTTTCTTTTATTGCAAACACTGCAGATCAGGAGAAGCCAGCATGCTGTTATCAATCCAGCTATTACAATATTTCTTCGAATGGGTGCTGGAGGATTTGGTGTTCCTCCATTAGGATGTCCAGATGGTAATACCTTATTAACACCTCCGCTGTTCTTAAACAGATGAAACTCTGCAGTCCTTTTTTGTGTGGAAATAAAAGACCCTTCGATCTCTTCATGTAAAACAGCAGGGGAGGACCCTGATTAAAAAAAAAATAATACACGTGAAAAAGGTCTACAACACTATAAAGAAAATATTTTTGGCTGGGTCTACAGGACCGAATGGAAGTCTAAAAGCAATCAAGGGAAACAGAATTGCTCTGAATCCGATTGAGAAGGAACAACTGGAATTTTATGGATGGTCTTCATTTAGCAGACACATATGCCTTTTTTCTATCTACATTTTTAGGGGTGGGTGGTGACTTTATCAAGGACACACCTATCTATCTGTAAACACCCCATATTTTTTTTCTCGAACAACGCAGGAGAGCTGCGCGTCATTTCATTAAGGTAGAAGAACACATGTCAAATACAAGATAACACACACCAACCATACACCACGACCTCTGCATTCTAGCACCCAAAAACAAACAGGAGTTGTTGAAAGACATGCTGAGCTTAAGCTCCCAGGGATAACAACCTAGACACTAGCTCTTGGAGTTTTGACGCCCCCGCCATGCACCAAAGGCTACCCTCTGTGTCAACTGCTCTCAAAACCTCCTGGGTATTTGGCCTTACATGATCAAACACACAGGCATTACGATGCTTCCAGATTTCCCATGCGACCAGAATAATCAAAGAATTTAGTCCTTTACGTGCCTCCTTAGGAACAGCCAAAGAGGACCGCCTCCACCACCCAAAGAAACGCGATCCTGCTGTTTCAGGTGCCAAATGAATCAGACCCAGTTGTTGGAGAACATGAGCCCAGATCTGACGAGAGAAGACGCAGCCAACCAGGAGGTGGTGGATTGTCTCCACATCCTGATCACAAAAGGGGCAGGTTTCTGGATGTGGCAAGTAGCGCTTCGCTAGACGATCTGCTGTCCAACATTTATTATGGAGAACAAGCCAAATGAAGAACTTACAACGCAGTGGAGCCCAGCTTTTCCAAATCCTCCTCCAAGACCCAATCTTGATGGATCCCTCGAAGAAGGCTGCATAAGCTGATTTGCTGCTATAAATCCCGGATTTTGTCAGTTTCCAATTATAATGATCTGGAATATCCTGCTGCAAGACAATGCCATTCACAGCACCCCAAATCTGGAGATATTCATATAAAACTTGGACAGTAAGCGCCCCCTTGATGTCACCAACCCGTTGGTGATTCTGGAGGGCTTGAGCAATAGTTCTACACTTTGCCATAGTAAACACCCCATATTGACTTAATCAAAGACACACCTGCTATCTGTAAACACCTGATATTGACTAAGGCCCTTCTATTATTATAAAATACTTAGTAATCTGACAAACCCATTTCCTGGCACTATTAAATTATGTACTATCGCTATAGCATAAAAATCATACAGTTTATGTAGTCTGCAAAAAGGACTGCTAATGGTAATTCTATAAGGCAGTGTTGGTTGTTACATAGCATGTTTTCTTATATATTTTTTTCGTAGGAAGAGTCAGGTACAAATTTGCATCGTTTTGGAACAGAAACCATACATTTAGAGCATTGCAGCGAGCTGTGAAGAACTTCCAAATGATGATAGAGGCTGAGAAACAGGTACAGAACTGCATATGTGTGCATTACACTCTAGTCCTTTGCTTGAATGTTATAGGATACATTTGCATATCTGCGGCCTTACTGTTTGTGTTCTAGTTTTGACTTTTGAAAGTATCTTTTTTTCGTATTGCTGTGTGATAATTAGGAGGAGTTCACATAAGTTTGATCTCATAATCATTCTTCAGATTTGATAACCTTTTTTTATCTTTTGGATTCTAGGAACGTGCTCAGTCTGCCCTACGTGCACACAGTAGCTCAAGAAAAAATAGCAAGAAGGAGGTCAATGTTCCAGAAGATTGTGCTGCATTAACAGGGCAATTACAACCTTTTGTCAAAGAAGAAGTTCTAGTCCCTGTTTTCAATGTAATTATGGCTATTGGTATCTTAACTTCATGATTCTTTATGGACAATGTTGCTTTATGATTGATAACTAATCTGTAACTGTTTATGATTTCAGGGAACTTTTCCATGCACTGCGGAGCAGTTTTTTAGTATTCTTTTAAGTGATGACTCGAGTTACATAACAGAGTACCGGACAGATCGGAAGGATAAAGATATAAATGTAAGTCCAGCACAATGCCAAGCTTTTGGCAAATGTACATTCTGTATGAGCAACTTATTCCCAGTTCATTGATTGTTGAGCATAAGAGAAATTCAACAAAGTTATTGGATAGAAATTGGTAGATGGTCATAATATTATGTCAAATGGAGTAGATAGTCATACTAAAATTTTCAAACTAATAGCCAAGGTGCGTGTTCGTTGCTACAGATCTAAGTTGAGTAATGTCTAAGTTTCAAAACTTGAAACATTCGAGTTTTCATGTATATGGTGCACTCCATCATGTGATGTTCATAATTTTCCATTGCGTGATAAATTTACCTTTCAATGTACATCAAGGCGGAAGCTGCGGGTTCAGGGTCCTTTTTACCTATGCTATGCGTATTTGCATACTGAAGTTCCTTCTCGATTTGCCACCATAAGGCGTGGAGTTGTGATACTCTCAACCCTTGATGTTCCCTTTACAGATAAAAATAACTAACTGGAACAGAACATCGTCCACCTTATCAGCCAAACTAATGCACTTCCCCACTGCACCACCTGCCCCTATCCCTGACCCACGTCCATCATGTCTTGGGCCTGCTCCATGCGCAGACAGCCTCTCTCCTCCTGCAGAGAAGATAGCACTGCCTTCTTAAAAATCGAGTCTGGATCCAGCTATCACCAACCAAATTTGGGAATATCCTTCTGCTGTTGGCCCTTGCCCTTTTCCCTCAACTGCCCGTCACTCTACCATCACCGCACATGTACTGTTCGTTCTCCACTTTTTTTATGGATAACCTTCCACCTCCTGATGAATTTTGAAAGTTACTATTCTCTATTAAGCCTGCCAGTACCATATGGTAATGCAAATTAGTCCATCCAAAGCAGCATATGTATGGAGTACTGTTCACACTCCCTGTATTTTTAATGTTTGACTTTCCACCTCTTAGCTAATTTGGGTAAAACGCGGTAGGTTGAAGACTTGAATCTACTAGCTGAATTACAGAGAGCCAGTTATGTTGGTCCTGTATTCAGTGATGGATTTTGTTTTTAGCAGCAAGGTGAATGAATTTTGTTTTTTTACTCGGTATTCTCCCTAAATTGTTGCCTTTCACAGCTGGGCCAATGGCACGTCGCAGATGAGTATGATGGTCAGGTGCGAGAACTTAATTGTAAATCAATATGCCACAGTCCAATGTGCCCTCCTTATTCAGCGATGACAGAGTGGCAGCATATGGTTCTTTCAGCTGACAAAATGGATCTGGTATGTTTCTAAACAACTGAAAGTTCCAATATGGCAGATAATAATAATATGTGCTGTATTTATTAGAGATATTGTAGATATCCTAGCTGTGCAAGTCTATCAGCTATATCTTTCTACAGTAATTTCTCACTGCTATTTGTAGGTATTTGAAACTGTACAACAAGTACATGATGTTCCATTTGGTTCATTCTTTGAGGTACTTTTGGGAAATATTGCTTGAGAATATTTTACAGTGGCACAATACACTTCATGCTAGATTTTACTTAACTGATGTGCTACCTTTCAGGTACACTGTAGGTGGTCTGTGAAAACTATCAGTTCTGACTCGTGCAGCCTTAACATAAGTGCTGGTTTGTGATTTCTTCAGATTTTTGTGTGTGCTTATGTTTCTTTATACTGTGGTGGCTATGCTGCTCTACTTAAGCTTCAGATTAATGTAGTAGTTTTATTAATGCAATACCCATGTTTCATTTTCAGGTGCACATTTCAAGAAGTGGTGCATAATGCAATCTAAAATAAAGAGTGGTGCTGTGGATGAGGTATGCACTTAGCAAAAAAATGTTGGTGGGTTTTTAAACAAGTTGGCTAGTGGCTACAACGTTAATGTACTTGTGAATGTTGGTAGTAAAAGTACTTGTTTTTTTTAACATTTAAGGAATTCCTGGGCTCAAATACATCCCAACTAGACATGATTGCATAAAAGAGATATAATTGTCTAAAAGAGATCGATCTATGTTCTTATCAAAGCTCCAGTGCACTTGTTATTCACTTGATATTCATGTAGAGAGCTTTGTTAGCGATTGAGATTGTTTATTAAGATAGCGTGAACAAGCAAGTTAATCCTGGAAATACACCAGGCTACTGAAAGTCAAGCATCATGTCTCCCACATCATATTTTCATGTGGAATATAATACCTCGATAAAATTATGCAGCCCTTGTTCAGAATAGGGTAGGCTATTGGCTGCCAAATTATGTATCTTTTAGCCTTTTACTGACTTTCTAGTTGTAGCACATGAGTATATGATATAATATTGCAGCTGCTGAAGTGTTGCAGATAATTATGCAAAATAATAGTTTCTGGAATAGTCTATTCTAGTTTTTGCTGCCTTAACTTCCAGAAAGTACATACATTGCTTCATTTTGAGATCATTTTGTTTTCAAATCTTGCAGTTGAAGAAGGAAGTCAAGGAAATGTTAGACTTCGCACAGACGTATATGCTCAAAGTTAGGTCTCCTAACCAAGAGAACAGTGATCCTTCTAAAGAAGACAACATGGAGCTCGACGCAGTGTCTGGTGATCAATAATTATTTCAGCTATGCCGTCTGATGTAGGATGACAACCTCAACCCCATGACACAGTGAATTATGATGTTATACACCACATCTAACATGAGTACATGACAAGCTGCCTTTCAAAGAATGTGTAGATCGTGTAAGGTTCTTTTCCTGTCATTTTTCTACCCATTCTGGCAGTTTGACTGATGTATATTGTGTGTAAAAGGTGAAATATATTGCTGACTGTGAGCAAGTCAGTTTGTGTTGTTGAGATATATAAACAAAGAAAGAAACAAAAGAGAAATCTGTGCCCTAGAACCATCAGAACTTGCGCGGTGTACATTTCCTTGTTTAGAAAAAAGCTTTATGTAGAATAAAAGTTCCATGCCCTAAAAACCTAGCAACATTTCATGTGAATTTGTTTAGAAACATCCGGTTTGATATGACAATTTCTGTCCAGCTCGGTGATACTCTAACCAATGCGCATGTTTCGGACGGTGATATGGGAGTGTCGCATGTAGTTCCACTTTATAGATGCCAGGCATCGCCTAGCATGCACACTTTAAAAAAAAAATTAAATCTATCCGTATTGTTTCCTGTCTGCCTATCTCTTGACTCTTGTCCTGTACTTTCGTGTAAAATGTAAATTTAGAACACGAATGGGCCGAATTGTAGTTTGAAACCAGGCCCAATTCCCGTGCCCACCAGGCCGAACCTCGCCTCGCCATCCCGCGGGGTATTTCCGGAAACTCCCGTATCCACAGCTAGGGTTTCTCCCAACCCATATAAATAGGCTCTCCCTCTCCGCGTGCCGCCGCCACGGCATCCCCGACGCTCCGCCGCCGCGACCACCAGACCTCCAGGAAAGATGGTAAGATCGCTACGTCCGTTCCCATTTCGATTCAGCTCGTCCCTCCACCCGTTTTCCATCTCCTCATCCGATACGAGGATCCGTGCTTTCTGATGTAGGGATGTCTAAAACCCTGCCTCTTTCGATCGATCAGTTACTTGTGTGTGTGAGGGATTCGTTTCTGTAACTGGACATTGTATCGTTAGGTAATTGTGTGTTGGGGGTGATTTTGGAATTTGGAATGCGGCAATGCTCCTTGTTCTCTGCTTCTGCCGGTGGGATGGGGATTGTCGGGCGGATTTGCATCTGGTGCAGTCGATGGGGCGCGCTTCGTATCAACCTGCTTGTGTTAGCCGGCAAGAGAGATGCTTAAGTATCCTAGGCGTAGTTTACTAAGGTTATGGAGACTGTAGGTAACTGTTCATGTTGTATTGGTGTGGTACTGTAGTTCCCCTTTCGTAGATTGCTTTTCACGTCATGGATGTATGATAAGTGCTTAGGTTAGGAAACTGATACTGAAGTGATGCAGTATGCTTGAATTTGGTTAACTACAAATGCTTAATCTAACAGGTCAGTGAACTTAGTTTTGCTTGCAAAATAGAATTTTGAATGAACTATTGTTCTGAACTTGGTGCTGCATAGATGCTGTCCTACATGAGCACATTGTGGAACGCTTAGTGGTCCTGATGTAATGTTTGATTTTGTTTGGATAACACCTGTAGTGATTGTATTACTGCAGAAATGAAAGTAGACTAGTAGGAGTGAGTATTTGTGCAAGTTACTCTTTTTAAGTATAAAGGTATCACAATTATTTCAGCTTACTTTCATGTTTTGTCGTCACAACAACTGCGAAATCATGCTTCTGCATTGAAATGCAATCATATATTGAATGTTTTTTATATTTTGATATGCTATTACTCTCATTTATTCTTGGAACTGTAAGCACTATATCGGATATTAGCTTGTTCTCGATTGCGCTTAGTTACTTACACTCTGTTGTATGAATGGTTACTGGTGTGTGCCATCCTCTGATTACACTCTACTTGTTGCTGCAGCCGAAGCAGATCCATGAGATCAAGGACTTCCTCCTTACTGCTAGAAGGAAGGATGCTCGCTCTGTGAGAATCAAGAGAAGCAAAGATGCTGTGAAGTTCAAGGTGCGCTGCTCCAAGTACTTGTACACCCTCTGTGTCTTTGACACGGAGAAGGCAAACAAGTTGAAGCAATCCCTCCCTCCAGGTTAGCGCAACATTACTTGTGTAACCAAATTTTGGTTGTCCATTTTGGGGTGCTTCCAACTGATGATTGCTCGGATTGTTCACGAAAATGTTTCTTCTAGTGGCTATGTAAATTGGCTTTCTTAATTGCATTCTTTCTGCTTAGTCCATTTTGTTCCAATCAACATGTTAGTTATCAATAGATGTTAACATCAAACCATATGTCATAAAACTGCATTTGTTCCAATCTAGTTGGTGAATCCAGTTGGTACATTCGAGTAGTTTAATCAGTGATTGTTTACTACAGGTATGGTACTCAAGGGATACGATTATAAACCAGTATCTTGGTGAACTTGAATATTCCTTTGTTCCCTGTCTAGATGCGATGGTTGTACTTCCAATGGTTACAAGCTGTCCCATATCAGGATTTCAATCTATACTGTTAAACTTTAGTTAGCAGCGGTAGTAATGGTTAAACAAGATCTGAAATGTTTCTAGTATGCTGGAGAACATAAAGGCCAAAATATGCTTTGCTGCCCACTTCTCCCTTTTTGAAAACAGATGCAGACTATGTTATTAAGCAGGTTCCTTCTGTGATCCCTGCAACTGATACATGGGTTCCTTCCGCAGGTTTGAGTGTCCAAGAAGTCTGAAGATTCAAGCAAGAGAGATGGTGTAGCGAGAAGCTTTTCTTGTCTTGTCACCATCAAACGTGATCTGAATTATCTTGAAATACTTGTGGCTTGTGAACAATGTAGACTTCATGGATTAAATATTATTGTTGGCAGTTTTGTGTGCGAGGGCGAGACATTTATCTTTTGAGATTATGCTACCTTAGCAGCAGTTTTGATGATGCTTGTTATTTGCTGGGGGGAGAGAATCTGCTGGAGTAGATATTTTAGGGTCTGTTTGCGACCCTGTACCACCACGGCTCGGCCGGCTCAACTAGCCCAGGCTTGAAATGACTTGGCCGAGACGGTGCAAGGCACCATGTTTGCGAGAGTGGCCCGGGAGCTTGGCTGTGAACATCACCTTTGTTTGCCACCACAAATTGCCAGCTGAGCTGAGAGGTGTGACTACCTGTGGTAGCGTTACCACCCAAGAAAGCTCACATGCATTTCATCGAGCACTTGGTGGCCTAGCCATGGCGTGAGGCGAGCTCGGCCTTCCGGCAATGGAGACGCGGCGCGGGGGGAGCGACCTCCCCGGCTCGACGGAGAGCGTCCGCGGTGGCGGGCGCGGCCACCCGCACCTCAACGCGGCGGCGGGGGCGCGACCTCCCGCACCTCGACGGGGGCGGTGGCGGGCGCGGGTGCGGCCACCCGCACCTCGACGCGGCGGTGGGTGTCCCCCCCCCCCCCCTCGACGGGGCGTCGGCGACGGCGGGCAACAAGGGCGCGACCTCCCGCAACTTGACGGGGCATCGGCGGCGGTGGGTGCGGCCACCCGCACCTCGACGCGGCGGCGGGGGCGCGGCCTCTCGCACCTCGACGAGGCGTCGGCGGGGGCGGGCGCGCACGGACGGAAGGCCGCCCTCCTCCCTGGCGGCCGGTGGCTCGCACCCTCCCCCAGTCGGAGTCGGAGGTGACCCCATCTCCCACGGTGAGCCCTCGGGAGCCAGCATGCGCTTCAACCGAGCCGAGCCCGGGAGAAACGAAGAAAAATGTCGTTTCCCGGGAGCCATGAGAGAGTGCGATTTGCATGAGTTGGGCCTGACTCGGTGGTGGGCCAAAGGTCACAAACAAAGGGAGTTGCAGTTGGAGGGTGCAGCCGGGCCGTCGGGCCACCCTCGCAAACGCACCCTTAATCTCTAGTTTGATGCGTCCCCAGATTCAATCCGTACGTCAGCTCTACATGGGGTGCCTGAAGTTCCATGCCGCGGCATCGAAACTGTCTAGCCTCGCGTTCGCACAATCCGGCCACCGCATTGCGTATTTGCATGTCGCACGGGCTTGCATCGTGTACCGGATTGCTCGTGCCACGATGGAGCAGTTGCTTCGAACAAGGGCGCGCTTCGCGAACAGCGGGCGCAAGGTGAAGGTGAGCCAGCAGCCAAGCCAGGTAGCAGTAACAGATAGGTGCGAGGGCCAACCTGCTGTGGGATTGTGGGAAACACCTCACCAGACATGTAACATGTCTCGTTGGCCGCGGCGGCATTGAACGCTCGCGTCGCGTGCCGAGGGCCCAAGAGAGGAGGGGTGCAGTGCCGCAGGCCGACGACGGATCGGCGCCACCGGACGGGTGGTGTGGCCCAGGGCGATTGCCCCTCGGCCATTCGGGCAGAGTCTGCTGGGGCAGACGAATCAATGCAAGATTGCAAGCATGCATCCTTCATCAAATAGTCAGTCAGTCGGAATCGGCGGCCTGTCCCTGTTCAGACAAGGAGAGATCCTTTTGCCTCGACTTCGTGGCTACAAGACGACCAGTGAGCATGGGAGCGCCAACGTGCACGTGCCGCGCGTGTTTGCGTGGCTTCACACACGGACACGGGCCGTTACGAGCCTGTAGGCGAGCAGTGCAGCGCCATAACTCCAGGCCGTGACCTCACGGTCGGCCGGCGCCACCGCCGTCCGCCGAGCATGGCCATGGACTCGTGCTGGTGTGCTGCAGTAGCAACGACGTGTACGTCTGCCAGACTGTTGGACCACATGGAGCAATGCTGATACTCTGCCGAGATCAGCAAGGGGGCCGAGGAGAAAAACCACGACGCCCACGGTTGCTTCTCCAAACAGGAGTCTAGTAGCTAGTAGTACAAAAGTACCCACAAGTCTACAAACAGAATGTTTTAATCGTGTACTATACTATCTTAATAATTACCCTTAATGCTGGTACGGGCTCGTCTCATTGTAGCTGAGCAGGGCTGTAGCCTGTGGGAGTAGTAGATATTTTTGTAGCCGCTGGTGGGCAGCAGCATCTCGACCGCGCAGGCAGGCAGGAATCCGCCGCTTTGCCTAGAGTGCAAGCGAGTGCGGACAAGCACCGGTCGCGCTCTGTTTCCTTGCGGACGAGGACGAGCTCATGATGCAGGACGCTGGCATCATGGTTCATGGGCAGGGCAGAAAGGAGAGCGTTTTTCTAACCGAAACCGCACGGCTCCTCCCCACCGGAGCCGTACAGGTTAGTAGTTTACGCTGTTCACGGCCGCGATCACCGAGCTCCACTGGCCTCTGCACTCGCGCGCGCCTCGGCCGACCTAGAGCACCCTCCTGCTGCACGAAGCGGCGCCGTCTAGCCGTTGTTTGCTACTCGTAGCTTATCTCCCGCGCCTCCGCCGCAGCTGCATTTTGCCGGCGCCAGGTGCATTGGTTTGCTCGGTAACAGGCCTCGGAGGCTCGGATCTTGTCTTGTTCTTTGCACCGTCACGTGGATTCTTTCTTTCTTTCTTTCTGCTCATGCATGCGCGCGCCCAGGCGCAGGCACAGGAGTAGCGACTCGTTGTTGGCGTGTGGTCATCGAACGTCACACGATTCTTGCCAGCGGCACTTGTAGTTGTTGCTGCGGCTGCACACGTAACCAACCATTCCGGGCCGGGCCCCGGTCAGATGGCGTGGCGCTTTCGCCGCGGGAGCGGGAGCGGGAGCGCGCGCGCGAGAACCCCACGCGTCACGCGCTGGAACTGAGAATGGCAACGCAGCCCCTGCACCGTCTCCGTGACTCCGGCGGTGTCTTCCTCTGCCCCGGGCCGGCTTGAGATCATCGGTGGACCTCCGATCCGTGCGCGCACCGACGCGACGCCCAGTCGTCGGGTCCCCACTGAGCCCCCCTCTCGATCGCTCGCGTCGCGATGTTCACTCCGTGATGGGCGCGGATCGGCGGCAGTCGGCAGGCACCGCGCCGATGCCGGGCGGTGCGATCGACGGCCATCGCATGCGCTGCCATGCGATGGATGCCGGGTAAATCTACCGACGACGACGCGGGGAGGGGGAGTCCAAGGACCATGGGCAGATGTGCTGCTGCTGGCCTGCTGTTGTAGACGTCGCACGAAGAACAACACGCGAAAGGCGGAGAGGATGGGACAGACAGCAACAGGTCCAAGCAGCTGGAAGCCTAGACCGGGCCCTGAGCCTGGGGGACCGGCTGCAGGAGTTTAATTTCACTCTTTCCTTCTTCCGAACTCAGATTTCGTTTGGCTTCTCTTATTTGGGTTCCTTTCAAAAGTTAAAAGGCATCGTCAGAAAACTTCGTCTGTGAGGGTTTCATGGGCATTACATAATCTTATGTGTCATAATAAGTTTAAATTTTTTACCTGAATGCCATTAAGAATAATTGTGATATGTGTGTTGCTAAAAAAGTACTCCACGTTCGTACTCAATCTAGCTACCGTGGCAGTGAGGGAAGTACGAGCACTACATGCTGCCGCTTGGCCGCACGAGAGCAGCCCCAACTCACTCCCCTGAAGCACATGGCTCCACCGTTGCAGCACGAGCAACCGCCGCGGTTGGTAGAAGAAGAAGAAAAAAAAAGGTGGAAAAAAATGGCAGGCAGGGCCGGCTCCAGCGCACGATGATGACGGCAGGTGGAGCGCGCCCCCGCACAGAACAAAACCGTTCCGCGTCGATTACTAGCAGCAGTACCGACTGATTAGTACGTATAATCTACCGGCCGGCGCGGCATTACGCCTGCGGGGGGTGGTTACGGGGTGCCAATCACTCGCCGGCTTCGTCGTCGTCGTCGTCGGTCGCCGCCGCTAATCAATTCGACCGGCCGGTGCTGCAGCGCCGGCCGTTGCCGTTGCCGTTGCCGTTGCTCCAGGCACTGTACTGTACTGTGACCCCCCTTCCTCCTTGGACGACGATACGGACACGCACTGCCACTGCCAGGACCTTCACGTTGTGCGGGGATTTGGATTCGGTTTGTCCCGGTTGAATGAAACGTGCGCGAGATTTGTGCAAAAAATCACAGGCGGGCAGGGTTGCACGGGCCCCTTGGTTCCCTTTCTTTTTTCGAGCGGATAACAAAAGCTGTTGGTGAATAAAAGAATGGAAGACTCGGTACCCCAGCTTGTCACCCTCCTTGGCCCGAGGGGAAAGCAACGGCTCACCGGTCACCGCAACAGTTACCACCACGGGCCACGGCCACGGCCACCACCACCCCCAGCCACCCACCCACTACCACCGTGCCATCTCGTGGTCTCGCTCCTGCACAGTCGCAAGGCAAGGCAGGCCGCCCACGACGGGTGCCTGCCCTGCTGCTCCGCGCGCAGCGCAGCACAGTGAACGGCGGCGACGCGCCCGCTAGCGTGCTGCCTGGCTTGCGTGTGTCAGCTCGCTACGGTTACTACTGCTCGTGCTGGCCCCCCACTCCTTTCTCTCTCCGTAATCTCCCCACTCGGCGGCCCTCCATCCCAGCCAAGAAGAGAGAGACAGAGAGAGAGAGAGAGAGAGAGAGAGCGCCGAGCAGGCGCGGCCAACGCAGCGGTCCAGGGCCGGACGGAGGCAGCCAAAGGCAAGCGAGAGGAGGGAGTGGCGGAGACCGGAGGTCCGGAGCGCGGGAGAATCCTTGACTTGTTGGACGTGAAGCGGGCCAGCAGCGCCTCCCCATCTTTCCCCTCCCTCCTCCGACCGGGGCTGCTGCTCTTTCCCTTCCGTCAGTGGAGCAGCAGAGCGGAGCTAGCGGCGGCGCACTGGTGGTGTCCCGCGAGTGGTGGCCGGCGGAAGGAGCCCGCCCGCCCGGCCTTTCCCTACATCCGTGCCCCCCAAAAGCTAGCCCGGAGGAGGAGGAGGAGGAGAGAGCGGCGGGGGAGATACCGCTCGGCGCCCCGCCCGGATTTCCGCCGAGAGGTTCGTCGTCGCCCCGCTCCGATTCCTCATGATGCTAATCAGTGGTTCCCGTCTCCTCCCACCGTGTTCCTCCCAAGATTTCCCCCCTTCCCCTTTTTCATCTTCGAGCGCTTGCCACGCCAGCAACTCTTTGCGTTTGCACACAAGCAACTCTTTCCCCCCACATTTTTTTTCTCCAATCCAACCAGGGGCAACCATGGGGTTGGTAAGTTGGTTGGAGCCTGAACTGAAGCGGGCGGTTGATTGCGAAGTGTCTGCGCTCCTTGTTAAGCCCTCCCTGCTGATTGCTTTGCTTCGAATTTAGCGGTCGTTTAAGGTTGCGGGAATTGATAGCGCACCCAGTTGGAGTGTAGTAGTACTGTGCGCGCAAGATTTGGTTGGTGATGTTCTTCTGCTATCTTTCTCACTGTCCTCTCTTTTTCAAGATTTTCTTGTCGTGAAAAAGCTGGTTTGGGGACGACAGGACCACCACCGCACACATTGAATTTGATGACATGATGACTTCCGGTGTTTGTTGAGCATGTTTTGGTTCGGACCGAATTCAATTCGATTCCTTACAAGCAAAGACATATATTCCCCAGACGTATTCTTGCATTTCTAGCAGCACCATTTCTTGCATTTTCACCTATGCGTGTTTCAGGACGATTCTCGGAATTTTAGCCACTCACATTGGATTGGTCTGCTCGATTTTCTTCCTTGTATTTTTTTTCTGAAATTATGGTTCTCCGCGGTACATTTGTTGCTAATTTTTCTTCTTCGTATCCTTTCTGAAATTATTGTCCGCCGCCGTTCCATGATCCATCCCGTACTCGCACCGTCCTGTGATTCTTAGTATGAGTAAATGCTATATTCCCAGTGACTTGTGAGCCAGGTTTCTGCACATTATCTACCTTTATTGCATTCAAAGGTGAAACCCTTAACAAAGGTTTACCTGCCAGGTTTACCTTTAATTTTCCATGCCTTTATTTTGACGATCCCTTTTGTTTGATTGTGTAGAGTGATGCGCTTAAGGAGTTACGACAATGGCTTCATTGGTGCCTGGTGTCCTTGTGAAGCTCCTGCAGCATATGAACACTGATGTTAAAGTCGCCGGCGAGCACCGGTCATCTCTCCTTCAGGTTGTCAGCATTGTTCCAGCACTCGCCGGTAGCGATCTTTTTACCAACCAAGGCTTCTACCTTAAGGTGTCGGATTCATCCCATGCGACATATGTTTCTCTCCCCGAGGAGCAGCATGATCTCATCTTGAGCGACAAGATTCAGCTGGGCCAATTCATCCATGTGGACCGCCTGGAGGCAGCCACTCCAGTTCCCATCCTTAGAGGAGTTCGGCCAGTTCCTGGTCGCCATGCTTGTGTTGGCACACCTGAGGATCTTGTGGTAACCAGTTCCTCAAGTTTTCATGGCAGCAAGAAGGCGCAACCAACAAATGGATTGAAGGATGCCAGCAGCTTGTCTCTAGAAAAGGAAACGAGCAAATTGGAGAAAATAAATGCTTCACGCAACCCTACTGGAGCCGAAAATAAGAAGCCAGTGCTCACCAAATCAAACTCTTCACTGTCAAAACACGCTTTAAATGGGATTAGTGGTAAGAAGGAATCAGTTAAATCAAAGGTGAAACCAGCTATGACGAGGTCAACACCTTCATCTCCAACCAGTGTCTATTCTCTACCTGCATCATTCGACAGATTCTCTAATGATCTGAAACAGAGAAACAAAGTAAAAGGAGCTGAGAAAGCATCATCTTCTAGGCTTTCCTTGTTAGAGAAGGCTGCTTCTGTTTTGAAAGTTACTACTGCTGGAAGGAAGTCCTCTGCCAGTAATCCGATTAGTAGCTCTGTGCTGAGTATTGGGTCAGGGCCAAAGGCCTTAAGAAGAAGCTGGGAAGGAAACGTGGATGTTAAAGGAAAAGGCAATTCAGAATCAAAGACAGTGAAACCTGTCAGGAAATCTGATAACAAGATCCCTGTGGTATGTAATATATTGATTCTCTATAGATTATAAATTATAATAGACAACTGCATTTGATGCATTTAATCTATGTGATTACTGGTATCCACTACTTTCTCGTGAGGCTGGTTCAACTTTTAGGATTTCCCATGACAATAGATAATAGGACCTATATCTCATCATATTTGTATATTACTGTCTCATCCATGACATCGTGTGTAGCAAGGAAACGTGATGTCTTTCCTTTTCATCCCATCTGCACGAACCACTTATTTTCAGTATGTGCATTCTTAATATGCAGACTCCTAGACGAAAAACACCAGTGGATGAGAAAGTGTCACACAAGGATGATAGTGTGATTCAGAAAGCTGCTAGGAAGAGCACTGCAAGTGCTCCTTCAGATGACGCCGATAAAGCAGTTAAGAAGCATACTCCTACTGTAAAGAGAATTTCTGGTGTTTTGGGCAACTCAAATGCTACAAATTTAGTTAAGGTTCCTCCCAACAGCAAAAAGCTAACAGATGCAAGCACTTCATGGACATCGCTCCCTCCATCTCTTGCCAAACTAGGAAAGGTATAGCTATAGTTCATTGACACAATTGATTTGGTTTTAAACTTTTACTTGCACAATAGTGTGAAAGATTGCATTGCTGCGCGTTTGAATTTTAAATTGGCATACCATGTTGATTCTGTGACAGGAGCTTCTGAGGTACAGGGAATCAGCACAAATGGCTGCTGTTGAAGCCATGCAAGAAGCTTCTGCTGCGGAGAGCTTACTAAGATGTTTAAGGTACTTTTTTCTTCTGGACACAAACCCTGCGATCATGGCAATTTTGTATGTTTTGTAACTAGTTCTGTACATTTCTTTATTGATAGACTGTGACATAACGTTTGATATATTCCCCATGACTCTCAGTTGTTTTGCTATCCAATCCATTGTTTTATCCTTATCTTGTAGCTCCTAATGCCTGCGTTCTTTTCAAATTGCGACTTTATTCTGTACTTAAATTTGGGCACAGCATCTCTAGCTTATAGATAATTATAGACACATGTTTGACACTTAGACGGCATCACATGCTTGACGAGCTGTCTATTAAATTATGACAGGAGAGAATCTTGTGATGTGATTGGGAATTCTGGCATATTTTGCTAGCTTCTATCCAATTATGCAAAGATATGGCACCTGGTTGTGTCAGCATACTCTGCGTCTAGTTAATTCAAACTAGAAAAGTTCTCAGTATGAATCAATCCTCTAATGATATCCATGTTGGACTCACACTCCTGTGCTTCGAGTATTCTAGAAATCCTTTCATAGGAATGAGTCAACTATGCATCAAGGGCAAAGTCTTACGAAGCTTTCAAAGGGATTCACATGCATCTGACCGTAGACAGCCTTGATTGCCTGTTCCTGTGTTGGTGAACATGCTAGATACAGGACTCGTGATCCGGCGCTAGGACAGGTGGTATCAGCTGTGCTTTTTGAAAAAAAAAGAGCCTGCTGCTCGAAGTCACATGGTTGGTTTGTGCTTGCACCTCACTGGGGCAAGATCATGAATAACCCGTTGGTCTCATGGTCCAAATGCCTCAGTTCGAGCTGTCCAGCATGTTGCAATAATGCTATCAACCAGCTTGGTTGCTCCCTTTTTGGAGCTCGAGACCCATTCTGAGGTGGTCCCTGCTTCCCATCATGTTTTTTCCTGATTTGAGGGCAGGTAAATAGCTGTGAATGATTTTACACATGGAGATTAAACTTGCATAACCTAGGCTTTGACTTTACCAGAAGATCTGAAGTTGAAACATAGTTGATATTTTGATTTCTCATGAGTTACTACTATCGTTATAACATTTGTGAAGCCCCAATTCGGGCTTGCTAGAAAGTACAAGCTTGCAGAAGGTGCAACCCAGAGAACCAAAAACAGATCTTGTATCGTGGTATACAGGTTTGCATACAGTCCCGGCCTTGGCGTGTACTGTGTGTTAGTTTTGCTTTGTTGGCATCTAACATGGTCCAGGACATGGATCGACATGTCTGCGAACTGTCTCCGTGAACCATGCTATTGCACTGTATAATGATGCATACAGATGTTGCACTGGACAAACAGGATTGTCTCCTGCTATACTTTGAGGAGCTGCCTGCTATTGTCTTCTACTAAAAGCACCTGTTTATTTGCATTTGCTAGCTCCAGTATATTCTCACGTTAACCATATGATTGCTAGTGTTGAATTCTCTGTAGAATGTGTAGATTTCAATGTTGAAAAAATTACTGTCTCTGACCCAATGTGTTCTCGAAATGTGTCGGAAAGTTTTACAGCAAGGAGCTGCAGCATTATGCCATTTTTTTTGCTCTATTTTCATTTTTCTCGAAAGACATTTTCTGTATTTTCTTTCTTGTAGTTGGTTACTGACCTTGTGTGTGTTGGCTGGAGCAGCTCGTACGCCGAGGTGAGCTCTATGGCGGAGGAACAGAACCCGCAGCCGGCCGTGGAGCAGTTTCTGACCCTCCACGCTGCGCTCTCCCGGGCAACGGTGATCACCGACACACTCGCCAAGCCTACGGCCTCTGTGGCCTCACCGGATCGATCGGCGGCCAGCGACGCCGAGACGGTTGCCTCTGCCACCGACGAGGAGGCTGCGGCAGTCGCGGCCGAGCGCCGGAGACGAGCAACGTCATGGGTGAGCGCCGCTCTGGCCACTGACATATCCGCCTTCGGGCTCTACAACCTCAAACCAGTCCCCGCCACGGTCTCCTCGCCGCTGGCCGTGGTGGTCGTGGACGAGTCCTCGAAGCCGGCCGCGGCCACAGCTACGAAATCGTCGCCGTCGCCTAAGTCGCGAATGTCCCCCGCGAGAGGGAAGGCGAGGACGGGCCCTGGAGCTACGGCGGGCGCAGCGGCGCTGACGACGATGCCCGCGCCGCCGGAGTGGGAGAGGGGAGGAGGCGCGGAGGAGAGGGGCGAGCTTGCTAGGCAGCTCGGGGAGGAGTCGAGGGGCTGGTTCCTCGGCTTCGTGGAGCGGTTCCTGGACGCGGACGTGGCGGCGGCCGCGCCATGGGACCGGGAGCGCGCGGCCAGGATGCTCCCGCAGCTGAAGCGTGTCAACGATTGGCTCGGTGAGATCGGGAAGCGCAGCGAGGCTCTGCCGGACGCGGAGGGTGAGGCGACAGCCGCAAGCACCGCCCCCGTCAAAGCCAACGGCGGCCTAGGCGTGCCCGAGGAGACGATCGAGCGGCTAAGGAAAAAGATCTACGAGTATCTCCTCACCAACGTCGACTCCGCCGCCGCAATGCTCGGCGGCGGCGGCGGGCCGACCGCGCCGGCGAACGGGAAGAAAGGCTGACAACGGAGACCCGTCGTGGATGGGAGGTACCAATTGGGCTGTTAGCAGTGTGAAATTGGATTGGGCCAAAAAATGGGCTTGGTTAGCTAATCTAGGCTTTCTCTTTTGTTTCTTTACTGGGTTTTTGTGATTTTTTTCTTCAATGGCTTATTACAGAGAAGGGGAAAAAAGGGAAAAGGTGATGACAAATTGACCTGTATTTATCACTGATGCCGACTGGGTGGCTCTGAATTAATTATATTGCTCGATTGGATGGGTTTCTTCTGATTTTTCCGGGGCTGGAAAGTGATTCTTTGCCTGAATAATATCTGTCCACCAGACCACCTGAAAAGAAAAACAATACAACTTTTTGACCTTCGGAGTAACCGAGGAAAATCCACGTGCTGGTCTGTATAGTCAAAGAGTCACCCACTCGCACGGAACATGCTTAATCAACTCGGCCGTGCCGTTAATAGTTGAAGACCAATGGAGCAAGGTTCCCTTTGGTTCCCTGACGTTTGGTTCCCATAAGTAGGGTGACTTAAAGTGAAAAAGTGTAAAATAAAGTCAACTTAAACCAAACAAACCCCTCGACTTAAAGTCTTCCAACTTATAAGTTGCGTAAGTAGCTCCACCCATACTTAAAGTGACTTATTTCCACTTTTTTCTCTACCACCTGCGCGTATGTGAGCTTCCATCGCCTTTATAAGTCACTGCAACCAAACAGGACTGACTTAAAGTGGCGTGACTTATAAGTCACCCTACTTATGTGAACCAAACGGGGCCTAAGTACTCTCCGTATTCAAAGAGGTCAAGCATCGCGCTAGTATAACGGCTCAAACAGTTTACCACAGCAAAAGGCACTCGCAATCTCTTTTCGCCAAACAAAGCACCGATCGATTTTGTTTGTATGGTGTGGAGCCACAAAGAGCCGCAAAAAAGGCCCGAGTTCGCCAGAGCTTTGCAAATTGCGCATTGAAAATTCAAAAGCGAATCGCCACAGATTCGTGTGGGAATCCTGGTCTGGGTTGCGAGCGCGAGGCGGCCTCCCGGGACGCACGGAATTTTCCGGCTACAAAAAAGTTTGGCAGGCACCGGCCGTGCACCGCACCATCCACCATTCAAAAAGGGTAGTTTGGAGAGATCACGCGGCTCCGTCCAACTGTCCCAAACTCCCAACCCAACCGGGGAGGCGATCACGAGCGCCTGCCTGACGTCGGCGCCACGCCACGCACCGCTTCGCGGCCCCGTCAGCGCCGTCGATCGCTCGGCGGACCGTCCAGATCGGCAGCGGGAGACGCCCCCGGGGGCCCGTGTGTATACGTCCGTGTGGGCCCGGCGCGGGCGAGCCAGCGCCATCACAGCCGGCCAACCCCTCGGGCCTCGGGCATCCTTTCCCACTAGTCTCGCCGTGCCCGTCCCCTTCTCCTCCCTCCCTCTCTCCTCGCTCCCCACGCCACGCATCGCCTCGTCTCCTCGGAAGGCGGCAGCGCCCCCGCGAGCTCGGGAAGGGAGGGAGGGAGGGAGGGAGGAGGGAGCGGGGATGAGGATGTTGTCGAAGGCGTGCTCGATCGTGGCCTCCTCCCTCCCGCGCTGCTCCTCCTCCTCCGCCGCCGCCCCCACGGTTGCCTCTCTCTCCCCCCACTACATCTCTCTTCCTCTTTCGCCGTGGTTCTCGTCGGGGGATTGGATCTAGGGGTCGGGGATTTCCGTCGGGGGCGTGTTGCCGCGGACTTGAAGTGCCTCTGTTCCAGCCAACGGGAACTTTTCCGTTTCGTGGACCGGTCCATGGCTTCCCGCGCAATCGAGGAATGCCCAGTTGTTTATCGTTTCTGTAGATGTTTATCGTTACTGCAGTTATTCCCTTCACTCTAGCTATTTTTTAATGTGCGGTGACGCGGTGTGGAGATGGGATTGCTGTGTAGTCACCTTAATTTGACTGCGTGTATTGTTCTCTGCGAATTTTAGTTTTGATAAGCTTTGCTCTGGTCCTGTTGTCTACATGTCTTGCAGATGAGAGGGCAGCCGTCCTTGCTGCCGAGCGTGCGGAAGCAATGGCTGGGGAAGCCTTTGCTGTACGGAATCGGCTCCCTGTTGGTCATGCCGCTGAGGACGCTGCACGGAGTAGGGCGCGTGTTCGGAGCAGGGCGCTTCCTCTGCAACATGACCAGCGTCACATCTTCCTTGCAAATTGAGCTTGTAAGCGCTCCTAGCTAACCAATGTGTTGTTATTCATACTTAATGTTGTTGATTGTTGGATTGCACTTGTCAATGTAAGTGCCTCATTTACTTCAAAAAATATGTAAGTGCCTCAATGCTGTATTGAGTATTGACATAAGAGTGCTCTGTAGGAGATCAATTAGCAGTTGAAACTAGTTGTCATGTGCTTCTTAGAATTGGATGGCATTGCTTGTAGCAAGAAAGACAACCATTTTTATCATTAAAGAGCACTTGCTCCTGAAAAGAAGTATCTCTTATAGTCTTCTTACATTCCACTAGTTATTCCCTCAGTCGTGCCTGGCTTTTCATCTATCCTCTACCTACAATGATATGGACGGGACACCTTAGACTGTCTTTACTACTGACATTTTCAAGCATGCATTGGTGGGCCACATAGTTGTCAAACTTTGTTCATAGCATCTTCCAGACAGGTTGCTACCCTTCATAAGATGGAAGCGTAAAGAAATTGCAGGCATTGTTACAAATAGGGAAAAGTATAAAAGAACCAGAACTTTGATTATCAGTATATTACTCTTCCTAGTGCATGTATATTTCTTGTCGTTCGATCATATTTCTGAGTATCCTATTTATTCATCAGCAAATATTGTTGTTTCTGTGCAGGTACCATGCCTTCGAGATAACTATGCATATATCCTGCATGATGTTGATACTGGAACAGTTGGAGTGGTGGACCCTTCTGAGGCTATGCCTATTATAAATGCATTGGAGAAGAGAAATCAGAACTTGACCTATATACTGAACACCCATCATCACTACGACCATACTGGTGGAAACTTGGAACTGAAGGCAAAATATGGTGCAAAGGTATAGATTTGTGCTATTTCCTTTTTTTGCTTCCATTATTTAGAAACTCTGAGACTGTGACGCAATCAAAATGTTTATTATTATGAGATGAACTGAATTCTATAGGTCTATACTCAAGGATGAGCTTACAGTGAACGTTTTATATTGCCATCCATTATAATATATCAGTAATGTATCTGTCCAAAATTCAAGCTGATTAATAATTTTCAAGATAGTTGAAGTTTAAAATCCAGAAGATAATGATGATTGCTCCTCAAGGTTTCAAATACCTAATGTGAGTGTTGAAAATATGTTGTCTGCTTTCATCCTCTAATAATCGTAAACATTTTTCTTAGGTTATTGGTTCTGAAAAGGACAGGGATAGAATTCCTGGCATTGACATCACTCTTAAGGAGGGTGACACATGGATGTTTGCTGGTCATCAAGTTCTTGTACTGGAAACTCCTGGGCATACATCAGGTTGTTAATTAGAAATATCTTTTAACTCACCTTTTGTTTGCTCCTATGTTCAATTGAATTTTTTTAAGTGTACAAAGGCTTCTCATTACATCAACAAGAACAACACCTTTTTAGTCCTAAGCAAGTTAGGAAACACACGAGGCTTCTTCTTAGTGGTTACATGGGAGATATTTTTTCATCGACATTAGGAGAACAATGTGGTTCTGTTCATGGAAGCTGAGGGATGCCTGTCCTCCTCTTCTCCCCTCATTTTCACATTAGGAGCACACTGAAAGTTTCTTACTGGCTGCATTGCCCACCAGATGTTTGTATAAGTTGTGATAAACACTGCCTTTCTTATTGTGACTGTTTTCTCTAGCACTACTTTTAAAATGTGTAAGTTGTGCTAAACACTGCCTTTCTCTTGTTGACTAGCTGTGCTTGTTACACAAGTTGTTCCGATCAAGCTCGTTTTTTCTTAGAAAAAACAGAGAATGTACATCTTATTTTTCTTTTTTTTTGGCAAAAGAAGTTACTAATGCAATTTTGTTCAATTTCTTTGTTTTGTCATGTATTTCTATCAGGTCACGTGTGCTATTATTTTGCTGGTTCTGGAGCCATATTTACAGGTGACACATTGTTCAATCTGTCATGTGGGAAGCTTTTCGAAGGGACCCCACAGCAGGTTTGTTTTTACTAGCTTGAAAATGCTTTCCGTATTCATGTACATTGTACTTAAAATTCTTGTATGTCTGGTTCTGTGGTTCATGTTTTCTACTCGACTTTGTAACAAGCTTGTTCCTTTGTAGTGCTTTTGCTTCAGCAAAGAAGTCATAATTGTGATTGATTATTGGCGCTTCTGATCTTTTATATGATTTAAATTGTCTTAACTGCAACTTTTATAACTTGTAAACAATGAGTAAGTCAAATATATTATATGAAATTGAAAGGTTAAAAAATGGGCTATGAACTTGAATCTCCGAGTCCTTTACACATAATGTTCAGTATTGCACTTACATTTATTTGAACATAAAAGGGGCTGGTTGTGATCAAATTCAACCACTGGCACATTGAACTTTAATCATTTAATATGAATTTATAAGGTTGTGTACTCTTGTTAGTTTTATTGACCATCAATGCCTCTGCATTTTCCTTTTGCATAGATTTTTATGACCATTTTGTCCTTATCTTACTGCAGATGTATTCCTCACTCCAGAAAATTATAGCTCTGCCTGATGAGACGAAAGTATACTGTGGACATGAATATACTTTGGTCAGTAATCTTTTATTTCAGGTCAAGAGATTCCCTGCATTGACCCACTATTTAATGGTTAATGTTCCTCTTTGCAGAGCAATTCAAAATTCGCCCTGAGTGTAGAACCAGGAAATAAGGAATTACAGGAATACGCTGCAAATGCAGCTGAATTGCGCAATAAAAATATACCCACGGTATTATGACTTATTCCCAGTCTTCATTTGATAATTAATGTTTCTTAAACATTATATTGTGCATCGTTTGCTTTGTGTACTTTCAATTTTTGTGAACATTTCTGATGCATGATGTGTTCAATATTCCACTTATGGGATTGCTCGAATAATTAAGTGGACATATTTCTACCTCATCTCTGATTTTATCCAATTTTCATGTTTACCAGGTGCCAACGACAATTGGGAAGGAGAAGCAGTGCAATCCTTTCCTGCGGACCTCCAATCCTGAAATTAAGAGAACTCTGTCTATTCCAGATTATTTTGATGAAGACCGTGTGCTTGAAGTTGTCCGTCGAGCAAAAGATAACTTCTGACTAACGAAAGGAAAAATATTGTGACATGACCAACTATCTTGTTAAAGTTTGGACAGAGAAACCGCGCAAGACACGAGAATTGTAGGAAAGAAAGGTATATAAGTTTGGACTAGATTTTGAAATGCTTCGGCAAAATTGTGTCGAGTGTATGTAGCTTGGGCAGTGCTTGTCTATAGCAGCCAATGATTCTTTTATCTACTACAAATAAACATGTTCTGCCATCATCTACTCTGTAAAAAAGAACGCCAGTTAGCTATTCGATAGTTAATCTCAGTTCTTGCTGTTCGATACATTATTTGACTTGGTCTACACAATGGAGAATGCGCACCTAATGTACTGTGAGCCGTGAATTACACAAATCCAATGTATTTTTTTTTTGAAGTGAATCTGGAATCGTCATTGCAATGCTTGTTAGTGTACTTGTAGGCTTCTAGCTGCCTTGACGAAAGGTGCATGCAATGTGTCCTTTGCTTGATGGCATGAATGCCAAGTTTGGATTTTACGTCACATTTTAATAAAAGATTGGTGTTCAAACAGTTCAATCATCAACCGTTCTCGATGCGATGCGTCGCTGAAAGAGGAAGCTATCACGAAGTGTCATGATTTTTTCTGGCAGTTACCTTCACGCTGAACTGTTGGTCCGTCGTAGTTTGGAAGCTGTTCGCCGACCAAATTGTCTAATTGACAGTTCATCCCCGAAACAGCCAAAAGTTACACGAGCTTAGCTTTTGTTTTCGCTGGAAGCGCGAGGCAGATTGCTCTTTGGTTGTCGAAAGAAAAGCTTGATTGATTCCATGAGCTGTTCGGTTAAGCTCGAATCCATGGTCCCCAGCCGGCATCGAGCCTGATGTGCAAAATTTACATGATGCAAGGATAAAAGGAGCAGAATGCTCTACTTTCACGGTGGCAAATAAAATTATTTTTCAGAAAGGAAAAAACAAAATCAGCTGAAAAAGGTAGAATGAAAACCTCTTTTGCCCCCTCCCCATTTCGCCTTGTCCCCCACCTCCGTCCCACTCCCCACACCCCGCCCGCGATGGCGACCGCGGCCGAGGCCGGCCCGACCACGGGCAAGCCCGCCTGCGCCGTCACTTTCGGCCGCTCTACCCTCCTCGGCCGCCACCTCGCCGCCGTGCTCGCTGCCTCGGGCCGCTGGTCGGCCGTCGCCGTCCTCGACCCCTCCCCTTCCCCGTCCCCACCGCCGGCCTCCCCCCCTCGTCCGCCACCACGCCGTCGACCTCTCCGACCCCGCGGGACTCGCCTCCGCGCTCGCCGGCGCCGCGGCCGTCTTCCATGTGGACGCGACCACCGCCACCGCCGCCGCCCCGGGGAGCGACGGGTCCTTCCTCTCCCTCCACCGCCTCGCTGCTGAGGGCACGAGGCGGCTCCTCGAGGCCTGCCGCGCCGCCGGCGTGGGGAGGGTGGTGTACACCGGCTCGGCCGACGTGGTGGCCGCCGGCGCCCGGGATGTGGTCAATGCCGACGAGGACTCCGCGTCCTACCCTGACAAGGTGTGGCGGCTCGCGACATTGCATTTCCTCCGCGTGATCTGCTCGGCTTTGGGATCCTTTGGTTTTTGGGGTGGTGCCGTGGAGTGATGGCTACTTAGTTTTTGCTTGTCGGCGCAGTTTGGGAACGCGGTGAGCGAGCTGAGGGCGCAGGTGGAGATGATGGTGCTGGGCGCGGACGTGGTGGACGGGATGCGGACGTGCGTGCTTCGTCCTAGCAATACGTTCGGGCCTGGCGATTCGAGCCTGCTGAGGTTTGTTGCTGGATATGCAAGGTCTCCCTTGGGCAAGGTATTCCAAACTGAAATTGTCTCCACAATTCACATGTTTGAACCTCAATTTCTTTTGTGGATGAACTACATAGAAATTAAGTGTCTGTTTCAATATTAACATGATTAGTGATACATGAATGCAACACATTATTTATAGCATGGAACTTATTTTGCCATAAAATGGTGATTTGGTGAATACGCATAAAGCTTTTGCTGTACAGAGTAGACCTATAGATTTTCCATTTCAATAAGTGATTAAGAACTGTGTGAACAATTCATCTGGCATTTATGCGGTTACCAGAGTATGTTAGAAAAGCGCGTACCGTTTACTACCTGGTGGTGGTAACTCTGCTAGTATTCTTCTGTTTTGGTGATCAATTTGTGATTCCAGATCATGAATTCTTGGCTGCCATTGGAATTGATGGATCTTACAGAGATAGCATTACTCTCCCTGTCAATTACTACTGTACATTGAGCAGATGACGCAGTAGTTATAATATTTTGCGATTGGAACTGGATCTGGAGCAATCTGGGCTTCTGTTTGAGAGATGCAATGTGGATTTCTATTCATTTTATCTTTTCAATTATTAGGCTCCATTTAGCTGATGCAGTTGCTGCTTGTGCTCCTTGAACCCAATCTTAGGATTTGCTGTTTTCAAAACATGGACGGCAAACTTTACCTAAGCCTCTTTGAACTATGAAATACTGGTTTTCTTAAGCAGTTCTTTTCAGTTTGTGATAGGAGATGGCAGTAACATGTCTGACTTTACCTATGTGGAAAATGTGGCCCATGCCAATATTTGTGCTGAGCAAGCCTTGTGTTCAAATGCAACTTCTGTTGCTGGGAAGGTACATTTTTACAGATAAAACTGCTATGTTTCAGTCATATTACTTTTATGGTTAATCATGTGCACTGAACTTTTACAGCCATTTTTTGTTACCAATGATGAACCTATGGAAACTTGGGAGTTTATGAATTGCATCATGGAAGCTATGGGCTGTCCGAGGTATTTCTCCCTCCCTCTTTGCCCCTCTCTACTCTCTGAGGTTAATTCGTAAAGTCAACATGTGATATTTCTCTACATTTAGGCCCAGGATTAATGTTCCTACCAAGATGTTATTGTCTGCGGCCTTGTTCTCCAATATGATTCGTAACAGGCTTGGTTTTCAAATGTTTTCCACTCCTCTTCTGCATCCGGATACAATATACTTCTTGTCATGCACAAGAATTTTTAACACTTCAAAAGCTAGAAAATTACTTGGGTACTACCCAATTGTATCATTGGAGGTGAGCTTGTTTTCTTAGCATGCTGTATTGCAATTACGTATGTTCCCTTTGATGATTTTTGGTACTCCGCAATCATTTATGATACTCTGCATCTGTATTGCTTAATATACTAGTATCTCATAGAAGACACATGAGGTCTCTACAAAGACTTTCTGTTTCTTGCAATGCAGATGCTAATAGCTAATACATTTCAATGTTTAACATGTATCAGGATGGAATTATGAGAACTGTTGGGTCATTTTCAGAACTATCAGATAATTTGGGTTTCTTGAGGAAACAGCGCTCCTGTGGATCATCGAAAGCAGATAAGCTGTTAGGAAGTGGAACAGGTGACACAGACCCTTTTTCTTTGGAAAAAAAATGCGCTCTGGTGCTTTTGCTTTCCACCAAATTGGATGAACAAGAACTTGGATACCAAAATTTCTTGATGCAGTTGTGCAGAACTTTTTTCATTTTATTGAAGTATCAGTCACTTCATTGTGATTTATATATGTTTCTGTTGACACCGTTTTTTACCATTGGAAAAAGTCTATTTTTGACCATCCAACTATAGTCTAAGTTTGGTTTTGGTCATCGAACATCAATACCGGACATCTTTGACCATCCAACTATCAAAACCGTTCAAATTTAGTCATCGGGCGGTTTTGATGGACGTGTTTCATTTTTTTATTTACAATTTAGTCCTTAGATCTTAAAATGATCATTACTTTTTTCTCATACTTCCGATTTCGGTGATTCTTGCGGTCATGCATTCGTACTGGTGAGCTTTGTCTTTTCAAATGTTATTTATTATATTTTATCACAATTTGTTATATTATTCTTATGTTGTGATGTAGAAACAACAATATATGAAAAGTAAAATAAACAGGTACAAAATAATATGAATAACATTTTAAAATATAAAGATCATCGTTAGGAACGCATGCCCACAAGAATCACTTAAATCGAAGATATGAGGAAAAATAGTAATCATTTTAAGATCCAAGAACTATTTTTAATCATTTTATTTACAATTTAGTTCTCTTGATTAAAATGATTACTATTTTGTACTTGTATCTCTTATTTAAATGATTCTTGTGGTCATGCGTTCTTAACGATGAGCTTTATATTTTAAAATGTTGTTCATATTATTTTGTACCCGTTTATTTTACTTTTTGTATATTGTTTCTACATCACAACATAAGAATAATATAATAAATAGTGATAAAGTAGTATAAATAACATCTGAAAAGACAAAGCTCACCATTATGAACGTGTGACCGCAAGAATCACCGAAATCGGAAGTATGAGCAAAAAGTAATAATCATTTTAAGATCTAAGGGCTAAATTGTAGATAAAAAAAATTGAAAACCGCTTATCAAAACCACCCGATGGCCAAATTTGAACGGTTTTGACAGTTGGATGGTCAAAGATGTCCGGTTTTGAAGTTCGATGGCCAAAACCAAACTTAGCCTATAATTGGATGGTCAAAAATGGACTTTTTTCTTTACAGTTTCCCCTTTTGACATGTTATGTTTCTACTGCAGCTGCTGATATTCTTCTTTGGAGGGATGAAAAGAGAACCTTTTCATTTGTGACAGTATTGTTTCTGCTTTTCTACTGGTTCCTGCTTTCAGACAGAACTTTTGTTTCGTCGGCTGCCAAATTTCTTCTAGTGACCTCCTTTACTCTTTTCATCCATGGTGTGCTGCCATCACAAGTGTATGTATTTTCTATTTGGATTGTTCAGCTATCTCTTCAGTAGACTAATTTGATGTGGGTTTTCCGCAGTCGACGCAGAAGAACTTTGTATATTATTTCTGAGTAATGAAGTTGAACTCCTACTGCAGGTTTGGTTTTACAGTTGAGAAAGTTACTTCTGATCATTTTGAAGTATCACACTCAGCATTGAGGAATTCACTGATGTGCCTGGCTTCTGCATGGAATGGGGGCATTCATAAACTGAGGGTTCTGGCCGAAGGTGAAGACTGGAGTACCCTTTTAAAGGTTGGTGTTCAGCTTTGTTGAGAATTGTCTCCTGGAAGCTATTTCGTTAGAATACCCTACTGTGATGTGTCCTTTTCCATTAGGTGACAAAAATCAAAGTTTTGGCTCTTGAACTCACACATGGCATTTGAATTTTATGTATTTCGGGAGATTGAGGTCCAGTAGGTGTATTATCTCTAGCGTATCCATAACCCATCTTTTCTTTTTCTGACAGTTACAGGATTAGATTTAGTTGTTTTGAATAAGTTTTAATACACACACTTTTACTATTCTAGATGTTTCTGCAGTGTGTCTAAAAAATGTCTGTGAAGTTATGTTAAGTGATTTAAGCTTTTGGTTAGCTTGATATGCTTGTCAATTCAGCCAGAAATTAATATATGGGGGTAATCTGCCTTCCTGTATCTAAAATATACTGTTTCTTTCTACTCAGTTATTATTAGAAGGAATCATTCATTCTATATCTCAATCTGTTCATAACTCAGCCTGTCTAAATAATCCTTCTTGATTAATGGTGTTTAGAAGGATCCATGAAATAGTGACAAGTTTTCCACAGCAAAATGATAGGCTTTATCGAAGAAATTCACTGCAAATGAATAATACATGACAGAGAAAACATAGCTATTTTGTTATAGGAGTGATACAATTGTGGAAAAAAGTTCCTATGTTATATATGATACACGGTTTCTTCGCTATATTGCAGGTATTTGCATTTTTGTACAGCATCAAGCTATTGTTGAACTTTCAATTCAGAGTTCTGATGGGTCTTGGTAAGGGATTATATTTTGCCACTAACTTGTGCTCAACTGCTCATTTACCGTCTCAGAACAAGTTTATCATCCGAATCTCTTCTTCTGTATGCAGTATTGGCATCCTTGTTCATTGTCTTCATTGTCTATGAACAATGCGAGGAAGAGATCGACAGCTTGGCGTCTTACGCATCTGTCAAAATCAAGTGGCTAATGGACAGAGTAGTCGAACGCTTGCCGGCGTCTGTTAAGGCATATATATCCTAGAGCAGACATCCATGAACATGACCTAGTTATGCTTTGTTGCTAGACCACATTTCACATACTCAAGGCGTTGTTGCCATTGCGCTTGTGTCTGTAAAAAGGCCTTAGTTCCTTTATGCTAACATGCTTTGTGCAATTTACCTGAATTCGCCTACTGCTCTTTAGAGTTTGAGTTGACGTACATCAAGATTCTATGCGAAGTTTATGTCTGGGGGCGTCGTTCCATATGGTATGCTGTTTCACCATGTTGAGTAGATGCGCAGCTGCCTTACGGTGCAAAGATTGGTCATGTGTAGATACTTCTACCAAGTCTTGCTTTTTTTTTAAGTAAACCAAGTCTTGCTTTCTCTTCCATTCTTCCTCTCTCACGCCAGCTGTATCGCCCACCTTTCTTCTCTCCAAGTAGCACAGCCGTTGAGCATTGTTTCATACCATGCCACGGAGACAGTGTATCAATTGCAATAAATAGCATGTTCGTTTGGCTTATCAGCCACCGTGCCAAAATATTTTCCTCTCGTAACAAATCAAGAAACCACCAAGAAGATTTTCTCTCGTAACAAATCAAGATTTACCACCAGCCAAACAAACAGGCTGAAAAATAATAATGGTAGAGAACTGCTATGTTGTCCGTTGCCAACACACACACTGACACTGATGAAGAGTGCCCACGTATCGCACAAGATTTAAACGTTATAGAGTGATGTAATCTGTCAATCTCAGCAACGCATTAGACACATTACAGTATTGTAGATGACCAGCAAGGATAATATGAACCTTAGAACGTATGTTGACTAAAGTTGCCACGATATTTGGAGAACATAAATAAGGATGAATGAACGTATGGACACAAAGAAACCAATATATTATACCATTTTCAACGAGGAAATACGTTAGAAAGGTATCTAACAGATGTGCATCATAACCACAAAAATCGCCGCTAATTTTACATATAGGATAGATGCATCTAGCCATAAAGTGGCAAAAAGGAGTACATTAGTCATTAGATGACTCAAATGTTACCGTCCTTGGAAGAACCATCGCAAGTATCAACCGAAAAAAAATTCAGCGTCTAGATTTATGACCCCCCATCAGAGTGGAATGCCTCTTGTTGCATGAGAAAGCAATTTGTACTCCTATGCAATATCGTCCGGCGCACATCTCTAATCTTTCTCCATCGATTTTTGCATTAAAGAACAAAGTAAAATAAGTGGATATCTTCATTTCCATATACTCCCGCGTATATTGAGTCACTAAAGATTGCCCACTGTATTTGCTATGGTAAAATACTTACCACCTCTAGGAGCTTTGTTTTATTTCTACAAAGAGCTCTTGTTTTTCAAAACACAGTACCTATGCGGGGACAAACACACTCGCCCCGACCAATGCATGCACACAACCCTACCCTATAAGAGTATCTCTAAAAGTCTTTCTAGATTTTACTCTCTAAGAGCAACTCCGGCAGTTTGCTATCTTAGAGCAACTCCAAGAGACTAGCTATCTTGACTTAACTAGCTAATAAATGGAAATTTTGTTTAAAAACTCAATCCAACAGACTAGCTAAACTTGCCATCACTATCCTCCGCTAGCTAAACCGGGTGCTTCGCTAGCCATCTTTGGCTAGCCAATCCCGCTAGCTATCCCCTCGTACATGAGTATGGCGAAAGGGACCCAATAGCGGTGGAGTATATGGAGAGTTGATTTTAGCTAGTCTGTTGGATTTCATCAACTTTTTGCTAGCTATTTCATTTTACATAATAGCTAAATCAAGATTTTAGTTAGTGATTTTTAATGAGTCTCTTGGAGTTGCTCTTAGCTTGGCATTCTTCTAATTTTGGCAAAACATGAAAAATTAGCCTCCAACAGTTTGACAAAAAACTTGGCATCAATAGCATTATAGCAACTTTGCATCCCCCACTCGGCTCGCGCATATCGCGCGTATCCGGGGTCGTTCCATAGTAGAGGTGGAAGGACATAAATATAATTTTATTTCTATCTCGAGGTTCCGATGTAAGTTTTCAAGAGGTGAAAAGACATAACATAAGTTTGTTTCTCTTTTATGGTTCCTGATGTAAGTTAGATCTGGATTTAACAAGTAAGTTATGCTAAACCGTTGGAGATGAACTCTTTTTTTACCACATCTTTTTAAATGTTGGCAAAACACAATATTTGCAAGTAAAATTTGCCAAACTTTTGAAGGTGCTCTAAATCATTATTTAGAGAGTCATTTGCATAAAAAATATTTCTATATCTTTTCACTTTCCAAAAGATTTTTCTACTTTCTTATGCATACTATAGAGAGTTATTCTCGCCTTCTATATTTGACTAGCGAAAAATCCGGAATAAAAGATGACTATATTTGGACGAACATTTAGATAAGCTGCTGGAAGGCATTTTTCATCAAAATCTCTATTTCTACCATTTAGAAAGAGTACATAGAGTCTCTTAGAGATGCTCTAAGCACCTTTGAAAAGGCTCACGACTTGTTTCAGTGGCCAGGTGGTGTCTTTGGTTTATTCTCGAGAAAAAGAATCGCCGACCCGGTTGCGCTAGTGATCGATTTGTTCCGAGAGAAAATTAATATTGGTTGGTGACTGATAATACAAATGGACATGGTGTGAGTTGGTAGACCCTTAAGATTGACAAAGTCACCATTGACGTACAGCTATCGCCGGGCATGTCGACTACCACTGAAAAGCACAACAACATTTAAATCTTAAAATAATTTCAGAAGAATGCGAGCACTAGCATCCAGCAGTTCTGGAACAAGAAGTTTCCATCTTAATGAATCTAGTCAACAAGGTTCGCTGGAGTTAAAGACTCGAATTTGTGGTCGAATTTCATTAGCTAAGCTACGCTCAGTTCACATACATGCTTGTGAAGAAACCCAACTCAACTTTGATTAGGCATATTTTCTACCCAAATAAATACTCATTACAAATCAAGAACCTTTTGTACCATAATAACGATAAAAGGAATGTGACTATATTCGTCAACACATGTAGGAGCATCATATGACAAAAGGAAAATGTCTATGCAAATCACAAAGGAGATGTATTATTCAAGATGGTGGGTTGTTGACCGAATTTCTCTCTCCCCGCGTCGATTCATCGTAAGGTGGTCGATTATGACTAAAAACCGGCAGCAAAATTATCTTTTGTTTGAACAATGTATTTTTATCAGATTTTCTATAGACTTTCACTCGAGACATACTCCCTCTGTTTCATATTACTTGCCATTTTGATTTTTCTACATACATCATTTTTGTTATTTATCTAACAAAATATATATCTAGATGCATAATAAAAAAGAATGTATTTAGAAAAGTCAGAGTGACAAGTAATATGAAACGGAGAGTGTACTAAACGGAGAGTGTACTATTGTTTTTTTTGCAGGTAAGTAATATTGTTTTTGTTTGAGGAAGCTGGTGTTATCTAGGTTTTGCTTGATACTTTTGCTGATGTCGATATAAAGTCTACAAGATAGGACAATCCTACGAGATAGATATGACTGATATATTGTATGTAAATGTATACGGGTAAACATCCCAGAGTAAAAAACCGTTACCGGTCCGGTTTCCTTAAAAAAACGGATCCGTTAACCGGACCGGTTGACCGAAAATTGCATTTTTTATGTACGGTTGGGGCGGTAAACTGGTCGGTTTTGCTACCGGGCCGGACCGGTAGCACCAGTTACCGTGGTAAACCGGCGGTTATCAACAGTTTTTTTAACCATGATGCATCCTAAGCGATAGGTATATGCAATTCACAATTCTACGTGATAGATATGTGCAAGCACACGATCCGATGATATTGTACTCTAGACCTAAAAGATTGTACTAAATCCTGTTTGAAACTTTGAATACTCAAATAACCACCGGCATAAAAAACTTGTTCTTTTTAAAACCACAGAAAATTTGTGTTTAATAAAAGCAAAGTCTACGTCGATTTTCACGAAAAACAAGTGTGCCAGGGAAAAAGGTGGTCACGAACTGAACCTGATCCGACTCGAACACATGATATGCGATGCGACCAGATCCAGATATATGCGAGCCAACCCGCCATAACCCGACCGTCCCTAGCTCAGCTGATAGCCCAGGCCCGGAGGCCGCTGCTAGCGCTCTCGTGGAAACTGAACCCGAAATTCCCCATCCTCGCCTACGCCTAGGGTTCCCGCAACCTCAATCTCCATCCCATCCCCGCCGCGCCGGCGATGTCGTCGGAACCGCCGCCCGCGGGGTCTCCGGAGGCGCGCGCCTCCGCCTCCGCCTCCCCTCCGAAGGACGCTTTCCCCAGCGGGGGCGGCGCCGCTGCTGGGGTTCCGGATACGAACACGCTCTGGGTAGGCAACCTGCCCTCCTATGTGACCGAGGGCGATTTGATGGCGCTGTTCGGGCCGCACGGCGCGCTCGATTGCGCCCTCGCCCGAGCCGGCTCCCGCAGCTACGCGTTCGTCCTCTTCCGCACCCCCGCCGAGGCTCGCGCAGCCGTCGAGGCCACCCGGGGCGAAAAGGTCAAGGGCGCCGCCATGCGCACCGAGTTCGCGCGTCCGGTAATTCCTCTCTTGCTTTGCCCCCACGCCGGGATCTGCTCCTTCCCTCGCTAGATTTCCCCATGTGCCGTGCTAGGTAGGGAAGGTCCGCCTAATTAACGTGTGATGGTAGAGATTGATCTGTAATCTAGAGCTGCTGATGAGGGTCATATGATTGTTTTGCTGGAACTGGAAAAGGGTACCGATCCTTATGGATTTTGTTGGTTGGTTTGGCTTTTACAGGCCAGAGCTGTTAGGAATCTGTGGGTTGGTGGCATTAGCCCGTCAGTTTCAAAGGAGGAGCTAGAGGAGGAGTTCCAAAAGTTTGGAAAAGTTGAAGGTGTTGCATTCTCCCAAGACCAGACTTCAGCGTACATTGATTTTGAGAAACTCGAAGATGCAATTTCTGCTCACAGAGCTTTGAATGGAAGAACTCTCGGTGGCAAAGAATTATGTGTTGATTTCCAGAGGTCCAAGGGAAGAGCGGTGCGTATCCACTGTTGACTGGATTTCTATTCTCTCTATAAACCTATTACAATAGGATTGTTTTCTTCTTATGACAACTTGTTTTATTTTTTGATTGATTTGTATAGGAATGGTCAGAAGCGAGCGGCTTCAATGGTAGGGTATCAGGACCACCAGCTGACAAGAGAGGCACTGGCCCTCCAAAGGTATGCTCTGTTTGTTCTCATCTCTTTGGTGTTAGTTGTTTTTCTCTTTTATCTGCTGTTGCTTATTATCATTGTCTGTTTGCCTACCAGGGTTCTGCTGGAACACGGATGCGAGATGCACAGCCTACCAATGTTCTCTGGGTTGGCTTTCCAGGTTCATTTAAAGTTATTGACGAGGAGATGCTTAGGCAGGCTATGTCAGCATTTGGTGTCATTACAAAGATAAAAATTTTTCAGACAAGGCAGTATGCTTTTGTTGAGTTTTCAAGTGTTGTGGAAGCTTATAATGCTAAGACGAATCTAGATGGTCATCTTTTCAATGATCCCAGGATTCAGATTCTTTTCTCGAACAGCGAGCTTGCACCAAATAAATTGGATAATCCAGCATCGCTTTCTGGATTTCCTAGATCAGAAATGCATTCTAGTGATGGACGTCATGGCCTTGGCAGTGGTACTTTGCAAGGGTATGACCCCCCAAGAGGAAGACATATTGATTATGGTGGTTTATCTACTCCAGGTGGAATCCTTCCACCACCCGAATCATTTGATCCAAGAGAAGCAAAACGAATGAGGCTTGATGCTGGTGCTGACCCTTATGAAGTAAGGGCGGGCAGCACAAGTCTTTATTCTGCTGGGATCCGCCACCGGGACAGCTCCGTGCATGCTGAGCGGAGTTCAAGTCCTGCTATTCGAGTCCGAGGCACAGTGCATCGAACGTCATACCTTGAGCATTTCTGGCGAGGCAGTATATCCAAAGGTGGATCTCCTGTTTGCCATGCTCGTTGTTTGCCTATAACAAAGGGCAGTGACATACCTCTGTAAGTCCAAGCATAACTGCACTAGTGTTATTGTTTTATCAAGTTGAGTGTACATGTATTGATCTTTGTCTGGTATTTTTCAATTTTTCAGACCGGAAGTCATTAATTGTTCAGCTAGGACGGGACTGGATATGCTGGCAAAGCACTATGCTGATGCTACTGGATTTGATGTTGTCTTTTTCTTACCAGATAGCGAAGATGACTTTGTTTCTTATACTGAGTTCCTACGCTACCTGGGCTCGAAAAGCCGAGCAGGGGTTGTAAAGGTTGATGCGGGGACTACTTTATTTTTGGTACCACCATCTGATTTCTTGACAAATGTGTTACAAGTTGACGGTCCAGAGCGTCTTTATGGTGTAGTATTGCATATTCCACAAATGTCTGCTGCTGCCGCACTAAGGCCACAATTACCTGTGCCAGAACTACAACCTTACTATGATGAAAGGGAAGCTCTGCCTACTTTACAAAGAAAGTATAGTCTCATTTCTCCCAGTGACAATGGCCATCCTGATGCTGATTATCGAGGATCTTTGCGTGAGGAGTCGATGCATCATTTGGGGCAACTATCTGGAAGGCCTCGGGTGGATGAAGGCCAAACAGTTCAGCCAGCTCTTGCAGGCTTTCCTACAAATCAAACAGCTGCAGCGCAAGTTCAACCTTCAGTCAATCCTGATATTATGGCTACTTTAGCAAAGCTTATGCCAAGTGTGCAATCTTCACCTCTGGTAAGTGGTCAGATACCTATGAATTCCATGGACAGACCATCCCATATGCATGTTCTGTCAATGCTTTCTAATGTATGTAATCCTGCAAATCAATCTACAACTTCAAATTTCTCTGGGCAGATTGCTAATCTTCAGCAGCAAGGACAGCAGTTCAGCAGGCAAGTTTCAGCTACTCATATGACAAACTATGGGAGCATGGTTAGTGCTCAGGAGCACTCAACGCAGCATACTGCTTACAACCCCGAAGTTGCTTTGAACCTACCACCACCTCCTCCAGTTCCTACACCAACACACAGCTCTACTGCTACCTTACCATCTCAAGGTGGACACAGTTTGTCCACACAGACTAACCAGCAGCTGTATCAGCCAGAGCAGTATTATGTCCCCCAAAGTAACTATGTTCCATTAGCTACAGGTAGCCATTCTAACATTCAAGCCAGCAATGCTAACAACCCTGCCCCTCCCCTTCCGCAAGCTTACCCTGGACCTCCAGCAAATAATCAGATGGGAAATTTGCCCCAGCTCCAGCCATCTCATGGACAACAACAGAATTTTGCTACTGGTACTGCACAAGCACCGGACGAGGCAGATAAAAGCAAGAAGTATCAGGCGACCCTCCAGTTAGCTCAAAACCTACTACTGCAGATACAGCAGCGTCAAGCAGGAAATCAGCCCTGAGACCTCATTTTTGCTTCAGGTAAGTCTAATTCTTCATCTGATTTTTTTGTTATATCTGCTAATGTGCAAGCGTTAGCTAATCATTGTTTACTTAATCCTAACAAGTACCATGCATTTGTTAAATGAAAAATATGAATTTGTGCAAAGTAGTTGCTTCTAAACAATATAACAGAGATAGCACAGGAAATTAGGCACAAAACACATCACACACACTGAAATGGTTACATGCGGGTATCACTTATGAGCAACTTTTGGTTGCAATGAAGACAGTTATATCCTTGCTAAGTTACCATTTTTTGCACACTTTCTTTTAATAATATTTTCTTGCATAAGATTTACTTTTGTAGGATGGTTGCATAAATGTTTATCTGCATAATCTTTCTTGTGAGTGTTTTAGCATTACAGTAAAACAGTGTGACAGAGGCATGCTAAAACACTGCATATCTTATGAGGCAATATTAGTTCTTAGTTGGTTAATGTATGGACCTCTTTAATGTAATGGCTTTGTGATATCTATTACTTGAGAAGCTTGGGGGTACGTTGAAACAAATCAAAACAAAACAAAATGCATTCTTCCAACAACTTGACACGCTGTTTTCGGTCCTCATGGTGCAGCGGGAATGCACATTTCTCATGCCACGTTGAGGAACCATACCACAGCACGTCATCACCCTCTGCTAACCTCGCTGTTCGTTCGCGGGACTCGCTTTAGCTCACATTTGCTATATCAGATCAACCATCTGACCGGGGCTATCCTAAATACAATCATTATACCCAACAGCGTGCCTACACACACACCGCGTAGAATATGTTGTACACGTTCCGCTGCACATTGAGTTTCTTCACTCTCAAACTTCAAAGCAAAGTGGTCAGTGGACTGCGAGTTTAATGTTGACGGAACTTGCATCCAAAGCTAGCGATGGGTGTATCAATTTAGCTAAGTTGAAACGCTAGGCATTCTTCTCCAATCATTTGCGTTGTACCAGCGTTTTTGGTTGACTAGTAAAGTGGAGAAACAGGCCACACGCGCTGCGGTAGTAGGCTCACAGGTTCTGTTAGATACCTGCACCGTGATTCAGCAAGGGTGCAACCCCAGTACTGAGGCCTTTTGCTTTTCTAGGACTTTGGCGTTTTGTTACTTGTTAGGGTTTTTTAAACCTTATGCTCCCATCTGTGCTAGCGGTGCGTAAACATGCAGTCGCATTGGATTTTTGTGCCGCAACCATAATGGTGGCCAAACGAAATAAAATCAACGGAAGTCACAGTCCTGAAGGACATCTGCATATGTGGCTCGTTATTCGCTCGTTACGGGGATATCCGTCATTGCGCAGACGTGTACAGAGGTGTACTCGTTCATCTCGTGGCTCTTGTGGTGGTTGCGGGAATACCTGATCCACGAAATCATAAAATATCGCACGAGATCTGCGCAGAGCTTGCCGGTTAAACAAATCACTACGTGCGGTAAACCCCTCTCGCTCGAGCCCCATCGTTCGCTGGATTGCAAGTTTGTAACACGAAGACACGTCGTCGCTCTGGTCGGCACGTGAGTGGGTTACGATTTTCTCGTCTCGACGTTTTTACGAAGGGTAAATCGGTAAAAAACCATGTCAGCAGGCTTTGGTCGATTATTCTCTCTTGCCATCTTCTATGGCTGAAAGCTTTCGATGCAAGTCGCTTTTGCAGTCCAAAGGCAAGCTGGGCTGAATGCCTCGATCATATGGCACCTGACCGTGTTTTTTGTAGGCTGTTTCGCAAGTGCAGCGCTTGCTTGACAGTTTGACGCGACTGGTTAGGCTTTAGCTCCAACGTTTTTCTTTCCCTCGGGCTTCAGTTGGCTTTTGAACTCGCGACCTTAAAAATGTCTGACAAATTGCATCGGTCTGTTGCTTGTGCTCTTTTTCTCGATGCATTTCCTGCAACTGCAACCAATACGTGCGTGATTAATAAATACTATACACTATGCGTTGAATAATCGTTTCTCTTTATCGATCGGCAAGTCAGATTCTTCAGCACTACATGCCTGACAGCGACGTGCGTTTATGTGTAGGTACCCTCTCGAATCTCACAGCTCGGAACGTCTCAAACAAACAGAAAAACAATACCAACTCGGCCGCTTCATCTCCTCTCCTCCAGCGCGCACAACGGAAGCGGGCCATGGTGTCAGTAGCTACTCAACTGATATGCTTGTACTCTAGTTGATACCTACCGACGGTGACAGAATAAGCGCAGTTATCCCCAGTTCTGCTTTTTTTTTTCCTTAAAGAAGACAGGCTTTACCAGAAACAATTTATTTTTCTTCCTTTTATTTTGTTTTCATGAACTATTTTGGTATAGTATATGTTTCAACCTGGATTACCAAGCATTATGTTTGCATGGCCTCTTGTTGGGCTGGCCTGCTGTTATTTTGTATAATTATTATCTCAGATCATACGTTTCATCATTATAAGCGTGTACTCTGAATGTCGTAGCTGAACCATCGAAGAAACACTCGCGTCGCTCGATAGTTTGTAGAATCTGTGGATTTTCAGGCTAATAGGATATGAAGCCACGTAGTATTGCCGGTTGACAAAATTGAATGACGGGAATCCAAAAATACACTGACTTGCCAATTAAATTTGCTAGGAAAAAAATCAACTTATATGTGATGCGGTGAGGCTCGGCCCAGCAGACATCAAAGTCTTTTTTTTGCTTTTGAACATAGCTTTCATTCATGAAATCAGAGGATTACAATCACTCGCAAAGGAAAGGTAGGTGGCTGACCCTGCCACAGCAAACTAGGTTTAGCCTGAGACACTTGTTTAGCACAAAGATGGGCACAATTATTGGCCGATCTTTTTACATGAAGGATGTCAAAGGAGGTTAGCGATTGCACCATCTTTTCTATCTCCTCAAGGATAACATCAACTTCAGACCGCTCATGTCCACGCGTATGCCACAGGGACACCGGCTGAAGTGGATTCGTTTCCAAGATCACGCTCTTAGTTTCCGGCTTGCTGATAGCCAAGCGTACACCCTCGCGGCGTGCCTCTTGTCGGTCGGGAAAATAGTCCCGACACTAACTAGTAAGAGCGCTGAGATCTATCTCTCGATGGCTGGTGCTAAGCAACACGATGACGCGAGTTTATCCTGGTTCCGGCCGTGGGCCGTACGTCCAACAGGGGTGCGCTCGGGGCCCTGTATTGCGTTGCACCGTAGTGCTTGCAGAGGGGAGCTACAAGCAACGCGGGAGAGGAGGGGAAGCCTCTAGGTCCCTTAGGTTTGATTGAGGCGAAGTGCCAATATCGTGGATGTGGGCGGAAACATACGAGTGCGCAGCTATCCGCCGTCGTCCCCCGCGGCCAGGGGACTGTCGGGCATACACCCCGGGTACTCATGCAAGGAAGGAAGAAGACGGAGTCCTATTAGAATTCCCCTGTAATCCTACTAGGACTCGTTCCGTGTAATCCTATTAGGACTCCTGCCTTGTAACCGACTAGGAACCCGCCCCCTGGACTATATAAAGGAGGGCAGGGTACCTAGCCGGACATCCTCAATCCCTCCGGGGACAACACCAAGCGCAGGGCGCAATACTACTCCAAACAGGACGTAGGGTAGTTACTCCAGCTACCCGAACCTGTATAAATCTTGTGTCTTGTGTCCTCGCGCAGACCTTCAGGTTCCAGAGCATGGCGATCCTCACCTTCTACCTTACTGCGGGTACCTCCCATGGAGGTCGAGAGGTTTAAACACCGACAGGGACCGCCTCCTCCTTTTATAGACCAAGGGGAGGCGGTTTACAATCGTACCACACAGTTCTAAGCGCCACATATGGCGGCATGGCGTACAGTGTCGCCGAATTGACGGTTGTCCTGGCGAATCTTGCTCCCGGCAGGCGTCGTGGTGAGTCATGTACCCGTCCAGGAGCGGCTTCGAGAGTAGTAGCGTGGGAGCTTCCCGTTCGGTTGCCGTCCGTACGTTGACTCGACAGCGCAGCTGACGGTGGGCCGTAGGATGCACAACAGTGGGCGTGGTAGTGTCTCGTTGTCCCAGGCTTCCACAGCGCTAGGGATAGTGCTGCAGTGCCCGGGATGGTGGCATAGCGGCAAGGATGGCCGCACAGGACCGGAGGTGATGGAGGAGATGCGCTCCACTGGTCCAACATCACGGCGCCGTCCTGGGCGGGCGTGGGGTAGATGGCCGTACCTCTTTCGAGGGTTCCACCGTCCTCTTTCGAGGGGTGCGTCGTGGGGGTGGTACGGGAGTGGGCGGCACAGTGTCACGGAATTGACACCGGCCTTCCCGCACAGCTCCTGCACAGTGCCAGGGATGGCTGCACAGGGTGGGTTAGTGGATAGGGAACATATCAAGTGGAAACCAACCCCTCCGTGCAAACTATGGAAACTTCCATCTGAACCACATGATGTTGATCCAAGGGAAGACTTATGGAAGGTGGGAGGGGTGATGTGCAAAACTCATGAGAGGTGGGAGGGATGATTTGCAAATGCACTTTTGCAAATCAGCCCTCCCACCTCCCATGAGCCCTCCTTTGGATCAACATCGTGTGACTCAGATTGAAGTTTCCATAGTTTGCACGAAGGGGTCGGTTTCCACTTGATACGTTCTCTAGTGGATAGCGCCGGGATATGATTCCCTAGCAGTGTCAGAGGGTCGGCGTGGTGGGGATTCGCCTTTGACCTGGGTGCCCGCGGCGCGCCAGAGCATTTAATGCTCTGGTCGGGGGAGTAGGCATGGCGTCACGAGCGTGGGACAGTCTCGAGCGAGGTGGAGTATCCACTAGTAGGGATGTTGTCATCAATGATGTTACATTAACGTCATTGAAGACGCCAGAATGGTCACAATTAGTCTTTTGTGACGATTTTGTTTTGGTCACTATGGTGGCGTCACATTTGTTCATCAGTGACGAAATTGGTTTTTCGGTCATAGATGTGTCTTCAATCTGTGACGGATTTTGTGTCGTCATGGATTTAAATTCATTCTATGACAATCGTTTTTGTCATAGATTATACCCTGTTTTCGTCATAATTTCACATCCGCCTGGCTAACTGACGTCGCCGTTAACGCCGTTAGTGATTTTGTGACGATCCTTTTTCGTCATAATCTCCCGTTAACGGCATTTGCATCCGACGTGGCGCTGACATCAGCAATGACGTGGCAGCTGACGTGGCGGTGACGTCATCAATGATGTGGCAGCTGACGTCATCCTTTTGGAATCGTCATAGAAGACAAGTTTATATCGTCACAGAATGATATTTCCCATCATCACCTTTTGATATAAAATTGTCACAGATTTGTCATTATTTTGGTCATAGTTTTTCTCTAATTTTGGTCACAGATTGTCCTTTATTGAGCCACGTGGCTTGATCTGATCAGTTTTATTTCATCACAAAAGTGCAAATGATAATTATCAATACAATTTACAAATAATACTGAAATGACAAAAAACTTGTATAAATGAACAGATCTAGTATTCTAATGACCATACAACTCCATAACTCAACTCAATTCACATTATTACTCACATTACAACAAATTCGAACTACAAATTACAACATATTCTAACTACAAGTTACATTTTTTCACATCTTAATTTATATCTTGTACTTCTCATAGAAACCACACTTCCTTTCAGCATCCTGCACACATGCCATTCAAAATAGAGTTCTTACATTGTTGCTGCTTTGCATTATGGGAGAAGAAAGAGGCAAAGGGGTTATTCTGACCTTAATCTTGTTCTCACCTAAGAGAAATCAAACTCGATCTGTTGCAGCTTGTGCATGAGCTGTCGAGATGACCTGCAGAAAAGAAGTGTAGAGATGAGCTAGCTGACCTGCCAAGAAAATAAGAGTTATAAAGCAAAGATAGTGAAACAACTATTAGAAGCAGACAAAGCAATAACCATCCACCAAATGTTCAGTTATTACTTACCTGTAATGAGTCAAACAAAGTGGATCATAGTGATAAGGTTTTCTTTTATGCAACATCAAATGGCACACTAATTTCAATAAATGCCCAATCACTTGCAGTTATCTGATTCTACCCACCATGGTCTCTAGTTCTCTAATCTAGATCTGTACAAAAGAATATTGTAAGTGAACATCACATTACTTATGGACTGCTCCAGCATCAATGCCTTGGTGTAGAATGACCACTCACATTCCAACAGTCAATTAATTTTGTACCTTTAGGATCCATTGGAGCTACTCAAAGTCAAAAGGTCCCTAACTCATTCTGGCCTGCACAAAGATAAGGAGAATTATGTCAGGTGGGTGCAAATGCAGCTAAACATAAGGCAACAAAAGAACATATATGGTGGTGCATTAGTCAACAATGATTCTGTCTTGCACTTACACATTTCATGTCACTAACAAGAAATTGCATGAGTAAACTAATTAGATATTGCAAATTAGATATGCTGCAACCAGTTAACACTACAAGGAGAGGACAAGTATATGACACAAAAAGGAATACACATACATGGCAAATCATGAATGGTCCAACAGAATGAAGCAATGGTTGTTCATAGTTCATTTACTTATCCAAACTATCATCTAATTATTTGTCACTAGAACATTCTGTTAGAAGAAGAAACAAATGCATTCTGAAATCTAAAATTGTGTATCAACCAAGATTTAAGACATACTAGTTTATCCCCAAGAGCTCTCCATAGGTATTACTAGTTATTTTACATATTTAGATACAAGAATGAATTAGATACAGGCATACAACTTGTTCATATTCAAGGAATTACTAGTTATTTTTGTGTGGGAAAACAGTAGGGATGTAAAGCACATGTTGATATGAACTATAAGTGTATTCCAGACATATTCCCTCTATTATTTTTCTTACAGGAAAACGGCAAGAATGCAAATCACCGACCAAAGCTGCACATGCACTCGCTACATATAGAAGGCTAAGGACGAAGCCTAAGTATCCTTGATGTATTTCTTCTTTTATTTTTGTTAAAGAAAACGACAAGAAAGACATGAAGCAAACTAATACTCGTGGACGGTAAGTATCCTTGATGTATTTCTTCTTTTATTTTTGTTAAAGAAAACGGCAAGAAAGACATGAAGAAAACTAATACTCGTGGACGGATGTTGGTTGCGGGATGAGACGAGACGTCACCGCTGGTGTGGACGCCCGGATCTGAGCACTACCGGCCGTCGACACCGCAGAGCCCAGGGGAGCCACGCCGCCGCCGCCATGGTGAGTGTTGGGGATTCTCGATCTCCCAGTACACGTCGCGAGGAAGGCTAAGATTGGGATGGATGGAGAGGTCGAGCGGAGGAGAGCAAGGATATGTGGCTGGTTATGGTGGCGACGACCGGGGTGAGGAGGTCCGCCGGCGGCGGCGGGCCGTAGAGAGATGCGCGAGAGACGCGGTGGGCGGGGTGGGGCTGCGTGAGAGGGGAACGCAGTTGGAGGTAGGGTTTCGACTGTGAAGTGCATTATATATAAAGGAAGCAAGATCTGAACCATCCGATCGACGATCGACGGTCGTAATGAGTCGGGCTATTTGGGCCGATATGGGCTACTCTGCTTACTTTATTCTTTTTTTCTTTTTATTGCACCGTTGTAAAGTAACATTTAAAACTAATTATCTCATGCGTACAAATATATTTTTATATATAATAGTACATCAAATAAAAAATTGATGAATACCAAAGTTTCATAACTCGTCAAGATGTACAAACTTTATTCTGGTCATTTCTCCGACTCTGTTCAAACTTTTCATATAAAATTTAAAGTAATTTTGAATTGCGAAAACCGTATTTTGTTCCTCTATTTCAAATTTCAATTTGGAGGCCGAATTTGATAGTGATTCTTAAAACAAAGTTGTCGAGCACGAAAAGTTGAGAAACTTTTGTTTCAATCTAGGAGTTTCCCACACAAAAATGGTCATAGAATCATTTTATGGAAGTACAAGCTTGACAAAAAAAATTTAATAAGATTTTAGGAAAATTGGAGTATACATTATTCACAAACTATATAGGTCTATGACATTATTTCGTACAACTCAACTTAAACTTTGAAGTTTCAAACAACTAAAGTCTTGTATAGCTCATATACAATTAAAAATTTGTATACTATCTCACATTTACCCTTGTATAAACATTTGTGGGTTTTCATTGCCACTTGCTATGCAAAAAAGTTGATTTTCTATTTTTTAATACCTAATTAAGACACCGCTATGAAGTAACTAAAAAAGTAATTATCTTATATACCCCAAACACATTTTCACATGTAAAAGAACACATTTAAGTTGTCTCGAAGTTTCAAGATTTTTTGAACATATTTGCGTTTTCCCATCATTTAATTGAATTCCTGCGTGCTTACCGAATGTAATTCCAAGTTGACCTATGTGTACCTCCAATAAAACTGGAAACAAATTCACAAAAAATCATATTTAGCCTTCTATGTTCCATTCTAGGCCATATTTTGGAGATTGATGAGAAATGCAATTTGAGTTCTAAGGAGCATTCAAACTTTTATGTCAACAGTACAACATAATAATCAAAGTAATATTTGAATTTTGTAAAAAAATTCTACAAATTGGCATAGCAACATCTTTTTGCTTCACAATCTTGCCATAAAAAATTTAAGTGGTTTCGAGGAAGTGACAACATACACTACTCACAAATGGATACATCTCTGACGTAGTTTCTAATAACTCAACACAAACTTTGAGATTTGAGTGGTGATTTACATTTTCAAAGTCGTATGCATCTCAAACTTGGTTACAATCTTATGTTTATCATAAGATTAAAAAATATGAAGTTAGTTTAGCATTTGTTATGCCAAAATATATTTTATTTATTCTCTTTCAGTACAAGAAAATAAGTTGTATAAAAAAGTAAATGAAATAGTAACTAATATGCAAACGAATGATATTACATGAAAGATCGTGATTTTACAAAAAATCGGAAAAAAGAATCAATAAATTTGGAGTTACTATGACTAAGAAACACCAGTTTCAAATTTTAATTGTAGATTAAAAAGAAAAAAACGAAGGGAAATACGAGTTCAGCGTGCGCCACGTGGTCCCGGTGAAGCTCCATCACTAGGTAAACACTATTATAAAAGGACCACATACACCAAAAGGACACAATCCATGTTACACCTTAGTGGTAAGTCTCTCTCTTCCCATTGAGGAGACTAGGGTTCGAATCCCATGGGCACATCTTTTTTAGGGTTATTTTGACGTAGAATAATATATAATATATATCACAAGAATAATGTACAAAATAAAAGGTAGCTCAATGGTAGCTTGTCCGCCTCCGAACAGAGAGGTTGTGGGTTCGAGGCCCCAGCAGCCCTATTTTTTTGCGCTCAATTGAATTTCCCAGGCGCACCTAGCTGGCCGGGGGCGGCCTGGGGCCGAATTTCCCAGGCGCACCTAGCTAGCCGGGGGCTGCCTGGGGCCGGCCGGCCGGCCGTGGCCTTGGCATGGCCAGGCTGGGGCTGGGTCCTGGGGTGTGGCATAGAAGGGATGCAGAGGAGCACTAGGGTTTCAAAGAGCTGGCAGCCGTCGGATCGAACGGATCGACGTTTCAAAAAAACTGGGCCGAAGGGTTATGTTGGTGGGCCGAGAAATGGCCTATTTGTGGCTAGTTTAGTATTTTTCATCATTTTCACTTAATTAAGGCACTCTTATGTGGGATGTGTAGTACCACTTGCTCGAAATCATTTGAAACTTTTTTGGGATTCTTATGGATCCAAACGATGATGTTGTGTGAAGTTTGGGAATTTCAGACCATTTGTGCATATTATTGTAATTATTTGATGATTTAATTAACAAAAAATATTAAAATCATCTAATCTTGTTTAAAAAAATCTGGAAGACTACTCACAAGTTTAGAAGCATTTAGGAAAAAGACTATCAAATTCGGAGTTAGTACGAGGGAGAAAGACTACTCACAAGTTTGATTTATAAGATTTATTGCATTCAATTGACAAAAATGAAATTAAACACCCTAATACAACAAAAACTAATGCTTGTCCTACTGGTCAGCACACTTTAATTTTGTTCCAAAGGTCTCTCGGTGGTTCAAATCCTTGAGCGAGCAACTTTTTTGCGTCAAAGACACTTTACAAGATTTATTGTTTTTCATTAATAAAAAGAAAAAACCCAATATAACACAAATTGATTTTCGCCTTAGTGGTCAACGCACTTCAATTTTGTTCCAAAGGTCTCAGGTTCAAATCCCTGAGCGGGCAAATTTTTTGCAATTTAAGCACATTTAATGTGGCCCACGCATCGCATGCCGTCAAGGTGGAACCAAACATGTTATCTATGACGATTCCTAAAACGTATATGTGACCAAATTGTTCATGCATCGCACGCCGTCAAGTGGTAGATGTGAGGGAAACCAGGCACATTATCTATGACGAATTCTAAAACTCATCTGTGACCAATTTGCTTCATCATTAAATATATCGAACGAGGCAAATAAACGATGACGTTGTCAAATCTAATCGGTGACGATTAGATTTCGTCACAAAATAAAAACACGTTCTATGACCATTTGCAGTTAGAGTTCTATGACGATTTTTTATTTTTGTCATTAATAATTAAGGAAAAACTTCGTCACTTGTACCTTATGACGAAAATGAAAATTTCATCACAGAAAGGTATTATTCCGTGACAAAGTTTTGCATCGTCACAAGCAAAACGTCATGGATTGGAGTATTTCTACTAGTGATCGCCCGAGGGGGCGTCTGCCCCTCGAGCGAGGTGGAGAATCGCCCGAGGGGTACCGCGGCCGGCCGGTAGGTGAGCCGTTGTGGTTTCTTTGGGTCGTGGGCCTTTCCATTTTGGGCTGCGACCACACGGGGCGTGTTTTTAGGTTCGTGGTGTGCTCGTTTGCATTTTATTATTTTTCGAAAAGGGGGGTTTTCCCCGGTTACCAGGGGACCCTTATGGCTGTCCCTGACAGTAGCCCCCGAGCCTCTGTGGTGGTATCCGTTAGGAACCCGCGGAGGCTGACGTTTGCTGATGGGACTTTCTTCCCTCCTGGTTGCTGTGCTGTTCCGTGGGGGCGCGCTAGCGCACCCGCGGGTGTAGCCCCCGAAGCCTTGTAGGAGCGTGGATGCTCCTGCAAGGTTTTTCCACAACATCTTGTCAGTGTGCGAGGTGTTAGTTTCAGTCGGCATCGGCGGTGTTTCAGCCGGCCTCAGCGGTGCCATACGCATGTATTGACATTCGCCTGCGTTCGGTGCATACCCAAGAGGTGTAGCCGTGCGTCGAGCCCCCGTGCCTAGGCCCACTCGAGGCGAGCTCTCCGACTTGTTTGTACGCCCCTTCGCCGTCCTTTCGCAGGACGGAGGGGTGAGGTGTCCACGACTCCCATCGAGCGGGTCATGAATCGCGGATCCCTCATTGAGCTGTTAATGGGTGATTCAAGTGGACGTCTGTGCCCCGTTCGATAAGGGTCGGCTCGTGGTCCGGAGACACGCCCATAAAAGCGCTCAGGTGGGTGTGCTAGACAGGGCTCGGTCCGATTCGATGGGGACCGAGGGCGCGGAAGCTCTCCCTCGATGGGATCCCTCGACTAGCTGCCCTCGTTGGCTCTTGAACGCGACGTGTAGGGCGCACTCGAGCTGGTGAGCTCGAGGTCAGGCTCGAACGCGCGCGCCCTTGTCGTCCCTGACTCTGTCAATCTGGGGCGCCTGTTCCAACCCTTCGAGGGTCAGGCTCCGAAACCCTGATTAGTAGGGCCGTTGCGGGGTGGCAGCGAGGTGCCCCCGTCTTGGTTGCATCTGTAGGACCCGCGGGGTCGCGGTCGAACCGACCCTCGAGCTACTGATCAGTAATCCTCTGGATCGAGGGCATCTGTGGTGCCCACCCTTGACGGGTGGGACTTAAGACCACCGATCGGTAAGCACGTCATTCGAGGGGCTGGCCCTCGACTTCCTTGAGTGAGGGTCAGCTTCACCCGCTTTAGATCGGGGCGTCGATCGCACCCTAAGAGGGTCGGTTTTTTCGAGCTCTTGGCTCGTACCGCGTGGGGGTTATCCTTACCTGGTAAGGAACCCGACCATTAAATGGCCTCGGTCGTGGCTGCGGTTGTGCGTAGCAGTCGTGCCTTTTCAGGCGGTGCTGCGCAGACGTAGTGGGCGATGGGGGGGGGGGGGTCGTGACGGAGCATCGCGGCCCTTCGGTTACCACGCCATAATGATCATGCATGCGCGTGTGCACGGCCGTTTCACCGCGGTGGGGCCCGCTCGTCAGCGGCTTATGGCCTTGCCTGCATTAATGGGCGCAACACTCGGAGTTCCCGGGAGCGTGGCTCCCCTAGGTCTATAAATCACGTGGAGGGGAAGGGTGAGTCCCTTACCTCGCCACTTAGCATCCATTGCTCTCACAGCTTGCCTTCTCTCCGGCCGCGCGCTCCACCATTCTTGATCTTGCTCGCTTCGCTCGCGATTCCGCCGCCTTCCTAGCTTTCCGCTCTCGCCCACAATGGTCCCGTCTCACCCGATCCAAGTGCTAGAGCCTCTCCCTGGTCCCGGTCGACGGTGACGCTGCTCGCAGTAAACGAGCTAGTGAACGGCGGGCTGCTGGCGCCGGCCGGTGAAGTGTCACACCCTGAAATTTTCATGTGAATAGAGAAAATAATTAAATAACAATTTTCTCATAATTTTAAAATTTTTCCAACGTTTATTTTCTTTGCAGGAAATATAGTATAGGAAAAAAATTCTTGTTTGATTTTCTAAATCAAATAAAAAGTTGTGAGTGTTGCACTCATGCCGATGCATCTTGGTGCTTCTTGAGTGTAAAAGGTTTCAAAAGTGCGTTTAGGAGCTGTCCAAAACCTTCCGAGAATTTTCCGGATTTTTCTGGAATTTATTCTCATTTCCCCCGAGTATTTTCTATTTATTAGAAGGCTCTAAAAATCTTTTTCATGAGCTCCAAATACTTTATTTGGATTGTTCGTGTCTCAATCTATCTCCGGGAATTTTCCTGGGATTTTTGGAATTTTCTGAGTATTTTTCATGGTTTAAAACATTTTCTAGGATTTCCTGGAAATGTTTTCGCATTGAAAATTGAATTCGGAAAATAATAATAATAATAATAATAATAATAATAATAATAATAATAATAATAATAATAATAATAATAATAATAATAATAATAATAATAATAATAATAATAATAATAATAATAATAATAATAATAATAATAATAATAATAATAATAATAATAATAATAATAATAATAATAACTTTCTTTTCATTTGGGCCAAGCCCATCCGCGGAAGTCCTCCTTTGCTCCTCCAACTCTTTTCGCAGCTCGTTTCCGCCCCGACCCATGTGAGCTGGTCAGCCCAAATTTTGAAGTTCGCTCTCGCCCCCTGAACTCTTTTCCTTGGCACAAGGTTACTTTTGGCCCAGCACCGGCCCAACCGAGCTCTGCCTGGCTCGTGTCCATGGCGGACACGGCCAGGACGCCGCCGCCGCCGGATTTCTTGGCGTGCGCGCCAAGGGGACCTCGCGTCCCACGCCCTTTAAAGCTGCGCCGCGCCGGCCGAAGCTTCCGCGTGCCCTAGCCGCGCCCCGCGCCTATCCCTGCCTTGCGCCGCGCGCTGAAGCCGTGCGCCGCTAGGAGCTGCAGGTCCGCCGCCGGGTGTCGTGTTCGTCGTCGATTCGTTGCTCTAAAGCACTTCTAGACCGAGCCATGATCACCAGGAGCTGCGGGACGTCAAGCCGCACACCCACCGTTTCCTCCCATGGTCAGATGGCCACCAAGGCGCTGTCATGGCCTGAGCTGAGCTGCTGGCCGCCGTCACCGTTCGTTGCCAAATCCGGCTGCTCCTCTTCGGCTCTGCCCGCGGTGAGCACCCCATCGAGTTTCCCTTGTTCTCATCTCTCTGTTCTGCGCTTCACCCGAATCTCTCGCAGCTTGGAGCGCCACTGATTTGGCCGGCCAGGAGCGAGCTGTCCACCGGCCATGTCGTTCCTGAAGCGTCTTCGTCTTCTGTCCGTGCAGATAAGGTAAGGTGTTTTGCTCTTAGATCCCCAAGAAATCTTCAAACCAAGTTCTATGCTTGTGTCTTGTAAAGTTCGCCCATGACCCCCTAGATCTATTAGATTCTTTCATCCAGACCCAAAGCAAGGCTCTTTTTCAGATCTAACCTCACCCTTTTATCTTCTTACGAGCACTATTTGTTGTGTCTCAGGATTCTTGTTGGCTAGCCCCTGAAATCTATAGTTAATTACGAATAGATCCTCCAATCTTGTTTATCTCGTAAAATCTTCGTTTTAGCTCCGTTTTAATTCATTCAAGTTGCGTTAGGTTCGTAATAATGTTAAGCATGCGTTAGTGGTGTGTTTTCACTGTGTTTTGTTTTCTGAAAATAAAATTAATATTAATTTTGACTAATGTCTAGTTATACACGCCTTTTATAACTAAAAGTAACATAGATCTATACATCGTTTTTTATAAGCAAATTTAATTTGATTAATGTTTCTATCGCATGTTTTTGCACAAAAAGTTAATTAGATCTTTATCTCGGTTTGTCATAAACCAAATGTCAATTTGTTTAATAGTTAATTAATCTTTTCTAATTAAAATTGGATTAGGCTTTTACATCGGCTTTTATAATAAATATTAATTTGATTAATGCCAATATTATAATGTTTTTAATAATAATATGATCTACTCGAATTACAAAGTTACGTTTAGATTGTTCATATAGTTTGGTTTTTATAAAATTAAATGTTTAATTGGTATAATCTATATATGAATCTTTGTAAATAAAACTTGACTAGTTCTTTACACCGGTTTTGCAAATAAAGTTTAATCTACTTTAATTCCAACATGGGGTATTTTATTTATAAAATATCCTTACATGTATTTTGTTAACTAAAATAAATCTAGCTAGTTCATGTCTTTCCTATCTCAATGAGGTTGTCTCTTTATGAATCAGCTGTGTTCTTGTACCTAATCTATCGTAGCTACCTTTCTTTAGAGTTTACCCTGTTATCTGCTTCACCTGTCAGATCAATTCACCCTTGGCTAGTGTGTCAGTTGTTCATCCAAGTTCTCTTTGTAGACTAGTTTTCCTAAACCTAGCCTAAGGTTTCTTATGCGCTTGATAGTTCGTTGCTATCTGTCTAGTTCGTTTCACAGTAACTTGTACGCTAGCATGTGTATCACCTGTTACTTGTTTTAACATCAAAGATGCATGTTAATCTTGACTAATTCTTATTCCAATGCTTTTATAAATAAAAAGTGATTAGGTTCTAATCCGGTTTTCTGTAATCATAATGTAATTGGTTAATCCCTATTCATAACTAGTTTTTTCTAAATAAAAGATGTTAGAGTTAAACATCGGTTTTTATAATAAAGTTAATATGCCTAATGACATCATAAATGCCTTTTCAATACTGAATATGTTTAGTTGAACACGTGACATAAAATTACTCGTTTAGATATCTTATACTTGCTTTATCTTTCTAAAGTAATTGTTAATTTGACATAATTTCTACTCGAATGTTATAAATAAAATATGATTAGGGTTATCACGATTTCTTTAATTAAATGTAACTTGTTTAATGGTAACATAGAGTATTTCTTTGAAATATTCTTTCACATGATTTCCTAATTAAAATATGCCAAGCGTAGTCTCTTATTGTTTGATAATAATCTCACGATAGTTCCGAGCTTAGTTCTGTTCATCAGCGTTTCTTGCGTTTGCATAACCAATTGAATCGAGTTCTATCTTAGTGTGATCTTTTCGGTCCTTGCTCAATCTTCCGCAATCATCTCTTCAAAGCTAATCAAGCCTTTCCCTTCCAAGCACACTTTATGCTCTTTAGTGATCCATCCAATCGAGCTTGTCCTTAGTGCGTTCTTTTAAAGTTTCCTTTTTGATTGGTGCTTTGTTCTTAGTTGTACTCGTGTGTTTTGCATGTTTTGTGCTTGATGCGATTAGAGTGAACGTTGTTCGTGGTTCGAGAGCTTTGAAGAGTGTGAAGGTGAAGATAGTCTGAGCAACTACTCTTTGGTTAAAGGCAAGTGTGTCCTTGTTCTTGTCCTAATAACTTTATTAATCACCGTTGCATTGCTTTGCATTAATTTTGATGGGTGCCTATTAAGGATGACTAGCCTCTTTTGACCATTATCTTAAACCCAGTTTTAATTAATTCGGATGGTAGATATTGCTTAGTTTGCTCAACTGGGTTGGTGTTAATCAACATGGTTATCATTTTATGCTCTATGTTCCTTTATGATAATTTTAATACAAGATCATTGTGCATTAATTGGAACATGGAGAACCACCCAGGAAAACAGTACAACCACAAGAACTAATGGGCAATGGTCTTGGCTGAATAATTAGGAACTTTGGCTTGAGGTGATCTTACCTGATAAGGACAAGGGATCGGCGATGCTTGCGGGGTATGGACTCGCTCTAGCGGGGGTTGGGTGAGTTATTCTTTTTATGGTGGGGTATCGACCGCTAGGGGACTTTATACCTTGCTAATCGATCCGACCTTGTGGGTCACAACTTGTTGGAGAACCTTTGTAAAGGCCTTGTAGCGTCCCTATGCAACCACACCTCGGTAGTGTGGTATGATGCCTGATCAGCATCGCATGGTTGGGTCCAAAGTTCTTCGGAGCTTTTACGCTGCTTGTGGTGAAAGTGTACAACCTCTGCAGAGTGTAAAACTAATCGATTAGCCGTGCTCACGGTCAAGAGCGGCCTGGACCCTCACATGATAATCAAACTTGAAGATGGACTTAAATCGTGTTCTCTGGTTATGTTTGCCATGTGCTTATGGCGTATCTCTTATCTTTATGCTTAATTATGGGATGGTATATACTTATACTTGCTAGTAAATAGGTGCTAATAAAATTTGACCAACTAAAATGCTAAATGCTTATAGCCCAGTCCACTATAAAGCCTTTGCATTCATACTTTCCCCACACTTGCTGAGTACGACAAGTGCTCACCCTTGCTATAAACAATGTTGCTCAGAAGGAGGAAGCTACTCTGAAGTCTTGTGAAGATGCTGTGGAGTTCTAGGCGTACGCAACCCCCAGTCGACTGCTTGTGAAGTTTGGAGCCTCCTTTCCAGGATTAAGCGTAAATCTCTGATAATCTTTCGTTTTCTTACGTGATACTGTTTCTGTATACACTTTTATGTCACTATATGCATGAAACTTGATCCTGGCATGCATATAGGTTTGCACTTGGTTTTCTTCGGAAAGTCGGGTGTGACATGAAGGGATGTACCCGGTGTGGATGGTCCCGCCGGCGTCGGACAGGGAGCCCAACCCGCCGTACGGCTACATCGTCAACTTCATCCAGTTGCACGAGCGCGGCTTCACCACCCTAGAGAGTCACTTCGTGCGGGGGCTGTGCTAGCCTACCACTACGGGGTGGAGCTCCACAACTTTGCCCCCAACGCCATATCGCAGGCAGCGTGCTTCGTCGCCGTCTGCGAAGGGTTCCTGGGGATCCTAGCGAACTGGGACCTCTGGGTGCACCTGTTTCGCGCAGAGCTCCACACCCTCACCACGGGCTAGGTGCAGGTACATCGGGCGGTTCGCGCCGGTGGCCTGACGCTCGCATTGCGGGATACACGCAAGGAGCTGTACCCGCAGTGCACGATGACTTCAAAGAATGCAGATTGGGAAAAGGGGTGATTCTACCTCCGCAACGATGGCGCCGGCCTCCCCCTACACCGGAAGTTGCTGATGGCGAAGACCGATGCCTGGCACCATGGCGTGTTGCCTTCCTCGCGTCAGCGGAGGTTGGAGTTGCTCACCACCGTGCTGCGATGCCTGGCGGACGCCAGACTAGGAGCGGTCTCGATCATCGCCAACTTCCACCGTCGGCGTATCGTCCCTCTCCAGCTCTGTATTTTCGAGATGAGTGACGCGGCCAACCCTGCGTCGTTGGCGCGCTCTCGGCTACTGCAGGAGCACCTCCTCAAGGAGTACACGGCCACGAGGGCGAGGTGCATGATCAGCCTCAAGTCGGTGCCGCATAGCGACGATGACCTCTGGTCGTTTGTGATGCTCCCCGACGCCCCGCCGGTGAGTGCGCCTTTTCTTCCCCTTTGGGTTCCTACGTTGTATTCACGTTTGCCTTGACGATTCTCGCCCGCAGATGGTGACCGTGAACGCCGCGCAGCCGAACCTCGGGCCCGGGCGGCGGCCGGCCACGCCGCGTAGCGGCGAGAGCAGGAGCGGGCGGTGCTCGCAAAGGAGAAGAGGTTCAGGCGGAGGGACCGCCTGGAGCAGTACAACGAGGAGTACCGGCTGCGCGAGCAGCAAGGACTCTCCCCTCCGTTGGCGCCGGCGAACTCGTCGTCGGATGAGGAGGAGGAAAGTGATGGGAGGCGGGTCACCTCCGATAGGTGGGATCCCGCGCTCCTGTCACCACGGGCCGAGGTAGCGGCCGTGGAACTGGTTCCCGTGGCGAGCGCGGAAGCGCCTGCTACTAGACCATCAGTGGAGGCGCCAGCAGGCGCCACAGAGGCGCCAACGGGCACGATGGAGGTACCCCCCAGCCCTCAAGGAAGAGGAAGTGGGGATTCTCCAATTTGAGGTGAGTAGCACCTTCCCTCGCGTGCCTTCGATTTCAAGGCGCAGTCGCTCACTCTTTCATTTCTTTGCTGATAGGGTGACGCCGACCATACCCTCCCTCGTGCCTGCCAAGGCGCTCAAGTTGGGGCGCTCGTGACGACAAGGAGGCGTTCGGAGAGGGCGCCGCAGACAGCGGTGAGCGCGACGGTGGCGGGCGAGTCGTCGCGTGTTGCGACCGCGGCCGCGAGGCCGGAGCAAGAGGAGGCAGCGGTGGCGGTGTTGAAAGGACCTTGATGTCGCCTAGAGGGGGGGTGAATAGGCGTGACGACCAATTTAAACTCTTTCTCCCAAAATACTTGAGCTGACAGTGCTCCACCGGTCAGACCGGTGGCGAAGACCGGTCAGACCGGTCAAGCACTGGACTTCACAGGTGACACCGGTCAGACCGGTGCGCCTCACCGGTCAGACCGGTGTAACACTTAGAACCTGCAAAAACAACTTCAAGCACCTCTTGGCTTCTAGCACGAACCAAACTTAGGGTGTGGCCTTTGTAGATGATCACAAGCAGAGTAATGAGCCCTGCACACACAAGTAACACACCCAAGTAGATCGAAGCGGAAGCAAATGTAATATGGTAGAAAAACAACTTAGAGAGTCAAACCACACGAAAGGAGCAAGGATTTGTTTCCCGAAGTTCACCACCCACTGAGGAATGGCTACGTCTCCGTTGAGGAGCTTGTAAGGGACAATTCCCACAACAAGCCGGGTCTCTTTCAACCACTTTCCTCCTTTCCACTAAGGGGATCTTTTCCACGAAGAGGCAAGATCGCATCCCTTACAAACTTCCCGCTGCTCACCACAACCTTGGGAGCTAGCCGGCGACACCCAGCCGTCTAGGAGGCAAACCTCCAAGAGTAACAAACGCTTCAAAGCTTGTAGACGTGAAACCAAAGTGCTCAAGCTATGGAGATGCTCTTGTTAGCTTCACTAGGTCACTCTTAAGATCACTTTCTCAACCCAACACAAGAATATGGCTTGAATCCACAAATCTCACAAAGAGAGGGTTGGGGAGAGCCACTAAGGCTAAGAGCTAGTTAGAAATGGCTTGAAACCTCAGCAAACTCACTAGAAACAACAACCCCCACTTGAGGAAGGCTTGGAGTATTTATACCCCTCAAAGGAGAAAACTAGCCGTTAGTCCCCGGGTGGCACCAGTCAGACCGGTGCCCCACACCGGTCAGACCGGTGTTCGAAAAACTAGCTGTTGAGCCAGCGGCACCGGTCAGACCGGTGCCTCTGACCGGTCAGACCGGTCAGGCCCGAGATACCCCCAAAACCCCTTTTAAGGAAACTATCACTTCACCACCAAGATGAAATGACCCAGGTTAGGTTAGGAGGGTTTGTTAGCACACTCTAAGGCTAGATCTCACTTAGGTCAACTAAAGAGCACTTTGACTTGGTCAACTCGCTAAGTTGCATCCCTCTTGATAGTACGACATACCTATACTCAAGAAAAAAATAAAAGAGCTTCGATGATCTCTTGAGCTTGAACAACTTCAATTCTTGCCATACTTGAACAATATCCACTTGAGGGCTTTCAACATAGCCTTTGACTTGAGCACGTCCATACTTGAGCTAGTGACTTAGGATCTTTCCATAAAGCATAGGAATGCACACTTGGATCCATGGTCACTCCATATTGCCAATCTTAATAAGTTGATGACTTGCAAAGCTTCCCTCGGTTAAGGTTTGAATATGATACTTGAAGGACCCATGGATGCTAGAACTTCACCTTAGCAAAACACTAATGGCGGCTTAGCTACGGCCCCAAAGATTGCTTAGTCCCTCACCCTAGACATCTCGGTTGATCTCTTCATCACTTATCCAATCCACTTTGAGTTCCACTTTTCTTCAAATGCAATTAACCTTAATTTGAAAATCCCGCTTTAAATGCTTGATCCTTATTAACAACGAATGTGCAAGCTTCCAATTTAGAACCATAGTGTTTACACTTATCCTTATGTCCTCTTTCAATTTCCACATGAAGCCTTGCACTTTAGCTTGATAGAATTACCAACTTCTTGAATGATCTCCTTTTTATTTTAGTCAAGCCACCACTCTCTTTGGAGACAAGTATTTCAACTTTACAAAACATCTCCAATACATAAGTCCATTTATTGCTTGACATTAACCAATGTGCATAAAGAATCATTCATGTATTTGTATTTTCCAATGTGAGACATATAGTATTTGTTCACAAATAAATACTCCAATAATTGCTTATGAATCTCAAGATAAACCTGCTCACAAAATCAGACAAATACATTAGTCTTTTAATCGCGTTGTCACTCAATTCACCAAAATTCACTTAGGGGCCTAGATGCACTTTCAATCTCCCCCTTTTCGGTGATTGATGACAATTCGATTAAAGCTTACAAATAAAACATTAAAGCACATTTAGATTCTTAGATATAGCTAGAGCTCCCCCTTAATTTGTGCTTTCAGTTGAATTTCAAAAAGTTGGCCTCAAATGCTACTAGCACAAATTTGGAAGAAAAAGTATGTGAGCTCCACCGATATCTTAGAATCAGTGTAGTGCAACATGTGTGAGCGACAAAAATAAAATACCGTGATGTGTATGACAAGATATGCACAAAGCAAAGAGAAGTGTATTGGCTAGGCAGCACCGGTTAAACCGGTGCTACTGACCGGTCAGACCGGTGAGGTCCAGCCAACACACACAGTACGGGCGGCGGCAATCGGTCGGACCCGGTTCCCACGACCGATCGGACCGGTCAGGTCTAGTCAGCGCACAAAGCAACAGAAGTGCGTGCTATTTGGTCCAATGTGATCAGGCCAGGGTTGCAAGCTGGTTTAGATCACTTTGCTCCAATTAGCCAACACAAACACACATCATTCAATTCATGCATCACAATAAAGTCACTTAAATATTACAATAAGGTTCAAACACATAGTAGCACTCACACGAATGTTCTCAAGTCCACTAAGATAAAGTTCTAGATTATTATATGGCCTCTCTCAACAGCCAACAGGCACCGGTCAGACTGGTGCAACACAGACAGCAGCCCAGACAGCACAGATTACTAGGCTTTAATCTCGAATCTTCTCCCCCTTTGTCATCAAGCATCCAAGAAAGGACTGGAGGAGAAGCAACGACCGATCACTGTCCCTGAGATCCGTCTCCCGGGTGAGAGCTCCCTCCTATTTGAGAATTGTCAAGAATTCAATGCAAAGGAGAGTTTAGATAAATAGACTCCGAGATGGTGATTTGAGATGGATGAGCTATGGGTGCGCTATTTTTACCGTAGTAAAAAGGGTTGTAGCCAAAGATCTCGGCGGAGAAGCGAGCGCCCCAATCTTGTACTTGCTCGAGAGGTGGAGGAGGTGGAGGTGCTTGCTCTTCTTCCATGAAGTGAGATGATCCTGCCACATCCGGAGGAGGAGGTACAAATGGTGGAGGTGGAGGAGGAACCGATGAGGAAGATCCTTGCCCTTGACCGGACTCAAAGAACATGGGCCCATATTGGTTAAGCATGTCGGAGTTGGCCCATCCTCTCGTCCTTTCCTCAAAGGATGGTATCTCAACCTGTGGAGACTCTGGAGATGGTGGAAAGCGAGGTGGTTGAAATCCTTGGGCATTGTGCATTAACTTCATCGTGTCCCTCATTTGCTTATTTGCCCTTCTCGACCTTTGTTGCTCAACTTGGATGTCATGCTGGCTCCTGCACATCCCAAATATGAAGTTGAGAAACTTCCATAAAGGAGAGGTGGACCTACGTGGCCTGTCGTGCTGCCAGCCACCCCACCGGTCAGACCGGTGCTCAGCATCGGTCAGACCGGTGACGGTCTGAGTCTCTGCCTAAGCCTGATCTGGCCGAGCTGCTCCCTCCTCAAATATTTCTCCCTCATGTCCAGGTGCATGCTCAACTCTAGGTGATGGAAACCGAGGATTCTTGCTTGGATTGAGCTTCAAGGGCTTGTGTGTCACATTTTTGGGAAACTCCGTCTTTGCAACCTTCTCTATCATATACATGATGTATGGACTATAGCTGCAAATCTTTTTGGGGTCCTCGGATAGATGCTTGATGCTTGATTTCTTGCCAAATGAAATTCCCAACACTAAACTCCGGAGCTCCCGGCCTCAAAGCAACCATCAAGTTTTTCTGAAACTTTGTGATCTCAGAGGGGTTTCCATCTCTAGGTGTAATAGACACCCTAAGGAGCCTATTTAGGACAACAAAGTAGGTGTAGAGATTCTTCACCTTCCATAGTTGGCATGCTCACCTCGCGGGTACATAAGGTGCAATGCATCCTTCTCGAGCTCTCCCTCATCACGGAGCTTCCTTAAGTCCCTGTCTCCCGCCATGATCCCAAAGCACCTCAAGAATCTATGGAACGTGATGGAGTACTTTTGACCATTGGTCATCCAAGTCATAGCCCTCTCGGTCTCAATGTATCCAAAGTGCACTGTGGCATAAAACTGAGCTTTGATCTCCTTGTTCCAATTATGTCGGAACCCCATAAGTGCCTCGACCCTTTGCCTCTCACAATTGTTTATGACTTCATCAAATATAGGGTCACTCTTTCTAGCCATGTGCTCCCAATCCACGTACTGTGCCTTATGAGTGATTTTGGGCTTCTTTATGATTACCGTAGCATAATAGTCCTGTTGAAACTTAGCCAAAACCTTGGATCCGACGCGGTCCTAGCCTCCTCATAAGGGTTCCTATCCCTCAACTTCTTTAGGGCCTTGGTCATGCCTGCCCCGTGGTACTTTACTGGCCTGTCAGGATAAATGTAAGTGGGTGGCATGATCTTCAATCTGCCCTGATCATCATCATCCTCATCCATGGCATCCACGTCCTCTTCCTCATCCTCAGCCTCGTCGCTGTCAGACCCAGCCTCCTGGTGCCTCCTCAACTCATACTGACCCGGAAAAGTCTCATCCTCAACATTATCATCGCTGCTAGTGCCGGTGGTCACCTCCTAGGTCGGGATCCTCTGCACTTGCTTGAGCTGAGCGGCGTCTCAACCTCTTGCCGCTGACATTGACGGTGTTGCCCCCTTCCCCAAAATCACTGGGGATAGCTCCTCGGCGAGAGCGCACCTCTTCTCTTCTTTTCTTTGCCCCTTCCTTTTCCCGTACCATAGCTGCTCTCCTGAGTCACAAATAGGATGACAAGTTTGTATAAGACTCTAAGAAAAAGATTGAATTGATATAGAATTTATTCTTGAAAGTTCAGAACAATTGGGTCTGCTCTGGGCCACACCGGTCAGACCGGTGAGGGGCACCGGTCAGACCGGTGCCACCCGGAACGGAGCCAATTGCTCCCACAATCAATCTGAGCGGCTATGAATCTAAGATTTGGTCTAGATGAACAAAAGACATTCTAGGATAGATATGTGTTGAAATACATGAAGAAAACACCATTTGGGGCTGGACACGCGCCACCGGTCAGACCGGTGAAGGCCGTCCGACCCCAAATCTTGGGTTCTCATAATGTGTCCAACAAAACCTTATGGATCTATAGGAATCTCTATTAGATGATCTCAGAAGATGTTCTACCAAAGGAAATTCAAATCTTTGCACCATGTAAAGAGATCGGGCAAAAAGAAGATTTGAATACCTTTGGAGAGAGGAACTTGAGTTGAATCCAAAGAACTTGAATGGGAAAGAGAAGAGGGGCCTTGGGAGATCCTTTTGCTTCCAATCTTGAGCCTTTTCCTTGGTTGAATCTTCAAGTCTCCATGGGGGAACGGTGGATTGAAAGAGAGAGGAGGTGGTGAGTTTGCGGTTTTGGAGAGGGTGAAGGCTGGTGAATAAGAGAGGAGAGAGAGGAGAGAGGGGTAAAAGAGAGGATATTTTTACTGTTGGGGCCACGGGTTGAGGTCGGTCGTCACCGGTCAGACCGGTGACGGGCACCGGTCAGACCGGTGACCGCCCATGGTCGAGCCAGTGAGCCCTTATCGGTTTTTTCCGACCCACCCTCGGTAGAACCGACGATCTTGATAAATTCAACAGAGAAGCCTTATCGGTAGAACCGACATACCCTCGGTAGTTTCGACCCTTCTCTTCCATTTTGAGATTTTGCTCCTAAAAACTTCTCCAAATATTTTATAGGACAATTTGCATCCACTTAGGTCACAGAAAAGTGTTTATGTGACTTCAAGGTCACCACCGGTCAGACCGGTGATGCGCACCGGTCAGACCGGTGCTCCCTTGAGAAAAAGGATTTTGAGCCACAAAGGTAGATTTCCATTCCAACCTTTATAGATGTTTTGGATATGAGATAGAGAGTTGATATTGATCCAAAAATCATCAATTCTTAGAGGAGTGAAGGATTATCCAATTTATTCGAAAAATCTTGATCCTTCCAAGAGAGAGAGATAAATAAAGGTGGATTTTAGGGACTTGAGAAAATCTTCTTAATTGTGACTAGCCATCAATCAAACAAGGAGAACTATAGTCACAATTAAGTTGATTGGGTCACTAAGACCACGAACCAAATATTTTTCAAAGTGAGCACACTTCCTATACATGCTAGTTGATTTTTCGAAGAGACTATCCTATGTCACAAAGTGCATGCATCCACTTCAAATGAATGCCCTAACAAGTATATTTGGCTCATATCTTCATCCTCAAGACACAAAGACGAGTGGAAATAAAGATATCAACCAAATATCTAGAGAGGCGCACAAGAGATTCACTTGAAGCAATTACATACTAAGGATGGCACACTAGCATGGTATTATGGCCTAGATGCATTACGATATTTTAATGAGTTTCATGAAAACATACCTTTGCCTTAAGACCATTTCATTTGTGCATATATTTAAATTTTGATCGGTGCTAGCTCTTACTTGTTCTTTTGGAAGTTACGATTATCAAGAGCTTCCTTCGGGATGCACAAAAGAATGAGACTACAAGGATCACTTAGAAGAACTCGTTAGTCCCGCAAGTGACTCAAGTGTGGTAATGAGCTCCCCTTTAAATAGTGCTAGAGATTTCGAATTTCTCGAACAAGGCACTTTGTTCAATTAAGAACTTGGTGAGGCTCATTCCAAACTTGGTCACAACACATGAATGATTTATTAATTGAAATGTGTTGAGTCTCTCATAACCTTTGACGCCAAATCACCTCTTTTCTTGAGGGTTAGATCAACTCCGGGTCACCCGGTCATAGAAGTCGGGTCACCCTGCAGCATACAGAGGCGTACCGGGTCACCCGGGCACACGTGCCGGGCCACCCACCCAAATGCACTTTGCTGCGTTGGCACCGGTCAGACCGGTGCCTGTCACCGGTCAGACCGGTGACCACCAATTCACCCCTTTTTGGTGATTTTTCCTTCCCTTTTTCTTGAATGCGTGAATGTATCACTTATTTAAATCCTGCAACATGGATAAGGCATCGCTCTACTAGAGAGCCATTAAAAGCATCGAATGGCATGAGAGAGTAAATTTTCATAAAATGGTCAAAGTCACTACCTCATGTTTCGCTCATGCAAGAAGAGCGTCACATGAGTGTTCACCAAGGACCAAGAGTGATTTAGACTCAATTAAAGCATATTAGTTACCGAGATGACATTGATTTTAAGATTTATATAAGTTTGCCCTTCACATGGTCATTGAATCCAATCATGATCTCCAAGTCTTCCAACCATGTGCTCAGTGCATCTCTTTCAACCTGCAAGCCCAGTAAGCGTTTCTTGGTACCCAACACTTGTTGGGTCCTATTGGGTTAGACACAAGGTGCTTAGGAACCCAAATAGCTCTCATGCTATAGCGAGGTGAACTGATCTCCCTTATAGCACAAGTTCCATTCTTGTCATTCCTAAGCTTATGGAAATCATAATTAACTAAGCTTGATTGAGGAATGTTACCATTTGGACAATCTTTGCCCATGTGACCCTTTTGACGGCATTCATAGCAAATGCAGCTTTTGTTCTTGTTGGTCACATCATTCCTTGCAATTTCTTTTCCATGCTTGCTTCTGAGTCTTGTTCTTGGAGAAGGTGGCTTCCTTGCCTGGTTTGCTTGATGTGGGCTTGCCCTGGCCGGAACCGGTCTGACCGGTGGCGTGCACCGGTCTGACCGGTCATGGTCAGTGCCACTGCCCATTGTTGCATTTGGGCACGAGTCGGCAAAGTGCCCCTTCTCTCTGCACTTGTAGCACACCATCCACTTGTTGGAGCTTCTAGGCTTCTTGGAGAGTGACTCTTGTGTCTTGTGCTTGATTGGGCGATATTGAGATTTGATTTGCCCAATTTTGCTCTTTTCTTGAATCTTGTTCTTGTGGGCCATTGTATGTTGTTGAGGGGTTGATCTAGTGGCGGTTGATCCCTTCTCAAGCTTCTTCACCATGCTTTCACGGTTATATTGAGAAGGTTGCACTTTGCTCTTCTCCTTCAACACATACAAGTCCTTTTGTAGCTTTTCGACCTCTTGCTTTAGTTTGTCATTTTCTTCAGCAATGAGGTCATCACAAGATTCTACAAGTACATGCTCAATGCTAGATTGGCTTGCTTGAGACAAACAATCATTAGCGCAAGATAAATTAACTTGAACTTGTGAGCATGTGCATGTGTGAGATAGAGGTTGTATAGATTTTATCGACGAAAGCACAACCTCATGGGCTATCTCTAGTGTTGCATAAGAATCAACAAGCTTCTCATAGGAATGTTCAAGTTCATCGTGATTAGCTTGTAGAACCATATGTTCACTAGTGAGATTCGCTAGTTTGGCTTCTAGATCATCATTGGCATCTTCTTCTATTTTAGCTCTACAAGCAAAGGATTTGATGTCATGATCATATTTGGTAGCCAAAGTTTCATACTTACAAACCAAGGATGCAAGCTCAGATTTGAGAAGTTCAAGTTCTCTTGACGGAGAGCTTGATGCTTCAATCTTCTGGCTCTTAGCCCCTTTGGCTTGTCTCTTCTTCTTGCTGTTCTTTTCCTTCTTGGCCATCAAGCAAGTTGGCGTGCCCCTGCCGGCACCGGTCTGACCGGTGGATGTCACCGGTCTGACCGGTCCCTGCAGAGGGACGACGTGTTCGCTTCCTTGATCTTCTTTTCACTCGAGGGTTGATGCTTGCTGATTAGTGGATGTTGTAGAGGTAGGGCACATCTCCACTGACTCATCTTCATCATCGCTCTCGAGTTCATCCCATTTGGTGTTTACCAATTCAAGTAGTAATTTCCAAATGAGATGAACATCTTCGGAAATCTTTTTGCTCTTTAGAATAAGATACTTTAGTTCTCTACATACACAGCTACACAAAAGATTAGTAATAATGGCATTGAGTTGCTTCTTTTCCAAGTCCATTGGCGAGACACATGTCTCATCCTTTGGAAGGATACTCGCAACCATGATGCTCTCAGCGGTAGGACCCAAAACCTTAAGTGCAATGAGAACATTAGAGCACCAAGAAGAATAGTTTGAGCTATCTAGAGCTAAAGGCTCAAACGGTACCTCACAAGTTGTTGACATCGAAGAACTCCAAGCGGTTAAGCTCGAATCGGAGCACCAAGCTCTGATACCAATTGAAAGGACCTTGATGTCGCCTAGAGGGGGGGGGGTGAATAGGCGTGACGACCAATTTAAACTCTTTCTCCACAAATACTTGAGCTGACAGTGCTCCACCGATCAGACCGGTGGCGAAGACCGGTCAAACCGGTCAAGCACTGGACTTCACAGGTGACACCAGTCAGACCGGTGCGCCTCACCGGTCAGACCGGTGTAACACTGAGAACCTGCAAAAACAACTTCAAGCACCTCTTGGCTTCTAGCACGAACCAAACTTAGGGTGTGGCCTTTGTAGATGATCACAAGCAGAGTAATGAGCCCTGCACACACAAGTAACACACCCAAGTAGATCGAAGCGGAACCAAATGTAATATGCTAGAAAAACAACTTAGAGAGTCAAACCACACGAAAGGAGCAAGGATTTGTTTCCCGAAGTTCACCCACTGAGGAATGGCTACGTCTCCGTTGAGGAGCTTGTAAGGGACAATTCCCACAACAAGCCGGGTCTCTTTCAACCACTTTCCTCCTTTCCACTAAGGGGATCTTTTCCGCGAAGAGGCAAGATCGCAGCCCTTACAAACTTCCCGCTGCTCACCACAACCTTGGGAGCTAGCCGGCGAGACCTAGCCATCTAGGAGGCAAACCTCCAAGAGTAACAAACGCTTCAAAGCTTGTAGACGCGAAACCAAAGTGCTCAAGCTATGGAGATGCTCTTGTTAGCTTCACTAGGTCACTCTTAAGCTCACTTTCTCAACCCAACACAAGAATATGGCTTGAATCCACAAAGCTCACAAAGAGAGGGTTGGGGAGAGCCACTAAGGCTAAGAGCTAGTTAGAAATGGCTTGGAACCTCAGCAAACTCACTAGAAACAGCAACCCTCACTTGAGGAAGGCTTGGGGTATTTATACCCCTCAAAGGAGAAAACTAGCCGTTAGTCCCCGGGTGGCACCGGTCAGACCGGTGCCCCACACCAGTCAGACCGGTGTTCGAAAATCTAGCCGTTGGTCCAGCGGCACTGGTCAGACCGGTGCCTCTGACCGGTCAGACCGGTCAGGCCCGAGATACCCCCAAAACCCCTTTTAAGGAAACTATCACTTCACCACCAAGATGAAATGACCCAGGTTAGGTTGGGAGGGTTTGTTAGCACACTCTAAGGCTAGATCTCACTTAGGTCAACTAAAGAGCACTTTGACTTGGTCAACTCGCTAAGTTGCATCCCTCTTGATAGTACGGCATACCTATACTCAAGAAAAGAATAAAAGAGCTTCGATGATCTCTTGAGCTTGAACAACTTCAATCCTTGCCATACTTGAACAATATCCACTTGAGGGCTTTCAACATAGCCTTTGACTTGAGCACGTCCATACTTGAGCTAGTGACTTAGGATCTTTCCATAAAGCATAGGAATGCACACTTGGATCCATGGTCACTCCATATTGCCAATCTTAATAAGTTGATGACTTGCAAAGCTTCCCTCGGTTAAGGTTTGAATATGATACTTGAAGGACCCACGGATGCTAGAACTTCACCTTAGCAAAACACTAATGGCGGCTTAGCTACGGCCCCAGAGATTGCTTGGTCCCTCACCCTAGACATCTCGGTTGATCTCTTCATCACTTATCCAATACACTTTGAGTTCCACTTTGCTTCAAATGGAATTAACCTTAATTTGAAAATCCCGCTTTAAATGTTTGATCTTGATTGACAACGAATGTGCAAGCTTCCAATTTAGAACCATAGTGTTTACACTTATCCTGATGTCCTCTTTCAATTTCCACATGAAGCCTTGCACTTTATCTTGATAGAATTACCAACTTCTTCTTGAATGATCCCCTTTTTATTTTAGTCAAGCCACCACTCTCTTTGGAGACAAGTATTTCAACTTTACAAAACATCTCCAATACATAAGTCCATTTATTGCTTGACATTAACCAATGTGCATAAAGAATCATTCATGTATTTGTCTTTTCCAATGTGAGACATATAGTATTTGTTCACAAATAAATACTCCAATAATTACTTATGAATCTCAAGATAAACCTGCTCACAAACTCAGACAAATACATTAGTCCTTTAATCGCCTTGTCATTCAATTCACCAAAATTCACTTAGGGGCCTAGATGCACTTTCAGGTGTCTCAGGCGTTGGTCCCCCACGCCCCTCCCCAAGGGCGTGGGTAGGCTCGTTTGGAGAGCCAGCTCGCCGAGGACCACGGGGCGGCAGGGGCCACTGCTGATGATGATTCTCCCCCCGGGTGGGGCCAATCGAGGGGGCGAACCGGGTCAGCCCCGAGCACGCGCCAGAGGTGCTGGTGATGCGGGAGGACGGCTGCGTGATGTCGCAGCGCCCGACGCATGGCGCCGAGGCCTCGACGTCCCATGCTACACCGCTCGCCCCCGACATCACCGTCGCACATCTGGAGTGTTGTGGTGATAGCCGAGGCTACCGCACACCAACAATGAGAGAAGACGAAAGCTCAAGAACCAAAACCAAAACTCAGGACAAAGGACAATCAAAAGCTCTTTTCTCAATAGTTGATTTCTCAAAAGTCGATCCCCTTTACAAGTGCCGGTCCGTCTCCTTTTATAGGGAGGCGGGCGGACTTTTTACATTCTGAGAACACCCTCGTGTAAAACGAATCAAAACAGAATGTGCTAGGCTATCTTCGGGTAATCTCCAATTGGGCCTCCACGTAATCGGCGCTTCATGATGTCATGCCGCAAATCGCGGCGCCTTTCCAGCTTTCATCACGTGCGCCTGTCGGGAAGAAAAAATCCCCTGGCCTCTTGGAGATCCCCCCTTTCGCCTAGCGCTCATCGTCACCTGAAACAAAAACCACACTCAAGTTTGAACTTGTTAAATGTTAGGAACGACGAAACCCCCTGTTCGAATCCCAGGCCGAGGCTCTCTGGGTGGATGATATTCGCCCTAGGGGTTTCGTCATGGCATAAATTGTCAGGCGAAACGCTGACGCCTGGTGCTAAGTTGGATTCGTGTCAATGGCTTCAGTGTCGACGAAGGGTGCCTGCCCAAAACGCGACGCCCGGAAGATGGAAGTGGGATCCGCTACTTCTGGATTTTTGCTGCCGGCATCCTTCGCACAGCCGTTCTCTATTTTTTGGGTGTGCGAAGGCTCGATTCCGAATCCCCCCAACAGAAGCCCCTCGATGGCGAAGCGCTTGCCTTGATTGCAAACCTGAGCCAGCGAAACTCGGGGATCGAGAATCGAGGCAAAAGAAAACGTCTTCCTCGGCGGCGGTGCCCAAGGGTATCTCTTGAAATACCTGAACTGCCCCTGGGCGGGTGTTTTTTACCGTTGAGTTTGAAATTTTTGACCGTTGGGTTTTACCGCCTATAAATAGCCGGGGGCCGCCGCCGGTGCGAGTCAGCTTGCGTTCCCAGCCTCATTTTTTTTCCTTCACGGCTTGTGCTTGCTGTTTGCGCCTTTGCTTCCGGCGAATCGCTTCAGCGGAAGCCCCAGTCCAATTTCTGAGGTTAATTCTGCTTCCGCTTTTCGCACGCACTTTCGTTATTCATTTTCCAGCACTAGGCGCTTGAGTCTATGTTTCTGAGGAAACTTAGTTGTTTGTGTCAAGCGTTCTTGCGAAAACATGGAGGACGAAGGATCGTCGTCAAATCGTGGGAAACAGATTGCACCGGCAGTTGCGGAGGCTTCTGCGACCTCTTCCACCTCGGCGTCTAGCTCGGAGTCTGGTAAGATTTCTGGTTTGGATTGGTCTGCCAGCTCTCGTGAGAGTGGCAATACCTCATCTTCTTCTAGTAGCGATGCAAGTAGTAGTTCGGATGGGGGTTATGTCGAAATAATGCCTAGCGACACAGATGTTGAAAAACGTGTGCTTGAGGACGTGGAGGAGGGCGAAATAGGAGTGGAGGGCGATGCGGTTATGGAAGAGTACGAAGGGAACCCGTCGGGGCGAAGGCCCGCACTTGTTATATTGGTCGGTCCTTGATGACTCGGGGCGATTTGGATGCCTTGCGGTTAGAGGGATGCTTCGAGCCCGGGGTGTGTAGATTGCCCGGAAATGAGACCACGCCGAAGCCCCGAAAAATGAAAGTGTGGTGTTCGGGATTTTTTCACTTGCGGGCCTTCGGTTTCGTATCCAAGAAGTTTGCGGATATTTTGGCGGCCTACGGTGTTCAAATTCATCAAGCGACGCCCAATTCTATCCCTCAAGTCTTGAAGTTTTTGTGGGCATGCCGAACCTTTCTTGGAGATAATGATGTCGAAACCTTCGTTCGACATTTCGAGATTCATTGGGCTAGAAGGTGGTGAAGGTTGATGATGAAGACAAGGAAGCTCAATATGGTCTCTTTGTACCTTTCGGACCCGTCGCTTGGCCAAAAATCGGGCTCCGGTGGAGCCGGCTCCGACATACAAGAACAAGTGGGCTAACCGATGGACTTCATGCTGGTTTTATGTTCCCATCGAAGTGATTGGTCGGAATTCGAAGCAAGAAGAAGTGACAACATACGATTTGGCTAGGCGCATGGTCGATCTAGAGGTTGAGCGTCGCGGAGGTGACGAAGGCCAGCCGGTCCTCAGCAAGTACAATGGCGTTTTATCAGGCGACGCATGTGATCACCACGCACGATGCCCTGGAAGAGTTTGTGGCTGCTGATGTCTGGCCGTGCCAGCCCCGATGGGGGTCGTGGGCATTCAAGGTGCAGTGGTTACCCGGGCTCGATAATGATGTGCGAAGCCCCATTTTCAATGTCAAACGACCGGAGGATATGACAGACGAAGAGATCGTTGCTGAAGTGGAGAGGAAAGTTGTACAGATGATAGGAAATTTTACCCATAAGGAATGGGAATGTGCCCAGAGGATTTTGAAGCATCAGGGCCGTGTTAACCGAGTTTTTGATGAGATGGGAGTGACATATTCCCCTCGTCCGGTGCCTCCGACGGCCGGCAAGAAAATGCAGCCTCCGGGCAACGTTGGGTCTGAAGTCGTCGATACCTCACGGAAGGCCAAGTTAGGCAAGACCAGTTTAGCTGTTGAGAGTGTCATGAAAAGCAGTAAAGCCCAAGATATCTTGGCCAAGCGGAAGGCGGACGCTGCGAAAGCAACCCTGCCACCGCTTGCTGAAAAGTCTACAAAGTTATCGAAAGTTAGCGAGACCTTGGCTCGTCGGAAGATTGAGGCGGCGAAAGTGGCCGCGGCCGAAAGGGAGAAGAAAAAGGCGCAGGACCCCGCCGTCCCTGTGGAGACAGACAAGGGGCTGGCCCTGAAGAAGAGACCGCTGGACACCGTTGAAAAGGTGAAATAGCTTGCGGTTAAGGAAAAAGAACCTGAGGATGCTGAAGTTTCCGCTAAAAGAGCGCAGGTTGATCCAGTTGCTGAGACTGATGAAGACGTCGATATCATGACGACGCCTCAGATTCAACCTTGTACTAAATATCCACCGAAAGGATCAGCGCGGAAACTGGCTGAGGGGCTTCCGCAAGTGAATCAGACTGACGCCGGGGAGTTAGAAGCACGGGAAGCGAGAGGTAGGCGCGTGGCTGAGTTAATCCAAAAGGACATTGCCATGGCCGAGGCAGCTCCGAAGGGGCGAGTGGCCGGTTTGGTGGATATCGTGGATGAATCGGAATCGCTTTGCTATATTGATGATGACGCCACTCGATCAGAAAAAGGTGCAGATGTATCGCTGCTGCAGCCCCAATGTGAAGCTACGACGAATTTGAACGAAGGCTCTGGTGCAAAAGCTGAAGATCTGATTGACCTGGATGCTCCAGAAGTTGAAGCTTCGGCGGCGCAGACATCTCGTTCGCCTCCTCCGGTGTCACGAGATGTTGACCTGGTGTCAGCGAAACCCGTTGAGGCTGCGGCGTCGGAGAAATTGAAGGCGCCCGAAAGTCTCCAGCCTGAAGATGCTGGTACGGTGTTCTAACTTAAGAGCAATATTTTCGTGCGCTTTCTTTCTATCGTACGTTTTGTTTGCTTACGCGTTTTGCTTTCCCGTTATCCTTGGCAGCGAAAACTTTGGTCACCCTGAGCATTAAGGACCGGGAAAAGGAGGTTTCCCAGAATGAGGTGGATCCTTCCGCATCAAGGTCAAGTCTCGCGTCGATGCTGGGGGAGCCTGGTATGAAGTTTCGCTTATCGTTTTGCTTTTTGATTTTTGACTTTGTGCCTTCGTCGTACTGGCGGTGCGAAGGGTATACGCTAGATAACGTGGTTGTTGATCACTTTGCAGATTTTGAACGTACCTTGGAGGATTTAAGCGCTGACGACCTGATGAAAGTTGTGCGAGCGTATCTTTCGAGAGGTATCGTCGCCTGCCAGAAAGGCTTTGAGAAGACTGCGTCGGAAGCGAAGGCCTCTTTTGACAAGCAAAAGATACTGGAGGACGAGAATCAGCGATTGAGAGAGGAGAATGAGAGGTTAAGGCGCGACGCCGATGATTGGGCGAGTCAGCGCGCCAAACGGCAGGAGGCCCTTGATGCTTTAAAAAGAGAGCTTGAGTATAGCGTAAAATGCTATGAGGAGTGTCGTCAGGAATTGAAAGATATGACGGTGCAATATGATGCGCAAAACATCTTGCTGGCCGCCAATGCCGACCTCATTGCAGAATTGAAGAAGGTGAAGGGTGAGCTTGAGGATACTCTAGAGAAGAATGAGGCTTACTGCCACCAATGGGGGGCGTATTTGGCGACCGAGTATCGTCGAGCTTTGGAAAGCTTCGGTGCCGAGGCCCGGGACTTCAAGATTACGACAACATTTCGAGCTTCGTGGAGTGGTTACATAGCGAGTTGAAGCTTCGCCCGATACCATGAGCAAGATTGGGGACTATGGCGCCGCTACTGCTCCGAGATGTTGTTGAATCTTCTCGAGCGACGGGGTTGTGAACACTTCAAAGCTTTTTGGGAGCCGAGGTTTCGTGTTTCCCTCACCCGAGGACGTTCCAGCCCCAAGTAAGACGGTCGATTTGATAAATAAGATCATCCTCCGTAACTTTTGGGCCAAAAGTGGGCGAGCGCACGCACGAAAGAAGGCGGTGGGTCGTTTGGCGAAGGTAAGTCTTTTTGGTTCACTTCGACTTCGGCCACTTTTGCTAATCGATTGTTTATGATGGTTGTTAATGGTTTCTTCCTTCTCACAGCTCCATTTTGGGCAGGCAAAACAAGCTTTGGAACTTCGAGAGCATCGCATGGCGCACGGTCCAGAGGCAACTTTGGGGCCTTATGGACCCCCTAGAGACTGGCCGCCGAAGCCAGCTGATGATGCCCCTGAGCAGGCGATCCCCGGAGCCCCAGTTCGTGAAGCGCCTCAAGGCGAAAGCAGTCAGGTGGATCCCGTCACCGGAGAGGCGTTGGCTCCCCTTCGGCTCTGAATCGGTGGACTAGTGTTTTGCACAAAAACTGAAAATGGCGTGTTGGCCAGTTAAACATTTGAAGGTTGAAATGTAAACTTGTATGCCACTGTAGGGTGCTGTAAATGTCGATCATAATTTTTGTTGTGTTAAGGCTCTTGAACGTTTAAAGCTTAAGTTATCGCTGCTTTCGAGTTACAGATTTCGAAAGAAAACGTCTTCCCCCCCTTCGGAAGCAGGGATAACTTTAGCTCGGTCACTTTGCTTGGGATTGTTATGTCATCAGAGTTTAGAACTTGTCGGTTCACTTAGACGTTTCACGATGCTGAGTGTTGAATTTTCTCGTTTGTTGCTTACGGTTTTTTTTGGTGAAAAACGAATAAAACTAGCCTTCGACGCGACGCTTAGGCGTGGAACGTGTCGAAGGACTAGGAGCCGTTTTGGATTTGTCAAATTTTACAGCTTTTGAGCTGTTTTTTGACGAGGCATTTGCTCGTGTTTTTTGGAAACGGTCGTCTTTGAAGCGTGCCTTATCACTTGCGACGTAGTTTCCGCACAAGTTAAGGACTGTAACGTTTCGGCTACCAAATTGTTTCGATTCGAGATTGAATCGCTTTTGAACGTCCTTCCTGGACGGGCTGACGAGAGGGCAGCTCTTTATAAAATTGATTCTTGTGAATCGTTACGACTGCACCACTTGTGGGTGGGCTACTAATGAGTAGCACTTTGATGCTCTCACTTTCGGAGAGGGCTATTTTGAAATAGCACTTCAATTCATCCTCTTTTGGGATGGGCTATATTAAGATAGCACTTTAAGCCATGCGAAAGAGACACAACAAAGTTTTAGGGAGGAAGTATTTCATTCATTTGGGAAATAAATTTTACATCAAGGCTGCCTCGTTAAAAACCTCACGCTCCAGAGTGGAGTCCTCCCTATGTGAGGAAAAGAGTACCCGCCTTGTTATTGAATTGTAAAATGCGAAAGTAAATGCTAGAAAAAGCAAATCTAAGATGAATCCTCCGCACTTATATTATCGTGCGAAAGGCTCCTACTGAAAGTAAACTACGGAAAAAACTTACACAAGTTGTCCACATTCCATGAATAAGGCAACTCCACACCTGCTTCGTCCTTGAGACGAAAAGCCCCATCTCGAACCGAGCTTGAGACCACGTAGGGTCCTTCCCAAGCGAACTGGAATTTTCCTACAGCGTCGGCGTTCTTCTTTCTTTTCAGGACGAAGTCTCCCACTTTGATGTTCTTGAGGGATACTTTCTTGTTCCTCCACTTCCTGGTTTCCTCTTGATACTTCAATAGGTTTTGGACTGCATCAAGTCTGTCGATTTCCACCAAGTCCTTGTCAGCCTCTTCGCTCTCGCGAGAGCTACCGGCCAAAACTCTGGCGCTTTCGTTGGTTAGTTCTTTGGGGCACATCGCTTCGGCCCCATACAACAGTCTGAATGGGGTGAATTTGGTTGTTCTTGACTCTGTAGTGTTGTGCGACCAGATGACTCGCGAGAGCTCATCTGCCCATTTTCCTTTCTTCTGTTCAAAGAGGCATTTCTTGATGGCAGAGAAAATTTGCCCATTGGCCCTTTCCACAGCGCCATTGGATTGGGGGTGGTACACGGATGCGAAGCATAGCTTCGTCCCAATTGAACGACAGTATTCCCTGAAATCTTGACAATCGAATTGCTTTCCATTGTCGACAATGAGCTCTTTGGGTACCCCAAATCTGCAAATGATTTGCTGCCAAAAGAATTTCCTGATAGTGGTTGAGGTGATGGTAGCGAGAGGTCTTGCCTCGATCCATTTTGTGAAGTATTCGATCGCTACCCTTCGCGAACTTGAAGTTGCCCTGGGCAGTGGGGAGCGGCCCGACGATGTCCATTCCCCAGCGCTGCAACGGCCAGGTTGGTGTGATGAGCTGCGATGGTGCGTCGGGCCTTCGCTGATGCTTTGCCGCGAACTGGCATGCCTTGCAAGTTTTCACGATGTGCTCTGCGTCTTTTATGGCCATTGGCCAATAAAAACCTTGCCTGAAGGCTTTTCCTGCCAATGCTCTCGCTGCGATGTGCGAGCCGCACATCCCTCCATGGATTTCTCTCATGAGCTCGATGCCTTGATCTTGGGAATGCATTTGAGCAGTGGTGCACATACACCCAGCTTGAACAAGACATCATCCTTGAGGACGTAACCCCTGGCTCGTGCCTGCATTCTTTTGAGGTCATGAGTTTCGACAGGTTCATAGTGCCCGCGAAGGAAAGCAATTATGGGGGCTCTCCAGTCCAGGCTTGCGATTGCATTGATGGTGCTGAGTGGTTGCTTGTCTGGCTTTGTGGATGGAGCGACTAAAATTTCAAAGAATACATCTGAGGGCATCGCCTCCCCCCTTGCGGCCTTCTTCGCGAGCTCGTCGGCTTCGCCGTTGTGTTTCCTGGGCAGGTGCTCGATGGTGAACCCCCGAAAATGCCTTTCCATTTTGCGCACCTCCGCTAGGTATTTGACCAGCTCCGGCTCCTTGGCCTCACTTTCCTTTTCCACATGGTCTTTGATGACCTTGGCATCGCACTTGACTAGGAAGTTGCTGGCCCCTAGAGCTCTTACTTTGCGAAGGCCTAGCAGCAAGGCTTCGTACTCAGTGGTGTTGTTAGTGCATCTGTCGGATGGATCCTTGTAATCTAGCCGGGCGGCATATCTTAGCTTGATGCCCGCCGGGGAGGTGATGATAGCCGCAATGCCAGCGCCCTTGCGCCCCCAGGCTCCGTCACATCTGATTTCCCAGATTGGCACTAGCTCTTCGTCAGTAGTGACATTGCTAGGCGAAGTCCAATCTACGATGAAGTCTGCTAGGACTTGGGATTTGATTGCCGATCTCTTTCCAAAATCAATTGTGTATTCTGACAGCTCGGTTGCCCATTTGGCAATTCTGGACGAAGCCTCCTTGTTGATGAACAGGTCATTCAAGGGTTGATCTGTGAGCACCGTGACTTTGTGAGCCTCGAAGTAACGCCTGAGCTTTCGAGTGGACATGATTACGGCGTATACAATTTTCTCTAACTCTGAATAGTGTAGTTTTGACCCTGCTAGGGCTTCAGAGACAAAATAGACTGGGGATTGGAGTTTGCCTTTTTCAGTTTCGACCTCTCGGACCAGAGCGGCGCTAACTGCGGCCCTTGAAGCGGCTACGTAGAGGAGTAGCGGCTCCGAGGGCGAGGGTGGGGACAAGATTGCCATCTTTTCTATATAGTCCTTGAGCTCAGCGAAAGCCTTGCTTTGCTCGGGGCCCCATTCGATTGCGCCCTTGCCTTTCAGTGCCTTGAAGAATGGAAGGCTTCGCTCTGCGGACCTTGAAATAAATCTGTTCAAGGCTGCTACTCGGCCATTCAATTTCTGGACGTCTTTCTTCGTTTTGGGCTCCTCCATTTCCCTGATTGCTTTGATCTTGTCGGGGTTGGCTTCGATTCTTTTAGCGGAGATGAGACACCCCAGAATCTTTCCTTTTGTGACCCCGAACACGCATTTGTCCGGGTTTAGCTTCAAGCCGGCCCTCCTCATGTTGGCGAAGGTTTCGGCCGGATCATTTATGTGGGCGGCCACCGTCGAGCTTTTTATGATGAGGTCATCGACATAGGCTTGAATGTTCTTGCCTATCTGTGGCTTGAATACTGCTCCGGTCATTCTGGTGAACGTTGAGCCAGCATTTTTCAACCATTCTGGCATGCGGACGAAGCAAAAGGTTCCGAAGGGTGTGATGAAACTGGTTTTCTCCTCGTCCTCCTTCGCCATCCAACACTGATGGTAACCGGAGAAACAATCCAACAGGGACATGATCGCGGCGTTGGCTGCAGAGTCTACCACCTGATCCATTCGAGGCAACGGATAGTTATCTTTTGGCGTTGCCTTGTTGAGATCGGTGAAATCAATGCACATGCGCCATTTGCCGTTCTTTTTCTTGACAGGCACCGTGTTGGCTAGCCATTTAGGGTACATGACTTCGCGGATGACGGTGGCGTCGAGCAGCCTTTGGACCTCTGATTTGACGGCCACCACCTTGTTGTCAGTCATCTTTCTCAACTTCTGTTTGCGTGGCTTGACCGATGGGTCGATGTTCAATTTGTGCTCGATGAAGCTTCGGTCAACGCCTGTGAGATATTTGGCGGACCATGCAAACATGTCCTTGTTCTTCTGGAGAAAAAGAACTAGACTTGCTTCCTCATCAGCCGATAGATCTGAGCCTATGACGACGGCCTGACCGAGGATCATCGTGTCCAAAGGAACTCGCTTGGTTTCGCAGTCTGGCTGGATGTTGATTTTTTCTTTGTCAGCCTTCGACTGCTTTTCTACCTCTCTGCGTTCGACTGCTTCGTCGAGGGCGTGCACGTTTCGCTGCCCTGGGGTGCGGCCTCTTTCCAAGTTGCGGCCATCGTTTTGATGACCCCATATTGTGATGACCCCCAGCGTCGCGGGGATTTTGATGCATAGAAATGCCTGGTGGATGACTGCCTCAAACTTGTTGAGGAACCCTCTCGCCTAGGATGCCATTGTACGGATAATACATTTCCACAACGTCGAAGGATAAATACTCGGTTCTAGCATTTTGTCTTGTGCCGAAAGATACGGGGAGGACCACTTTGCCCAGTGCGTGGATGACGCGCCCCCCGAAGCCGTACAAGGGTGTGTCTGGTGGTTGCAGCAAGTCTCTGTTGAGCCCCATCTTGTCAAAGGCGTCGGCAAAAATGATGTCTGCTGAAGAACCGTTGTCCACCTACAGTTTTCCCAGAGTCCAGATCGCTATGTTGGCTTCTATCACCAGAGCGTCGTTGTGAGGGAAACCTTGTAACCTCACGTCTTCCTCCGAGAAGGTAATTGGGATGTGAGACCATCTTGTTTTTTCCACTCTCCCTTCCACACAGATGTTTCGCACCTCGCGAAAGTAGTGTTTCCGCTCCTTCTTGGTTTCGAATTCCAGGGCAGAGCCCCCTGAAATAGGAATTATGGTGCCGACAGAAGGTAAGGGGTCGCTTTGGCCCTCGAGCTTGGCTGGGAGCGGTGGAGCTGAGGGACCTTTGTAAGGAGGAGGAGGAGGAGGGATAGGATGCTGCTCGACGGGCCTGCGCTCAATATTTTGGGCTTGGAAAGTTTGTGATTGCCAAGGCGGAGGCTGGGGGTAATTGGGTAGCGATGGTTGGTATTGAGGTGGTTGGAAAGGGTTTGCGAAAGAGTTTCTCCCAAAACTAGGATTTTGCCAGGCCGGAGCGGAATGGTTTACAGTACTCGCTCTCTCTTTCTCCTTCCTCTCTTCTTCGAGGATAGCTTCGAACCTTTTCTTGTCTGGGCAGTAATTTGAGCTATGGTCATCATTTTCCTTGTGGAAAATGCAATACCATTTCCTTTTCTCATTATGGCCTCGGCCTCTGCCTCGACCTCTACCTCTGCCTCCACCTCTTCCGCCCCTGCGGCCTCCCCCCTGATTGGGGTGAGGGGGACTGGGTGAAAAACTCGGTGCGCTCATTGAAACTGGGTTGGCTGGGAACTGTGTACTCGGGTGAAGGTTGGGTGAAACTTAAGGATTGTTTTGCTTTTAGGGCGCGTAGTTCTTCCTTTAAGCTAACGATTTCTGCTTTCTGCTTTTGGATCTCTGCTTCGTGCTGTATTGCCAGGAGCCGTTTCTTGGTTCTGGCCAATTCCTCGGCCTCCTTGCGCGGTTTGCTTGCCTCCGCCTCCTGCGTTGGGTTGGAATCTGGGAACGCCTCTCCCTGGGTGAGCATAGTTGAGAGATTGGGCTCCTCGTCCAAGGAGGACGACGCCCCTTTGGTGGAATTGACGGTGGTTCTCTTCTTCCTTGTGGACATTCTGGGTTTGATACTCGAGCCAAACACAAACGGTGGGCGCCAATTGTTGTGGTGATAGCTGAGGCTACCACACACCAACAATGAGAGAAGACGAAAGCTCAAGAACCAAAACCAAAACTCAGGACAAAGGACAATCAAAAGCTCTTTTCTCAACAGTTGATTTCTCAAAAGTCGATCCCCTTTACAAGTGCCGGTCCGTCTTCTTTTATAGGGAGGCGGGCGGACTTTTTACATTCCGAGAACACCCTCGTGTAAAACGAATCTAAACAGAATGTGCTAGGCTTTCTTCGGGTAATCTCCAATTGGGCCTCCACGTAATCGGCGCTTCATGATGTCATGCCGCAAATCGCGGCGCCTTTCCCGGCTTTCATCACGTGCGCCCGTCGGGAAGAAAAAAATCCCCTGGCCTCTTGGAGATCCCCCCTTTCGCCTAGCGCTCATCGTCACCTGAAACAAAAACCACACTCAAATTTGAACTTGTTAAATGTTAGGAACGACGAAACCCCCGTTCGAATCCCAGGCCGAGGCTCTCTGGGTGGATGATATTCGCCCTAGGGGTTTCGTCATGGCATAAATTGTCAGGCGAAACGTTGACGCCCGGTGCTAAGTTGGATTCGTGTTAATGGCTTCAGTGTCGACGAAGGGTGCCTGCCCAAAACGCGACGCCCGGAGGATGGAAGTGGGATCCGCTACTTCTGGATTTTTGCTGCCGGCATCCTTCGCACAGCCGTTCTCTATTTTTTGGGTGTGCGAAGGCTCGATTCCGAATCCCCCCCAACATGGAGTAGGGGCGAGGCGGTCGTACCTTGCACGAGCCCGACCCTCCAGCTCCTGCGAACAGCAGTCGAGGACACGAGAGAAAATAAGATCAAGAAACACACAAATGTGAAAAAGATGAGGAACAAGCCTCGAGTCTGACAAAGGACACTTTTACCTCAAAGAGCCGAATCGAAGGACCCCCATGGATCCGCAGCGCCTCGGTCAGCGCGTTGTTGATCAAGACGCCGTGGTCACGAAATTCTTGCTACAACGCCTGTTCGGCCTGGGCCTCATTGAAGTGGGCAGGCGGGCCAGTGTGTGGAGGAGGGCGAAGTGCAGGCCGGGAGCTCCGTGGCGAGCCGTCTCCATGGCTTGGGCGGTCATGTCACCTGGCGTATGCGAAATGCGCTCCATCTGGGGGGTCCAGAAGTCCCTCGGCGTGGTGGTGTCGCACTACCAGGTCAATCTCAAAGTGTTGTCCACGGTCTACATCATTCCTGAGGGTCTCGACGACGCTGGTGCTGAGGTCGAGATGAACCGCGTGGACGCGCTTGCTGCCCCTGCCGCCGACGTCCTCACCGACGACTTCATGGAGATCTTGTTCCCAGAAGCCGCTCCGGCCGGCCCCCTCGAGCCCTTTTGAATTTCTATTAGAACTTGGGCCGCATGGCTTGTGTAATAAATACAGTTTATTTGAGATATTTGTAAGTTTTAATGCTCGTTTTCATTTCAATGGTTGCGCCGTTCCATCTTTTCCCTTTGCTTGGGCGAATTTTAGCTGGGAAGGTTCGTCTTCGCGAGTAGCTTATAGGCAAAGTGGCAAGGGGGAAGGGCCGTATCCTGCTGGAGGCGTGGGCTATCCCCGACTCATGCGTCTTCGCCTTTTCCCCGCTCGCATCCTGCGTGAATTCACCCGAAGTTCGAGTCGAAACGTACTTAACACATTTACAATGAAGTTTTTGCGAAAAAATGGGACCATTTTTTTGGGGGAATACTCCCCGCAGTAGCCCCGAGGGGGACTTGGTTTTCGGGGAGAAAGCCGAGTCGCCCTTCGACTTTATTCAAAGAAAAAAATTACACTTGTACAATCGACTGGGGCGTCGGATATGCACAAAAGACTTGGAAATCCTCTAAGGGTAGAAGTGACGTAGCTATTGGATATTCCCTTCCTCGTTTGCCAGCTTGTACGTGCCGGGCTTGAGCACCTTGACGACAGTGTAGGGCCCCTCCCATGGTGGTGATAGCTTGTGGCGGCCTCGATTGTCTTGGCGCAGCCTTAGGACAAGGTCGCCCTCGTTGAAGTCTCGGCGCTGGATCTTCTGGGTTTGGTACCGCCTTAGCGCCTGCTGGTACCTTGCCGAATGCATCATAGCCACGTCGCGGGCTTCGTCAATTTGATCCAGCGAGTCCTCGTGTGCTCGCTGGTTAGTGTTCTCATCGTAGTCCTTGACCTTAGGCGACCCGTATTCCAAATCCGTGGGGAGAATGGCCTCCACGCCATAGACTAGGAAAAACGGCGTGAATCCTGTGGCCCTGCTTGAGCTGGTCCGGAGGCTTCAAATGTCTGACGGTAACTCCTGAAGCCATTTTCGGCCAGACTTGTTCAGCCTGTCGAAAATCCTGGGCTTAAGGCCTTGTAGGATCATGCCGTTGGCACGTTCCACTTGACCGTTGGTCTGCGGATGTGCGATGGCTTCCCAGTCCACGCGGATGTGGTGTTTGTCGCAAAATTCCTGGAATTTCCTACCGGTAAATTGGGAGCCGTTGTCGGTGATGATGGAGTTCCGCACTCCGAACCGGTGGATGATGTCCGTGAAGAAGGATACGGCCTGCTCTGCCCTGAGGTTCGTGATTGGGCGTGCCTCGATCCACTTTGAGAATTTGTCCACGACGACCAGCAGATGAATGTAGCCCCCAGGCGCCTTTCGTAAGGGCCCGACGATGTCCAGCCCCCACACGGCGAACGATCACATGACGGGTATGGTTTGCAGGGCGTGAGCCGAGAGATTTGTCTTGCAGGCGTAAAATTGGCACCCTTCGTAGGTGCGCATGACCTCGTTGGCGTCAGTGACTGCGGTGGGCCAATAGAAGCCTTGGCGGAACGCATTGCCTACGAGAGTGCACGACGCCGCGTGGTGGCCACACATGCCCGCATAGATGTCTCGAATAAGCTCGCGACCGTGGGGGATGGAGATGCACCGCTGCAAGACACAAGATGCGGCGCGCTTGTACAGCTCGCCGTCGATTACGGTGAACGAATTGGCCTTCCTGGTGATGCGCCTAGCTTCGGTCCGATCTGAGGGGAGTTCTCCTCAGTCGATCCAGGCGAGGTACTTGGCCCGCCAGTCCTCTATGTGGGAGGCCGGCTCTGTCTCCATGGCCTCGGCCTCGTCCGCGCCATACCCCTCGAGCAGGGAGAGCACAAACCCCTCGTTCGAGGGGTCCTCGTCCATGGGTTCCGCACCCGCTGGGCCCGAGGGAGCCCCCGAGGGTTCCTCCTGATTTGAGGGTGCTGATCCAAGGTCGACAGACGACTTTTCTACGTCTCGCGTGAAAACGTTCGGAGGAACGGTGATTCGCCCCGACGCAATCTTCGCGAGTTCGCTTGCCTCCTCGTTGTACTTGCGAGGGACGTGATTGAGCTCGATGCCGTAAAACTTGTCCTCGAGGGCGCGCACAACATTACAATATGCTTCCATCTTCTCGTCATGACAGCTCACATTCTGCATGACTTGGTCAATCACGAGCTGCGAGTCTCCCCTGACGTCGAGGCGCTTGATGCCTGTTTCGATGGAGATTCGGAGGCCGCAGAGGAGGGCCTCATACTCTGCGATATTGTTGGACACGGGGAAGTGCAAGCGCACTGCGTACCTCATGTGCTCCCAGAGGGGTGAGATGAAGAGCAGGCCCGCGCCTGCCCTGGTTTTCATCACCGACCCATCGAAGTAGAGGGTCCAGCACTCGGCCTGAATCTACAGCGGGGCAACTGCGTGTCCGTCCACTCAGCGACAAAATCTACAAGGATCTGGTACTTGATCGTCTTGCGCGGCGAGTAGGCGAGTGTTTCACCCATGAGCTCTACAGACCATTTAGCGATCCTGCCCGCGACGTCTATATTGCGGATGATCTCCCCCAACGAGAATGAGGAGACTACCGTAACCGGGTGGGCCTCGAAGTAGTGCCGCAGATTGCGCCGCGCGAGCACCACCGCGTAGAGTAGCTTTTGAATCTGTGGATACCGCGCCTTGGTCTCTGACAAGACCTCACCGATGTAGTACACCGGCCTTTGGACTGGCAGGGCGTGGCCTTCCTCCATTCGCTCCACCATGATGACCGCACTGACCACCTGGGTGGTCACAGCAACGTAGAGGTACAGAGGTTCACCGTTTTGAGGCGGCGTGAGGATTGGTGCTTGGGCAAGCGTCACCTTGAGCATATCGAGCGCTTCCTGGGTCTCGACGGTCTAGGAGAAACGTTCATGCTTCTTCAGGAGCCGGTAGAGGGGCAATCCTTTCTCGTCGAGCCGCGAGATGAAGCGGCTCAAGGCGGCAAGGCACCCCAACACTTTCTGCACCCCATTGAGGTCTCGAATCGGGCCCATCCGGTTGAGGGCCGCGACCTTTTCAGGGTTGGGCTCGATGCACCGCTGGGATACGATGTATCCCAACAACATGTCGCGCGGCACCCCGAAGACACATTTTTCGGGGTTCAGTTTCACCACTTTAGCCCGCAGGCACTCGAACGCGATGCGCAGGTCATTAACCAGGTCGTCCGCCTTCCTGGTTTTTATGACTATGTTGTCTACGTATGCCTCAATGGTTCGCTCGATGTGGTCTCCAAAAACATGCTGCATACATCGTTGGTACGTAGCGCCCGCGTTTCGGAGGCCAAATGACATTGTTATGTAGCAAAACATGCCGAATGGAGTGATGAAGGAGGTCACGAGTTGATCGGACTCCTTCATCTTTATTTGGTGGTACCCGGAATAGGCATCAAGGAAACATAAGAGCTCACACCCCGCAGTAGAATCTACAATTTGATCAATCTGTGGCAAAGGAAAAGGAACTTTGGGACATGCTTTATTCAAATTGGTGTAGTCTACACACATCCTCCACTTCCCATTCTTTTTCTTAACTAATACAGGATTGGCTAGCCACGTAGGGTGAAAAACTTCCTTGATGAATCCGGCCTCAAGGAGCTTCTCAACTCCACTCCGATCGCTCGGCGTCGCTCTTCATCGAAGCACTGCAGCCGTTGTTGAACGACTCGGGAGTGAGGTAGGATGTCAAGGGAGTGCTTGGCGACCTCCCTCGGGATGCCTGGCATGTCCGAGGGGCTCCACGCAAAGATGTCGGCGTTGGCGCGGAGGAAGTCGACGAGCACCACTTCCTATTTCGGGTCGAGGGTGGAACTGACCCTCAACGTCTTGCCCTCGAGGGCAGCAGGGTCGAGGGGCACCTCCTTCGTTTGCTCGACAGCCTTAAAGCTACCCGCATGCTTGACGGAGGAGTCGAGGTCCTCGTTGACCAGCTTCTCCAGGTTCGCGACAAGGGCCTCGTCGAGTGCCAGGGCCTCAGCGTGCTCCATGCACTCGACATCACAGTCGATGCGTGCTCGATCGATGAGCCCACGGTGATGACGCCCTTCGGCCCCGACATCTTCATCTTGAGGTAGGTGTAGTTTGGACTCCATGAACTTGGCGTATCACAGACACTCGAGGATGGCGCGGTATATGCCCCTGAACCCCACCACCTCGAAGGTGAGGGTTTCCTTGCAGAAATTGTCCGGTGTGCCGAACCAGACTGGCAGATCAATCTACCCGGCTGGACGCGCTTGCCCAGCGCGACGCCATGAAACTACGTCGTGCTGGGCCGCAGCTGGTCCAACCCAATCCCCATCAGCCATAGGGTATGTGCGTACAACGGTACAGGATGTTGAGGCTGCTGCCTCCATCCATCAGCACCTTGGAGAACCGCGAGTTGCCAATGACTGGATCGACGACCAGCGGGTACTAGCCCTGGTTGGGATGCGGTTCGGGTGATCCTCGCGGCTGAAGGTGATGGCATCCTCTGACCAGTCGAGGAAGGAAGGAGGAGCCTTCTCTGCAGTGAGGACCTTGTGCTGCTCCCGCTTGCGCTGGTTGTTGGACATGTCCACGGTCGGTCCCCCGAAGATGAGGAAGACGTTCTCCACCGCTGGAAAGCCGCCGGCATCCCCGTCTCCACCATCCTTCTTGGCCTTGCCCTCCTTCGCTGCGGCGCGACTGTAGTACTTCTTGAGCATGTCACACTGCTCGAGGGTGTGGTTGACTGGGGTCTTGTGGTACGGGCACGACTTCTTCAGCATGTCGTCGAACACGCCGGGGCCTCGAGGGGCTGCTCGAGGGCCCTTGCGGGCCGGGTCGATTGCGAGGGCCTCATCCTCGTCGTCGTCGCGCCCCTGCGCGCGTGCATCACGGCAAGGCTTTTTGCCCTTCTTGCCCCGCTTGTGCTTCTGCTGGGGCTCCTTGGACATGCTGCCCTCCATGGGCGCGTCGTCCACGCGCTTGCCCTTCTTGCCGTCGAATATGGCCCCCACTGCCTCCTCGCCGGAAGCAAAGCTGGTGGCGATGTCGAACAACTCGTTGGAGTCGACCGGCGGGCTCCGCCCGAGCTCGCGCACAAGGTCCCGGCAGGTCATACCCTCGAGGAAGGCGTGCACGATCTCGGAGTGAGCCACGCTCGGGAGCTTAGTGCAGCGCTTGGAGAAGCGCTGGATGAAGTCCCGGAGCGATTCGCCGGGCTTCTGGGTGCACTCCCGTAGGTTCCATGAGTTCTCGGGACGCACGTACGTGCCCTGCAAGTTCCCTACAAACGTGCAGACCAAACCGTCCCAGTTGTGGATCTGGCTAGGTGGCAGGTGTTCGAGCCACGTTCCGACTGAGTCCGCGAGGTGTAGCGGTAGATTGCTGATGATCACTTCGACGGTGGTGGCGCCGCCCAACTGGCAGGCTAGGCGGTAGTCGTTGAGCCACCCACGAGGGTCCGTCTCCCCTGTGTACTTGTCGATCGAGGTGGGCTGGCGAAAGTGCTGGGGAAAGCACGTCGTGCGGATTTCCCGGCTGAACACACGGGTTCCTGGGGGTTCCGGTGTCGGTGAGCGATCCTCACGGCTGTCATAGCGACCGCCCCGCCGAGGGTGGTAGCCCGCTGCCGCTCTTGCTTATGCATCGCCCTTCCGAAGGGTGTTGATGACGTTGCTGGCATCGCCGTCCTGGGCCTGCCCGCGCGTGTCAAGGATCCGCTCCCTGACCGGCGTTCTGCCCTGGTCGGCTGGTTGCCTCACCGTGCCACCCGCATGGACGAACGCCTCTTGGCCTTGAGCGCCGTCGTTGTCCCGCGCACTGCCCTGCTGGTGTATGCGGGATGCCAAGCTTTTGGCCTGTTGCACGACCGCTTGCTCAATGAGAGCTTGCGCCTCGCGGTGCAGGTTTCGCACTTCGGGTGTCGAGGGCGCGGGCATGGATTGGAGCAGCGTCGCTGCTGCAATGAGCTTTTGACTCGCGCGCAGCGGCGTGTTTGGGTCGTCGATGTTGAAGTCGGCGTTGATGCGTTCGCGGTCCTGCTTGCCCAGCTCGCGCACGCGTTCTCTGCACGTCGAGGCTTCTCCGGCAATGGAGGCGCGCAGTGGTCGCACCGCGCGGTAATCTTCTGCGAGCTTAGCCTCGAGCTCGCGCGCTTGAGCCAGCTGTGCGTCGATGCCCATGCCTCCCGTTGGTGAGGTGGAGGTGTGCTTGGCCCCGGGTTCCGGGGTGCGCTCGGCCCCGGTTTTCGCGGAGCGTCTCCGTCGCCGCCCCCTGCCCCGTTCGCGCCGTCGGCCTGGTCGTCGACAACAAACACGAAGCACTCGCGTGCTGGGTCGAAGCTTTCGGTGCTGGAGTCATCAGAGCAGCCGAAACAGTAGTCTGTGTCGTCGAGGATCCGCTGGAACATCACCGGGTCCGGCACGCCGGAGAAGTCCCACTCGGCATACCCGTGTGAGGTTCGAGGGGCAGCTCGCTGGCTGAGCCATGATACGACTCGTCGTTAGTGGTGGTGATGAGGTTTCGGACCGCCAGCAGGTGGTGGCCAGGAAGGTCCTCGTACGCTACCACGTCGGTGCTGGCGGATGAAGCGTACGTCTGAAAGAACCTTGATGCCGCCTAGAAGGGGGGTGAATAGGCGAGACGACCAAATAAAACTTTTCCCCCGGAAACTTGAGCTTCACTGGCACAAGCGGTTAGACCGCCCCTGCCAGGTGGTTAGACCACCCCTGACATATTGAACCAGAGGGGGCAGTTAGACCGGGTCCTGGGGCGATTAGACCGCCCTGTCCAGTGAACCTGCAAAACAACTGAGTCTTCTCTTGACTTCTAGCAAGAACCTAAGTTCTTGAGTGACTCCTGTAGATGATCACAAGCAGGGTGATGATCCCTGCACACAAAGACAAGCACACCCAAGTAGATCGAGCGGAAGCAAAGTAAATATTCTAGAAATCAAAGCAAGTGAGGCAAACCACAAAGGAGAGATGAGGATTTGTTTCCCGAAGTTCACTGCTGTGACATAACCGCCCAAAATAATTCCGTATTATCGCCTAAGCCGGTCCACTTGGCCATTAAGCAATAATAAAGAATTATTAAGTCGCTTCCGCTGGGTAAAGCCCGGTAAATCACATACAACAGGATCGCTGGTATGCGCTAAGCCCACACGAAGGTGGGACCAGAGTACAACATTACATTACATAAAAGGTTCACAAGTTCGACATTATTACAAACCAGGTTTTTCATACATAAAAGTAAACATGATCAGAGTTTAAACAACGGAAATAAAACTAGCGCATGATACACGGGAGGCCATCCATGCATATCACTCTTCATCATCGTTCTCCCATTCAAGCTCCCAACCATCTGGGATAGAACCAGGCCAGATGGGATTACCTGAAAACCACAAATTAAGCAAGGCTGAGTACTACTACTCAGCAAGACTTACCCGACAAAAATAAAGTACAGCTAGACATGCAAGGCTTTTTGGCTGCTGGGTTTGTTTTGGCTGCTGTGTACGTGCGCAAACGAATCAGACTCGAGAAGGGCAAGGATGGGGCTGGGTCTACGTGTGTGCGTCGCGGTCTGGAGTGGCCCCAGCTGGCCGGCTGCATGCGCAGGTCGTGCGCAGGCACACGCGCGCACAACCGCGTGGCCCGGCCGGCGCGGACGGGCGCGTGAACGCAGCGCACGATGAACCGTTCGGGCGGGGACTCCACTGCGGGGCCTTGGGTCCATAGCGCTGTACATGAAGCGTCCGTACGCCGGTAAACGCTCGGTTCGACGCGTGGCAGTGCCAGAACGCAGATGCGCGCACTGTGGCTCTGTGTCCGCGACGTCGTCATCCATTCAAATTTCGTGAGCCTGCTTTCAAAACTCCGTAACTCCAAAAAGTGTCAACATACTCGAAAATCTCCAAAAATATAAGTTGTAGAGGAGCTATAGATCTAAAACTTTCCCAAAGGGCGTCATATGTTTTGATCAACCGTTTGTCCGGGAACGTCGACCGAAGTTGCAGATTTTCCACGGCTCGGGTTACTGTTCACAGCGCAGTCAACTCGATTTTTGGCCAATTTGCACTCAAAATTGGAATGTCCGCCAATTACAAAAATTGTGTTCCCAGAAATAAAGAACAACTTTTGTATTGGCCGATTTTGAACTTCTATAGTGAATTTTGGAGAACGCGCAAGAAAACTGAATCAGCCTTTTTGAGATCTAGGGTTTTGACCAAGATTTGGGATTTTGACCAAGGTCTTTTGTGCAAATGTGTGCCCAATCATGTCAAACATGTTTAGGAGCTAATTAACCCTGATTAACACAACTAATTGTGGTATTTATCTTTAATAAACACCTGGGGGTTACAATCTACCCCCCTTAAAAGAAATCTCGTCCCGAGATTTGACAACAAGATTAGAGGGAAGCTCCAGAGGATATAGCAGGTTTGATGAGGATATCAATGTCGCTCGTGCTGGAGCGGTGATGAATGTACACATGAAAAGCTAAAACCATCAAGAATTGGAACACAAAGCAGACGTACAGTCCTACTAGAGTCCAGCAGATGGAATCAAACATCTCCAGAAAATGAGTCAGGTTTGGCGACCTCAGGTTGGATTCTTCTTGTGGTCTTCTTCTAAACTTCTTCTTTGAGAAACCGAGGAGACGAGGGAAAGCTTTCTCGGTGAGGCAAGGCATACGTGGCTTGCAGGCTAAGAGCAGCCGAAGGGAGGGGAGAGCGATGGAAAGGTCAAACTCAAATGGAGACAAGGCTCCGTGGTGGATGGTCAGCGAGGGGGAAAACTTCCTTTTTATGGGCCGTCACCGTGGCGCAGTGGCGATGGTGCTCAAGGCCACTTCGAGGAGGGGTCAGTAGATCGATGCGGTGGTATTGGCACGTGGCACAGTAGTGGCTGGCATCGAGATGCCTCAGCGACGTGACTGCAGCCATGGTGGCATGTTCAGAAGCGGCGATCAGCTGCTGCAGTAAGAAGGTGGCAGAGCTATGCTATGCAATGCAGACATGGCGCTAAAGATGATGGGGTTAAACGACTCTACAGAAAGGATCGTGACTTTGAGGTAAACAATAAGAGATTGGGTATCCGCTACCTAGGAATGAGATTTATTGAGGGAAAATTAACGAAGGATTTCTGTCTATCTATTGCTTTCTCAAACCCTGATTCCTTGAATTTGGAAGAAATGTGTAAAAGGATCATGGATCGCTGATCGATAGAAAACTCTTCATGTCTTGACTTATAGAGAACCTAGAATGCTTATGAAAAACTTTTGCTCATCCTCTTTCAATTTAACTCGGCTGATTGGATTAGGTATTAGGCAAACTCTGAGATTTTGGAAAGAAGAGACCAATCGAAAGGTTCCATAAAGATGCTTCTGAAGATGAAGTTCGGTAAACAATCATGTGGTGAAGCTACTTTACTAAGATTTCTGAACTCTACTTTTAGAAGAGCACAGGGATTTCAACTCTGGGATTGTCTTTGGCTGTATAAATTGTCAAATGGCAACAACAAGATTTTGGAAAAATGTTGTGCTGGGAGCTAGGAATTTTACTCTTGCTCAAGGTTATTCCTTACTGAAGTATTTTAATTACTTTATGCATCGCACCAGGATGTAATGATTTTGAGTTGAAACTCATGCACTTGATGAGTCATGGGATGACAATGTTTATGCATATGGGAAATGACTCGTGCAACAATGGGATGGTGCACATGTGGATGTTCATGATGAAGTGCATATAGTATGATGTACATGCACATGAGCATATGATTCTTATGCACATGAACTGGTGGTGCTTATGTAATGATGCATAATGAGTGATGCACATGATGTGTGCATGATGTAGTGCACACATGATGATGCACATGTTGATGAAATGTGTTGATGCATATGCTCATGAGATATGTTGCTCATGGTGCATAGTCAGTATGCTTTATTGCACCCATGGAGTTAGTTAAGAAAGGGGAAGCAATCAAAGAGTAGGGAACAAAATTGTGGTGAGTCATTTTCCATAACCCAAGATGCCCAACGCGCTCCTTGTGATAATCACATGGCTGCAGACCACATGATACCCTAGGTCCCGTCGCGGCACCTTTAGTTAGGGAAACATCATCAACCACAAGGAAGGTAGAGTAGAAGGATTTTTTAATACTTATGCAAGTTAGTCACCCAAGATTTCCCAAATGCACAAGTTATATAATGCGCAATGAAAATGTGTTGTTAAGGTATGCATATGCATTGTGATAAAATGCTCCAATTTGCATGCCACCTGATTCTTCACACTTATAAACATGAATTTATTTATTTGTTTGTGAGCAAGCATAGGGAAAAAAATCAAGTTTGAGGCAAGGAATTTTAGAGTGAGAAAAGTAGGGATACCAACGCCAGAAAGTTATGGGACCAACGTTTCATGGCTATAAGGAGTTGAATTGTTGTCTCCTATCTAGAGAGAGTGTGGGGAAAACGACCAAAGAAAAAGAGCACAACAGAGTTTTAGTTGACTTGACAAAAGATATGATATGTTCCTTATGTAGGTAAGAAGGTGTTGATACTTCGTATTCATTTTATTGCCCTCAAAATCGATGAGCAAGGTCAAAAAGAAACATTTTCAAGGTTGGGAGATCAATAGTGATCGAACCCATGATGTCAACAACCAGGAATAGTTGAGTGCTTCAGAGAGCATACCCACATGATACGGGAGTGAACACGTCAGCTAAGAAATCATACTCACGAATCCGAAAACCTCTACTCTGCCTTGGCGGTTGTGCAGCAAGCCAAGGTTCACAAACATGTTCACAACTCTTAGAGTAGGAGCACGAGGAGACTGAATTTTGATGAGCGTGCCGAATACAAAGTTTCAACCCACGTTTGTATTTTTAATTAGCCCCAAATTTTCAAGGAAATTAAAGGAAGATCTTATCACGATTTCGCTGGAAGAAAAATCCTAGCTATCAAATGATTTCATTTGGTACCCAATGCTTGGGCCATGCTCTCATGGTGATATTAACGCATTTGCTACGAGAGAGCATATTCAAACTGAGCTAGCCTCATGCATTGATCACCACACCAAATGGGAGGCAATAGCCATTCGTATAGCACAAGTTCGATGACAATGGTGGATTGCTACCACTTGTCTCACTATCAACTACTTCTCCAGAATTGAGGAAAGAGTTTCCGTCCATCGAAACCATGTGATTTTTCCCTTAGATATTTCATCTATAATTTTGCCAACAAAATGACAAGTAGTCATGTCTAAGGAGACTTCAAGTGGAAACTTCCAGAATTTGGACATCAATAGCTCTGAGAAATAAATTCATATCTCTCAGCCCAAGTGTCGAAAATTTCTAAATTTTGGTAAGCATGTGTAGAATTTCATAAGCCACAACTTTGGTATTCAACTCCAGGACAGATTCAACTTTTACCGGGGTCGAAAGGTTCGTTACCAAAGCTCTGTCTAGCTGTTTTTACAGCAAACAGGGGCTTACTAAAAATTCGATATTTCTCAATATACACATGCAAAAATGCTGAATTTTTGTGGGCATTACCATCACAAAATTATGAATCATTTTGATAGTCAAGGTTTGCTCTATATCCCAAAGGAAGATGACATAAAAATTTGAATTCCAGAGATCACTAGTTCTGAAATTCAGCAGTACAGAGACCTAGTGTTTTGGGTATAACTCTCAAACTAAAAATCTAGTGACCTTCAGATTTCTACAGGAGGTAGATAAATACCTAAGGAGCAGTTTTGGTATTCAAAGGTTGAATAATATCAGATTGGAAAAGGGTGAAAAAGTTCCATTTTCAGAGTGTTGTTGCCCAGAAATTTCAGCAGGGCAGCACTTCACTAAAAAGATCATATCTCTAAGATTAAGAACCCTATGACCATAAGATTTTGGCAACACAAAGTATGCTGTATAATAAACATTTTTGGTATAGATTCTCTGGGAAGGATCTGTTTGGAACAATAGGTAAAAATTGCGTTTTCTACCTAACTCAGGATTTTTGACAACATTTCAGCATGACCTTGTCTAGCAATTTTAATCCTAACTTCAGTTTTAAGCATCCTAAAATCATGAGAAATTCAGGGAGCAAACTTAACTAGGTGATGAACAATTTCCCTAAAGAGTACCTAGCCAGAAATTTTCTATATAAACCTTAGAAAATTTGGACAGCGTCTAGTTACAATTTTTGCTTAACACTTCATCAAAGCAATCACACTAGCAAGATTGGTGCTTAAGAAACACACATTAAATAGAGACCAAGCAACACATAAAAATTAAGTTCAATTTTGGTTTGATAACTTTTACATGATGCACAAAGCGTCCTAAACTTCCTCACAAAGCTTTTAAGCTTAAAAGCGGAGTTAGTGCCGGTGGCAGGGCATATATAAACGTCTCTCTCTATAATAACTAGTCGGAAGCTATTCGTTTCTTAAATTACCGTTCCTAACAACCTTGGTTAGTGTACCTGCAGAAAATCACAGAACATTCAGAACCTTTTGTGCCAGCACTCACGAAAGCGTCCACATTCATTACCGTTCACTATAGAAACGGTATCCATGTATCAAGCCGCTGCATGGACAGCGTCCAACCTCGGACACCCTCCGTTTGAATGGAGTGTACCCTTGCCTCGCATGAGAGACATGCGGAATACACACGTATCAAACACGTGGTGACACACAACTCATAAACAGACGCGAAGATGAGATCCGTGGAATGGATCACTCCATCAACCCTCGCAATTCCCGTGATGCGGAACAACACATGTATAAAACACATGGCTCATCTAGTTTGGTTGTGCAAGAAAGTAAGTTTTGACATAAAGTAATGTGCTGGAAGTCAGACTAAATACACCATAGAATACTAGCCACCTGAAAGAACCCAAAAATTCCCTCTAGGGCCTCTCGGACTAGATTAGACCTTAACGTCCTACTCTTTTAGCAAGATTATTAATCTTGGCAAGTTTTATTCCAAAAACAAGTTTGTTAAGATATTTTAATTACTCTGGTGCATATCATCGCTCTGGTACCAGCTGTGACAGAACCGCCCAAAATAATTCCGTATTATCGCCTAAGCCGGTCCACTTGGCCATTAAGCAATAATAAAGAATTATTAAGTCACTTCCGCCGGGTAAAGCCCGGTAAATCACATACAACAGGATCGCTGGTATGCGCTAAACCCACACGAAGGCGGGACCAGAGTACAACATTACATTACATAAAAGGTTCACAAGTTCGACATTATTACAAACCAGGTTTTTCATACATAAAAGTAAACATGATCAGAGTTTAAACAGCGGAAATAAAACTAGCGCATGATACACGGGAGGCCATCCATGCATATCACTCTTCATCATCGTTCTCCCATTCAAGCTCCCAACCATCTGGGATAGAACCAGGCCAGATGGGATTACCTGAAAACCACAAATTAAGCAAGGCTGAGTACTACTACTCAGCAAGACTTACCCGACAAAAATAAAGTACAGCTAGACATGCAAGGCTTTTTGGCTGCTGGGTTTGTTTTGCCAAAAGCGACTAAGGGTGGATCCTTATTTTCAAGTTTTAGCTCATATTCTAGTATGTTAATCAGTCTAGGTGAGCACCTGTACTAAACAAGCATGTTGTGCAAACAATATTAAACAGGTAACAATATTAATCCAAAAATGTTCCATAAATAAACATGGGGTAGCTAGTGGTCAAGCCGACTCAGATAACGGCGAGTGATCGACGATCGATCGATTTATATCCTTGCAAGGTAAACCCAAGATACACAGAAGAAGTAGACCCCAAGAATTCAAATAAAAGCAAATGCAGGGTCTACCCCGACCAGGCGGTTTCCAACATCCCACAGTTTGGGATCAGACGCTACAAACTCTGGTACATGGTTATCCGGAGGGTCTAACCCGACCAGTCCGGACTCACACACTATACCACGGGTAGCTAGCCCGGAGACACATCCCAAGCGGGTAGCTAGAAAGATCCCGCCCCGGTTCAGAAGGTACTAGGCTTACCGGTCCCATTCCCGACAAGTACTTGGTACGTTCAATAGCTTAGGGCCAGCACCATGCTACTCGGTTGAGACCGAACCCATTGCTCTTACCACATGAGCAAGTCAATTTAACCAACTTATGATTCCAACATAAGCATCCTATATCTCGCGAGCAATGAGTTATTACTCGACTTCTAGCGTATCCTTAGAGCATGGCACTAGCATTCCTAACATACTAGTAAAAGAGCATAGGAGTCCTAAGGATCATGCATCTAGGTTTCAAAGCAACTCCTGAAACTTAAATGCACAAAGTAAAGCATAAAGTGCTGAAAAGTAAAGGACATGATTTTCATTTATAAATGGGTTAGATGAAACCGGTGCTTGCCTTCCTCAAGCTCAACACCAACACAAGCCTTGGGCTCTTCTGGACTTTGGTCTAGGTCTTGCTGCACACTAACTTGATTCAACTCTCCACTAGCTGCTCCCTCCTCCTCCTGGGTGAGCGTATACGTCCCGTCTGGTAAATCTACACGTATCCATGCATATGCATTAATTAAAGTTAATCTTGATGGTGACTGTGTACATATAAGCAAAGTAAGTTATTTAACTTCACCAAATAGTAAGGGGGTGTGTTTAAATTAATAAAAACAGAAACAAACATGATTTCACAATTTGACACTTTAATTTCCATTTCTTTCTTTAATTGCTCAAAACAAGCCTTTCAACCTTAAATCAAAATTAAATCGAAAACACTTCAAATGAGCCTAATCTTTTGCACACAGCAACATATGCTTAATTTAAGCTCTCACACCAAAATTTGGCTTAAAATCATTTATAAATTAGTTTATACGAAAAAGACAAATTTCAGCCTAGTAAATCAACATTAATTCATATAAAAAGATTTAATAAACTTTTTGATCTCAACTTTCTCCTGCAGGTCATGTATGCCAAAAATGAGCTTCTGACCAAAGCATGGTTGCAGATTCAAATTATTTTTCAGATTTTGAATTTAAGTTCCTACACAAGATTAAATCCAAAACATCTATTAAACAATTCCCTAAAATCAAATCCACTCTACCAGAGGTACTACTCACCAAGGCAAAGCCCTAGGGTGCACATGTGGTTACAGAAAAGTTCATTAAAGGGGCTATAAAAAGCATAAAACTTATTCTAGCATAAAGTTTAAATAAATCAAAACTGAAAACATATACATCAAAATCATGCACATTTTTGTCACAGATCTAGACATGCCATAAAGACCAACATATCCAAAATTCAAGTTCATAGCATGTGTATTTTTCAAACTGCACTAAAAACACACCAAACTGAGTTTGAATTTTTAATTTAAAAACTGTACAGAAAAATCCGATACATGTTTTCTAGAAAAGATAGATTTCTTCACCACGAATCCAACAAAATTGGTTTTGCATTTTTCTGATTTTTCTATGATTTTTAATGATTTTTCGAAGTTGCTGCTGTAACCCTAATAGTACATTTGCAGAGAGACCCTCGAAAGAAGTTTCCGAAATTACAGATATGCCCTTCTTCACGGAAAATACCCTGGAAAGACTGAAATCAAAGCAATGTGGCCCTCGGGAGCCATGGCCGGCGGGGTGGACCAAAATCCGGTGAGCTCGTCGTCGGGATGGACCGGGAAAGTGGTGGGGACTGACGAGGAATCACCTAGGGTTCGATTCTTAGGCTCCGGCGGTGTTGAGGTGGTCCGGAGGATAGCCGGCGGCATGGCGGTCACGGACTGGCCGCCGCTGCTACCTGCGACCGCCGTCGGCACGGTCTGGCAGGCTGGCGACGCCATGGTGGAGTGTAGGGAGGTGTAGAGGGGTGCAGGACGGGAAGGTGGAGGTGGCCCGCTCGCGGAAGGGGAGACCGACTCGACCTTACCCAGGAACGGGCGGCGGCGGAGCTCGGCTTCGCTCGGCTGGAGCTCTGTACGTGCGCAAACGAATCAGACTCGAGAAGGGTGAGGATGGGGCTGGGTCTACGTGTGTGCGTCGCGGTCTGGAGTGGCCCCGGCTGGCCGGCTGCATGCGCAGGCCGTGCGCAGGCACACACGCGCACAGCCGCGTGGCCCGGCCCGGCACGGATGGGTGCGTGAATGCAGCGCACGACGAATCGTTCGGGCAGGGACTCCACTGCGGGGCCTTGGGTCCATAGCGCTGTACATGAAGCGTCCGTACGCCGGTAAACGCTCGGTTCGACGCGTGGCAGTGCCAGAACGTAGATGCGCGCGCTGTGGCTCTGTGTCCGCGACGTCGTCGTCCATTCAAATTTCGTGAGCCTGCTTTCAAAACTCCGTAACTCCAAAAAGTGTCAACATACTCGAAAATCTCCAAAAATAAAAGTTGTAGAGGAGCTATAGATCTAAAACTTTCCCAAAGGGCGTCATATGTTTTGATCAACCGTTTGTCCGGGAACATCGACTGAAGTTGCAGATTTTCCACGGCTCGGGTTACTGTTCACAGCGCAGTCAATTCGATTTTTGGCCAATTTGCACTCAAAATTGGAATGTCCGCCAATTACGAAAATTGTGTTCCCGGAAATAATGAACAACTTTTGTATTGGCCAATTTTTAACTTCTATAGTGAATTTTGGAGAACGCGCAAGAAAACTGAATCAGCCTTTTTGAGATCTAAGGTTTTGATCAAGATTTGGGATTTTGACCAAGGTCTTTTGTGCAAATGTGTGCCCAATCATGTCAAACATGTTTAGGAGATAATTAACCCTGATTAACACAACTAATTGAGGTATTTATCTTTAATAAACACCTAGGGGGTTACAACTTCCCACAAAGGAACGACTACGTCTCCGTTGAGGAGCTTGTAAGGGAAATCTCCCACAACAAGCTTGTTCTCTTTCAACCGCTTTCCTCGTTTCCACTAAGGCGATCTTTTCATGAAGAGGCAAGATCATAGCCTCACAAACTTGCTGCTGCTCACCACAAACTTGGGAGCTAGCCGGCGACACCTAGCCGTCTAGGAGGCAAACCTCCAAGAGTAACAAATGCTTCAAAGGCTTTCCGATGCGAATCACAAGTGCTCAAGCTATGGGAAGCTCTTGCTCAGCTCACACAAGCTCGCAAAGGCTTAAACTCTCAACCCAACACTAGGATATGGCTTGAATAGCAAATCTCACAAAGAGAGAGTGGGGGAGTGTTTCTTTGTCTTTGGCTTATGAAAAATAGCAGGGGAAGCACCTCAACAACCCTAGAATCAGCATTCCCAACAAGTGGAGCTCATGGGGTACTTATACCCCTCACAAGTAAAACTAGTCGTTAGAATTCTGGCCAGGCCAGTTAGACCGCCTGGTCAGGGCGGTTAGACTGCCTCCCAACAGTCAGTTTGAAAAAACTAGCCGTTGGCTGCCAGGGGCGGTTAGACCGCCCCCATGGGGCGGTTAGACCACCCTGGGCAGAGAGAGCCCAAAAACCCTTCTCTTTTCTCACAAGCACTCCAACACGAATGGAAGTGGCAAAGGATAGCCGTTGGCTGCCAGGGGCGGTTAGACTGCCCCCATGGGGCGGTTAAACCGCCCTGGGCAGAGAGAGCCCCAAAACCCTTCTCTTTTCTCACAAGCACTCCAACATGAATTGAAGTGGCAAAGGATGGGTTAGAGGTTTGTTAGACTACTCAGGAGCTCTCTCAAGGCTAATTCTCACTTAGGTCAACTAATGAGAACTTTTGATCTTCTGTCTTAGAGCTAATGTCGCATCCCTCTTGATAGTACGGCGTACCTAAACTAAAGAATAAATAAAAACTGGTTGATCATTTGCGCTTGTAGATCTTCAATCTTGCCATACTTTTGCATTTCGAATATGAGGGCTTTTAACATAGCCGATGTCTTGAGCAAATCCATACTTGAGCTAGTGACTTAGGATTTTCCCTTTTTGCAAAAGAGTGAACACTTTAATCCTTAAGTCACTCCATATTGCCAATCATAACATTTTGATGTGTTGCGTTGCTTCCCTCGGTTAAGGCTTGGATATGATACTTGGAGACCCCACGGATGCTAGAACTTCACCTTAGCAAAACACCAATGGCGGTCGGGCCAAGACCCCAAAGATTGCTTAGTCCCTCACCCTAGACACCTTGGTTGATCTCTTCATCACTTACCTAAACCACTTTGAGTTCCACTTTGCTTCATCCTTTATTGAGTTCCATTTGAAAATCCCGCTTCAAATGTTTGTTCCTGATTGACAACGAATATGCAAGCTTCCTTATAAGAACCATTAAGTTTACACTTATCCTTATGTCATTTCTCAATTATCATATGAAGCCTTGCACTTTAATCTTTAGAGAATTACCAACTTCTCTCTGAATGATCCCTTTGTATTTCTTTTGTCAAGCAACCACATTCTTTAGAGACATTTAACCAATGTGCATACGGATCATCCATACATTTGTCTTCTCCAATGTGAGTCATATAATATTCATTCATAAATAAATACTTCAATAATTGCTCATAAATATATAAATAACCTGCTCACGAACTTAGACAAACACATTAGTCCTTTAATCGTTTTGTCATTCAATTCACCAAAATCCACTTAGGGGCCTAGATGCACTTTCAATCTCCCCCTTTTTGGTGATTGATGACAACTCGATTATAGCTTTACAAAATAAATTGATTAAGCGCAATTATAATTCTTAGATATAGTTAGAGCCCCCCCTCAATGTGTGCTTTGAATGGAATTTGAAAATTGGCGTCAAATGCAGAAAGCACATATTAGAAAGAAAACATTAGAGCTCCCCCTATATCTTAGAATCACTGGAGTGCAAAAAGATGTGTGTGTCGAACATAAAAATAAAATCGTGATGCATATGTCATGACAGACACTCAACAAAGAGAAGTGTGGGCTGTTTGGGCAGGGGCGGTCAGACTGGGGTTGCAGGCCGGTTAGACCGCCTCCCCCATTCAGCCTACAAAAACAATCATCAAATAAATGATCTATCACAAACTATCACAAATGTCACTTAGGATACATAAATAAGTTCTACACACCCATTAGCACTCATACAAACACTCAAGTCCACAAGATAAAGTAGACATCCATTTATTACAAACCAAGTCTCACTCTCAACTCACAGGGGTAGGGCGATTAGACCGCCTACCAAGGGCGGTTAGACCGCCCCCCTACAGAACAGCTACAAACACAAAGCTTTAATCCATCTCTTCTCCCTCTTTGTCATCAAGCATCCATAAAGGGCCTGGAGAAGGAGTTGCTGCTGCCAAATCACTACTGCTACTGCTTCCACTAATCCCAAGTGTTGTCTCTGGTGTGCGGATTTGCAACTAGGCATACACAAGAGAAAAAGGATATAAAAGAGCTAGATATGGAAGAATTTCAGAATAAGGAGATAGTTGAATTCTCCATACCATAGTAAGTGGCAGGCTGATCAAAGAACTCATGTGAGACACGTGCCGCCCACTCATCATTTGATGGAGGAGGAGCCCATGGTGGTGGGACAACAGTGTCATCTTCAAACATCGAGTCAAATTCAGTAGGAGGAGGTGGAGGAGGAGCTGAGGAGGAAGATGCACCTATGTCTGATCCAAAGTTGCTCCCATACTGATTGTGGAGATCGGAGTTGAGGAAGGTGTTGGCGCAAAAAGTGCACTCAACGCCAATCACACAGCAAGCCGAACAAAGCTGGCTTCACACGCGCAGAGAGCAAATGACGTGCCAGTCAATTTTTCCTGAAAATTAACAAAAGATAAACCAGTTAAATACCAAAGCTTGGAACTTGCCGGGTGGTACCAGACAGTTCCATATTTACGGCCAAGAAGCCAAGCAAGATGACACATAGCTATGTAAAGCTATCTGCCAAAGAACCACGACCATTCGGGCAACCGCAAAGGGAAAAGGAACACTGCCGAATGGATGACGTAAGCATGACAACGATCGGTCTTTGTATAAACAAAGATACAAGTGCAAGGTTATGACCGATCCCCATGAAAATTAGCATTAAATAAATAAAGTAAAGCACGGACATGATCATGTATTAAATAAGCATGCATAGATCCAAAGCACTAGTCTACCGCATGTCTAGTTACTTTAAAACCCGTCGGGTACGATAATAAACAAATCTATCCACCGCATGATACGACTTGCATGAAAAAGCGTACCACTTTCCACAAATAGATCTATCCACCGCATGATACAATCTAAATATGGAAAGCTAAAAGCATACATCATTTAAAACATAAATAATGCACGTGTTCTACTCGTGAAAATATAACCGAATACGGCTGGACAGCCGATCCAGGATCCATGAAGAAGGAACAAACATTACCACGCGAATAAATCTATCAGACTGATTTGGGAATCTAATCCACCGGATGACTAGCTCCAAAGCAACCCAAAAACCTGCATCTACCGCATGATACCCGGTTCTTTCAAGATTTATACGAACATAACAAGCTTGAACCCGCAACACGTAACAACCTAGATCGATTCGGTTTCGGCTATCGGAAAGCATAAGATCCACGCGTCAAAACACGAAACCTGCTCGAACAAGGATCATAAAAGAGATATAGCCGATCCAAACCCATCTAGATTGGGCAAAAATGTGTTACATGAATTAAAACATAAAGTAAAACTCAAGATAACACGGGATAACTTAATGAATCTATTGGATCTTGCCAAAATCCAATAGAGCCGATAACTAGCTTCAAGCCAGATCTTAGCCTACCGCATGGCTCATGATCTAACAAGAAACCCTCTTGAACCAACTTGAATCTACCGCATGACACGAAGCATGGTAACAAGACTACTTGCATCAGATCTAAATCCACCGCATGATACTAGACATGATACAAGGTTGCCAGTACTCACGGAGGTCGACGGATCGATTGGCCCTCTCGAAGAACTCGACGACACGACAAGGACTCTAGGGTTTGGCGTAAGGCCGGTGTGTATTGAGGAATGATTGTCTTTTTACATACATTCAGGGGTCGTATTTATACCCTGTTGAGTACAACTGCGAATGGATTCATTGCCTAACTAAACTCGATCGCCTATCCATCCATTCGTCTCCCCTGATTGAGCCACGTCACCGTCCAATCCCGCAAAATCAGCTCTACTGTTCCTTTGCCGAACCGGAGCAGATAGCCGACCGCAGATCTCTTTGCCGAAAATCTCTGAAAATATCCTTCCTTCCACCAGACGGACTCTTTTTCGAATCGGACCCACGAGTCGGACTCCTTACCAAATTTTGGTGTTAACACATGCCCCTTCAATTGTGGGATAAAAGTAATTTTGTTCCACAATTGACTCCAACCACGAATCCTCGAATCAATCTCGTCAACTCCTGTTCTTCGCAATCCGCCGGAATCTTCATCCAGATCCAACCCTAGATCCCCTCGTTCCGAGCTCGAACCTCCAATGGCAGCTCAGAACCAAGCTGCTCAGGTAAATTCATCCCCCGCAAACCTTGTTCGGCATTAGGTTTTCAATTTTACCTGAGATTTTCCTTTTCCGCTTTCTTCCAGGAGCTTTCTACCGAGCTTCTGATTCGCACCGAGGCCAATTCGCAGTCTTATTACCTTGGTCCTGTAGGGAATCCTGACCCTCGAGATCTTATTGCCGCTGAATCTCAGAGAATCCCCTTCAAAGCAGCTTTGTCTCCACCTCCTCAGTGGCAAGATGCGTTCAAGAACTGGCCTTTGCCCCCAATTGCGGTGGCCGGAAGACTTGGTATCGGAGGATTCTTGCAGATAAGAGTGGATTGACCAACCTGGACACCCTCCGTATCGCCCAGTGTTTGGAGTTATCAGTGGCTGAGATCCCTAAGAACGAAGACCTCCTGATAGCCGCATGCCACTTCTGGTCAAATGGCGTCAACGCCTTCCTTTTTGGGCATGGCCCAATGTCTCCAACCTTGGCCGATGTATATATGATCACTGGCCTTGACATCACCGGGTCTGTCCAGCCCTGGAACTTAAAAAACTCTTCACGCCAGACAGGGGTAAAACCAGGGAACGGCTACAAGAATTATATCTTGAAGCACATGAAAGACAATCCCCTTGGTGATGTTGAATACAGAGCCTTTCTGAATATGTGGCTGTGCAGATTCGTTTTCTGTGGCAAAGCCAACGAGCCCACTTTGAACCATATCGCAATGGCGATTCACCTGGCTGGTGGCAATCGCCTCCCTCTGGGAAAATTCTTCTTGGGCAGCGTATATCATATGCTTCATCAGACTGTTACCCAAATGTACACCAGTCAGAGGATAACATGCGTCAATGGCCCTTGGTGGTTTGTTCAAATGTGGCTGCAGCTCCACATGCATCAAATTGTCGGTGTCGATTTGAACTCCAGGATCTTCCCTTTGTCCAATCACCCCGAAGGAGAGCCTCAAGCTACCAGAGGATGCCAAAACTACGGAGAAGCGGCTTCAACTGTTTCCATCCAGCAGGACATCAGCCAGCTCTTCGAGTTGTTCTTCAAAGGTTTCCCCAATCCTCTTTGGCTTCCTTATCTAGGCAACGACACCTTGACCTTCCATGTTGAATTTTCCTTTGAGTCCGGCCATCAAGATGGGAGATTCTTGGAGATCCTTAATATCATAATCCGCCCATGCATACTGCCGGCCGAGTTCAATGGAGGAAGGCTGAATGTCGCACTTATGAATACTATCGCCCTAATGTAATGGCCAGGCAACTTGGATGCGGCCAGATGCCCCCAAGATTGTTCCTGCATGAATTCCTCAAACCCAGGGAGGAAATCAAAGAACTGATGCAGGGCAGCAGAGTTTTCAACTATGTGTGTAGTCCCACTGTCTATACATGTCCTTTTGTGCCCACAACCATAGCTCACCCCACCTTCAACTCCTGGTGGCAAGAATTTCATGACCATATCTTCAGTGAGCCTGTTCATGTATTCTGTGCAGAGTTGGTACCTGACTTTCTGCCAATTTCAGAGGTAATACAATGAGCCCTTGGATCAGACATTCCCTCTTTATTCATGGTCCTGACCTTCATCTTTTTGTCCACAGAACACAGTGCCTGCCCCTCGAGCCAGGGCAATTGCTTACAATGCTGAAGGCCCAATTTCAAAGATCGGGATTCAAATCCACAACTCGCATCAACTAATGGACGGGTATGCTACCACGGATCCCGGCCTTTCTAGCCTTGCTGCAGACGGGGAGGCAAGGTCCGCATCCGATTGCCCCTCCAAGTGCTAAAAGGAGAAGAACTGTCAAGAAAGTGCTTGTTGAGGTAAAACCCTTTACTTTCTTGATTACCAGGTCACTCTGTTCTTGATGAATCACATCATTGTGCATTTCAGACCAGAGCCCAGCAGCCTTCAGAACAAGTACCTGCCAATGCCCCATCCACTGGTATGACCTCTACTGCTCTTTCTTAAGGATGAGCACTGGCATTTACCCTTCCCATTTGACATTTGCAGAAGAAATAATAGAAGAGCAGCTTGTAAATGTTCCAGTGGTCCAGCAAGCAAGTCCACCCGGGGCTGAATTACCTATCCCAGTGGAGATCTCATCTTCATCACCTTCTGCAGAAGCAGCAAATTCTCCAGAGATGAATCTCCCTATTCAACCGGAGCCACCAAGTTCCCCAAGGGTGCCATCACCTGTTGGTCAAGCAGAGATAACCAACCCAACAGAGGTGGATCCGACTCCTCATCAGCCAGAAACTCACGAGCTGCTAATAGCCACATCGGCACCTCCCAGCTTGGAAGTTTCGGCCCGCCCGGGAGCATCTCCTTCGCCCGTGATCGCCCTCGCTCAAGAAACCGGCCATGAGGTATCCATCTGCGCTTAATTTTGGTACCTCGATGTTTAGAATTCTTAACTCGGCAATGTTGTTTCTCGGGATCGGGCTCCATCATCATCAAGCTCGCCATCGAGAGAGCAATTCAACTGCCGAGGTGATGAAAGAAGTATACCAGCCGCTGCCAGATGAAGTGTTGCCCAAGCTCAAAGAAATTGCAGTCTGGCTAGAAAAAGATGCTCAGGATCAGTTCAATGATCTCCATCACTTCGAAGAGGTGTTTGAATCTATCAGTCAAGAACTTCCTGAAGACATCAGAGCTTCTCTATCATCTGTCTATGGCTTAGAAGCCCTTTATGCACCCGTAAGGCGCGCTTGGAGGAAATTGCGCTCCCGCCCGGCCATTGAAAAGAGGAAAACTGATGCTGAACATGCTATGAACGGGGCCCAATCCCAAGCAGAGAGCCATAAGGATGCATTGGCTAACCTGCAAGCTTCCTATGATCTGAAAGTTGCCAGGAAGGCTGCTCTAGAAGCAGAACTGAGAAGCCTGTCAGCGGAGATAGAGATTGACAAAGAGAAAATAGCCGAACTTCCTGGATTGATAGCAAAGACCCAAGCGGAAGTAAAATCGGCAATCACCAAAATAGAGCAATGCGATGCAGAACTCACTGATTTATCCGGTACCCAAAAGGATTGCCAGGAGCTGCTGGACAATTCCCATCTGATAACATCCAATGCTCATCGTGTAATTGCCAAACTTCTGAATGCCTGAATGTCCTTATTGATGTATAACTGAATTGGTCGTTCTTGTAATATCTTCTTGTGATCTCGTTTCCTTTCTTCGCGCACTTTCGGATGTAATCTTCGAACGACCCATTCGGTAGTGAAACGCCAACTCCCGAACGGCACTTTGATTTTCTTTAGCCGAACCAATCAATCTGCACGCGGCTCAGCCTAGAACTCCAAGCGACCCGCCGGCGGGCTGGCCAAGGAAACCTTTCCACCTTCCGATTTTCTTGGGATATGCGCCACGATCCACAACCACGACTCGAAGCCACGATTCATCCTGCCAGGTCTATAAATGTTACCATAGGTGCCCCTAGCTCTCCACCAGGCCTTCTAGCTCTCGAATCTTTGCCAATCTTTAGCCCTCTTGCAAACAGTGCACATCCCAAACCACAATGGTGCGCTGCCTCAACCGCCGCCGTGCCTCCGACGAGGCCGAGGGGAGCAGCGCCAATGCGCGCAGGCGGTGATGATCGTCGATCTCTCCTCTTTGATTATGTTCTTGATCTTCTTTTGCCTTGACGATCATCCCCCTTTTTCAGACTAATTCAGTGGAATCCGCCTCGTGCGCCGGCCAATCAGCCCCTCCCAGATGACTCTTCGGAGTCCGATGGCCACTCCCCAGTACCGTACGGGGAAGAAGACGCCATCCGCTTCAAGGAGGAGCTGGAGGTGTCCCGTCGCGAGCTGGAGGACGTCTCCAAGAAAGCGGGCGTGGCCGAGCTAGAATGGGAGGACCAGCGCAAACAGCTGCTGGAGGCCATCGACGGTGTGGCTCTGAGATGATTCTTGATCCAGCCCGGCCTTTGATGCTAATCCTTTCTGTTTGCTCTTTGCAGCCCGCGATGCTGAGCTCAACCAGCTAAAGGCGCTGGTAGAGCAATTGGCCGAGAAGGTGAATGCCCGCGGCGACACGCCGGCGGAGCGCCTGGCCGCGGTGGAGCGCCGCGTCGACGAGGTGGCCGTCCATGGCGTTCGTTTGGGCACCACCTTGGGCCTGGCTGCGATGGCGACGCATACGGACGTCGACTATTCCACCAGGCCGCGTGGCTTCCAGGGCGGCGCGCCGGAGGACATCGACGAGATCGAGCTCATCCTGGAGCGCCTTGACGGCCACGGCGACGCCATTGCCGAAATTACCCATCCCCAATCTGTGTTGAATAGGCTCTTCGACTAGATTGTACTAGGGATGTGTAAATATCGGCAATAGATGAAGAACTTCTGAATTCTGCACCTGTTCTGCGATGACTCCCCTTTGCATTTTGCATCTGCGAGTTTTGTTTTCTTTGAATGCATCCGGGAACTATCTTTAGCCGAACGCGCGAGAACACTGTCCCTTGACGCAAAAATCCACAGAGGATCCCAGTTCGGCAATCCATAAACACTGTTCAAAAGAAAACCCTTCGCACTTGGTAGAAAACCCTGCCGCTTGGTATTCCAACAGTGTGTACTGGCCAGTCATCACTCCCAATGCGCCTCTCCGGTCAATAAAATAGCCTGCGGGGTGCTCTGCAAATCCACTCGCACACTCCTCCATCATTTCTCATCTCTTCCCCTACCTCTAGAGGAAAAAACCCCAACGCCATGGACAAGGGTAAACAACCTCAGGAGAGCGGCTCATCAAAGAAGCGTACGATTCGGAAGTGAGTTCTTTCTTGGCCTGCTCCTTGTTCTCCCACTTGATCTTGCGCTTCATGTTTTCCTCTCGTCCTTTTCAGCCTTGATTTGCTTCCCGAAGAAGTCATCGGGACCGAAGATGTGCCTGAGTACATCTCCTCCGATTCCTCTCTCGAAGCAGAGGATGCCACGCCTGAACAGAGGACCAACCATCAGCTGCGCCGCCGCGTCCGGCACCTGGAGCATGGCCTCAGGGACATGTCCGCCCGTTGCCAAGCCGAGCGCGAGCGTCGCATGGCTCTGGAAGCACTAGTAGGGGGTAAATGCTCCTGACTCCTTCATGCTTGCATCTGGATTTCTTGCCTCTAACCTTGATTCTCCTGCTCCAGATGTCTCTGACAGGTACAGCAACCTGAAGGCGGCCTGGGATAGCTTGGTAGAGGCCGCCAATCATGGTCATCCTCGTGCGTTCCAAGTTGCCGTCACGGTGGTCCTGGAACAACTGAAGAGGGAGCAGCAGCCGAAGAAGTAAAGAAAAGATTGAATCATACTTTCGCTTCTTTCTCCACGCCTTCTGCTTCCCACCTCCTCGGGGACCTGACCATCAGGGTTGTTAGATGTGATCCTGCAAGAAGCAGTTGTAATGTAGTACTGAGCTAAGGGCAATGCATCCAGGCACTGGCCATTTTCTCTTGTTCATGGATTTTTGTTTTGAAGGCGGCCTCGTTCTTGAGTGCCGGCTATCTCTGTGCCAGATGTGTGTAATCACCGATCGATCTCAATGCTAGGATAGTATTTCTTCAGATATCTTCCATTTATTGCAGCGGAAAATTCTTCTCCTAGCAAAGTTTTCAATATGTATGCATTACCAGGAACGCATCTGACCACACGAAAAGGTCCTTCCCAATTAGGGGACCATTTGCCGAAATCGCTGTATTTAGTTCCAATCGGCAATAATGCTTTCCACACTAGATCTCCTTCTGCAAATTGCCTTACTTTTACCTTCTTATTGTAGTACTTGGCAACCCGTAGTTTGTTTTTCTCGATATTTTCCAAGGCTCTAAGACGGATCATATGTAAATCTTCCAGCTCGTCCATCATTAGGCCGCTGTAATCCTTGGAGCTCAACTCGTTTTGCAGCACTACTCTCCTTGAATCTGATTGTATCTCCCAAGGCAGGATCGCATGATGCCCGTAAACCAACTCGTAAGGAGAGGTCTTTGTAGCTCCATGGGGGGCCATTCGGTAAGCCCACGGGCCGCTTCACCGAGTACCGAATGCCACCTCCTTGGCTTTCGATCGATCTTCTTCGTATCGGCTTGATCATGATCTTATTAGAAGCCTCTCGCTTGACCATTAGCTTGGGCATAATATGGAGAAGAATTAAACAATTTGATTCCCATGCTTTCGGCAAAATCTCTACGAACTCCAATGACACGAATTGTGCCCCCCGGTCGGTGGTAATCGTCCGAGGGATCCCAAATCGATAGATGATGTGTTCCTTGACGAATTCGATCATGTTTTCTGACGTCACCTTCTTCAGTGGGATTGCCTCGACCCATTTGGTGAAGTAATCTGTAGCCAAAAGCACGAACTTATGCCCCTTGCTAGACGGCGGATTAATTTGGCCAATCAGGTCTACACCCCAACCCCTGAATGGCCATGGCTTGATGATGGGATTCAATGCTGATGCAGGGACTCTTTGAATATTCCCAAACCTTTGGCAATCTTGACATCCCTTGTAATACTCAAAGCAATCCTCTAATATCGTCGGCCAAAAGCATCCAGCTTGTCTAATAACCCACTTCATCCGATAGGCCGATTGGTGCGCTCCACATATCCCATCGTGCACCTCGCTCATCATGTTCTTGGCTTCTTCTGGACCCAGGCATATTAGCAATACCCCATCTAATGATTTATAGAATAAATTATCATCCAGAAGAACGAACTTAATTGCCTTGTACCTGAGTTTCCTAGAGACTTTTCAGGATGGATCTTTCAAGTAATCAATGATTTCTTTCCTCCAATCACCTTCTGCGAGATCCGTCCCTAGTGCCAACACTTCTGCAGCAAATGCTTCTTGACTCTCTTTATAACCAGAGGCGCTCTGAGCCAGCCTGTTTGCTTCCTCGTTATGTTCTCTAGGAATGTGCTGTAGGGTTACCAATGGGAAGCTCCTCAAGATTTCCCTGCACTCTTCGTAGTAACTCCTCAGCGCTTCGCTCCTGCACTCGTATTGGCCGTTCAATTGCTTGATTACCAGTTCTGAATCTCCATAGATCTCAACTGAAACGGCCCCAGCTTCTCTCAAATATTGAAGCCCTCGAAGTAGTGCCTCGTACTCAGCCTGGTTATTTGTGACAGTGGGTTGTATAGGAATGGAGAATTCAAACATCTCACCTCTGGGCAAAATTAATAGGATCCCTAGTCCCCCACCTTTGCCACACGATGACCCATCAAAAAATAAAGCCCAAGGGGTAATTTCAAGCAGATCAATTGAAGGGTCACGATGTTCAGTTATAAAATCGGCAATGACCTGACCTTTGATGGCTTTTGCCGATTCGAACTTCAACTCGAATTCTGATAAAGCTAAAATCCATTTGCCAATCCGACCATTCAAAATTGGCATAGATAACATATGTTTTATCACATCAAACTTTGAGTATACGGTGCATTCGGCATTCAACAAGTAGTGCCGAAACTTTGTACACGAGTAGTACACGCAAAGACACAGTTTCTCTATAGCCGAATACCTGGTTTCAGGATCAAGTAGTTTTCGGCTAAGATAAGCTACTACCCGCTCCTTTCCTTCGAATTCTTGAATAAGGGCCGATCCAATGGTTTGGATATCGGCCGCCACGTACAACTTGAAAGGCTTGTTTAGCCGAGGAGGAACCCAAAGACCGGCGGCTCCTTCATGTACCGCTTGATCTCATCAAAAGCCTTTTGTTGTTCGTCGCCCCATGTGAATTTCTGATCTTTCTTTAGCTTCAGCAATGGAGAGAATGGCAACACCTTCTGTGATACATTTGAGATGAATCTTCTCACGAAGTTGATCTTGCCGAGCAGTGATTGCAATTCCTTGAGGTTGGTTGGAGGAACGACTTCATCAATGGCTTTCATGCTCTTTTTGCCAACTTCGATTCCCCCTTCGTGGACCAAAAACCCCAAGAACTCTCCAGCTGATACCCCAAAAGCACACTTGTTTGGATTCATCTTCAGACCATGTTTCCGGGTGCACTCCAAGGTCTTCTTCACATCTTCCAGATGGGTGTCATGACTTAAGGACTTGATCACCACGTCATCAATGTAGATTTCCACAGTTTTGCCGATCAACTCATGAAAAATGTAATTCATGGCCCGTTGATAGGTTGCACCGCATTTTTCAACCCAAACGTCATGACTATCCACTCAAATAGGCCTATATGACCAGGACATCTAAAGGCCGTCTTTGATATGTCTTCTATTGCCATGAAGATCCGATTGTATCCCGCGTTGCCATCCATGAAACTAATCACCTTGTGTCCAGGCGGCGGCGTCAATCAACAAATCGGCAATAGGCATCGGGTATCCATCCATGGGAGTAGCTCTGTTTAGGTCCCCGAAGTCTATGCAAACCCTCATTTTTCCATTCTTCTTATACACGGGGACGATGTTAGAAATCCACTCCGCATATCCGCACGGCCGAACGAAGTTTGCGTCAAGTAATCTTTCGATTTCCTTCTTCACATCGGCCAATACTTCATCCTTGTAGATTTTCCGGGGCGGTTGCTTATACGGTTTGAAACCAGGCTTGATTGGCAACCGGTGCTCGACGATGGAACGATCCAATCCAGGCATCTCCGAGTAATCCCAGGCGAAGCAATCCTTATATTCTTTGAGAAGCTTAATTAAGTTCCCCCTGAAGTCTGGTTGCAAATTTGCACTGATGAACGTCGGCCTTGGCTTATCACCGCTTCCAATGTCAACTTCTTCCAGTCTATCGGCCGACATGAATCCTCACCCTAATTTGCCATCAGTGCCATCCACGGGGTTCTGCATTAAAAATTACTATAAGAGCCGACTGCTTGAATCGACTGTTGGTCACTGCTGACAAGTTCAACAGGACCTTCTCCCCAGTCCTTCCCTGAGAAGCAATCGATGCCTTGGTACTCCCAGAAGGCTGGTTCCATGTTGGCCACGCTCACGGAGTCATCTGCCTGGACGACCTCGATCTCATCATCCACCCACTGGATAAGTCGTTGATGCATGGTGGATGGGACGCAGCGATTAGCATGGATCCGGGCCCCGCCCAAGCAGCAGGCTGTAGGCTCCTTTGCCTTCGATGACAAAGAAGGTGGTGAGCAGCGTCTTGGACCCGATCATCAAGTCCACGTGAGCGCATCCTTTGGTGTCTGAGGGATTCCCAGCGAAGTCGTTCAAGATGATGCTTGTAGGCGTCAAATCGCCCGGGCCCATGCCAAGCTTCCTGAAGGTGGTGTACGGCATTACGTTGACTGCCGCTCCACCGTCGACGAACATTTTGGTCAATGGCTTGCCATTGACGTACCCCCTCAAGTACAGCGGCCTCATATGGCGATTCTTGGCCGACTTGTCGAAGATGGCCTACTTGGCCAGCACCAGTTGTGCCATCATCCCCTCGGGCTGCTCGTCATCAAGGGAAGCTTCCTCCCCGCATAACCCGGTTAGCGGGGAGCCATGAACTCGTTCGGCAGGAAGTATACCATGCATGTAGGAGCCGAACGCTTCGATCCCTCCGGCTGGTCCTTGGGGCGCCACTTCTGCCTCGTCTGGATCCCGGCTTGTTTCATCTCGCGGTTCCTCAAGCGCTGGACCCGCCTCTTCTGGCTCCTCCTCAGGCCGGGTGGGCACCATTGCCCTTTCTGCCAGACGTGGTCATCCTCGTCCTCTTCTTGATCAGCCCACCTGAGATCAGCTTGGCGTTTCCTGGGATGATCGATGACTTGAATTTTTTGACGCCGATCCCCATTCGGGTGGATCCTTCCAAGTCTCTCGTGGACGGATCGGCGATTGGCAGTTTCCTGCCTGTACTCAACATATCTGTCGCTGCATTCAGGACAGTTCTTCAATGTGGGCAGCTTTAGGCCCTCATTCCAGCAGTGCCTGAAGAAGGCGCATCCCCAGTGCGCGCGCTCCTGCTCGCGCGTGTACTGCTCTTGGTCCCTTCTGCGCGCTTCTTCCTCAGCTCTGCGCTGCTCCTCCTCGTGACGACGCTTCTGGTAGCGCTCCTTCTCTATCTGGTGCTGCCATTTGTTGAGGAGAATGCGCGACGTCACCTTGGGTTTAGGCCTGGATGACTCCCCAATCTCGATGTGGCTCTTGAGAACGCGGGGGGCGTCGCCTTGTACTTGCTCCAGGGTCACCTGGCGCTCTGGGTCCACTGCTCCACCTTGCTTGGACCTGGCTGAGGTCAGGACCTTGACCTTTCCCTTCTCCTCGGTTGTTATCGCGTTGACAGAAAAGCCGAGCATGTTCTGAGGAAAGGGGTGGCCATCCAGCTTCATCTTGTTATCGAACTTGAGGTGTCCCTCCTGGATAGCCTTCTGGATCCTCATCCTGAAGACCCTGCAATCGTTGATGGAGTGTGAATCCCTGTCATGGAAGCCACAGTAACGTTTCGCTTTAACTCCATCAGGCCGAAGCATAGAATGCCCCTCAGGCAACTTAATTCGGCCTTCTTTTACTAAGAGCTCAAACAACTTATCAGCCTTCGTGATGTCAAAGTCGTAAGTCCCTTTGGTCTGCTTGACCCAACGCTGATTCATTGTCAAGGGCTCTTTACCCCACATGATCTCCGCTGCAGCTACGTCCAATTCGTCATCAGAATCCTTGAACAAATCAGCCTTGTCCAAGAACTGGTTGTAGATGTCTGCGACGTCGTGCTGCTTGCCAAATTTGGGGTCCTTCTTGAGACCATATGCCTGATTGCTCATTAGAGACAACTTCTGTGATAGCTGGCCCAGGTTCTCAAACTCCATCCCAAATAACTTCTCGCGCACGGCCGGTAACATCCCGGCGACGGCCATATCAGCCAGCTGATCGTCTGGCAAGTTCAGCGAGAAGCACATTCCTTTGACTTCCCTGAATCTTCTAAGAAACTCCAACGGTGTTTCGCTGTGCCTTTGCTTCAGGGTGGCGAGATCAATCAGCTTCTTTTCGGAGCTGCCGCTGAAATAATGAGCGTGGAATTTACGCTCCAAATCCTTCCATCTGGCCACTGATTCAGGAGGCAGGGACGAGAACCACTGAAAAGCTGGACCTGTCAGTGAGGCGGGGAAGTAGCGAACCCTGAACGTCTCCTCGGCCGAGCATTCCCCAAGCTGCATGAGGTAACGGCGATGTGCTCGACCGTGCTTGTCTCGTCCTGCCCCGAGAACTTTGTGAATTCCGTTGGCGGTTTCACCCTTGGCGGCAAGAGCACGTTATAGTACCACTCTGGGAACGGCGGCCTATAAGCGGGGCCCTGCATCTTTGGCTTGAGGCCGAACTGATTCTGCATCAATTCGGCCATCTTGCGCGCTAGGGCGTCATCTTCTTGCGCGCCTGCAGCTGGCGCGTACCCTGGGTGCGGGAAGGCGTCGAACGCTCCGTAATTTCCCACTTCATGATAACCACCGCCGTACAAATTCTTCTGGAGCCAGTTGGTCGACGGAGCAATTCTCCGACCGGGGTCAGGTGGGGCCCCAGACGAGTCGAACGCTAGGTCCCCGTACGTAGGCTGGTACGGATTCGGCTGTTGCACAGGCTGACCTGTGCTGCTCTGTGGTGGCGGCAGGATTGGTTGACTTCCTGAAGCTTGCAATGGGGGCTGAACTGGCTGCCCCCCAGGGCCCTGCGGAGAGGTTGGAACGCTTGGCTTCCGGTGCTCTGAGGAGGAGGCTGCTGTGGCTGGCTCCGTAGCGGCGGCTGAGAGCTTGATTCACCCAGCTCTACGGTGCTCTTCTGGAAGGGCGTCTTCCCGAACGCTTGCTCCATGCTCGGGCCAAAGATGGCCACCATCATCTGCTGGAGCGATCCGAGGAAGGCCTTGTTGTGCTTGGTGAGCATGTAATCTGCTGACTCTTGGAACACCCGCGCGCATTACTCCTTTTCCTGCTGAGACGTAGCATCAACTTCTCCCGGTAGCAGCACTCTAGGCATCTCGTTCTTCAGATATGGGACGCCGTTTCTGTTCTTCTTAAACGACAGCAGGCACTTCTGCTGAAATTGATCTACGACGTCTTGGAGCTGCTGCCGCTGCTCCGGAGAAAGATCTTCCAGGTTGACATCCATAAGGTCTGCAATCTCAGGCGTCTTGAATCAATTCGGCTGTTGGTCCCACTGGCGTGCCAAAAAGTGTGTTGGCGCAAAAAGTGCACTCAACGCCAATCACACAGCAAGCCGAACAAAGCTGGCTTCACACGCGTAGAGAGCAAATGACGTGCCAGTCAATTTTTCCTGAAAATTAACAAAAGATAAAGCAGTTAAACACCAAAGCTTGGAACTTGCCGGGTGGTACCAGACAGTTCCATATTTACGGCCAAGAAGCCAAGCAAGATGACACATAGCTATGTAAAGCTATCTGCCAAAGAACCACGACCATTCGGGCAACCGCAAAGGGAAAAGGAACACTGCCGAATGGATGACGTAAGCATGACAACGATCGGTCTTTGTATAAACAAAGATACAAGTGCAAGGTTATGACCGATCCCCATGAAAATTAGCATTAAATAAATAAAGTAAAGCACGGACATGATCATGTATTAAATAAGCATGCATAGATCCAAAGCACTAGTCTACCGCATGTCTAGTTACTTTAAAACCCGTCGGGTACGATAACAAACAAATCTATCCACCGCATGATACGACTTGCATGAAAAAGCGTACCACTTTCCACAAATAGATCTATCCACCGCATGATACAATCTAAATATGGAAAGCTAAAAGCATACATCATTTAAAACATAAATAATGCACGTGTTCTACTCGTGAAAATATAACCGAATACGGCTGGATGTACCGATCCAGGATCCATGAAGAAGGAACAAACATTACCACGCGAATAAATCTATCAGACTGATTTGGGAATCTAATCCACCGGATGACTAGCTCCAAAGCAACCCAAAAACCTGCATCTACCGCATGATACCCGGTTCTTTCAAGATTTATATGAACATAACAAGCTTGAACCCGCAACACGTAACAACCTAGATCGATTCGGTTTCGGCTATCGGAAAGCATAAGATCCACGCGTCAAAACACGAAATCTGCTCGAACAAGGATCATAAAAGAGATATAGCCGATCCAAACCCATCTAGATTGGGCAAAAATGTGTTACATGAATTAAAACATAAAGTAAAACTCAAGATAACACGGGATAACTTAATGAATCTATTGGATCTTGCCAAAATCCAATAGAGCCGATAACTAGCTTCAAGCCAGATCTTAGCCTACCGCATGGCTCATGATCTAACAAGAAACCCTCTTGAACCAAGCTTGAATCTACCGCATGACACGAAGCATGGTAACAAGACTACTTGCATCAGATCTAAATCCACCGCATGATACTAGACATGATACAAGGTTGCCGGTACTCACGGAGGTCGACGGATCGATTGGCCCTCTCGAAGAACTCGACGACACGACAAGGACTCTAGGGTTTGGCGTAAGGCCGGTGTGTATTGAGGAATGATTGTCTCTGTTACATACATTCAGGGGTCGTATTTATACCCTGTTGAGTACGACTGCGAATGGATTCATTTCCTAACTAAACTTGATCGCCTATCCATCCATTCGTCTCCCCTGATTGAGCCACGTCACCGTCCAATCCCGCAAAATCAGCTCTACTGTTCCTTTGCCGAACCGGAGCAGATAGCCGACCGCAGATCTCTTTGCCGAAAATCTCTGAAAATATCCTTCCTTCCACCAGACGGACTCTTTTTCGAACCGGACCCACAGGTCAGACTCCTTACCAAATTTTGGTGTTAACAGAAGGCATTCACCCTATCATCCACAGAGGCTATCTCAACCTCTGGAGGGGACGGTGAGATGGGAGATCTAGCAGGCTGACAACCGGCCTAAGTGTGAAGAGCCTTCGTTGTATCTCTCATCTTCTTATTCTTCTTCCTTTCCTCTTGCTGAGCAACTTCTATGTCCCTCTGCGTCTTGCACATACCAAGGAAGATGCTGATCAATTTGCGAACCACCCCTGGGGGGCGGTTGAATTGCCCCCTGGCTGGTATGCCTCCCAGCTGCGCGGCGCCTCCCTTTCTTCAAATATTTCTTGCTCCTCTTGCTGACCATCCTGTGGAGAGGGAACCCTTATTGTTCTACTAGGTTTTGGTTGCAAAGGGCGATGCTTTGTGTCATTTGGATAAGCCCTTTGTGTCACTTTCTTAATAATGTAGCTAATGTAGGGACCATAGCTACACAACCTTTGTGGATTTTCAGAAGAATTCTTTATCTCTTTCCACAAAAACTCACCAACATTATTGTTGTGGCGATAGCCGAAGCTGCCGCGCACAAACAATGAGAGAAAACCAAAGCTCAAGAACCAGAACCAAAACTCAGGACAAAAGACAACCAAAAGCTCTTTACTCAACAGTTGATTTCTCAAAAGTCGATCCCCTTTACAAGTGCCGGTCCGTCTCCTTTTATAGGGAGGCGGGCGGACTTTTTACATTCCGAGAACACCCTCGTGTAAAACGAATCAAAACAGAATGTGCTAGGCTATCTTCGGGTAATCTCCAATGAGGTCTCCACGTAATCGGCGCTTCATGATGTCACGCCGCAAATCGCGGCGCCTTTCCGCCTTTCATCACGTGCGCTGTCGGGATGAAAACCCCCGAGCCTTTTGGAGATCCCCCCTTTCGCCTAGCGCTCTTCATCACCTGAAACAAAAACCACACTCAAGTTTGAACTCATTAAGTGTTAGGAACGACGAAACCCCCGTTCGAATCCCGGGCCGAGGCTCCCTGGGTGGATAGTATTCGCCCTAGGGGTTTCGTCATGGAATGAGTCGCCAAGCGAGACTTTGACGCCCGGTGCTAAGTTGGATTCGTGTTGATGGCTTCGGTGGCGACGAAGGGTGCCCGCCAAAACGCGACGCCCGGAGGGTGGAAATGGGATCCGCTACTTCTGGGGTTTTGCTGCCGGCATCCTTCGCACGGCCGCTCTCTATTTTTTGGGTATGCGAAGGCTCGATTCCGAATCCCCCCAACAGAAGCCCCTCGATGGCGAAGCGCTTGCCTTGATTGCAAACCTGAGCCAGCGAAACCCGGGGATCGAGAATCGAGGCGGAAGAAAACGTCTTCCTCGGCGGCGGTGCCCAAGGGTCTCTCTTGAAATACCTAAACTGCCCTTGGATGGGTGTTTTTTACCGTTGAGTTTGAAATTTTCAACCGTTGGGTTTTACCGCCTATAAATAGCCGGGGACCGCCGCCGGTGCGACCCCGCCTGCGTTCCCAGTCTCATTTTTCCCTCGCGGCTTCGGTTTTGCTGTTTTCGCCTCTGCTTCCGGCGAATCGCTTCAGCGGAAGCCCCAGTCCAATTTGTGAGGTTAGTTCTGCTTCCGCTTTTCACACGCACTTTCGTTCTTCATTTTCCAGCACTGCGCGCTTGAGTCTATGTTTCTGAGGAAACTTAGTTGTTTGTGTCAGGCGTTCTTGCGAAAACATGGAGGACGAAGGATCGTCGTCAAATCGTGGGAAGCAGTTGCGCGGCGAGTTGCGGAAGCTACCGCGACCTCCTCCACCTCGACGTCTAGCTCGGAGTCTGGTAAGATTTCTGGTTTGGATTGGTCTGCCAGCTCTCGTGAGAGTGGCAATACCTCATCTTCTTCTAGTAGCGATGCAAATAGTGGTTCGGATGGGAGTTATGTCGAAATAATGCCTAGCGACACAGATGTTGAAAAACGTGTGCTTGTGGACATGGAGGAAGGCAAAATAGGAGTGGAGACTGATGCAGCTATGGAAGAGTCTGAAGGGAATCCGGCGGGGGCAAAAGCCCGGACTTGTTATATTGGTCGATCATTGATGACTCAGGCTGATTTGGATGCCTTGCGGTTAGAGGGATGCTTCGAGCCCGGGGTGTGTCGATTGCCTGGAAAAGAAACCACGCCGAAACCCCGGAAAAATGAAAGTGTGGTGTTCTGGGATTTTTTCACTGCGGGCCTTCGGTTGCCGGTATCCAAGAAGTTTGCGGATATTTTGGCGGCATACATTGTTCAAATTCATCAACTGACGCCCAATTCTATCCCTCAAGTACTGAAGTTTTTGTGTGCATGTCGAACCTTCGCCGGGGATAATGATGTCGAAACCTTCGTTCGACATTTTGAGATTCATTGGGCTAGAAGGCTTGTGAAGGTTGATGATGATGACAAGGAAGCTCAATATGGCTGCTGTACCTTTCAGACCCATCGCTTGGCCAAAAATCAGGCTCCGGTGGAACTGGCTCCGGCGTACAAGAACAAATGGGCTAACCGATGGACTTCATATTGGTTTTATGTTCCTATTGAAGTGATTGGTCGGAATTCAAAGCAAGAAGAGGTAACAACATACGATTTGGCTAGCCGCATGGTCGATCTAGAGGTTGAACTGTCGCCAGAGTTGACGAAGGCCAGCCGGTCCTCAGCAAGTACAATGGCGTTTTATCAGGCGACGCGTGTGATCACTACGCGCGATGCCCTGGAAGAGTTTGTGGCTGCTGATGTCTGGCCGTGCCAGCCCCGATGGGGGTCGTGGGCATTCAAGGTGCAATGGCTGCCCGGGCTCGATAATGATGTACGAAGCCCCATCTTCAATGTCAAACGACCGGAGGATATGACCGACGAAGAAATCGTTCTTCGAAGTGGAGAGGAAAGTTGTACAAATGATAGGAAATTTTACCCATAAGGAATGGGAATGTGCCCAGAGGATTTTGAAGCATCAGGGCCGTGTTAACCGAGTTTTTGATGAGATGGGCGTGACGTATTCCCCTCGTCCGGTGCCTCCGACGGCCGGCAAGAAAATGCAGCCTCCGGGCAATGTTGGGTCTGAGGCCGTCGAGACCTCACGAAAGGCCAAGTTAGGCAAGACCAGCTCAGTTGTTGAAAATGACGTGAAGAGTAGTAAAGCCCAAGATGTCTTGGCCAAGCGGAAGGCGGACGCTGCCAAAGCAACCCTGCCACCGCTTGCAGAAAAGTCTACGAAGTTGTCGAAAGTTAATGAGACCTTGGCCCGTCGCAAGGTTGAGGCGGCGAAAGTGGCCGCGGCCGAGAGAGAGAAGAAAAAGGCGCAAGACCCCGTCGTCCCCGGGGAGGTAGACCAGGGGCTGGTCTTGAGGAAGAGACCGCTGGATACCATTGAAAAGGTGAAGCAGCTTGCGGTTAAAGAGAAAGAGCTTGAGGATGCTGAGGCTTCCGCTAAGAGAGCGCGAGTTGATCCAGTTGCTGAAACTGACGAAGATGTCGATATTGTGACGACACCTCAAATTCAACCTTGTACTAAATATCCACCGAAAGGATCAGCGCGGAAACTGGCTGAGGGGCTTTCGCAAGTGAGTCAAACTGATGCAGAGGAGTTGGAGGCGCGGGAAGCGAGAGGCAGGCGCGTGGCTGAGTTAATCCAAAAGGATATTGCCATGGCCGAGGCAGCTCCGAAAGAGCGTGTGGCCGGTCTTGTGGATGTCGTGGATGAGTCGGAATCACTTTGCTATATTGATGACGACGCCACTCGATCAGAAAAGGGTGCAGATGTATCGCTGCCGCAGCCCCAATGTGAAGCTGCGATGAATTTGAACGAGGGCTCTGGTGCGAAAGCTCAAAATCTGATTGACCTGGATGCTCCAGAAGTTGAAGCTTCGGCGGCGCAGACATCTCGTTCGCCTCCACCGGTGTCACGAGATGTTGACCCGGCGTCAGCGAAACCTGTTGAGGCTGCCGCGTCGGAGAAGTTGACGGCGCCCGAAAGTCTCCAGCCTGAAGACGCTGGTACAGTGCTTTAACTTAAGAGCAACATTTTCGTGCTCTCTCTTTTTATCGTGCATTTTGTTTGTTTACGCTTTTTGCTTTCCCATTATTTTTGGCAGCGAACACTTTGGTCACCCTGAGCATTAAAGACCGGGAGAAGGAGGTCTCCCAGATCGAGGCGGATCCTTCCGCATCAAGGTCAGGTCTCGCGTCAATGCTGGGGGAGCCTGGTATGAAGTTTCGTTTATCATTTTGCTTTTTGATTTTTGACTTTGCGCCTTCGTCGTGCTGGTGGTGCGAAGGATATACGCTAGATAACATAGTTATTGATCATCTCGCAGATTTTGAACGTACCTTGGAGGACTTAAGCGCTGATGACCTAATGAAGATTGTGCGTGCTTATCTTTCAAGAGGTATCGTCGCCTGTCAGAAAGGCTTCGAGAAGGCTGTGTCGGAAGCGAAAGCCTCGGTTGACAAGCAAAAGATGTTGGAGGACGAGAATCGACATTTGAGAGAGGAGAATGAGAGGTTAAGACGCGACGCCAATGATTGGGCGAATCAGCGCGCCAAGCAGCAAGTAGCCCTTGACGCTTTGAAAAGAGAGCTTGAGTTGAGCGTGAAATGATATGAAGAGTGTCGTCAGGAATTGAAAGATATGGTGGTGCAATATGATGCACAGAACATCTTGCTGGCCGCCAATGCTGACCTCATTGCAGAATTGAAGAAGGTGAAGGGCGAGCTTGAGGATACTCTAGAGAAAAACGAGGCTTACTGCCACCAATGGGGGGCGTATCTGGCGACTGAGTATCGTCGAGCTTTGGAGAGCTTCGGTGCCGAGGCCCAGGACTTCAAGATTACCGATAACATCTCGAGTTTTGTAGAGTGGTTGCATAGCGAGTTGAAGCTTCTGCCCGATACCATGAGCAAGATTGGGGACTATGGCGCCGCTACCTGCTCTGAGATGTTGTTGAATCTTCTCGAGCGACAGGGTTGTGAACACTTCAAAGCTTTTGGGAGCCGAGGTTTCGTGTTTCCCTCACCCGACGACGCTCCAGCCCCAAGTAAGACGGTTGATCTGATAAATAAGATCATCCTTCGCAACTTTTGGGCCAAAAGTGGGCGAGCGCACGCACGAAAGAAGGCAGTGGATCGCTTGGTGAAGGTAAGTCTTTTTGGTTCATTTCACCTTCGGTCACCTTTGCTAATCGATTGCTTATGATGGTTGTTAATGCTTTCTTCCTTCTCACAGCTCCATTTTGGGCAGGCAAAACAAGCTTTGGAGCTTCGAGAGCATCGCACGACGCACGGTCCTGAGGCAACTTTGGGGCCTTACGGACCCCCTAGGGACTGGCCGCCGAAGCCAACTGACGATGCCCCTGAGCAGGCAGTCCCCGGAGCCCCAGTTCGCGAAGCGCCTCAAGGCGAAGGCGGTCAGGTGGATCCTGTCACCGGAGAGGCGTTGGCTCCCCTTCGGCTCTGAATCAGCGAATTAGTGCTTTGAATGAAAACTGAAAATGGCGTGCCGGCCACTTAAACATTCGAAGGTTAAAATGTAAACTTGTATGCGACTATGGGGTGTTGTAAATGCCGGTCGAAATTTTTGTCGTGCTAAGGCCCTTGAACGTTTAGAGCTGAAGTTATCGCTGCTTTCGAGTTACAACTTTCGAAATAAAACGTCTTCCCCCCCTTCGGAAGCAGGGATAACTTCAGTTCGACCACTTTGCTTAGAATTGTTATGTCATCGGAGTTTAGAACTTGTCGGTTTGCTTAGACGTTGCGCGATGCTAAGTGTTGAATTTTCTCGTTTGTTGCTTACGGTTTTTTGATGGAAACGAATAAAAACTAGCCTGCGACGCGACGCCTAGGCGTGGAACGTGTCGAACGACTAGGAGCCGTTTTGAATTTGTCAAATTTTACAGCTTTTGAGCTGTTTTTTGATGAGGCATTTACTCGCGTTTTTTGAAAAGTGGTCGTCCTTGAAGCGTGCCTTATCATTTGCGACGTAGTTTCCGCGCAAGTTAGGGACCGTAATATTTCAGCTATCAGATTGTTTCGATTCGAGACTGAATCGCTTTAGAACGTCCTTCCTGGATGGGCTGTCGAGAGGGCAGCTCTTTGTAAAATTGATTCTTGTGAATCGTTTCGACTGCACCACTTGTGGGTGGGCTACTAATGAGTAACACTTTGATGCTCTCACTTTCGGAGAGGGCTATTTTGAAATAGCACTTCAATTCATCCTCTTTTGGGATGGGCTATCTTAAGATAGCACTTTAAGCTATGCGAAAGAAACACAACAAAACTTTAGGGAGGAAGTATTCCATTCACTTGGAAATAAATTTTACATCAAGGCTGCCTCGTTAAAAACCTCACGCTCCAGAGTGGAGTCCTCCCTATGTGAGGAAAAGAGTACCCGCCTTGTTATTGAATTGTAAAGTGCGAAAGTAAATACTGGAAAAAGCAAATCTAAGATGAGTCCTCCGCACTTATAGTACCGTGCGAAAGGCTCCTACTGAAAGTAGACTACGGAAAAAACTTACACAAGTTGTCCACATTCCATGAATGAAGCAACTCCACACCTGCTTCGTCTTTGAGGCGAAAAGCCCCATCTCGAACCGAGCTTGAGACCACGTAGGGTCCCTCCCAAGCGAACTGGAATTTTCCTACAGCGTCGGCATTCTTCTTTCTTTTCAGGACGAAGTCTCCCACTTTGATGTTCTTGAGGGATACTTTCTTGTTCCTCCACCTCCTGGTTTCCTCTTGATACTTCAACAGGTTTTGGACTGCATCAAGTCTGTCGATTTCCACTAAATCCTTGTCAGCCTCTTCACTCTCGCGAGAGCTACCAGCCAAAACTCTGGCGCTTTCGTTGGTTAGTTCTTCGGGGCACATCGCTTCGGCCCCATACAACGGTACCGAATGGGGTGAATTTGGTTGTTCTCGACTCTGTAGTGTTATGCGACCAGACGACTCTCGAGAGCTCATCTGCCCATCTTCCTTTCTTCTGCTCAAAGAGGCATTTTTTAATGGCAGAGAAAATTTGCCCATTGGCCCTTTCCACAGCGCCGTTGGATTGGGGATGGTACACGGATGCGAAGCATAGCTTCGTCCCAATTGAACGACAGTATTCCCTGAAATCTTGACAATCGAATTGCTTTCCATTGTCGACAGTGAGCTCTTTGGGTACCCCAAATCCGCAAATGATTTTGCCCGAAGAATTTCCCGATAGTGGCCGAGGTGATAGTAGCGAGAGGTCTTGCCTCGATCCATTTTGTGAAGTACTCGGATCGCTACCACCGCGAACTTGAAGTTACCCCGGGCGGTGGGGAGCGGCCCGACGATGTCCATTCCCCGCCGTAATGGCCGGGGTAGGTGTGATGAGCTGCGATGGTGCGCCGGGCCTTCGCTGATGCTTTGCCGCGAACTGGCATGCCTTGCAAGTTTTCACGATGTGCTCTGCGTCTTTTATGGCCATTGGCCAATAAAAACCTTGCCTGAAGGCTTTCCCTGCCAATGCTCTCGCTGTAATGTGCGAGCCGCACATCCCTCCATGGATTTCTCTCATGAGCTCGATGCCTTGATGTTGGGAAATGCATTTGAGCAGTGGTGCACATACGCCCAGCTTGAACAAGACATCATCCTTGAGGATGTAACCCTTGGCTCGCGCCTGCATTATTTTGAGGTCGTGGGTTTCGACAGGTTCATAGTGCCCGCGAAGGAAAGCAATTATGGGGGCTCTCCAGTCCAGGCTTGCGATTGCATTAATGGTGCTGAGCGGTTGCTTGTCTGGCTTTGTGGACGGAGCAACTAAAATTTCGAAGAATACATCTGAGGGCATCGCTTCCCCCCTTGCGGCCTTCTTTGCGAGCTTGTCGGCTTCGCCGTTGTATTTCCTGGGCAGGTGCTCGATAGTGAATCCCCGAAAATGCCTTTCCATTTTGCGCACCTCCGCTAGGTACTTGACCAGCTCCGTCTCCTTGGCCTCACTTTCCTTTTCCACATGGTCTTTGATGACCTTGGCATCGCACTTGACTAGGAAGTTGCTGGCCCCTAGAGCTCTTACTTTGCGAAGGCCTAGCAGCAAGGCTTCGTACTCGGTAGTGTTGTTAGTGCATCTGTCGGATGGGTCCTTGTAATCTAACCGGGCGGCATATCTCAGCTTGATGCACTGCGGGGAGGTGATGATAGCCGCAATGCCAGCACCCTTGCGCCCCCAGGCTCCGTCACATCTGATTTCCCAGATTGGCACTAGCTCTTCGTCAGTAGTGACATTGCTAGGTGAAGTCCAATCTACGATGAAGTCTGCTAGGACTTGGGATTTGGTTGCCGATCTCTTTCCAAAATCAATTGTGTATTCTGACAGCTCGGTTGCCCATTTGGCAATTCTGGACGAAGCCTCCTTGTTGATGAACAGATCGTTCAGAGGTTGATCTGTGAGCACTGTGACTTTGTGAGCCTCGAAATAATGCCTGAGTTTTCGTGTGGTCATGATTATGGCGTAAGCAATTTTCTCTAGCTCTGAATAGTGCAATTTTGACCCTGCTAGGGCTTCAGAGACAAAATAGACTAGGGATTGGAGTTTGCCTTTTTCAGTTTCGACCTCTCGGACCAGAGCAGCGCTGACTGCGGCCCTTGAAGCGGCTACGTAGAGGAGTAGCGGCTCCGAGGGCGAAGGTGGGGACAAGATTGCCATCTTTTCTATGTAGTCCTTGAGCTCGGCGAAAGCCTTGCTTTGCTCGGGGCCCCATTCGATTGTGCCCTTGCCTTTTAGTGCCTTGAAGAACGGAAGGCTTCGCTCTGCGGACCTTGAAATGAATCTGTTCAAGGCTGCTACTCAGCCATTCAGTTTCTGGACGTCTTTCTTCGTTTTGGGCTCCTCCATTTCCCTGATTGCTTTGATCTTGTCGGGGTTGGCTTCGATTCTTTTAGCGGAGATGAGGCACCCCAGAATCTTTCCTTTTGTGACCCCGAACACACATTTGTCCGGGTTTAGCTTCAAGCCGGCCCTCCTCATGTTGGCGAAGGTTTCGTCTAGATCATTTACGTGGCTGGCCCTGCCGGGAGCTTTTTACGATGAGGTCATCGACATAGGCCTGAATGTTCTTGCCTATCTGTGGCTTGAATACTGTTCCGGTCATTCTGGTGAACGTTGAGCCAGCATTTTTCAACCCCTCTGGCATGCGGACGAAGCAAAAGCTTCCAAAGGGTGTGATGAAACTGGTTTTCTCCTCGTCCTCCTTCGCCATCCAACACTGATGGTAGCCGGAGAAACAATCCAACAGGGACATGATCGCAGCGTTGGCTGCAGAGTCCACCACCTGGTCCATTCGAGGCAACGGATAGTTATCTTTTGGCGTTGCCTTGTTGAGATCGGTGAAATCGATGCACATGCACCATTTGCCGTTCTTTTTCTTGACAGGCACCGTGTTGGCCAGCCATTTAGGGTACATGACTTCGCGGATGACGGTGGCGTCAAGCAGCCTTTGGACCTCTGACTTGACGGCCACCACCTTGTCGTCAACATCTTTCTCAACTTCGTTTGCGTGGCTTGACCGATGGGTCGATGTTCAATTTGTGCTCGATGAAGCTTCGGTCAACGCCTGTGAGATCTTTGGCGGACCATGCAAACACATCCTTGTTCTTCTGGAGGAAAAGAACTAGACTTGCTTCCTCATCAGCCGATAGATCCGAGCCGATGACGACGGTCTGATCGAGGATCATCGTGTCCAAAGGAACTCGCTTGGTTTCGCAGTCTGGCTGGATGTTGATTTTTTCTCTGTCTGCCTTCGGCTGTTTTTCTACCTCGTTGCGTTCGACTGCTTCGTCGAGGGCGTGCACGTTTCGCTGCCCTGGGGTACGGCCTCTTTGTAGGTTGCGGCCATCGTTTTGATGACCCCATATTGTAATGACCCCCCAGCGTCGCCGGGATTTTGATGCATAGAAATGCTTGGTGGATGACTGCCTCAAACTTGTTGAGGAACCCTCTGCCTAGGATGCCATTGTACGGATAATACATTTCCACAACGTCGAAGGATAAATACTCAGTTCTGGTGTTTTGTACTGTGCCGAAAGATACAGGGAGGACCACCTTGCCCACTGCGTGGATGACACACCCCCCGAAGCCATACAGAGGTGTGTCTGGTGGTTGCAGCAAATCTCTATTGAGCCCCATCTTGTCAAAGGCATCGGCAAAAATGATGTCTGCTGATGAACCATTGTCCACAAACAGTTTTCCCAGAGTCCAGCTCGCTATATTGGCTTCTATCACAAGAGCGTCGTTGTGAGGGAAACCTTGCAACCTTACGTCCTCCTCCGAGAAGGTAATCGGGATGTGAGACCATCTTGTTTTTTCCACTCTTCCTTCCACACAGATGTTTCGCACCTCGCGAAAGTAGTGTTTCCGCTCCTTCTTGGTTTCGAATTCCAGGGCGGAGCCCCCTGAAATAGGCATTATGGTGCCGACAGATGGCAAGGGGTCGCTTTGGCCCTCGAGCTTGGCTGGGAGCGGCGGAGCTGAGGGACCTTTGTAAGGAGGGGGTGGGGGAGGGATAGGATGTTGCTCGACGGGCCCGCGCTCGATATTTTGAGCTTGGAAAGTTTGTGATTGCCAAGGCGGAGGCTGGGGGTAACTGGGTAGCGATGGTTGGTATTGAAGTGGTTGGAATGGGTTTGCGAAAGAGTTTCTCCCAAAACTAGGATTTTGCCAGGTCGGAGCAGAATGGTTTACAGCACTCGCTCTCTCTTTTTCCTTCCTCTCTTTTTCGAGGATAGCTTCGAACCTTTTCTTGTACGGGGCGTAGTTTGAGCTATGGTCATCGTTTTCCTTATGAAAAATGCAATACCATTTCCTTTTCTCGTTATGGCCTCGGCCTCTGCCTCGACCTCTACCCCTGCCTCCACCTCTTCCGCCCCTGCGGCCTCCCCCCTGATTGGGGTGAGGGGACTAGGTGGGCTTGGGACCAGGCTCTGTGGATCAGCCTGCGGGCAAGGATTTTCTTGGGTGTTTTCGCCCTCCAGGCCGAAAACGCCTCGAGGATTAGTATGAGAAGTGTTTCTGGGATTGGACCACTCCCTCTCGCTGTGTTGGTTGGCTTTCGCAGACTTTTTCTGCTGGGATTGCTCTTCCATGCACATTCTGAAGTCATTGTCTGAGCGACAATACTTCTCGAATTCTTCGTAGAGGCGCTGGATAGTTTTGGGCCTTTCGCGCATGAGATGCGAGCGGAATTGACCGGCTCTTAAACCCACGATGGCAGCGTTGATGGCGACAGCGTCCAACACATTTGGTGCCTGTGCTCTTAAGTGCACAAATCTTCTGAAGTAGTTTTGAAGGGGTTCCTTGTCCTTCTGCTTACAGGAGAAAAGGTCACTCTCTGTAAGTTCTGGACGCTGGAAACCTTGGAAGTTTGAGAGGATTCGCTGCTTCAGGTCGTCCCATCCGTGAATCACGCCTGGGCTTAACAGAGAATACCACTGTGCTGCCGCGTCATCAGCGGCGATGATGAAAGATTTCACTAGTACGGAGTCGTCACCGCCGACCGAAAGGATGGCGGCTTCGTAGCTCATTAGAAATTGCCTTGGGTCAGACTGGCCCGAGAATCTAGGCAGTGGAACTGGCCTGTAAGTTTGCGGCCACGGAGTGATTTGAATCTCTTGAGACAAGGGGGATTTGGGGTCCCATGGTCTCGTGCGAATGGTGTGAATGTCTTGGTGCGAGGGACCAGATTCAAAAGGGCTCGCGAAGGGGTTGCGGCTGAAGGTAGTGTGCGGAGGGGGCTGGGTGAAAAACTCGGTGCGCTCATTGAAATTAGGCTGGCTAGGAACTGTGTATTCGAGTGAAGGTTGGGTGAAGCTTAAGGATTGTTTTGCTTTTAGGGCGCGTAGTTCTTCCTTTAAGCTAGCGATTTCTGCTTTCTGCTTTTGGATCTCTGCTTCGTGCTGAATTGCCAGGAGCCGTTTCTTGGTTCTGGCCAATTCCTCAGCCTCCTTGCGCAGTTTGGCCAGCTCCGCCTCCTGCGTTGGGTTGGGATCTGGGAGCGCCTCTCCCTGGGTGAGCATAGTTGAGAGATTGGGCTCCTCGTCCAAGGAGGACGACGCCCCTTTGGTGGAATTGACGGTGGTTCTCTTCTTCCTTGTGGACATTCTGGGTTTTATACTCGAGCCAAACACAAACGGTGGGCGCCAATTGTTGTGGGGATAGCCGAAGCTGCCGCGCACAAACAATGAGAGAAAACCAAAGCTCAAGAACCAGAACCAAAACTCGGGACAAAAGACAACCAAAAGCTCTTTACTCAACAGTTGATTTCTCAAAAGTCGATCCCCTTTACAAGTGCCGGTCCGTCTCCTTTTATAGGGAGGCGGGCGGACTTTTTACATTCCGAGAACACCCTCGTGTAAAACGAATCAAAACAGAATGTGCTAGGCTATCTTCGGGTAATCTCCAATTAGGTCTCCACGTAATCGGCGCTTCATGATGTCACGCCGCAAATCGCGGCGCCTTTCCAGCTTTCATCACGTGCGCCTGTCGGGATGAAAACCCCCGAGCCTTTTGGAGATCCCCCCTTTCGCCTAGCGCTCTTCATCACCTGAAACAAAAACCACACTCAAGTTTGAACTCATTAAGTGTTAGGAACGACGAAACCCCCTGTTCGAATCCCAGGCCGAGGCTCCCTGGGTGGATAGTATTCGCCCTAGGGGTTTCGTCATGGAATGAGTCGCCAAGCGAGACTTTGACGCCCGGTGCTAAGTTGGATTCGTGTTGATGGCTTCGGTGGCGACGAAGGGTGCCCGCCAAAACGCGACGCCCGGAGGGTGGAAATGGAATCCGCTACTTCTGGGGTTTTGCTGCCGGCATCCTTCGCACGACCGCTCTCTATTTTTTTGGGTATGTGAAGGCTCGATTCCGAATCCCCCCAACAATTATACGCCAGCTCACCGGGCTTCATGGACACCATCAAGTTCCTCTGAAAAGCAGTGATATCCGAGGTGTTGCCATCCCTAGGTGTGAGTGTCTTCCTGAACAGACGGTAGAGGATCGAATAATATGTATATAAACCCTTCACATGTCCCCAACTGTCCCATGCATTCCTGGGATACATAAATGCCATCCTCTTTGCCTCAAGTGGGCCCTCATCATGGAGCTTCCTAGCGAACCCATCATCAGGTAACCTGAATAAAGTGAGAAAGTTGGAGAAAGAGAGGTGGTGACTCTCACCCTCAGTCATCCAAAACATGGCTCTATCACTTCGCCCATCCTCTTTTGGCTCATAGCCAAAATACACTATCGCATAAAACTGGGCAATGAGCTCTTTGTTCCAATGCTGCTTGAACCCCATGAGGACCTTAATCCCTTTAGCTTCACAAACCTGAATCACCTCATCAGAGATAGGATTATTTCTCCTCTCCATAAACTCCCAATCCACATACTAAGCATCATTGGTGATTTTTGCCTTTCTACCTGTGATGATGGCTATGGTGTAATAGTCCTGCTGAAAGAGGGTCCGAAATATGTAATCTGTGGCAGTCCTATCCTCATTAGCTGGATTGATCCTTCTCAAGTTAACCACAATGTCTGCCATCCCTGCCTGATAATAATCAATAGACCCTCTGTAGGAAGGGTAGTTAGGCTCTCTGATATAGGGCCTACCAAGCTGCTGATGACCACCCCTTTGTTCTTCTTCCTCTTCCTATTCCTCTTCCTCAGCACTGTCACCATCACTGTCATTTCCTCCACCTACCACTCCTCAGTTATGCCAGCTGAGCTCAAAGTTGAGAGAGGGATCCTCTACATCATCATCACTACTCTCCACCCTGTCACTCGTCTCAATGTCATCCCCATAATACACAGGTGGTGGTGGCTGTCCTCTTGGCCTCAGATTGTGTGTGCTAGGACCGGAGGACATTCCGACATCACCACTACCTCTTTTCTTTCTTTTCTGAGCACTTGCACCCTTTGGCATTGCTGCTTTCCCTGGATCACAAGATGTGAAACAAAAGTGTGTGAGACACCAGGAACAAGATTGGCTAGAAAGAGCGTCGAGGCTCGGCAATCCAAAGCAATTGGCACAAAACTGGCCAGGGCGGTTAGACCGTCCCTGGGGGCCGGTTAGACCGCCCCTGTCAGTTTTGAGCCAGTGGCTCTTTTCGGCCAACCTCAGCAACAAAGATAGATGAATATGAAATTACTATTCATGAGACATCCCTGAGAGTAAAATACACACAGAAGCCAAAACTTGGACCAACAATGCACAGGGCGGTTAGACCGCCCCTTGCGGTTAACCCTAGTTTTGATTTCAAGACAATGTACTTAAGGAAAATGAACCAAACTCTAGGAATGTCTTGTAGGGGTTGCCAGGAGATGTTCTACCAAAGGTTATTCAAAACTACTCATGGAGGTGATAGATCGGGAAAAAACAAGATTTGAATACCTTTGGAGAGATGAAACTGAGATGAAATCCAAAGAATCGTGTGGGGAACCGGTTCAGCCGCCTTAGGGAAGTGCTTGCCATGGATTGGATTTGATTTTTAGGGGAGAAGACTTCAAATCGCCATGGGAGGGTGTGTGATCTTGAGGAGAAAGAAGGGGTTGGAGTTCTGGTCAAAATGGCCTATTCTCGGTCGTTGGAGAGAGATGAGAGTGAGTGGATAGGGTTGAGGGGGTGTTGAGTCACGGGTAGGGGCTAAAACAATAGTCCTGTGGTACCCGGTCTAACCGAGTGGGGAACCCGGTTAGACCGCCCCCTTGACTCAGCTGATTGAGATAAAAGGATTGGATTTGGTCCCTCTTTTCCACTTAGGCCCCTGGGAGTCCTGATTTTGCACTGAGAGAGGAATAACAGGACAGGGACAAAATCTTGGTGGGGCGGTTAGACCGCCACCACCCCCGGTTAAACTGCCCCTCGCAAAAAATTCCTCCAGAGACCTTATATCGGTAGTACCGAGGTGGGGTCGAAAGTACCTAGAATTTCTATACTTTTAGACAGTGAGCTCTTATCGGTAGTTCCGCCCTAGGGTCGGTAGTTTCGAAAAACACTTTTTCAGCATTAGGGAATTTGATCCTTTATTTCCATGGAACATTTGGATAAAAGATATGTAGATGAATTCAATCCAAATTTCACCAATTCTTAGAAGAAAAAGAGATAAACCAAATGAATCACATTCTTGATCCTTCCAAGAATGTTTGAGAGAGAGAGAGAGAGAGAGAGAGAGAGAGAGAGAGTGAGAGAGAGAGAGAGAGAGAGAGAGAGAGAAAGGTATGGATTTAGAGATATTATGGACTTGAGTAAAATATCACCACTTGTGACTAGCCATCAAACAAACAAGGAGAACTATAGTCACAAATGGATCAATAGGGTCACAAAGACCAAGAACCAAATATTTTTCAAAATAAGCACATTTCCTACACATGCTAGTTGGATTTTTGAGAAATCTAACCTATGACACTGAGTGCATGCATCCACTTCAAATAAATATCTTTTTAAGTATATTTGACTCATATCTTCAATCCTCGAGACACAAAGACGAGTGAAAGCAAAGATATCAATCAAATATCTAGAGAGGCACAAGATTCACTTGAAGCAATTACTTGCTAAAGAAGGCACACTAGCATGGTATGATGGCCTAGATGCAATTCGGTATTTAAAGAGGTTCATGATGACATACCTTTGCCTTTAGACCATTTGAATTTGTGCATAAGAAAATGTTAAGAAAAATATTAGCTCTTACTTGATTCTTTGAGATTTATTGGTAAAGTCAAGAGCTTGCTTAAGATGCTCAAACACATGAGACTACAAGTTTACTAGAAGAAATTGTTAGTCCCACAAATGACACAACCTTTGAAGTAAGCTCCCCCTTAATTAGTGCTTAGAGAATTTTGAATTTCTCAAACTTAGCACACAATTCAATTAAGAATGAGGGAGGTTGGTTCAAAGGCATGTCTTTGGCATAAAGTGGTTGACCAAAATAAACTATGCCGACAGACTCATTACCATTGTCTTGGAATCACCAAAATGTTGACAAACTGCTCTGAGTCGGGTCACCCGGGCACAGGTGCCGGGTCACCCACCACCCTCCAGAAGCGCATCGGGTTACCCTGCCACTGGTGCCGGGTCACCTGCCAAATACACTTCGGGGGGGGGTCACGCGGTTAGACCATCCCTAGGGGGCGGTTAGACCGCCCTGCCCTTCCTTGGTCATTTTGGTGATCTTTCAACTCTAGTCCATTGATAAGCCTCTATTATACCTAGATAAAACCCTGCAAAGCTTATCACAACAAATGGTTTTCTAGAGAGCCATTAGGAGCATCGAATGGCTTAAGATAATGAAATTGTTGAACATGTCAAGGTCAATTCCTCATGCTTCCCAAACCTAGGTCTAGTGATTCATGAGTGTTCACAAAGAACTAAGAGTGACAAAGGCACAACTTAAGTACTAGTTACCGAGATTGCATTGGTTGAGTGATGTTCACTTTCTAGTCCTTCTCATGGCAAGGTGTCTAGTAACCAATTCTTTCTTTATTGCCATGACTTCAATGCAACTCGATTAACCTACAAGCTCAGCAAGCACTTTTTGGTACACAACACTTGTTGGGTCCTACAAGGTTAGTCACAAGGTGCTTTGGAACCCATATGGCGCTTGTACTAACTTGAGGTGAACCAATCAACCTCATAGTACAAGTGTCCACCTTGTCATTCCTAAGCTTATGGAAATTATAATGGACAATGTTAGATTTAGGAGTGTTACCATTCGGGCAATCCTTGCCCAAGTGACCCTTCTCTCGACATGTGTAGCAAATGCGGCCTTTGGCACTTCTAGGCTTGGGATCCATTTGCTTGTCTTGTCTTGGATTGCATGGAGGCTTCTTGCTTGAAGGGTGAGCTTTCTTCTCCTTGCTGCGGTGGTTCTTCATAGTGCTGGCCAAACCCGGTCTAACCACCCTGGGGGGCGATCATACCGCCCCTGGTCAGTGCTGCTATCTTGTGTGCAGTCCGCATCCGAGTGACTCTTCTCTTTGCATATATAGCACAATCTCCTTCTGGTTGATCTTCTTCTCTTCTTGGAGATTGTTTCTTGAGCCTTGAGCTTAGTGGGGCAATGTGAAGTTCCATGCCCCTTTTCCTTTTCTTGAATCTTGCTCTTGTTGATCTTGATATGTTGTTGAGGAGTTGAGCTTGTGACGGTTGAACCCTTCTCAAGCTTCTTCACCACGTCATCACAAGATTCTACAAATACATGCTCAATACTAGATTGGCTTGCTTGGGAACAACAAGGTTTAGTACAAGCAAATTCAGTATTGACAAGTGAGCATGTGCAAATGGGTGTGAGAGGTTGTAGGAATTTTACCTATGAAAGAACAACCTCATGAGCAATTTCTAGTGAGACATATGAGTCCACAAGCTTCTCATGAGAACACTCAAGTTCCTTGTGAGTTGCTTGCAAAGTCATATGCTCACTAGTGAGCTTTGCTAGTTGAGCTTCTAGCACATCATTGGCTTCTTCTTCTATCTTCGTTCCATATGAGAAGGATTTGATATCATGGTCACATTTGTTAGCTAATGATTCATACTTACAAACCAAGGAGGCAAGTTCGGATTTGAGAAGTTCAAGTTCTCTTGTCGGAGAGCTTGAGTCTTCGATCTTTTGACTCTTTGCACCCTTAGCCTGCCTCTTCTTCTTGCTTTTCTTCTTGGCCACAAGACAAGCGCCTTCACCGTAGAAGGTTGAGGCTTCTCTGTTGGGGGCGGTTAGACCGCCCCTGGGTGGCGGTTGAACCGCCTCCCCCAGTGAGACTCTCCCTTCGCTTCTCTTGTCTCCTTCTTGCTTGAGGGTTGAGGTTTGATGTTCAGTGGTTGTTGTAGAGGTTATGGGGCACATCTCCACTGGTTCATCATCATTCGCACTCTCAACTTCATCCCATTTGATGTGAGCTATCCCAAATAGCAATTTCCAAATGAGATGAGCATCCTTGCTAATTCCTTTACTCGTTAGAATAATATGCTTTAGTTCACTACATACACAACTACACAAAAGGTTAGTAACAACGGCATTGAGTCGCTTCTTCTCCAATTCTTTTGGTAAGACACAAGTCTCACCTCCGGAAGGATACTCGCAACCATAATGCCCTCAGCGGTGGGACCCAAAACCTTAAGTGCAATGAGAACATTTGAATGCCGAGAAGAGTAGTTTGAGCCATCAAAAGCTAGAGGCTCAAACGGTACCTCATAAGTAGTCGACATCGAAAAACTCCGAGCGGTTAAGCTCGAACCGGAGCACCAAGCTCTGATACAAATTAAAAGGACCTTGATGCCGCATAGAGGGGGGGGTGAATAGGCGAGACGACCAAATAAAACTTTTCCCCTAGAAACTTAAGCTTCACTGGCACAGGCGGTTAGACCGTCCCTGCCAGGCGGTTAGATCGCCCCTGATGTACTGAACTAGAGGGGGTGGTTAGAACAGGTCCTAGGGCGGTTAGACCGCCCTGCCCAGTGAACCTGCAAAACAACTCAAGTCTTCTCTTGACTTCTAGCAAGAACCTAAGTTCTTGAGTGGCTCTTGTAGATGATCACAAGGAGGGTGATGATCCCTGCACTCAAAGACAAGCAAACCCAAGTAGATCGAGCAGAAGCAAAGTAAATATGCTAGAAATCAAAGCAAGTGAGGCAAACCACAAAGGAGAGACGAGGATATGTTTCCCGAAGTTCACTGCCCACAAAGGAACGGCTACGTCTCCGTTGAAGAGCTTGTAAGAGAAATCTCCCACAACAAGACGGGTCTCTTTCAACCACTTTCCTCATTTCCACTAATGCGATCTTATCACAAAGAGGCAAGATCACATCCCTCACAAACTTGTCGCTGCACACCACAACCTTGGGAGCTAGCCGGCGACGCCTAGCCGTCTAGGAGGCAAACCTCCAAGAGTAACAAATGCTTCAAAGGCTTTCCGACGCGAAACAGAAGTGCTCAAACTATGGGAAGCTCTTGCTCAGCTCACACAAGCTCACAAAGGCTTAAACTCTCAACCCAACACTAGGATATGGCTTGAATAGCAAATCTCACAAAGAGAGAGTTGGGGAGTGTTTCTTTGTCTTTGGCTTATGAAAAACAGCAAGGGAAGCACCTCAGCAACCCTAGAATCAGCAGCCCCAACAAGTGGAGCTCGTGGGGTACTTATACCCCTCACAAGGAAAACTAGCCATTAGAATTCTGGCCAGGCCAGTTAGACCACCTGGTCAGGGCGGTTAGACCGCCTCCCAACGGTCACTTTGAAAAACTAGCCGTTGGCTGCCAGGGGCGGTGAGACCGCCCTGGGCAGAGAGAGCCCCAAAACTCTTCTCTTTTCTCACAAGCACTCCAACATGAATTGAAGTGTCAAAGGATGGGTTAGAGGTTTGTTAGAATACCGAGGAACTCTCTCAAGGCTAATTCTCACTTAGGTCAACTAATGAGCACTTTTGATCTTTTGTCTTAGAGCTAATGTTGCATCCCTCTTGATAGTATGGCGTACCTAAACTCAAGAATAAATAAAAACCAGTTGATCATTTGGGCTTGTAGATCTTCAATCTTGCCATACTTTTGCATTTCCAATATGAGGGCTTTTAACATAGCCGATGAGCAAATCCATACTTGAGCTAGTGACTTAGGATTTTCCCTTTTTGCATGAGAGTGAACTCTTTAATCCTTAAGTCACTCCGTATTGCCAATCATAACATTTTGATGTGTTGTGTTGCTTCCCTCGGTTAAGGCTTGGATATGATTCTTGGAGACCCCACAGATGCTAGAACTTCACCTTAGCAAAGCACTAATGGCGGTCAGGCCAAGACCCCAAAGATTGCTTAGTCCCTCACCCTAGACACCTCAGTTGATCTCTTCATCACTTACCCAAACCACTTTGAGTTCCACTTTGCTTCATCCTTAATTGAGTTCCATTTGAAAATCCCGCTTCAAATGTTTGTTCTTGATTGACATAGAATATGCAAGCTTCCTTATAAGAACCATTAAGTTTACACTTATCCTTATGTCATTTTTCAATTATCACATGAAGCCTTGGTCTTTAATCTTGAGAGAATTACCAACTTCTCTCTGAATGATCCCTTTGTATTTCTTTTGTCAAGCTACCACATTCTTTAGAGACATTTAACCAATGTGCATACGGATCATCCATACATTTGTCTTCTCCAATTTGAGCCATATAATATTCATTCATAAATAAATACTTCAATAATTGCTCATAAATATATAAATAACTTGCTCACGAACTTAGACAAATACATTAGTCATTTAATCGTTTTGTCATTCAATTCACCATAATCCACTTAGGGGCCTAGATGCACTTTCAACATCGCTGCGGCGTTACGCATCCCGTAGGGGAACTGTGGGCCCGCGGCTGCGCACTCCCCCGTGGGTGCCGTTGTCCCGTCAGTGGGCGCGTCGCCCTGTGCCGCGACACACGCGGCCCGATGCCGCTCCATTCGCGCCTAGCGCGAGCGTTGGCCTGAGCACCGCCGACGCTGATGTGCCGGAGTGCCCGCAGCATCCGCCTGGGCGGGCACCGAAACATTTGTAACGGGCGTGGCGGGGATTAGGCTTGGCCCAGTCGCTCGCCACGGGTGGATCTCGTCGCGGTTGGTGATGCGCATGAGGTAGCCGTTCCCCGTGGCTTGAAAGTTTAGGCTCCCGAACCGGATTTTGAATCCGGCTGGGAGGGGGTCCGAGCTGCCCATGGAATACCTCTAGGACCTGTACTCGGTGCGGATCACCATCGAGATGGCTGGTGAGGAGCTGATCTTCAGCGCAGTCCCCCTACCTGGCGCTGCAACTATCAGTGCGGAAAGTAGTCTTGACACTAACTAGTAAGAGCACTGAGATCTATCTCTTGATGGCCGGTGCTAAGCAACACGATGACACGAGTTTATCCTGGTTCCGACCGTGGGCCGTACATCCAGCAGGGGTGCGCTCGGGGCCCTGTATTGCGTTGCATTGTAGTGCTTGCAGAGGGGAGCTACAAGCAAGACGGGAGAGAAGGGGAAGCCTCCTGGTCCCTGAGGTTTGATTGAGGCGAAGTGCCAATATCGTGGATGTGGGCGGAAACGTGCGAGTGTGCAGCTATCCGTCGTCGTCCTCCACGGCCAGGGGACCACCTCTTCCTTTTATAGACCAAGGGGAGGTGGTTTACAATCATACCGCACAGTTCTAAGTGCTACACATGGCGGCATGGCGCATAGTGTCACGGAATTGATGGTTGTCCTTGTGAATCCTGCTCGCGGCAGGCGTCATGGTGAGTCCTGTACCCGTCCAGAAGCGGCTTCAAGGGTAGTAGTGTGGGAGCTTTCCGTTCGGTTGACGTCCGTACGTTGACTCGAGGGCGCGGCTAACGGTGGGTCGTAGGATGCACAACAGCGGGCATGGCGGTGTCTCGTCGTCCTAGGCTTCCACAACACCGGGGATGGTGCTGCAGTGCCCGGGTTGGTGGCACAGCGGCGGGGATGGCCGCACATGGCCGGAGGTGACGGAGGAGACGCGCTCCACTGGTCCAACTTCATGGCGCCGTCCTGGGCGGGCGTGGGGTAGATGGCCATACCTCTTTCGAGGGTTCCGCCGTCCTCTTTCAAGGGGTGCGACATGGGGGCGGTACGGGAGTGGGCGGCACAGTGTCACAGAATTGACACTAGCCTTCCCGCACAGCTCCCGCATAGTTCCAGGGATGGCTGCACAGGGCGGGTTAGTGGAATAGTGCCGGGATATGATTCCCTGGCAGTGTCAGAGGGCCGGTGTGGCGGGGATTTGCCTTTGACCAGGGCGCCCGCAGAGCGCCAGAGCATTTAATGCTCTGGTCGGGGAGTAGGCGTGGCGTCACGAGCCTGGGACGGTCTCGAGCGAGGCGGGGTATCACCCGTGGGGGCGTCAGCCCCTCGAGCGAGGCGGAGTATCACCCGTGGGGGCGTCATCCCCTCGAGCGAGGCGGAGAATCGCCCGAGGGGTACCGCGACCGGTCGGTAGGTGGGCCGTTGTGGTTTCTTTGGGCCGTGGGCCTTTCCACTTTGGGCTGCGACCACATGGGGCATGTTTTTTAGGGTTCGTGGCGTGCTCATTTTCGTTTTATTATTTTTCGAAAAGGGGGTTTTCCCCGGTTATTAGGGGACCCTTGTGGCTGTCCCCGACACCTCTGCTTCTGCTGCCAGAGCTGAAGATACATCCGACAACCATGTTGCTGCTGCACAAACCCGTCAGAGCTCCTAAGTACAACCCCTGTTGAGCCCCTCATGTCTTGGTGTTGGTCGCCACTTCTCTGTCCTTGGGGATGAACTTCGTCGAGTATTTTGCTGGGTATCAGAAGATGGAAGCAACACTACTAGAAAAAGGGCATTTGTACCGGTTGGTAACCCTCATTTGTACCGGGTATCCAACCGGTACAAAGCATCCAGTACAAATGTGGGGAGGCATTTGTGCTGGGTATCTCACCCGGTAGTATCTCACCCGGTACAAATGTAAACATTTGTACCAGGGTGGATTATGCCTTGGCACAAATGTGATTTTGCCATTTCCTCCGTTTGCACCGTCCATCTTCCTCTCCTCTTTTCTTTTCTTTTCATTTCTTTCTCATCTCATCAGAATCCACAATGCAAATTCAGATATAAAATTTACAAATTACAAGATTCTCAACAAATCTTAAATCACAAGATTCATAACAAACACAAGTTCCAAATCACAATCCCTTTGCATCTCACAACGATACATCTCACAAATCTTGCAATCTCATCCATGCATGTCTCAAGAATCAACATCAAAAATCAAGAACATATCTCGCACCTCAGCCTGGAGGCCACCGTCCACTGTGCGCCACCGCTCCCTGGAGGCTCGACTCACCTGGCCCTACGCCTGCCTACGCCACCCGGTCGCCGCGCACGCCCGCGCCGCGCCCCGACGGCCCTGCCTCTTGCGTCAGAACCAGAGAAGTTAGCAGTCAATACTCAAGAGAAAGGATAAGGGAAGAAGGAAGAGAAAGATTTAGGGCGCGTTTGGTTGGGCGATTATGTCCCAACCAGGCTGTTCAGATGCAACATTGCTTTGTTTCCTTACCTTCACCATTGTTAGCCAGGCTCCATGCATGCAATATCAGTTGATTGGTTGCCTGGCTGGAGCTCTCCTTGCATCCGTGAATGCGTCTTTTGTTGAGCTCGGCCTGGCTCGCCAGATACGAGATTCAATCTCGTTTGTCGGGCCCGGGGCCGAGGTGCCGCCGGCCGCCACGGCGGCCAGGCTGCCGAGGACCGAGCCAGGCTCGGCGGAGAAGTCATCCAATCACGCCCTTAATGAGAGAGATAAGGATGGAGGGGGTGGAGAATTGAAGGGTGGCTGGTGAAAGGATCAAGATGTCGACTAGAGGGGGGTGAATAGTCGAACCTGAAAATTCACAAACTTTTTCAAAGCTGTTAGATCAGGTCCGGAGTTTCCGGATATTTTTCCGGATACTCCGGGAAATCTGGAGAACCCGGGAAAATGTCTGGATTGTCCGGCTTGTTAGGGGGGAATTAAATCCAACAGAAATTAAACTTACTCAACTTAGATCTATGAAAATAGGTTATGCACTGGGATGAGACAAGCCTATTTATCCACCTAAAACTTGCAGGAACCTCAAAACGAAGTAGATCGGCAGAAATGTGCTCAAGAGAGATACAAGCATACAACAAGATGAATAAGCACAAGAGACACAAGGATTTGTACCAGAGTTCACCTCACACCTGGAGGTCTACGTCTCCATTGAGGTATCCACAAAGGGTGGACCTTTACACCTAGGTCACTTTCTTCCCTCTAGCGACCACAATGATCAAGCTAGAGTTACTCAATCTCAAGGTGATACAAACTTCCTTGGGCAGCCACAACCTTTGGATGCTCCAAGGCAATGCCTAGCCGGCTAGGAGCTCAAAGCTCCAAGAGTAACAAACACGGAATGTGCCAACCAAGCGAAGAACGAGGTTCTCTAAAGATGGGAAATCAGCTCACTAGCACTCTCCAAGCTCTTGCTCTCAATCCCTCTTAAATCCCCACCAAATCCAACAACTTAGAGCCAAGGGGAGTAAAGAGAGGAGTAAAGGAGTTCTGAAGCTTTGCAGGTTGAAATGGGAAAGAGAGAGAGAGAGAGAGAGAGAGAGAGAGAGAGAGAGAGAGGAAAGGGTGGAGGGGGCTTTTATACCCCCTCACACAGAAAAGAGTCGTTACAGCTCTAAGACTTGGAATGTCTGGGGAAAACCCGGAAACTCCGGGAAGTCCGGAGACTCCAGAAAAACCCCGTATACTCTGACCTTCCAAGGTCAGCACCCAAGAATATATCTCCGTGAATGTGTTGGTGCAAAGGTCTCTCTCATAGGTTTTGTTATGGCAACTAGAGCACCTGCTCGACTCTTGGAAGACACATTTCTTGTCCCTCTTTATAGTACAACATTCCTAGGACTTAAATTCAAAAATATAAAATAAATAAGCCTTCTTAGGAACTCTTTGTAGCATCACTTCCTTTTTGTATAGACAATGAAATACACTTGATTCCACCTATAATTTAGTACCTGCTCATACACTAGATAAATCATTAGTTACTTAAGCATGTGTCATTAAATCACCAAAACCCACTTAGGGGGCCAAGATACTCTTCAATCTCCCCCTTTTTGGTGATTGATGACAACAAATTTAAGTCTTACAAGAGATAATCAACGAATATTAAAGACCTTTTGTAATAACCCCCTTAGTATGTGCATATTGATTTTGAATATCAATGGTCCTTTTAGGGCCAAATTTTGCACGAAAAGAAAAACATGAGAGTATTACACTAGTGGGGTGCTTGTGATGTGCAACAGGTAATAGTGAAATGCTCATGATAGTTTATACACTCAACAAGTGTGCAAAAAGAAATCTGGTGCATAAAAGTCCGGAATGTTCGGGCCAGACCTGGATTCTCCGGAAAATCTGGATACTCTGGGAAAAAATCCGGACTCTCCGGGCTTTCAAGACACCAGTGAAAAACAACATTCACCAAGAATTTTCAATCTAGTATATAGCATCCTTAGAGAGTAAAAACAGAATAAATCACCACAAGCACACAACCATAAGTCTCAAGCTCACATAGTCTTACACACATATGAATTTAGAGTTATTACAAGCCAAAGTTCCAAATCCAAATACATAAAAGTTCATTGTTCCCAACATGATAGATAGATAAGATAAATGTCTCACTCCCCCTTTGGCATCAAGCACCAAAAAGGAAGTGTGGAGTAGCTGGATCACTCGGAGTCACCGTCGTCCTCCTCTTCTTCTTTATTGTCCTCCTCCTCCTTCTCTTGCCCTTCTTCTTCATATTGGGCATCCCACTCCACAAAAGGGTCATCAAAGGTAGGAAGCTCACGGTAGGAGTTGGTGGGAAGGCCAAGATGAGACTTGATCTCAATTATGTCCCGACGGTTCTCATTTTTCTTGGTGGCCATGGTCTTGCACATGCTAAATATGCTCTTTAGAACCCTCTTGATCATGGAGCCACGGTGCCGATGAGGAGGCCTAGGTGGGGAGGGTACAACAGGCACGTCATCACGGTGAGGAGCTGCACTAGAGGAGCCAACATACTTGTGAGCCTTTGTTGCTTTATTGGCTCAGTCTCAGAGGTGACGTAATGGCTCATGGACAACATCTTTTGGATAGCGGACTTTGGTGACTCTCTCAATCATGTACATAAGATATGGGGCATAGGGGAGATACTTCATGGGATCGTTCACCGCCCTCCTCAACTCATTCCAAATGAAATCAAAGATACAAAACCCCTCTTCATCCAGTACCATCCTATTGAGGAGATTAGGAGCAAAGTACCTTAAGGCCGTGACATCTCCTTGCTTAGGATAAATGGTGGCACGAAAGAATTGGTTGAGGTAGTAGTAGGGGTTGAGTTGATTCGCCTTGCCCTCAAGCCAAGTCACGACTAGGAAACATGAAGGTGAGCTCCCTAGGCTTGTACTTGGTCTCATTGTGGATAGGGGTGCGCTCTTCATCCTTGGACCCAAGTCCCAAAAGCCTAGAGAATGTCATGTAGTCAATGGTGCACTTGTTTCCTTGAGTGGTCCATGTGATGGTGTTGTCATATGGGTTGTAGTAGTAGGAGCAATGGAATTGAGCAAGAATCTCTTTGTTCCAATTGTACCTAAAGCCCATGATGTCATAGAGACCAACTTCCTTGCACTTCTCAATGACGGAATTGAACATGGTGTTGTTGAGGTCCTCATAGTACTTCCAATCAATGTACCTCATCTTCACAATGGGCACCATGTTCTTTGACACCAACTTGGGGTTCCGAATGACAGTTTGGTAGAAATCTCTATGGAAGTCACACCAAAATCTTGCCTCAAGCCCCTCACCCTTGAGGTAGCGATACACATCCTCCTCCCTTTGCTCCCTCACTACAAGAGCATTCCTTGAATAATCACTATACATGTGCTCTGCAAAACCAAGGACAGATCCGGGCTCCCTAAGGTTGATAGGAGTGTTGACCACCCGGACATTTGGTGGAAGGGTAGGGATGAGTCTAGGAGGTGTTTTGGGGCAAATGTGGGCTGTTACTCCTTGTTTGTGTTTAGGAGGAGTGCGAGTAGCGACACGACTTTGTTGGATGTAGGGGGCTTGATGGCTTTTCTTGGGATGAGGCTTGTAGCGTGTTTTCTCCTTAGCAGGCCCCTTTCCATGGCGGTGAGGAGGCTCGAGGGGGCTGCTCATAGGTGTCATCTTCCACCCCATCATCATCACTCTCGGTCCTCTCCTCCTCCTCCTCCTCCTCTATCTCATCATCACTTCCCTCGGCGTAGGAGGGATGAGGGTCACCCCTTCTTGGCCTTGAGCTGTGCTGAGATCCCTCTTGACCCAATGCCTCTTGCACGACCCTCAAAGCGGTGGGGTCGTGCCTAGCCTTGGTCCTCCTTTGGGTGGAGGGCTCCTCGGTCTCACGCCTTATCTTCACCCTCATGATCTGGACATACGAAAGGATATGGAAATGAGATATGAACAATAGAAGAAATGCACAACACTGTGATTTAGGGTTTTCAGTGTGAACCTATGACAACCCGCCCAGGAAAATACCGTACTATCGCCTAAGACCGATCCACCTTGGTCATTAAGCAATAATAAAGTATCATCCTGTCATTAGTTGCCGGGTTAACGCCCGGTAAATCACTTGAAAAGCACAAGGATCGAATATATGCATTAAAACTCACTCGAAGGCGAGTCCAGAGATACAACAGCACTAATGTCCAAATTCGTACCCCGAAGGGTTTAATTATTACAAACCATAGTTTTTGCGATGATGAAATAGTTCAGAGTTTTCGAAAAGCAGCGGAATTAAGCTAACGGAAGCGAAGACACCACGGGAGGCCATCCATGATGCTTTCAGTAGTCGTCCTCCACCCACTCCAGCTCCCAGCCGGGCGGGATCTCTCCGGGCCACACATCACTGAAGGCATTACCTGGATCCACACATTATAGCAAGGCTGAGTATACTAATACTCAGCAAGTCTTACCCGTCGGTGATAACTACTTCACCAAATCTAGACCATGAAAGGCTTTTGGCTACTGGGTTGCCTTTGCTAAAAAGTAACAAAGAGTAGGTCCTTACTTTCAAGATTTTAGCACAAGTTCTAGTAGTTTTAATCTTTACTACATTAGCCAACTAGTACAAACAAAGTTGTACAATACAATTAATCAACCATAATATTCATCAACTTCCATCATTAGGGATCTCATGACTAGTGGAGTAAGTAGTCTCGGATAACGGTGAGAGGCTGACAATTGATTGATTTAAACCTTTCAAGGTAGACCCAAACACACGGTAGGCTGCCCACAAAGGGGTAACTTTCCCAGGTCGTCCCCATAAATCCTCGGGTTGGGATCGAATCTTACAGTCTTTGGTGCAGGCTATCTGGCATGTCCCACCCAGTACACCCAGAGTCACCATACACCACCGGTGGCGAGCCGTGAGAGCGAATCCCAAGAGTAGTAACGGTAGGATCCCTCGCCGCCTCATTAAGGTACTAGGCTTACCGGTCCCATACCCGACATGTGCTTAGTACGTTCAAAAACTTAACCCACATAACCACTGGACCGGAGCCCAGATCCCATGCTCTTACCACGTGAGCAATCCATTTAAGGACATATTGTGATTCCTATCTAGGAACCTATTCTCGCGAGTGAGGTCATCACTCGACTTGTAACGGTCCTATAGCATAGCAGCTATCGACATATCATACTAGTAAGGACAAGGGTACCTATGGATCATGCATCTAGGGTTTCATTCAACTCCTGAACGTAAATGCACCATCATTCATAGATAATTGAAGAAAGAACTTTAAAACTAGGTTAGATGCACCGGAGCTTGCCTTCGTCAGCTAGGTTAGCCTAGGCACCCTCGGTGTCGAGTACTTCCACGTACTGCAGCGACGCTTCCGCTCCTCCTTCCTCGGTTTCCGGGACAAGGGAGTAATCTCCGTCCGGAAGATCTACACGGAATGCAATGCAAGTTTAGGTGATGTGATAGTTCGTTGTCTTATCCAACCCTGGGTTGGTCATATTCAGCTTAACAATCATTCATCTAATGTTTCTCTTTTAGGAAGGTTATTGGGTGTACATGGGTTACTCTTTTATTGCACATTTGAATAAATGTTTTTATTATACTTGTCATTGCATGTGAAGGCTTTAACTCCTTTTACTTTCACAAGCAAGGGTGTAAATAATGTTTTTATTTATGAATTACTTTCTGATCAGCAATGATAATTAATTATCTTTTTAATGAATTAAATAATACTTTCAAAAAAATAAAAAGAATTAATTAGGGGTTTTCTTTATTTAACTTCCCTTTAATATTAAAAGGGCTTTTAATATTTTTATTAAACAATTAAATTCCCAAAAATTAAAGAAGTGTTTCATATGCATACTAGCACCTATCCTGGTCCATTGGGCCCACATGTAAGTGTTGGATGCTAGGAAAAATTAAATATTGGAGAAAATATCAAGGACTAGCTAGTGATTCATTTTAAATGCATTCAAAAATAAGTAAGCATCAAAATGATCTAAACTTTCTCATCCCTACTCTCTGGTCCAAAACAAGTCTAAATAACCAGCACATTCACCTAGGAACTTCACTGATCTGGGTTTATTAATTTGCAAAGGAAAACATGCATAATTCAAGAATAATCATTTCTGTCAATCCATAAATCATGATCAATTCACAAGATGTGAATTTTTACATATCAAGACATTGTGCACAAGTTGAGCTCAAGAACATAAATATATTTAACAAGAAAATTCAATTAGGCAGTTTTTGCAAGAATGGACAAGAATTTATTTAACAAGATCTACTGTATAACTTTGTGCAATTTTTGGCACAGCAATTAGTCATATCCTAACACACAACATATCCAAAATTGAGATATATAGAAGTTATGGATTTCAAGTTATGACAGATCTAGGTTTAACACATTTGTATTTTTCATGCTAAAACTATTTAGAATCCAGCCATGAGTAAATAACAAAAGAGATGGGATTTATCAACCTGAACTCTACAAATTTGGTTTTGCATTTTTCCGATTTTTCTACGAATTTCTAGGCATTTTACAAGACACTGGACTAATCTGCAAGAAAAACTAGATAGGGTTCTTCACAAACCAGCCCTGCGATTTTACACCAAACACCCTAACCAGATTCAAATCACAGCAATTGGGTCCCTGGCCGATGGGGGGCGGGGCGGGTCTGGCCACTGCGGCGAGCCGGCGGCGATCTCGGCGGGCAAGCGGCCGGGTGGGACCATTAGCTCACCTAGGGGTGGCAGGGGGAACCGGAGGGGGAGGCGGGGGAGGTGGCCGGCGGCGAGGTCCGGCGGCGGCCGGCGGCGGTGACCACGGCGGCTCGGCGAACGGTGGCATGGAGGTGAAAGGCGGGCAAACAAGTGACCGTGTGAGCTTCACTAGGACCTAGGGAAGCTACTAGAGCGGGCCGGCCGGCGACGAGCACGGGCGGCGAGCTCCGGCCGGGCGGCGGCGGTAATGGCGGCGGGCGGCTCGGGGCTGGCGCGCGTGGGACGAGGGGACGCTTTTATATGGGACTGGGCGCATCCGAGGTCACAAAAAGATGACGGTGAAGATGCCTCACGGTACTACGACGCTCGGGCGGCGCGCGTACGGCGGCGACACGGCCGGGACGGACCGTCGGTCGCGCGCGTGCGCGCGCGTACGGCGCGCGCCGACGCCGGGCGTCTCGGGGCCGCGCGCGTTGGGGCGCGGGGCCTCGGGATGGAGCATGCCTCGGCCGGTGTGGCCTCGGGCGGTGCGGGCGTGGACGCCGGGGCAAGGCCGGGCGGCGGGCGGCGACGGCGGCGCGCGGGTGCGCACGACGTCGCGCGTGGCGGCGCTCTGTGCTCAAGTGTTTTGCTGGTGCCCTGTTCAAGTCGATTTTTCTCTAAAAATTTGAATAGAACTGGACCAAGTGATGAATACCAAAGTTGTAGGTCTAGCTACCAACAACAATTTCTACAAAAGCCATATAGGGTTTTTCTGCCCAGATCAAAAGTTATTTGAATGCCAACTTTGAATGTCAGCAGGGTTTGGCAAACAGTGATTTCTGGCTTGCAATTGATTTTTCAAGTTTTTCCCCTCAAAATTTGAAATGCTAATCTACATGAAAGTTGTTCCCTCATCAAGATCTACAACTTTCATAAAGGTAGATTTTTAAGTGTTTAGGTGGATTTTGGAGAACGCGGCAAAAGTTCAGGCAGACACCTGTGGACACTAGGGTGGCAAGGGGTTTGACCCAACCTTTGACCAGGGGTTGGCCCCACAAGTGTGTTTACTAGTCAATTAGGGTCACTAGGGTGGGTTAGTGAGTTTTTCGAGGTGAGGGCCCAGGTTGACCTAGGTTTGACCACGGCTGACTATTTGACCGGCTATTAAGGTTAATTAAAAACCTGGGGCGTCACAGCCTACCCCCCTTAAACGGAATCTCATCCCGAGATTCGATTTCATAACGAAGAGGTGGGGAGAAGGACTCACGGTTTCGAGATTGTAGGAAGCCTGGATACTTAGTATTAAGATAGTCCTCCGTCTCCCACGTTGCTTCTTCCTCCGTGTGATGGCTCCATTGGATCTTGTACATTCGCACGGTCTGCCTTCGGGTCTTTAGCTCTTTTTGGTCTAGTACTTTCAGTGGGTGCTCGACGAGCGAGAAATCCGGCTCGATCCAAGCATTAGCTTCCGTGATGATTTCATTCTCCGGCACAGGCATTCCCTTCTTCAACTGAGTTACATGGAACACATTGTGAACTGTGGAAAACCGTTCTGGCAATTGGATATGGTAAGCCACGGGTCCACATGCTTCTATAACCTCATACGGTCCAATGTAGCGCGGGGCTAACTTTCCCTTGACTCCGAACCTTTGCACACCTTTGGTGGGGGATACCTTCAAATATACATAATCTCCCACTTCAAAGTGTCGAAGTGCGGTTCCCTTGTCATGGTAACTCTTTTGCCTCATCTGTGCCATCTTCAAATTCTCTCTTATCACTTGCACCCTTTCTTCGGCCTCTGACCAATTCAGCGGAGTGCAGCATCTACGTCCGTATAGAGCATCGAACGGTGCCATTTTCAAACTGGCTTGATAGCTATTTTTGTAAGAGAACTCTGCCAAGGACAAACACTTGTCCCAACTCTTGTCAAAGTGCAAGATGCTTGCTCTCAACATGTCCTCCAAAATCTGATTTATCCTCTCCGTCTGATCATCGGTCTGCGGATGATAACTGGAACTGTGGATCAGCTGAGTTCCCAAACACTCATGCAATTGTTCCAAAAAAACGAGCTACAAACTGAGTCCCTCTATCAGAGATTATAGTCTTTGGGATTCCATGCAGACGAACTATGTGGTCCACGTACAACTCTGCATATTGTTGTACGGAGTAAGTGGTGTGCACGGCAATGAAGTGAGCGGTCTTGGTGATTCTATCCACAATCACCCAAATAGAGTCTTTCTTTCTAGCGGTTAGGGGTAAACCCACAATGAAATCCATACTAATATCGTCCCACTTCCACATAGGTATCGACAGGGGTTGGAGTACACCTGCCGATTTCAAATGACTTGCTTTCATCCGGTGGCAAGTATCGCACTCGGCTACATACTTGGCTACATCCACCTTCATGTTGGACCACCAAAAGTTCTGTTTCAGATCTTGGTACATCTTGGTACTACCGGGATGAATAGAGAATTTGGACCTATGAGCTTCATCTAGAATGATTTTCTTAATTTTCGGGTCAACGGGGACCACTAGACGTTTCCCAAACCAGACCACATCCTGGTGATCCTTCTGGAAACAAGTATATTTGGGGTCTCCTTCTGCTAGTTTCGCTCGATGGTTTGAATATCTGCATCATCGCGCTGGGCAGTGACGATTCTGTCATAAAGATTTGACTCTGCCGACAAGGCATAAAGAATTCCCTGCGGTACCGCTTCTAAGTTGAGCCTTCTCATTTCTTCACACAATGGTTCACTGACTGGCTCCAACTCTAGGTGGTTGCAATGGTCCTTGCGGCTAAGAGCATCCGCAACAACATTTGCTTTGTCGGGATGATAGTGCACTTCTAGATCATAATCCTTAATCAACTCAAGCCATCTTCGTTGTCTCATGTTCAATTCAGATTGGGTGAAGATGTATTTGAGACTCTTGTGATCGGTGAAGATATTGCAACGATTACCCATTAGATAATGTCTCCATATCTTGAGGGCGTGGACAACAGCAGCTAACTCAAGATCATGGGTAGGATAATTGAGCTCATGGGGTCGAAGGGCTCGTGAAGCATAGGCAATGACTCGGCCTTCTTGCATAAGGACACAGCCGAGACCCGTGCCTGATGCGTCACAGAAAATTTCAAATGGTTTGGAATTATCGGGTTGAACTAGCACTGGGGCTGAAGTTAGATGTTGCCTGAGGGTGTGAAAAGCTTTCTCACATGCTTCGCTCCACCCGAATTTCACTCCTTTCTTGAGTAACTCGGTCATGGGTTTTGCGATTATGGAAAAGTCAGGAATGAAACGATGGTAGTATCCTGCCAATCCTAGGAAACTGCGGATTTGATGCACGGACTTGGGTGGTTTCCAATCCATCACCTTTTGAACTTTGCTAGGATCTACGGAGATACCATCGTGGGAAATGGTGTGTCCTAAGAATTTCACACTTTTCAACCAGAATTCACATTTGGAGACTTAGCATAAAGCTTGTGATCTCGCAAACGCTGAAGGACAACTCGGAGATGTTTGGCGTGCTCTTTCTCGCTCTTGGAATAGATGAGGATATCATCGATGAAGACCACGACAAATTTATCGAGCTCCGTCATGAACACGGAGTTCATGAGGTACATGAAGTAGGCGGGGGCATTAGTGAGTCCGAAAGACATGACCAAGAACTCGTAAAGACCATAACGAGTGGAAAAGGCGGTTTTAGGAATATCGCAAGGTCGAATCTTGATTTGGTGGTAGCCAGAACGAAGGTTGATCTTAGAGAAGACTTTGGCACCAGCCAATTGATCAAAAAGAACATCGATTTGAGGAAGCGGGTATTTGTTTTTGATGGTGACTGCATTGAGCGGTCGATAATCTACGCACATTCTCAAGCTACCATCTTTCTTCTTAACAAAGAGGGCAGGGCAACCCCAAGGAGAAGAACTCGGGTGAATATAACCCTTATCTAATAGTTCTTGGAGTTGGGTTTTTAGTTCAGCTAGCTCTTTGGGTGGCATGCGATAAGGTCTTTTGGAAATGGGTGCGGTACCGGGCTGGAATTCGATCACAAACTCGACATCTCTATCTGGTGGCATACCAGGAAACTCCTCGGGAAAGACATCCGGGTACTCGCATACTACTGGAATTTCGTCAAGAGGGGAGATAATGGTCACATAGACACAAGAATTGGTACCGTCCCAGAAAGGTAGGTACAAGGTAGTGTGCCCGACCGTAGGAGAACTGATCTCTACGACCCTATCCGATATATCTAGAATCACCTTATGTTGATTCATCCATTCCATACCCAAGATAACATCCATGCTTCCCAATTTGATGGTTATATGATTAGATCGAATAACCTTACTTCCTAGTCTTAGAGGGACTTCAAAAGTCACTAATTGAGACTTGATGTTTCCACCTGGTGTGGTAATTTCATAAGCAGATTTGGTTTGTACTCCTCTTAGACCCAATTTGTCTAATAGGCTCTCATTTATGAAACTATGGGTGGCTCCCGAATCAAATAAAACCTTAACAGGAGTGTCATTGATAGAGAATGTACCCGTAAGTACTGAAGCTCCTGCTGGGATGTCACTCGTTGTAGTAAAGTTCAGCTTGCCTCGGCGCACTTGCACCATAGGCTTCTTAGCCGGAGTGGTAGGCTTGCTTCCTGCACCCTGATTCTGTGGGTTGGGCTTGATCTACCTGGGCTTGGGACACTCATCAATGTAGTGCCCTGGCTGGCCACAGTTGTAGCAACGACGATCTCCAACATCGCGAGGAGGTGCATTAGGCTTTGGAGCTCGCTGTCGAGCACCGCGGGCGGAAGTTCCCGCGGGCTTGCTCGAGGTGGCTTCATCGTCCGGCTCCGTTGAAGATTGCTTGGGATGGGCCTGGAGCTTCCTTCTTCACAAAGCGAAACTTCTTGCCTGTTCCGCTGCCTGGGGTGAAACCAGACATCCTCTTGTTGTCCCCGTGGGCTTTCTTCATAGCATCCTCTTGGGAGATAGCCTTGTTCACTAGCTCAGGAAGTTTGCGGGCTCGAGCAGATTTAAACGCTCATACAGCTTGCCATCAAGCCCATCACGAAACCTTTCCATCTTCTTGGCATCAGTATCAACGTGATGCCCACCATACTGGCACAAGCTATTAAACTTCTGAGCATAGCGATACACTAAGTCGGATCCTTGACGGAGGGCCAACAGCTCCCTCATCTTCCTATCCATCAGTCCCTTGGGAATGTGGTGGCTCTTGAAAGCCTGCTTGAACTCATCCCAAGTCACAGCATGCCCTCGCTGCATTGACTTGAAGTGGTCCCACCACATCAAAGCTTCTCCCCGCAGTTGCAGCGCTGCGAAGTTGGCTTTGTTCTCCTCGGAGCAAGGCAACACAAAGGCAGATAATTTTGCCTCTATGGCCTTGACCCAAGCCTCAGCTTCCAGGGGTTCTTCTGCTTTAGCGAAGGTTGGCGGCTTCATAGCGATGAATTGGGCATACGTGGTGACCTGGTTAGGCCCCTCGTGGTTGGCCCCGTGTGGCTGCCCTCGGTTCATCTGCTGGGCGATCGCCGCTTTCGCGTCGCGAGGATCTGGCACAACACCTCAGTTTGGGTGGCCATGAAGGCCTCCGTCGGTGTCATGGGCGGGGGTGGCGGCAAGTCACCACTACCACTTGCTCCGAAACCGTTGGGAGAGCTGCGCATGGTTCCCACCATCTGAAAAGTGAGCTTTATTAGTGAGAGAACCAAAAGCTTACTCCAAATGATGACAAGCACGATCATGCATAATCACATCTCATTAGCACTTTAAGCGATGACGACAGCAACAATCAACAATATTCCATAGCCACCAAGATTTATAGAATCATTTTTCTCAATACGGTTAGGACTGCGATTACTCAATTGCACGGCTCATAATTACCCTCGAACGATTGTTGTTATTTCGGATACCAACGAAGGTGGTATACGAACGAGCACTTATTCGCTGGCAACGAGTGATGCCTTCAGAAATGCTTTGGTTTACCAACGTTTTTCAAGTGGGAAAGCGACATTGACAACCGTGGTCATTTGCAATGGTTTATCCAAGGATCTGGTAAACATACGCAAGAAGGTTTCAAATTTGAATGACAAACGAATTTTTACTTAAAGCACACATGCTTAAGCATTCTTTTATTACAATACGATAGAACAAGGTTCAAGGACAATACAACTCGAATTTGAAACAACATGACATGACACGATACAAGCAGTTATTTGGCACGAAGACGTGCTGTCAAGCCAACTACTCTAAACATCTCAAAGACAACTCGATCAGATCGACACCCTTCTCATTCCTGCTATCGGCAACCTAGTTGCCCACTGAAGCACCATTGTACGTAGGCGAAGCTGGGGGAGTCGGTAGCGGTGGTCCTGGCTGGCTCGTCTGATCCAGACCGGACAAGGCCTGCTGCTCCTCCGGGTGTGCATCGTCTGGGGGCGATGGGCCGTAAGGCCACTATAGCCTGCAAAGCTGCCACCTGTACCTCGACCACCTGCACGTGCTCCTGCATCTCAGCAATGTTCTGCAGTAGTGTCAGCCTCTCAATCTCGTGCGCATCGGCATCCTCCTCTAGTGCATGGTTCTCCTCCTCCAAATCTACAATCCTCTGTAAGCGATCACCTCTCTCAAGCTCTAACTAAAACCTCCTAGCACGCAGCCTGTCGTTCTCCTGCTACACCTGAGTAAGATTAAAGTTCAGCTGCTGGTGTGCTGCTGAAAGCTGCTCCCAATCGCGCCTAGATGCCTCCAAGCGCTGCCCAATAATCGCTGTGGTGTTATAGCGCAGCCCCTGAAGTGTGAAAACCACGTTCCGACAACGGGCTAGCGTCTGAGTAACATCCAACGGCTCTGCTAGGGTTAGTAGCTCCCGTAGGTGGTCCATACGGTCCAACCATGCTGGGTCGTGAGGACTCACAGGCGGAGAAACGATCCAAACGGAGAGAGAGCTACCACGGTGGGGTTGTGGTCACGAAGTCCGTCAACACTGCGAGGGCGGCCGACTCAACGGACTCGTGAGTGATAAATCCCCCGGTAGATAAAGCTCAAGTCAAACCGGTCGGCGTGGTCCGGGTGTGGCAAGACAAGAACGATCACTGCAGCGGGGAACGCCATATCGCTCAAACTCCTTCACCTCGTAAGTCGGTGGGGTGAGGTAGCCTGCGGCACTGAGTGCTTCCCACGCAAGGCGCGGAAAACCCTCCCAGTGCAACCCGTTGGTACGGATCGTACCGTCAGCGTCGAACTGGTGGAACACGGGGAAATCCATCTGTACACAAATGTAACTCATGTCAGATCTCAAAGAGAACGGCATGTCAAATGGTGAAGTTCTGGCAGCTGTGAATAAAAATTCATAACCAAAAATCCAGAAACCTCAAAACCTTCCCAAGTTTTCCGGTTCAAAAATAAACTCTTTAATACTTAATTAATTTTTAAGGTTGAGCATCGAACAAGGAACAAGGTGGATGGTCCTGAACCTGGATGTGCCTAGGAAAGTGTGAACCAACCCAACGAACTAGGATTGAGACTTGCTATTATCAGATGGTTAGTTGAGGAGCAATTACTTTTAACAATTTAGTTTAATTAACCTAGCACATGGTAAGCAACTTTTTCAAAATTTCGGCAGCATGACGGCTAGGTATGAGAGGTACTTTAGTTTATAAAAAGCACACACTAGCATAATCTTCCTTAGAGCACATATGGAATTTCGATTTTTGGGGTCCATTTAGTTATTTTGATTTTTAATATGCATGCAAGACGTCCTATCCGACCTCACATGACAATCAAGCCAAAAATCGAAGTTAGTGCCGGTGGCAAGGCTTTTATTCGTCTCTCCTTATAATATCTAGTCGAGATCTATACGGTATTCATTTAACAACTAACGAAGCGCTATTATGTACCTGCAGAAAACGAACCTTTCGTGCCAGCACGTCACGAAAGCGTCCACATACATTACCATTTACTATAGAAATGGCATCCATGCGTTAAGCCGCTGCATGGACAGCCTCGGGCACCCTCCGTTTGAATGGAGTGTACCCTTGCCTCGCATGAGCAACATGCGGAATGCACACGTATGCAACACGTGGCGACACACAACTCATAACAGACGCGAAGATGGGATCCGTGGAATGGATCACTCCATCAACCCTCGCAATTCCCGTGATGCGGAACAGCACACGTATAAAACACGTGGCTCCTAGTTTGGTTGTGCAAGAAAGTAAGTCTGACATAAAGTAATGTGCTGGAAGTTAGCAAAATAAACCCTAGGTTATTTAAGCCACCTGAAAGAACCCAAAATTCCCTCTAGGGCCTCTCGGTCTAGTTTATCCTTAGCGGACCAACGTATTTTGGAAAATCAGACAAACTTGGCACATTTTATTTAAAAACCAGTGATTAAGGTTTAATTAATTAATCTCTGGTGCATATAAGCTCTGATGCCAACTGTGACAACCCGCCCAGGAAAATACCGTACTATCGCCTAAGACCGATCCACCTTGGTCATTAAGCAATAATAAAGTATCATCCTGTCGTTAGTTGCCGGGTTAACGCCAGGTAAATCACTTGAAAAACACAAGGATCGAATATATGCATTAAAACTCACTCGAAGGCGAGTCCAGAGATACAACAGCATTAATGTCCAAATTCGTACCCCGAAGGGTTTAATTATTACAAACCATAGTTTTTGCGATGATGAAATAGTTCAGAGTTTTCGAAAAGCAGCGGAATTAAGCTAACGGAAGCGAAGACACCACGGGAGGCCATCCATGATGCTTTCAGTAGTCGTCCTCCACCCACTCCAGCTCCCAGTCGGGCGGGATCTCTCCGGGCCACACATCACTGAAGGCATTACCTGGATCCACACATTATAGCAAGGCTGAGTATACTAATACTCTGCAAGTCTTACCCGTCGGTGATAACTACTTCACCAAATCTAGACCATGAAAGGCTTTTTGGCTACTGGGTTGCCTTTGCTAAAAAGTAACAAAGGGTAGGTCCTTACTTTCAAGATTTTAGCACAAGTTCTAGTAGTTTTAATCTTTACTACATTAGCCAACTAGTACAAACAAAGTTGTACAATACAATTAATCAACCATAATATTCATCAACTTCCATCATTAGGGATCTCATGACTAGTGGAGTAAGTAGTCTCGGATAACGGTGAGAGGCCGACAATCGATTGATTTAAACCTTGCAAGGTAGACCCAAACACACGGTAGGCTGCCCACAAAGGGGCAACTTTCCCAGGCCGTCCCCATAAATCCTCGGGTTGGGATTGAATCTTACAGTCTTTGGTGCAGGCTATCTGGCATGTCCCACCCAGTACACCCAGAGTCACCATACACCACCGGTGGCGAGCCGTGAGAGCGAATCCCAAGAGTAGTAACGGTAGGATCCCTCGCCGCCTCATTAAGGTACTAGGCTTACCGGTCCCATACCCGACATGTGCTTAGTACGTTCAAAAACTTAACCCACATAACCACCGGACCGAGCCCGCATCCCATGCTCTTACCACGTGAGCAATCCATTTAAGGACATATTGTGATTCCTATCTAGGAACCTATTCTCGCGAGTGAGGTCATCACTCGACTTGTAACGGTCCTATAGCATAGCAGCTATCGACATATCATACTAGTAAGGACAAGGGTACCTATGGATCATGCATCTAGGGTTTCATTCAACTCCTGAACGTAAATGCACAATCATTCATAGATAATTGAAGAAAGAACTTTAAAACTAGGTTAGATGCACCGGAGCTTGCCTTCGTCAGCTAGGTTAGCCTAGGCACCCTCGGTGTCGAGTACTTCCACGTCTTGCGGCGACGCTTCTCGCTCCTCCTTCCTCGGTTTCGGGACAAGGGAGTAATCTCCGTCCGGAAGATCTACACGGAATGCAATGCAAGTTTAGGTGATGTGATAGTTCGTTGTCTTATCCAACCCTGGGTTGGTCATATTCACCTTAACAAGCATTCATCTAATGTTTCTCTTTTAGGAAGGTTATTGGGTGTACATGGGTTACTCTTTTATTGCACATTTGAATAAACATTTTTATTATACTTGTCATTGCATGTGAAGGCTTTAACTCCTTTTACTTTCACAAGCAAGGGTGTAAATAATGTTTTTATTTATGAATTACTTTCTGATCAGCAATGATAATTAATTATCTTTTTAACGAATTAAATCATACTTTCAAAAAAAGAAAAAGAATTAATTAGGGGTTTTCTTTATTTAACTTCCCTTTAATATTAAAAGGGCTTTTAAGCTTATTATTAAACAATTAAATTCCCAAAAATTAAAGAAGTGTTTCATATGCATACTAGCACCTATCCTGGTCCATTGGGCCCACATGTAAGTGTTGGATGCTAGGAAATTAAATATTGGAGAAAATAACAAGGACTAGCTAGTGATTCATTTTAAATCCATTCAAAAATAAGTAAGCATCAAAATGATCTAAACTTTCTCATGCCTGCTCTCTGGTCCTAAACAAGTCTAAATAACCAGCACATTCACCTAGGAACTTCACTGTTCTGGGTTTATTAATTTGCAAAGGAAAACATGCATAATTCAAGAATAATCATTTCTGTCAATCCATAAATCATGATCAATTCACAAGATGTGCATTTCGACATATCAAGATAGTGTGCACAAGTTGAGCTCAAGAACATAAATATATTTAACAAGAAAAATCAATTAGGCAGTTTCTGCAAGAATGGACAAGAATTTATTTAACAAGATCTATTGCATAACTTTGTGCAATTTTTGGCACAGCAACTAGTCATATCCTAACACACAACATATCCAGAATTGAGATACAGAGGAGTTATGGATTTTAAGTTATGACAGATCTAGGTCTAACACATTTGTATTTTTCATGCTAAAACTATTTAGAATCCAGCCATGAGTAAATAACAAAAGAGAAGGGATTTATCAACCTGAACTCCACAAATTTGGTTTTGCATTTTTCCGATTTTTCTACGAATTTCTAGGCATTTTACAAGACACTGGACTAATCTGCAAGAAAAACTAGATAGGGTTCTTCACAAACCAGCCCTGCGATTTTACACCAAACACCCTAACCAGATTCAAATCACAAGCAATTGGGTCCCACGGCCGATGGGGGCGGCGCGGGTGCGGCCACTCCGGCGAGCCGGCGGCGATCTCGGCGGGGCAAGCGGCCGGGTGGGACCATTAGCTCACCTAGGGGTGGCGAGGGAACCGGAGGGGAGGCGGGGAGGTGGCCGGCGGCGAGGTCCGGCGGCGGCCGGCGGCGGTGACCGCGGCGGCTCGGCGAACGGCGGCGTGGAGGCAAAAGGTGGGCAAACAAGCGACCGTGTGAGCTTCACTAGGACCTAGGGAAGCTACTAGAGCGGCCGGCCGGCGACGAGCACGGGGCCGCGAGCTCCGGCCGGGCGGCGGCGGTAATGGCGGCGGGTGGCTCGGGGCGGCGCGCGTGGAACGAGGGGACGCTTTTATATGGGACCGGGCGCGTCCGAGGTGACGAAAAGATGACGGCGAAGATGCCTCGCCGTACTACGGCGCTCGGGCGGCGCGCGTACGGCCGGCGACACGGCCGACGGACCGCCGGTCCGCGGCGTGCGCGCGCGCGTACGGCGCGCGGCGACGCCGGGCGTCTCGGGCCGCGCGCGTTGGGGCGCGGGGCCTCGGGATGGAGCATGCCTCGGCCGGTGTGGCCTCGGGCGGCGCGGGCGTGGACGCGGGGGCAAGGCCGGCCGCGGGCGGCGACGGCGGCGCGCGGGTGCGCACGACGTCACGCGTGGCGGCGCTCTGGGCTCAAGTGTTTTGCTGGTGCCTTGTTCAAGTCGATTTTTCTCTAAAAATTTGAATAGAACTGGACCAAGTGATGAATACCAAAGTTTTAGATCTAGCTACCAACAACAATTCCTACAAAAGCCATATAGCATTTTTCTGCCTAGATCAAAAGTTATTTGAATGCCAACTTTGAATGTCAGCAGGGTTTGGCAAACAGTGATTTCTGGCTTGCACTTGATTTTTCAAGTTTTTCCCCTCAAAATTTGAAATGCCAATCTACATGAAAGTTGTTCCCTCATCAAGATCTACAACTTTCATAAAGGTAGATTTTTAAGTGTTTAGGTGGATTTTGGAGAACGCGGCAAAAGTTCCGGCAGACACCTGTGGACACTAGGGTGGCAAGGGGTTTGACCCAACCTTTGACCAGGGGTTGGCCCCACAAGTGTGTTTACTAGTCAATTAGGGTCACTAGGGTGGGTTAGTGAGTTTTTCGAGGTGAGGGCCCAGGTAGACCTAGGTTTGACCACGGCTGACTATTTGACCGGCTATTAAGGTTAATTAAAAACCTGGAGTGTCACAGAACCCCGGAGACTCCGGGAAAAAGTCTGGAAACTCCGGGAAGTCCGGGTTTTTCAAGCTCGGAGTTTTCGGGTTTCACAGCCGAAACCCTAACTCACAATGCCGCGCAGATCAACCATCCTAAACGCGAGATATTGCAGATCTAGAGCCTATGGAGTATACTCTACCTATTCCCTAAGAGGATACTACAAGAACAACACTAGGGAAGTAGATCGAGAAAAGTCCTTCATGAGATACCATGGGGAGAGAGGGGGAAAAGCTTCAATGCTTCAAAACCGAAGTAAATCTTTGATCTCCACACCTTGGATCCCTCAATCCCTCACTCACACTTGATTTTGATGGAGGAAAAAGGAACTCGCCTAAGGGGGCGAGGAGAGGGCGAGGGGGAGGGCGACGGGTGAGGGAGGCGGTCGGTCAACGTGGTAAAGTAGTGAAAAAGAACGACCGCGATATAAAAGGGTATTTATACCCTAAAGGTCCGGACACTTCGGTCCAGGTCCGGAGTTTCCGGGAAACCCGGAATCTCCGGGAAATTTTTCGGATAATCCGCTCCCCCTGAGTCCAGCGACTAGATTTGCAAGGAATTTGATTTGGGATAGATTTGGATGACTATACATGTAATATATGTGAGTCTGAGTAGTATCAACACGTGAGACTAGCCACAAACAAGCAATGAGAACAATAGTCCAAGTGTTGTACCAAGAAGATCCAAACATTTCAAAAACAAATTCAACACAAGTTTTCACAAATCTTTTACTTTCAAAATCCTATTCTAGGTCACTCAAACATGTGCATGATCTCAAGCCAAGTTACGAGAATCCAAGATATTTAGCTCACTCCTCAAAGCACAAAACCTTAGTTCATCAAGAGGCTTTGTGAAGATATCGGCTAGTTGCTTATCGATGCTCACATGGCTTAAAGCGATATCTCCTTTGGCTTCGTGGTCTCTCAAAAAATGGTGTCTTATGTCTATGTGCTTTGTTCTTGAGTGGTTTACGGGGTTGTTAGCTAGCTTGATGGCACTATCATTGTCAAACAAGAGTGGCACCTTGCTAAACTTGCAACCAAAGTCTCTCAAAGTGAGCCTCATCCAAAGTAGTTGAGCACAACAAGCGCCGGCTGCAACATACTCGGCCTCGGCGGTGGAAAGGGCAACAGAGTTTTGTTTCTTGGAACTCCAAGACACCGAGGACCTTCCAAGGAATTGGCAAGTCCCGGATGTACTCTTTCTATCTACTTTGCAACCGTCATAGTCCGAATCAGAGTAGCCAAGTAGATCGAAAGTGGAGCCCTTAGGATACAACAAACCATGGTTAGGAGTATGAACCAAGTATCTAAAGATTCTCTTAACGGCCATTAGATGACACTCCTTAGGATTAGCTTGAAACCTTGCATACATGCACACACTAAGCATAATATCGGGCCTAGATGCACAAAGGTGAAGCAAAGATCCAATCATGGAGCGATATACCTTTTGGTTGATGCTTTTGCCTTCCTCATTTAGATCAAGATGCCCATTTGATGGCATAGGTGTTTTGATGGGCTTGGTGTTGTTCATGTCAAACTTCTTGAGCATATCGTTAGTGTACTTGGTTTGACTTATGAATGTGCCATCCTTGAGTTGCTTGATTTGAAATCCGAGAAAGAACTTCAACTCACCCATCATAGACATCTCAAATCTTTTGGTCATAATCCTACTAAACTCGTCAACCCAAGCTTGGTTAGTAGAGCCAAATATGATGTCATCAACATATATTTGGCACACAAATAAATCATTGCCTTGTTTACGAGTGAAGAGAGTAGGATCGGCTTTGCCTATTTCAAAGCCTTTCTTTAAGAGAAATTCCTTAAGGCATTCATACCATTCTCTTGGGGCTTGCTTGAGCCCATAGAGTGCCTTATGGAGCTTGTAGACGTGGTTGGGAAATTGAGGATCTTCAAAGCCCGGTGGTTGTTCAACGTAGACTTCTTCAGAGATTGGGCCATTCAAGAAAGCACTCTTAACATCCATTTGATGTAACTTGAAGTTGTGATGAGTGGCAAAGGCTAAGAGAATGCAAATTTCTTCAAGCCTTACCACCGGTGCATAAGTTTCTCCAAAGTCCAAGCCTTCTACTTGAATGTATCCTTTTGCCACCAATCTTGCTTTGTTCTTGGTCACCACGCCATTTTCATCTTGTTTGTTGTGGAAGACCCATTTGGTTCCAATCACATTTTGCTTGGGGCGTTCCACTAAGGACCAGACTTCATTCCGAGTGAAGTTGTTGAGTTATTCTTGCATGGCCATTACCCAATCAGCATCTCCAAGTGCTTCTTCAACCCTAAGAGGTTCCAACATGGAAACAAACGAGTACTGTTCACAAAAATTTGCTAATCTTGAACGAGTTGTTACCCTCTACGGATGCTTCCAAGAATGTTGTCAACAGGATGATCTTGTTGAACACTTTGACGAACTCTTGGATGTGGGTCAGAGACTTCTTGTTGGATCAATTCCTCATTTTCTTGACTGCTTTGGGAGTCACCAGCAGCAGGCCCGGAGTCTCCGAGATTTTCTCCGGAGTTTCCAGGAAACCCGGAATCTCCGGATACTCCAGGGTTCGCAGTGGGAGGTAAACTTGCTGGTTCTTATATCTCGCATTCCTCATCATCTTCTTCTTGAGGCTTGACTTCTCCAATGGCCATCTTTTTTATAGACTTTTCAGCTCGTACATCCTTGCCTGCACACAATCCATCAACCCACTCCACTTGAGAGCCATTAAATTTATCAAACGTCAAGTCACATGTGACTTCAACACAACTGGTGGTCTTGTTGAGGACACGATAGCCATGAGCGTTTGAGGCGTAACTAAGAAAGACACTTTCATCAACTTTAGGTGCAAACTTAGAGCTTTTGGGCTTCTTGTTAAGAATGGAGCACTTACAACCAAAAACTCTAAAGTAAGACATGTTAGGCTTTTTATCAGTTAGAAGTTCATAGGTGGTTTTGTGACGAAGCTTGTGAAGATATAAACGGTTGATAGCATGACAAGCTGTGTTGATCGCTTCCACCCAAAAACTATTCACAGTCTTGTACTCATCAAGCATGGTTCTTGCCGCTTCAATGAGAGTCCTATTCTTCCTCTCCACTATCCCATTTTTTTGTGGAGTGTATGGGACAGAGAGTTCATGACCAATGCCTTCTTCATCAAGATACTCTTCAATGTTGGTGTTCTTGAACTCAGTGCCATTGTCACTTCTCACTCTCTTGATCTTCACATCAAACTCATTTTGGGATCTTGTGGCAAACTTCTTGAATATTTCATGAACCTTACTCTTGTCCTTCATAAAGAATACCCAAGTGTACCGAGAGTAGTTGTCACACCCTGAAATTTCCAATTTCAGGATGTGAATAGAGAGAATATTTAAATAAGGATTTTCTCATAATTTTTAAATTTTTTTCCAACATTTATTTTCTTTACAGGGAATATAGTATAGGAAAAACCATTGTTTGATTTTATAAATTAAATAAATAGTTGTGAGTGTTGCATTCATGCCGATGCACACCTTGGTGTTTCTTGATTGCAAAATGTTTTAAAGATGCATTTAGGTGCTGACCAAATCCTTCTGAGAATTTTCCAACCTTTTCTGGAATTTATTCTCACATTTCTCGAGCTAATTCTATTTATCAGAAGGCCCTAAAATTCTTTTGATGAGACCCAAGTATTTTAATTGGATGATCCATTGTGTCATAAGCTATGTAGTGAGATACTCCCTGTGCTCCCGAAACTCTTTGAGCATCTACAATTTGGTTATTACCAAATATACTCCCAAATAAGATGCACGTCATGCTCAATTTCTTTGCTCTCTCCCAGCCCATTAAATATTCTCTCTACTTCTATTCGATGCTAGCAGCCCATATGACTCTACAACTGCCTTTTCATTTGGATTAATTGGAGTTGTGCACGGCAAGGGCTCAAGGCCGGCCCAACGTGCTGTGTTATCCAGCCATTAGCTGCCCCTTATGTATTTACCCAGTTTGCACCGGCAATTACCTGTGCCCTAACTCAATACCTTGCCTAGCTGCCACCTGCCGCCGCCCTGTCTCGCGTGCGCAGCGCTGCCGCCAGTTATCGCCGGAGCAGGGCGACGCCATCAGCCGTCTTCGATTCTCGTCAACACCGGTCGTCCCCGTGATCTTTTGGCTGTCACTCGTCACCCTCGTTTCACCACCCGGCTCGCCGGTTGCCATCACGCCAAGATCATATCGTCGTTCCCATTAGAACAACTCATGGTGTGAGGGCAGCGTGAGCGCCGCCGTGTCCTCGTCGTGCCTGGCCGCCGCCCAAAGGAGCAACCGAGCACTAGAAGGAGCTCTATGATCAGGTCATGTTCATCACCGTCAGGTCATCGTTTTGCCTTGGGTATCTCTCATGATTTGTAGCTTTGCCGGTCATTCAATTCAACCTATCTAGTTTCTGTTTTTCATGTCACGATTCTCTACTTCTCCATGCATAGTTCCTTAATCAATAGTATTCTATTCTCTGAGTTGATGTCATGCTTCCATCATATTTTGATAAATACATCAGGTCTCTTTAATTTATCACCTACATGCATGTTGTCATCTGCTACCTACGCATGCACTACATCCATCTTTTCTCTCTGATCCATGATCCCATATCTGTGTGTAACTTTACCTACGGCTGTGTACTCATGTTGTTGCATGCCGACTCAGCAGAAGCCATCTCCTGCCACTCTTGCAGTGGTTGCCGCCATCGATCTCATCGGTACAAGCAACTCTGCCATCGCGTCAAGCCGTAGCTCACCACCATCCATCGTCCATATGTTAACCACCACGAGGAGCTTTGCCAAGGAGTTTTGTAGCTGCTCCATCAGTTGTCGTCATCCGCTCGTCGTCGGAACACCGCCGGCCGCGGGGACCTGAGTCGAGTCACCATCCGCCGAGAGCCGCCGTGCCTTGGATCACTCGAGTAGAGGCACCGGGACGTCGCCGGGCCGTCATCCATCTACTCCATCATGAGTTCATGACCTGCTGCACCGACTCGCCTGCCTTGGTAGCATCTGTTCCCCTCTCTCTCGTTTGCCATGATCGCTGCTGCCGCTGTTCAATCTTTTGCCGCTACAGGCTACAACACATGGTTGCTGTCGCATGCTTTTATAAGTTCCACCGGCCACTGCTATTCTCTGTCGTTTCTGGCTTTGCTTGACTCTTATCTGTTGCCTCATCTCTGTCAGTTAATCGAATCCTCGCCAACAATTAATCAGCTGCAAGCTAATAGTACCATGCATATATGCATATGTGACAAGCAAGCCATCGTACGTACACAAGAAGCCTTCCGCCCATGCAAACATAAGGATGACATCATGGTGACATCGTGCTTATGTGGTGATTAGGACTTTTCCTTTAACAAAATATATAATCAACACTTCTCCTCCACTTCTTTTCGGTAATGTTTTCATTGATCCTCATTAGGCCTTGAAAATCTTTGATCTATAGAATAATAATTTATTTACCTGAAAAATCCTTGCTCACCGTCATCCAATCTATCAATCATTTAATTTCTTTTCTTGATTATTTCTCATGGACACATCATATTTATGTTATATTCAATCGGTTATCTTTTTCTTGTTATTAAAGTTCATATCTTATTCTATTCAATTCCGATCTCAGTAAATCTTTCACTGACACGTTCCTCCTAACACGTAGATTAGTTTTGTACCGTTATAGTTTGTTTGTGCCGTTGTATAGTTCGTTTCACCATAACTTGTGCGTTAGCATGTGTATCACCTGTTACTTATTTTACATCAAAGTTGCATGTTAATCTTGACTAATATTTATTCAAATACCTTTGCAAATAAAAGTGATTAGATTCTATCCCGATTTTCATAAGCTAAGAATTAATTGGTTAATTCTTATTTATAACTAGCTTTTATAAGTAAGACATGCTTCGTGTATGCATCGGTTTTCATAATAAATTTAATGTGCTTAATGGTATTATAATTATCTTTTTAAATTTAATATTGCTTAGTTGAACACGCAATGTAAAGTTATTTGACTAAGATATCTTATGCATGCTTTATCTTTTAATGTTAATTGTTAATTGGATAGAACTTGTACTTAAATATCTGCTAATAAAATATAGTTAAGTTTATCGTGTATTCTTAATTAAACATAACCTGCTTTGTAACATTCTTGCCACATTATTTCTAATTAAAACATATGAAGAACGTAGTCTCTTCTTGTTGTTTGATAATATCTTTCGATAGCTTCGACCTTAGTTTTTGTTTTCAATGTTCTTTCGTCGTTGCGTAAACATAGAATCGATGCTATCCTTTAGTGCGTTCTTTTAAAGTTTTCTTTTGATTGGTGCTTTGTTCTTAGTATGCTTGTTTATTTGCTTTATGTATGTTTGCGCCTGATGATGGATGCGCTTAGAGTGAACGCCGTTCGAGAAGTTTGGAAGAGCTTGAAGTTGAAGATTCTGAGCAACTACTCTTTGGTTAAAGGCAAGTGTGTCCTTGATCTTTTGTCCTAAGAATTATACTTAATCACTCATTGCATTGCTTTGCATTAATATTGATGGGTTCCTATTAAGGATTACCTAGTCTTTGATTGTCATTCCTTGTTAACCTGGGTTTACATTTATGTTGGGTAGCTATGCTTAGTTGCTATACCTGGGTTATGGTGGTTTTAATGAACGATAATGATGAATCATGTTATACCTTTATGCTATATCTTTGGACGTTTAATTCAAGATCATATCATTAACCGGAACATGCAGAACCACCCAGGAAAACAGTACTACCACAAGACATATGGCTCTGTCTTGGCTTATTAATTAGTGAACTAGGTGTTAGGTATGCTTTACCTGATAAGGGTTAGGGGCTGGCGGGTAGTGGCGTATGGACCTGCTCGGGCGTAGGTGTGGGCTTAGCTAAGACACGGTACTCGTCCGGGAGCTTTATATGTTGCACTGACCAGGTAACCTAGCGGACAGCCTACATCTGGGGATCTTTGTAACGACCTCGTAGCGTCCCTATGCAATCACACCTCGGTAGTGTGGTATGATGCCTAGCTAGCATCGCATGGTTGGGTCTAAAGTTCTTCGGGACTTTTACGCGACTTGTGGGTAAAGATGTACGACCTCTGCAGAGTGTAAAACTGACTAGTTAGCCATGCCCACGGTCACGGGCGGCCTGGACCCTCACATGATAACTGAACTTGAAGATGGACTTAAATCGTGCTCTCTGGTTATGCTGGCCATATGCTTATGGCGTATCTCTTACCCTTATGCTTAATTGTGGGTTGGTGTAAACTTATACATTATTAGTAAGCAGGTGCTAATAAAATTTGACCAACTAAAATTGCTTAAATGCTTATAGCCCGATCCACTATAAAGCCTTTGCATTCATATCTTTTTCCACACTTGCCGAGTACGACAATTGCTCACCCTTGCTATAAACATTGTTGCTCGGTAAAAAGGATGCTACTATGAAGTCTTGTGAAGATGTTGCCGGTGCTAGGCGTACGCAACCCCCGCCGATCGCCCGTGATGTTTGGAGCCTTCGTTTCCAGGATTAAGCGTAAATCTCTGATAATCTTTCTTTTTCTTACGTGATACTGTTTCTGTATTCACTTTTATGTCACTATATGCATGAAACTTGATCCTGGCATGCATATAGGTATGCACTTGGTTTCCTTCGAAAAATCGGGTGTGACAGTAGTCATCAACAATGTCAAATCCATACTTGTTCCCTCCAATGCTAACATAAGCCACAGGACCAAAGATATCCATGTGAAGTAGTTCCAATGGCCTTGTAGTGGTGAGTACATTCTTGGCGGGATGAGGAGCACCAACTTGCTTTTCGGCTTGACAAGCACTACAAATTATATTCTTCTCAAAATGAACATTTGTTAGTCCTAGGATGTGTTCCTACTTTAGAAGCTTATTGAGATTGTTCAACCCAACGTGAGCTAGTCGGCAATGCCAAAGCCAACTCAAGCTAGACTTTGCCAATAAGCATGTATCAAGTTAGGCTTTATCCGATGAAAAATCCACCAAGTAAAGCCTTCCCTTGAGTTTGCCCTTAAAGGCACCGGAGTCATCGCCCCTTCTAAAGACGGTCACACCCTTATTGGTGAACAAACAATTGTGACCCATCTCACAAAGTTGTGAAACAGACAACAAATTGTAGTCCAAAGATTCAACCAAATAAACAATGGAAATTGAATGATTGATTGAGATAGCAATTTTATCAAGACCAACAACCGTTCCTCCACCATTGCCTCCAAAGGAAATTCTTTCCGTAGGATTCTCAATCATATCACAAGATGTAAACATTTTCTTCTCTCCGGTCATATGATTTGTGCATCCACTATCAATCACCCATTTGGTCCCACCGAAGAAATATGCCTACAAAACAAATTATGCTTGTGTTTTAGGTACCCAAGTGGATTTGGGTCCTATAGCATTAGTCACAAGAACCTTGGGCACCCACACATTCCTTTTGATCAATGTCCCTTTTGTGCAGGGTCCCACATACTTGGCAACCACCTTACCCTTGTGGTTCCAAGTCAACACATAATCGGCATAGAAGCTATCTTGTGAAGCATGTGGCTTAGGCTTCTTTCTCAACTTGGTTGGGTTGGATTTTTCCTTAGGTTGTGGTGCATTTGTTGTGACTTGGGTGCTCTTAAACTTGATGGGAGTGTTGTACTTAACTTGGTTGTCAAAGTTCTTGGCACCCAATTGCTTCATGCCATGTACCACATTCCTTGTCCCCACACCTTTTGGTGTGGTAGTTCTTGATGAATGGGATGGGGTCTTTTGTACCTTGTTCTTACTTACCAAGCCCCTTCCCATCTGCAAAGCCAAACTTCTTCATGTAGCTTGACCCAAAGCCTTTGGTGTGGTTCTCAAACTCACCTCTCTTGGGTTCTTTCTTTTCTCATCAATGAGAGAGTTTGACAACCTAGCAATCTCTTTCTTCATAGCATTCATCTCGACAATGTTAGTAGCACAAGCATTTATATCAATTTTATAACACCAAGAACAACCATTGCTTGTTGAGGCTTTAGAGTTAGAGAGAGCATCATTAGATGTCGTTGTAGCATTATTCTTCAGGTTGTCAAGTTGAACTTCTAGTGCTATGTGACTAATCTTTTAGCTTTCAAAGCTCTTTTGAAGTTCAAGCTTTTCACCCTCAAGTTTCTTGTAAGCATCCTTAGCTACGAAAGATTGCCTAGTTAATTCATCTACTATCAACTCATATTTAGCTTGGGATTTCTTAAGGCTAAAAATTTCTAGCTCCTTTTCCTTGAGCAAGTCCTCTTGCACCTTGAAACCCGTCTTTTCAATTACAAGGGCATTTTCAAGGGCAATGGTTTTCTCCCGCTCAAGTCTAAAGAGTTCTTCTTGCACCTCTAGAGTCCCATCTCTATTCTCTATTTCTTTCGTTAAAAACATGATTTTCTTAGTTGTCTTTTTACCAAAGCTATTGATCATCTTTTCAAAGTCAAGATCGTTTTCACTATCACCATCTAGGGGCGGGGTGGGAGTGTCTACCTTAGAGCCCCTAGCCATGAGGCATGTGTGAGTGAAGTCATCTTCATCATCTGTGAGATCTTCAAAGAGTGATGACTTGTTGATTGGTTCCCCAATGGATATAGTGGCAAGACCCACTTCATCATCGAAGTCGGATCTAACATCATTTGATCCCATTCTTCACCCAAATGAGCTTTTCCAACTTCCTTCTTGTTTTTGTCATTTTTGTTGGTGTCTCTTCTTCTCACTTTGATGTTGGGGCACTCCGCAATGAAGTGACCCTCCTTGCCACGCCCAAAGCATGGCCTCTTGGAAGTCCTCTTCGTCTTGATCTTGTCTTTGTCTTTGCTCTTGTTGAGGAAACCACTCTTCTTTAACATTTTGTTGAACTTTCTCACAAAGAGTGCCATTTGCTCGGGAGTCATGTTCATGTCACTATCTTCATCACTATCTTCTTAAACGACGGTCTTGGAGGTTGATGAGCTATATTTCTTCTCCTTGCTAGAAGCCTTGAGGGCCACTCCCTTGTTCTTCTCAAGTTGCTCATGCATCTTTGACATTTCTTGTGAAAGCTTTGACTCCTTGACGGTGATAAGATGTTCTTCCATTCTTCCAATCACATCCGCTGGAGTGAACTTATTGAAGCCTCTCTTCTCTCTTATGAGTGTTGGGAGTTGAACATCCCTTGCCATGTATGAGGAGAGGATCTTATCAACCACTTCTCTTCTTCCCCATCTTGTGCTTCCAAGTGATTTGATCTTGTTGATGATCTTGTTCAAGCGGTTGTACATGTCTTGTGGAGACTCATCATCCTTGATAACAAAACGATTGAGCTCGCTTTCCAAAGCACGAATTCTTCATTCTCTTACTTGCGCCCTGTTCGTTTGGCTTATCAGCCACCAGCCAACAGTGCTTTTCTCTTAGAACGAACCAGCCACCAACAACCAGCCAGCAGTACTTTTCTCTCAGAACAAACCAGCACCAGCCACCAGCCAAACGAACAGGCTGCTGTTTTGTCCCTTCATGGTTGATGAACAACGTGTCCCACACTTCCTTGGCGGATTTCAACCCATCCACCTTGTCATACTCTTCAGACGTGAGTGAACTCTTGATGATGTGTATGGCTTGATAGTTTCTTTGTATCTCATTTGCTTGATCTTGAGTTAGCGTTGCATCACCACTAGGGAAAGTAATACCCATGTTCACAATAGTCCAAAGTGCGGGATTCACCGCCATCAAATACTCCTCCATCGAGTTCTTCCACTTGGAATAGCTGGTTCCATCAAATTGGGGTATCTTCCCAATGTGGCTAGAACCCGATGGATGGTTAAAAGGTAAACGAGAGTAATCGAAAGATGTTCGAGTATAGTCCCTTGATGATGACGGTCGTCGAGCGGAGCAGTTGGACCTTGCATCATCAAATTCTTCATCCTCACTATCGGAGGAATCATCACCATGTCCATGTGCTTGATGACTTGTGCTTGCTCCAAGGGTGTTACCTCCTTGAGGTAGGACGGGAGGTGTGCCAACGACGTTGTTGGCGGGATCACCTTAGGCGAGAGGTGGAGCTTGATCGTTTGGATTCGACATCTTCTTGACTCCAAGTGGTTAAGCTTCAAATTCGGAGCACTTGGCTCTGATACCAATTGAAAGGATCAAGATGTCGACTAGAGGGGGTGAATAGTCGAACCTGAAAATTCACAAACTTTTTGGCAGCTGTTAGATCAGGTTCGGAGTTTCCGGATACTCCGGGAAATCTGAAGAATCTGGGAAAATGTCCGGATTGTCCGACCTGTTAGGGGGGAATTAAATTCGACAGAAATTAAACTTGCTCAAACTTAGGTCTACGAAAATAGGTTATGCACTGAGATGAGACAAGCCTGTTTATCCACCTAAAACTTGCAGGAACCTCAACACGAAGTAGATCGGCACCAAACCCTAGAAATGTGCTCAAGAGAGATACAAGCATACAACAAGATGAACAAGCACAAGAGACATAAGGATTTATTACCGGAGTTCAACCTCACACCTTGAGGTCTACGTCTTCGTTGAGGTACCCACAAAGGGTGGACCTTTACACCTAGGTCACTTTACTCCCTCTAGCGACCACAAAGATCAAGCTAGAGTTACTTACTCAATTTCGGGGTGATACAAACTTCCTTGGGCAGCCACAACCTTTGGAGCTCCAAGGCAACGCCTAGCCGGCTAGGAGCTCAAAGCTCCAAGAGTAACAAACACGAAATGTGTCAACCAAGCGAAGAACAAGGTGCTCTAAAGATGGGAAATCAGCTCACTAGCACTCTCCAAGCTCTGGCTCTCAATCCCTCTTAAATCCCCACCAAATCTCACCAACTTAGAGCCAAGGGGAGTAAAGAGAGGAGTAAAGGAGTTCTGAAGCTTTGCGGGTCGAAATGGGCAAGAGAGAGAGGAAAGGGTGGAGGGGGCTTTTATACCCCCCCCCCCCCCACATAGAAAAGAGTCGTTACAGCTCTAAGACCCGGAATGTCCGGGGAAAACCCAGAAATTCCGGGAAGTCCGAAGACTCCGGGAAAACCCCGGATGCTCCGGCCTTCCAAGGTCAACACCCAAGAATATATCCCTGTGAACGTGTTGGTGCAAAGGTGTCTCTCATAGGTTTTGTTATGGCAACTAGAGCACCTGTTCGACTCTTGGAAGACACATTTGTTGTCCCTCTTTATAGTACGGCGTTCCTAGGACTCAAATTCAAAAATATAAAATAAATAAGCCTTCTTAGGAACTCCTTGTAGCATCACTTCCTTTTTGTATAGACAATGAAATACATTTGATGCCCCTTACAATTTTAATACCTGCTCATACACTAGATAAATCATTAGTTACTTAAGCGTCTGTCATTAACTCACCAAAACCCACATAGGGGGCCAAGATACTCTTCAGCTGGGAACAAGAGGCGCTGGGAGGAAAATGTTCTAAGTCCCCACGAGATGGACTAAATGATATTTGTACCGGGTTTCCTTTTTACCTGGTACAAATATCATCACATTTGTACCGGTCGGAGCCACCAACAGGTACAAATGTGAGGCATTTGTACTGGTTGGGTTGTATCAGGCCCCGTCGAGCCTCTGTGAGAGGGCATTTGTACCGGTTGGTGGCTCCAACCGGCACAAATATCCTCATTTGTACTGGTGGGCAAAATACCCGGTACAAATGAAAAATCGGGCCTGGGATATATGTGCGATTAGGGATGAAATAGGTCGGAAACAATCGAAAATATGCATTATCATTTTCTATCTTATATTTTTTACTAGGAAACGATACAGAAATGATACGCTCGAAAACGATACCGATAACGAAAAATTGATGCATTAGAAACGAAACTATCAGATCGAAAATATGTCGATAGCGATTGATAACGGTATCTCAAATCGAAAACACTGAAACTATGAATGGACATATATGCAACATGTTTACAACCAAATAAGTGACCAACAATCCAACGTGAATATTACTACACCATATATGCTCATACTATAACCACTTGTGACTCACAATTACTAAATTCTGCCGCCAACCAGTTTCTGTCACAACAGCCAACTAGCCGACTAGCCTGCTGGCGACGGTCGTGTCCCCGAGCTGGGGACTGCGAGTGTACACTGAAGTTATATACGTAGGGTTGTGTTATTAGGCCAGGGCCTTGGTGTTACCTAGGTTTATGGGCCACTCGTTGAGAATCCGGAATTCCGACGGAATTTTCCAAGCAAAAACGGTCGATAAATGGATTCGACGGAACAAACTCACTATCATTTCCATTTTCATTTCCAACAACTCTTTCCTATTTCCATACCATTTCCATTTCACCATTTCTCATATTTTTCGGAAACGAAGCTCGGTCAATCGGGATTTTCCGTAACTATTTTCACCCCTATATGCGATTCTCTAGTAGTGCAAGCATCCATTGCCCAGTCAATTGCTAATGCATACCCGGTCGGTTTCTTTCCATGGTTGTAATCATTACGGGTATTCCTCAAAGGGCACATGTCGCACAAGATAACAACCCACACACGGCAGGAGCAGCCGCAGACCAAGCGGGGAGAAAATGAATAGTGAAATGAGACGGCCCACACAGGCACAAGTTGCGGCCCACCTCAAAGAAAACACTTGCCTTAATAGAAAGAAACATACATGAGGAAGTAACTCATGTGTCGTAGTAAGTAATATGGGAGGGCTCTCCATTTAAGCTTAGATGGAGAGGCCTCCCCGTTTAGATTGTGTTTTACTTCTAGATGTTTTTTTACAAAATCTTCGTGAAAGAAAGATAAAACTTGGGCTACCTTGATATATCTTCATGGCCACGTGTTCTATTTTCGGATGAGAAGATGGGTTTTGACCGTGTTCGTGGATGCTTTTCGGCATAGTATGAAAGAGTGATTTAAGCGGGTGAAGGCCTCAAGGTCACATATGACATATCTAAATGTTATCTGGAACCTTAATTCCGACCATTTTCAACCCACACAAAGAGATACGAGTACAAACAAAAAACAAAAATCCATCAGATAAACATCTGCCTATGCTGGAAGTTGCAGCACAACGAACTTATAACCTATAGATAACCGAGTTAACGAAAAACTTAAGTTGAGCCTATAGATAAACAACTGAGTTAACGGTAACTACACCTGCACAGCAACATCCCCAAAACAAGCAATCCCCACCGCTAACCTCCAGTCCTCCACTCACACCAAACTTTCAGTGCCAGTGGGTTCAGCTGCCGCTGCTCCCGGACTTTCCATCGCCCCACTGACCCAGATGCCCTTTCATCTTGAGGTCCCTTGCCGCCTGCTGGAGCTGCTGCTGCGTCTGCAGCGAGTGCAATGGCTGCTGGTGCTGAGGGTGCAGGGTCTGTTGCTGAGGCTGAGAATGGAGCTGGAGCTGCTGGAGCTGGTGCGTCGCCATCATGGATTGCATTGCTTGGTTGTTGTGGAACATCTGCTGGTTACCTCCAAACGAGCGTGGCATGGTGCTGAAGTTCATCATCATCCCCCCACCACCGTTGCCCACCTGCCCTGTCGCTACCTTCAGCCGCTGGACCTCCGCTTTCAGAGTGTCATTCAAAGCTACACCAAGAACAACCAGTCATTAGTACTGAGATAGCGATGCATATATATTTCCATTGCACTGTGGCATGCATGGAAGAGGAGGATGTTGTAGCACAGAAGTTCTACTTTTACTAACGCAGTAGACCTAACTATGACAATATGGACAAGGGTTAAATGAGTATTACTATCTTGTAAGTGGACTTGCTGCTCCATGGTCTGCAGGCGAATCTTCAACTCACTATTCTCGGTTGTTAGTCCAGTGGTGTCTCTCTAACATAGCAACATAATGAGCAGAATAACTGTTAGTTGTCTGTAGCAAATGCAAGGCAAATGAGCAGAATAACTGTTAACACAAAAATAATCCAACATTCATAGTGAAATACAAGTATCATGGAGCATTTCGCAAGGATTCTGCAAATTAATTGGTAAATCCAATGAAGAATAGTGCTCTTTCTGATTTAAGAAATTACTAAAATTAAGGACCTCAGTTCAGTAAAGTTTAATGTCAAAACTTTTGTATGATACCGTGATAGTACGCATTCTACGCGTAGCATATGACAGGTATAGACGTATTACTATGTGTGTGTCACAAAGCAGTGCATCCTATTACTTCTGTAAATATGTCAATGGAATAAAGACCAAAGAAATATGCAACAACTTGTGGAAAAGATTATACCACTGGCAACAAGGGATGCAACATCATCCTACACCTAGCAACTATTCCAAAAACAGCATGATATAGCATCATAATTGAATTTACCAATAGTTTCACTCCAAAGACACCAAAAGGATATAAGATATTGCATCTTGCAATATGCTGGTTCAAATGCATCGCTGCATTTGGCTGTACTGTATTGAAACTACGTTTATGTAAATATTGTCTTAGGAAATGCAAGGGCATATCTCAATCACAAATGCACAAATTCAAGGCATCATTCATTTCTCGAATGAATTTCCTTTATGTTTCATAAAGAAAGCAAATGTACTCAAATACTATCAAAAACTGCTACAGCGTCTGCAAATGGTCATGGTCAGTTATACCGGGCAGACCAAAAGGCGCTTATAGATGGTTATACCTTGGCACACCCAAAGGGAACTGGTAGGTCAGAAGGACATCTAAATCATACAGGAAAATATACTGGCCAGTACTAATTTTTTTGCCAAAAATCAGGTAAGCACGATAGGTGGATTGCATCCCTCCTCCAAAACCTACAAGTTGCTACCCAATAAACATTTACTATGGTTATGGCAAGAAAAAAGGCTAAAACTTATCTTGGGTTAAATGGCATTACTTATTTCGCAGTCAAATGATTATGCCTAAAGCCCAGAATATGCTTATCATGCTTATGACAAGGCAATAGACTAAACACCATTCATGTGGACTGAAGTCAAAAGATCCCTAAAAACACATGTTGATGGGAGCAGAATGTGGGTCATGGGTGCCCGAGCACACAGCTGCAGGGAGGGAGAACTAGGTTGGGCATCTAACACAATTTTTATCTTAGGCTCAACCACAAAATTGCTTGTGAATGTGAGCAGCTCGTGACCAATTTATAATTTTTAAAATTTTCTTCAATGTGGATTAATTGTCTAACAGTTCCTAAACCTTGGTGATCTCAGGATGGACCCCGACAGCTGGACTAACTCATATATGCCAAGCAGATAGATCTAACTTTAAACCAGAAAATTCCATAAGGGAGCTCCAGAGTAACAGCGCCTACCTGCAGCAATGCCAGCTGAGCTGACAATGTTGTGGCTTCTGTTTGCAGGGTTTGCACCTTGCGCTCGAGTTCAGCTATATAGCGCATCTTCCTTTCCTTTGATCTTGCAGCAGATTGTCTATTAGCCCAAATCCTATAAAATGATAGATAACAACAATAAATCAGCATAAGCATGCTTATTCACAACACAAAATTCACTTTACCTTGAAGAATGATAAATCCTGAAAGAAGGCAATGGAAAGATATGAAAACTGAGGGAACAGATCCCATTAGCACCTTTTTAGGCCTCCTTTGGAATAAAGGAAAAATGGAGGATTTTTATAGGATTTGAATCCTATAGGAAATTTTCCTATGGAGTCCTTTGGAACAAAGGATCGAACCCTTACAATTCCTATGGAATTCCTATGGAATAGCTTGTTCCATAGAGATTTTGGAGGATTTCTAACAAGAGGTCCAACCTCTTGGAAAGAATCCTTTGTGTCTATCTCTCTCTTCTCATTCCTATGGTTCAACCAAATGACCAATCTAGCAACTTTCCTATGTTTTTCCATTCCACAGGACTCAAATTGGCATGACACTCTATTCCTACATTTTTCCTATTCCTTTGCTTTGGAAATTCTTTGTTCCAAAGGAGGCCAGTGTTTTGCCACATATGTTATTGCTTTTTACTCATGTTCTCAGTTTCTCACCTGCTCATTACCTATACCTATATATATAATTATATATACACTCTATGAAGCCAACCTTGAAGAATTATATCTTTTATTTTCATTCATAGTTCCATACCATACCACATGATGAAGTAAATTTTCCCTTGGCCAAATATTCCTCAGAAAAACTTTTCAGATGCAAATATTTGATGTAAAATGATCAACAGTTAAAACAGTCAATCAAAAGTAAGCCTGACCAACGGAACTGATTTGCATGCAAAAAGACTATATATAGAAAAATATTTCACAAGAATCTCTGAGAAACAGATGTTTTTGCCCTTCAATACTATTTGTCTTTGCACCTAATAATCAGATTCTTAGGTTTTCACAGCGTTTTTTCCCCTCGGTCTCACCTACCGACCTATCTTGCTTCTCACATCGCTTACTCTACGAAGCAAACCTGAAACCTAGAGCAACTACACCCTTTAGCTAAGAATCTCCCAATGGCAAATTTACAAATGCAAGAATTTGATATGAATCAGCAAGAAACAATGAAGTCAATTCCAATTTCCAAATAAAGCTACACAATCATGTTTCAAAATTAAACATGCCCAACCAAACTAAGCAGCATGTGACAGGCTTACATAACAGATGAAATGTCACAAGAACAAGCATAATGTTCTTTGAGAAAACACACCTTTTTGCCCTCTTTGGGTCAACAAGAGCAAGTTCAGCCAGCTTTGCCGCAGACACTGCCTTCTTGGCCTCTGCAGAGGACATACCCTCCATTCCCGGCGCCCCCACCAGCTGCTCCGCCTTGATCGACATAGACTCGTCCATGGACTGGCTGTGCTGATGCCTTGGCCTCGGCGCGGGGCTCAGCTCAGCCCCCTCACCCCCGCCACCTGCGGCAGACGACGACTCAGCCTCGGCCTCCGACGACGCCCCGCACGACGAGTTCAGCTTGTCCACGTCAAGGAACATGGAGAAGAGCTCCTCATCGTTCTCGTCCGACAGCGACGGCCCGTCGCCGCCTCCGGGGGCGCTGAGGTCGAGGTCGTCGGGCAGGCTCAGGATCTCGGAGTGCGCGCGCCGGTGGCCGGCGTTCCGCGTAGGGAAGTCTGACATGCGGCTGATGTCGTACTCCGGCGGCGGGGTCGACGACGAGGGCGGCGCCCCGGCACGGCGCGTGGCCTGCGGCGGCAAGCCGTCGCCGGAGCCGCCGCCGCCTCCCGGCATCGGAGCCTTGTCCTTGTTCATCTTCTTGGCTACAGCCCAAGATTCGGAGGCAAGAATTCTGGGGTTGAAAGTGCTAAGCGGCGCGAGAACAAAATTCGGAGAGCTTGGGGAGAAATTATCGTCCAAGATCTACGCGCTGGGTTGCCAGAACACGAAACGGAGCATAAGCAAGAGGAAATGATGAAAGGATTCGAGTGGAGAGGAAGGGCATCGGTCTCGTTTGCCTGAGAAGCCCTCCTCTTGTTGATCTGCTTCACTTCTCCCCCTCCCAGCCTGTCAGTTTATCCCTTCGGCAATTTTGGCGTGAGGTACCATTAGTACATGGACATGGAATGCTGAATGCAACAAAGCAAAGAACTCCACACATGAAAAAGAGAGAGTTCAGGTAGGTTTCTAGGAAAAAGGATAAAAGGGGAAATTTTGGGTTATTTCTTTCGTGTGAATGTGAATGAGGCACGCAGATTTTTTTTTCCAGAAAGAATATATGACAATGCAATTGCAGCAAAACTGGAGGCAACCGCATGACAATCGAATATTTAGCCATCGGCCACGGGCGAAAATAAAAAATTCAGAAAGTAAAAGTCAACGAAATATTTTTCATTTGTGATTTCTTTCTGACGAATAAACATGTTGATCCAATATATGTTCTTCCTCGTTTGAGTTTGATCTCTGTGTGATTATAATGAGAATAGTAGTCCCACATTGGCTTAAGCAACAGACACGGTGAACACGCTCTAGCGACTACTAGCATGGAAGGTTTTGAATGTTAATTAAATCAGTAAAGAGCATGCATGCATGTGGTGGCAAACTAACGATTCTATTCTAAGGTACATGTACAGTTCAACATTAGCAACTCAAGGGCTGCGTGTGGTATGGCCGTATAACCATGGGTCTTTTGCATGCTTCTACGTAACAACTTCAATTCTGAGGAGATGAGCCATACAAGCAATACGTGCCAATCTTAGCAATTTTCCAGTTGGGATGCATTTAAATGATTGATGGTTCTTTGCTGTTGGCAAACTTCCTATTATGTAATGTATAAAGAGGAAAGACTTCCTATAATGGAACATGACTGATTGGCCCCTCTTATGTTGAAATGCTAGCTACCCCCCAGACACTCCCCACCTCCTCATCACCAACAAATCGTCAAAATGAAATCATGGTGAACTCATAGTGTTGTATTGCTCCCATCTTCTTTTGGCCGTCGTCATCGCCATAGTCGCGCATCGCTGGCTATTCCCCTGCGGGGGCTCAGACATGTTGAAAGACCGATTAGGCGACCAGAGAGGGGGGAGTGAATGGGAGCCGATAAAAATTTTTCTCGAAGGAGATTGAAACTCCAACAAGATGAACTCGCTCGGTCGGACCCCAAAATCGCACACTCCGCACTTCTACCTTCCGTTTGCCAAAACCACGTAGCCACTGGAGTGCTACTTGTCCTAGGAACAAACACTACCAGCAACCTCAACTCACACGTACCCACGACAGCGGAAACCACTCAAAAACCGGCTATCCAGAGGGGGCGGTTAAACCGGGTATGGGGGCGGTTAGACCGCCTCCACCAGGCAACCAAGAAATCCTCCGAAACACCTCTTTCGAGCACCAAAACGCACCACGGTTTCACCAACAGAGATCTCTGGTCAGGGCCATGCTAGCTACCAGAAAATCTTGGCGAAAACCAAAACTTCACCCAGGGGCCTAGGGGCGGTTAGACCGGCTACCAGGGGCGGTCTAACCTCCTGTACCCAGCAACGAACTCCAAGCAAGAACTCCTAGCAAACGGCACGAGAACGACCCGAAATTTCACCAAAACGCTCCTCTGATCAAGGCGAACAAACTCACAGACGAAAATCCAGCGAAACAAAACTTCGACCTGGAAGGCCCAGGGCGGTTAGACCGCCCCCTCCAGGCGGTTAGACCGCCCCTTCCAGAAAACCTACCCGCGGGTCAAACCTCAACTTCCCATTGCCCGATCTCTCGAATCACTCCATGGATTGCAGCGAAACTTCGGGAATAGCTGGGTTACCTCCTGGGCAACCTCTACCTCAAAGGAATCGACCCGAACCGCTCACAATCAAGAGGAATCGAAGAAATCGCCTCTCTAGGTCAAGAACTCGCCCAATTCGAAAAGCCACCAAATCGAGTCCGATTTAAGAGAGATTTGGGGGCAAAGTCACCAGCCAAAGAGGCACAAGATCCTCATACGTGACACCCACCAAAAACCCTAAGAAATCGTCCTCAAAACTCCGCCAACAAAGAGCTCCGAAAAACACCACAAAGGAGGACGGGAAAAACACTTCACCACCTTGAGGAACAACGTTGAACCATCTATACATACCATGAAGGTTCGTACAAGATCTAGCTTGCCACCCATACATCCATCCCTCTCTATAGATCTCACATGAAGCTCTCAAGCTAGTCCTAGGAAAAACTAGAGGAAAAAGAGAACGAAAATGGAAAAACAAATGAGCTAGGGTTCCAAGAGTTGGCCGCCATCCATCCCCTCAAAGAGTATATATGGAGGCACCTAAAAGACTAAACTACCCTTACTTAATAACTAGGGATACAAGCCCTCAAGGGCAAATTTGGAAGTCTTAGGATTTTCTTCATCGGACGGATGCCCAGCGACCGCAACCTGCTTAGCCTCGATGCAAGCCTTGCGATCCCGACGTGTGTCCTCTGCTTCGAAGCATCTCGGCGCCAGCGACCAGGGCGGTCAGACCGCCCCCCTGGGCAGTTAGACCGGCCCGGGCGATCTGACCGGCCCGGGCGGTCTGACCATGTGACGCCCCAGGTTTTTAATTAACCCTAACAGCTGGTCAAAGCAGCTAAAAGTGGTCAAATCACGGTCAACCTAGGCCCTCACCTCGAAAAACTCACTAACCTACTTTAGTGACCCCTTTGACTAGTAAACACACTTGTGGGGCCAACCCTTGGTCAAAGACTTGGTCAAACCCCTCTCACCCCTAGTGTCCATAGGTGTCAGCCAGAACTTTTGCCGCGTTCTCCAAAATTCACCTAAACACTTAAAATTCCACCTTTATGAAAGTTGTCAATCTTGATGAGGGACACAACTTTCATGTAGATTGGCATTTCAAATTTTGAGTGGAAAAGCTTGAAAAATTGGCTCCAAGGACAGGATCTACTGTTCAGTCAAGCAGGCTGACATTCAAAGTTGGCATTTGAATTTCTCTCTCGAGTTGAATCCAATTCACAATCGGCTTTAGCCAAATTGTAGAGGGTAGATAGATCTCTAACTTTCATGTTCAAAGCTTGGTCGAGTTCTATTCAAAAATTTAGAGAAATTTGAATTCAAACTTGTGCTCAGCAAAAAGAGAAACGAGAGAGGCGCCGCCGCGCGCGCGCGTCGCGCGCGCTCGTGCGCCGCGCGTGCGCCGGCCGCGCGCGCCGGCCCCTCGGCGTCCGCGCCCGCGCCGCCCAAGGCTATCGCCGCCCGAGACGCTCCTTCCCCATGCGCGCGCGCCCCCGGGCTCCGGGAGTCCCCTCGACGCCGTGCGCGCGTCGTGTCCGCGCCGTACGAGCCGAGCGCGCCCACGGACCGCCGGTCCGACGGCGAGGCGTCCCCGCCGTACGCGTGGCCACCGAGGACGGGTACCACGGCGGCATCTTCGCCGTCACCTCGCCGTCACCCACAAGCCGAGCCGAGGCTAATTAAGCGCCGTCCTTCGCCCTCTCTCGCGCGCGCCGAGCTGCAAGTCGCCATTGCCGCCGCCGCCGGGACCCGGCGGCGCCGCTCGCTCTCCCCACGGCCAACCACTCCACTAGCTTCCCTAGACCCCAGTGCACCTCCCGGGGTCACGTGTTGCCCAGCAAAACATCCTCTTCGCCGTTTCCCCCGAGCCGCCGCGGCAACCGCCGCCGGCCGCCGTCGATCCCCCTCGCCGGTAGCCCCTCCATCCTAACTCCGACCACCCGTCGATCCTAGGTGAGCCTACCTTCGACCCCGAGCCGTTCCCCGGCCAGGAGCGCCGCCGGAGCCGCCGGATTTCCGGCGAGTCCGCAGCCTCCCTGGCCAAGGACCCAATTGCGGGGCTAAAGATCTTAGTAGGGTGTTTTTTGTGAAGTAAGGACCTGTCTGTAATGAAAGTTATCTAGGTTTTCTTGCTAGTTGGTCCAGTGCAGTAGAAAATCCCTAGAAAATTGTAGAAAATTCAGAAAATTGCAAAACCAATTTTGTTGGATTTGTGGAGAAAAATACTACAACTTTTGTTATTCTCACATGGTCTGATTCTGAATATATTTAACATGAAAAATAGGATTGTGAAATACCTAGATCTGCCATAACTCAAAAGCTATAACTCCTCTGCATCCAAATTTTGGATATGTTGTATGTCTTGTCATGACTAGCTCCTGTGCCAAAAATTGCACAAAGTTATGAAGTAAACCTTTTTATATAAATTATTTTCCATTTCTGCAGAAACTGCCTAGATGATTTTTGTAGCTAAAAATATTTATATTTTTGTGTCAAACTTGAGCATGCTGTATTTTTATGTCAAAACACACCTCTGGTGAATTAATAATGATTTTTAGTTTAACAGAAATATTTATTCTTAATTTGTGCATGTTTTCCTTTGTAAATTAATGAAGCAAGATAAGTAGAGCTTCTAGGTGTACTTGCTGGTTCTTTAGGTTTTTTTAGGACCATAGAGCATGCATGAGAAAGTTTGGATCATTTTGGTGCTTATTTATTTTTGTATGCATTTAATTTGACTCACTAGCTAGTTTTTGTTATTTTCCATAATATTTAATTTTCTAGTTTCCAAGCCTCACTTGTGGGTCCGGTATAGGTGCTGTTATGCTTAAGAAACATTTCTTTAAACTTTTAGTGATTTATTGCTTAATAAAAAGCTTTAAAGCCCTTTTAAAAGATTCAAAGAGCAATTAAATAAAGGAAATCCTTTTTAAATTCATTTTCCTTTTTGGAAAGTGTTACCTAACTTAATTAAAAGATAATAAAATATGCTTGCTGGTAAGGAATTAATTCATGAATAAAACTATTGTTCATACCCTTGCTAGTGAGAGGAAAAGGATTAAACCTTCACATAAAATAACAAGTACAAGGAGACATTAATTCAAGTGTGCAGTAAAAGAGTGAATCATGTATAACCAATAACCTTCCTAAAAGAGATGTGCATTCTAGGTACTTGTTAAGGTGAATATGACCAACAAGAGTTGGATAAGATAACAAATTGTCACATCACCTGAACCTTGCATTGCATTCCGTGTAGATCTTCCGGACGGTGACTACTCCCTCGTCCCGGAAACCGAGGAAGGAGGAGCAGAAGCTTCGATGCAGTACGTGGAAGTGCTCGACGACACCAAGGGTGCCCAGGCTAACCTAGCTGACGAGGGAAAGCTCCGGTGCATCTAACCCAGTTTTCAAAATTTTGTTATTCAATTATCTATGGATGATTGTGCATTTAAGTTCAGGAGTTGAATGGAACCCTAGATGCATGATCCCTAGGTATCTTTGTCCTTACTATTATGGTAGGTCGATAGCTGCTAAGCTATAGGACCGTTACAAGTCAGGTGATGACCTCACTCGCGAGAATATGTTCCTAGATAGGAATCACAATATATCCTTAATTGGATTGCTCATGTGGTAAGAGCATGGGATTTGGGCTCCAGTCCAATGCCTATGGTGGGTTAAGTGTTTGAACGTACTAAGCACTTGTCGGGAATGGGACCGGTAAGCCTAGTACCTTAATGAGACGGCTAGGGATGGAACTGTCACTACTCTTGGGGTTGTCTCACGGCTAGCTACCGGTGGTGTACGGTGAGTCCGGGTACTTCGCGGGGTATTTCAGATAGCCTGCACCAAAGACTGTGGCCTTTTATCCCGACCCGAGGATTTTTGGGAACTGCTTGGGAAGTTGTCCTTGCGAGGGCAGCCTACCGTGTGTTTAGGTCTACCTTGCAAGGTTTGAATCAATCGATTGTCGGCCTCTCACCATTATCTGAGACTACTTACTCCACTAGCCATGAGATCCCTAATGATGGAAGTTGTTGAATACTATGCTTGATTAATTGTATTGTACAACTTTGTTTGTACTAGTTGGCTAATGTAGTAAAGATTAAACCCACTAGAACTTGTGCTAAAATCTTGAAAGTAAGGACATACTCTGTGTTACTTTTCAGCAAAAAGAAACTTAGTGGCCAAAAGCCTTTCATGTCTAGATTGGTGAAGTAGTTATCACCGACGGGTAAGTCTTGCTGAGTATTAGTATACTAAGCCTTGCTATAATATGTTGATCCAGGTAATGCTTTCGGTGATGTGTGGCCCGGAGAGATCCCGCTCGGCTGGGAGCTGGAGTGGGTGGAGGACGACTACTGAGAGCATCATGGATGGCCTCCCTTGGTGTTTCCGCTTCCGTTAGTTCATTTCCGCTGTTTCAAAACTCTGAACTACTTCTTTATGGCAAAAACTTCGGTTTGTAATAATTAAACCCTTCGGGGTTCGAATTTGGATGTTAATGATGATGCATCTCTGGACTCGCCTTCGAGTGAGTTTTTTAATGCATATATTTCGATCCTTGTTGCTATTCAAGTGATTTACCGGGCGTTAACCCGGCGACTAATGACAAGATGATACTTTATTATCGCTTAATAACCAAAGTGGATTGGTTTAGGCGATAGTACGGTATTTTCCTGGGCGGGTTGTCATAGACCGCCCCTCCTGGGCGGTTGAACCGACCTGGGTGGCCGCACCTCCTCGTCGAGTCTTCGGCCTCGGTTTGTGGCTCAACCGAGTAACCTAGTGGTTTTCTGGTGAACCACTGCAAACCCCGCGAACTCGGTGTAGCCTCCGCCAATCTCCACTCATGACTTGCCTCCCACGTAGTCCCAGCTCGACCTTGGTTTTGAGGCTCTACCAAGAAACCGTTCATGACTTCATCTTGTTGTTCATGCCACCATGCGGCCCGCACTTGACCCCGCTGGCCACCGGGTCCCTCGAACGAAGCCTACTTGTCTTCTCCACACCTGGAAGCCTCACCGGCGATGACCTTTCACGCTTGTTCTTCACCTGCACCAACACGAGTCAAGCCGCAACCTGCACCTGCAATACTTAGCCAAGAGTCAGTCCACACAACGTTGTCAATCACTCATCACACAAGGAAGCGACCATCCACCGGTCCTCGAAACACACATGGTCCTCACATGTTCGGTAGATGCTCAGGTGTGCCTCGCTTTGTTATAGGTCACGGTGGTATCACTTTCATCGGTAAGCTCGCTTCGGCAATCTATCACCGGTCAACGGTCGACCACCATGTCACAACAGGTGAAGGTAAAAGGTGTTGCTCTCCAATCTTCTTGTAGGGCTCATTTTTTTAAGAGGAGCGTAGATGCTCAAATATGGGTGATGATGTCAGAGATTTTAGCAGCATGTGTTTTTTTAAAAAACTATAGAGGAGTTGTTGGACCTTGATTTTTCATTTTTCTTCCTAAATCAAAGATTTTGGGTGTGATATAAGGGGTCTTTAGAAGTTGCTTAGCAACAAACACGATGAACATGCTCTACACGATGAACATGCTCTAGTGACTACTAGAATGAAAGGTCTGAATGTTAAGTGTACAAAGAGAATGCATGTGGTGGCAAAGAAAAGATAACAATTTGAAATTGAGGGGTCGCTTCTCGAAGGCTCCTTCCTTGGGCTCCCCTCCTCCTCCTCTGGCCCCTCCCTCCTGGCTCCTGCGAGCTCGCTTCGCCGCAACGGGTAGGGAGAGGGGCCCTGTCTCTTAGTAGTCTGTATCTAGCTCGTAGTAGTATCCGTCGTGGGGTGTCTTCCCCGAAGTTCGTCGTCATCCTTGTCGTGGTTGCCGCGGCTCACCTCGCCCACCTCGATGTCGTCCTCGTATCCTCTAAGGTAAGTCTAAATAACATCGCTCCTCTTCCCTCCCTAGCGGATCTTGTCTCCGCTTCCCACTTCTCACCCCACCTACTCCTCCCCCTTCTCCACCGGCAGATCTGTGCCGTCCCACTCCTCTCTGCCCCACCTCTTCCTCAGATTTGCTCCACCCCACTCCTCTCCACCCCACTCCTCTCCACCCCACTTCCTCCTCAGATCCGCTCCGCCCCCAACCCATGTTGGTGGTATTCTTACACCACTGCCTCTCCCTCCACTGGTTGTTTCGGCCTTTTTCAGTTGTTGAATGTATCGAGGTGTACCGGCATGTTCGGACCTCAGCTACGCCTTTGGTCTTTGGTGGTTGTTCCGATTTCTTCGTCTTCCCCTGGGAAGCGGCGAATCCGAAGTTGTAGAACGCACCAATGCGCCTTCGTCTTTTCTTCCGCCTTCCACTTCACTAGGCCAGAAATGATTTGTCCTGGCGGCTAAAACCGGTTTTTGCTGGCGGGCACGGCACCCGCCAGCAACTTTGAGCCAGTAGAAATGACCCTTTGTCGGGCGGGTGGCGGCCCGCCGGCACGGATCAATTTGTCTTTGGCGAGTCACTTAAACGACCGCCAGGCACAAATGTCATCGATCGTTGGCGGTTACTTAGCGGATCGCCAAAGCACAAATGTCATCGTGCGGCGGTCGTTTAAGTGAACCGCGAGCACAAGGGTCATCTTTGCTGGCGGTTGCTTAGACCGCCCGCCACAGAAAGCATTTTTCCCATTTGCTATATAATTCCCCATAATTGTTTATTATTTGTATATAATTTGTCATTTTTGGTCTATTATTTTTTTCACATTGGCATTTGTATGCTAAATTCACTTTAATCCAATATATATGTCTCACAAACGCATAATCCAAACTCAAATAAAAAATGTATACATAAGTCACATTACAACACATTGTGCATAATAGATAACCCTAAGACGCCCATCTTCGTAACCTTTGTGCATCGTCTAATGACAAAACTCCTTCTTCATCGAAGAATTCTCCATCCTCGTGGCAAATCTCACGTAGGATGAATCTAGCCATGTCCGCACAAATGTTGGTGATTTGATTGTCACCAAGTTGCCCCCATGATTTGTCAATGGTAGGCATCTGCACGTAAACACAATAAATGAAGATTGTTATGCATTACCATCAGGACCATAATTAGCACATACATAGTTGTGTACAAACTAGAGGCTTACGTCTTCAGGATTCGTCCGGTACCTCCCATTATTTCTCAAAACCTCACACACATAATATCCACATAGTACACTGCCAGGAGGTTGTTTGTAGCACTGCAACCAAATAAAAAATGACCGGTGCTAATTAACAGAAGTGTACCAACTCTGATAAAAATGATTGATACTTATTAACAGAAGTGTTCTTACCCATTTGGAATTGCGTATCACCAATTTTTTCTTCTTGTGATCCCCGCCATTGAGTATGTATAGCCTATACGCACTTTAAGGATATAAAAACATAAGTTAGTAATACAATTTGCAATATAGTTGATACACGCATGCATTAGTGATTATATATTGCACTTAGTTGTCTTACTTTTTTATAATATCAATTATTGTCTTGTAAGAAGACGATGAATAGTGTAATGAGTCGAAGACCCCCACAGTTCCCAACTTCGGACACATGTGAAAGCAAATGAAATGATCACTGCATAAAATTAAAAAAAATAATATAAATAGACTAAAAAATGAAGGCAAATGATGAAATAGTTATTTAAAGGATCTTACTCAAAATTGTAAGCAAACTTGATAGAATCCTTATGTTGGTTTTTCCTCATGACCGTTGAAATGTATACAGACACCTCGTGAAGTTTAGCTTTCTCGTAATTCTTTATTAATTTTTCTTTCTCTTCTTGTGTCTTTGCTTCTTCCTCTATTTTCTTTCTTAGTTCATCCCTCATTATGAACGTGTGTTGTGATTTGGTTACTTGTTGCGGGTCAATAAATGCTACCTTCCACCTCCCATTTGTTTTCTTTTCATCAGACGCTTGCATCCTGCAAAAAAATTATTTAGGATGGTAATAACAATACATATGGAATAGATTTGGATGTCGTATAGGGATGTTGACTTACATGGACCAAATGGTGACGAGATTGATGTCGAGTTTTTCACGACGGAACATCGCATGCAAATCGGGGAAATCGATTGCAACCTTCCGGTCATAAGAGCTACTGAACACCCATTTCGGGAGATTGGCGGTGATAGTGTTAATGCCTTGCTTCATGGCGTGCATGATCCAAGTATGCATCCTCATTAATTCTGACGGCCCTTCGTTCAGTTGCCACCTAAACAAGAATGGTTTGCCATGCTCATACTTGTCAGACACCTCATCCGACGAAAACATACTTATGTGCTCCTCCTTTTGTTTTTGTAAAGAGGTGCGGGATAAAGACTTTTCATCTGGTGCCTTCTTGAGTACTTGAACATTAGGTGATTCTTTACCTGATGTTGGAGCCCGTTTAGGTTTATTCTTCAGTACTTTCAAGAACAAGTCAACATCAGATGATTTCGTCTTTGGTTCATATGAGTTTATCATCCGGTGTATTGTTGTTGGCGTCTTGGTTGCTTTGGAGGAGGAGATGGTGGTCTTGGACATGGCAGAGGAGATGGTGGTGCCCCTGCCCCTGCCCCTGATGTCGGAGGAGTTTGTGGTCTTTGATCGGATTTCGGAGATGATGTCCCCCTTTCGCCCCTAATGTCGGAGGAGTTTGTGGTCTTGGATCGGATTTCGGAGATGATGATGCTCCCGCCCTCGCCCACGATGCGGAGGAGTTTGTGGCATGTTGTTGTCATTATCGTCAACTCCCTGCTCCACAACCATCATGTTGTTGTCATTGTTACCGCCTCCATATTCCCCACCCATCGTGTACTCGACCATTGCAGCATCTGGATCCTGGGGGGTACTCGTTCTTGGCTAGGTTGCAAGCAGGGACTTGGTAATGTATTAATTATGATATCTCGACGATGCCACAATATAAATTGGTTCCTCGCATCACCGAGAAGCGCGATCCCATCCTTAGTAGGGACATCAATCTCGCACGACTCATCAGAAACCGAAACAACTTGAACCCATGCGTACTCTGGCGGTGGTGGATTCGGAAACACATGACCCGTTAGTGCCATGGCTGTCCCAACTTCTCGAAACTTATCTAGTTTTCTTCCATATGGAATAACCAATTTGCATGGTGTATCCTCTACAATGTCATCCACAGGATGCTTGGCGATAGCAATAGAACCAACACTACTTGGAGTCGGGATGGCTCCGATCTGGTCAAGCATCAAATTTGAAGGAACCTGTCCAGAACCACCAGATACTAGATTCTCTGCACTTGGCCCAATAGAAGCTTGTTGTTGTTGTTGTATGAAGAAGCCTATCAATTCTTGCTTGGCAATTTCTCTCATCTTGTCTTCAAGCTTCTTCTTATAACGGTCTCGCTTTTTATAACTTGACCGGTGTTCATGAAATGCTTTACCCCAGGGCAAGGTAGAAGAAATCCCTCGAACATGTCCAGGGTGCTCAGGCGTTCCGATCGCAGCGGATAGCATATCTTTCTCCCTGTCGGGCACGAAAAGACCTTTCTTTTGCAATTCCGCAAGTTCTTCCAACTTCTGATAAATTTGTTCTGTTGAGGGCTTCTGGAATAAAACATTACCGTCAGGTGCTATAGCCGGAACTCGAGCAAGGATCCAATTCCTTCTACGCTCATCCATGCCTTCAAAAATAGTTGGTAAACCAGCTACCCGCCTTTCTTCTTCCTCCTTCCTCCATTTTGCCATTTTGGCAGCATATCCTCCGGAACCCAAGCGATGGGGGTTCTCAGCAGCTTTCATAGCCTTCTCCTTTTGTTGGACGCTCGGAGCTACGCCTCGTCGTCTTCTTCGATCTACGAATTGTTCCCGGACCTGCTAGCGAGAATGTTACCATACACATCCCTAGCATCCTTTCCTTTACGGACAAATTCGGTATTAAGTGTAGACCTCCAATTCCTAAGAGCTCTTCCACAAAGGCCCTCGGCAAAAGTTCTACCCCGCATTTTCCGTACCTTCCGGATAAACAAATTTTTCTTTCACTTTGGCCCATAATACATCCTTTGTAGCCTTAGGGACTGCCTTCCAATTAGTAGTTGTGATCCAAGACGCCAATTGGTCTCTGACAATTGCACCGACGATGTTTCGAAACCTAGCAGCTATCCCCTTAGGTTCGACAGGCTCACCTTTGTCACCCAACCATTCTATCACAAGTTGTCCTCTTTCAGGGATCTGGTTTCTTCTTCTATGACCACGTTTCCTTTTCAGGTTACTAGAACTAGTAGTACCCGAAGGTTCTGGTTCTGAAATGACTTCTGCCTCTTGGGCACGAATGTTAGATGCTCTACGACGTCGGCGCGGGGATCGGTCATTGTTCTACACATAAAACACTATTTAAAGTATATCTTAATTGAATAAACAAACATTAAGTTGAGTGAATGTGCCTGCAGACCTCATTATCGCTTGGTTCGTAATCAACATCATCGTCTTCGGGACGCCTACGAGGTCGTGGTTCGCTTGGTTCGTACTCAGAGGGAGTTTCATAGTCTCCAATTATATCACTATCACTAGATTCCTCCTCACCGGATTGTTCACTGTTAACATTTGATCATAGATAATCCATAGTCCATATTTATACAATAATCCATAGTCCATATTTATACAACAATCCATTTTTATAAAAAAAATCTATTTATCAACAATCCATATTCCATATTTCATTATTTCTACACCAAAACTAATAAAATTAAATCCATAGTCCATTTGTAACATAGTGCATAGTGCTTACTTATAATAAATTTATTTATACAAAATGCATCATCCATTTATTTATACAAAATGCATCATCCCTTTATTTATACAACAAAATTAATAAAATAAAATCCATAGTCCATTTGTAACATTTTTAAATCTATTCATCCAGAATCAATGTAATTGCAATTATCCACAATCTATTTATCCACAAATTAAACTCATGTAATTGCATTTTGAAAAAAAAAACACCAACCAAGCAGGGGCGGCGCCGCCGGCCCTATCCCCGGCCTCCATGCGTCCCGAGCGGTGAGGAGATGAGTTGTCGATGGCAAGCGGGGGCGGCGCTGTCGGCGGAGGCGGGGGCGGCGGCGCGTCGGCGGAGGCGGCGGCGGTGCGTCGGCGGCGGCGGAGCGATCGCCGGCGGGTCCCGGCCGGCGGTTGGAGAAGCGGCCGACGGGGAGGAGGACGCCATCCCGGTAGGGAAGATTGGCGGTGGCGCTTGGTCGGCGGGGGCGGCGGGGGCGGCCGCGCGCGGACGACGGCGCGGCGGCGGTCCACGGGAGAAGGGGCGGCGGGGCGACCGCGGAAGACGGCGGGGCCCTCGCGGATGACGGTGGGGCGCTCGTGGAAGTGGGCGGGGACTCCCGGCCGACGGCGGGGGTGGTCGGAGGGGCGGCGGCGGTCGGGGACGACGGCGGCGCTCCGCGGGAAAATTTGGCAGCCTGACGGCGTCGTTTTGTATTCGCGCCAGACTTAGAAAATTTTCGAGACCATGTCTCGTGTATATATAGATGGAGTCACCACTGGCGGGCAACATAAGGCAACCGCCAGCGGTAGACCACCGCTGGCGGGTCACATAAACCAACCGCCAGCGGTGAACCTTACCACAGGCAGGTCACATAAGCAACCGCCAGTGGTGAGAATTCCCGCTGGCGGTTATCATAAGCGCCCGCCAGCGTTGTGATATGAAAGAATTCAAACTTAACTTTTCAAATGCAAAGCTTTTCTAATGCAAATGACAAAACACCTCCTATAAATAAATTCAAATATTTTATGATAAGTTTTGGAAGTTTCAAAAAGTTTTGAACATTTTCAAGCCGGGATTTCAAATTTTCAAATTTTGGCAAACCACTATCTTTGGCGGTTGACTTATGATAACCGCCGACATAGTGTTTTTCCATAATTTGCAAAATTTGAAACAGGGCTTAAATTATTCAAATTTCATTGGAACTTCCCAATGTATCATAAAATATTTCAATTTAAGTATAGGGGGTGTGTTCAAACACTAATTGAAACCATAATTTCCATAATTTGAATTTATGTACAGGAGGAGAGTCTCATTTCATCAAAACTTAATTCCAAAACTCTCCTAAATTGATTAAAGTCTTACAACAACACTAATTATATAAACTCGTACAAGTGATACATCAAGCCCGACTAATACGGTCAAATTTATCCTTTAACAATTCTCCCATCACAGTCTGTACGTAACCATGGCTTCTCCGATTTAGGAATGGTGGCTTCAATTTTTTTAATTCTCTTCTCATGATCTGTGAACAAGACTAGTTCCTCGAATTGATTGTAATAATCAACATCAATTACACCTTCTACGACTAGAATTCTTTGTTTTCCGGAGACGGCAATGTGCTTCTTCACATTCATAGGATCAGCTATGTAGAAAACTTGTGCAACACGCTCGGCGAGTACCCACGGATCATCTTTGTAACCTACATTGGCAAGGTCTACAAGTGTCAATCCACAATTGTCATCTGTGACGCCATTCGGGTGTTTGACCCATTGGCACCGAAACACGGGGAACCTGATATTCTCTCCATAGTCAAGTTCCCAATTTCCTCTATGAACCCGTAGTAAGTGATGTTGTTTCCGGATTTATCAATCGCATCTATGCGAACACCACTATTTTGATACGCAACACTCTTGTTGTCTTTCGCCTTCGTATAGTAGGTGTACCCATTAATTTCGTATGCTTGCCATGAGGTAACATTGCTTGATGGACCAGCCGCCAACCTAGTCAACGTTGTGTCATCTATGGAATTTCCTTGAAATAGATGCTCATGTTCCTTTAACCATCGTGGGAAACGACGCTTTTGCTCTTTGATGACCCAATCCTCGGTCCGACTATCATTTTCCTCACGAATCTCATTTTCGTGTTGCACGATAAATGGCTCCACTATTTGTCGAGGACAGCCCTAGGGGTCCCCTTAAACAACTGGGGAATCCCCACATAAAACCCGCAAACGAGCCAAAGCCAAACACGCCTCGCTTAAGCACACAGGGCATGGCCCACGCCACGGTGGCCCTGACGGCCCACCGAAGCGGCCCACTCAAAGATCCCCTCGAGCAGGCTCCGCCTCGCTCGAGGGCACACGCCTCCCTCGGGCAGGCTCCGCCCCGTTCGAGGGAGAACGCTTCCCTCGAGCGGGCTCCGCCTCGCTCGAGGGCGTTCCGCGCGCGCACGCCCGATCCCGTATGCGGGTATGGGCATTTAATGCTCTGACCATAGCAGGGCGGCGCCATCATGTGCCTGGGGCTCGCACCCCGGTCCTGTCGCACCAACTCCCTAGGAGGGAACCCATCTCCGCCACTGTGGGGCACTGTGCGGCGTGGCCGGTGCCGGCCCGTGACGCCGCGCGCGCCCGCCCGATGCACGGCTAACGCGCTGAGCCCTCGAAGGGGGGGCCGGCCCGCACCCTCGATTTGCTTTCCCGTGACCTTGCGGGGGTTAGGTTGCGGCGTTAGGCCGGTGGGGAGCCATCCCTGCCACTGTTAACGGCGTGGCGGCCGCCCCTGCGCGTACAACCCCACGCCGGCGGCGCGCGCGGCTCCGGACCGTGAAGCATGCGGGAACGGGACGCTGCCTTACCTGTCACTGTGCCCCGTACGGACCGACGTCGGCAACTCCCTCGAGCTCGCCTGAAGGCATCACGGCCGTCCGCGCGCCGCTGCGGCCCTCGAAGGCGTCCCCTGTTCAGGTACAAGATACGCCATGATGGCCAGATCGCGGCGAGGACCGTCAAGGCAGCCGCCTACTCTACGGCATAGCATACCACACTTCCCCACGTAGCTAAATAGCGCGGTATACATGTGATTCGCTCTCTCCTTGGCCTATAAAAGGAGGACGAACTCCCCCGCGCAGGGGACAAGCCATGACACAACACAAGCCAGGACACAACACAAGGCAGAACAATGCTTGACTCCACGCACTTGCTCTCCAATTCTCCCACAACATCTTTAGCCACTTCACCAGGGACTTGGAAGCCACGCTTCCTCTCCCGCCTTGCTTGTAGCCGCCCCACTACAGGCACCCCCGGTGCTGAGCAATATAGTGCCTCGAGCACACCACTGTTGGACGTACGGCCCCCGGCCGGAACCAGGATAAAACTCGTGTCATTAGTTGCTTAGCATCGACCATTGAGGGATAGACCTCGGCGCTTACTACTGGTTAGTGTCGGGACCATATTCCGCATCGACAGTTGGCGCCCACCGTGGAGCAGGAGAGCGCCTAAGGTCAATCCACCGTCAACTCCCTCCATGGTGATCCGCACTGAGTACCGCGGCATGCGTTACTCCATGGGCATCTCGGACCCCCTCCCGGCCGGTTTTGAAATCCGGTTCGGGGGCCTGAACTTTCAGGCCACGGGGAACGGCTACCTGATGCGCCTCACCAACCGTGAGGAGCTCCGTGCGCGGCGCCATGCCGGGTCCCCGCGTGGTTCCCGCGCGCGCGCGCGCCGCCACAGCACGGACACCCGCGGCACGGATGCCGCGGGCCCGTCGACGCCGCGACGCCGCCGTCGCTCGGCCGGCGTTCGCGCCGGGGGCGCGATCCGAGCGACGGCAAGCTGAACGCGCCACCTCCCAACGCGGCGCGCCCGTTAGCACAACAATCACCGCCCCGGTGGGGCAGCGCACGGTCTCCGGACCGCGCTTCCCCATCGGTCTGCGCGGTGCCACGACGGCCTACAACGCCAACGTCAACACCACAATGCGCAGGGTTCCCCCTGGTCGTCACGTCTTCGTTGCCAGGGACCCCGACGCCTTCGCGGGTGACGAGTCGTCCCTGGGCTCCCTTGACGCGTTGCCACTCGCCAACCTCCATGGGTACGCGGAATGGGACTTCTCCGGCGTGCCGGACCCAGTCATGTTCAGGCGTTTCCTTGACGCCACGGACTACTGGTTTGGCTGCTCTGACGACTCCAGCACCGGAAGCTACGACCCCGCGCGGGAATGCTGCATCGCCATCGCCAACAACCCAGCAAACACCACCAGGGAGGTCACGCCCGCCCCAGGCATCGCACCACGCCAAGCCGCAGGGCCGAGCACCCCTGCTGGGGCCGACGTTGAAGCGCAGTTAGCCCAAGCTCGTGAGCTCGAGGCCAAGCTGGCCGAGGAGTATCGAATGGTACGATTGCTCCGCGCCTCAATGGCTGGGGAAGCCTCTGCGCGCGGCGAACGCGCGCGGGAGCTAGGCAAACAGGCCCGCGACCGCATCAACGCCGACTTCAACGTCGACAACCCGGACACGCCCCCGCAAGCGAGCCAGAAACTTATCGCCGCCGCAACACTGTTGCGGGCCATGCCGGCCCCCTCGACCCCTGAGGCGCGGAACCTGCACCGCGAGGTGCAGGCCCTCATCGAGCAGGCGGCCGTCCAGCAGGCCGAGAGCTCGGCGTCACGCATTCACCAATAAGGGGACGCGCGAGGCGACGGAGCCGCACGGGGGGGTGAACCCTCGGTCCACGCGGGTGAAGCGGCGGGGGCGACCCGCCAACCCGGGACGCACGCCGGCCAAGGAGCGGCTCCTCGACGCGCGCGGGCGGCCGGACGGCAACGCCCGCAACGTCATCAACGCCGGCGTACGGGCAAGGCAGATGCACGGGCGGCGGCAGGCTACCACCCTCGACGAGGTGGGCGCTACGACAGCGATGAGGACCGCTCTCCGACGCCGGAGCCCCCGGGGACCCGCGTGTTCAGCCGGGAGATCCACGCGGCGGCCTTCCCCCAACGCTTCCACCAGCCCACGACCATCGTCAAGTACAACAGGGAGATGGATCCCCGCGTGTGGCTCAACGATTACCGCCTGGCGTGTCAGCTGGGCGGGGCCACCAACGACGAGGTCATCATCCGCAACCTGCCCCTGCACCTCGGAGTGCCAAATTCCATCATCACCGACAACGGGTCCCAGTTCACGGGCAGGAAATTCCTGGAGTTCTGCGACAAATTCCACATCTGTGTGGATTGGGCAGCTGTGGCACACCCACAGACTAACGGCCAAGTAGAGCGTGCCAACGGCATGATCCTACAAGGCCTTAAGCCCAGAATTTTCGACCAGCTAAATAAGTCTGGTCGGAAATGGCTCCAGGAGTTACCAGCGGTCGTGTGGAGCCTAAGGACCACCCCAAGCAGAGCCACCGGGTTCACCCCGTTTTTTCTAGTCCATGGCGCAGAGGCCATCCTCCCCACGGACTTAGAATACGGGTCACCCAGGGTTCGAGGCTACGACGAGGACGCCAACCAGCGAGCCCGCGAGGACTCACTAGACCAGTTGGATGAAGCACGCCTCGTGGCCTTTATGCACTCCGCAAGATATCAACAGTCCCTCAGGCGCTACCAGGCGCGGAAAATACGCCGACGGGACTTCAGCGAAGGGGATCTGGTCCTAAGGCTACGCCAAGACAACCGAGGACGCCACAAGCTATCACCTCCGTGGGAGGGACCCTACGTCGTGGTGAAAGTGCTCAAGCCAGGCACGTATAAGCTGGCCAACGAGGACGGCGAAGAACTCACCAACGCTTGGAACATCCAACAGCTACGTTGCTTCTATCCCTAGCCTAGGATTTCCAAGTATTTTGTTGTAAAATCACGTAACCAGCACCCCAGTTGGTGACAACCATGTAAAACATCGTCAGTTTAATAAAAAGGGCAACTCGGCTTTCCCTTGAAACCCAAGTTACCCTCGGGGGCTACTACGGGGGGCATCTCCCCCCCAAAATGGTCCCATTTTCGCGAAAAAATGAAACAACTCATGCACGCTAAGTTTGTTTCCACTTCGTCCCCGAGCAAAGATTCGAACAGGGCGCAGGCAGCCTAGCAGAAGGAGCGCGCGAGCCAGAGATAGCCTACGCCTCCGTGAGGATACGACCCTTCTCTCTTACCTCCAACCCAGCAGGCCACCCGCGAAAACCGAACTCCCCTAACTAGAATCTACTCAGGAAGAAGGAGAAACAAAAAAGCGTGATAAAGCAAAAGACATCATTTCACTTCATCAAATGTTCATGGCAAAGTAACCTGTTTATTTACAAGGCCACACGGCCAGCATACTGATACATGAACAAAAAAGGGCCTAGTGCCCGGCTGTCTTCAGGCTGGAGGAGCGGCGGCATCAGCGGCGTCTGGGAAGAGGAACTCCTCGAAGACTTCAGCAAGCGTCCCAGCGGCGTCGGTGGCTAGCGCGTCCACACGCTCCATCGCCACCTCGTCCTCAACACCCTCGGGGACGACGTAGCCCTCCGCCAGCGCCTCGAAGTTAACCTCGTAGTGGGATCACACCACCCCGAGGGCCTTCTGGACGCCGAGATGCAGCGCCCGGCGCACACGCCCGATGACGTGGCCGCCAAGGGCGCGCAGGCGGGCGGCCGGCCGAGCTCCCCGGCTGCGCCTCGCCCTCCTCCACGGCCGGCGGGTCTCGAGGGCCGCGGGCGCAACTCCGGCGGCTCTGCTCGGAGGAGTTGTAGGAGGTCTGCAGCGCCTCGGCCCGCTCAGCCGCGTGCCCCAGCGCGGTGCGCAAGCCTGAAGTTGGCCGGCAAGAAAGAAGTCAGAAAAGGGTGCGAACCCCCTAAGGGAAAACCAGCAAAACAGGAGTCAAACAGCGACTTACCTTCGACTTGCTTCCTCTCCACCTCGAGGGCGCGACGCCCGGCCTCGACCGCCTGCTCAAGGCCCTTGATGGTCTCGCCTTGCTCCTGGAGGGCCAGCTCCTGGCTCGCGCTGTTGATACCGAGCACCATCAGCTCGCCCTCGAGCTTGGAGAACTCGGTGTTCCGGTCCTCCAGCGACTTCTGCGCCGCCTCGCGAGCGACGCGCTCTGCTCCCGGCGCCGACCGGGCGTCGGCAAGGGCGGCTTTGCTCCTCGCCGGAGCCGCCCCTCGACCCCACGGCGGGCGCACGCTCCCGCGGAGGCCGGTCCTCGGCCGACGGCGAGCGCCGCAACCTTGGCGTCGAGGGCGGCCTTCGGATCGTCGGCCTCCTTGGCCCTCGCTCGAGCGCGCGCGCCCGGCTCCTCAACCCACGGCTCTGCCGAGCTGCGCCCCACTCGGAGCGACGAGCGGAGCTCCCGGTTGTCGTTGCGGACGCCGGCCACCTCCACCTCCCCGGTTGGCCGCCGGGGTGCGCGTCTTCTCCCGAGTCCGCCCGCGCCGCCGCGGCGCCTCATCCCGATCGATGAGGGGCGTGCGGACCCGCTCGAGGGTGGAGGGGTGCGCCGGTCCCGCCTTGCGCTCTCATGGAGTTGATCACACGGGGCCATGGCCCGTACGACGGCCCGGCCGTCGGGGTCCTCAGGGCGTCGGCGAGCGCGTCGAAGGCGTCGCACCGCTCCTGGAGCTGGCGGAGCTCGGCGCTCACCTGGTCCAAGGCAGCGTACTTGTCGCGGGCGCGGAGCTCAAGCTCCTGTCACCAACAAGTCAGAACCTGTAAGCATCATGACGCAAGGATTGCGCGCAGAAACGAGAAAAAGAAAGAAAGAAGCAACGATGCCCCACCTGGAAGACGCGCCACGCGGGGCCGCCATGGGCCCTCAGCGCCTCGTTCAACGCTCGGTCGAGCGTGGCGCCGTGGTTGTGGAGCTCTCCCCATAGCTCCTGCTCCCCCTGGGCGTCGGCGAACGCAGGCGGGTCGCCCGCGATCCCCTCTACCCCGGGCGGAGCGGCCGGCGCGGGAAGACGAGGCCTCGGCACCATGCCCTCGGCCCCCCGCCACCATGTGGCCCTCACGCCGCCTCACGAGGGCCCCCTCACGGGACTCGGGGAGAAAGCGTGGGGGAAACTCACCCACCGGTCCCCATCCGGCGGCGGGGAGTCGTCGTCCGGGATCTCCACCACCACCGCCGGGAGCCGCCGGCGGTGCCGCCCCCTCGCGTCGCCTCCGTCGACGCCTCCGCCCCGCGCCTCCGTAGCCGCGGGCTCCGCCGCGGCGCCGCGACCACCGCTTCCGACCGCGCCCCCGCAACCACGGGCGCCCGACCGCCCTCCTCGGCCGCCGCCGCCGGCCTGCGCCTCCACCGCGGCCGGCGCGGCGGACCGCGCCTCCGCCACGGCCGGCGCCGCGCGGTCGCGCCTCCACCACGGCCGTCGCGCGGCCGGGCCTCCGCCATGATCGGCGCCCGCCGCTCCTCGACGGCCGACGGCCGCGGCACGGCGGGCCGATCCGCCGGGCCGTGGCCTCGGGGCCTCGGCCGCGCCCTCGCGAGCCCTCGCCGCCGCGGCCGCCGCACTCACCCCCGCCCGCGGCGCCCCCGGACGAGCGCCGCGCGGGGTGGGAACGGACGCGTCCGCCCTCAACACCTTGGCCGGTGCGAGGGGAGGCACGGTCGGCACCACCCTGCGTAAACGCAAACAACTAATCAGAATTCTTGGTTGTCAAAAACGCAACCCCGCAAAGGAGCAAGCCCCTTACCTCGAAGAGGAGAAGGCGCGCTTCCTCTTCCTCGAGGCCTCGGTGGATGACGGCGCGGCGGCGGCCGGCCGCCGACGCCGCGCCTCCCCGCCCTCTCCGCCGCGCGCGCGGCCCCGCCCCGCGCGCGCGCCTCGTGCGCGCGCGCCGGCGCCTCCGCGGCCCGCGCCGCTCTGTCGTCGATTGCCTGGCGGCGGGTGCCTCCGCACCCGCCCCCGGCGATGTCGCCTTGCCGCCGGAGCCGGCTCCGGCGACGGGGGCGCAGGCTCCCACCTATCAGGGGGAGCCTGCCCCCCGGTCTCTTCCTCCTCATCCCCCTCCGAGGACGAGTACTCCTCGGTCCCCGGAGAAGAGAGCCCCTGCCGCTCGCGCGGCCGGTACTCCTCGCCCCCGCCGCTCGCGGCGCTCGAGGTGCCGCCTTGCGCGCTCCTTCTTGCGCGCCGCCCGCTCCCGCCTTCGTTGCTGCGACGCCCGACCGACCGCGAGGGAGTCAGGAGTGGGCGGAACGGACTTCGCGGCGCTCAGGCTCACCAGCTGCAAGCAAAACACCGAAGAGCGTCAGCAACCTGAAGTATCAGCGAGGCCAAAAGCAAAATCAGGAATCCTACTCACCAGCTGACCGGTGGGGAGCATCTCGAGTTCCCATGGAGACCGGTCGCTGCGCAACAACCGGGTGTCGATGGCGCTCCGTGCCCGTGTGAGCGCGTACTCCCGCTGGAGGGGGCTCGGAAGCATCCACGACCTCGCCAGCGTGACGGGGTCTGCCGTCTCCGTCATCTCGAAGACGCAGAGCGGCCTCTCCATCAGGGGCACGACCCACCGGTGGTGAAGGAAGGCGGGGACGGTCACCGCGGTCAGCCCGCGCGCCGCCAAACTCCTCAGCGCGGCCAGGAGCGAGTCCAGCCGCCTCCGATGCTGGACCGTGGACACCCCGTACCTCCAGGAGTCGGGCTTCTCCCGGAGCACCAGGCCGGTGTAAGGGGGGAGGCCAGGCTCGGCGTTGTGGAGGTAGAACCACCCCCGCTCCCAGCCGGCGTTGTTAGTCGTCATGGTACAAGGGATGTAGTCGTCCTTGTACTACGCCCGCAAAGCGATCGACATGCCGCCGGCGCGCACCGCGCGGCGGGTCCTCTGCTCCGTCGTCGGCTGCGTGAACAGCTCCGCGCGGAAAAGGTGTACCCAGAGATCCTAATTCACTGGGATCCCCAGATACCCTTCGCAGACGCCCACGAACGTAGCCGCCTGCGAAATCGCGTTCGGCGCGAAGTTGTGCAACTCCACGCCGTAGCGGTGGCAGAGCGCCCGCATGAAGCGGCTCGCCGGCGCTGCGAAGCCGCGTTTGTGGAAGCGGATGAAGCTCACCACATAGCCGTCCAGCGGGTGGGGCGCGCGGTCTCCTGCCGGCGGCACGATCCATTCCGCCGGCCGGCCCTCTTCGTTCGCCGAGGGCCAGCCGCGTCACCGACGAGCGCTCCCACGCGTACGGATTAACGATCGTGAGGGGCGGAAGGGGCGCCATGAAGAAAAGCAAGGGGGCTGAGAGCGGGGGATTGGAAGGAGAAGAAGAGCTCCAACGGCGAAAGAGCGTGGTGGTGCGAACTGGACAGCGGCAGGAGCGCAAGGGGCGAGGATGGCGAAACGCTAAGGTAAAAACCGCCGTTTCCCCTCTCCTCAGATTTATAAGACATGGGCGTGCTCTCCGGAGCGCGCGTCCCGCGCGCATTAACTGCAGGGGAATCTTTTTCTCGCTGACGGGCGGGTCCCACCACGACCGCGGCGGCCACGCCACCGCAGGCGGGCCATCATCACGGCGTAGAACCGGGAGGGCCGCGGCGAGCGGTCACGTCCGCCTGCCCACGCCGCCCACTACGCACGCGCGCGGCCGCGGCGCCTAAAAAGGCACGCCCGTGACGCGAAACCGCAGCCTCGACTATGGAGCATTAAATGGCCCGGCCCCTTACCAAGTAAGGAGGACCCTCGAGCGGCACGAGCTCCTGGCTCGGGAAAGTTCAACCCTCTAATGGATGCAGGCGTCAGGAGGTCTCCTCGGGGCCCGTTTGAGGTAGAACAGGCACCGTAGGCGCCAACCCCGCACCATCTTACTGATCAGCGCCTCGAGGGCTGGCTTGCCCAGGCCCCTCGAGGATTCGCAGATGCCAGGCCGGGAGCGCTTAGCCGCCACCCCGCACCATCTTACTGATCAGCGCCTCGAGGGCTGGCTCGCCCAGGCCCCTCGAGGATTCGCAGATGCCAGGCCGGGAGCGCTTAGCCGCCACCCCGCACCATCTTACTGATCAGCACCTCGAGGGCCGGCTCACCCAGGCCCCTCGAGGATTCGCAGATGCAAAGACGGGGCCGCCTAGGCACCACCCCGCACGGCCCTACTGATCAGAGGTTCGAAGCCTGACCCTCGACGGGTTCGAACAGGCGCCCCAGATCACCAGAGTCAGGGACGACGAAGGCACGCGCATTCGAGCCGTTCCTCGAGCCTGCTGGCTCAAGGGTGCCCCACACGTCGTGTTCGAGAGCCAGCGAGGGCAGCTAGCCGGGGGATCCCACCGAGGGAGAGCTTCCGCGCCCTCGGTCCCTAGCGAACGGGACCGAGCCCCACCTAGCAAACCCACACAAGCGCTTTAATGGACGTGCCTCTGGACCACGCAGCCTACCCTTATCGAACGGGGCATGGGCGTCCACTCGAACCACCCACTAACAGCTCAACGAGGGATCCGCAATCCGCGACCCGCTCGATGGGGGATGCGGAAACCTCACCCTCCTTCCCGCGGAGGGACGACGAGGGCGCGATAAAAAACAAGTCGTAGAGCTCTACCCGATCGCCTCGAGCGGGCCCAGCCTTGGGGGCTCGACGCACGGCAACACCTCCTGGATCGCACCCGCCGTGGATAGTGCCTGCAGCGCGTGCGTCACCGAAGCCGGCTGAAACATTGCCGACCCGGTTGAAACATGTGCCACGCCCTCTGACCAAATCTCGCGGTAAACCCCTGCAGGAGCACTCACGCTCCTACAGGGCTTCGGGGGCTAGACCCGCGGGTCCGCTGACGCGGCCCCACGGAAAGCGTTCGCGGGGACCGGGGAGGGAAGGAAGTCCTATCGGTAGGCTCCGCATCCGCGGGAGCCTTGGCGGCGAACCCGCGGATGCTCGGGGGCTGCGTCGGGGACGACCCTAGGGGTCCCCTTAAACAGGCGGGGAATCCCCCACTTAAAACCCGCAAACGAGCCAAAGCCAAACACGCCTCACTTAAGCACACAGGGCATGGCCCACGCCACGGTGGCCCTGACGGCCCACCGAAGCGGCCCACTCAAAGATCCCCTCGAGCAGGCTCCGCCTCGCTCGAGGGCACACGCCTCCCTCGGGCAGGCTCCGCCCCGTTCGAGGGAGAACGCTTCCCTCGAGCGGGCTCCGCCTCGCTCGAGGGACCGCGCCGCCCTCGAGCGGGGCTCGCCTCGCTCGAGGGCGTTCCGCGCGCGCACGCCCGATCCCGTACGCGAGGTACGGGCATTTAATGCTCGACCATAGCGGGCGGCGCCATCATGCACACGGGGCTCGCACCCCGGTCCTGTCGCACCAACTCCCTAGGAGGGAACCCATCCCCGCCACTGTGGGGGACTGTGCGGCGTGGCCGGTGCCAGCCCCGTGACGCCGCGCCTCCAACTCCAGTACGGCTAACGCGCCGAGCCCTCAAAGGGGGCCGGCTGCACCCTCGATTTGCTTTCCCGTGACCTTGCAGGGTTAGGTTGTGGCGTTAGGCCGGTGGGGAGCCATCCCTACCATTGTTAACGGCGTGGCGGCCGCCCCCGCGCGTACAACCCCACGCCGGCGCGCGCGCGCGGCTCCGCGACCGTGAAGCATGCGGGAACGGGACGCTGCCTTACCTGTCACTGTGCCCCGTACGGACCGACGTCGGCAACTCCCTCGAGCCCGCCTGAAGGCATCACGGCCGTCCGCTGCGCTCCAGCCCTCAAAGCTGTCCCTGTTCGGGTACAAGATACGCCATGATGGCCAGATCGCGGCAAGGACCGTCAAGGCAGCCGCCTACTCTACGGCATAGCATACCACACTTCCCCACGTAGCTAAATAGCGCGGTATACATGTGATTCGCTCTCTCCTTGGCCTATAAAAGGAGGACGAACTCCCCCGCCGCAGGGGACAAGCCAGGACACAACACAAGCCAGGACACAACACAAGGCAGAACAACGCTTGACTCCACGCACTTTCTCTCCAATTCTCCCACAACATCTTCAGCCACTTCACCAGGGACTTGGAAGCCACGCTTCCTCTCCCGCCTTGCTTGTAGCCGCCCCACTACAGGCACCCCCGGTGCTGAGCAATATAGTGCCTCGAGCACACCACTGCTGGACGTACGGCCCCCGGCCGGAACTAGGATAAAACTCATGTCATTAGTTGCTTAGCATCGACCATTGAGGGAGAGACCTCGGCGCTTACTACTTGTTAGTGTCGGGACCATATTCCGCACCGACACTATTGCAAGTTGTTGCAGAACACTAGCATGTGCTTTCTCCAGTTGTTGGTTGTCCTCGTCAATGAATCTTTTCCTTCCAATGGTCCCTTTCCCTGACAATCTGCCTTCGTGTCGAGATTCCGGTAAACCGATCGCTCTCTTATCTTTTATGTAGTCTATGCAACAATCAACACTCTCTTCTGTATGGTAGCTCTCGATCATGCTTCCCTCTGGAAATGCCTTGTTTCTCATGTATCCATTGAGAATCGACATGAACCGTTCGTACGTCCACATCTAATGAAAGTACATAGGTCCTACTTCAGTAATTTGCTCGACCATGTGGATCATTAGATGTTCCATGATATCAAAAAATGACGGAGGGAAGCACATCTCGAGCTGGGCTTGAGTTTCTGACATAAACAGCTGAAGCCTTGCCAACTCTACACAATCTACCACTTTCTGCGAAATGACGTTGAAAAAGTAGCACATCCTTGCGATGACCATCTTAAGGAATATTGGTTTGACAGCTCGGATCGCAATCGCGAGAAAAATAGTAATCATCACATGACAGTCATGAGAGTTACAACCAGTAAGCGTCATGTCCTTCAACGAGACCAATGATCGGATGTTGAATGAGAATCCGGTTGGCACTTTCAGCCCGCGCAAGCATTTGTAGATAGCCAACCTCTCATGTTGTGTTAAGTTGAAGCTAGCGGGTGGAAGGTACTGCTTACCATTAGGACGTGGTTGTGGGTGAAGTTCTTGCCTAATTTTTAGGTCAACAAGATCCTTATGCGACTTCAGTCCTTCCTTTACCTTTCCTGTTAAGCCTAAGAATCCCATTGTGCTTTCAAACACATTCTTTTGAAGATGCATCCCATCGATGGCATGGCGCACTGTCAAATCTTCCCAGTATGGCAAGTACTTAAAAAATATAGACATCTTCTTGAAAGGCACATCAATGTTTTTCGTAGTTTCGACCTCCTTCCTTCCCCCTTTTGAATTATCACCTTTTGATTTCTTACCAAGTTTAAACTTGACCTTCGACACATTTCAAATACGGTTCTACCGGTGGCCGGTTGTGGGGCAAAAGAGTACTTCTCAATCTTTCCATCGAAATAGTCCGCCATCTTACGGTACTTGTGAGTCCTTAGTAGCCGGCGTACGTGCCCCATATACACTATCTTCTGAGATCCTTTCAGGTACACAGATATTGTACCATTGAAACAAACTACACAACCTGTTTTTCCTTTTTTCTGACCAGACAAAGAAAATAGGGCAGGGTAATCATTAATGGTAACAAAGATAATTGCCTTAAGTGTGAATGTCTCCCTTCTGTACTCATCCCACATCTCAACCCCATATTTCCAAAACTTCTCCATTTCTTCCATCAATGGCTCCAGGAAGACATCTATATCAATACCAGGTTGCTTCGGTCCTTGGATTAGAATGGTAAGCAAAAGGAACTTTCTCTTGTGACATAGCCAGGGGGAGGTTGTATATGGTCATCAACACGGCCATGTGCTGTGCGTCTTTTGCTTCTTTCACCAAATGGATTCATACCATCTGTACTTAACGCGAACCTTATATTTCTTTTTTCTTCTCTAAACTCTTTGTGCTTGGAATCAAAGGTCCTCCACTGCCGAGCATCAGAAGGATGTCCCCATCAGACTTCTCTGGGCGATTTGTGTGCCAAGTCATTAGTTCAGCGGTCTTTGGGTTCGAGAACAATCGCTTTAGACGATCCTCCACCGGCAAGTACCACATCACCAATGCAGGGACTTTACGTTGAGTAGCAGTGTCAGTACCAATACTATACTCCTCCTCAACTTGAGAACTTACACTTTTCTTTCCACCAACCTTCCTCTTCGTGCCTTTAGATGCAATGACCCGTTCCACTAACAAAATCGGCATTACTTTTGTAACGATTAGCATCGCAATTTGGACACTTCTCTAGTTACGCATAGTCACCGCGGTACAATATGCAATGGTTCCTACATGTGTGTATTCGTTGCACTCGCATCTTCAATGGGTTGATAATCTTCTTTGCTTCATATGTGTTTCTTGGGACCAAGTTAGGCTTCGGGAGTAGATTGGCCAACAAAGTCAGGAGTTCGTTAAAACTATTGTCCGACCATCCAAATTTTGCCTTCACAATCAGAAGATGGAGCATGAAACGCAACACGGTCCACTTCTTCCCACAACCCTCATACATACAGTCCTTTGTTGCCTTCTTTAGTGTCTCAAAATTTTCTAACCCTTTAGCACTCCCTAGCAACACCTCCGGTTCAATGTGGCGCAACATTTCTTCCATATCAACATCACATTCCTCGTCCACCTGTGGTGCATCTGTTTGATCATCATTTTGATCTTCACAACCAAAAGCATCATCCGTCATGACATTATCATTTTCATCTGCATCTTCATCACCCACTTCATCATACCTGATGCCGATGTCTGCATTGTTGAAAGTACTTTCTGCTTCACCATGGTGGGACCAAGTTTTGTATCCTTTCACAAAACCACGCTTTATCAAATGCATCTTGATGGCATTAATATCTTCCCAAACAATTTTGTTGCAACAATCACAACATGGACAATGTATTTGCTTGGTCCTAGAAATTTGAGCATGCTTTTGCGCAACCTCAAGAAAGTTTGTTAACTCTGTCGAGAATGTAGACGAATTTCTCCGTATGCCATACATCCACGCTCTATGTTCCATCTTAAATAACACCTATAAAAGTAATTATATTAATTATAAACTCAGTATGCTCTATGCTTCATTTAATTAATATGTAAAGAACGAAAACAAAACTAAATTCTATAAATTTAATTATTGAAGATAATAATTTGAATTACAAACTAATAATTTAATATGTATACTTGCTTCTATAATTGCAATAATAATTAAATATAATTTAAATCTAAAGCTATTTAAAAAATAAATATCTAAATCAATATCTCTCTTCACTCCCCTCTCTTTCCTAGCTAACCCTAGGTCTAGATTTAGATCCCTAACTACATAGAAATCATTAATAAAAGGAGAAAACTAAGGTTAAAATAGCACAAACTCACCTTATATAGCCACCTCCTCCAAGAAAACCAAGAGCAAAACCTTCCCCCCTAGATTTGGTGTTTTTGGAGCTTTTCCCGAGCTCCTCTCGGGCACAACGCCATTGGAAGGTTGCTGGGAAGAAGGGGTTGGTCTATACTTATAGAAGACACAGTGCTGGCGGTTGGCATAAGGAAACCACCAGCAGTAATCTCTGTGCTATACGTGACTGCCAGCACTATGTACATTTATGCTGGCGGTCCTCTTAAGCCAACCGCCGACAACGATGCCTCCGCCGGCGGCGGCATTAAGACAACCGCCAGAGCTGATACCTCTCCTGGCACGGTATTAAGCCACCCGCCAGCACTGATGCCTCTGCTGGCGGGCTGTTAAGACAACCGCTAGCACACTTGTCTGAATATCTTCGGTCCTAACGCGGTTTGACTCAACTACTCACTCACTCACACACACACACACTCGCTAGCAACCCTAGCCGCCGCCGCAAGCAGCCGCAACCGACATGCCCCCTGCCACCGCCGCTCGTGCGTGAGCTTCGCCCGCGTGTCGCCGCGCCTCAGCCGCCGCCGTCGGCAAACTGTCGACCAACTCTTCAACCTCCAGTTCCTCGACCGACGTCGAGCAGGTTCACCGCCGGCGCATGGCGAGCGGCTCGGTCGCGCCGAACCATAGCCAGTTCGTGCCTCTCCCCCTCCTGATCTGCCCGTCATGTCGGCTCTAGTTAATTTGGTACAAGACCAAGACAAATAGCATCATCTACAAGTGCCCGAACAACCACTTGGTTTGTTTTTCATCTCATGCCCTAATTCATTTTATTAGTACTGATTCGGTTGATATAATAGTAGTGATTATTAGTTGATTATTAGTTGATATAATATTAGTAGGATTTGTTGATTATTAATGATTTGGTTGATATAATTTTATGTCTATAGAATTATCCAATTTATTGATGGAAGCCACATTTGTTGTTTATTCTTTTAGGGGGACCCTAATTCATGTCAGGAAGTTTATTTTGAAAATCAATACATCAACCATTTGAAAAAATTTCACCCTCATTTGGTGCCGCCAAACTATCAGTCGCACAGCAGTTTAGCTGGTGCAACGCCAGCACCAAGAGCGGCACAACCGTCTAGTGTTGTGTATCCGCCGGGCAGGTGCAGGAGCCACCACTAGCAAATTTAGACTTTCTGGAACAATGGAATTAGATGAAGTGTGTCATTTCGGATCTGAAGGTGGGGAAGAGTGATTTGAAGATAGCGAGTAATGAAACGAGACTTGAACTTGCAGACCATAGAGGGCAACTTATTGACATTATGGCGGAAATTGGCTATCGGAAGAAGCGCAACAAAAATCAAGGATTCTGCATGCAGGGCACCATCATCGCTGTTGTGGTCTTGATAATAGGTTTAGTGCTTGGTAGCTATATCACAGCCGGACTGTCAAAGAAATTTGAGTGAGGCAAAGTTGTGTTGATTTTTGAGTGAGGCCCCTAATGTATTGTACTTTAATTTGTGTTGGTTTTAAGTGTGCTTTGAAACATTTGTCATCATGCAATGCATGTTGTTTGTATGAAATAAATCTTTCTGTTGTTTGTGTTGATATTTCAGTTTGAATTTTACTTGTTGTTGTTGTCCATGCATGCATGTTAAAATGTTGGTGACTTGTATCAATTTCAAGCTATTTTCAGCTTCACTGTGTTGGCGGGTGCATATGAAAGCCGCCAGTAGTAAAGATCCCTGCTGGCGGTCGATATAAGCCACCCGCCAGCAGAAATGGGACCATTTGTGCTGGCGCTTGGCTTATGTTGGCCGCCCCCACTAAACCTTCTGTGCTGGTGGTTGACATAACTCATTCGCCAGCATAAATGGTATTATTTGTGCTGGCGGCTGGCTTATGTCGCCCGCCAGCAGTGATGCTTCAATGCTGGCGGTTGCTGACCCGGCGCCCCACTTTGGTAGCGGTTGATAGTTGCACCCGCCAGCACGCTAATTTGTTAGTGCCAGGACAAATCGTTTCTGGCTTAGTGCTTGCAGCAACCTGCAACTCCTCGATGGATCCTCCTGGCCTTTGTGGTTTTCACTGTCGGTTGTTTCGACGCGCTCGACTCCCCTCGTAAGCAGCTTGGTGGCTCACCTACTACCTCCAGCGACGGTGAACTATCAATCTTTCCGTCGACTAGAAAGGATTTCTTCGGCTCCGACGACAACTTCAATCGATGCAGTGCACGGTCCTTCATCCAGGTGTATGCTCCTCAGTAGCCTCTGCGACCCCCGCTGGCGAGCTCTCTGTTGTTGAACATGTCGGTGATCTCGTGGATCTCATCTGGTCTGAGGACCTTATTGTAATTTCTTTTTTACTTCGAGGACCTCATTGTAATTTGGTTTCTTCTTTTCTTTTTTTTTTTGAAATTAATAATTTGGTTGCTTCAGTGATAATATACTCACTCTTTTCACAAATATATGACGTCGGTACATTTGTGGAAGGAGGGAGTATGTGGTTGTCGTAAAAAAAACGATTTTATTCAAGGTACGCATATGTACAGTTCAACATTATTAGCAACTCAAAGTCTGCGCGTGGCATGACCGTAGAACCATGAAGTATTTTTTTTCTGCTGTAATGGAACCGGAGATACACCGCGCGCGCGCGAGAGAGGGGG